>OY971418.1:2957500-4436250 GCA_963853865.1 Helleia helle | reverse complement strand
TCAATTGATATATGCTTTTAAATATGTCACTTTCATTAAATAAGTCGGGTTCATCATCAAGAATTTGTATCTCTAATTCGATGTTGATAGAAAATAGTAGTAATTTGAAGTGTTAATTTCTAGGGTCGAAACTTCTTAATTTACCTAATTTTGCCTGTTATGAAATTGCGTAAATCATTTGAATAAATAATATAATTGCTAATATTAATTAAAACGGAAAACCCCATTGGATTAACCCTTGGTAATCTGTAATATTAGTGTAGGTGCCTAATGCCCTTCCCTGTAGAATAATTTTGATGCACCTCAATTAGGGATGGGCTACGCGTCAAACCTAATTCCCCCTTTCCTGCTTTATGGTTAGGGAATGAAATTATATTTTTATCTATAATATTATATACATATTATATTTATAGCAGCAGCATTATTATTAGCAGGGCCTAGCCCTTTTTCGCCAGATCCAGTGACTATTGCTCATCTGTAATTATACTGCCATTGGTGCTCCGGACCGTTCTTAAATACATCTATAAAGTAGTTAATAGAATCAGGCGTTACTTTACGGAAATCCATTATATAAGATATTAAATTATATTATATTAATTAGCAATTATCCCGCGAAACACGCAGTCTTTACAGCAAATGTGTGAGTTGCACGCATATGCATGCATATAGCACCGCCCTCCTTTCCCACACTGCATATGCATACACTCGCATGCACCACCACCCCACATGCACCTCAACCACAGTAAAAGACCACCACCAAATAATCTACGTACGTTTCGCCCCGACACCGAGGCATCCTCAGGATGTAGACTCTACGATTACTAATCGTAGAGTCTACAAGTGTCTGCGAGTGTACGCATATGCAGTGTGGGAAAGGAGGGCGGTGCTATATGCATGCATATGCGTGCAGTCACACATTTGCTGTCAAGACTGCGTGTTTCGCGGGATAATTGCTAATTAATATAATATAATTTAATATCTTACATCTATAAAGTCCAAGAAGGCCATATTCTCCTAGGTTCGTTATTATTATATGTCACTCAGTGTGAACATAGCATTCTAATGATCCCCACCATGGTTCAGGCCTTGACGTGGCGGTGGGGCTCAGTAGCCTAGGGTGAGTCCAACACCTTGGGAGAAGCTAATTGAGCCGAGGGGGCTCTTTGTACTCCTCCTATAAGAAGAGGGGACAAAAGATCAGGGAGCAAGGGGTGAGGATGGGAACCTAACCCCATTGTACTGTCCCGACGTTGGGAGGGGTTGTTCTGTGGTGCGGGACAACCCCTCTGTGGAGGTGGCGTCGGTCCCTTGCGGGACTGACTAGCCGTCGAGGTGCCCTGTTAGCTTAACAGATCCGGGGCTCCTCACCAAGGCGGCACTGGTGGCACTCGCCGGGTTTTAGTGGGTAGAGCTGCATCCATTTACCATGTTTCGGGCGCAGCGAGTCCCACATACCCACCTGGGGAGACCCACTCCCCAGGCGGAATGCCTCAGAGCATTTCCGGGCGCAAAAAAAAAAAGGTTCCTGTGCCGTCGAGCGAGATTTTCAAAGCGCATTCTTCCCACCGACAAACCTTTAAAAGAAATTGTCCAAAATATGAAGTTAGTCACTAAGTTAACTATTTCAAATGCTTTAACACATATTAATTGTTTTAATTGTTAATACTTCACAACTGATCATTTTAAACGTTCGTCAATGAGCATAATGATATATCATATGTACAATATCTATCCCGGACAATAAATCAATTCAACGTCAGGTTACGTGTCGGTCCTGCCGCCTGCGCACGCGCCGGTATAAATAGCGGACGACACCCTGCAGTGTTACGTCACACCTATAACCGGATCAAACGAAATGTCACAACTGGCGGGAAAGAGACGCCCCTTCACGGTCACAAATGTACCGTGAAATAGGTTTTAGTCTATTTAGATGGGTATTTTTTAATGTTAAATAAAACCAACAAATCCGATTTCAAAGAGCTTAATTTGATCATTGTCTGTGAAATCTACTTTTTCACACTTGTGCTGGGAGGTATAAAATAAATTAAAAGTTATCCAATTATCCTACAATACAAGTAATTTAGGCTAAATAAAAATCAATTTTATTAGATTCGTCGTTTATTATTTACACAATTACCTACAGATTCATGTTTAAGCGTTTAGAAAACCTCTCGTAGTTATCTCATGATAATATGCACTAATTGTTTTTATTGTTATAATATTATTGTTTTTTATATGGCGATTCACAAAATCCAATGACTAGAATTATATGCTAGTTATTTCTAATGTTTTCTTGGAAAAAATAAATTACTAGAATGAAAGCCCTTTTATATAGACTTAAACCTTTCCGTTACTCGAATTAATATTATTTAGCGTAAATAATTGAACTACAAGTTTTCCCACACCCAAAGTAAACATTGATGGTGCGTTATAACTGCTTTTTGATCCAACTAACCGCATCGACTATAAATAAAGTCGGTCAACGGCGACGCGCCGCTAGCTCCAACAAATGACACTGTTGATGTAATAGAGATGCTAAACTCATTAGCTGACTTCTTGTTTCGTTTTAAGATTAAAGAAATTAGGGTTGGCATCGAGTTCTATTTAAAAACATTTTGTACTGTCACAATCATGGAATATCCTCATTGCTGGTCAAAAATTCTGTAAATACGCCTAAATCTCAATCGTGTTACGAATTGGAAGATCCTATAGTTAGCGAGATCATGGTTGATCGATACTATATATTGTTACATTTGAATACATTGTGTTTGTTTCAGTGTTGTAATTCTATGATGTCTTCCCCTGTCTCCATAGATAATTTCATAAACGTGTAATTTTAATAATACGATAAAACTCAATATAAAATATTGTTGATGAATGTATATGTGGAAAATTACTGTAAAATATTTCAGCAAAAACGAAAGATATTTTAAGTGGTATTGTGGTTAATTGTTTGATAAAAGGTTGCAAGAAGCCCTACAAGGAATAACAACCAATCAATGAAAGGGCATCAACCTCATAGGCATGTGACTGACAGCTACTGACGAATTTAAGGCGCATCCGCACTAAATACACTAAATGACACAATAGTTTGCGGTGGTAGTCATCTGGAAACTATTTAATTCTATTTATTATTATATATATTAATTCGTAAATTAATTTTACACGATGTGAATCCTGCGAAAGTCCTGGTAATATCGGGTTAGGTGTGTATTAAATTAAATTTATGGTATCTGTTATATTTTACTGTTCTTTTTTCAGTTTGTATGAAACTAAAAACGTTGTATAATTGTTATTAAGGACAAACTTCACGCACGCGAGCCTAAGTATTTAATTGTCCGCGAATAATAAGGACCGTTGTTTTAGATAACGAGCTAAACGCAATCTTCGACTCCGTCACAAATAATAAGGACCGTTGTTTTAGATAACGAGCTAAACGCAATCTTCGACTCCGTCACAAATAATAAGGACCGTTGTTTTAGATAACGAGCTAAACGCAATCTTCGACTCCGTCACAAATAATAAGGACCGTTGTTTTAGATAACGAGCTAAACGCAATCTTCGACTCCGTCACAAATAATAAGGACCGTTGTTTTAGATAACGAGCTAAACGCAATCTTCGACTCCGTCACAAATAATAAGGACCGTTGTTTTAGATAACGAGCTAAACGCAATCTTCGACTCCGTCACAAATAATAAGGACCGTTGTTTTAGATAACGAGCTAAACGCAATCTTCGACTCCGTCACAAATAATAAGGACCGTTGTTTTAGATAACGAGCTAAACGCAATCTTCGACTCCGTCACAAATAATAAGGACCGTTGTTTTAGATAACGAGCTAAACGCAATCTTCGACTCCGTCACAAATAATAAGGACCGTTGTTTTAGATAACGAGCTAAACGCAATCTTCGACTCCGTCACAAATAATAAGGACCGTTGTTTTAGATAACGAGCTAAACGCAATCTTCGACTCCGTCACAAATAATAAGGACCGTTGTTTTAGATAACGAGCTAAACGCAATCTTCGACTCCGTCACAAATAATAAGGACCGTTGTTTTAGATAACGAGCTAAACGCAATCTTCGACTCCGTCACAAATAATAAGGACCGTTGTTTTAGATAACGAGCTAAACGCAATCTTCGACTCCGTCACAAATAATAAGGACCGTTGTTTTAGATAACGAGCTAAACGCAATCTTCGACTCCGTCACAAATAATAAGGACCGTTGTTTTAGATAACGAGCTAAACGCAATCTTCGACTCCGTCACAAATAATAAGGACCGTTGTTTTAGATAACGAGCTAAACGCAATCTTCGACTCCGTCACAAATAATAAGGACCGTTGTTTTAGATAACGAGCTAAACGCAATCTTCGACTCCGTCACAAATAATAAGGACCGTTGTTTTAGATAACGAGCTAAACGCAATCTTCGACTCCGTCACAAATAATAAGGACCGTTGTTTTAGATAACGAGCTAAACGCAATCTTCGACTCCGTCACAAATAATAAGGACCGTTGTTTTAGATAACGAGCTAAACGCAATCTTCGACTCCGTCACAAATAATAAGGACCGTTGTTTTAGATAACGAGCTAAACGCAATCTTCGACTCCGTCACAAATAATAAGGACCGTTGTTTTAGATAACGAGCTAAACGCAATCTTCGACTCCGTCACAAATAATAAGGACCGTTGTTTTAGATAACGAGCTAAACGCAATCTTCGACTCCGTCACAAATAATAAGGACCGTTGTTTTAGATAACGAGCTAAACGCAATCTTCGACTCCGTCACAAATAATAAGGACCGTTGTTTTAGATAACGAGCTAAACGCAATCTTCGACTCCGTCACAAATAATAAGGACCGTTGTTTTAGATAACGAGCTAAACGCAATCTTCGACTCCGTCACAAATAATAAGGACCGTTGTTTTAGATAACGAGCTAAACGCAATCTTCGACTCCGTCACAAATAATAAGGACCGTTGTTTTAGATAACGAGCTAAACGCAATCTTCGACTCCGTCACAAATAATAAGGACCGTTGTTTTAGATAACGAGCTAAACGCAATCTTCGACTCGGTCACAAATAATAAGGACCGTTGTTTTAGATAACGAGCTAAACGCAATCTTCGACTCCGTCACAAATAATAAGGACCGTTGTTTTAGATAACGAGCTAAACGCAATCTTCGACTCCGTCACAAATAATAAGGACCGTTGTTTTAGATAACGAGCTAAACGCAATCTTCGACTCCGTCACAAATAATAAGGACCGTTGTTTTAGATAACGAGCTAAACGCAATCTTCGACTCCGTCACAAATAATAAGGACCGTTGTTTTAGATAACGAGCTAAACGCAATCTTCGACTCCGTCACAAATAATAAGGACCGTTGTTTTAGATAACGAGCTAAACGCAATCTTCGACTCCGTCACAAATAATAAGGACCGTTGTTTTAGATAACGAGCTAAACGCAATCTTCGACTCCGTCACAAATAATAAGGACCGTTGTTTTAGATAACGAGCTAAACGCAATCTTCGACTCCGTCACAAATAATAAGGACCGTTGTTTTAGATAACGAGCTAAACGCAATCTTCGACTCCGTCACAAATAATAAGGACCGTTGTTTTAGATAACGAGCTAAACGCAATCTTCGACTCCGTCACAAATAATAAGGACCGTTGTTTTAGATAACGAGCTAAACGCAATCTTCGACTCCGTCACAAATAATAAGGACCGTTGTTTTAGATAACGAGCTAAACGCAATCTTCGACTCCGTCACAAATAATAAGGACCGTTGTTTTAGATAACGAGCTAAACGCAATCTTCGACTCCGTCACAAATAATAAGGACCGTTGTTTTAGATAACGAGCTAAACGCAATCTTCGACTCCGTCACAAATAATAAGGACCGTTGTTTTAGATAACGAGCTAAACGCAATCTTCGACTCCGTCACAAATAATAAGGACCGTTGTTTTAGATAAGGAGCTAAACGCAATCTTCGACTCCGTCACAAATGTTTGAATTATCGTCAATTATGTGGAATATATAGCTGGTGTAGCTTTTTGGCAAATGACATTACCTGCAGAGGGCTCGCAGGTTCAAGTCCGTGATGAATATACATGAATTCTGCATAATATGTTCAAATTAAACGTGCCATAAATTATTACGAGTTTCCGACGGGACGAAGTTAAAGTGCACTATTTTTTTAAATACAAATATATTTATTATTGTGTTAAAATGTAATAAGCATTATGGTTGTTGGTTGTGTCATTATTATAGCATTTCTCGATGGGTACGCCTTTAGTGATCAACTTCAATTCCAGCGACACAGATTATTTGCTACGGTTTATATTAGGTACTTTTTTTTAACGCCGGGAAATGCCAGAGCAGCCTCAGAAGGCATGCCGCGGGGAAGTGGGTCTCCCCAGGCGGGTATGTGGCACTCGCTGCGCCCGAAAGCTGGTAAGTAGACGCAGCTCTACCCACTAAAACCTGGCAAGTTCCATCAATGCTGCCTTCGGTGAGGTGCCCCGGATCTAATGAGCAGACAGGGCATCTCGACGGCTAGTCAGTCCCCCCAGAGACCACAGAAGAACCCCTCCCAACGTCGGGACAGTACAATGGAGTGAGGTTCCCATCCTCGCCCCTTGCCCCTTGCTCTTTTGTCCCTTCTTCTTATAAGAGGGTTACAAAGAGCTCGCCCAAGGTGCTGGGCTCTTCCTAGGCTACTGAGCCCCACCGCCTCGTCAAGGCCTGTGCAATGCCGCCTTTGGTGAGGTGCCTCGAATCTAATGAGCAAACAGGTCTTTTCGATGGCTACTCAGTCCCCTAAGGGACCGACGCCACCTCCACAGAGGGGTTGTCCCGCACGACAGAACAACCCCTCCCAACGTCGGGACAGTACAAACTCTCAGATCAACCTCTTCTTACAAGAGGGATACAAAGAGCCTCCTTACGAATCAAGTATACATAGAGTTATTATGTAATTCAATAGATTATTATATAACAATCCTTAACACTCGAGAATCGTTTATATAAAGTGTCATTTATAGCATTATAACCGTTTTTATATTCGAAAGCTCTCTAATTTGGGCTTGTCATGGAAACCCTATAAACGTAATGGCGTTAGACATGACGCATCGTGTTTCAGGCAAGTTGGAATCTAAAGATAAGCATAAATTGCTTGTTGTTCAATATTTCTTTAGAATGAGAAAAAATAATAGTCATGATCTTCTTTTATTTCATTAGACCATAATGGGGCGACAAATGTATCAATATTCCATCTATTTCCAATAAATCTATTTCCAGTCTTCTACTGTTCTACATTTAATACAGACTACACACACATGTCACAAACACCGCGGTTTCACCCGCGTATTTCCCAGTCCCGTGGGAGTGCAGGGATAAATTATAGCCTATAATATGTTATTCTGATAAATGAGAATTGAGAGCTATATTATTGTAAAGTTTCATCAAAGTCCATTCTGTAGTTTTTGCGTAAAAGAGCAACAAACATAGGTACATCCATACATATACAGGTAGGACAGGTGTAGCAAATTTTATATTTATTTAATTTAGTTTTAATTTGTCTTAAGTGTTACATTTTGTCTCATCTATACAATATATAATCCGGTACTACGTGCGGTGGCTATGTTCAGAAGTGGACGGATAGAGGCTGATGATGTTACATATAATATAATTGTACTAAAGATATAACATAGATAGCGATAAAGAAGGAAGAAAATAGTGCCTTGAGAACTGAGAAAATAATTATAGGTCTTCATAAATGGTACTAGGACTTACTTCACGAGTGATCTTAATTTAATTTAGTTAAAAAGTTGCATCTACATTTTTGAGTGACAATACAAGATCCCATTTGTTGAATCCTTTCTTCCGCAAATTCATGTAGGTATGGCTCAGCATTAGGTACCACACTCTATTAGCTTCCCTATATACATTATTTTACCGACATATAGATAAGTGTTCTATTAAAACGTTAGTCTGCCTCTTTCTAAAAAGATACGCCGAATGGATTTATTAATATCGTATTTCTGCGAACCGTCTAGCGTACAAATTACAAAAGTATACCAATACAAACTTTTTAAAGGGAGCAATTCTTTATAGTGTTTCTGTAGTCTAGTAAAATATTTTAAACGTATCCTATGATTTTTTTTGTGTATAAAAATAATATTATTGTAACTGTGGTAGTCCATCATGAAATAATTTGATTCAATATATTGTTTTCTAATGTTTGCGCGAATTTCACTCATTATAATCTTGTAAAAATCTTAATATACCGCGATAAAATCCGTAAAAATTGTTTCATTACCTAGGTAGCACTGAAAATGTTTAGAAAATGAAAAACGGCTTAATGTAGAAAGTTGCCAATACTTTTATTGTTTTTCGAAGTAATCTCCGTTTCTTTCTACACATCGTCGCATTCGATGGAACCACTGAGAAAAGCAGTGGGCCCATTCTTCCTTAGGAGTCTCTTCTATGGCATTTTCGTACGCTTTCACCGCATCTTCAGGGCTCGTAAAGCGAATACCTCGAATTTTATCTTTAGTTCTTGGGAATAAATTAAAGTCGCAGGGCGCCAGGTCAGGACTGTAAGGCGGATGACTCATTATTTCGACACCTGCCATAGTCAAATATTCAACATTCCGTTTTGCGGAGTGCGCTGAAGCATTGTCGTGGTGAAGGAGGATCCTGCTTCGTGGGCGCTGCTGTCGAATTTTTTCCAAGACAACAGACAAACAGCGATTGACATACCAGTCTGCAGTAACTGTCCTTCAATCTTCTAGCACAACTGTCGCGAAATGACCTTTCCGACCAAAGAATGAGGCAATCATCTTTTTTCCTTGACTTCTTCCTTTCTTTACCTTAGTTGGCCGATCCTCGAAAGGAAACACCCACTGAGCTGATTGTCTTTTGGTTTCGGGTTCGTAGCAATATATCCAGCTTTCATAACCTGTGATGATGTCAAATACAGCATTTGAGTTACCGCCGTTGAACTTATCTAACATTTGGCGACACCAGTCCATGCGTTTCTGGTCGTCGGTTAAAGTATGGGGAATCCATCTGGTACAAAGCTTCCTGACGCCTAAATGTTCGTGTAATATTTTTTGAACTTGACTCATACCAATGCCTAGGCTTGCCCGTATCTGCTGATAGGTCACTCTCTTATCTTCCTCTATCATGCGTCGCACAGCACTGATGTTATCTTCAGTAGTCTGTTAAAGGACGTCCCTCACGCGGATCATCACTGAGATTGCTACGTCCACGCTTAAACTCGTTAAACCAGTTGTAAATAGTGGCACGAGATGGGGCTTCATTAAAAAATGCTAATCGCAGCCTATCATAGCTTTGTTGTTGAGTAAGCCCACAATGAAAGTCATAATAAATCATTGACCGAAAATTTTCTCGCGTTATGTTCATTTTCACGTGTAACAAGAGTTTTAGATTTGCCGCCAATTCACAAAAACAAATGACAAATGAATGCAATATACTACATTAGGTTACCAAAGAGTTCTAAAATTGAAACTCAAAAAAAGTTTTCATTTTCAATGTTTCTAACTGGCCAGTTCTAAACATTTTCAGTGTTACCCACGTATAATAATTTGATTCAAGTTAATAATAATACGCAAAAAAATATTTTTAAAAGAGTACATAATATGAGCAAATGTCAATAGAAAAATGACCAGATGATTGTTATGTCAACATTCCACGACGCACAACTTTATACACCTGGCAGGTTTTCAGCAAGATGCAAATTGCAAACGGATTTTCATATAACAACTATGTCCATAATCACACCGTCAGTTGCCTATTCCTAACATTATATGTTTGAGCCTCACCCGCCTCACCGTTTAGTGTCAGATTTTGCAAGCGACGGCAAAATGATGCGAATTATGTCATTAATCAACACTTAATTGCAACATTGCATGCTCTGTTAACTACTAGTGTTAAAGACCGTACTTTTTGTTAGCTTATGGTCGTTTAGTGATAACGATAACCCCACCATGGTTCAGGCTTTGTCGTGGCGGTGGGGCTCAGTAACCTAGGGTGAGCCGCTGCACCTTGGGCGAAGCTAATTGGGCCAAGGGAGCTCTTTGTACCCCTCTTATAAGAAGGGGGGACATAAGAGCAGGGTCAAGGAGTGAGGTAGGGACCTCACCCCATTGTACTGTCCCGACGTTGGGAGGGGTTGTTCTGTGGTGCGAGACAACCTCTCTGTGGAGGTGGCGTCGGTCCCTTGCGGGACTGACTAGCCGTCGAGGTGCCCTGTTTGTTTACTAGATCCGGGGCACCTCACCAAAGGCGGCATTGGTGGCACTCGCCGGGTTTTAGTGGGTAGAGCTGCGTCCACTTACCAGCTGTCGGGCGCAGCGAGTCCCACATACCCGCGTGGGGAGACCCACTCTTCCGCGGAATGCCTCAGAGCATTTGCCGGCGTCAAAGAAAAAAAAAGTGATTACGATAACACAAACTAAATGTTGTATAAATAATAAATATACATATATTGTTCAATTAAAGGAAATGTAGTTTAATGACACTATTACGACGCGAAAACGATCGAGCGACGTACATATATATTTATTTGTATATGAAATTTAAATTTATTAAATGTAAACTAGGTAACCTATATTCGCCTACCTACTTTTACTAAGTAGGTAGATTGTAATGGTTTCATTTACGAAGACCTTTAGTAACGCGTCGGTCGATACTATAAACTATAAAGGACAGCGGGCTTACTCTTGACACTCGATCCTATTGAAATTAAATATGTATTGGAATCGAGAACTTGGCAAACTGTACTCATGTACGCTACACTAGCGCATGATTTGACTCGATCACAGTGGAATTTTTTTGTAACTAATTGAAATTGGTATTTCTCTATCTCGTACATTTTTGTACTCTTGACAATACTTTGACGTTGAACTGTGTAAATTCATTATTCGATCCCAAACTCGATTTCGAAGTCGATACGTCAAATTATTGTTAAAAGTGCGAAAAATGTACGAGATTCAGAAATACCAATTTCAATTAGTTCCATAAAAATCCACTGTAATCGAGTCAAATCGTGCGCTAGTGTAGCGTACAAGAGTACCGATTGACAGGTTCTCGATTCCGATCCTAAATTTCAATAGAAACGAGTGTCAAAAGTAAGCCCGCTGATCTATTTGGTCAATGATGTTTAAGAATGAAGGCTACGATTAGGATAACGTAGATCGTTCAATTAGTAATGGACAGCCGTTGACAGTTGTTGAAGTTGTCTACAAGTCCGGACTTTTAGCTTCCATTGAAGGAGCATTAACAAACGTGGTGGAAAACAGGCCGATAGGGATGAGAAACCTAAAAAAGTTTGAAAAACCAAAAGGGCACGTCACATAATCTCTTTCCCACAGTAAAATGGATTATTTGTAGAAGCCTCTCAGTTGCTTAGCATTTAGCAACGAATCTTACTCAGATATAGACAATAAAAACACGGACGTCCATTAAATATTACTTTTAATGTTATTATTTACTATGTTACACAAAATAATTGTTATTGAAATATGTTTCATTTGATATAACTTCACTTGATATAAGTGCACTTATATTATATATAACCTATCAGTGCGATATATATTAACAAAAATCAATTTCTGTTTCGAGAACACTGCTTTTTTGATTTGTCGAGAGTAGGGCACTAAACGCTTCGCTTATGAGGCGTGCAATTATATCAAAATTACCTTAGGTAATAGTGATAGAAATAAACGGAACTTAGGTACTGCAATGCGAAATAAAAATGAAAGGAAATACGATATACGTGTAGCTAATGTTTATACTGTGCAATTGCATGAGATGTTTGCAGTAACGCAAGAAATAATAGCGAGATCACGACTGTGCAGTTCTCAGAGCTTACAATTAGGTTAATACCTATCGTTAGGTATTTATAGTGCACCTTAAATACCTCATAACAGGTGTACGTTGAGTTGAATACATCTTATACAAAAGGAAATGATTCCATTTGTTGTGTGTATGTTTTGAAACGCTGTTTATTGTTTTCATTGCAAACGCTCTCCCCAGGTAGATATTATGTGGGACTCGCTGCGCCCGGAAGGTGGTAAGGTGGACGCAGCTCTACCCACTAAAACCCGGCGAGTGCCACCAATGCCGCCTTTACCTCGACGGCTAGTCCCTCAAGGGACTTATGCTACTGAGCCCCACCACAACGACAAGGCTTGAACCATGGTGGGGAAAGGGTTTAGAGGTCTGACGGAATTGATGGAATTACGCTTTTACATAAATTTTTTGGACTTCTGGAATTTTGTATATGGTTCATTGGTGAGAACTGAGAGTGAAGTAGATTTTTTGTTTAATTCCAACAAGCCTAAATGTATAAATATTATAATTCGCCCTTTTTTATTCCGTGGCTTTGGATGTCTATTTGTGGATGACTAATTTTATTATTAGGAGTAAAACTTTAGTCATAAAGTATGTACTACTCTAGTTTATTTTGCTAAATATTTGGCTTGGTTAAAATTAAGCGTCACATTTGCAATTCCTATGTTTTATTAGATCACAACAGCAACATTTCTAATTTAGATTACATTTTACGTTTGTGTTCCATATCATTTCCTAACTCCCGTTTATTTCAAGGCGTCAGCTTTTCCTCAAAATGTCAGTCTATTTGCTAATCTGCTCTTGGTATATCACGCAAGCTGGTTGCCAGATGAATGTTATCGTTACAAAACAGTCATTTAAATATGTCAATTATAAAAACATTAGTGCTACTGCAGTTTATGTTTGTGGCTTTCGTTGTTTCCACATATTTTGAAATTTGATTGATTTTAATATACATTTTTATCGACATTTTATTAACCTATAAATCATAATTGACACGGCGGTCTCGAGAGCATTATGGTTACAAATAATTTCCAAATAACATATCTATTACATAACTAGGAAAAGCCGTTTTACTGTTATCAATAAAAATGGTAATAGTTAGGGTAAATTTCGATGTTTTCACTACATCTAGTCTATTTAAACTTAAAAAATTTGCTCTCTATATAACATAATATATACATATTGTATACTCTATTGTGAAATAATGGCATACAAAGGCCACAACACCGAATACACTTTCACCACAAGGCAGTCTATGTTATTAACGAAAAATTATAATAACATGTGACAAGGTTATGCATGTGTATAATAATATAATCTAGACAAACATACGATAAAAACTATTTGGAAAGTATAAATGAAAGTATGTAGATAATTATTTGAAAAGATTTTCATGCTGTTATACAGCTTTCGTGTTTCCAAATGTTATTCTCATAATTATGAACATTCATAATATTTCCTCATTTTGGCACCAATTTAGTGAAATGTAATCGTGTAGCGTAATAGTAGTATTGCTATATTTTTTTTATAGCATAGGAGGGCAAACGAGCAGCCGAAGCCTTTTGGCGACTATCGACTCCTATACACATCCGCACAACCAAAGATTATGCACATGTGTTGCCCTCATTTCCCCTATCCCCTCAATGGGCCACCGAAAACTCACAAACCGCACGAAACGCGACAGTATAGCTGTCACTTGACGCCGGTGTTATGTGAGCGAGAGGTACCACCCCGGTCGTGCCGGCCCAATTCGGCTGCAAAGCAGCATGGCACTACTTCTTTAAAAACTTTAAGAACTTCTTTAGCAGTTTTTAAAGTGCGTAAAATACTTCTTTAAAAGAAGTATTATAAAAGCAGGTGTAGAAGATTTCGCTGAATGTAAAATGTTAGGTAAATAAAATGTTGCTGTGGCAGAAAGCACGCCAAATATCTAGAAACGTGACTGAAAGAAAAACCGTAGTAGATTTGACTATTTCCTTCCTAAGGGATATCATGTTTATGATAGCACTTTTGTAGTGACTAAAAAAGAGACTAATAAATTTAATCTTTCCATCGAGAAAGTGCATTGTTCTGGCCCCAAAGTTTTAACGAGCTAACTCATTTTTAATAAGCTACAGATTTTTAAAATGTTTATTATAACATACTGCTGTAATAAATGTTTTACGTAATAGAAAAAATGTGCTGCTTGTTAGTTGTAACGGTATTTATAAAATCCAAAATCTCACTGACAACATTTTGTAATTTATACTTTTATAAAGTCCTATAAATAGTAAAAGTACGTACGCTTATGTTGATTTAAAACTTTCTTTGACTATATTCTAAGGAATATAGATTTAATGCTCCTTTGACATGCATTGACGATTTTAAAATGTCAATCAAAAAAGTGTGTTAACTAATATTTCACATATTTGTTATTCAATTACAAAATCACAGGGCTTCCGTCGCGTGTGTGATGTAATCTCGAGATTACACTGATACTCATTGACCGATTAGCCTTGTTCCTATTGATTATAATTTATATCATCGTTGATTTTTATTTACAACCGTTTACACAATACCCATGTATTGGAATGGCAAGAATTTTGGATACAAATAAATATTATTATAAAGAAAACAAAATGTTATATTAAAATATAAACTTAGAGGAAATACCTAAAGATATGACGTGTAAAAACTTCTGCCACCACTAAATAATCACGGTATTTATGTACACGGTTAAGCTCAGGTCTGCAGTGTTAAATTGCAGATCAGTGATCATAATATCCGAATATTCTTAAATGTATTTATTACATTAAAATTAGACGATTAACGTGGATAACCTTCCTCTGAATTTCCGATATAATTTATTTTATTACAAAGTCCAGGGTCACTTACTGAGTATAAATTCACAAAATGCTGACAGATCCAGGTGGAGCTTCAAGCGCCATCTTGAAAAAAAGTTTTTGGTCGATATCTCGGAAACTGTTATGCACTTTAGGGCAAAAGTTTTCTTATAAAGAAAAAAATGGATCTGAAATTTGTGCGAGGTTAAATTCTATTTTAACTATACTAATTAGTATTTTGTATTAGGTATCAGTTTTATCTTTACATAAAAACCACGTCGGCTAGATTTCGAACCTACTAATGGTACAACTAAAAGTAAGGAATTTTGTTAACGATGTAATTTCTCTAATATGTCGTTAGTTTTAATTTTCATCACACTTAACCGATGAAGCACGAATTCAGTTAATACCTGTATTTATATATCAAGTGTGAAAAACTATCGCCGCCACGAAAATGTAAGGCTTTAGAAGGGTTACACACGCAGACGCTCAACGTCTTGTAACTGAAGAGAAAGAAAAGCTGTATAAAATTAGGTGAAATTATAAAGCTTCTAATGTTGCTTTCAAGATTTTTAACTTTTCAAGTTGAAGGTTTCAAATCCTAGCGTCTAATAAAGATATAATGATATTTTGCAAGTACTGTAAAATATATATTCATTAGATACCTACAAAATATAAATAATGTTATTTTGTAAGTATCTGATGAATGTAAAATGGGTGACTGTAACTCTATAATATGTAACCAGATGTAAAGAAAGAGTACCTTCAATTGGTTCAATTGTAGAGTCACCAGCTCTGCTAGGGAACCCTAGAGGGTATACAGTTGCGTTCTATACGCCACTCGCATAGCCCACAGCTCGTGTGTATTTGTTCTTACACTCCGAATATCTTGCGTGATCGCGATCATCGGTTTCGCATCACGGCCACCGGACGCGGGCACTTTCACACGTTATCCATAAACAATAAAACCAATTTCACCTACATTTTTTTGTATTCAAATCGCCTACGTAACGATCATTGAATGGAAGTTATGATTGATATTAATACACTATAAACACTTGTTAGGGACTATTGTGGTGTTAGACAATTTGAATGTACACGGCTCTTTTTTTGTGCAAATATTGACTTATAAATTATGATCCCTGCTTTAGAAGACAGATCCTCTGGCATCATTTTATTTATTTTTTTGACATTTGTACAAAGTAATTGTTTCCTTTTGATCTCTGATTAAATGTTTACATAATTGCTTTAATAAAATATATATAATAAAGCACAACAAAGTATAAAATGATATACTTTGTTGTGCTTTATTATACTTACCTAAATTTTTCTAATAATAATATTTATAATATAAAAAAATAAAATATCCGCCCTAAGTAATAATTTATTTATTAGTTGCTCAATCCGTACAATATGAATGAAACCGCAGTTATCAAATCGATGATTAAGTCTTAATAGAGATAGATAAACAGACACACATTTCTAAATTACAAATTTCTTATTTCCGGATCCATAAAAGACAAAGCATGAGTTACTTCATAATTTCCGTTTAGATTTGAAACAATATGCTATCTTCAATAATTAAGAGTATCATAGGATTAAGTAATTGTTGTTGATTATTATGTCACAGAAGATATTGTTATCGGATGCTGTTTAGTCTCCGCTAATTGCAATTAGAAGTGGTACAGTTTAGTAACACTTTTACCGGTACTTAGACACGCTTTCAGTGTAGCTCTGTTTTGAGATACGTCTTTCAATTTCAATTATTTCGCTTTTCGATCTGCATGGAAATGACATTTACGGCTATTTCACCTGTTACATTTCTAAAGTAAGTTTGGGTCTAGGTAACAAATTGTATATAGTGGCAGCAATATATACACACGATTTGTCATAGGACTTAGTAACTTGACAATATGATCGTCCTTATGTTTTTTTTTGTTTTTCATAATGCTTAATGCTTTTTGCTCAAGCAGAAAAATATGTCCACAAGAAGTGGTATAAATGAGGTATGATTTTGATTATTTGACATCTGGTCGAAACCAAACTGCTCCTCTGGTTCGTAACTCTAAAAAAAATTATTTTATTTTACAACTCCCAAACGATGCTTATTTTTTTTCATATGAAACATTTTGTAAAATCCAGTAAAAGAAAGGTTTTATGTAACACACGGCAGTCTACAAACACCTTTAATGATAACATTACGACTAAAGTGCGTAATGTGTGCTGTTTAATTGGATTTGTTAATTAAAATACCTTCATTATGAATTGTGTTATGAGTGGTTGATTAAAGTTGACATTCTTCTGGGAAGGTCGAGTTGTAAGTTTTATTAATAAATTTTTAGAAGCTTTAAAATATTTACTTAATGTGTGTGGTTTTATAGATGTCACAAATGTGGCAATCGGTTACTGTAACAGTTTAAGAAAATATTTTTTATACTAAAGCTGAGGATTTTATTTAACTCAGCTATATCGCCATTGCTAATCTCAGGAACTAACTATTCGGAATGGAAAAAAATATTTTTGCATTTTATAGCCTTTTTATTATAAGATTGTATTTTAAGAGCAAAGTTTTATCATTATTAAAGGCGGGTAAAACTATTGGGTATTTACTGTTGATAAAAAATACGTAGGTACGATTAAAAATGCTAATTATAAAATATTTGCAGAAGTAGAATTTGGGTCGTGAAATTGATGGAGAAATTGTAGATTTAAGGTCAATAGTCCGGTTTCCTTGTTTGTTTGCATATTCCGGAAAGTGTTCGAGTGATTGTCGAGAACGTGATTGAAACTAAGTCGAGGAGTCGAGCCAAACCATCCATTATCTGGTTGCGCAGCATCGGCTTGCTGCGCAGTTTGTGCATCGAGTTTCGAATTTAAATAAATTTATCGATAAAGACATCTTGCTTCACTATTCACCACACACAGCGTTTGTATACTGATGTTTAATCTTCTCGATAAAATCGTAATTTTAAAAACAATTCCTCGGAAGAGACGAACGATGATGTAAATGAAATTATGTAAAACACACAAACTTTTTATACAAATATTTAGTAATTCTCACGTTAAACTGCAACGGTCATCTAATTTGAATATTGTGCAAGACCATTCTGCTTGGTTAAGTAGATGGTGAAATAAAATGTATCGTAAGACCATTGTGTTTCTTTTCATAAGAGATAAGCAGAGCGAGACAGGAGGCCTCTTCAACTAATGAGTCAGTGTAGATGATCAAAGCAATAATATCATAAATCGAATTTTCGGCCGCTAGATAGAGATTGCTATCGGCTTATACAACACAGTACTCCCGAATTACATACCAGAACTTATTAGAGAGTGACAATAGCTAAAAGTTTTAGCCATTCCCCTTTGTTAATTCTACGTAATACAATTACTCAATATGAATTTATTGCTAATTTACGATTATTAAGGCTAAAATATTATTGTAACTTTAAAGTAAACCTTGTTCAAGCGCGAAAGGATATTCAATGATGTCAGGATTAGAGTTCTAGGTCCTTAAAACTAATCGAAATAAACAACTTAAAGTTCTTTTATATATATTATAATAAAGCAACCATTATTAGCGTAAAGCTAAATCTGAACCTTCGCTTCTATTTCACGTCATCATTTCTTGTAGTCTCTATATGAGACGACATTCATTTCGATTTGCATATTTTTGTGATTATTCAACTGGCTTTAAGCATTTAACTACTGGAGAAGTTACATTTTGTGCTACTTAGTACAATTTATGTTATCTGCATCAGATAAAGAAGTGTTTAGTATTACTGTGGTACTTTTGGTCATTTATATGCTCATGACTTCTATCTAGAAATCTTTTTTTTATCTTTATTCTAGTAAGCTTACCGCAAATCTCACCTAGCCATTATTTGATTACTAGTGTACAGTACAATACCGAGGCATTCATTGAAAAGTCCTATATCCAGCACTATTTGGAGGTAATGACGATGATAATAATAATATCTACGAGATAGGTTCTGTTTTTGAGTAGCCTGTAGTGTGAGTGTAGTAGTCTTCACTTATTTACTGAATTATCCGTCCAAAGGAGTTGAATCAAATCAAATCAAAATTATTTTATTAAAATATGGTACTATTTTGGTATAAAGTCTATCTCTTTGAACGTCTATTGAATCTACCACCGGTTCCATGGCAATCCCACTGAGAAGAACTACCGAAACAAACTCAGAGAAACTATCTTTCCAAATAATATGTATTCTATAATAATTTTTACCATCTTATCCTGAAATGCCTGGGAGGCCTATTCCCAAGGTGTGGTATCTTGACTTGACATTTTATATCTTTCTTTCTTATCGACGTAACTTAGCTAGCTTAGCTACTTAACTAAATCTTATTACTCCCTTTGTTCTTTATTAGCATTCAAATTCAGGAACCGGACACAGTTACTTTATGAATATTCACCTATTATTCTCTTTATTAATTATTTTTGCCGCCAAAACGTGTACCTCCCAACACGGTAGTCATAAGTATTATATTCATCGTGATATGTATCGTGAAATTGGTATGATATCCGCTGTATAATAAGTTGTTATTACGGTGAGTCATCGCTGATCTTTCTGCGTCTAAATTTGCGCTGCCAACGACCTGAGCTGGAGGATCAAAAATTAAATTAGTCATGTTTTACTATACGTTTTCTGTAGATTCAGGATCTACCCGAGATTCTGGCTACATGCGTCAAAAGCATTTCCCTTCGATAACAAAAAAAAGTTTTTAGGCCTTACAACGCGGACTTTATTGTCCCTTTTTTAGATATTTATGTAGGATAAATTATATTTATCTCTTTATATTATAGAATTTATAATCTTAACATATATATATTCTATAATATAAAGAGATTAGTTTTGTTGAGAAAATACCTTTTCATAAACCTTTTAATAAAACATTTAGAGAAGAACTGGTTTATGTGCAGCTGTTTATCTATCGATTTTATGAATATCCTAGTATTGGTGGTGGTCACGACATTTGTAGAAATGTTAAAACAACAAGGCCACCGTGTCAAGGTGAAATAAAAAAAAATGTTACGAAATTAACGACCATTGTGTATTCTGTTGTTGGGTTATATAGAAATTATATTTTTGTTAAGACGTAACTCAATAAAAACAAGTTCTTTATTATATTACACGCATAACAGAAATATGAAAAATAATAATATATTTAGCAACTAAATACACAACAGTAGTAGTATAATTATCATATTCCATATTATGTATGTTATATTAAATATAATGCTGTAATAAAGACGAAAGGAATTCGGCAACTGGAGTCACTAGTCAAGCCATTTACTTGTTTACAAACAACTTCACAAATCCAAAGAAGATTCGTTTGATTTGATTTCATCATATTTTTTATCATACCTTCAAATTGTGTATAATTAATTAACAAAGTTTTTCTGTGTTAATTACATTTAATTAACACAGAAAAAGTTAAAGAATTAATCAATTAGACCGTAGTTCTAAACTAGGACCAAACATAGAAAAATATGACCGACAAACCATTTATCATAGTGACCGAAGCACTAAATAGCATAGCATTCAATGTTAACACAATACTTACAGCTTTTACTTAGTTTATTTTTTTCTTTTACTCCGGGAAATGCTCTGAGTCGCCCCAGGCGGGTATGTGGGACTCGCTGCGCCCGAAAGGTGGTAAGGTGGACGAAGCTCTACTCACTAAAACCCGGCGAGTGCTACCAATGCCGCCTTTGGTGAGGTGCCACGGATCTCTTGAGCAAACAGGGCACCTCGACGGCTAGTCAGTCCCTTAAGGGACCAACACTACCTCCAAGAGGGGTTGTCGCACCACAGTACAACCCTCCCAATGCCGGGACAGTACAATGGGGTGAGGTTTCTATCCTCGCCCCTTGTCTCACTGCTCTTTTGTCCCCTCTTCTTATAAGAGGGGTACAAAGAGCCTCCTCGGCTTAATTGGCTTCGCCCAAGGTGCTGTCACAGGGTGCACAAGGTGGTGTAATCAGGATGGGAACCTCACCTCATTGTACTGTCCCGAGGTAGGGAGGGGTTGTTCTGTGGTGCTGGACAACCCCTCTGTGGGGCTGACTAGCCGTCGAGGTGCCCTGTTAGCTTAACAGATCCGGGGCACCTCACCAAGGCGGCACTGTTGGCACTCGCCGGTTTTTAGTGTGTAGAGCTACGTCTATTTACCATCGGGCGCAGCGAGTCCCACATACCCACCTGGGGAGTCCCACTCCCCGGGCGGGATGTCTCAGAGCATTTCCCGGCTTAAAAAAAAAGGAATACATTATTCAATCTTAATCAAATTCAACTAAATATATTACTTATGTATTTAAAGATTTATTTTTCGTAAAATTCAACATAACAACTATCAAGAATATAATAACAGTTAAATGTTCGAAGTAAAATGTTTAGGTTGCCAAATAAGCTATGGTTGAAAGACATGAAAACCTTTGGTTCCTACTAAATTTGTTATTTCGTTGTGAGTGATTGTAGTCAACCTTACTAATAGCTATCCACAAAGTTTAACATGTATTAGTCACAACTAATACGTATTATGTCTACATTGTAAGTCTTTACGCGCGCTCTGACATAGTAAGGTCATGTACCGGATGACCTACCAGCGAAGGCGTGCCGCGAATGTATTTCGGCGATAGTATTTTTATATGCCACATATTACTTGACACTTTCAAGTTCAATATCCTAAGTTGGCATTGTTCAAAGTGTTCAACATTAAAGTGACTTTTAAACACATCTTTTTGGAATGTGTCTTATGGGAAATTATATAAATTTTATTTACAAAGTTATTAATGGAAGTATAAATCTAGTCAATCTAGCAAAGGCTAGATTTAACGTACCTTCACTAGAACAAAGAGTAAAGACTGAATATTACTTGTGGATTTTATTTGGCGAATTTCAGTTATGGTCGGAATTGGAATGTATACGTGTATGTACCTCTTTCATTTAATTTGTTTTGTTTATCTTTATAAATATTGTAGTAGCTATAACTTATAAGTAACGTACACTAATTGTTCAAACTAATATAATATTATTGTTGGATGCGACTTGCGAGTGACAAGGGATCGGTCGTCTTGGCGTTCATTGAACGAAGCCTATGTTCAGCAGTAGACGGATAAAAGTTGATGATGAAAATATAATTATAAAGTGCTGAAATAAATATTTAGACTTAATTTTATTAATTTTACTAAAATATCTTTAAAGTAATACGTTTTTGGGGCAAGGTTACTTTTGTTAGAATTCAGACAATTTGAGGAATCATATGAGATATTTCAAAGTAAATGCGATGGGTCTAAAACGTATAAACGTAGCCTTACACAAAAGTTGCTTTCGGTTTCATAGGCTGTAATCTGTATGCCTGGCGTTCCCATGATCCTGTCCAATAGCAGAAAGAAGGAACATCGTTGGGTTTTAGTGGGTGCGAGTCCCACATAACCACCGGGCCTGGTAGTATGCAAAAATCATTTCCCAACGTTAAAAAAGGACGCTAAGGGTTGTTAAACTGAATTTAGTAGAACTGTCTGATGATTATGTACCCTGAGATGTAGATAATACAATTATATACACAGTGATTGTATTGTTAGCAGAAACGATTAACATTAATTGTGAACGTGAACTGGGTAACAAAGAAGCGAAGAATCGTTGGAATTTTAATATTTATAAACGGTCAGTCCAGTATCAAGGCATGCAAATATAATACGATTTCTTTCGCCATAATTTCAAGTATACTTTACAGTTAGAACTTATAGTGAGTGGTCCTGTCTGCCATTTCCAAATACATGAACTCTTTTTCATGTAAGAAATAAACAGGATTTTGGTACCTATTGCAGTTTTGTAAGTAGTAGTGGCATGCTGTTGGTAGTGGAATTGGGCCCGTATGACCGGGGTACCTCTCGCTCACATAATACCTGCGTAAAGTGACAGGCCCATAGAGGGATAGGAAAATGGAGGGCAACGCGTCTGTGTATGGGCGTCGATAGTCGCTAAAAGGATTCGTCTGCTCGCTTTTCCTCCTACGCTATTAAAACACCTAGCTCAAGCGTATCCCTCTCATAGGTATCTTTCTTTCTTCGTTTAAGAGCCTTACTCTTGTCGGTGGAGTAATCGCCAATCCTTCTTCGTCTCTGCTAATTCCTTCATCTCCTTTCTTATACATATAGGTTAAAAGTGTACATATAAAATTGAATCCATCTCATGTCAATAAAAGGAGTTTATTACGCACGTCATTCGAGGCGTGTAGACCGAACACAGAGGCTATAATATTATGAAGTATGAATACTGGTCACCTTCAACCCGTTCACGGTGACGTCAGCGACTTAGAAACACAAGTGGCCTTCAAGATTTTATTAGCGCCCGACATGGTTGCATTTTCCTCTAAATAATACTAGATATTTTAAGCAATCAAGATTTATACAACATGACGCAAATCAATTACTACCCTATGGTAGTAGTAACCCTATGGAATTTAAATTTGCTAACAGACAAATTTTATTCGATGAAATTATTTCAACTTAGTAAAAGTATATTTGAAAGAATTATAAATCTTAACAAGTATTCATCGTGTAGTAGGTATTTAGTATTATAAATTCAGAAAAAACATGTGGATATTTTTCCGCGTTATATTTAACTACATATTTGTTATATTGGGATCTTCGTAGCTACTTCAACTCGTGTGCTACCTGAGCAAGCAGATGTTTTTAAACGCGCACATCTGCTTGTGATAATTGTTGTGGCACGTGAGTAACCTTTTTGTGTATGGCTAAAGGACTAACTTAGATCCAATACACCTGCACTTTGGAGTGTCCTGTCAATATGGAAGTATGTGAATAGAGCTAGGGATGATTGATGCCATACAAGGGGATGTCAAATAAATAACACGTAGCAACGATGGCAGTTTACTTTTTGATCGATTGTATATAAATGTTAGAAACAGCCAGAAGGTATAATAAGGTTTTATATTCTTAATAGTCCGGTTTCTTGTATTTTGTCTTCTGCACTTTGTTTTTATAAATAATTCCGTAGTTGTTAGTCTTGACAACGCAAGTAAATATTACAAGTGTGTATTTTTTACAGATATTACGCTGAATTATAATTATATTCATTATATAGATAAATAAAAATTCAATTCCGTGGTCCATGATCCATGTACCTATATACACGTATCTTTTTTTACTTTGACTGACTCGGCCTCAATATTTTGATTGACTGACAAAACCTGGTTCCTTATCAATCGTGGGGTTTGCCAATTTTAGTGATCATAGGATAATCAAGCGGTTCCCCACCATGGTTCAGGCCTTGTCGTGGCGGTGGGGCTCAGTAACCTAGGATGAGCGGTGCACCGGCCGAGGGGGCTCTTTGTACCCCTCTTATCTGACAGAAGATCAGGGGGCAAGGGGTGAGGATGGGAACCTCACCCCATTGTACTGTCCTGACGTTGGGAGGGGTTGTTCTGTGGTGCGGGACAACCCCTCTGTGGAGGTGGCGTCGGTCCCTTGCGGGACTGACTAGCTGTCGAGGTGCCCTGTTTGTTTTCTAGATCCGGGGCACCTCACCAAAGGCGGCATTGGTGGCACTCGCCGGGTTTTAGTGGGTAGAGCTGCGTCCATTTACCAGCTGTCGGGCGCAGCGAGTCCCACATACCCGCGTGAGGAGACCCACTCCCCCGCGGGATGCCTCAGAGCATTTCCCGGCGTTAAAGAAAAAAAAAGGATAATCAAGCGGTTACAATAATAAATCATAAAGCGATGGTAGAATTTATGTTTTTGTTCCGTAAAACTTCAAAATAATAACGAAATAGCTACTCAACACTAAATTTGATTGTTATTATTAAGCTACTATCAAGCATATACTAATACCGCAATCCACTTACTAGTTTTAATTGAACGTGGTGAATGCTGGTCTCGTAATATTTTTTACAAGGCATTATGTAGTGGAACCGGATCCGTGTCTGTGAATACGGGCCGCGCGTGTTCACGAATGTGAATGCCTCGTGATCTGGACCAGGTATATCCTCAAAGGTCTCGCCGATCATTTTTTGCTGAACTCGATCCACATTCATAGCCATTTCTGGTTCCCCGGAGTTATTGGGAACCTTCGTTTCATTTTTTTACAATCCATCGATTTATAGCTACTGCTATTTTGGTTAGAAAGGACCATGTCTAAAATGCGAAGCAAATTAAAAAGTTCAGAGACGAGGATTGTCTTAAGGCTTGTGTTTTTATTTATTTTGTAAAAACGTTAAATACTTGTTTGAGCATGGATATGTTATTTTATATGCACCTACATGAAAATATTCAGGTGCCTACTACTTAGTTGTAATCGGTAATACGCATTTATTTGTCAAAGATTCTCCACGACAAATATATTTGTTTATTTCCTTAGCAGTTTTGAATGTTGAAATTACTTAATGTTTTATCAGTAAACATTCAACGGTAGGACAGGTTAACGTAGTTAGCTGAAATTGGTAGCAAATACAGCAGTGGGTGGACCGGTCTTGAGGGATTCGTTTTTCTAACGCCTCCGTACCTAACTGTTCTATGGTATGTCAATACATACACTATACAGATACCGTTGTTGCATCGTATACACATGTGTATGCCCACTAATTCATTGAAACGAACTATTACACCCACTTCGGAAATGGTAGCTGTTAATCTTGTGCAAGATTCCAAATATTTATCAATGCGTAATATTATCACATCGATTCAAGCTTCTAGTAACTCCAGATCATGGGAGACATGAAATCAAAAATAGCAAATCTTCAACCACAAGTACATCATACATCGCACGGTAGTGATGACCTTGTTTCCGCTTCATGATCCCATGACTTAAAGGGCGGTAAAGTAGAAAACTTGATAACAAGATGAGCCTGTCTCTTAAGAGGTGGTGTGAGTTTACTTCTGAACCCCCAGACGCAATTTTCGTACAAATGGTTTCGAACAGCTGCCCACCATACATATTACATACCCACAATAGTCTCGTGTGTTTGTGTAATTAGTGGTTTCTTCTGATAATATAATATTTACTTATTTTCCTGTCTTTCTTCGTTTTAAAGGATTTTATTCACATGCATTATTCTACTATTTGTTATAATATGTATTCTGATTGATTTGGGTACGTCCATTTTACACTCCTGCTATTATTGATTGAATGTATCTATTATTCTTGAGATACTAAAACATGTTTGTTTGTTAGAACTAAATGCATTTTATTGATTCATCACAAGTCAAGCATGCTGAGTTTAATTAAAGGAAATTGATTGGTGGTGTTTTTCTCGAATATAAAATATTGTTATATACGATCTATTGTAAGGTAATGTTTATTACTATCAGATAGATTGTTGATTAACACTTCAACCGGCGCTAAGTGTTCCACTCGTCAGGGACTTACCTAAAGGCTAGTTTACATAATGATATCTATTGCGATATTCAGCTCTCGGTAGCTGCTTTCATTAAATGTATTATCATTAGCTTGTCTCGCCTATTTATAAACTACCGAATTACTCGAGCAAGTAATGGGCTGCCTTAGACGTTGTATATGTATTGTTATTAATTAAAATTCCTAATTAATAATAATTATAATTTCGCAAATGTAAGGTCATATACATTTTTATTTTTTACTTTATTAGGCTTCCCACTCGCCCGCATTTTACGTAAGCATCTTTTTAAATGTCGTATAAATGCTAGTGCCCTACCAGCTATGTATGTGCATTTTTCGACGTATCAATGTCTGTAGGTCATCAATAATAATCTACTTTCCGTGAGGTATTTGAAGCTTGCGCGAATCTTGTTCTATTCTGTTACTATCTAAATACATATTTAACATGTAATTATGTTAATTTCTTAAAATTCCCTTTACTTAGTACTGGCTTACAAAGCATCATATGAATCTTCACGGTGCTATTGTCACTAGATATTTATTATTTTTTAACAATATGTATTATCAGGAAGTCGTAAGGCATAGACGCTTTCTTCCGACTCGTGGTAGCGATAAATAATAGTTTCAATGTGTTACCGGCAGGTAACACATTGAATTCAAATTAGGTTTGAGGGCGTGGGCGGACCCACCGGGAGGCGCCGGCGCCGCTGCAGAAGATTACAAAATACTGACAGGTTTGATGCAGTTAGTTATAGCCTATGTACAACTTGTACATAGGCTATGACAAATACTGACTGTAATCTACAACGATTTCATTCAAATGTTAGAAATAAAATAAAACAGCAAATATTGTATTCATTTTCTTCACTACCAGAACTTTAATTCTTAAACAATTTACAAATATTCTTAATTTGAATAATTACCTATCATCATCATCAGGTGCCATCTTCATAATGAAGTTCGGAGGTCAGTTGGCAAAAATTTCTGCGATCCCATGCGGCTTCCTTCACTTGCGTGTAGCAAACAAAGAAAACATACGTTTGTAAAAAGACTAGCAATAGAGGTAAACGTTTTATAATTATAAATAATTGCTCAGCACAAAGTATAGACACAACAGAAACAACATAATTTGCGTTTAAAATTTTCACCATGAATGATTGGGCGGTGGCGTGGTTGCAACGCGCTTTGTTCCAACTATAGACATATTTGTACACAATAGGTCGGACGTAGTGAACTCTAATAAGGGTTTCCTTTGAACTAGTTGCAACAATAACAACTCAAAACAGTTGTTCATGATCGTTTATTTGCATTCTGTAGACTCCAACAGCGGATGTTTCTTATAAAACATGTACGAGACTATTTTTAATTTTATTGGAAGCCTTGACGTTGGATTTGTGTTAGAAGAAACTCTGTTTTGTTTTAAACTTTAATGTCTAGAAATTATTCTTAGATCTCCAATTTTGGAGCCAATTCCTCCAAAATTTAATTTTATGCTATCTAAATTCACCAACTCCTTGAGATTTTATTGCTGGGTACGTATCTACTTGTGATATGGAGATATCCGATCCGATCCGGCAATACCTAAAAGTTTATAAATCGGAGTTACAGGTTTATACTCGCATTAAGATGTAATCTTATATCCGAACTTATCGAACTAGACGCCTAAGCTCTCATCGACGCCACATAGTCCATTAACTAAAGATATGTCCCTCTTACACAACCCCATTTCGGTGCTTTTCATTTGTAGAAAGTGAGTCAGAAAATTTGTTTTAGTATTTTGTTACCAATTGCCACACTCATCGAGTTTGGGAATCGCTTTTATATATCTAAGATAATTTACGAATTACGATAATAGGATGTCCTGGCATTTAATTCAAGGTAATCCAATGCCAATGGAAATCACTGTCACTAAGCAAATAGTTACTATACAATAATAAAAAGTACATAATTTTTGGAGTTTACTCCTTAAGGTTACACAAGTCGCTCATCTTTCCATACAAACGCAGAACAGTAATTACTACAATGTTTGACGTTGACCACGAAAAATTAAGTATAATATAAATTGATCTCGTCGTTATCTATGTGTGTATGTACCCAAAATCGTAAAAAAATTATACATTTAAAAAATACAAGCTTCTAAATTTTCGTATTTGAACACTGATTTTAGCCCAACTTTGGGCGTAAATAAATAGTATACCGAGCACGAATGCTCAAAAATAAAGCCCGTACAGATATAGTTTAGTTATACAAAAGATAAAATAAATTTATTTTGAAAAGATACACTTATTAGTTTTTCTATAATAACTGTTTTACTAAAAGGACATTTTCGGAATGAATCATTGTGCATTTCATTTTAGCACGCATGTTCGCGCCTTATGTCAGGTGAGATAGCAATAATTTTGTTAGAGTTCGCGGCATCGACTAGTTGAACCTTAAGAAACGATTTGAGTTATAAGGCCCGGTACGGAAATTTTATGAGGAGAAAAATCAAGTGTAACACTAAAAGTTGAGGCGTTACGTAGAAAGAGACAAACATATATATGTATCTGTAGGATTGAACGTGTAAAAGAATGAGATGGAATACATTACACAGCGTATCTTAAAATAATGCCGCCAACGCTATCTAACGCAAAATTACAGCACTAAAAGTCAATCACACGACTAGTATGCAATATTATAAGATATTTAAACAATTTTAGCTAACGCTGAAAAAATGGGGATAAAACTTTATTCCGTTGCAATGATTTGCAAGACAAATAAGTATCCCCCATTTGGTCAGCATTAGCTAAAATTGACTTGACGTTGTTATGTAGGATTTTAAATAAAACAATGTGTAGGTACTAATTATTATTTCACTTTTTCGTCTATTATTAAAATATTTTGTGTCTTTCCTGCGTCCACTTAATATATTATTTATATATTTGCACCACTAATGTATGTGAAAAAATGACTAACCAAATTACATATGAAATCACAATTTTGATTTTTATGTAATTTGCATTGTATTAATTTCCGTATAGAAAACTGTCTTCATGTAGTTTCTTACGTTATCATAGTCACAACTCACAATGGTTTTTTAAAACATGAGCGGAAATAAGAAAATAAAACAACTAATATTGCTCATTTAAGATTGAAAAATCAAAAACACGAACTAGGGATTTAGGGAATACTACGTAATAACAAAAATGAATTCAAAATTGAGAAATGTTAGCACAGACTAAAAAAAGTAATTAGTCATTACGTTCCAATATTCGCGGCGATTTTAAAATTATTTTAAATTTCAGCCCAGAAAAGTCTAGTAATTTTAATATATATATATATATATATATATATATATATATATATTTATATTTATTTATTTTCAAATATTCTTTTTCATATTTTCAAAATCATATTTATAATTTTCTATTTATAATTTGCAATTTCTTTCTAACAATAATATAATAACTTGTACAAATTTTCTGAGTAAATTGAAACTCTTCAATTTGATAATTAACCAATCAGAAACTTTAAAATATTAATGTTGCCTCCCTAAATATATTTGGTGTGACCATTGAACACTTGGTTCAAGTTTAATTGTACAAACTTGTCAAGTAAAGAATTTAATTTCAATTAAGTATTAAATACCTATAATTGTTAAAAAATAAATCACATATATTTTATATAAGAATAACAAGTCTTCAACATAAAACATGTAAAAATTTCATAGACATAAAAAGAAAAACCAAAATAGCGCCATCTAACGTAATATATAACGACTATCCAATCTCATACAAAAAACCAAATGTACTAAGTGAAATGCCCCTGATCCTCCCTGATCTTATTCTCGGGGCCTCCTCTTTGTTGTTTTTATTATTATTATTATTTTGTAACATACTTTATGCAATTATACGCTTTATTGAAGTAATATAAATAATCCGAATAATTACTGATATAATATGTTTGTTTCTCTTATCATTTTAGCAGATGCGTTCATTTACCCTTTTTTTCTACTACATATATATAATTATCGTTCGCACGATAGGAGTAGACTCCAATCGTGCGTCGGAGCTGACACACACACACACACACTTTTTGTTACATGACATCGACATGTTTTGTTCCTTACCGTATCCCGTAGTTAGGATAGGTTACAAGAAGATTACACAATGAAAATATTTTTACCGCCTCATTTTGACATCGTTACATAATATACGTAACTTACTAACATTATTCACACAGTTTTTACATAAAAACATTTTTGTAGCCATCGTAATTCGTAACATTAACTGTTTCTCCTTGACATCATTATTTTAGACCATGTTTATTACACGTTCAAACAAATGATTTGGCGCAACTGTTCTGCTAGATTTGTTTGTGCTATTTGGAAAATGTGTCATAATAATTTATAGGATCGTCCCGTTACAAAATTTGATGTTTATTTACCGTTAATTTACATATTTCATTTTAAACTAATTGCAAAATTGCAGCTTGTAAAATGAAAACTTATGTACAATTTAAACATAACTACTTGGCCGGACTGAAGTTAGCTAAAAGTGAACACGCAAATTGATTTGTCTAAGCAATATGGCGCAGTCGGATCTCGGCTCGGAACCATTAAAAAATATTAGTTAAGTTTGTTATTTTGATATAAACAAAAAATAGATCTACATAAGGCTCTACTAGCTGAGAGATATATTGCTTATGATAACTTTTCATGTCAACAACCTGATTTCAAGCTCTTCATATCTTCTTCTTATCCATCTTAATTCTTAACCATATTTTTTGTCTAAATAAAAAAATGTTCAACTGATGACTCGTCTTCTATCGCATATCCCATACATTTTGTTTTGTATTAACTAAGGCTTCTGACTTCCTGTGATGTAAATAAGTGATCGGGAAAGTTGAATACTATTCTAATTTAAATTGTCAACACTTTTACTTTTTTCTTAAAAATTCTAAAAGGTGTTGAATATTTATATTCCCTTCAAATTAGATCTTTATCTTCTACTGCTTTCTAGTAGCTCAGTTTATCATTTAAATTGTTGTTCGATGTAGGTATCCACATAATTCTTAAAATTTAAGTATTATTCAGATATCACGACTTCTTGACATAAGTATTTGCTTATTATTCTGTAATATCAAAGGTATTTTTAAATGTGTTTAAGGCTAGTTAGAGCAGGTTTATAGGTTAATTTGGTTCTCTAATCGACGTAAACTATTCTGCTTTTATTTAATGCGCTAAAACTAGAGCCTAATTCTGCTAATTTCTAGTATTTTTATTTTAATAAAGACTCCTCCGAACTGTCTCGGTTTATAATTACTTTCGCTGTTTAAAAACCGCGAATACGTATTTTCATCTCGTGACGCATGTAACGATTACATTTCATTCTTAGATCATCTTTTTTACTGTTTCACTAATTGTTTGAAATAGAAAATATACAAGTCAATAATCGTGTATTTATTTATAACTGTTTGTTTCATTTCGTTTTGTAGTCATCTACTAATAGTAGTATATACTGCCTATATATTAAAATCTTGTAGGATAACTTAAACTCTTATTTTATTTTGTATTCAAATTAAAATTTTAATTCTAATTTTTTATTCAAAATTTTTACCGTACTTTTTACTTATTTAGTTCCAACGAAGTAGCTTATTTGACATGACAAACTACCGGTTTCAAGGATAACCCACTGTTCACTGAGAAGACCCGGCGAAACAAACCCAATGGTACTCTTGTATGAAGTAACACATTATGTTTGTTTTGTACGTTGCTTCTATATATATTTTTCTATAACTTTGCTTATCATCACCCAGTAGTCAGTCAGTATTTCATCATTTATTAGCTTACACTCTATTGACAATCAGAAGAGGGAATTACTGATTATTAAAAAACTCCCTATCACCGCAAATACGACTGGCTTAAAATTACTTATTAATAATATTCACCAACAAATGGTTTGACCAACAGTGCCTCTTACCCATGCTGCTGATGTCGAAACATTAAATAAGAACACAAAATATAGTTTATATTATGTAATAGATTTTCGTCTAGAATTTTCTACAGTGGTTGTCTCCGTGTCCTACATAAGGTAGTCGTGATCGCGCTGCATTCCTATCTAACGCAATCGAAGAGAACGCAGCCGGAAGGTCGCACGACCGGCTCTCATGATTTTCATACTTACTAGACTTTTAATGATAATAACATTAACAATAGTATAAAAAAACTTACATCCTTTTATTAAAATATGAATACAAAGTAAGAATATTTTTTTAGTCTCAATATAATAATTGTTTCACTAAAATTGCACTGAGGGTGACTATTCTTTAGAAACATTGTAATAACAACCAGTCCTAACATTAAAAAATAGTATAAAATTTATCCTCCAACGATATTTATTATTGCATCTAATTTGGGTGCAAAATATATTTCAATTCATGATATATCACTGTCTCGATAATGCAAACAAGTATGTATGTGAAGTGTGGGAGAATCTCTCACGCTTAGTACGTTTCTATGCTGACGATTGTTGCAAAAATTAATGGATCTATAGACTGCATATAATAAAGTCCTTGATAAGGTATAATGTACACATATTCAATTACTGCGATAGGTTATATTATATTATAAAAGACCCCATAGGTACATTTAAAATATTGAATTATCAATATTTTAAATCTTCGGCGAAGAAGATAATGATTAACAGCTATAAATATTTAGGACCTACCTATGTAGCTAATTAGGATGAACAAAGGAAGGACCTCTTAATATCGAGTGTAGCAACGTTCGCCTTTTATATAAGGACTAGGATAATAGGAGGCTGATTCAAAGACTTACTCGGAGTTTATCTTGAGACTAGATTTAATAACGTCGACACGAAATAATTAAGCGAAAGGATTTTTTCTTCATCATTATCAGATGTATAACGTATAGACAGAATACGTACTCCTTATAAAAGCAAGTTGTCTGATATCGGGTCTAAAAAAAATGTATCTAGGTAGAATTAAGTGATGTTTAGCTTAATCATATAGGTAGTGCGATTGAAAAAGTTTGGGTATAAAATCATGATCGTTATTACATCTAACGCTTGATATAAAACTCTTTTAAAGAAAAAATCAACTTCAACTTTTTTATTTTTGATTATAGCCTTAATTATAGGCTCATAATCGCCGTCGAAGTTTTGATTATTATTCTCACATTAGCCACGCTGCTGACGATGCTATTTTTATCTTTTTTTTTATAGCATAGGAAGCAGTCGAAGCCTTTTGGCGACTTTCGACGCCCATACACATACATATTATGGGAGCGGGAGGCACCAGGTCGTGCTGGCCCAATTCGACCAAAAATCTTAGCTATTCTAAAAACATTAATAAATATACCTTTCTTTCTTTCCAGGCTAGCCTGCGTCAGTTGGACCTATCTCTGCTGTCGGAGCTCTGGACGCTGAGTGAAACCATGGCGTCGTGGAGACGGCAGCTGGAGCGCGGGCCCCGGCTACGACCAGCGCCGCCCCCGCCGCCACCGCCACACTATCTTAGAACATAATAAAATCATTATAATGATTTTTTTGTTTTTGTAATCTGTCTGCTTCGAGATGTATTTCAGTATACCCTGTTGTAGACTGTCACGTGAAAGGTTGTTATTGAAGTACCTACCTACAGTATTTTACATTAATAGGTATATGAATTCTAAAAATACCCTTCCTGTGGTTTTATTTTAATCGTTTGTTTATATTATAGCCTGCACTAGTTAAACTTTGTACGAAAGTTCGCAAAGAACCAAGTAACAGGTCTAATAAAATATCATGACTGCTTGGAAGGAAAACAATCCTGAAATAAATCAATGTAGCTTAGATAGCGTGATGTACCTAATACTTATATACGTCCAATAAGTCCTGTCTAATACAATAAGTAAATAAACTAGATACGTCTAACCGTAACAATACATGATCTATAGAATTTTACATTCTTTTAATTACGATTACTTAAGAAACCTAACCATGACTTTTTTGATTCAATCAATTCAATGATATAATAATTTCCATAGTTTTAATCGAAAATACCTCTGTTACTATAATGCATTTACAGTTATAACTCACGAGAACTTCATTAAAATAGTTTAAACTGTATCTTATATGAGTCTCTACTACTACTAGATAGCTTAGATAAGCAAGACACGTTAAGTAGATTTTGCCAACCATTAATATAAAAAGCTTATATGATAGCAATATGGCAAAATTATCAATGATCAAAAACAGTGGAGCATCATTTAACTGGCTGTCTAGACTACAACTGAGGTCACCAATTATTTTCTAAGATATTAAAGGTTATATTGATATCTTGTATCATAACATCAGCATGCATCAGCAAAAACATGGCTTAGATGTATGGTCTTAACATTATCTAGCTTTTTATTTATTTATTTGCAAACAATGAAATTATTGTCAAGGCTGATTAAACTGAGCAATATGTACTTAACGAAGATACATGAGATTATGAATTCAACTATTCTGCTATCAGAATTTCTAACCATTAACGGCTATTAATATTTCCCTTATTATATTCTCAGTATTATTTGGAGCCCACCCGTGTTCAATTTATATAAGGGAATATAATACTATAGATACTTATACTTACTGATGTAGAAACACATACTATCTTACATGTGTTTTAGTTATTAGAAATTAAAACATGTCTTAAATGTTAGCAAATAATCTGTATGGAACAGTATTAGATAAGCCCAATTAAAAAACAAAAGTCATCAAAGAAAGGGTAATTAGGTGAGCCTAATAATATTGCAGTGATCGGTGAAAAAAGTCTCTTCATCTTTAAGAAACTCTCTGTTTATATAATTTAGGCTACAAATTATAAACCTGAATATCGGTTATGACCTAAATATATTGTAACATTGTGACATCAGGTATGAGTTAAGAACGAATAGCTAACAATGTATTTCTGCAATATGTTCTCAAAGTAAAGGACTTCAACTATGTGGATATTCAGGTTTATCGACCTTAAACCGCCTTAAAAGAATTTAATATTTCCTGTATGTGTCATCATACATAGAAATATTTTTTCTTTCCCTAAATGTGTTGTAGAGGAGTGTTGTGTGTAAAATATGTAGTTTGTATATATAAGTTATTTAGCTTTAGTGATTAATAAAGATTGTGGAATTAAATATTTTTTTATTTAATTTTTTAAGGAAATGCTTAAACAATAGGTTTGCAATACTTAGAACCTTCTTATATTTAAGTTACTTATAACATGAATATATTTTTGTCCCCAAACAAAATTAAATTGGCTTAAAGGTTTCGTTACCAGGCCATAAAATATTAAAAAATAATAATATGGATGTTGTTCATAAATTAGTATAAATGAACCCATAATATTATGTTATAAATTATACTATAAAGTATAAAAAAACCACACTAGTAAATCTCAGTTAAAGTTGAGGTACATTCAAAAGCTGCTGTTTTAGGCGTATAAGAATGCGCTAATCCCAGAAGTCATACATATAATTAATTTTTAACTTAAGTTTTAAAAAAATATTTATGTACATAGGTATTTACAATAAAAATATTTTTTAACCGTATCGATTCATCGATGTGTAGTGTGTACCCGGACCACAGAGCAAGTAAATAAGCACAAACTATATAGAGAATACTACGTATTCAGACGCACCACCACAAACTATATAGAGAATACTACATACAGCTTGGCAAAAAAGAGTATGGAAAAAATGAGGGCGCCACTTTCACTTAGGTCTCATCATAATATGGAAAATCAGTAAGATAATTTAATCAAATTGTTAAAAATTAATGTTAAACACTAAGCTTTACTCAAAATCTAGTATATGTCGGCCAAGTATTGTCAACATCATAGGTTTTCATTTAGTAAAATTTTTAGTTCCACCTGTCACCACGTCATACTCTTTTTTGCCAAGCTGTAAATAAGTATTAAGTAAAAGAAGTGTTTATATACTCTTTGACCCGAACTAAACATAACCTAACAAAATATATCTATAAAACTGGGAGAAATGGCGGGAAGCATCGGGGCGTGCGAGGGGCGAAGCCGCGCTCCTTGGGGTTTCCCTCCATTTCTCCGTATTACAGACCGAATATTGTATTTTGTATGGCTAATAGCCTAGTAGCCTTTAAATGAAAATAATAATAATAATATAAAACTGGTCTAAATCTTGGCCATACTTGTACACCTGCTCATCTTTCCAAGTTTAAAATTATTAACGACTCTTCTTGTTTGTGTGGTTGTGAAACTGGCGATGTAAATCATTTTTTCTTTTCTTGTCCTTTATATGACCGTTCCGATTTCCTGAAATCCTTACTAGATCATCAAATCCCTTTTCCAACCTCAATTACTTGTCTGTTATTTATAAAAAAATATTACATATATAAAATAATTTCAGATTATATAATTACTAATAATATAGAAATTTAGGTTTAGTATTTATTTGATGAAAGTCTTGTGTGTCTATAATATAAGTAATATATTTAAATATATGTATAGCTATATAAATTAATATTTCATAATAATATTATTATTATCTTGTCATACATATCCTATATCCTGCCCTGAATGATTCCTAAATTTAACATCTCTCGTCCCTTTATATACATGGAAAAATTTCTCCCGTTTGATAATGGCAAATGTACTACGTACGAGAACTGCCAAAAAAAAAAAAAAAAAAAAAAAAAACTGGTCTAAATACATAACTTTCTTCTTTTTTATTCTTTATTCTTAATTATTTTAAAAGTGGCTGGCTTTATAGTAAATTCACATAGGAAAGCCCATTCTAACTGAAACGTAGATAAGGGTTTTATTTGATTAACTTGTATTGCGAAAATATAAATAAAAATAGAGTTTCTAGATAAATTATAATAAAAAATTACTAAAAATATAGTTTACCATGGCTACTAACTTATAATATAATATCATGATTCAACTTTATTCATTATTAATGAATTTAATATTATGTACTTTCTTTACTAACATAATCATAAGAACATTTGTATAATACTAACACAAATATGGATCTATGGTCCGAAATAAAGGAATATTATTATTATTATTATTATTATTATTATTGGGCCGGCACATCGAGCATATATTAACGCGTCGGTAGTCACAAAGAGTATAATATTATATGTTATATTATTTAAGTACCCTAAGCCTCCGACTTCTCAGTTCTCAGTCACAAACTAGGTACCTATATAGAGAATTACGTATTTTTCTGTGCTTGGTTGCCAAGCACAAGAAAAATACGTAGTATTCTTACCTAAAAAAAATAAAATTTCAACCCGTTCGAAAACCGTTCAAAATAAGAAAATTCTTCATCCTGCCTCGGGCCGTAATTCGTATTTCAAAAATTCCCTCCAAAATAATTTAAAAGTGTTGCCGCGCTAATAAATTAGCCAGCCTGCCAGCTATTTTCGAATTAGTTGCCCTTTGAATTTTGAAATACATGATCATAACATAAGACAAGAGGGTCATTCATTGATTGCAAACCTTTTCTAATAATATATTATAGTAATATTATAGTAAGTAATATTAAATATATTAGTATGTATTAGTTAGTATTGTAAGTAATATTAAAGTTATCGATACTCTTTGGAGGCAAAACTTTATAACGCCATATGTCATAATACTAACTTTCTTGTAAATTAAAAACAATGAAAAAGGTTTTTTTAACAAAAAAAATCTTGCGATTTTGCGGAAAGAAAAGTGGCAAAACACGTTTTACTCTTTAATTCATAAATGTCAAATTACATAAAAAAAAAGTTTAATGTCAATTGCGATTTGTGAATTGTCAAGTAATTGTAATTTGTAAACTTGTAAACTGTTGGTAAACCATGGTAAATTGTTACTGCTGAAGACAGTAGAATCTGATATTCTTGTTTTCTCTATATGTTTGTTAAAGCTCTTGTATGATTTAATACAACTGCAACCGATGTCAGAGACTTCTTTGCAAGGTAACCAAAACTCCAAAGAAGAACAACCTTCATCCAAAATACCGGACTCAGTTAAGGTTAGTAGCAATCTTAATAAAGAAAACATTATATGGTTCAAGAGTAACGGCCGCACTTAGGTAGACCAAGTGTTGGTCGGCCATTAACCAGGTGGGACGACGATCTCCGTGCAGTGGCCGGTCGACTCGGTCCGTGTTAGATGCGACTGGCGAGGGATCGGCCGTCTTGTCGTTCATTGAGGGAGAACAATGTTCAGCAGTGGACGTAGAGGGGCTGTTGATGAAATTTAACATTGCATTTCGTGCGTGAAATTGACAAACCAGTGCAATATTTGGAAACCAGATTCAGTTTGTTAGATGTTTGTCATGGATATCTTAATTCGTAATCGTGTCAAATTATTTACAGAAAATAATATCAATGGAAAAAGAAAATGAAAGTAATGCAAATAGAAAATCACGAATTGATCTCAACGCATTGCCAACACGTCAGTACCTGGACCAGACTGTAGTTCCTATATTACTCCAAGGACTGTCAGCACTAGCGAAGGAACGACCACCCGATCCCATCAACTACCTTGCTGCTTATCTTTTAAAAAACAAAACTACATTTGACAATAGTAATTCTACATCAAACAATAATCCTCAACCAAACTCTCAAACATAGTATGAAATTAAATAGTTAACCAATAACATACAAGTGTTTGTTATGTACACATTTTTTTACATCTAAACCCAGGTCAGAATTGTATATATGGTATTGAACCCTTAATCATTCAAGTTCAAAGGTATCAACAGAAATTACTTAGTTTGTAGTTATCGTCTTTGCACTATACACTGTTGTCAATTTTGCTCATTACCTGTATAAACATGATCTCACATAATTCAGCTATCTTTAGGATATATTATACAGTCTAAAGATGAAAGTGGAACTTAAGCAAGTATTACCATTCAAATCTGTTCGCACAATATATTTCTATACTTATATTATAGTCAATCTAGACAGTAGACACATCATATACTTTGTTAATAAACTGTCTCGACTATCAGTGCAAAAGGTAATAATGTATGGGTCTGATATACCAGAAAATGTGGTAGGTATAAGTTAGTAGTTAGTGGATGTGCACAGGTTCTTAATATGGTTTAATCTATCTTATTAACTTATAATTTTAGTTGTATCCTTTATCTTTCTACAGCAATAGATATCAAAGTATGAGAATTTTTTTTTTAAGAGCTTGATAACCAAAAAAAGAAATTGTAAGTTCAAGATTTTGTTTTTTTTGTACATCAATGTTACTTGTGACCCCAAAAATTTATGAAAGATGGCAGTCATAAAAAATTTACTGCTACGTTTAAAAAATGTTTTGATCTTTCAAACACATTTATAGTGTTTTTAAACCTTAAATTTTAAGGTATATATTAGTTAATGAGAAAACAAAACATGAATGTGTTCAACTATAATAATTGTACCCTTTACTTAGTTATCTAAAACTAGCAAAGGTCTTATTATGACTGTAACTAAAATATTTTTTATTAATTTGTGACAATTTCAATTTTTCATTATTATTTTATTATATATTATCACATTTTGAGTTGCCTACATAATAAGTAGTATTATTCTAAATTATAAAAATGTAATTTAATAGATATTGTATTTTGGGATAATAAAATACAATAAACTAATAAATACTTGTTTCATTTTATAGTCGAGTATGGAATCAAAGTTACAGATGTTTCTATAAGTGTACCAAATACAATGTATTATGTCTGTAATCCCTATAATATAAATAGTTGCTCGTATTTCTGTTGAATATTCTTTTCCTATATTCTCATTTAAATAAATTTTCCTTTAAAATGAAAATTAACAATAACTAAAGTGAGTACCAAATAAATGACAACTTGATGTGCTGTCTATGAATGAAAAAAAAAATTGCTTACTGGCTGAATTTTTTTATTGTGTTAATTTTTACTATGTAACATCATCAAATATTGTTTTTTTTATATATTACTCCTTTTGTGCGGCCTCTTCAATAAACTGTTGTCTGTGTAACAGCCATGAGTCTTCACTATAGGCACCTTCCTCCGCCTCCACCGAGGGTGGTTCGAACTGGAAAACATCAGTCTCGATACTCTCGTCCGTCAACGACGGCAAGGAGTCGTGTACCGGTAGAGGAACTGGCTCCGGTGGCATGAGTTCAGGCATGTACGCAGTTATACTACGGGCTCTCCAGACTGAGATTTTACCTGTAAAACAATCCAGTCCTAAGCCACCTTTAAACTTTTAGAAACTTAGGGTACTACTACAGCGTAAATGAACCTTTTTAGGGCGTCCATTGGCCCGCTGGTCTGCACCGTACGGATCGGCATCATCTAAAATCCTAAACTAAAATCCGTTGCGTGCCGTGCGTCCGGCGTGGGCTAATGGACGCCTACCTTTATGCTAAAGTGACACTGATTATAACAGAGGTTATTAATCAGGTCCCAAACATGGATTCTTGCTAAATAATAGCATAGGAGGGCAAACGAGCAGTCGCAGCCGTTGGCGACTGTCGACGCCCATACACATCCGCATAATCAAAGATTGATTACCTACAGATGGTTTACCCTCCTTTTACCAATCCCCCCCCTCCAATAGGCCACCGAAACCGAACGAAATGCGATAGCATACTATACATGTGAAGACTGGCTAGAGTTTGTAACTTGCTTGACTACGTCTATGATGATCAATTTATAATAGTGTAAAATATAACCTTGTGTTTCATCAATTTCAATTTCTTCCTCGCCCTCTTCAAGTTTATCCTTTGTATTCGCATCCTCTCTTTCTTCCTCCTCTTCTCCAAACTCTTCCAGATTGGGATCTTTTATCAGAGTATAGAAGCCGTGTTGCATGCAATTCGTGTCGAAGACAAAACAGCCGTTGCCCTTTGGTTTTCCTTTCAACCAGGAGCCGTGGAATCGAACTCGAGGATACATTATCTGACCGGGACCCTCCATTACCCCTTCAACCCAGGTCCCCATGAACTTCACCTAATGATTGAACACACATAAAAATCGGGTAATTCAAGTAGGTTATGCGTTTTCGGATTTTAGCGCTATTAGAGACCTGCGTAAGAAAAATAGGGCTTACAAGCCGTTTAAACAAAACCTTAGTGACCAAATGCTCTGAGGCATCCCGCGGGGGAGTGGGGTCTCCCCAGGCGGGAATGTGGGACTCGCTGCGCCTGAAAGATGGTAAGGTGGACGCAGCTTTACCCACTAAAACCCGGCGAGTGCCACCAATGCCGCCTTTGGTGAGGTGCCTCGGATCTGTTGAGCAACAGGGCACTAGTCAGTCCCTAAGGGACTGACGCCACATCCACAGAGGGGTAGTCCCAAAACCACAGATGACAGAACAACAGCTCCCAACGTCGGGACAGTACAATATCGTGAGGTTCCCATCCTCTCCCCTTGTCCCCTCTTCTTATAAGAGGGGCACAAAGAGCAGCTCGCTTGGCTCAACTTGCTTCGCCCAAGGTGCTGGGCTCACCTTAGGCTACTGAGCCCCACCGCCACGAGAAGGCTTGAACTATGGTGGGGTATAAACAAAAACGAACAAAATGATACTTACTTGATATTCAGCAAAAAAGTAAGTTCCCAATCCGTGACGCTTTCCCTTAAACCACGCTCCTTCGTAAATGTCGCCGTTGGGATAGTAATAGGCCCCAAAGCCATGCTTCAAATCGTGTCTCCAGTCGCCCTCGTAGCGGGACCCATCTGGATATGTCATCGTGCCAACTCCATACTTCATTGCTTGTCGCCATTCACCTGTAAGATACCCTATTACAATAAGCAGCTCACAGAAAAAAAATCAATTAGCACCAATATTATATTGGACTATAACGATACACCTTACTATAAATGCAAGTAATTATCGTACAATAAGTGGTAACATTTGGCTTATTTGCGGTAACATATGACATATTATATTTGCAGCGCTTAGTAACAACATCTGCTACCGAAGCTGTTTGTTAACAATGATGTCAACGTAGAAATCTATTTATTACTGTACTTACTCAAAGTTTGAGGACGTTCGTACCTTCGTAACGGGCTCCATTTTTAAATACATATAATCCTTTTCCATTCCTTAACCCACGGCAATAGCAGCCTTCATAGTAATCGCCGTTGGGCAGCACAGCCCAGCCTTTTCCGTGTCGCTCGCCATTAATATTGCGAGCGCCTACATAAATCTATAAGCAATATTTCAGTTTTACGTATTGCTTAAAATATTTTATAATGCTAACGCAAAATATTTTATTCCCATAATAAATTAGTATTTTATTTTCTTTCTATTTTATTATAGCATTTTATTATTATATTATATTATTATAACATTTTACCGGGCCTACTTAGACCTTTTATTCATAATGCTTCAAATACTTGATATGAACCAGGGTTAGGGATTGTAAAGTACTTACTACTTATACGAAATTACGAAAATATAGTTTTATTGAACCGCGACAAAATCAAATAAATATTAAAGTATGTAATTGTATCGGATACACTTATTTTATTTTTTAACTATTCATTATATTAATATGATTATTTCGGAGGGAAAGCAGAGGAGGGCGAAAGGACAAAAATCTATAAGACCGGCCTGTTGGTCTAGTGACAGCGGGTTCGATCTGCACCCTGGACAAATGTTTGTGTGATGAACATGATCATTTGTTCTGTGTCTGGGTGTATATTATCTATATTATGTATGTATTTAGAAATTTATATATAAGTATTTATCAGCTATCTGGTTACCATAAGAACAGGCTATGCCTAGTTTGGGATCAGATGGCCGTGTGTGAGTTGTCCCAACATATTATTATTATTTTATTTATATCTCTGTCACTGAACTCCTCCTAAGCGGCTAGACCGATCTTGATAATTTTTTTTGTGTGTGTTCAAGTGGATTCGAGTGGTTTAGATTCACAAAAAAAAATACACAATAAAAGGAAAGGGCACCAATATTATGAATGTAACATTCCGATATTTAAAAGATCAAAGATATTATAATATGCTATTATTATTGGCACGTCCTCTTTAAAAACACAAAGGTATTATAGAGGCTTAACTACCTTTTTTATCACAGGGAAATGGAAAAGGGAATAAGGAGGACTGCCCGACCGCTACTAAGCTGTCACCGCGACGTCGTGCCATACTGGGCCCAGGTTCCCACCCTGTGCCCACACGGGCACATGGTGTTACTGGAGGCGCATTAAGTAACTCCTCTTACGCACTCTCGTTCATCACCTGCGAGGGGAGGCCTCGGCAGCGGCCTCCTCCCTCACCCGCTCATCGGCCTTCTTCTGGGCTTAACTACCTACTTGCAACGAAATTAAAACTTTATGATGATACGTACACCAATGGTATCTACATCCTCTGGTCCTTCACCTTTCTGTTCGTTTGTTGCCATTGTAATATTTTTTTTTACCTACTTTATCAAAAGCGAAAAACTAAATGTTAATATTGATTATACAACGTAATCAAAATTCATGTTGTGACATTCTATTGACACTTTTGTTATAGCTTTCTAAAGGATTTAATATGTAAAATAGAATTTAAAAAAAAACAGTATTGGCTGAATGCTTTGACGCATTTTCCATTTTTTTACTGCGACATTCATCAGCTGATTGAATACTTTTAAAATTTATTTCTTCAATTAATTAATTCATGTAATAATTATTTATATTTTAATACCTAGTCGACGTAGTAATGGTAAAATTGGTGAATTACGACAAAGTCCTGATTACGAAAAAGCTCTCTGCTTTCATCTTCATTCAGAAATTGTACCTACTACATACCTAAATATAATATCGATTTTGAGATTAAACGTTTACTAGCTTTCTAAATGATGTTACGAAGTTTTCATGCATTTAATTCAATAACAACAACAATATTTCAACAGGTTAATATCAACATTTATTTCATAAAGTATCTGCTTATTTTTTTCAATACTTTTTTATGTCCCAATACAAAGTATATTTTTGTTCAAATTTATTTGCCTGCTAAATACCGAATGTGATGTTTTCTACTTTCTCTTGCGATTAAGGGCAAAGTAAAAGTTCAAGAACTTGATCAGAACTCGTATATATATATGTAATAAAAATATAATTATAAAAGAATTCTCTTTCACAATCTTTAAGTTTGCTTTTTTTTCATAAAAAGGTTTTAATTCACTGGAATCCAAAACTGCAAATATGGTTTCAGGAATATACCTACCGACCAGCATTGTCATACATAAGACGATTGTTAGACCACATTAGAATGACTCCTCTTATTTTATTTTCGCCTCTCGTTGTCTGTCTGCAATTTTAGGATTTCAAAAACTATAAATAAAATAATTTTATTTTATAGGTATGACCCACTGCAAGTCTACATAGTACATGACCTCCACAGCTTGCTTTTATTTCTGCCATACAGTTTATCTGATAAAATAACAAGCAATAATGCGCCTAACATTACTGCTTTTCATTTTATTTCTCCTAACACATAGTATGGCTTACGTGGACTTGGTAAAGGAAAATAAACAGTTTTATTTTCAACTATACTTATATTATACTTATAACTATATTAACTTTATTTTCTAATATATTGTAAGAATGTGATTTTTATATTTTACACAATCTACTGTAGCGATAAAGATTTGAAGAAGAAACATCATCCTTTGACTCTATCTAATTATTATCTGTATAATGTAGAGTGTAGAGTAACGGTTCCTAAACTTTAAAAGTAACAGAACACCAACCACTTTTATTTTATGGACTTTTATATGAGAACATAATATCATAATTAAATCACTTTATTCTTACATAAAAGTAACGAGAAGATCACATATTTTGTGCTATTTCAAAATAATATTTCATCATTATCAGCCTCTATCCGTCCACCACTGAAAATAATATTAGCTGACAATAAAATGTTGACGGAACCCATTCTATATTCTACTGTACCCTAGAGGTTCAACACTTTGGAAATTCCTGATTTCAAGAAAACGAAAAACTAAAACATTAATAATTTATTAATTCAGAATCATTACAAATAAATAATAACACAAGCAAGACAGGCATTCCCAACTAAAATTAACTCATTTAAAAATTAAATATCAATTTAAATCATACTATAATTTACTTAAACATTAAAATGTGATTGTCCAGTTGTGACTAGATGACAGAAAAACATTTTTGAAATAAATTAATAAATGAATAATATTTATTTTTTTGTTAATTTAAAACGGTGAGTGAAGACTGGACATGTATGGGTGATCACGGACATAAACTAGTGTAAAGCCTCATCAAATCAAATTATCCACGTCACCCTTTACATACACCCTTTATATCTACATCTTACATATTATTTTCGAAGCTTTAAGTATGAACAGAAAATGCAATTATTTTGTTATCTTTAACTACAAAAATCTAGCCTATCTAAATGCTATGTTTGTACTTTCGGTTCTAAAACGTTCCTACAATAACGGCAAGTAAACTAACACATTCGTTTAGAGGCGTGTCAATACCTCTGATAGACACGCTAACAAGGTCACTAAAGGGAACTGTAGACTGTAGGTCGCGTTGACATCGTTTGTGTGACCTCAATCAACTCTCATTCCGAACCACTGCATAATTCACACTATTTCTCTACTAATGTTTTTTATGAATGAGATTTCAACGTGGTGGGGCTTGTGGCGGCGCATCTTCCAGTTTGCCCCATACTACGTTACACATCTCTCTCACTAGAGCCTGTTCCCCGGAGTCAAGGTCCGGTGCCGGCCTTCGACGTTCCCTTTCTACACGCTCCCTAACTTCTAACACTTGTAAAGCACGCACTACAGCTTCTGGTCTTTCGTTTAATCCGTTCCCCAGTCCTTTCTCAGCTTCTAGTCTACGCACTTTTTGTTCCAAGTCCCTTACATATTGGACTGTCCTCTCGGCTAATTGAGGATGAGTTATCGACACAGAAGAAGCAGGGGGACGTGGAGCCTCATCAGCGTTTGTACCACTGCTGCTCCCATCTCCATCATCTCTTTCTCTTCCAGGTGTTCTCCCACAGTTGACGCATGCGCTCCGTTCGCGTTCTTCGTCTAAATATAGACAAAGTTCTTTTAATTCCAAATTATCACGTATTAACTCTTGTTGCTTATCATCAAGTTCTCTCAATTTGTTCTGATATGCAGACACTTCCTGACGCATCACAGAAGCTGTGTATCTTCCAAATCGTTGCCATTCTCGGGCTAATTTACGTCCTTTCTGGCGATCATCATCCAAAAAGCAACACAAATCACGCAACTCCTGGTTATCATCACTTAATCTACGATTAGCCTCTTTTAACGCTTTTATTTCGTCCAAAAGTGTTTGAATCTGTCGCCTCTGGTCTGGTGGCTGTCTCGTGTTCTCGGATTCGATTCGCTTTGTGAATTTAAGCATGTCAGCGGAGCGTCTGTGAATTTGTTCCTCCTCTAAGTTACGTTGAACCCGCTGAGTGTCGTCGGCGCTTCTCGATCGTGTCGCTTCTACGGGCTCGTGTACGATAGCTTTAGTTATGATTTCACCCGATGGTCTTAAAACTCGACCGCCTCCTCGTGGGATAGGGTATCCCGGATAACCCTGAGGATATTTAACCGGCGGATAAGGGGCAGCAGTGTACGCGACAGGGACCGAGTTTTGCACTGTATATTGTAACTTGTTTGGGTCGATATGCTTATTAGTGTAGGGAGCTTTAAACTCCTTAGCCGACGCGTCTACAGTGACGATCTTAGAACCAGCGGCGGCAGGTGGCGGAGGATGATAGCGAGGTGGAAAGTTGACCGGTTCCGAGCCCTGTTTACCCAGTAGTTGCTTGTGTTTGTTGAACTGAGCCGCGTTTGACATTGTTTCATTTGATTCGGAAACAGTCATCAGTCGATGATCTATTTGGCGTGATTTCTCATATACATTTCCAAATCGAGCGAAACGCGCGCAAACTACTGTGGCGACATAGGTTCATCGGCTGGTCCTTGAATGAACGTAGGTGGGGAACGCCGCCGGCTGCGTAGGCTGTAGACCGTGGCATTCACGCAACAATCTTGAACGTCTTATTTTGCACTTTTATCGATTATTTCATTAACACGTTGAAATGTTTTTCATACACATTAATTGTTTGTATATCGAATTTGAGGTTGGAATAATGTTGTTTTCACAGAACAGGTTATACTCTATGGCAAGAGGACGCGGGCGCGCGCGGGGCGCTTAGATCTGACTGGCTGTACTCTACCTGCGCGTGCGCCGGCCGCGGAGGCTCTCGCGGCGTCCCGCTCTACCGCGCTCTCTCTTACCTGTGCCACGCACACAGATACAAACCATTCACGTAAACACTGCCTTCGATTGTAACACAATAATAGGGTCTCGCATATTTCAACATACAAGATTTATACGAAAGCGTATTTATAATATGTGCGTCTAACTTATTTAAGAACTTTATGTTTTTATATAAAGAAATTCCGTCTGATAAATATACATATAAAGTTATATGTATATTTTCTTTTATTCATTCTTCAAATCATAATATTTGCTCGAGAGTGTATTAAATTCGTACAAAATTATCACGTTCAGAACAGTTGAGAACCTTTAACTTATTCTGGCCTAAGTTCTTTATAATCTCTCTCTGGAGAATCTTCTCATTCTTGTATATACTCCACTGGTGAACTAAGGTCAACCATTCTGACGTTTTTTTACCAACATTTTTATATAGGTATGTCCCTATGTCCATAAGTTATGATTTGAACATATTGGGAATGACTTCACGAGTAATATATTAAGCTAAATCCTTACTATCTTTACTTCCTTACCAATATTATATATGCGAAAGTAACTCTGTCTGTCTGTCTGTCTGTCTCTCCTTCACGCCTAAGCCACTAAACAGATTTGGATGAAATTTGGCACAAACATAGTTTGAAACCTGAGAAAGGACATAGGATAGTTTTTATCCCGGATATCCCACGAGAACGGGATTTATGCGGGTATAACCCCGGGACAGTTTACCTTCTGAACGACGAACAGATTTGTGTTAAATTTGGTATGAAGATACTTAGGAACTTAATGTAGGACTTAAAATAGATATTATCCTGAAAATCCTACGGGAACGGGACCTATGCGGGTAAAACCCCGGGACTGACTCTCTTCTAAACCACGAACAGATTTGGGTTAAATTTGATATGAAGATACTTTAGACATTAGCGTAAGACTTAAAATAGTTTTTATCCTGAAAATCCCACGGGAACGGGCACTATGCGGAAAAAACCCCGGGATTGTCTATCTTCTTGTAGCAGAATAAGTACTTAGTTTGGCTTAGTAAAAAGATTAAGCACTTATAGTGTTACGTATAATTAAAGATTACTTACGGGAACACTGAATTGCTTTTTACCTCAACATCCTTATTTCTTTCCGTCAACTAAATAAATAATATTTCTTAATTGCTTGAAATATGCTCCTACAAATGTTAATAATTTTCTGTATATTCATTTTATATCTCATTTTTTTACCGGTGGGAGGGAAGCGCTGTGCCGCGCTCCCGACTGCATGGGTACCACCATCTTGCTTGTTTCTATGAGTTGCCTGGGCTCGTTCCAGGTAAACTAGTTTATGTTCATGGGCGACGTCGACCACTTACCATCAGGTGGTACGTTTGCCAGTTTGCCTATCCAACTAACATAAAAAAAATTGATTTCGCTAATTCGGCTAAGAGAATCATGAGATCAGATATATACCTAAGAGCTATATGAATAAGTACGTACGTAATTTGATGGCGTAGGTACATTTGTGACGCCAGCAAAGCACTCTGCAGTACGCGAACAAAGATGGAGACCGAAGAAGTAAGCGAGAATTGAAATTTCACATGATCTTCCTGAACTGACGTCTAATGCTACACAAGGCCTCACTCCCAAGGATTTCCATCTTTATGGATCCTGCGGTGCCCTCATCTAGCGCGGCTTTCCGCGACCCTTACCATTTCACATCTGGTATTAATACCTTTTATTTTTTTTACGCCGGGAAATGCTCTGAGGCATCCCGCGGGGGAGTGGGTCTCCCCACGCGGGTATGTGGGACTCGCTGCGCCCGACAGCTGGTAAATGGACGCAGCTCTACCCACTAAAACCCGGCGAGTGCCACCAATGCCGCCTTTGGTGAGGTGCCCCGGATCTAGAAAACAAACAGGGCACCAAGACGGCTAGTCAGTCCCGCAAGGGACCGACGCCACCTCCACAGAGGGGTTGTCCCGCACCACAGAACAACCCCTCCCAACGTCGGGACAGTACAATGGGGTGAGGTTCCCATCCTCACCCCTTGTCCCCTGCTCTTCTGTCCCCTCTTCTTATAAGAGGGGTACAAAGAGACCCCTCGGCCGAATTAGCTTCGCCCAAGGTGCACCGCTCACCCTAGGTTACTGAGCCCCACCGCCACGACAAGGCCTGAACCATGGTGGGGATCTGGTATTAATACCTATTGTTATCATAATCAAATTTTCATGTTTATAATTGTTACGGGTGCTTACCGCGTTCAAATATTTATTGAGGTCTCGATATTTCGGCAATGTTTGAATCGCCATGATCACGGGGAGACTGTCTTCCCGCGTGATCATGGCGCACCCATAACAATATTAATATAAACATGATAGTGATCGCGTTAGTTTATAACAATATGTATATCAAATTTTCAACTATTTAGCAGGGTTTTGCACTAAAATCATTTTCTGTCATGTTTCTGTGACTGGCATGAATGTGTGGCAAAAAAGTGGGTCTGGCTCAATGTGAATTTGGGCCACAGTGACCAATAAGACATCGTTACTAACATTAAAAAGAGTAAAGACATTGCAATGACCAACTCTTATCTCAGTGGGTTACTTTTGTAACGATAACGTTTACTAAAAATGTACTTTCATATTTTACCTTAATATGGATAATACCGACATTTGTAAAATTCCGTTCCTTTTAAAAGTAAATAATTTTGTTTAAACTTGAAAGGAAAGTATGATTTGTAAATTTTAACAAAGTTAAACATTTAAGCGATAATGTAGGAAGGTTTTTTTAAATTGATTGTTTTAATTTGACATAATGGTGTAAAAAGACTCAATAAAATTTATATTATAGAATTGCTTAAAACATGTTACATTCTCTACATGCAACTCTTGTGGATTTTTTTTGGTTCCACAATATTTTCATCAAAATTAATTAAATTGTTATTTACGACAAACATGTTCTTTCCCAGGATACTCAAGTCTTCTGTAACTAAGATCGCTTGTTAATTCATATCTGGTGCTTTCAAATTGTATATGTAATAAAGTATTCATTAAGTTTTACTGGTGGCAGTTTCCCGGCTGCAGTGGTACCTCCATCTTGCTTGTTTCTCACGTAAAACAGCTTTGCTGTGTTTCGGAGAGAAGGGCAGGACAGGCACTGGCACCAAGACTTAACATCTTATGTCTCAGGATAGGGAACACAAAAAGCAGCCTGGGCTAGTTCCATTTAAAATAGTTTATATCGACGTCGGCTGGCAGACTTAGTAGTTTACCATGTGGCAAGTCTGTTTGCCTATCCAATTAACATAAAAAGTATCCCCCCCTCTCCTAAATAAATAATTTTGTTTTTTTAAAAATATATCACCTTAAGGCGACCGCGAAAAAACACAAAACCTAAAATGCCCTAAAACTTTCTTCCTTATGGACTATGGACCATTTTCGCCCTGTTTCCGATGGGACCGCAAATGTTTCGAGCGAAAACAAGTTGAGGACGCGTCATGCATTTCACCAATATTCCACGGTGACAGACAGCATTGCATACAAAACAACGAAACCGTCCCACTCCTGCGCCGCACACACAATCAATACAACAGTGGTAGCCTCCAAGGATGGCGCGCGCTACTCTACTGACACTCCTGGCGATATATTTTCTTAATGGTAAGTTTTTTTTTTAAATTTTCTACAACAGATAAAAAAGCGCGTATATTTGTGATCATTTTTAAATTAAATTAATCCTATCAATAATTATGTAGTTTAATATTGATACAGTTTTAGAAATATATTTAATTTTTTTTAATTTATTTTTTATGTTACTTCATTTTTTCATTCATTTTCATTGTGTAAAAAATTGTGTACAAACATTTTACATTTATTTTATAGTAAAATGTTAAGGTAATATAAACGAGCATATTTTTTATTTATTTAATATAATATAATATCTACACTTTTCAATCGTTTTTTATCGCATTTGATATTGCTATGCTTGTATAAAAACTATAAAGTATGTAATTTACATGAAAATAATAGTGATAATTAATTAACTAGTAAAAAATTACTTTAAGTTTTTTCTAAATACTCTTAATATCAGATTATTATATACTAGTTCTTCCCTGCGGTTTCACCCGTGTAGTGCCCATTCCCGTGGGAATAGAAGGACAAGGCATAGCCTATGACACTCACTGATAATGTAGATTTCTATCAGGAAAATATTTTTTTAAATCAGTTTAGCTTTTTAGGTGTGAAAGCGAAACAAACAAACAAACTCACAATCACATTTAAAACATTAGTAAGGATAATCTTTGACGTTTTCCTTTTGACATGTGAAGTTTCCTTACAGGATATAGATAGTCCGACATCGATCCTCGATTCATCCAATACAACTTATGAATACATATACATATAATACGATGTCATGTATTATTATGCAGACGCATAATCTAATAACTATGAAAATAATTACTTTCAACTCCTGTACAAATAAATCGATGTCCACCAAATTTTATATTAGATACAGTTGTAAAGAATATTTTTTTGTGAGCAAGCCGGTTGACAATTTTGTTTTAAAGCTTCATAGATTATGTCTTGTCAGAAGAGAGAACGTTTTATTGTCAGGCAAAAAGACGTTTGTTACATTGTTAGTTTGATGTCTGGTCTGCATTGTTGTGGCTGGCAGGTGCACTATGTAGGGAAGTGCACTCTACACATTTACCATATACTTAGATACAATTGTGTAAGTGCACGCATTTGCGTAAAGTAACGCCTGATTAGTGATTCTACTAACTTCGTTTATTTCTTTCAGGTTGTCATACACAGCGACAGCCGATCAATGAGGCGTTGTTTCTGAACGTAGACACCTTCAACACCACGCTCGAGGACTGTGTGTGGAGAAGGGAGAGGGAGCCCTGTCCAGATGCCAACGTTACCATCAACTTGTACACTGAGGCCGAACCTTTCAAACATACTGTGAGTACAATTTTTTTTTAAATAACGTAGACCTCTTTATATGAACGCCAAGAAGACCTATCGCTCTTCATCATCATCATCATCTTCCTAGTCATTGTTATTCCCATTCACTTGGAGTCGGCTTTGAATGTTTTGTGTCTCTATTCTGGCCTCAACCCGCTCACCACTTGTATAACTAAAATAAAATTTTAATTATTAATAACAGCTGAATTGTGTTCAATACGTTGGCTAAATGACTTTATATGCCTCTTACAGTTTATGTACTCAATAAACAATCATATGCGAGATACACAGTAATCATAAACCTATAGACATTTTGAAGTGTGAATTTTGCGATTGGAAATCTGCAATAAAAATTGTGACGTCTAGGATTTTCTAATGTAATACGCAAATTATATTCATCGTAATTTAAAATTATGTTTGAAAAATGTGATGACAACAAAATATTTCTTTCGTAATCCTGGCTACTGTGAAGTATGCAAAACGTCGAGGATGTCAGAATTTTAACAAACTGCATTAAAATATGTAGAATTCTGTTTCATTCTTGGTCATCTCGGACATAAGAAACGTTTGCCGGGACTTTTACATTACATTTGCAACTCTTTGGCTTTCAGGGTACATTTTGTCTGCACTCTACAGCAGTGTTCTTCAATCTTTCTAAATAAACCCCTTCAGATTCAAAATTTCTGGCGACGCCTTGGACTATACACAGCCAAAAAGTTACAATTATTGTAAGATTATATGATACATAAAATAAACAAGGTTTATACTGTAGGTAATGTAGAACTTTGCCTTTCTTTCTTTAGCTCTACCTTTTGCCGGCGACCCCCGAGTAATGCTTGGCAACCCTCTGGCCCTGGGGGTCGCGTGACCCACAGATTGAAAAACACTGCTCTAGTCAAAAAGTCCTTTTAATTCCTCATGGCGCTCTTTCAAATTTTGTTTCTATTTTTTCTTAGCCTCTGAATATTAAATAACCATTTTGTCGATGGCAAGCGTTCATTTTATACGATTGAATAAATTGTTGACTTCCTAACAAAATTATAATGTCTAACAGACAGCAGTAACACATTACCATATTCGTTAAGCGTTTATAGCAATATAAACCGTATAAGTTTCTATCTCTTGCATATGTATTGTTTAGAAAACTCTCACGCGCGATCATTGTGACTTACAGGTCAACTTTGAGAATACACATGGGAACTATAGGAATTAGAAATAAGTTTGAAGAGTCAAAAATATTTCTATCTTCATAGTAAACCAATCATCTTTTCCGCAAATGATGACTACGTATCGTTATCTATTTACCTGTATGGCAAAAAAAATGGTAATGCTAAAGCTTTTTTTTTATAATCACTATTTTCGGCAATGAACGTCATGCACGAATCAATAAGCGAAAATTTTGAAATCGATAACAGAAACTGAATACAAAAATACTATTCCAATTTTGTTCCTTCATACTTTTCACAAATCGGTAAAGATATGTCATTGCTCTAGCATTCGGCCGAAAATTAGTGCACTAAAAATGTTATTTAGGCTTAACGATGTCCGAGTTTTACCACAAAAATTTGTCCAAAACAGACCACTGGAGTAAGTAATTCATTAGCTTAATTTGTATAAGTGACTAAGTAGTACATGATAAAGGTGTCAAGGTATATTTAGGTGACGGTCGACTAACCGCTGGCACGGAGGGCGCCCGTTACGCGCGTCTCTCGCATACCTAATACATTCCTCAATTAACAGGTTACACTGGCCCGTTTTCATCACTAATGGTTAGATTAATTTGGACGGTCAAGATATATTGACAAACAAATTACCAAATGTGTTTTTGAACGAAGGTTGATCCGAAAATTTAGTTGATAAATGAAGAAATAGTTATTAAAACGCAATGTAGAGAACTGTGTCGAAGATTTACGAGTTATCGAACTACTGGGTCTAAGATAAACTCGGTTGCGTTATACATATTTTATTTCTTTAATACCAGTGTTGGCTAGAACAACATTTCCATTCTTGTAGATACCTACGTCCATAAAACTGAAAATAAAGTCTTAAAACTTATTTCTACGCGTGCGTTAAATTCAGCATAAGTACCTAATATTTAGTAACAATGCCGCAAAGAAAACATAATATTATTGTCAATTGATCTTACCGTCTCAGTCAACTATTACAATACATTGGAAATATTTCCTGTCTTCGGATCCATTCATTGGTAAGAATATGAAAAACGGTGAAAATGAATTATCAAAAATCGGTTCACCCAGTAAGTTTCGAGTTAGCAAACATTAAAAAAACAGTCGAATTGATACCTTCTTCTTTTTGAAAGTCGGTTAAAAATTTATTTTAAAGCGTACCTACGACGTTAAATTAAGTACCTACAACAAATATTTATTAATAATCCAGCAAAGAAAATATTTTGCCAATGACCATACGGCATGCCAAACAAAAATCACATTGAAAATATTTTCTGTCTTCTGATCAATTCATTCATTGGTATTTACTACCTGTGCGTGTCTTCATTGAATGGGTCTACCTTTTTCAAATAACACGGGATATTTAGTTCACACTCGACAAATTTCTCACTAATTTGTGCCAATTTACAGTTGTTTCTCATTTCAAAAAGCTATTTCCGTTTTGATATTCATTTCACAGATTAGATGATCATAAAATTATATTAACACGTCGTTTTGGACTGTGTGTAGACTAATTATTGAACCAGCTTCGTTTTTTTTGCTCAAGATAGTATCTAAGTAAGTAGTATTGCAGATGGCTGTGTATAGTTCTCATAGTTTTTTTTTTCTTTAACGCCGGGAAATGCTCTGAGGCATCTCGCGGGGGAGTGGGTCGCCCCAGGCGGGTATGTGGGACTCGCTGCGCCCAAAAGGTGGCAGCTCTACCCATTAAAACCCGGCGAGTGCCGCCAATGCTGCCTTTGGTGAGGTGCCCCAGATGTAATGCGCAAACAGGGCACATCGACGGCTTGTCAGTCCCTCAAGGGACCGACGCAACCTCCACAGAGGGGTTGTCCCGCACCACAGAACAACCCCTCCCAACGTCGGGACAGTGCAATGGGGTAAGGTTCCCCCTCGCCCCATGTCCCCCCTATCTTATAAAAGGGGTACAAAGAGCAGCTCCCTCGGCTCAATTTGCTTCGCCCAAGGTGCTGGGCACACCCTAGGGCACTCTAGGCTACTGAGCCCCACCGCCACGTCAAGGCTTGAACCATGGTGGGGATAGTTCTCATAGCTAAGATCGCTACGATGCTTTTATAATATTTGTCCCGACTTAGGCATTTAATTAAAAAATTACGTATTAATAAGTTTCATTCAAGTAACAGTTAGTAACGAAAGGATTCAAATGTTTTTAGCGGACGTTATTTACGACTACACACGTTGTATTGATATGTGATACTAATATTCTAAATAATTGACGAGTTGTTTGTGTTGCAGGTGGATCTGTTCAGTGAGGACTGGTTGAGACAAAGCAGTTGGGAGGCATCCCACGAAACCATCCTGCTCATCCACGGGTACGCGGGGGGAGACGACACACTGCCTATCATTGTGCTGCGTGATGGTAAGTTATATCGAGAACCGGGTTTTTCGATCCATGATGTGATTATCTTCGCGCGAGTTTGTTCGATCCTCCTCATCATGTGATGATGAAGTTGTGTGATTTCCTGAAGTTCGATGCAAACCTGTATTGACGTTTAATAAATGAAGCCTGCTCGAATATCATTATTTTGTCGATTAAATTGTCTAACAGCAGTCTGAATGAACGGGTTACGGGACTTCCTATATGATGTAAAGAGCAGTTATAAGTCTTAAATCTACAAAGACAATACTGTGGTTTATCATCATTATCATCATCAGCCTCTATCCGTCCACTGCTGAACATATTCCTCCTTCAATGAACGCCAAGATGGTCGATCCCTTGCTACTCGCATCCAACATGGACCGGCCACCGCACGGAGATCGTCTTCCCACTTGGTTAATGGCCGACCAACACTTCGTCTACCTAAACGTTCCTGTGTTTGGATCTTATTTATTTACGCTGAAATTCGCATCGGTGTTCGATCTGATTGTTACATAAATTACAAATTAGTCTTTACATTAGCATATTTAGCTAATAACAATCGGTTTTTAGCATTTTTTATATAACAATGATCACCGAACTTTCGTTTTGGCGATATTGCATAACGTGAAAGTGGTCCTACGTTTATGGGATCAGAATAACTTCTGGCATCCCCCACTCGTTTGCTTCCTTAGACTTTCTCCTTTAATAGGCACAGGTCAATATCCGAGTGCGCAATGCATCAAGTTCACTCTACCTTCGGTAATTTTTATTGTGACATCGGTAAATGTCTGGTATTGTCAGAACGGCAGGTAGGTACATGTTAAGGGGAACCAGAATAGATTTATTTTATGTATACTGGCCATCCATACTAATATTACCGATTATGAAATGTCTGTTTGTTTGTTTGAACTATGGAAACTCTGTAATCAAAAGTTGGATCAGAAAATATATTTTTGTAATTGATAATCGTATTGAAAAAAGTATTGGCTATGCAGTCAAGTTATTTTTATATTATTTCGGGCCGGGTAAAACTGCAATTATACGTTGCTTTTAAAAAGGTTTGTTTTAATTATACATCGCATCGTTGCTATAACGAAAAGTAAGGGGCCATCCATAAAGTACGTCACACGTTAATGGGGAGGGAGGGTATCACCGAAGTGAGACATCGTGTGACAAGGGGCATGGGGGGGTCAATAGTTTTGTGACGTCACATGTTAAAATTTAAAATACTATAACGCAAAGTTTGGATATGAATTGAAAATTTTAAAACTTTACGAACTTGATCTATATTTATTAATAATTTAGCAATTCTCTGTTTAATGAATGATGACGATGCTTTATGGATGGAAGAGAATGATGTCGACACTAAGGATGTTCCTGACGTTCAAATTCAGAACGAAAATGAAGTGCCTGATTTACCAGTAATAGCTTATATAAAAGGGTGGATCCAAAGTCCATGGACACTGGATAATTAAGTTTTTATCTTTAATTAATACTAGCTGTTGCCCGCAGCTTCGCCCGCGTTTACTTAGATTTACAGCCCTTCGGATTGATGATGATTATTTTTATGGCCAAAGTTACGCCTTATAACGTCAGCTATCTGCCAGTAAAAGCCTCGTCAAAATCGGCTTAGTCGTTTCAGAGATTAACCGGAACAAACAGACGGACAAAAATGGTTTTTCTTAATGTAAGTGCAGTATATTATTTCATAGATTTTAACCACGACTTCGTCCGCGTATAAGAAGTATTGTTTTAAATCTTATTTTTCAAATAAAGTAGTAGTAGCCATGCTGCTTTGCAACCGAATTAGGCCGGCACAACCGTGGTGGTACCTCTCGCTCACATAACACCGGCGTCAAGTGACAGCTATGCTGTCGCGTTTCGTGCGGTTTGTGTGTCTGGTGGCCCATTGGTAGGTATAGGGAAAAGGAGGGCAACGCATCTGCATAACTTTCGGCTGTGCCGATGTCTATGGGTGTCGGTAGTCACCTCCGGCTCCGACTGCTCGGTTGCCTCCATGTGACATTAAAAAAAATGGTTCCAATTAACAAACTATAATAATTTAAAGAATACTATTTACTTCCACTGTAAGGTATACGTTTTTATAAAATATATTTATTTAATTTAGTAGTACATTTTTATTATATTTAAATAACTTTTACGGATTTTATCGCGGTTTATTAAGATTTTTAAATGCCCGAAGTTTCGGATACTTTCCAGCAACCATGTTCATGGGAGGATTGAGGTGTCAGACGTCCTATAGTATATATTTTGTGTCCCAACGATACAAAATTATTCGTAACTACCCTATGATACATCAATATTTTAATTCCAATTAGTACCTATTACCAGCAAAAAAACTACGAAAAAGTTATATTTTTAATTCATATATTTTATTATTGTTCCTAGCATTGTTTATAAATAGTACGTTGTCATTTATTGCAATTTTAAATAATTAAATAATTAAATAAAAACATATTGAATATAAATTACAAAGAACCTAAAACTAAAAACCTTAAAAATATAATATAATAACTTAAGTATATTAATAAAAAGGAGTCCCTTTAGGCAAGGTTCCGAAAATTTTCACAGTGTTCCCCCTTTTGAATTGCTCGACTAATTCTTTGTCCGAGGTAGCTGCCAGCTCTTCGGTCTCCTGTGATGTCGACTAACCTTTTTGTTATTTCCTTAAAGAGCCTTAAAGCGCTAGGACCCCAGTCTCGACACCGAATGGGACAAAATCATATTCGGAGCCTAGACCCCTGTATTAGCATATTTTAGCTTTTTCAGCCGCATCATTATTATATATAAGTATTCCTTTTTTATAATAATATAATGAATTCTATTAATAAATCATTTTTGGATAAATTACTAATATATATATGAATACTTCATTAAAAAATGCGTGCAATACAAAAGTGCGATCCTCATAAGGATTCGCATCTTGTAATGGATAGCGTGATCTACATTTAGTGTTAACGCCATCTATTGACACATCTAAAAAACTTCTTGTTACACTATACATCTTATATCTTACCTAGGGTCTCAAACTATCTCCATATCAAATTTCACTCAAATCGGTTTAGTGGTTTAACAAATACACAGTCCCGGCGTTTTAGCTGCACAACTACCGTTTCCGTGGGATTTTCAGGAAAGCAACTATTTTAAGTCCTACCTTAAGTTCCAAAGTATCTTCGTACCAAATTTCACCCAAATCTGTTCCGTGGTTTAGAAGATAGACAGTCCCGGGTTTTACCCACATAGGTCCCGTTCCCGTAGGATTTTTAGGATAAAAACTATTTTTAATCCTACGTCAAGTTCTAAAGTATCTTCATATCAAATTTCACACAAATCTGTGCCGTGGTTTAGAAGATAGACAGTCCCGGGGTCTAACGCGCATAGTTGCCATTCCCGTGGGATTTTAGGATAAGATTTATTTTAAATCCTACGTTAAGTTTTGAAGTACCTTCATATTAAATTTCACCCAAATCTGTTCCGTGGTTTAGAAGATAGTCAGTCTCGGGGTGTTAACCGCATAGGTCCCGTTCCCGTGAGATTTTCAGGATAAAAACTATTTAATGTCCTATGTTAATTTTCAAAGTATCTTCATATCACCCAAATCTGTTCCGTGGTTCAGAAGATAGATAGTCCCGGGGTTTAACCCGCATAAATCCCGTTCCCGTAGGATTTCCGGGATAAAAACTATCCTATGTCCTTTCTCGGGTTTCAAGCTATCTTTGTGCCAAATTTCATCCAAATCTGTTTAGCGGTTTAGGCGTGAAGAAGAGACAGACAGACAGACAGACAGACAGAGTTACTTTCGCATTTATAATATTAGTAAGGATAGGAACATAAAAGTTCGGTCAATATTTTAAGTAAATAGGTACATAAGTATTTCATTTATTTAAGCGTGTTTTATTATCGATGTACGCTACGCGTATACTAAGTTTATTTAGTGTTGAATAAGCTTTCCTTGTCATCTGAATACTTAAATAAATATGTATTGCTGAATTCAAATTCATTTTACCTACTACCACCTTTGCTGCACCTATACTGTGCTACTACTAGCACACGCATCTACACGTTTTATTTTTTTATCTTCGTTTAACGTTATATCGTTCCTTCGAAATCGAAACTGCAAGTTATATAATATACTTTTGGAATAGCTATTTAAAACCCTTCATTTTGGTACCCCACTCGATGGGTTTGGTAGAAAAAAAATTAGAACCACACAATATTATGGCGTCCGAAATCTGGCATTTTGTTTTTTGTTTCTAGGTACCTAGTATCTCGTGCGCAATCTAGACAAATGTAACGACACCTCATACGTTGAAATCCTGCTAGCCGTTCACGCATTGTTTTTCAGGTTTATACCTACAGTAACACCTGAAAAACGCTACCCTTCTTCTGTAGCAGTCGGGTAAAAACAAATTTGACCGAACCATACTAAATCAATTTTGATAAAACTGTACTTCTAAGTTCTAATACGACCTAATACAAATATAGGTAGGACTTATCCACATAATTAATCATTCTGTGTCTTTGCGAAGCCGCGAACAGCAGCTAGAATCTAGATTTAATTATATTGAGATATGAATGGTTAATTTCTTGATTATTTTCTAACTGAAAATAATTAATTAAAGATGGTTTTGTTCCATAGCATACCTCCGTCGCGGCGGCTACAACGTGTTCATGGTGGACTGGGGCAAGCTGAGCCAGCCGCCGTGCTACGTCGCCGCGGTCCACAACCTGAGGCCAGTCGCGCGCTGCATCTCCGACGCCCTGGCCACGCTCCGCCGCGCCGGGCTCAGGCCTGACAAGCTCACATGCGTGGGTCACTCGCTGGGCGCTCACATGTGCGGCATTATGGCGAACTACTTGAACTTCAGGCTCAATAGAATCATTGGTGAGAGTAATACCACTTACTGGAATTGTGTTTTTACATAGCAATAAAACTATTTATTGCGGCTGTTGTTGTTTACCTATTAGGATCTTTACATACTCGATATTTTGAATGCTTTACAGCACACAGGTGACAGGAAGACAACCATCAAACAATTTTTTGAATAGCTTGCCTTTTTTGATGAGGGGAATGCATTTCACATGTATCTCTAGGTTACTCGGGTAGGCTTAGGAGACTTTGTGAGACTCGCCCCTGGGAGTGCACAACCCTAAATAACTTCAACTTCAGTCGCTTTTTGAGGGCTGCAGGCAACAGGAACACCTCAGCAAGAGGATGGCGCCGACGAAGGCCAGACTATTCCTCGTAAGGGGGACTGCCCGGCCACCTCTAAGCAGTACCTTTTACGTCGTGCCTGACTGGGCCAGTTTTCCATCCCATCCTGAGCACAGGGGTGTTACTGGAGGCGCATTAAGTAGCGCCTCCTACGCGCCTCGGTTCGTCACCCACGGGGGGAGGCCTTGTTGGCGGCCTCCTCTCTCACCCGCTCGTCGGTCTTGTTCTGGGACATTACTGCCTCGCAGAAGGAGACGATCGCCGTCCAGGACTCGTCATCACCGAGCATCGCGGTGATGATGCTTGGCAGAGTTAAGTCCCCAACGATGACCGACCTCAAATCGTGACGCAGCGCTGCCCATATCGGGCACTCCTTGAGCACACCATACACGCTAGACCGAGTCCACCGCCGCACCACAATCGTGGTGCGGCCTCACCTCCTTTCCGAGACATAGAAGTGCGTCTCGAAGAGAACCTCCACCACGAGTACCCACGGGGGTCACTGGCTAGGTCAGTGGCTGCTGCCCACGATAACGTACACGGTACCCCCCGAATTGCTCGTACCGCGATGATGACTCCGTGGTTAGTCCCAGATTATTGACGTCCATAGGCGATGCTGACCACTTCCCATCAGTCGACTTAACTGCCCATTTGCTATCAAAGTGACATAAAAATAAAAACTTGAGTAAACGAATAATCTTTAATCGTATCACTCGGGCTCCCGCTGTCGCTCCTGGCTACACACTACACAGCCCGCACAGGTGACAGAACTAGCTAAGAACAAGTGGGCCTAGCACGTAAAAATATGTAGTAGTGATGTACCTACTGCTTACTTATGTATTTAGCCCCGATTTCCCCTACTTATGTACCAACTATTTCAGGCTAAGAAACTCCCTAATTTTGTCATTCCCAGGTCTCGACCCGGCCAGGCCTCTGATCCGGTCGGCACCAGCGCTCCGCCTGGACCCGGGAGACGCGCGCGCCGTCCACGTGATCCACACCAACGCCGGCCGCTACGGGGAGGCGGCCAGACTTGGACACGCCGACTTCTGCCTCAACGGCGGCAGGAGTCAGCCATTCTGTGAGGATACGCCGAGTAAGTACCTGCCTAATGATTTTTTTTTCTAGCGGTTTCACCCGCGTAATTCCCTTTCCTGGAGAAATAATATCTATGTTACTCTCTAATAGGTGAAAGAATTTTTAAAGTCGGCTTAGTGGTTTAGGCGTATAAGCGTAAGAAACAAACGCAATCACATTCGTATTTATAATATTACCTACCCAAAGAAAAATATTACTACTGTTATGTAATTTTTTGTGTAATGGGCTTGACAAATAAAAACTAAAAAACATTATTTTGCATCATCTTGCCTATTTTATATTGCACACACATAATTGTGTACCGTACACTTAATAAAACATGTATGATTATGTAATAGATCTTTAGTTGATAAAACTTCGTAGAATGTTCTAGCAGGGACGATTCTACTACTAATGCTACACTAATGCTAAACTAATGCTCTGAGGCATTCCGCGGAGGAGTGGGTCTTCCTAGGCGGGTATGTGGGACTCGCTGTGCCCGAAAGCTGGTAATTGGACACAGCTCTTCCCACTAAAACCCGGCGACTGCCACCGCAATGACGCCTTTGGTGAGGTACCCCGGGTCTAATGAGCAAACAGGGCACCTCGACGGCTAGTCAGTCCCTCAGGTGACCGACGCACCTCCACAGAGGGGTTGTCCCGCACCACAAAACAACCCCTGCCAACATCGGGATAGTACAATGGGGTGAGGGTCCCGTCCTCGCGCCTTGCCCCTGCTCTTATGTCCCCTCTTATTATAAGAGGGGTAAAAAGAGCCCTCTCGGCTCAATTAGCTTCGTCCAAGGTGCTAGGCTCACCCTAGGCTACTGAGGCACCCACCGCCACGTCAAGGCTTGAACCATGGTGGGGACCATAGTCTATCCCTGACCTAATGATGGTTGGCGAAATGAACACACGCTCATAGGTTATTGTATATTTTCCTTCCCCGGGGAGTCAGCGAAGTTAATAGAATCAAGCGCCCAGAAACGTATTGGTCAATGATATTCTATAATCTTTCGCAATTTATTTCTTTTTCTGTTTCAGTCCCATTTTCCTTATTTTCTCCTAGTAATATATCTCTATATGTATAATTACAGGATCCTTGTTTTCCGTTTGGGTCTGGATTAGGTTGAGACAGAGTAATTCTTTTGGCCTGAGTATCACTAATATTGTAGATCATTAAAGCTCTTTTATAAGTGCAGTTATTATCACTCATTAATTTTTTAACCCTCTTTTCTTTTATAAACACTGGACAACTTTTATCTAATGCCATATGTCTTCCTTTACAATTAATACATACGAATGTATTTGTTTCACAATTCTCATGATCTTGACCACACTTTGGGCCTTTTTTTCCTTTTAATTGGACAAAATTTCCTTGTGTGTCCAAATCTCCAACATCCTGAGCATTGTGTTACGGGAAACACGTATGGTTCCACTTTAAACCGACACCCGTATCCAAATATATACGAGGGTAAAGAGGAACTTTTGAATGCTAATCGGATCACAGTGCTATCAACCCAATTACCATTATCAGTTAAACGCCTTAGTCTTTTCATGGCTACAATATCATATTCACATTTAAATTGTGCGAGTATTTCTTTCTCTTCTATGTCTAAGTCTACATCCCTTACTATACCATAAGAAAGAGTTACTTCGTCCACACTTTGACAAATATACTCAGATTCATTAAATTTATTATCTTCTATTTTTTCCTCACTTTCCTGTCTTGTTCTCTTTTCCGGACCCTTTTGGGCTTCATATAACACTTCCTCAATTTCCTGCACATATCGGATTGATTAGAGTTAAAACTTAATGATCTAACAAAACTATCCATTATCGTTCACAGTAATGAACATGGGAGTAGTTGAAAAATAATATCCGCAGGTAGAAATTTACGCTCTTGCGAACCGATACAGAGACGTGAGTCTAATACGACCGCTCGCGCGCAACTGTATGTAAATAATGAGTCTGCTAAACATGTAGCGAATAAAAGTAAAAAACGACAAAATAGCCCAAAAAATAAATATTCAAAAAGTTCAAATATTGAAGAAATAAGACAGGACAATGAAATAGAGGAAGATGGGGAGAAAGAGAAAGAAGAAGACATGCTTGAGAGATGCGAGACAAGTTCATCAGGGGAAACAAAAAAGAAAAATAAAAAGGGGTTATTTGCAAGGATAAAAATTATTGTCTTAAAAGTAAAGGAGATATTAGTGACAGACAGATCATTTGAAGAAAAAGTTTGTCTATGTATACATTACGTCTTTAAAGAAATCATGTCATATTTAAGTGAGAACTTTATGGTTGGAGATATAATTAATTTTTTATTCAAGAATAATGGCTAGACACAATTTTAATATAAATATACTTCAGTGGAATGCACAAAGTTTAAAGCCGAAAATATCTAATTTTGAAATTCTACTTAATAGGGAAAAAATACATCTAGCTGTAGTTAGCGAAACGTGGCTGGAACCAAACTCTTATATAAATCTGTCGGGATACAAAGTATAGACAAGGTCAGACGGTTATGGTGGCGTCGCTATCATTTGTCATAATTCTTTGCAAACGTTTAAAATTCCTTGTCCTATTAGTAATTCTGGCATAGAGATTATTGCTATTAAAATTTTAAATTGTAAGCTTTTACATAATATCGTCTCCATATATTGTCCATCGTCTGTTCGTACTGTGCAATCAGATTGGGATGGAATATTTTCACAGTTTTCAACAAACACCTTGATAACAGGTGATTTTAACGCACACCATCATAATTGGTCAAACAGAAATGATACCCGCGGTAATCAATTATTTGATAGTTCTTTGGATAATAACTACTTTACGCTAAATACTGGAAAAGCTACCAGAGTTAAGTTTAAATAATACGCTTCAAGAAACATCTCCAGACATTTCGTTTTGTTCCGCAGACATTGCAGTTAATACTGAGTGGGACGTCACCAACGAAAGCTTGGGCAGTGACCACCTAATTATTAGGCTTTGTATAAGATATAAAGACTATTTACAATTTACTATGAAAAGAAATTTCAAATTAGCCAATTGGTCAAAATATAAAGACACTGTCGAAAATTTATTTACTCAATGTACTGGGTCTTTTGGTAGTGTCCAGGGGATGTATGATTGTTTTATAAAAAACATTAATGAAGCAGTTGACCAAAGCATCCCTTTCAATAAGATCTGTAATGATCCTTCTCGTAATTTTATCCCTAAAAATTATTGGAGTCCTGTATTATCAAGGATTATAGGCCAACGACGACTAGCAATTAAGTGCTTTAGAAGAAATCCAACGCCACAAAATCTATCATGCTTGAATTTATTAATCTCCAAGGCTCAACGTTTGATAAGACAAGCTAAGTCCCGGAGTTTTCAAAAATTTTGTGATAGTATTAATGAATCTACCACCTTATCGGACATGTGGCGTAAAATGAGATGGATTAAGGGGTTTCGGCAAGCAAAATCATATACGTCTGACTTGGCCAAAGAAGAACTTCTGTTTTCCTTAACTCCCGATTTTGTGGCTGACCCTTCAAGGACATTTTCTTCAAGCAACTCGAAGCTTGATACAGATTTAACATTACATGAAATGGAAAACTGTTTTAAACGCAATGATACTTCTCCTGGACAAGACGAAATATATTACTCTATGTTATATAACCTTCCAGACTCAGGTAAACAGTTTTTATTGAATTTGTACAACTTTATATATAGATCTGGCTGTGTTGCATCCTACTCAATGGAGAAAAATACAAATTGTACCAATATATAAACATAATAGTGGTCCAAATTCTAAACTAAGACCTATAGCATTAATTTCCTGTTTATGTAAAAATTTTCATTTATTACTGGCTAAACGTTTGGAGTGGTTTATTGAATATCACAAAATGTTGTCAGCAAGCACAGTGGGATTTAGGAGAGGTCAATCTTGTCTCGACTGTTTGGTTCGCCTGGTTTCGAGTGTCCAACTCGGTTTCTCACAAAATATTCCAACCATAGCTTGCTTTTTAGACATAGAGGGAGCTTATAATAACGTGTCAATTGTAAAAGTTATATCTGTTTTAGACGAATTAAAGGTAGGAAAGAAAATGTGTTCCTATCTATGGGAATATTTAAAAGAGAGGCATCTTCAAATTAAGTGTGAAGAGAGCAATAACGTTTTGACTAGATGAACTAACAAGGGACTATCCCAGGGCGATCCCTTATCACCTTTACTCTTTAACATTGTCACTATCGAGATTTGTCAACAGATAAACCAATATAAGTTTATATAAGTCAATACGCAGATGACTTTGTTATTTTTGCCAAACACAATAATATCGAGGATAGTGTCTCAAGCTTACAAAGAGCGATTAATTGTTTAATTAAAATATTAGAACAGCTTGGACTAGAACTTTCTACTCATAAATGTAAATACGTTGTTTTTAGCAGGGCTCGCAGAAGTCCACAAGTACAAATTTATGTTAAGGAATCATTACTAAATTCAACCGATAATATAAAATATTTGGGTTTTTGGTTAGACAGATCTCTGAGATGGTCTAAACATATAAATGAAATGTATGGAAAGTTCTGTAAATTTTTAAATTTGTTGAAAGTTTTGGTAGGGTCTAATTGGGGTACACACCCTTTACATATTCGTAGAATTTACATTGCTCTTGTGAGAAGCCGGTTGGACTATGGAAGCTACCTCTATGACAATGCAGCCAATTGCCACGTGTCTAAACTAGACAAAATACAAAACCAGGCTCTTAGAGTAATAGGAGGTTTTATAAAGTCCACTCCAATACACATTATGGAAAGTGAAATATGCATTCCACCTTTGAGGACAAGGAGATTATATTTGTGCTATAAATATTGTTTAAAAGTTAAGTCTTTCTCGAATAGTATGAATACTCACCTATTTGATAAACTTTATAGTTTTCTTAGTAATACATTTTGGTTACATAAAAAGAAGCCATTGCCAGCAGTGTGTTATAATGAAATCAAACAGGATATTATGTCTTCATCATATCCGCTTGAAATGTTTACTTTGGATACGTGGGTCTCCAACATTAATTTAAAAGCCATAATTCATAGTACATTGGATAGTTTAACAGGATCTAAATCGCAGTACCCGAACCATCATACTTTAAAATGTGAGGTAATTCAAGAATTACATCGTAAATATACTGGGTATCACGTCATATATACTGATGCATCTAAAACAACACTTGGTCTCGGTACTGCGTATTATGATCCAACATATAAAAATTATAAGTTACACAAAATAAAAAGTAAATATGTATCTATCATGACTGCTGAACTCTTTGCTATATCACAGGCGTTACAGGCTTCTAGTTTAGATGTCCGTAAAATAGTAATCCTTACTGATAGTAAAAGTGCTCTTCTACATATTGTTCGGTGCGCCTTTGGATATAGAGGAATGTCTACTGCATACAATATACTTAATGAACTAAATAAAGCCTGCAGTAAAAATGTAACTATTGTACTCCAATGGGTTCCATCTCACATCGGTCTTTCCGGGAACGAAGAGGCTGACAAATTAGCTAAAAAAGCTGTATTAGAAGGGGAAGAAGCGAATATCCTATCAAGATATTTAGAGGTATTAACTAAATATAAGAGAAAATGCTATGATATATTTAAAGAATACTTTGACGAACAATCGAAAGTTAAAGGCATTTGGTATAAGACTATTCAATGTGAGCCTCCTCGTATCCCGTGGTTCCATGCAGCCTCACTGAACAGGCAACAGGTTGTTTCAGCATGTCGGCTACGAGCCGGACATGTGCCTGGCAAAAGTTTCGCGTATTTGATGAGGAAAGTAGAGACGCCTAACTGTGACCATTGTAATAAACGGGATGACGTATACCATCGATTAATAGAATGTCTACGGTACACCGGACGAGAGGAACTTACTTTTTACTAAATTTAAATTAAATATTAATGATGTTGGTGTGTTAAATAGCGTCTTAGCTAATCCAAATTCTGATGCTAGCTATAGAGCTAGAACTATGTTTAACATGTTTAAATATACAAATTAGTTTTAGAATTAGAGGTAATAAAATATGTATAATATGTAAATGTATTAGAATAAGGTACAATGGGATTGGCATTGTCATTCTATGTACAAAAATCCCTTATTAAATAAAGAAAAAAAAAAAAACTATAATCAATCAATCAAAATGGAAGATGCACTTCATCGAATCATTGTAGGTACCTTGATGTCTCAAGAGCCTGGGGATCTGTAAGACAGGGCTCCCTTAATAGGCTCCAAGTCACGCACAAATACTTTGTTAGATTTGAGGTGGTTAAAATTAATTTTGTAGTGATAAATAATTATTAAATAAATTGATTTATTCATCTATTTTCATCAGACTTGTTGCATACATTTTAGGTTTTTCTAAACCCTGAAACATTCACGAACTTTACAGACGAGGCGCTCTGCAGCCACGTGTGGTCGATATGCTACCAGGCGGAGAGTCTGTTCAGACCGCGACCCGCCACGCCCTGCGGTAGGAGGTGCTCCGTGCGGGTCCCACCAGCGAGAGCGTCAGCCCTGCCCGTGCTACTGGGACAGCCGGCGCCTATGACGTGAGTATAGCCACGTTATTATCCGTCTAATGTCTTCAACCAGCTTGACACAAATTCATTGGAACAAAGCGCTTTGCTGACTTCTAAAGAACAGTGGGTGAAAGCCTAAGCTAACCTATTGCTCATTTTCGCGGATCGGTATGCAGTATATTAGTATGTGAACCCCCAATTCAGGAAACCCATCATGGAAGGATTTTTGGGACTGTAGCCTTATTGGCCGGGCACGATGTATACGCACGATGGTTAACCACCGACCACCGTAATAATATGTTAAGCCGGTCACTACCGGGATGAGGGACAAGAGATTAAACTTCATCGAGAGTCGGGACATTAGACAGATTAAAATGATCTTAAATACGTGAAAAGTACCTATCTTGGAATTCATACGAAAAGTCCACAATGTCTAATTGCAGACCTGCCAACTGCTGTGTTGCTGCTAATTAATGTGATAAGAAATCAACAACAGACATACAGATTTAAAAAGGAGTTAGGTACATAGGTATACTTGTATATACATACATATGGAAAATTATGATTAAATTAATTGCAAGTAGCGAAACAAAAATTCTTTAATGAACAATAAGAGTGGCAATTTTTGTATGTTTCCACAATATAAGTATAAACACAACTCTGTAAAGGTCTATCTAGGTTGGTGTAGAACGTAGGTATGAATTATGTTTCTCAAAAATTTTGCGGTTTGGTAATCCTATGACTGTAATACATTTTTTGATTATGAAACACAATTAAAGATACCTACGATGTTTCCGAATCGTTACGACTTAGGGACCTTCAAGAAAAGAGCATCTCTGGTGTAGCGGGTGTCATTGGATGTCGCTTCCCATCAGTTGAACCGACTGTCCGTTTGCACCCTCTTCTGTAAAAAAACGATTACTAGCAGCGCCCTGCGGTTTCTTTTTTTATGACATAAGGGGGCGATCGAACAGTCGGAGCCAACAAAGAGTTATGCAAATGCGTTGCTATCCTTTTCCCTATCCCCAATGGGCCACCGGAAACTCACAAACCGCACGAAACGCGACAGCTTAGCTGTCACTTGAAGCCAGTGTTATGTGAGCGAGAGGTACCTACCACCCCGGTCGTGCCTGCGTACTTCCCATTCCTGTGGGAGTACAGGGATCAATTATAGCCTATATGTTATTGTGTTGTTACTTGAGTTATGTTATTGTACAGTTTCCCTACATTCTTAAAAACTTTCGCGCTTAGGTATGATATTAGTAGGAAGTAGGTTGGCGCGATTTAAAAAATAAAATTAAACAACTGTCTCATAATATGAGTAAAAATCGCATATATATGTATGTAGGTATATATAATACCTACAACAATGTATTGAATACTTAGTATATCTTCATTTCAGGGCATCGGGTGCATATTGCGTCGAAGACCTCGCAGCGCCCTTTTGTCCTGCCACCACTGGTATGAAGGACGGCGACGACCGCTGCTGCCTCGACCAGCAGTACGCCGCCGCGGTCACCACCACACCACGGAACAGGCGCCCACCGCTGCGACTCAGGAACAACAGGGTCAAACCCAGCTTGGAGCAAAACTCCACTTTTGATTACTTCGATGTCTATAATAGACTCTTCGACTAGAATAGGACGCATTTTATAGGTTAAGGCTATTTTTCTACTACATATGTACGTAATTTTCTAGTTTTTACTAGGTATATGTATAGACTATTTCATTTTTTCAATCTATTACTACGTGAATTTCGTTTAGCCAAAGTTGAATCATGTTAAATACTACCTATATTAGAGATGGGAAGAGATCACACTTAAAGCCATTTCGTATGACTAAAGAATTGGTCGGGAAAAGATCAGTTTTTTATAACTTTGATATTTCTACTTTTATTTATATGCCTATAAAAACGTAATTTAATATTTATTAAATGATAGGTTTTAAGAATTAATTTAATAGTTGGCCGTGGAATAGCGGCAGTTTATACCAGTTTAAATTTTAGTCGAGGTAGGTTACAACATTTGTAAATTCAAATTTGATTTTCAACAGTACAATTGTCATGTGTTGAACCAAAGAATAAAGGGATAGATAGTAAATGTGTGTTTTCTTATAGCTACATTAAATAAATATCGAAATAATGCTTGTTTTTCATTCTGGCTATATAATACCCCACCATGGTTCAAGCCTTGTCGTGGCGGTGGGGCTCAGTAGCCTAAGGTGAACCCAGCACCTTGGGCGAAGCAAATTGAGCCGAGGGAGCTGCTCCTTATACCCCTCTTAAAATAAGAGGGGACAAGGGGCGAGACTGGGAACCTCACCCCATTGTACTGTCCCAACGTTGGGAGAGGTTGTTCTGTGGTGCGGGACAACCCCTCTGTGGAGGTGGCGTCGGTCCCTTGTGTCGCCTCACCAAAGGCGGCATTGGTTTCACTCGCCGGGTTTTAGTGGGTAGACCTGCGTCCACCTTACCACCTTTCGGGCGCAGCGAGTCCCACATACCCGCCTGGGGTGACCCCCCGCGGGATGCCTCAGAGCATTTCCCGGCGTAAAAGGAAAAAAAAACTGGGTGTAAAAACAACACAGTGGCACCGAGATATATCACAGGTAATGCATGATTTCCTTTACCAGGTACCGGTAACTTGATTTTACTGCGACATAGATCTCTGACGACCACGCGACTCGTCTGGCTAATTCGTTTAACACAACACGAAAAAACTCCAAAAAAAACAAAAAATAAAACAACATAATATATTATATGACTTTCAATTTATTATGAAGCACTAAATATACTTAGTAAAACTACAATGGAATCTTTACTTTGAGTTGCAAAAAACACATACAAGTTATACAAGCAGTTCTATTGCGAGAGTCAATGTATGCATGGGTATTAACTGTCATTCAAATTAATAAAGGACAACCGTGTATGTAAACGACGTCATTTTAAATATTTTAAGTTGTATTTTATTTGATTTGTATACCTACTTACAATCATTTTCAATGTGTAATATACGTAATAATAATATAATAATATGTTGGGACAACTCACACACAGCCATCTGATCCCATACGGAGAGTGGAGACTGTTCTTATGGCAACCAGACTATTAAATACTTACATATTTCTAAATACATACATATTATAGATAAATTACACCCAGACACAGAACAAAATATGATCTTGCTCATCACACAAACAGTTTGATTCCCACCCAGGACAACTGTTTGTTCTTCTAATTTAGCAGTCAGGGTCACTAACCACTAGACCAACGGCCAGTCATGTGTATGTCAAGTAAATCCATAATGTTACTATTTCTTACATACTTTTGTTATATTATCAGAAAAATAATGTTAAAGATCTAATCAAAAAATATTTAATCAAATATCTATAGAAACTATCTATAGATATTAGATATTGAAAACAAAACATTTTGATATTAGTTTAATACCCACACATATCTTAGAAAAAAGATGTATAATATAGATTATAGAGTACTGACTATTGTATATTCATATTGGTTATACATAGAAATGAAACCGGTGTCTATGTAATTGGAAACACTAATATATCTATGGTTGTTTCTGTAGTATGTGTCATCTTTAATTTTGCTGTCAGCTCTTATTCCCAGACATAAGTAGAGAGAGCAGAGCCGCCTTTTCTTTTTCCTTCTTCCGTACCACATCCAAAGCTCTATTCCTCCAAGTACTCTTCCTAAGCTTTATGGGGCGACTGCCAACGTAGCGTCCTGCAAATTATAATTATATACTTTTAATTCTATAGCTGCTATAATAAAATAAAAATACATTTAAATACCACAAAACCCAAGTCTACATATAATTTTGTCATATTGAATTTTATAGAAAAATAAAAAATATAAAAATCAAAATATAAAAATAGTTTAATAAAATATGCGTGTAAACTTCATAAAAAACTGAGTTACCCTCTAGCCGCGCATAAAGAAGTTTCACCTCAATAATACTATTAATATCTCATTGGTTTTTGTAATAAAAAAAATTGCTAGGGCAATCGTAAAATTGTATGGCATATCAATATTGATAAACTTAAATTAATAAGTATTGACTTCTCAAATTAAAATTTACATGAAATAAACATACCAACCAGTAATATAAAAAAACTTTTTAACAAATAGTTCTAAAATAATTTCATACAATAAAATAAAAAAACAAAAAAAGAAACATCTCAACTCAAGGCCCCGACGAGATTCGAACTCGTGATCTCCTGTTTACTAGACAGGCGCTTTAACCAACTAAGCCACGGCGCCGATGAGCGATAAGTCGAAAATCGACAACTAAATGTAATCTCATAAATATGTATATTATCAGAAATTACAAATACATTTTAATAAACATGTCGTTATATAAATGTTAATGACGTCCTGGCAAAATAACGTGAATATATAAGACTGGTATAAGACAAAATTAAAACTATACACTAAAACATAATATTATGTAATGTACATTTTGGACAAAAATAAATAAAATACTAGCTATCGCCTATAGATTTGCCTGCATAAATTTGATAAATAATCGCAAACAAGCTAATATGTATGTTATTTTAATTAAATTAAAATAATCAACCAGCAAACAGCTTTCTAATTTCTGTTTTTTTATAAACAATAATTGTCAAACAGCTCCAATATATTCTATGAAATCGGATGAGTTCTTTAGGCTATGGTGGAATTTATATGCGGTAAATACACACATTACATACATAAGACTGTAATAACCTTTCTATTTGGCTTTGCTAGACGGGTTAAAGAAGTAATCATCATACCGTCCATCTCCTTCATTGCCTTGATGAAATCTCCGGGGTCCTTGAAACTGACAAAGCCAAAGCCCTTGCTTTTATTAGTTCTTTTGTCTCGGATCACCTTGGCTCTTTGGAAGGAGCTGTATTTCCCAAATGTTCTGGTCTGTAATATAAAATAGGTAATTTTATAATAACTTTTCGAGATTGAGTGAATGGAGTTCGGTTAATAATAATTATTATAATCTATATGCAACTAGATGTTATCCACAACTTTGGCTGAATTAACGAAGAATAATAATAAGCGTTATCATCCCCAATAACCTTAAATTTCACTTCTATGCTATTTTAATAGGCCTAAGCCCAAATAATTTAAAAAAGTTAATAACTTTTTCAATACTGACATAATAATATACTTACACAAACAAAAGAATTTAAAAAATGCTTTTTTTGTTTTATTATTCTTCATCAATAGCCTACTATCTTTTTGGTAAATTTACTCTCAATATTTTTATATACTTATAAAAATAAAATTTGTGTAAAACTGTTTTATATATTTGCACAGTATTTGTCTGGCTTTATGTAGTAGTATAGAACTTACTAGTAGTTCATCAGTAACGTCGTTGCCCAGATCTCCGCAGAACATGCGGAAGTCATCATCAGGCCAGTCCAACAAGGTCACATCTTCCCACACCTGCCCGCCCGCTGTCCGCACCACCTGGTCAAAACCACTTATAAATATATATTCACTTACCTGTGTCCATCTTTGTTAGCTGTATACTGTGCGTGTTTAATACTTGTATCAATTATATTAGATTTAGTGTTAAAATCTCTAAACCCCTTTTTTCCAAAGCAGAGCTTGAGATTCTTTAAATTTTTTTCTTACTTTTCTCTCGAGTTTATACTTTGCATTAGTAATTAGCATAACTTACTTAAATCAGCACCGCTTAGAAATAAATTAATGTTTCCATTACTCAAAGTTTACTTGGAAGATATTGCTTACTAGAAATAAAATCGACTTTCTATATTTCTGTCATTTTGTTTTGTACACAGATAAAGTATATTTATTCATTAATTTATTTATGTTTCGAGTGATCAATTCTATTATACAAATATATTTTCGTTATAATTGAACTTAAAAGAACCACATACCTTCCTGTGTTTCTTCTCCTTCTTGGGCTTGGTAGTGGCAACATCGTTGAAGACGGGCGGGGGCGGCGGCGCGGGCAGCGGGGCGGGGGGCAACTCTACAGGCACCGGCGACGGGGTACGTTCGCGCTCACGTTTCTAAACACACATCTTACATTACTCTATCGGTTTTTCGGTGTAATTACAAGAATTTAATAATTTCTAGAGAAGAACCCAAGATATTAGGGTGTGGCCACTTACGTCCGGATAACTACTACAGGATAAATCCATGGTTTGGTCGTGGGACTTATTTCTATTACTCTATTCATTTATCTACTTTTGTCGTTCCCTAACTTTAGGTAAATATTAAACTAACTTTAAATTTAAAAAATTGAGACTCGACTACGAAAAAAATTACCCCCTTTTGGAAGTCCTTTAAAATGTAGACTAATAGATTGATACCCCGTTAATAAAAATCAGATAAGTAGATAAGGGGCTGCATTGGATCATGTGTAATACAAATAGACAGGTCCCACATACTGATTCCATACAAAGGTAATGAACTAATTTGTATGGCAATAATTTGTAATTGATGTTCTTTGTTGTAACTAAAAACTTTCATTACTTACACGCTTCTTTTCACGTTTATCTTTCTTGTCCTCATCATCTTTCGGTTGTTTATATAATTTAGGTGCTGCAGATAACACCACGGGCTGAGGTTTGGGCGGTGGCGGTGGTATTAACTGGGGTCCTTGAACTCCTGGTCGAAGGAACGGCATTGGACCAGGAAAACCATCTGGTCCACAAGGTGGTCTGAGTCTTTGCACCTGAAATTATGTATATATACTTAAATTAACTACCTTTTCTTAAAAACGTTCACATGTTCCTCATTATCACCAAATCTATTTGCATTGCTGACTTACTATGATTAGTATAATATGATTAGTAATGCATAAATTACTATACTGCTTACTGTATAGTAAGAATTGTAATGAACTAAAATTAAGTGTAAAGTCGAACTTCCTGAAATATACAAAGAGATAAATTTACATTAAAATATGAATACAAACAGAAAGAAGACCTTAAAGTAAAGTAAATACTACATAATAGTCCAAAACTTATGTTGAACTTTTATGCAGATGCGTTGCCCTCCTTTTCCCTATCTTTCCCAGTGGGCCACCAGAAACTCATAAACCGCACGAAATGAGAATGCATAGCTGTCACTTGACGCCGGTGTTATGTGAGCGAGAGGTAGATAGAGGTTGTGCCGGCCCAATTCGGCTGCAAAGCAGCATGGCAATACCTCTTACTAATAAATTAGAGAATATTAGAGCTTATTTAATTGACAACGACCATTCAGTATACACAAATAAAAATGTATTTTGTACATTATTTTACTTCATAATACTTAATTTAAATGTTGAATTAACTCACTACATCTTTTTGACACAATTATTAAAGCTAAATTATGGTTACTTATATTGGTTGTAAATAAATTTTGACTATATTGGATTCTTACATTTAATCTATTTTTTAACACATAATTAACTTCTATACTAAAATATTCATTTGATACTAGCTGTTGCGTTACTCAACTCCTGTATGTCACAGTGTGATGTTATATAGCCTTTAGCCTTCCTCGATAAATGGGCTGTCTAACACTGAAAGAATTTTTCAAATCGGAACAGTAGTTCCTGAGATTAGCACGTTCATACAAACAAACAAACTCTTCAGCTTTATAATATTAGAATAAATTAATTACACAACACTTTAAAAACCTGATCCAAGTATAAAAAGAAACCTCCCTTTTAGAAGTTGATTAAAATGTAACCAATGTCACAAATCAATTCACATCTCATTTATCAAAAATTCATAAGATACACATAAAATATTAAAATCATGACTGTTTTTTTCTATGAATAGTGAGATAAAAAATATAAAAGAGTAACTGATGTATTTACTTACAGATGCTGGTACCATCATATTAGGAGGTGGCGGAGGTGGTGGTACGTTAGGGAACATTAATCTGGCACCCATCGCCGCATCAAATGGAGGCAGTAGAGATGGTGGGGGAGGTGGAGGCGGCAGAGCCCTATCTAGCTGTTGCTGAACAGCACCAAACGTACCGGGACCAATTACAGGTCTCACCATCAAGTCCGATCCAGAAATCTCTGCCTCGAATCTGCAATAAAGTATTGCGATTTATCATTAGCTAATATTTCATGTGTAATATCCAGCATATTTAAGATCTTGCTTTTTTTTGTAATATTAGATGATTATACAATATGCTATGTGAGTAAAAGTTACCAATGAAGACTAAATACCAATGAAGAATAAATATATTGTACATTGTTTAATTTTGTTTATTATATTTATTAATTGTGTAATTGACTATGTCTGTATATGTGTATATGTGTATCCATATGTATCATATTATGTATGATTACGTGATGTTCATATATTACGTTGTTTGTCTACTTGTAACATTGTCTTGGTGTTGTACTGTAAGGATGTTATAATTGTGTGTAAATAAATAAATAAATTGCTTGATAATTACCAACATTTACACAGTATAGTCATTTTAAAAAAAATTGTCATTTGAACACATTAAAATACTTAGTGGCAGTTTGCCACAAAAGTACAACACATTTACAGTAACAGATGATAATTGGTTCTATGGGAATGATGATTTTGAGTCTATTTATTATCTTATTTTACCCTTAAGAAATATAATTGTTCTTTTATATACTACATGTACTTAATTAAAATAATTTATTTTTGAATATGCGGTCTTTATACAATAGGTTATCCTACTATTATAAACACAAAAGTTTGTATATATGGATGTTTGTTACTCTTTCACAAAACACACATACTACATAATGGATTTTAATGGAACTTTACCAAACTGTAGCCTATATATCAGAATAACACATAGACTATGTGAATTGTCTAAAATCTAGCTCAGCACAAACAAAGTCACGGGCACCAGCTCACAAGCTTATATGTCACACTACCTGATACGCATATCCACCTAGAAATCAGATGAAGAGAGTATGAAGCTATGGCTTGGCTATGTCTTGACATAAAAAAGCTGTATGTGTTTTGTTATGGGCAAATTTTATACACTTTGAAAGGGTCACTAGAAAATAGGCGGTGTTGTCAAGGTAACTTGTAATTAAAAAGGAAAAGCTAGGACTCGAAACCCAGTCTGGTAATAAATTAGAATAAACTCACCTGGACATTTCATCTTGCATCTGTTGAAATTTACTGTTGTCGTCCATTGTGCTTCTATTGCTTTGAACTAAAAAAATCCAAAATCTTTACGTAGTTTTTTAAAATTATTTGGTTTTATACAATCGTGATTTCAGAGGTACATACATTGTAAAGCATGTCCAAAGCCTAGAATATGTATAGATGTATTATAAGTTTTGATTTCACTATGTGTTGATGAATGTGCTTTCAATTATTATCCTGAATTTCACAAAAAAAGCCTGCGAAAATTTGACTAAGAATACCCGGTGAAAGAAATTAGTCTAATTGCATTAAAAAAATTAAAATTCGTTCAAGTACTTAACAACATTGGACGATTTGGACGTTCAACATTTGACAGTTGACACTTAGTAGTTTTTTCTTCAAAGAGTACTTAAACTAGGAACAAGTATCAGATGGAATTGACATTCGCGTATACCCGAAAGGGACAGGGGCATTAAAAAAAAAAAAAAAAAAAACCAGGGACAGGCATATTTTTGCAGGGATACATCATACACCCCCACCACGGTTCAAGCCTTGTCGTGGCGGTGGGGCTCAGTAGCCTAGGGTGAGCCCAGCACCTTGGGCGAAGCTAATTGAGCCGAGGGGGCTCTTTGTACCCCTCTTATAAGAAGAGGGGACAAAAGAGCAGGGGACAAGGGGTGAGGATGGGAACCTCACCCCATTGTACTGTCCCGACGTTGGGAGGGGTTGTTCTGTGGTGCGGGGCGTCGGTCCCTTGCGGGACTGACTAGCCGTCAAGGTGCTCTGTTAGCTTAAAAGATCCGGGGCACCTCACCAAGGCGGCATTGGTGGCACTCGCCGGGTTTTAGTGGGTAGAGCTGTGTCCATTTACCATCTTTCGGGCGCAGCGAGTCCCACATACCCACCTGGGGAGACCCACTCCCCAGGCGGGATGCCTCAGAGCATTTCCCGGCGTAAAAGAAAAAAAAAAAAAAAAAAAAAAAGGGATACATCATACATTCATCATACTAAGTACACTTTTTTTCTTGAAACAAGTGTATTCAAAATAAAAATACTGGAAAGGATGGATAGATAACTAGGTATGGGCCCTACCCAAACATTTATTGTAATTTAAGACAGCTGCATTGTTCATGATTATCGAAAATATGTAATAACAAATAAACCGCTAAAAACATAAATTACAAAAAAGAAAGCCAAAGTCCTCCTAATATAAAGTTTGGTAAAATCAATTATGGAAACTTTGGTCACGTGATCTACTGCTTGTGTAAAGACGTTTAGGCAAAAAAAAATTTAAATTCGAAAAAAAAAAAAAAAAATGCAAGAAATGAAATCTATGAGTTGATTGGTTAGAGGGGCGAAGCCGCGCTCCTTGGGGTTTCCCGCCATTTCTCCGTATTACAGACCGAATATTATATTTTGTATGGCTAATAGCGTAGTAGCTAATGCCTTTAAATGAAAATAGTAATAAAAATGGTTGCCTGTAAAGTCGGTTTTACGGGCGAAGATTTTACGTGACATCGTTTCGGTGACTCATCGTAACGTTACCGAGCGTTACACTTTTTCATAAGTGACTCCCAGCCGCAACCTAATTTAAGACGTTGTCACGTCAAAAATGAAATCTATTGCATTAAATCGACCGCCCGCAATTCATAAACACAAGAAAGGTATACAAAATAAATTATATTGCAAGAAATAAAATTTATTGCATTAAATCAACAGCGCGCAATAAATAAACACAAGCTCATCGGGTTCATGTCTCGACAGCAGCTGATTCGACTAACGTAACGGGGTTTTAACGATTTCATACCCTAGGTGTGTATGTTGCTATCAATCTGGCAGTCTTAATTCTTAAAACGTGAATGAAATCGTTAAAACCCCGTTACATAAGTCGATCCCCCCCAGCGAAAACTGTACATGACAAAAGTTGTTCATAATGTTCAGCCCTGCCCGTGGAGTACATACAAATTGGTGGTTATCATAATCATATAAATTGTCTTAAAAAAATTCCAAGTGTTTTGAAACTTCCGGCGCGTACAGCTCCGCAACGGTAGCCCGGACGACAAAACTTCCAATGACAAAAAATTCTAAGTGTTTTTAAGAAGAACTTTGGAGATGGATATCTTTTTAACGGTGACACCTGGAAAAAAAATATATTAGTAAAAAAATGTTTGTAGTTGTAAAAATTGGGGGTTATCATGACATCAAAAAATTTCTAAGTCCCCGCCCATAGAGCCCCTAAGGCTACACCCCAACCGTATTTTGTAGTAGCTGTGCACTGAATTGAGTTAGTGGTCACGACCATTATGACCACGGCGTCTATGGCCACACTGTAAATGGCTACTCCCGTCTCCCAGCATCTAACAGCATCCATGCCACAATTTATTCGTCGACTATAAGAATAAACAAAAGTTTAGCGCGGTGACGCGCCTTTAAAACCAATCATATTGTGGGACAATGAGTGCTATCCCACTTCTGATTTTGGGGATCAGAAGTGGAGATAAATAAAAGACAACAATTGCTATACAATCGAATCTGCCACAAGACAAACCCCACGCTTAATCTAGTTTATTACTTTAAATATTCCCTAAAACCTTTCTTAACTAAACATTAAATAGAACAATCGTTAATTTACATAGCAACAAAGCACAAAATGATTTAGACAAATTATTTAAACAAATACAAGAATATTTAACAAAGTACAAAATAGCGAGATAAGCGAGAGCCCGACAATGGCGCCCATCCACTGAGTACTGACAAGCTATCCAATTCCTCCTTCTTCTATTTTACTAGCTGTCAGGTGATGTTGCCATTACCTAACCGTCAAAGCAGTTTTAACCTAACAATATATTATATTGGTTTTTCTTTCATTTATTTAAAGGCTACTAAGCTATTTGCTATACAAAAATCAATATTTGGTCTGTAATATGGAGAAACTGCGGTAAACTCTATCATAATATTATTACTGATTTACGTAGTATGTTCTCCTTTAATAATTATTGTTATTTTAGTGCCTCGTCTTTAAGTAGTTCAATCCCAACCTACCTTTGATGTTCATAAATCTTTTATAATAAATATTTCAATCTAATAACGATCAAATTCCATACATATCGTTGATTTTTAACCAACTTAAAAAAAGTAGATTCTCAATTCATCTGTACGTTTTGTTTTTTAGTTTTTATTCATGAGTGCCTATAAGAGCATAAGCAGATATTTTTTCACTACTTATTTTTAACCTTTTGAACGTCATTGTCGACTATATGTGACAAAACGAAATCTAGCCCAGACCGCCAATGACACCAATATGTGACAAAATACACGTCGCATCATATCATGAAATAAACAATCTAACCATTACTTTTGAGTGTTTTTATTTATATAATTTAAAAGTATAAGCTTCCGTCTATATTTGATAGCATGAAAATAATAAAATTATACCATTAATATTGAGAAATTCAATGTTTTAAAAGTAGATGTTAAACGCATATAAAAGGAGTACCCCACACGCCATAGTCTGCTATATGTGACAGCTAGTGTTGGGACGAATTAAGATTATAATATCCATAAAAACTTAAGGGCCCCTTCTCCCAACACTATAGGTATTTAACGCACCGAATCGGTTTGCACTTGCGTTGCGCGGGAGATGTCTTTATATGAACTCCGGTGACCTAACACGGCCGGCAAGCACGCCACTGCACTTGCGTTGCGCGGGAGATGTCTTTATATGAACTCCGGTGACCTAACACGGCCGGCAAGCACACCACAGTATACGAATATGCAGTAGATTGACTATGCTCGAATTATTCTTAGATGTGATAATTAATAATTATGCATAACAAAATCTTGTTGTTGTTATAGTTATCTAGTTTTGGATTTATAGAAATACTAGCTGGTGCCAGCGACTTCGTCTGCGCAGGATAAGATAGTTTTATTTCTTCACTAATTAATCGAAAGGAACTTCGATCCATACGGGTGTCCCTTGACACCTCTCTTTAGTTTTTTTTTATAAAAAGTATCCTATGTTACTTCTAATACCTCCAAGAATATGTGTACAAAGTTTCATGATGATCGGTTAAGTAGTTTTCGCGTGAAAGCGTAACAAACATCCATGCTTTCACATTTATAATACATATTAGTAAGGATAAGGAAGGATGAATCAGCTACATAGGTCTAAAAGGTAGTGCCATGCTGCTTTCAGCCGAATTGGGCCGGCACGACCGTAGGGGTACCTCTCGTTCACATGATAATGGCGTCAAGTGACACCTATGCTGTCGCGTTTCTTGCGGTGTATGAGTTTCCGGTGTCCCATTGCAGGGGATGGGGTAAAGGAGGGTAATGCATCTGCATTATCTCTTGTGTGGATGTTTACGAGGACGACCTCTGTGGCTCAATGGTTAGCGCGTTAGCGTTCAAGCCGGAGGTTGCGGGTTCGAATCCCGCCAGGGAACAAAAAGTTTTCTGTGTTCCTGGTTCATGGATGTGTATTAAATATGTGTATTATAAATAAAAAACCTTAAATATGTGTATAGTATAAAATATTAAATATATTTCCATTGTCTGGTACTAACACACAAGGTACTGGTAACACAAGTTCTTCGAGAACTTACCACAGGACCAGATTGACGTGGTGCAAAAAGCGTCCTTAGATATTATTATTATTATTATGGGAGTCGGTAGTCATCTAAGGCTCCGAATGCTCGATTGTCCCCCTAAGTCCTAAGCTATAAAAAAAATCAATCATTCTAAGAATGCTTGTAGGAGATTAAAAAATTGTAGACAAACATATTCTTTTATACTATATTATTTTTTTTTAAATTCAACAAAATTTAGTTGTCGTATGCATCTATTAATGTTAGACACGGGTCTCCTCTGAGAAGAGGGTCAAGGCCATAGTCCTCATGACACTGCCCTGTAGGTAGGGGGCTAGGAAATTATTGCAAATCAGAAATATTTTGTGATGAAGGTTCCTCATTTTCTTTATTGTCGGACAATTTGAATTCTTCAAGTGTTAACAATTTCTGGAAGAAGACATCACTACATAGTATAAACTATAAAGCAAAGTCGCTTCCCGCGTCTGACTGTACATGTGTATGCTTACATCTTTAAAACTACACAACGGATTTTGATGCGGTTTTTTTAATAGATAGAATGATTCAAGAGGAAGGTAATAGGTACATGCATAATATAGTAGATAAACACTCATAATTTTAGAAGTTTCTGATGTGATGTCATAAATAAGCACATTTTTTGCACTTACATTGCAAACGCTGGATGAACCCTAACAGATAGATCAAAATAATGTACTACATTATTATACACCTTAGCCGGGCCCGGTTCCGAATTAATTATTATTGTATCAATGTATGGTAGAATTGTGTATCCTAAATATGCATACTGAAAAGTCCGCGATGGCATAATATGTCTACATTAGTTTATAACATACTACCTATATCCATTTTAATACTTTAAAAAATTGCCAATTATAAAGCGGTAATATAAAAGCTATTCACAAAAATACGGTATTAATCACAACATATTATAAAATAAAGTCCTACGCCCGTCCGTAGATAAATTATTATCATCAATGCGTATATGGTTGTATATCTAAGTTAACGCGGGCGAAGCTGCGGGCAACAGTTTGTGATAAAACTGTATTAAGATTCTTTTTCCTTATTTTACTTTTTTATTCGCCATTTCAATTAAATAACTAGGTACTACACAAACTCAAGTATCTATTTATTTACACTAATTAAAGGTTTTGTATTGCAAACTAATTACAACTAAGAACAACAATTGTTAGTAAGTATTAAGTAGCTATATTATTTACAATGTGTCGTCTTATTTATTTCAAGGTAATAATTTGATATGCGCGGACGTTGTCACGAGCAAAAGTGGCACAGGTCCTACTTCGATGACGCCCGGCTGGGTACTGGCGCGACGTGGTGCGATGCGCGAGAGCCATTTTTATCGTTTTTTATTTTACAAAAATTTTTGAAGTGACATAATAAAGATCTATCCAATCATTTCCACGTCATCCCCGTTTAGCAATTTAAACGTAAAAGTTTCATTAAAATTGAGTTACCCGAAGTCTCATATTACTCAATTTGCTTTTAAAATCGACGTTACTTTAGAATTTTTTTTGATCATGTAAAATGTTAAATATATATATATACCCTATTTTTATTATAATTTATAAATGACGACTTCTATGAAAACACCTCGATCTAGAAACAACAATTTGGGATAAGGGGCCCTTAAGAAGATGTTTATGAAATTTTAGTCCAGACTCCAGCCAGTTATACTAATTATTCGACCGACTTACAAAAAAAGAGGAGGTTCTCAATTCTCTTTTTATTTCTATCAGTTGGTATCAGGCTGAGGTATCAGCATAGATAAAACGTTTTTTAAACAACGCAGTCTTACAATTATACCTGTAGCTACACAATCAAAAAAAAAAGATGAAAATGTCTAATATCGACACTGGCTAATAGAATTATAAGTAATTGTCATAGATAGCAGTAGAATAATAAACACTTTTTTAAATATTTTCTTATTAATTATACCATAGTTTCTCAACCTTATTTTGCTCACCGCCCACTTTGAGAATATGTTTTTTTCCATCTTAATTTTACTTACCATCTGTCGCGAATTTAAAACAGCTGTTGCCACGATTATATTTAAACGTAAGAATTATATTATAGTCGTAAGATATAATACGGAATATGACCCCTATCCTATTTCTGAGTTTAAAATGAAGAATGAAAGAAGAATGTTTCTGTTCCCTTTCCAACCCGACTTTCGTGTTTATTAAGTGATCCTATTAAATATTGTATTATTATCTCTTCTTTTATTACTTGTAATAATATTAAATTGTAAATAGGCAAGTAATTTTTATGTAAAATATATCAATATTTTTTTCTGTTATATATATATTGTACCTATAAATTCCTCTGATCGTATCCTTTTTCCAAAATATCCGTTTTATATTTAATTTTTATAGTTTCCCTACATTTAATAAAACTTGACACTGGCATTTAGTAAATTCTCATTGCCATAAAAGGAAAAAAAAAGAATGTTTCAATGGGAGCAAATAAAACACATGCTTAGTTCTTCTTCTTCTTCAATATTAGCTTCCTCAAGGATTTGCCAACATGCTTAGTTATATTAAGGAATATTTTTTTGACATTCAAAAGACATGAATTTATGACATAACTAATGAGAAGGTTGAATTTGATGCATTTTAAGGAGTTTGTTAATATCTGGCTCGATTTTACTTAAAAACAACCTTAAGTCGCCGCGTTCAGTAACATGAAGCCGATTTCTCTTTTTAGTTACCAACGTTGCTATAGCACTAAATCCACGTTCAGCTAAATAGGAAGATGGGAATGCTATCAGAAATCGTTGAACAATCAACCATAATCCTGGGTACAGTTGTGAAATCGGCTTCTGCAGCCAAAATTCTTGGTAGCCATTCTTGAATTTAATTTTTAATTCCTCATTTGTCGTCAGTTGTATTAGTTCTTCTTCAAACTGGGATGATCCTGCTGTGTTAACATTTGAAAAAGGATCCAAAACCCAGTCTGGTATGTCCATGTTTAAAACGTCCTGGAATCGTTCCTTGAAATCTCTGTAGAGGTTTTCCAAGTGTTGACAGTAAACAAGCAAGTCGTCGTTATTGAATGATACTCCTGATAAATTTGGGAAGTTATTGAATTCCCATCTGCCGATATTTCTTTTGTATAATAGTAGTTTGGATACGAAAACAGCAATGCTATTTTTTGTCTTAATCAAGTTTAAGTCATCACCTTGAAGTTGGAGGTTGACATCATTAAACAATTTATACAGATTCGTAATTCAATTATTTTATTTTATGTAACCATCGAGCATATAACCGTATATAGTAGTAGTAATGTGAGCCATAAATTTCCGAAACTGGTCAGTGATTTGTCACTGACTTTATAGAAATTCCACCAACCAGTGATGTGTATGTACATCCCATTTGCCAATCATCAATCAATGGCCATCAGTTGGACAATCAGAGCACAAAAAAACGTTGACCAAACAAAACAAATAACATTACCGCTCTATTCCGGTTATATGTTCGATGTATGTAACTGTTAATTTTTTTATTATTCTTAAGAAAAACAATAATTATTAAAATTTTAAAAATTCGCGCATTTTAAATATTGTTATTATATTAGTAAGAATACTTCTCTAGTAAAAGGTATAAGTGCTTCCTTATTTAAAAAAAACTATTAAGTTTTTTTAAATCGTTTAACAAGGTTTACACTGCTACATCCCTAATTCAAATGCGAGAATGTCAAAAAAAGACTGGCTGGCCACGCCATTGTCACTATACCACGTCAAAATATTATGTTGAATTATTATTTTCCTAATTTAGATCAGAACTTTAGCTTATTTTATTTATCTGTCCTTTCCTTATTTACTTTGGTTTCTTGAATTTATTAATATCCCTGTCTTGTATTAGCTGATGGACGGAATCCCCCCGCCCGGCTTGCCGGGCGGTGGTGCTTTCATTCCTCCTTCATCCCTTGTCTTTAAATAAATATATATAAATAAATCTTTAAATAATATCTTTCCCTTCTTGTCCTTAAATAAATAAATAAATAAATAAATAAACTATCTATCCCCGGCAGCCTATGTAAGCATAGGTAACGAGGATGAAATGGATATTGGGAGAGGCCGTTTTAAGGAGGGGAGACGAGAGAAAAGATGCAAACGTAAAAAAAAAACAATCATCCTTTGAAAATAATTGCTCATGTAATAGTGAGCGCTCACGCTCTTCCTCTTGTTCGCAAAGCATTCCGGACACTGTCATCCTTGCTGGTCAGCGGACTCCGCCTAATAATTTTTCATCTTTGCCTTCGCAGATCCCAGCTGTTATTACAGCTCTTGCAGCCCCTCATGCAGCACTCATTATCGATGCCCCAGTTCCTCAAGCATCCCAGTCCGTCAACTCACAATCCCAGGAGATATTTACCCCTATTGGCAGGCGAGTATATGATATAAACGATAAGGGGCCCTTCATTGTGCATGTCCAGCGTTCTGAAGAGTCTCTTAATTCTGGCACTACCTTACATCCAGTTAATTTTGGGAGATTTTTACATAGGAGAATCCGTGAATTTCCTAATGTAATCGAGGGCTCTTTGAAGAGCATCGGTAGGAACCGTATTTCAATAAATTTCTATTCAGTTTCTGACGCTAACAAATTTATCGAATCCCCTACTCTATCTTCCCATAAATACAAGGCTTTCATCCCTACATTTAATGTTACAAGAATGGGTATAGTAAAAGGTGTCCCAAACGATCTTACCCCCGAAGATCTAATAGAACTTATTAAGGTCCCCGTAGGCTGTGGCAGACCATTAAAAGTTCGTAGGTTTAATTATAAAAAGCATACCTCCGATGGCTCCTTCCAGTGGGTCCCTTCTGAAACAGTTCTCATTACATTTGATGGTCAGGTTCTCCCTAATAAGATATTCCTATGTTTCACGTCTCTCTCAGTTGAACAATATACATATCCTACTATTCAATGCTTTCATTGCTGTAGGTATGGGCATACTAAGGATAAATGTCGTTCGAGCCCCCGATGCTTTCGTTGTGGTAAGGGCCATGCAGGAGATAATTGCTCAGCCCCTGAAGATGTTCCTACTTGTATAATTTGCCCCCCTGGCCCATTTAATAACCATTTAGCGACCAGCAAGTCCTGCCCAGAATATAACAGACAATGTAATATTAAAAGTACTATGGCCACTGAAAACATTTCGTACGCTGAGGCCTCTAAACTCCACGCTCAATCTAAATCATCGTACGCTAACGTTGCTGCTAGTATTTCTCCAAATCACCCCAAACAATCAACTTCTTATACTAAAACTGTTTACTCATCACCTCGCCCATGTCCCACTCTCCACCCCGGATATGATAAAAATGCCCACAACGCTATTACTCGATCCCCTCCCTCACTGCTCCCTAATGGCAGTGCCCTACAAAACGCCCCCACTCTAGCTAACAATGAAAAATTAATCTTGGATTTAATTAATCTTTTAAAGTCAGTCATAAAAGTTTTCTCTTCTCCCCAATCTTCTTTGATGTCCTCCGCTGCTCCTCTTTTGAATTCTGTCCTATCTTCCCTTATACATAATGGATCAAGTAATACTTCAATGGAACTCTAGAAGTATTTTAAATAAAAAACATGATTTAATTTTCCTAATCAACAAATATAAACCTTTTTTAGTAGCCATATCTGAGACTTGGCTTAAATCAAACTCAATTTTTAACCTTAAAGGTTATTGTGCTATTTTAGACTCTAAACACGATGGTCATGATGGTTGTGCGTTATTTATAAAAGACCATATAAATTTCACCCCTTTGGCACTAGCAAAGGGTCCCTATTCTAATTTATATGCTGTGGCTGTCCGTACTCAGAACTTTACATTTCTATCTTTATATATTCCTTACCCTTCTCGTGGTTTATTGAACAAACTTCGGGAACTTATTGAACTCCTCCCCCTCCTATTTTAATTATGGGTGACTTTAACTGTCATCACCCTGTATGGGGTTGTGGCAAACAGGATCGTCTTGGTGACCAGCTTTTAAACATTATTGACTCATGCAACCTCTGCATTCTCAACACAGGCTCCCCCACACGTCGCCCCCGTCCGGACGAGGCGCCAAGCGCCGTTGATATCACTTTATGCTCCCCCGTTTTGGCTAGCTCCCTTTCTTGGAGCGTTCTTAACAACACCTTTGGCAGTGATCACTTCCCCTTAATTATAGACTTTCCCTTGATGTCATCCAGCAAACCTCCTGCTGCTAAACCATTATTGAAATATATTCTGGACAAGGACGGATGGGCGACATTTCGTTCTACACTTGATACTGCTGGCATAAACTTGCCTTATATCTCTGTTAATAACATTTCCAACTGTATAGCTTGCTTGAGTCAAGTGTTTCTATCTGCTGCTGATGCGGCCTTTCGCACTAAAAATAGTGCTTGTGATAAAATTGCTTCTCCTCCATGGTGGGATAAAGAATGCTCGGAGGCTATTAAAAATAGGAACAACGCGGTTTCCACCTACAACCAAAATTTAACGATTTCGAATTATATTGAACTCAATAAAGCAATTGCTAAGTCGAAATTATTGTTTCGATCCAAAAAAAAAGAGGGTTGGAAATTGTTTTGTTCCTCCTTAAGCCCGCATTCTCCTTCCTCCATGGTATGGAGAAGTATTAAAAATTTCCGTAAGTCCCGTGTTTCCCAAGCCCGCTCTTGCCCGGCCTCCCACTCGTGGGCTATAAGCTACATGGATTTATTAGCCCCTCAATTTGCTCCAATTTTTTCCGAACTCCCGACCCTCTCTTCTCCTCCATGTTCTCATCAGTTAGACCTCCCTTTTAGCATGATTGAATTAAAAAATGTCCTCTCCTCCGTTAAAGATTCGGCCCCAGGTCAAGACGGTATACCCCATTCCTTCTTTTCTAATGCTGGTGACAATATTCTAAATTACTATCTTAAACTAGTTAATGTTATATTTGATAAAGGTGAGGTTCCCTCTGCTTGGAAAACCCAACTGATAATCCCAATCCTCAAGCCTGGTAAGGATGCTGAAGACCCTAGATCATATCGTCCTATTGCTCTCTCATCAGTTTGCGCTAAAATCCTAGAGCATCTTATTAAAAATAGGATTGAATGGTTTTTAGAATCGAACAACCTCCTCTCTAAATCTCAATATGGTTTTCGTAAGGGTCATAGCACCATAGACAGCCTGTCTATAATCACTTCTGATATTCGTCTCTCGTTTACCCGTAATGAATCTATAGTTGCAGCATTCTTGGACGTTTCAGCTGCTTATGACAACGTTCAGCTCCCCCTCCTCAGGGATAAGCTTTTTAAGCTGTCTTTTCCAGGTAAGTTGTGTAGTATCATTATTAATATGCTATCGGAAAGGCACATCATCTTTAGGTGCAATGATATTACAGTTTCCCCTTCTAGGCTTATCTGGAAGGGCTTACCTCAAGGTTCTGTACTCAGCCCCCTTCTTTATAACGTATATACTTCTGACTTAGATTCATCTGTGGGCTCTTGCCGTATCCTACAATATGCCGATGACATTGTTTTGTATTCTGCTAATACTGATATTGTCTCTGCAGCTAACACCATCTCTCATGGAGTTGATTGTCTTAACTCATGGCTCTCTAGTCATGGTTTAGACCTTTCACCTTCTAAGTGTAAGGTTGTAATTTTCACTAGGAAAAGAAAAATTCCCGATATCTTTATAAATATTAACGGCTATAATCTTGAAATTTCCCCCTCTGTTAGGTTTCTGGGTGTAACTCTGGATTCAAAACTATCAGGCTTTGATCACTTTAATTCTATTGTCACTAAGTGTGAGAGAAATCTAAATATTCTCAGATGTTTATCGGGTGTTTGGTGGGGTGCCCATCCTTTCTCTCTGAGGTTACTTTACAATGCGATTATCCGCAGCAACCTTGATTATGGCACATTCTTATTGGTTCCGGGTAATCTATATGGTCTTAAAAGGCTGGACTTCATTCAATCTAAAGCCCTCCGAATTATTTGTGGAGCTATGAAATCTAGCCCCGTAAATGCTCTCCAAGTTGAATGCGTTGACCCCCCTCTACATCTAAGACGTCAATTCTTATCTGACCGGTTCCTGTTTCGCTGTGTTCAATTCTCCCTCCACCCTATTTTTTCAAAACTTCAACTTCTTCATAAATACTATAGCTCTTCCCGTTTCTGGCGTAATAAAATTCCTCCATGTCTGGTTGTTAGCCATCAGCGTTTACGCTCCATTAAAGGTCCCACTCACAAGTTCCCTAAACTTCCTCCATTCTCCTTCAACTACGACACAATCATCTCCCAACCTCGTATTATCCTTGATTTTGACATCATTAAACGTGACCATCATGCTAATGAGTATTTCCGTGGTCTCTTGAAAAGGGATTGGCAAGGTTGGCACTCAATCTTTAGCGATGCTTCTAAACTTTCTCCTGTGGGTTGCGTAGGAATGAGTGTTTATCACTCTCAATTTAACATCGTTCAAAAAATTAAAAGTCCTCCCGAAACAACAGTCTTTACTGGGGAATGCTTGGCCCTGTTGGAGGGAATCAGGTACTGTCTTATGTTCAAATTAAAACATTGTCTTATTTTTTCCGACTCCCGTAGCGCCCTCCAAGCTCTATCTGGCAATCCATTCCACTCCAAAAATCATCTCATTTTTGAAATTAAGGAAGCCCTACTAGAATGTTCTTCAAAGAGTCTTGAAGTTTGCTTGGTGTGGATTCCAGGACACTCTGGGATTGTGGGCAACGAACGGGCTGATCAAGCTGCTAAAAATGCGGTAGTGTGCGGTGACAAAGTTCCTTTTAAAAACTATCCTCATGATTTGGTTTCTCTTCCTTATTCTTCCCTCTATCATTCATGGTCTGCACATTGGAAAAAAACTGGTTTGTCTTGTGGAGCGGCTTTTGCTGCTCTCCAACCGAATATTCCTAGTAAACCATGGTTCTCGAAAATCCACCTTGATAAATTCTCTTCTTCATCGATTATTCGGTTAAGGATCGGCCACTGCTGCTCTCCGGTTCACCTTGCTAAATTACGCATTAAAGACTCTTCCCTTTGTGAGTGTGGCCTTGAGGAAGGTAATTTAGATCACATTTTTTTCCAATGTCCAAACTATGATCATTCTCTTTTTCTAAATTCTCTGTCTTCTTTTAACATCCCCTTCCCTTCCAAAATGTCCATCCTTTTGCAGTCTAGGGACCCTAAAATTTTTCAATGTTTGGCAACTTTTCTTAAATATAACAAAATTAAATTATAATATGTTCTCTGTCCTATTAGTAATTAATATTGTTTATAAATACTTTAATGTGTTGGCTTTAGTCTTTATCTTTAAACTTATATAAGTAGGTATAATTATCTATTAGCACTAGTTTCTTTTTCCTAATTATTCCTTTATTTATTAGCTATTCTTCTGATCTTTCTATCTTCTCTTCTAAATTTATATCTTATTCGCTTCGCTTGTTGTTTTGCTAAAATTTGACGTGACACTGGCAGAAATATCCCAAACTGGGATGATTGCCATAAAAAAAAAAAAAAAAAAAAATATGTTGAATAATGTTGTAACCATGTCGTAATTTGTTATTATTTTAATTTTCTAATATCTGCTTTTACGTTGATAAAGACTCTGTTAAATGCAGTGTAAAGATTACTATATTATTATATTGGGATGTAGTTGCTGGGTAAATAAAATATCCTGTTGTGAGTACCGTTTATTAGAAAATGGAAGACGAAAATAAAAACTCAGTTGTATATCGATTAAGTTTTCAACATCCCTATATTCTATGAAGGTAATTTTCCAGAAAAAGTGGCTTGGCGTCTGGGGTACGGCGAGACGTTTATACGCCGGCGTTCAAAAGGTTAACAATCATAATTCATATTCTCTTATAAAATATGTCTGTGGAATCATAAGCGTAGGGAAATTGATACAAGTAGCGTCATCTAACAGTTGGGTACAGACTACAGTCACACAGTTTGCTAATTCAGATGGCGCTTCAAATTAAACTGACAGAATGACGCGAGTAAATTTATAGTCTATACATAATAAAATTAAGATTTTTATTTTGTTATATAAAGTACTTAAAAAACGAGATTATTATGTATTACATTCTACTTAATAAACTATAAAATACTCGTGAATATTATATGAATTAAATATATCTTCTTTTTATAGATATAAGTTTGTAAATTAAAAATGATTGACGAAGACACAAAAACATTATGGTGTGGAAATTTATCAGATCAAGTGACGGAGGAATTACTTTATGAGCTGTTTTTACAAGTATATGAGATTCATTATAATTATAACCTGTATTGGTATAAGAATTTCTTTCACTAGTGTATGTTTATGTTTCACAGGCTGGTCCATTAGAAAAGGTAAAGATTCCCAGGGACAGAGATGGTCGTCAAAAAAATTTTGCATTTATAACATACTGTCATGAAGTGTCTGTGCCTTACGCGATGAACCTGTTTCGCGGAACAGCTCTGTTTAACAGAACGCTAAATTTACAAAACAAGGGACGAATGATAATGCTGCCACCACCAATAAGATGTTATGGACTCGAAGTACCTATGAACTTCCAAAATCAGGACATTGTTGCTCAACAATTTTCAGAAATGACAGAGAGGATGAGACTGGATAACCCACCATCTATGTATATGCCTAACCAACGTCAAGAAATGAATGATAAGCTTGTTATGGCCAGCTTACAAGGGAACTGGACACACAGACATCATCCTTACAGATCAAAAGATAAGCTACATAATAGGGACGATCATAGACATGGTGAAAGTCATAATGATTACAAAAATCATTCTGGCAAACATTCCAATAATTGGAGAGATAGAAGAAATCACCGGAACCGTAGAAGAGACTGAACATGCAATTTAATGATAATTATGCTAGGAGTGTATCTGCTGGGTCATTATGCAAAGGAGTGCTTTGGATCTTTTTAAGCATCACTCTAGAATATTTTATGCTTCCAAATCGAAATAATATATCAAACACCAATATTTTTAAAATATGAAAAATATTCATTATAATTAATAGAATGTAATTAAAGTTGTATTTTTGTTACATGTAATTTAAGTTGCTTAACAACTCGCACACTATGATTATTTCCAGGTATTCCAAAATAAAATGGCTATCATTTCTGCTGAGATAATTTAGCTGATTAGCTCATTATTTTTCTCTGTTTAACCTGCATTTCATGCAGATCAGAGTGATGCTGTACAAAAAAAAAAGTACTCTTAAAGTTTTAGACATTATTTTATTGTAAAGTTTACGATAAGTTGTTTATAGTTAATACACAAATGTGTAACTACATGTTTTATCTTTCATCATTTTCATCTGGTTTCATTTAAAATTATACCTATTTCATTAGCAAATCCCTTGAACTCTTCCTGCAAATAGATTAGTGTCATATTAAGTTTAATAAATCATATATTATTTTAAACTATCATGATCAATGTCCATATTTAAATATATATTGTTGCCTAATAGATATGTGTATAGATATGCTATGATCATGTTGATTGAAACATTGCCAAAGTATCGGCATCTCAAAACCATAAAAGCGATAAGCACCCAAAATAATGATGAATATTTATGTTTAAATATTAATAAATAAAGAAATATTTTCTAAAAATCACACCATATTATCCTAGCTCTGTAGTAAGTTAAAAAAAACTTGTGTTGAAAGGAATATTAAGTTTTAGAATTTATACAAATATACATTCATAACCTGGTGGATTTAGTAGACACATAAGTGGTGTCAAATGAGCCCGACCACTTGTCCAGCAGACTGTCAAAAAGTAAGCTATGGTCAACATTGCCCATAATTCACGTTTTTAGCCTTAGGGCTGGACGATTTTCTTGTCTTATAATCATTAAAAAACAATGCGAAAAGTCAGTTTGTGGTCGAAATATTTTCATGTAGGTATTTAGGGGTAAGTACTAAGGGTTCTTGAAATTCAACTTGAATCTCTGTAGTGGCCAAAATATTGACTAAAAATATAATATTAATGACCTTGCAATATATTCTAGGCCTTTATTTAAAACTAAAATCGAAACACTTCTGAGGTTTATAAGCATTCAAGGATTTATTCATTAATCAGACTTCCATCGGTATTTTTAAGTTGCCATTTATAATATAGTGTGTGTAGCAATCATAGAAATATTAAGAACAGGTAGCAATAGTGTCCTAAGAACAGTCATGTGTATTTTCCAATTCCAGGAAAAAAAAAATTAAACCAAAAAATACTGACTGACAAAGGCTGACAAATTTTGGACTTGAAAAAAATGTTTTTTTATACTTTAGCTTACAGCAGTTACTCTTATAATAACGAGCCGAATAGGTAGGTATTGGACAATTGTGGAGTGTAGACAAGGAGAACCTTCTCATATGGGGCGAAAGTTGAAATTTCAAGTGTCCCACGCACAGCGCTGGCGTTTTAACGGAAAAACAACATGGCATTCTTTTATGAGGAAGTGCTGCTGAAATAAACAACGTTTTTGTGCTACAGAAACGGGCTATCCGAGCAATTTACTAGTTGCCCCTTATTCATCTTTGAAAGAAAAATTTAAACAAATATATTCTGACAGGCATTTCAGGGTAAGATGTAAAAATTGTGACAGTATAGTCACTATACATATATATACAATACCTATGTATTCTTTATTTAAAAACATTAGTTCCACTGAGTTTGTTTCGCCGATTTTTCTCATCGGGCTTGCATTGGAACCGGTGGTAGATCCAATTGACGTTCAAGAATATACTTTTTTGGTACCTACTGTTTTGAATAAAATATTTTTTATTTTGATTTTACAATATGACGAAGTTTGTTTTAGTAATTATAAAGTAAAATATAACCAAAATACAGCACACACCGTAATTTTACTATTGTGAATTTTGGAAAATAATTAGTGATTTTATTATGTATATATTATTTCCAGTACCTATTACAATAGCGCAGAGCGCTGGCGTCCGAATAACGGAAAAACTACGATATGAGCATAGTTGTTGTAATGACTAGATTAGTTTTTACGGACACTTTTCACACACAGAGACGGTCCTACTTGGATCTACACTCAGAAAGCCAAAGCCATTCAGATTTCAGGCTGCAGAGTGTGCCAAAGAAATATACATACTCACAAAACATAATTCTCGTTCTAGCGTGGGGTTAGGTAAAAATAAAAGATTTTAACATTAATTTTAAAAGCATTGGCAATAATGTTATCATTCCTGTTTGGTTTGATAGCGGGGTTTCTCGGCGCTTATTCATAGCTTTAACGTATTTGAGGCAGTGAAAGTTAGCTAGCTAACCTATCTCTGAGCACGGACCACGGTGATAAAATTTTTCTTCATACTTACTATGTTAGTTTTGTACTTGTACGCTACGTATCCAATTATTTCATAAATAAATATTATGGACACGATATACAACGATAGGGATACTAGTTTTTCGTCCATATCAAAAATATCAGACTTCAAAATTTTGTATATAAGGTATGTACACAGAATACCGCGCAGTATTATAAACATGAGCAAGTACGTTATCTCCACCACGTGGTACATGATGGTTTTGTGAAACCCTGCTTCCCGGAGAAACCTGTGGAATGACAAAGATTACAATTTACAATCTTATATCTGTAATCTGTATGTAGCACAGACATCAAAATCGACAATTCTAAAACCTTCAATTCTAAAAAAATCTTACTAATATTATAAACAAGCTGTTGCCCGCAGCTTTGCCCGCGTTAACTTAGATTTACAGCCGTATACGGAATAATGATGATTATTTTATAGTCGTATACGTATACGTCCATAAATATAAATTAACACAGGTGAAGCTGCGGGCAACAGCTAGTATCATATTATATTACTTGCCCCACTTGGGAGTTTTCGTCCCTAGGGCTACGTTGCTACGGCAGTAAGTAACCATCTGGATTCAGGTGCCATGGTATTTTGCCTAACCAGCTTATACTAAAAAAAGGAATCTATACTTAAAGTTCTTTACCATCGAGTTTGAAGTAGAGGGTTGGTAACTTCCATCAACGCGAGGGTACAAGCGAAGGTGCACCCTGTATAGTCCTTACCCAAATAAATGGTGACGCCGATTAGTGCGCTTATGTGATGGAAGAGCATCACATAATTTTGTGGGCAATATATCAAACACCACATCAGGTCAAAGGCAAAATAGCCCCAGGAAAAAAGCATGAGGGCATAATGATAGGTTGTTAGTTTCACTGAAAATAATACAGAATACAAGCAATATAATCAGTTGTATGTTGGAATGGTTGAGTCTTATGAAAGTTATTTTAAAGTCCAAAATCGATATTAGTGTTTCTATTGAGAGCCATGCCCTGTTGAGGCTGTTGGGATATATAGCCCAGAGGTGAATGAAACATAGTGGCGAAAATTTGAAGATTTATTATATGATAATTATGAGACAAAAAGAAGTAAGTAACTAGAAAACATTATTTAAACATGTTGAGTTTATAACATGCCATGAGTTGCAGTAAGGGGGTAAAAAAGTTTTCCTAAGAGATGTTTCTAATTGATACACGCTGTATGATCTATCTCGATTCTCGATATCTCGCTGTAAAATACGTTGTTTTGACAAGTGAGTATTATATATGATATCTTATTCCTATTTCTCATAATCTTTGCCCAATCCACAATTCCATTTTCCCCTACCCAAGTACCGTCACGAAAAGTGACGCACAAAGTTTTATAATTTTTAGACAGTGGTAAGGTAAGTAGTAAACACTTACTATCTCGGTATTTACCTTCTATAATGAAAGAAACTTACTAGTAAATTTGTACGGGCTCAAACTGGTAATACCACATTGGTTAAAACCAGCCAATGTGGCGACACTTCCGTGCACGAATGTCAGGACTCTTGAGTACCATTCCGGCGAATGCCTTGGCGCCTCATACACGCACCAAATATAGGACCAGCTCCAAAATAAGAAAGAGCACAACTCTAACAATAACGTGTCTGACAGTATTGGTTGAAAAGCCATATAAATGTTATAGGAGTCAAAAAAATAGGCGTGGTTGCATTTTACTTTATGTATTTTGGTTCATAGTTTAAAGCTGATGTTTTTATTGTTTTAATGTCACCTGTAGTTATGACATTTTTATTCGCCCCAATAATATAATGATATGTCAATAAAAATGTTTTTTTTTTTCTATTTAAAGGCGTATGTATGTATTGAAAAAAGATTCATTAAATATGACCTATTTCCTATTTAACAGTGATTTATTTATAATGATAAAATGCTGCGTAGGTAACAGAATATTCATCTGAATGTAGAACGCCTCTTCTTTTTGCGACATTACTACATCAAAGAAGGAGAGGACCGCCTGCGGTCATCGCTCGCATGAACGCAGGGAGCAACAGGTCCGCGCCCACTTCGGCGACAAGTGGCGCATTCCTCCACCCAAGCTGGCACTCCGCCAGGGTGTGGTCTGCAGTGTCTTCACTGCTGTCGCAGTGAACCCTGGCGAGTCCTTCGCCTCTGCCACCATGTACAAATACCTTACGAAGCAGCTGTGGCCGGTCGGGATCTGCGCAAGGTGACAGTAATTGTGCCGTGCCACCGGTCCCAGCCATTTCCCCAGGATTGGATCAACCAAATGACCCGCACTCGGCTCTTTCGGCCGCTCCTTCCACTCGCGGAACACTCGCCTTCTCAGACGTCTCCGCCAGCTCTCCCCCTCTACCTCGGCTTTGTCACCATCCGTGACCTCCTCGTCGTTCGCGTGCCAGGGCATCTGCCACCAGGACCTAAGGCGCAGTACCCACCAGTACGCACGCCGCCTCGTATGAGGTCACAACTTCTGCTATCAAGTACCTCATATTCGACTCGACAGAGATGAAAGTTCCTCCCACCATTAAGCTGGATCCGGGTGGAGGCGCTCGCCGTGGCCCGTGAAAGCATATAGCCTCACTCTTCTATTTGAGCCTTAGACGTCGGATCCTCCATCCTAGCGATAAGCCAAGCCGATCTGAGTGAAAGGAGCCTGTCTCACGAACAATGAGATACTTTATTGTGCAAGCAAAATCATATAATATAATATATTAAGTATATGTTAATATTCTGATAATTTTTAATAACATGATGAATTAATTTTTAGTACTTACATTGATATTCATGGGCGATGTTGACCATTTGGCTCGTCTTCCGGGTTGCCCATCGTCGTCATCAGATCGATGACGATGATTTTAATAGTCGATGACAATTTTTTTTATGTAATTAAATTAATTATATCAAAGATTTTAGAGAGTAGGTACCTACCTACTCTTTAAATTTAGGAATTAAATTAACAAACCAAAAAACTAAAAAATTGAAGCATTAAAGTTTACCGAAATTATAAAAATAAGAAAACAAAATTCATATGTATTTGAAATAACGTATATTATCTATACAAATTTCATTTATATAATAATTCATTAGTAAAAAATAATCTTTAACTAGTATATAACAGGAATTCGATCATATTAAAATTGACAATGATAATTTTTGTCAACAATTCGATAGAGGCAAAGGTAGACAGCGGTAGACAGTGTAGAGACCATTTTGAAATTTCAGTTACGGGAACCAATTCTATAGATAACAAACAGACACCTTGTATTTAGTAAGAAGGTTTATAGCTTTTGTCTTGCAATAAAAAAACAAAGATAATATTACAGTATGTAAGTATTTAAATATTGTAGGTAATGACTATTTAATCGTTTAAAAATATTGTCAATAATTAAATTGTTGTACTATTTGTAACGTGAGTAAAATCATATTTTCAAGCACGCCTCAATTTAATAAATCTGACTAGAACCACAAAATAATTAATAGTACAAATACTAGAACGAATAAACATTTTTTTAATGATCATCAGTCAGTATTTTCCATCTTACTTAATAGTAAAATAGTTAATTTGAGTTTGCAGTGAATGATTATTTCTGAAGAAAGATCAATTTATAATTATAAAGAATTTTCAATTTTTATTAAAAATCACTGATAATCAATACATAATTTTATCGTAACCAAAAATATAAGTGCAATAATCTGTTCTATTGCCAATCCACAATCCATCTAATACATTCTATATTAGATATCGAAATGTATTCATAGAAAACTAATAACACAATATATATATTTATAACATTCACGACAAAAAACCAAAGTCATACTTCAGGCACTTTTAAATAAGATTGACGTATCAGAGCGTACAACAAACAATAGTTACTACCGACAACGCAACTTATCAACAAACTTCTCTATAGCGCGGTATCGACTCGCCGGCATCGCTTCCTTTAGCAACGGCTTGAAGCGTGAATCTTCGGCGAGCGCAAGGCACAAGTGACGGGCGTGTAATCGAGTATCAGCGTTAGCGTCCGCCAGCAACTCGCCCGCAGCCCGGAGAATTAGAACTCTCGGCTCGCTTGGGAGGTCTAACACTCGCGATGCCCCCTGCTGCTTCACAAGGCGAGTAAGAGCTTGAGCGGCAGCAGCTCTCACTGGCCCAGCGCGGTGAGTCGCCCCTCGTCTTGCTAAAGCTACCCCCGCCCTCACGCATCCACCACTACAAGCGACTCGACTTAAAGCCGCCGTGGCATCTGCTCGGAGAAATCTATTGACATCTGCGCAGCGTTCGAGTAACGCCCCGGCTGCCTCTTCCAATTCAGGATCCAGGGCTTTACCTCGATGCTCGAATAGGGCACCTAACGTTGTGCAGGCGGCTCGGGCGACCCTAGATCGAAGCGATCGAACGTGTAAAGTGGCCGATCGGGAGGAGGCACGCCAGCTGGCCGCCGGTGCTCGGGCCCCCTCGTCCTTGGCAAGTCGCTCTATTTCTAAGAGTCCGCTTAAAATCATCTCCCAATCTTCGTTTCTGTGGGGCACTATGCATTCTGAAAGTGCAGTGCGGACGTCTCGATCGCACAAGCGCTCCGGCGTCGCAGGCTCCGATTCAAGTTGAACGGTCTCTTGTGATGATAACGACTTCGTATCTTTACTCGACACGGAAATTGTAGGTGACGCATTTTCGTTTTTAGGCTGCGGTTCAGTAGTTATGGGTACATCCAGTGTATCATACCTGTTACTGTTGCTGCTGTGTCTGGACACATTCTCCAAAGACAAACTCTTTAACGATCCTGGTATCGTTTGCGTACTATGTATGGATGGGTTAGATTTCTCCGAAATATCCTCAACGTGGATGGACGGTGTACGCGACGCTACTGAAACATTTTCATCTTCGTGCCTTTGCGTCTCTAGTTCCACGTTGTTGCAATTGATATCTTCGGTTTGTATAATTTCATCCTTCGGCTCCTTCTCTTTGTCAAGGCTGGAGCTCGATTCTCTGTGAATAAAAATGTGCTTTGTATAATACGGTACGATTATAAACGTGACGGGGTGGCGGGAAAGTTACCGCGTGTGTGTGGGCAGGTCGGCCACGAGGTCGGGGGTGGGGGCAGCGGGCCCCACGGCGCCCCCCCAGGGGCAGCACAGACACAGGCGTCGCATGTGCTTGCGGCGCCGCGACTGACTCGAGCACACTAAACTCCATACCCTTAACTAATGACATCAATCTACGCACGGACACCTCGAACTCACCCCTACCAACATATTATGTAAAGCGATTGAGTCAGCTTTACAAAATGACGCATGTTCATTACAAAATTGCGACCCAGGTAAATGATAATAAAAATAATATTTATTTACAGGTAAAGTGGAACGATCGGACGATACAATAAATAGGTCGTCTAGCTTGAATGAACGTGTATTGGGGAATTACTGGTGTAAATGTTGGTGGCACGCAATGGTGTTATAAATCGGATATTAAATTGCCATTGTATTTCACTCGCGTTCTAATTTTATGAAAAATTATCGAAACAATTTGCGCTGCAGTATTTCTCTTTGAATGAAACTCAACAAAATATTACACTGCATAAATTATATTTTTGAATGTAAGTAGGGTAAAACTTGTTGAAATTTATCGTAGATTTTTTTATATTGATCCTGATACGGATTAATTTAATAACAAATATATTTTCTATGTTTTGAGTTTTATTAACCCTACAATCATCTTTGTTTGCTTCATCAGTCAACTTTTATAAGATTATGTAGAACTAGCTGCCCGCACAGACTTCTTTCTGAACTGACTAGAACGATTCACAGTACATTAGAGATATGCATCATATAACATTCAGAGATTTGCACTGCATGGGTCTAGAATGTTGTCGAACCTGTTGAACCTTTTGCGGATGACAAGATCCCGTCTTTTACTTTAGAGCAGATTAATAGGTGACATTGATATTAAATAGGTTTTACTGGTTGGTTTTTCTATATATATTAATAAAGTATGATGCAGAAGCGGTAGCTGCCTGGGTCATAGCCAACTAGATCACACCGCTATCTTGGTTTCATGCCGTTGAATGTTTAGGCGACTGACCGATTTCTAGTGCCAGCTTCAAATTACAATGCTAACGCCAGTCTATCGACCCATTGACCTGATAACCATTATGTGTACAAACAGGGCTCTCGGGTGATGTATGACCCGTAATTGTGTTACAAAGAATTAGTTCCATTCTTTACGTTGCTAGTCAACGCAAAAAAACGCTTTACAAAATAACTATTAAAGGTCCCGATGCGGTCGAATTTTGACCTAATTTAAGGGTTTATTTATCGTTATATAATATTTTTATCATTTGATAAATGCTCTCGTTTATTATAAAATAAATCGATTGCCTAATGTGCGAAAAAAGTTTATAGGCAGGCACAAACTACAAATTATTCAAATCCTGTATAAAAGCTAATAATACGTATTTGATCTAAAAAAATACAGTTTAATTGAGAACCATCTCCATTCTGAACTCGATTAAATGATATGCCTACTTATAATAATTATTTAGCACCGTATACTTAATATTTATCGACTTGTTACAAAATTGCTTCAATAGTCAAAAGAGGATGGGGATATTAGACCCAATTCGAAGAAAATAATATAATATTGTGAAATAACGTTCGCGCTACATGAATTTTCCTGGTGGGAAAAGTACTACCATTCTGTTTATTTCTTCTGCGAAACAGCTTTTTGTGTTTCAGAAAGGAGAGTATGTATGTTGTTCCCTAGGGGTCACGACAGGCAGTTTTATTATTTGCACCGAGATTTACGTTTTGTTTGTAGTTTGTACGTGGCCCTAATATTTCAATGTCAGCTATTAGACTATTACGCGGCATTTAACAGGTAACTTTACAAAGAATTTCGATGAGTAATCCTGCGGATAAAACAACTTTGCTTATTAGCACGTCAACTCGTCTCTGTCTATTTAGGAAATTTCTCTTCCTTATCCGTAACATAATCATAATCATCATAATCATCATCATCATCATCATCGTCATCATAATCATAATCATCATCATCATCATCATCATCATTATCATCATCATCATCATCCTCATCATTGACTCCTTTATGTCCCGCAGTTGGGTACGGGTCTATTCCAAAATCAAGCGAGGAGGGTGTCGGGCCATAGTTCACGTCTTATGCGCTGTCCCAATGCCGGGGTGATGAAATTCATACACCTCCAACGACTTTCTATCACATTAGGTTTCCTCACTATTTTTTTTCTTTCTTGACGAGTGGGGAAATTTTGACGTCACACTCAAGAGGCCGAGTCCATGCACCCTAGAGTCTACGAGCGATTATGATCTAGTGACGAGAACATCATAGCTCGTAACATATAATGCAAACAGGCTCGTAACATATAACATATTTGAAAAAAGCTATGGTTGCTGTGAAAATGACTTTGTAACTGGCATAATTCGCGCTCATAGAAAAGTGTATGACCAATTTTAATTGATTTATATTCGATTCGATATTAGGGATCTCGGTTCAAGTCTGACCCGTGCCCAGTCGATTTTCAACATCGCTTGCACGGCGAAGGCAAATGTCGTCTAACCCGCATATTTGATAAGATTAAAAGCCTGAACTCAGTTAACCGACCCGTATAGGCGAACTATGTTCCAGTAACCTTTGTTTGACTCCAAGGAGGCTAATCGTGCCTAACGTCGACTAATCGTTAATATTAAAACCAATTCTGACTGGGTCCTCTAGTGTCTAAGACTTATGCTTTTATTTTCAACACCTGTAGAGGGTTGCTTTAAATATCGTAAATCATCTCATCATATCAATGTGTCTGAAGGTATTTTTTTAATGTTAGTTGGATAGGCAAACTGCCAAGCGTGCCACCTGATGGTAAGTGGTCGACGTCGCCCATTAACATAAACTAGTTTACCTGGAACGAGCCCAGGCAACTCATCTATGTGTTGCCTATCCATAGGATGTTATGTCTCGGTGCCAGTAATTACACTGCCTGTCTTGCCTTTCTCTTCGAAATACAGCAAAGCTGTTTCACGGGAGAATCAAGCAAGATGGTAGTGGTAGTACCCATGCAGCCGAGAGCGTGGCACAGCGCTTCCCTCCCACCGGTAAGCCTCCAAAAGCCATGATTTTCAAAAGAGTCACTAACTAGAGGTGCTTACCTAAACTATTAAGTAACTTATATTATACTATAATATTATGTTGACTGAAGTAAAAAGTAATTTTTTCAAAGAACCAGTCTCGGCGTTTATCGAATTGGACCAGAGTGCGAGTTTTTTCACCTGCTCGATCGCGTTTACGATAACTCCGACTTGTAAGGAATTTGCACTCGCCGTTCGTGGCTCAGACGTGTGTCGCTTGGTGCCGCTGTTTTAATTTCATACAAAGTGAATAGAAGAGAATCCATGAATACAGAGCACAATTTTCGCATCGGTTTATTTTAACCGATAATTATGCAATAATAACGATTTTTATTTTTTATTTTTTTCATAATATTACCCGTTAACAAGTTCCCAGATATTCAGATTATTAAAACATACGCAATACGTTGACAATTGACATTCAGACGCGATAAAAAAATGCACAACAATAAACTATATGCTCTTGACATTTGACATCTGTGTTGTTTCCCGCCAAAATGATATTATATTCATAGAAGACTAAATATGTGAGCCCGCGGCTACATAGGCTGCACTAAAAGTATCGGGAATGGAATATTTCCACTGTTCCTGTCATATTAAAATCTTTTTAATTGAAAACTCCTTGGTTTTAAAAATCGAATACCATTTATTTATTTAAAAAAAGATTCTCGGTCTTGTCAAACTTGTTTAGTCGTTGAGAAAATGGAATTCTCTCGAGAAAATTCTAGAGCGATGATTTATTATGACTTTCGAAGTGGTTTAACACAAAAACAGTGTGTTGACCGGATGATTTCTGCATTTGGTGATGAAGCCCCATCCAAAACCACAATTTATGGCTGGTTTGCTGAATTTCAACGTGGACGTGTCAAGCTCAGTGATGATCCCCGTCAAGGTCGTCCAAAAGCTGCAGTCACCCAAGAAAACGTTGATGCTGTGCATATTGAGGAAGATCGACATGTGACATACCGCAAAATTCAGGCAACTTTAGACATTGGCATGAGTCAAATACAAATAATCTTGCATGAACAATTAGGTGTAAAAAAGTTGTTTTCCCGATGGATACCGCATTTGCTCTGTGAAGAGCAAAAAGCGGCTCGCGTTACTTGGTGCGTCAGAACTCTCGAAAGATTCCACGCAGGATCCTCAAATGCTGTATACAACATAGTATCAGGTGACGAATCCTGGATATACGCGTACGAACCCGAAACAAAAAACCAGTCACGAGAGCCAACAAAAATTGTTCGTTCACGGAGCGTTGCAAAAAAAAATGGTGGCCACGTTTGTCTCCAAAACCGGCCATGTTGCGACTATTTCTCTTGAGGGACAAAGAACGGTTAATGCAGAATGGTATGCTAGAATTTGTTTGACACAGGTCGTTTCTGAACTCCGTAAAGAGAACTATGCAACCGCCGCATCATCATCCATCACGACAATGCGATTTCTCACACCGCGCACGGAACAAAAGAGTTTTTAAAGCAAGAAAACATAGAACTATTAGACCATCCGCCGTACAGCCCCGACCTAAGCCCTAATGAATTCTATACTTTCCCTAAAATAAAGAATAAATTGCGTGGTCAGAGATTTTCATCGCCTACAAAACGGCCATTTTGGAGAGCCCAACTCTCGAATGGAATGGTTGCTTCAATGATTGGTTCCATCGTATGGAAAAATGTGTCAAATTTCGCGGAGAATACTTCGAAAAGCAATAAATACATTTTTAAATAGTAATGTTGTGTCACTTCCTTGATTCCCGAAATTTTCAGTGTCGCCCTCGTAGAAACGAATATGTTGGCTTCGCCTGTTCGGAATTAAATTTTTTATGAAAATTGGTGATCTTGACAAGCTGTTAAATATTTTAATGCCTTTCTGAAATGCAGGATTAACGATTGATGTTCCATACCAGTTGAAGCTAAATTCAGAAAATTTCATATATTTTTTAAAACTATTTCAAGTTTCTAATTCTCCATTGGAATCCATAAATTTTAATATAATAGATTCCTACAATTTTTATTGTAGGCAGTGTAGGATTATTATCCTGTACGAATAGAACAGTACGAACTTAAAAAAAGAAAATGTTCCATATTATGGCCATCGTTTTCCATCCATTTCAACATTAGTTAAATATATTTTTCAGCACTTACTGGCTTTATGATAACGGTGACTTTAATTTGTTGTATGATGTATACAAACAAGTGAAATCGTAAGGTCTAACGGAATTTAAAAAACAATGTCCAGTAATATAAACTAATAGAAACTGAAAAAAAACTGTAAGTCTTATAAAAAATGTATTAAATCTCACCTGCCATTCAGAGGTATTGGTGACAGCGGCTTGGAAACGAATTCCCGACCCGGTGGTGTTACACCTGGTAAATAAATTCAAATAAACTGATTTTATAGGTATCCTAAACGTCGGGCATGTAAAAACCTTAATAAACCGCGATAAAATCCATACAAGTTGTCCCATTATAATGACTTAGGTAGATAAATAGATTAGAGTAAAGTTCTACCTGGAAGTGGGGCAGAATCCGGTAGGGGTCGCAGACGCCGCGGCCGCGGAGGCGGCGCGGCGGGAGGGGTGGACCGAGCCCTGCGACGTGTCGGGATTGGCAACTGTGACGATCTGCATATAAAAAAAAGTTTTAACTAATAATTGTGAAGACTAAAACATTGGACGTAATTATGATCGGTTTTTCATTTTGCTGCAACTTCCTTGATTGTGTACCTAATCAAAGTACCGGATCAAAGGTAATGCATAAGACGTAAAAAGTTATCGATTACAGGGATAGAGAGGAAATAATACTCTTGAGCAAAACAGACATTGTTGCAATTACGGTGCTTATCCTGCTTTTCTTTCCAAATCAATGTCCATGCTGTTTGACGGCGATATTTAAGATGATGGTAACCATGAAAGCGGCTCGCAGCAGCGATCATCAATCCCGCTGCACCCTTCAAAGGCACTGCACCCTTCAAATTTCTATATATGAAGCTTTTAGAAACAAATGTGAACGATAATTATAGCTTCAGTAGTAAAAAGGTATGCAAATTTATGCAAACGAAATCACCTTGCGACATGAGACGGTCTAATGTTCTCCACCGGTCTGTTGAGACGCTCACGCAACTGGAAAAATAATTTATTTGTAACACTTTATTTTAGCCCCACGCTAATATCAAACCTTAATTACGTGCTAAACCCTTAACGACCTTAGTTTTTGTAAACCCTCTACATATTTGACTTTCTTATCCTTGTACTTTTAGTTTATTATAAATATTACATAACGTTAATTTCTCTTTTATAATAAACAAAGGTAAATAATTTATTATAACGACACAATATAAATTTTATTATTACCTAAAAATTACTTGACCTTTAAATAAAATTATGAACAATTTAATATCAAATCCCATAATTTCTTTCTCATTGAACAGAAACAAGGATTATGTTGTGGAAGATGATGATATATCTAAAGTAAAATCATGTTACCTTATCACAGAAGGAGTCGGCTTGCGGAGATCCAGCCAATCTTCTTCTCACAGCTGCCAGTACAGCTGCCGGCCCCGCTGCTCGCGCTAGACATAATGCTGCCTGCAGCTGAGAATTATTTATGTCATCTTCGTCGTGTACCTGAAAAAAATCATAAATGTAATTTTCATTTGTTATTGCCGATCGATAATGTTTTAATGTTCTTTTTTTAATGTCATAAGGAGGTAACCGAGCAGTTGGAGCCTTATGGTGACTTCCGATGCCCATAGACATCCGCAGAACTAAAAGTTATGCAGAGGTGTTGCTCTCCTGTTCCCTATCCCCCCAGTGGGCCACCGGAACTCAAAAACTACACGAAACGCGAGCATAGCTGTCACTTGATGCCGGTGATATGTGAGTGAGAGGTAACACCCCTTACCCCTCTTACTAACTGTGCCGCGCTCCTGGCTGCAGGGGATCTGCATCTTGCTTGTTTCTCTTGTGAAACAGTTTTGCTGTGTTTTGGAGCGAAGGGCAAGACAGGCAGTGTAATTACTGGTACCAAGACTTAACATCTTATGTCTCAGGAAAGCAACACATAAATAAGTTGCCTGGACTAGTTCCAGGTAAACTAGGTTATGTTCTTGAGCGACGTTGACCACGTGCCACACGTGGCAGACGTGTGGCACGTGGTCAACGTGTGGAGTTGTGTGAGTGGAGTTTGTCTATCCAACTAATATAAAAAACGGTCTGATGATGGTCTTTACAAAAATTATAGCACCCGTCAGGTCAAAATGACAACTCAATATTAAATTATATAACAAAAACTTACCCCAATAATGTCATCCTCAAATATGAGTTCCACGATATGGTGTAGTGCCATTCTCTGTAACAGCGCGTGTGGTATCGCTGCTGGAGGCGGCTCCCTGGCGATCCTGGCCATCAGCTGTGGCAGGATACGCCGGACACAGTCGGCGCTGCTGTTGCGGACCAGCGCGCATACCGCTCCCTCCGCGGGCGCTCTAGCAGCGGATACCTAAAGAAGAGTCCATGCTTGCTTTTAATCCTACTACACATTAGTAGAAAGAGTGGTCACAAGTTGTGAGCCTAATCGTTTGCCTTGGATGGTCTAGTGGTCAGGTGATTGAAAACTCGCAGCGGCCGTGGGATTATATACCGCCGAGTGTGGATATCGAAAATCGACATTTGAATATAGACATATTTCGTAATATGGATATGCACGGGGTACAGCGGGTGGCAGCCCCTCGTACTCGGAGGGGGGGGGGGGGGCTCATTTAAGAAAACGGCAGTAGGAAGGAACACTGGTAAAGACGCGGATGACTGTGGATATATCATCAATAACCTCAATGTCGGAGTCGGATTTGGGATATAGGAATCGCTTTTACTCTGAAGTAACGGCTAATTCGGCGATGGCTCGTAGTGCCTTAACAAATAAAGGTTGTCGAAAAAAAAAACGGAGCGCTCTTTTAGAGAAAGATTAAAAAATAACTGTGGGGATGGGCCCAGTGGTAGAGAGGCTCACATCGACGTGGAAGAAATGGGGTTTAAGCTCTTATGGTGCAGGCGGAAGATCGGCCTAGTCTAATAACTGAGCTGATCGGAAAGAGTACCAACCTAAAAGGACTCTACTCTAGTAAAATAGAGAAGGCTACCTACACCATCAAAGAGATCCTTGAGGCTCTCGTGGTGCTTATGGAAGGGGAGGAAACTCGTTGCCTTAGAATCGATAACAATCGGCTCTAACGCGAGTTGACCAGCGTCAGGTACGTGCGTATCGCAGAAATTTGGGGGAGGAGAAAAAGGCGACCGCCGAAAAATTTGCGGCTGACAAAAAAGAGCAGGGACCGATGATGATGCTTTAGAGAAACATTGCAAGATTAGTCGGTAACCTAGAGGATGGTCGCCTCGCAACTTTATAGGCCCGGCTTCAACTGCCAACCATAGATCACCCAGCGCTGGCGGGGAACAATTCAGCGGTGGCTAGGTGGCCAAAGGCGGCCATTGCAGTGCACTTGGCCCTTGAGAGCACACTTGCTCCTCAAACAGATTTGGAGGTGCGTGCAGCTGCACGACCGGTCTCTCACAAATCTCACAAAGTTACCTACCTATACTCTACTGTGGAGGCACTAACCTATAATTTATATCAAGTCTGCAGCTGCTTAGTTACACAAAACTTGGAGTATTTTACTAAAGTATAGATATCAAACTTTAGCGTGACCAAAATTAGGTTAAGTTGGGGTAAAATAGGTTAGGGTTAAAATAATAATCACGTCAATAAATGTTAACCCAAATAATACAGGTCAAAATGAATGAGTTCCAAGCGTTTCGCTACTTCGGAGTTAATTGTTTGTGTTTTTTTAACCCAAAACCTACATTTGGGTAATTATGAATTTGGTCGATTGAATTCTGGCTTGTGCTTTTTTATTATTAGAATATGCAGCTTTGTCGAATAAGGTTACTATAATTATGGGTACTCATGGTAGAGAATCTTCTTTGTATCCGGGACCCTCAAAAAGCAGCTGAAGGCGCTTGCAGTGGTTTTAGTTTGGGTAGGGCACCCCAGGTGCGAGTCTCACATAGGGTCGGGAACCTACCCGAGGATCCTGCTACTACTACTACTGCTATGCCTAAATTCATTTTCCCGTTACCAAAAAAAATTTCTCCTTTGTATAGCGTGATCTACATCATTTCCATGCTCACTTCTTACGCCTGCTTCCATATTTCAGTAATTGTTATTATTGGCAACAATACATCTTAGGAAGGAAAGGATGTTTCTATGCCACACATTTCCTCACCCCTATTTTTTCTTTAACACCGGGAAATGCTCTGAGGCATCCCGCGGGAGAGTGGGGGTTATTGTCATAGGAAGTAGAAGTCTTCAAAAACTAGAAATTGTGACGGCGGCATACAGCGATACAGGAACATTTTATCAAATATCAATTTTTCAAAAGTCTCTCAGGTACCCTTTTCTCTTCAAGTCGGTTGAAGGAAGGAGCAGCTAGTTTAATAAAAGTCTTACCGAATCGCTAACTGCAAACATATGTCGGATGAAGGATTCAGCCACAGGTTCAATCCTCGTCACGTTTTCATGGTACAGCAAAACGTTGTGGAGCTGATCAGCAGCCTTCACTGTCGCTATCCAGTTTTCCTGTGAGAATTAAATATTTACAATATTGACTATATGATCAATGGACCTCAAAGTGAAGTACGTAAAGTAACAATGTCGGTATTTCCCTCTTTTCCGAAACAACAAGATTTTTGTAAGAAATAAGTAGAACGGTGCAACAAAGCGCATCACACTTATAATAAGAATACGTTCTTGCATATATTATTCCTCTTTTACAGTACTTAGTACAGATTAATATAGGCTTTGGCCTACGGATAAAATATAGGTAGTTATATGTGACTATAACATACATAAGTGCATAACACACTTCAGGGCTGAAAACTTTACTAAAAGTCGAATAAAAAGAATTGTACTTATTAATTCAGACATACATTTAATTCATTTTGACAAGGCATCAGTAATTTACTTATGGAAATTAAATATGAATATAAATAGCCTACAAATTGACTTTTAATATCAGTATGTGGTTTACATATCGTTTTATCAAATTTCCTTTCATACCTTTCATACCAAGGTCTTATTTAAGACGTATACTGTGATTCAACGAACGTCCTTGACTTTTATTATTCATAATTAGCCTTTGATTTTCTTCGAAAAATGACTATAAATCTTTTTTACCAGTTTACCAACGCTTTAGAGAAAATTGACTTCCGGAAGACATCGCTATTGATACGCGTACGATTGGGGTTTTAAGCTTATATCAATACTAATTGCAAAGAAAAGGAGTTTAAATATTACATACTTTTTTCCAATAAATGACGCTAATGAGTCACTGGAGCCCTTTTATATATTATATTGTGTTATTTTCAGTTAATATTTAATAGCAAACTTTTTCCCTTAATAATATTTTAAAGAAGCAAACAGGAAAAGCGTTATTTTCTAGAAACTTCTCTCGTCCAGTGTCAATTATTATTTACCGTGTTGTGCAGTTGTTCTATCGTGTGCGTTGGCACCACTCCCAGCATCTCCCAGTCGTAGCACTCCCTCAGGGGCGAGGAAGGTCGAGGAGACACCAGGGACGAGTCGTGACACGCCACCAGGTTCACGATGAATCTGTCACCGAGTTCTAATGTTAATTGGCATTAGGTGCAAAAAAAAAGGGAAATACTGCTAGCATTAAAAAAAATCTCTGAAAAAATCTCTTAGTAGTAGGTACCTCTAGTTGTTAACTGAGCTGTAATTCTGCTTAAACACAAATTTCTATTTCGTTTGAGTCAATCTTTATTATTTCTAATGAGTTCTACTAAAACAAAATCTAATAAATTTAACTGCCCTTAAAATAACTAGTAGGTCAGATCATTTAAGGTTAGGACGATTAGGAATCTTATCTGAACCTATTAACCTAAACTGACCTTGACCTAACTTATCTAAGTCTTGTCGACCTCCATAAATGTAGGTCTAACTTGTCTAGATCTTGCCAAGCTTGACTATAGTCTAGACTCAGTCTAGATTAAGTCTTTACAATTTTTCATGTAAATATGTAAGTTACTTAGTTCTTTTTAATTAAACGAGCCTGACTCACGCGTTGAGGGTTCCAAGAACGTGTTTTTTCTGTACTCAAAGGGTTTTTCTGTACTCCCTATTATTAAGATTCCGCTGTCGGTCTGTCCGTCCGCGTAACTAGATGGCGCTTTCATTTCATTAAAATATAATGGCCATTCAAGAGACCATTGTTCTATGTCATAGACTAGTCATCATCATCCACGATTAACTGTCGGGTCAATTAGGCATAGAGTGTAAGGAACACTATCGTCTCAGAGACCTCTGAGGGCCGGAGTCCCCCAGGGCTCCGTGCTGTCTTCGACTTTGTAAAACTTGTATGCATCCGACATTCCTAAACATTAAACAAAAAATCCCCCGGTTAAACTGGCTTTCTTTGCAGACGACACCGCTCTGTATGCCACCCACCCCCCAGTCGCAAAGGCTTCCACCATTCTCCAGCGTGCCGTCGCCGAGCTAGGTGAATGGTTCGCTAAATAGAGGATATATATTATAAATCCAGAAAAAAGTGCCTCAATACAATTCTCCCCTAGGTGGGTCACAAACTTAAACAACATTATCGTACCATGAAACCGGTAAGGTTAAACAATATAGAAATACCCAGAGAGTAGGCCAGGTAAAATACCCTTGACAGGTCGATGTCGTTTAGACCACAGATAGAGACAGTCACCAAAAAGGCCAAATTCGTCTTGAGCCATTAATATTTTTTAATTTACAAAAATAGCAAAACTTAGAACTAAAAAAAAGGCCGTTAATATTTCTTAATTTACAAAGTCAGGTAAAGGCTAACCCTGTATAAAACTTGTATCTGTAAATCTGTGGAAAATCTAAAAAATGTAATTTGCACTTCGAACAGATGTACAACAATAAAAGAACAAAATTTTGATGCCTAATCAAATTTTTGTTCTTTTATTGTAGCTATTAACATTTTTTGTTTTGACATTAACTTTTGATTCTCTTTTTTATGTGTATTTTTAACCGACTTCAAGAAAAAAGGAGGTTCTCAATTCGTCTATTTTTTTTGTTTTTTTTTTGTATGTATGTGACACGATATCTCCGCCGTTTGTGAATGGATTTCGATGGTTATTTTTTTGTTTGTAAGCTGGTGTTTCCAATTTGGTCCCATATTAATTTTATTAAGATCTGACAAGCCGTTTTTTAGTTATTCCACATAATGCCTATTTGGTTGGTTTTGTTTACCTTGATGATATGATCATTTTATTACGTGTCGATGTAACAATTGTATAGGATGCTTTGGTAGCACACCATAGTATGTCGCGGTCATCGTAATCATCATCACCATCATCATCATCATCATCATCCTTTATCCATCCACTGCTGAACATGCCTCCTTCAATGAACGCCAAGACGACGAATTTCGGTATCACTAAAAATTAAGAAATAAAAACATTTTACAAAAAATTAAAACCGACTTCAAAAATACTAAACTAGAAAGTAATAAAATAACAGTTTCTTTAATGTTTGTGCTTACAACAATTACAATGTTTGTGCTTTTGTTTGAATCTCAGGAACTACTGGTCCGATTTGAAAAATTCTTTCAGTGTTAGATAGCCCATTTATCGAGGAAGGCTATAGGCTATATAACATCACGCTGTGACTACATATATACATATAACGGAACCCTTCGAGCGCGAGTCCGATTCGCACTTGTATTCCATTAAAAAACCGGCAACAACCAAATCACAGTTTTCAGATGTTTGCTTTTTAAAGTATTGTTGTCATTACATGATTCTATGTCAATGACCCTTTGATTTGACAGGCTGACAGACAAAACAGACAACAGAGTGAGTAAGGGTTCCGTTTTGCCATTTTCGGGAACGGAACCCTAAGGAGACATACAAATGTATGCCTCCGGGTATTCGTCTTTCATAATAAAATTAAATAAAAAAAAACGCTTTTTCATAAAAAGCGATGTTTTTTTATAAAAATGGCTTCCATAAGTTGGACGTAAATCAACGTTCTTTATTTATGTTTCGATATGTGTATCATGTGCTTCATTATTTTTATTTATTGTACCTATAATATGTTGTGTTACACTGTGCATGTTTGCTACAACTTAGAGCTAACTAGCAGCGCCCTGCGTACTTCCCATTCCCGTGGCAGTATATGTTATTCTGGATGTACAAGCTATGTTATTGTAAAGTATCATTAAAATCCATTCAGTAGGTTTTGCGTGAAAGATTTTTTTTCGGAATAATATATGCTAACGGCCCAAAGGCCTTAATGCTACATCGGAGCCCATTTGGCTCACTTTTGGTACGTGAAAGAGCAACAAACATACATCCATACATTTTTTTTACTATCTTTCGCGTTTATATTTTTTTTTCGCAGGGAAATGCTTTTTACGCATCTAGCCAGGATCTCGGGTAGATCCTGACCCAATGTGGGACTCGCACCTGGGAGTGCCCTACCCGTAAACTAAAATCACTGCGAGCGCCTTCAACCGCAATCCGCAGGGTCCCGGATCGGCATTCAACAGGATCACCTCAGCGACAGGCTGGCCCCGAAGGGCAGACTTCTCCTCATAAGGGGGGAAGCCCGGCCGCTACTAAGTAGTCCCCGCGACGTCGCGTCATACTGGGCCCAGGTTCCCATCCTGAGCCCGACACGAGCACAGGGGCGTTACTGGAGGCGTATTAAATAGCGCCTCCTACGCACCCCCATTCGTCGCCCGCGATGGGAGGCTTCATCGGCGTCCTCCTCTCTCACCTGCCCGTCGGTCTCCTTCTGGGACGTAACTGCCTCGCAGAAGGAGACCACCACCGTCCAGGACTCGTCGTCACCGAGCATCGCGGTGATGACGCTCGACAGAGACATTAAGTACCCTCCTATGACTAATGTCAGATCGCGGCGCAGCGCCGCACACCTCGGGCACACCTAGGATGCCATACTCCGGCAGACTCCGGAGTATAGCTGCCTGCAGGCGGCGCTGCAGGGTCCTCTGACGTTCGAGATGAATCTGCCCAGCGCACGTGCCGCCTTCACGACCTTCGGTCCTAACATTGAGAAATGTGGGCCGAAGATCCACCCTCCGTCAAGGATGAGCCCCAAATACTTGATATAGGGGTTCATCCTGACCCTCACCCCTCCGATCTGGAGGGCAGCTCCCGGTGGGTGTCATTTCCGCCCGGTCCCGCGTAAGAGAAGGGCTTCGGTCTTCTCCGCTCTGACCCGAAGCCCTAATCTCTCTATGCTATATGATAACGTCGAGCCCAACCTCGGCCAGCCGTGCCGCCTCCTTGAAGCCTCATCCCCGGGCATACACGAGGGTGTCATCCGCGTTGCAGATGACACCCATCCCCGGGAGGAGGCGGCCTTGCAGGACCCAGTAGTACCCGATGTCCCACAGGATCGAACCCAAAACCGATCCCTGTGGGGCACCGCACCCGATTCGCCACCACTCTAAGGACCCACAGGTTCTCGCGACTACCCTCCTCTCGGAGAGGTACGCCTCCAACAGCCTTCTTATATACGGGGGCACTCCGAAGAAATTCAATGCCTCTCGTATCAAACTGTGAGGGAGGCTGTTGAAGGCGTTCGCGATGTCCAAGGACACCGCGACCACTACCTCCGTGTCAAGGCGTTTGAGGGCGTCGACGGTCGACCGGCGTGCCCGGAACCCACATTGGGACTCTGAGAGTCACGGTCCCACTATTCTCTCCAAGGCCTACCCAGCTTCGCTCAGCAGCACCACCGTTCGCGTTTATAATAATTAGTAATATAAATAATCTTATAGACCAAGCAATGGCGTCGTAATAACTAGATTTTTTTTTACTAATAAATTAATTATCTTTAAATAATAATAATTTTCTAAGAAGAAACGTTCGCCGAAATAACTTTTCGTTGAACAAAACACTTGAGCCTAATTTATACTTAATGTAGTGGTTGAATTCCATTAAATGTATTTATTGTCTTTTATTGAAAGAGGTCAAGCAGTAGGCAAATACGGGTTAAAATTTTATTGAACGGGACAATCGGGGTATTAAACGGGAATAATACGACTTGTCTCCTTTACAACTTTTATTCTTTCTTCATGACAATATATTATGTTATTGTAAGCTGTCGAAGTAGTGACACACTTTAAGCTCGTCGTGCTTCGTTTATATACAAATTTGGGCCATGTCTATCCCATTCTGGACCATGGCAAAAGCTATAGAGCTTTTCATTCACAAAAGTTTATATCGCCATCTCCCTCGGGAGCATAGCTTTACCTATACTTATCTCTCGTTTACACATAACATAGTTACTGTCCCTTTCTGGGGCTTAGCTTTGATATACATCTATCTCCCTCTTACGAAAGTTATATATAGACCCCTAACAAGGATCTAATTGATTTCTCTAATTAGATTCTTACATAGGCTGCACTAAAAGTATCAGGAATGGAATATTTCCACTGTTCCTGCATTTTAAAATCTTTTTAATTGAAAACTCCTTGGTTTTAAAAATCGAATACCATTTATTTATTTAAAAAAAGATTCTCGGTCTTGTCAAACTTGTTTAGTCGTTGAGAAAATGGAATTGACTAGAGAAAATTCTAGAGCGATGATTATATTCTAGAGCGAGATATAGGAGCCTACAAAACGCCCATTTTGGAGACCCCAACTTCCGAATGGAATGGTTGCTTCAATGATTGGTTCCATCGTATGGAAAAATGTCTCAAATTTCGCGGAGAATATTTCGAAAAGCAATAAATACATTTTTAAATAGTAATGTTGGGTCACTTCCTTGATTCCCGAAATTTTCAGTGCCGCCCTCGTATATGACTAAATTAACTAAATATTTACATGTTCATATGAGTCTACTAGCTCCATTAGCTAGTAGACTCATAGATGTAAGCTATTCATATGAATGAATAGCTTACATCTAATATAAAAAAACAACTATATTAATATCTATGGCCTGTTCGACGATTTCTTGTCCGCAACATTTATGATTCAGAAAGATGATAAAAGTCTCTATTATTAGTCGGAAGAACAGAAGAGAAAAATCTCTCTAAATCCTTTAAATACTCTCTGAGTTAAGAAATACGACCCAGGTGATGTAGTAATAAGAGTACATCTTATTTGCTTAAATTACAAATATGTGTTAACGAAACGTTATGTTATACGGTTATGAAATCTTGAGTATTCTATGTCTGGTCTGTATTTCTTAAAAATAAATTAGAATTGAAGATATACCCGTGTGACAGGGTGAAAAAAAAGACAAATACTTATAACGAAATTTGGAAGAATTAAACCAAGTGGGGTACATTTTTTAACCGACTTCAAAAAGGAGGAGGTTATCAATTCGTCGGTTTTTTTTAATTTATTTTTTTATGTATGTTACCTGATTACTCGAAGATGGCTAGACCGATTTGAAAAATCTTTTTTTGTTCTAAAGGGTATACTTCCCAAATGGTCCCATGATAAGGAAACCAGGATCTGATGATGGCATCCCAGAGAAATCGAGGGGAACTTTCTAAAATCGTAGGGGCGACTAGTGCGTTTGATACTTTTTTTATAAAGTGTTTTGAAGGACTACAATTTAATGAAAGTCTAGAGTCGATCTGATGCTGGAGCCGAAAGACAGTCGAGGGAACTCCTTAACGATTTACATCAGTAACCTTGTGTTTGGGCTTGATTAATTTGTAATGATGAGAACTTTACACCTAGATGGGTTGTGACTGTCATTAAGGGTCTGATGATAAAGACAAATGACAGTTAAGGGAACTTCTCAACAGTTTACAGTATCTACCTTGTGTTTGGACTTAATTAATTTAAATTGATGAGAACTTTGCACCCATATGGGTTATAAGCGCCATTACAAGTGTAATGATGGGGGCCTTACACAGTCGAGGGGAATCCTCGACGATTTACAGCTTTTATTGGGCTAAGTTCATACGGCAAAATAATATGCCAAAATCATTTAATTTTATTTAATTAATTTAATTTAATTTTACTTGTGGTTGTTAAATGGACAAAAAACAACTGTGTCTTGGAAGCGCATCATAGTATTTCAAGGTCATCATAATATCCATTCTATACCTATATATTGGTGATGGTGATGTTCTATATCTATATGTCGCAATCGGACCATCTCTGGGACGCCAGCGTCTCGAGAGGCGCTTGACGGAGTCAATCATTCGTCGGATGGGCGACGTGCTCCACACAACTCGGGCAGCGGTCAACCAGTCCGGTCGAGTATTGAAACTGTCGCGCGTTCCAATAGAAAAGAGTTACTGTTATTGCGATCCCTTGTAATCCGTATTGTTAAGACATTGGACATTATAATTTGACTAAGTGAACTACTGTGTTTCGTTGCTCCAACATTACCCATCGAGTATCGACGCCCACAGCTAAGAGACAATTAATGATGGACCCTACTGATGACGGCGACGGCCTTCCTCCGTCATATATATAACGTAATTATTTAATGAATATGAAATGAATATGAAATATTTAATGAAAATGGCAGCAAATCTGCCGAGATTGCTTTCAATTAAATGTACTTATATAAAGTTTTACACAATTCCATTTCGGTTTTTTCATTTGTTATGTAATGATTTACACCTTTTCTACGTTCATCTCATTAATACAGCACTATCTAATCAGAGCAACGCGTTTAATAGTTCTATCCATATTTCAGACAAATAAAATCAGTTATCGAATTTTGCAATCACTAAAAATTAAGAAATGAACATAAACAGCTAAGAGACAATTAATGATGGACCCTACTGATGACGGCGACGGCCTTCCTCCTTCATCAGAAGCGGGATCACGGTTGGTGCAACATGCGAAGAACGAAGCAGATGTCTGGCGTGCTATGCTTGAACAGCAAAATCAGAATATGCGAGTGCTGATCGAAGTCCTGCAAACACCGAAACCAGCGTACTGTGACAGCCTACCTACGTTCGACCCTCAAAAACAAGATACCGACGCTAGATCGTGGTGCGCAACAGCCGATTTGTGTTTTTCGGAAAATCCACCCCGTGGCGGTCAACTTGTACTAGCCGTCAGCAAGGCACTCAAAGGTGAAGCATCTACGTGGCTGTCTCAGATTGCATACGAAGGGATTACATGGCGAGAATTTAAGGTACTTTTTACCTCGAGGTTTATTTCGACTGAAACGTTACCGGGGAATCTTATAACAATAAATAGAGAAAAACCCAGCGACAAGGAATCATTACCTGCCTATGCAAGTCGCTTAATATCATCATTAACAAATCGTTGGAAGGAGGTCAGCAAGGAGGAGATCGCCGTGGCTACGGTACTGGCTCACCTATCACAGTTTGACCCGCGACTTCAACGGTTGGCATTTACAACGAGTATCACTTCTAGAGAAAAACTTCAACAAGAATTGAATGCGTTCTCGCAGTTGAAACGTAAAATAAATACCGCCGGTGAAACCTCAAGTGTTCCCGATTACAAACAACCGAGGCTAACCGCAATAAAATGTTTCAATTGCGGAAAGACGGGTCATAAGCGAGTGGATTGTAGAATTAAGAAGACTGACGTGCAAGGACGACGTAACACATCGAGCCCAGTGGCGCAGCAGCAGCAGCCGACACCAAGGCCTCTGGTGTGCTACAAATGTGGTAAACCGGGCCACATTGCCATCCGGTGTACCAGCAGCGGCGGCGGCGGCGGGCATCCGGGCGACGGCGGTGCTGGCGCAGCGCGTGGCGAGCGACGCGTTGATGTCTGCATCGTACAACCCCCTTTCGGGCACGTAAGGACATAAAGGTGAATTGATTAGATTTACTTACGATTCTGGCACTGAATGCTTGTTAGTTAAATAGAGTTTTGCAGCCAAATTTTGTGGCAAGCGTTTTAATAATGGGGTTGCTATGACGAGAATTGGTCAGGCACAAGTATTCAGCACAGAACAGATTTTATCTTGTATTGTGATAAATGGTAACCATATGGAAGTGTTGTTACATGTCTTGCCAGATAATTGCTTACAAAGTGACGTCATGATAAGTCGCGAGATTTTAAATCAGGGGTTTGTTATTAACATGACGGCGGCGGATGTTTGGTTAACAAAGACTCTGTGTTGATTCGGTGAAATATGATTGCGCGCTTAAATCGGACCTTACTGTTATTGATACCGATATAGAGGGCATTGTTAAGTCAAAGCTTATACAAACATTAGATCGGTTTTCTGTTTATTTTATAACAGGTCAACTTACGATTCGTGTGCACTTAAAATTAGGCTGATAGATCTGAACCGCACGGTACAACGGCGAGCCTATCGGATGTCGGCAGATTAACGTAATTTTATTCGCAACCGAGTAAAAGAACTTTTAGAAGCAAATATTATCAGACCAAGCTGCTCTCCGTTTGCCAGCCCCGCTTTACTAGTCAAATAGCACAACGGCTCAGACCGTATGTGTATTGAGTATCGCGAACTTAACAATAACACCGTTCCGGATACTTGCCGACCAAGGGCATTGTTTTGCGAGTAAAGAATTCCGTGATTTTTGTGCGAGTAAGAACATAGATTTGCAGCTCGTAGCGACAGATTCATCTCGTGCTAACGGCAGGTAGAGCGCGTTATGTCAGTCTTAAAGTCGATGTTAACCGCGGTAGAAACTAACGAAAATAAATCTTGGCAAAACTCTATAGGCGAGGTTCAGTTGGCGATAAATTGTACAATGAACCGAGTAACAAAAGCTTCTCCTTTAGAGCTTTTAATAGGTAAAGTCGCGAGACCCTTGTCGATGATGTGTAGTGAGGTAGAAGTTGATGTCCTAGATATTGAGAAAATTCGTGAAAGCGCGTCTGAAAATATCATGAAGTGTGCGGTTATGATAAGTCTCGTTTTGACAAAACAAAGGCGAAAATTAAACATTTTTCCGTTGGTGACTTTGTGTTGTTAGAGAACGAAGAGCGTAATCAAACGAAATTAGATCCGAAGTTTAAAGGGCCGTATAAAGTAGTCGAAGTATTGGATGGTGACCGTTACACACTAAAAGCTCTGAATTCGAAACGTACTTACAAATATGCGCATGATATATTAAGAAAAATGTCAGAAGGTCACGTATCAGTCGAGTTGGATGAAAATGAGGATAATGATGAAGTTGAAACTTAAAGTTGATTAAAAGTCCAGTAAGGGGACTCTATGGGCCATAGTGAGTTGTGTTCGACTATACCAGTGGCTGTTTCGTAGTCGTAGCCCGGTGGAAATCGGTGTCTCTTGGGGTAACCCAAGTAGTCCGTGGGTGCGCGATGTGCGATCAACACTGGCGGAGGTCGGGGTCTGTAGAGACCATACGTGTGGATACCAGGGGGTAACACACGGGAGATCCTGAGGGGTCTGATCCATGCGATGGATGTGAGTAATGTGATTGCTAGTCGGCTGGATAGCCGGGGCGCTAGATGTCTTACTCGAGTGTTTTTGAGCTGGTATTCTGTGTAAGCTGTGTACCTACAATTGTACTGAGTTGTTTTGACATTGAATACCAATGACCTTGATACGTGACTGGCTCTGGCTGTTAGTTAAGTGTAAATGTTAAAGTTTTATGAAAATTAAAAGCACAGCTTAGATCTTTGATCTTTGATCTTTGGTTACTTTACTCATAAAAGTGGAGCATAGAGTGTGGTCAGGCATGACCGAGTGGAACAAGATATTCTGGTGGATGTATTGTTGCAGATTAATTGTCACACGAGGACGTGTGCAAGCAGGATGGCCGTGTCGCAATCGGACCATCTCTGGGACGCCAGCGTCTCGAGAGGCGCTTGACGGAGTCAATCATTCGTCGGATGGGCGACGTGCTCCACACAACTCGGGCAGCGGTCAACCAGTCCGGTCGAGTATTGAAACTGTCGCGCGTTCCAATAGAAAAGAGTTACTGTTATTGCGATCCCTTGTAATCCGTATTGTTAAGACATTGGACATTATAATTTGACTAAGTGAACTACTGTGTTTCGTTGCTCCAACATTACCCATCGAGTATCGACGCCCACAGCTAAGAGACAATTAATGATGGACCCTACTGATGACGGCGACGGCCTTCCTCCGTCATATATATAACGTAATTATTTAATGAATAGCAGCAAATCTGCCGAGATTGCTTTCAATTAAATGTACTTATATAAAGTTTTACACAATTCCATTTCGGTTTTTTCATTTGTTATGTAATGATTTACACCTTTTCTACGTTCATCTCATTAATACAGCACTATCTAATCTGAGCAACGCGTTTAATAGTTCTATCCATATTTCAGACAAATAAAATCAGTTATCGAATTTTGCAATCACTAAAAATTAAGAAATAAAAAAATTTAAACAAAAATTAAAACCGACTTCAAAAAAAAAAAAAAAACAAAAAGTAATAAAATAATTTCCTTAATCTTTGTGCCTACAATTTATAATCAACTTGTTCTTCTACTAATATACTTTTTAGTTTTTTTTTTTTAAATTTTGAAGTCGGTTTTAATTTTTGTTTAATTTTTTTTTATGAAAGACCTTTGCTTATATATTTCAAAACTTATGCGTGTTATATGCAACTCTACAAAGGCAAATACCGCCTACCAAAAATAACTTATTCCACACGAAAATTTTAATATGTGTTTGTTTCTAATCTGTCCACGTGTTGATATAAATGCTTAAACATAATCACAGTATTTGTATAATTTATTGTATTAGGTTGTAATACTAATCTTTATATACGTGATGTTATAACGTCATATCGTTTGTTCTCTAGTGCTATGTAGTTTTATCATGGTTTGCTCAGATACTTTTGTACACCGGGCTTATTAAGGATATAAAATTTTAAATTAACAGTTTTTATCAGTATGGATTAGTTATGGTGTGCAAATTAATCCCCACCATGGTTCAGGCCTTGTCGTGGCGGTGGGGCTCAGTAACCTAGGGTGAGCGGTGCACCTTGGGCGAAGCTACTTGGGCCGAGGGGGCTCTTTGTACCCCTCTTATAAGAAGAGGGGACAGAAGAGCAGGGGGCAAGGGGTGAGGATGGAAACCTTACCCCATTGTACTGTCCCGACGTTGGGAGGGGTTGTTCTGTGGTGCGGGACAACCCCTCTGTGGAGGTGGCGTCGGTCCCTTGAGGGACTGTCTAGCCGTCGAGGTGCCCTGTTTGTTTTCTAGATCCGGGGCACCTCACCAAAGGTGGCATTGGTGGCACTCGCCGGGTTTTAGTGGGTAGAGCTGCGTCCATTTACCAGCTGTCGGGCGCAGCGAGTTCCACATACCCGCGTGGGGAGACCCACTCCCCCGCGGGATGCCTCAGAGCATTTCCCGGCGTTAAAAAATTAAATGGTGTGCAAATTAATGTAAATACGTCTTAGGAATATCATTTATTTCATTATCATAGCCCGTAGGATGCACTGCTGAAAAATGTATGCAAGCCTCTATCCCATATATCGTAACCCATGCATCCTTAATCTCGAACACAAAGAAATATTTAACTCCAACGAAAAAGACTTTAATAGGATCAAATTCATACGTGCCTTTATCATAGGACTAACAACTCACGTCTGAGTTAAAAGTGTTACCACATTATAAAGTGGGAAACGAGCCTGTTGATCACTAGATGGTAACTGGATATTTTGGGAGCTTCTACGAATGTCTTATTCACAACGCTCCATTGTAAAAAAAACGAATAGCCAGTCTGTCAAGTTTACGGACGATAGTTTAACGTGATAACGTCATAACAAAACGCAAGCGTATAATGAGCGTTACGCTCATTGTAAGCTTGCCGCCCAAAAATTGGAGCCAGCTCTCCTACTACAACGGGACAATGACGCGTCATTTCGTGCATGCAGCTGGCGTTCATCGATTTATTAGACGTTGTCACGTCAAAAATATGATAAACATCCCGTTTTAAATACATTTAATAGCGAATGAAACCATGTTAATTTAAAATCGTAATTAGATATTTAATGTACCAAAAGACTTACCCGTCTCGGTCTACACTCACACGTGTATGCTGTCTTCTTGGTGACAGCGTTGGACTTCTCTGGAGGTTATGCAGCACTTCGACCTCCCTGTGGGGCTCTATAGGACTCGGTATCTTCTCTGGAGATGTTGCTTCAACTAACGTCAATGAGAACTCAGATCTTACCGGTTTATTATCGAGAGTATAACTTTTATTGTTAAAATAATCATACAATTCACTTAAAGATTTGGATTTTAATTTTAATTTATTGTACTTTGACACTGCATTTTCTTTAACTTTATTGTTTATAACTGGTAGAGGTATTCCACTTCTCTTTGAAGTCCGTATATTATCTTTTAATTGTTGACTAGGATTATTTTTTATTTCAGGAACTTTATTATTATTTGCTGGTGTTTCAAGGAATATGTCTTCGTAAATGGGTTTATCTAATAACGCTAGAGGCTTATTTTGATTAACATCGTCTTCACTGGTTAATAGATTTTCACTGTCTGGAGTCCGTATTTTGACACTTTCACCACCGAATCTAACTTTTTTAACTACTACATCTGAGTCTTCGTCTGTATCTTCGTCGCTATACCTTAACATGTTTCTTTCTGCGTGATCAAAGTCATCTTCACTCCCCGTATATTTATCTGACTCTGTATCATTTTGTTCTAAAACTGTCATTGTTATAGCTGTATCTGAATCGAATTTTATTTCTGTCTCAATTATAACTTTCGCAAAATTGTTATTGTTATTAATAAAAGGCAGACCACTAGAGTCTTCTGACGACGAGTCCGTTGAAAGATTTATGGGCTTGGACAATGGATTATTGAATACACGATTTATATGAATAACAGATTGGTTATGGAGTTTTCTTGGTGCGTAATATACGTCGAGTGAATCTTCATCGTACACTTCACATAAATAACGAAATTTATTTTGGACTTTTAGGTCAAGCTTCGAGAACAGCATCATGTACAAACCGGGCCCACATATTCTACGTAGTTTCATTAAAGATCGCAGCGCTACATCTTTGTGCGTATTATCAAAGAGTTTCTCCCCCAAAATATGAAATATAGGAAACACATCTAAATCTTGATTTCTTCGTTTTAGGATTCCAATCACAGAAGGAATCGATAAAATAAGTCCAGTCACAACATTTACTTTGCTATCCATATCTGAAGAAAACGGTCGTATGTTGCTGTAAGAAAACTTATCTAAAATAGCTCCAGCCGCACATTCTGGATCCTCACAGTACGTGCAAAACACTTTCAAGGCGTCCAATGCTGCTTTTCTCACGTTCGGAGAATTATGTCCAAGGTTATCAACGACTTGATCGAACGGAAACGAAAGTGCATTACCGGAGAGAGGTAGAAGATCGGCTAACACGCGGAGAGCATGTAGACGCACTTCCCATTCGGGATGCGTTAGGCGGTCTTTGATGGCTATGTACAACAGTTGCACATCGATATCTGGTGGAAGAGCCCGGGCTCTAAGCACACGGTCCCAAAGTGGAGCCAGAGGTGGTGGCGGCGTTTCGGGCAGTTGCATCGTGTAGTACTAGCGGCGGGGACAGGCTTGCGTGCCCGGCCGCGCCGCCTCGCGCCACACAACTGGGTTAATGATCGGACGGTAAGTCTCGCCGCTGAGCCGCCCCTGACCAATCGATGGAATATACACACGATCTAGGTTGGGTTGAAATTATTGTGCACTAATTTTTAATATAACACATTACCGTGGCATGATAAGGTTACATTAGTAATGGATAGGCTTGGTTTTACGATTCGCTTAATGTGATAATTAAATAATTGACCTTCTGGATGAACACGATAGTTATATCATATAATATATGACAAGTCATGGAAATGGAATTTAATTAGGAGTACATTGTATATGAATATAATTTATCATATCTAATACCTACTCATGCAAATGGCGATTTTAAAAAAAAATTGGAAATCAAATATATATTTTTTTCCATTTATTCCTAAATATTAAGTTTACATTCAGACACTTATGGTATGGTATGTGTCTGTCCATACCGTATGGACCTAGTTGGCACTTGGCAATAATAGAAAATTAAATAGATTTAAAATCGTTATAACGTAGTAATCAAATCGACATATTTTATCCTTGCTACCTCTGTCAACTACCACAATCGACAATTTTCACAGGAAATTGTTGGGCGTCTCATCAAAATGAAGCTACTCACGCAAAATTAGCTTGATAGTAGTCAAGTGCAAAAATCCTGGACCATAAGACAGGTAAATGTGACAAATGATTTAATGAGTAGGCTCCTGTAGAGTCGTCGGCTCTGTTCTCCTCGAGGCCGAGATACCCAGAGACCCGAAATCGGGATCCCGGGGCCTAGAAAGTCAAAAAGTAAATTGCTTCTGTTTCAAAAATTTCATCTCATTTCAAATGGATTGTACGTTTGCAAGCTTATCTCTTGTCATCAAATAAACTAGTAATTACAACCCTATTGAATATAGCTTGATAACAAACTGTAAAGATTATGTGTGTATCCTATCTTTGTAAGTTATTAGCTAGATTATGCTGTAATATTTAATGCTGTAAGACAGCCTATATATACCAGACGGAATAACGACATTTTCTCAAAAGACTGAAAGACTTCGAGAATGTTCTACAATTGGACATAAAAAGAGGTTGAACATGTGTAAAGAAATGGATAAAAACGATGTTAGTAATAGTGCCGTGGATTTAACAGTCATTTTGGAAAAGAGCGGGAGGTATCAATTGTGGCAGTACTTTTTAGGATGTTTGCCAGCGATTTTTGTGTCAATGCTAAATGTTAATTTTGTGTTCGTTGCAGGAGATGTTGATCATAGGTAAGTCACTGTGGTTACACTCCAAATTCACCAATATGGAGTGTAACCACTAGAAATTCGAATTTCAAGAATTTTTTATGCCATCAAAAGGGAAGATATAGTTTAATAGTGATCGGATTATTAAATTTAATTTAATATATTTAATATATTGATTGGTTTTATGGTCACGGTAAATAATGATGCACACGCCAATTCAGAATAGTTTGAAAATCCCTACTTATCGTATCTTGTAAACAGTAAAAATAAGTTTATGAAATTTAAATAAATAATGATAACATGCATGAGATATCAGGTAATGTAGTTGATATTTTGAAATTAGTAATTAATTTATTGAAGAAGATATAGGCTGTTTTGGCTCTTTGTAACCCTCTTATAAGAAGAGGGGACATAAGAGCAGGGGGCAAGGGGTGAGGATGGGATCCTCACCCCATTTTACTGTCCCGACGTTGGGAGGGGTTGTTCTGTGGTGCGGGACAACCTCTCTGTGGAGGTGGCGTCGGTCCCTTGTGGGACTGACTAGCCGTCGATGTGCCCTGTTTGTTTACTAGATCCGGGGCACCTCACCAAAGGCGGCATTGGTGGCACTCGCCGGCGTTTAGTGGGTAGAGCTGCGTCCACTTACCAGCTGTCGGGCGCAGGGAGTCCCACATACCCGCGTGGGGAGATACACTCCCCCGCGGGATGCCTCAGAGTATTTCCCGGCGTTAAAAAAAAAAGAAAAAAAGCTGCTTTGGGGTGAGTAAAATACAATCGATTATATAAACTTTGTCCCTAGTAAGACTCGAAAATATGAATCAAAAATAAAACTGTACAGTAGGACATCTCGGCATCGTTCTGGTTAAATTACCTACTATCACTCTTCAGTATTTTGATGATGTCATATGGAATTTAAAGTAGGGAAACGATTAAGAGCTTTAGGAAATTATGGAAGAAATTTACTAAGTAGTGTTTATTTTAATAACCACGTAACGTTAAAAACGTTATGTTATAAACGATTTTATATAGTTTCATCAGTAGGTATATTTGTCGCCTACAAATTAGCCACGGAGAAGTATATGCAATGTTATAGGATTGTTCTGGGATAGGGGAAGAGTAAGTATAAAAAAATCACATACTAATAAATACCTTCATTAAAAAAATACCTTTCCGACTGAGTCAGTTATCTAAAAAATGACATTTCCGGTTTCGATATTGGTAAATTTAAACATCCTTACGCTGAACAATCCTGTTTTTATCCTCGTGACATAATTAGGTAAGTAATAAATGCGCGTGAGTCTCACTCCGACACTCACGGCTGATGGTTGCCGAGGTATGCTGAGAATTCGTGGCGCGAAGGTAAAACTTGCGTTCCGACCGTTTATGTGATGATGTTATATTGTTCCGTTTCTTTAATGTTTTTCTAGCTACCTTTTTTCACGACACCTCTTACGACAGACGCGGTGACGGTAAGATGTTTTACGATTATCATGACTTGAAATTAGTTAGTAGTAGTAGAAATGATTCATAAGTGGACGGATAGAGGCTGATGATGATGATAAAGATGATGATGAATGATTCATAAGCTACGATGGTCAAGTGAGTATCGGGTACGTGCTCAGCCTCTTGAGTGAGAGGTCTGGGTTCGATCCTTTTTTTTTTTTTTTTCTTTAACGCCGGGAAATGCTCTGAGGCATCCCGCTAGCATAAGGACTCGCTGCGCCCGAAAGATGGTAAATGAACGCAGCTCTACCCACTAAAACACGGTGAGTGCCACCAACGCCGCCTTAGTGAGGTGCCCCGGATCTGTTAAGCTAACAGGGCACCTCGACGGCTAGTCAGTCCCTTGCGGGACTGACGCCACCATCACAGAGGGGTTGTCCCTCACCACAGGACAACCCCTCTTAATGTCGGGACAGTGCAATTGAGTGAGGTTCCCGTCCTCGCCTCTTGTCCCCTACTCTCGGCTCAATTAGCTTCGCCCAAGGTACAGCCGCTCACCCTAGGCTACTGAGCCCCACCGCCACGTCAGGGCCTGAACCATGGTGGGGTCTGGGATCGATACTAACCGGTGCGATGAAATATATTTTTATTTTCTTAGTGCACCTAAACATGAGAAAATCGATTGCTCGCTGGTAAAGGAAAACATTGTGTGGAAACCTGCATGCCTGATGAGGTTTTGTGTGACAGGTGTGTGAAGTTCACCAACCGCATTGAACCAGCGCATCGGTGAACACCCATCTCACCTGATTTCGAGGAGGAGACCCGTGCCCAACCGTGGGTTATATAAGGGTTGTTAATTTATAAATGTGTAGGTCTAGACTCTAGGTATAGGTATAGGTAAGGCTAGAAAATATTAAATTGAAAATGAAATTAATCTTATTATTCCTTGAACATATACATTTGAATAAATTTCCTATGCATTAGGTAGGTACGGTAAAAATAAAGAATTATATAATTCAGCGTTTTCTAAAATTCAACCTCTACAAGAGTAAAATAGGGGATGAAAGTTTTAAATAAAAGCATAGGGCTTTTAGGGCTATTAAATTTAAATTTCGCACACATATTTCTCTTATTATGTAGACATCCACTAAGGAAGAATTTTTCAAAATTCAACCCCTAAGGAGATGAAATAGGGGATAAGGGTTTCTATGTTTTTTATACCTTGGACATATTTTTAGGGAAATTTAGTATGAATTGAGGACGGTAAAAATAATAACTAACGTATTTCAGTATATTTGAAATATAATTCTAAAATTCAACCCTTAAAAGGGGATGAAATTTTTAAATAAACGCACAGGCTAGAAACGTTTTTGGCACTAAGAAAGGATTTGTACAGGAAGACGCTGATGATGATGGTGATGATGCTTAGTTGTTGGATTCATTTATTTATTAGGCATATTTTAATCATCTTTTCTTGCCCTATTATTATGATTTGATAAGTTTATTTTTGGTTTAGATTTTTTTTATTTTCACTTAGTCATAAACTATTTCTATTATTAATCTTTGGAATAGGTATATCATATCTCTTTTTCATAAATTTATTATAAAGTGAGGTCAAATATTTATACCTAGGCATTTAGTACTTTATCTAAAAGATGAAATGGCTCGCAGGATTAATTCCAATAAAGCTAACGTTGCTAGAAACTAAAGAATCTGAGGAGCAGACTAAATTCCCTAAGGTTTTGGATGCTGAACCAATCCAACAAAGGGCGTAAATAATTTATATATATATATATATATATATATATATATATATTATCTTAACATGCTCTATACGTTACCAAGGACCAGCGAACATACGCGGGCAAAAGCTAGTCCTTAATAAACATGATGCAATATTGTGCAATATATGAGTAAATTGAGTAATAATGTTTCAATTAACCTAAATTTGGGTACCATTATCATAGTCGCTAGACTGCATCGCATTCTGAATAGAATTATTTAATTAGTAATATTTTTAATATTCTAGTGACCGTGCCTCCTAGACAGGCAGCCTTTCTACTACATGAATAGAAAGACAAGTTTTCGCTTTATTATATTATATGTTACTGTAAAAGCTGGATCTACGGTAAATCCTAAGATTTTCCAGTAAAACCTAAGATTTACCAACTCTTAATGATAAAAGTCCGAATAGTTTTGCGATTCGAACTTTTACCATAATTCACTTTGTAAATCTTAGAGATATATCTTTAGAGGTACGGTAAATGTTGATAACTATTTGTTCGGCTAATATTATATATAATAATAATATAATCGTGTAGTACTCGTAGGTAGTAGGTATGCAGCGAGCTATTCGTGCAATTTACAAGTTGCCCCCCTATTCATCTTTGAGAGAAAAAAATAAAGAAATAGGAATTCTGACTGTCGCCTCTCAATACATCTTAGAAAATTTACTGTATGTCCGGAAAAACATAAATGAATTTTGTAAGAAAAGTGATATATAGTAGTATAGTAGGGATATACCTACGTAATAGACACAGGTTACATGTACCCGTGATTAGACTATCAAAAGTAAGCAATTCTTTTAAAGGCTATATACTAGTATACGCTTTTACAATAGGATCCCAGAAAAGTTATCGTTCAAAGCTATCCATAAAAATTCAAATAAGTTGTTAAAGAGCGTTTGTGTGGTAAAGGATATTATAAAGCTAAAGATTTCATGGAAGATACCACACCCTGGGAATAAGGCGTTCCTCCCAGGCATTTCAGGATAAAATGTTAAAGTTGTTATAGAATACATATTAATTGAAAAGATTAGTTCCACTAAGTTTGTTTCGCCGGTTCTTCTCGGTGGGCTTGCCTTGGAACCGTTGGTAGATTCAATTGACGTTCAAAAAGATACTCAATTGATACTATTTTGAATAAAAAAAAATGATATTGATATATTTGATTTTGCAACTGGGGTTGCATACCTGCCAACTGTTCTTATTACGCAATTATATAATATTTTCAACACCGAAATTTCTATAAACAAATCTTTATAGAAATATTGAACAAGTAGTTCCTCATCAACGAAGGGCAAATATATCACTCACAAATAATAACATTACTGCGTAATGAACAACAATGGGACAACGCGGTTGTTTGTGTAGGCACTCATCATTGCTGCAGGATGGTCACAATATCTACATAATATATGTATTTTATTTCTTTCGTTCGTATACTTGTTTATTCGTATGTAGAGTACCAGAAATAAAGTGAAGAAAAAAAAATATAAGAAGTATATGTTAATATAAATAATAATAATAATAAGACCTTTTAATAATATGCTCAAGATACCAAAATAAAAAAAAATTGGTTTAAAATGTACAAATGCGAAACTGAAACGTATATTCTACATTTAGATTTACTAGTTTTCAGATAAGATTGCGACAGTTAAATTTAACAATGTAGTAAATTGACAACGTAAAAACTACGGTAAAATCAATTTTAATAAAAATTTAGACGACAAGCAGACTTTCGGTTTTCTATTAAAATTAACGGTCTTTAAGTGTTGATATAATTGACTTCCAATACTATCCCAACAATCTCACATGCAGTCTCTCACAGCACATGTAGTCATAAATAATACAACTCAAATTAAACAAAATAAAAAAAATCGGTTGTCTGTAAAGTAGGTTTACTGACGATAGTTGAACGTGACAACGTCATAAGAAAATGGAACGCATCAGAGTGAGGTAACGCCGCATACGACATGTTTTTTCGTTCTTGCAGCCGGCTCCATCGAATTGTAAGACGTTGTCACGTCAAAAATAAAAAGCGACAGCACCGGCTGACGTATCCCTAGCGAGCCTACAAGCTTGGCTACCGCAAACCCCGCACGATTGCTCTGTCTAGAGCACTGTGGTCTAGAGTCTAGACGTGTCTTTTGGCCGACTGTAGATACTGTCAATACTGTGGTGACACAGTCAAGCATGCCATTTCAGAATTGATGTTTTAAAAATCTACGGTCACTTAATTTTCTTCGTTTTTCCTGATAAAGGTGTTGTGCCTTTTTAGTCTTCCATTCAAAGGGGTATGTCGTGCTATGGTCTTAATGATATTACGTTACGTTATGTAGTTCAAATTAACGATTGGCCGGCTTACCCAAAGACCGCCTCATATTCATGAAGTGCGAGAGCCTGCTGCAAGGAGGCCAAGAGGCCTCGACGCAGCTTCCTCGAGAAGAAGACCGTAGCAGAAATGACGTGAGCAAACAGTCATCGTCGCAACTGGTTGGACCACAAACATGATTTCATTTTTGTCAGATCATTTATTCAGTCTACTTATCAACTATAATATTTAAATTACAATTATTATAGATAATCATTTAAAGCTAAATTGAAAATATACTAATAATAAGACTTAATAATGTATAAAGAACCTAAAATTAAAAACCTTAAAAAATATATTTAAAAAAAAAAATATATTAAAACGGAGTCCCTTAAGGCAAGGTTCCGAAGATACTGACAGCGTTCCCCCTTTGAATAGCTAAACTAGTTCTTTGTCCAAGATAGCTGCCAGCTCTTCGATCTCCTGTGATGTCGACTAACCTTTTTGCTATTTCACTAAAAACCCTTATAGCGCTAGGACCCCACGGACCAAGGGTCTCGACACCGAATGGGTCAAAATCATATTCGGAGCCTCGACCTGTCCCACAGCCAACGTATTTGCATACTTTGGCATTTTCAGCCGCTTCAGATACTAAGCAATTAAACAACTTTTTATGGATTTATACTAAGTGATTTATTAAGATTTTTACTTGCCGTGGGGCACGTATTTTTGGATACTTGACAGAAACTATGGTCACGGAAGGACTGCTCCCGCGATAAAATCCGTAAAATGTTATTTATTAAAGTGACTGAGATTTCCGTATACATAAGAAACAATCACTTAATTTTCTTGTTTTCTTGCGAGTTTTTATATACCTAAGCTTTTGTTAAAAATTACAGATGTCGCGTCTCAGAATGTGAGTCTCCTGATCCGGTTTTCACGCCAGCCTGGTGGCCTGATACCGAGATTGACGGATGCTATAGACCGATTCTGAATAACACTATTTTGACACTTGATGGCGTTTGCACTAACAACAGTTTTACGAATGCTGTAGAAAAATGTACGGACTTATTGTATAAAACCAATGACACTATGGTTTCTGAGGTAATAAATACTCTTGAAGGGTACAATTTTTTGTCAATTCAGGTGGACTTCATAGCCCCACCATGGTTCAGGCCTTGACGTCGCGGTGGAGCTCAGTAGCCTAGTGTGAGCCCAGCACCTTGGGCGAAGATAATTGAGCCGAGGGAGCTCTTTGTGCCCCTCTTATAAGAAGAGGGGCAAGTGGTGAGGATGAAACCTCACCCCATTGTACTGTCCCGACGTTAGGAGGGGTGGTTCTGTGGTGCGGGACTACCCCTCTGTGGAGGTGGCGTCGGTCCCTTGCGGGATTGACTAGCCGTCGAGGTGCCCTGTTTAGCTTAAAAGATCCGGGGCACCTCACCAAGGCGTCGTTGGTGGCACTCGCCGGGTTTTAGTGGGTAGAGCTGCGTTCATTCACCATCTTTCGGGCGCAGCGAGTCCCACATACCCACCTGGGGAGACCCACTTCCCAGGCGGGATGCCTCAGAGCATTTCCCGGCGTTAAAGAAAAAAAAAGAAAAAAAAAAGGTGGACCTGTTCTCGAGAGAACCTGGGCCCAGTATGATACGACTTCGTGAGGACAGCTTCAAGCGGCCGGTCAGCCCCCCTTTACGAGGAAGTAGTCTGGCCATCGCCGGGGCCAGCCTGTCGTTGTGGCGATGCCGGTGCTTGCAGATAAGTGACCCTCAAAAAGCGCCTGAAGGCGCTCGCAGTGGTTTTAGTTCAGATATGCACTCCCAGTTGCAAGTCCCAACCTACCCGACGATCCATAAAGGCTCTGACTACAACCACAAAGAATTTCCTTGATGCTTTCATTTTCTATAAAAAATTTTGTATTTACGAAAATTGTTTCCTTTAACTTAATTCTGGCTTGCAGCTGAACCTTGGTTGTGAACCGCGGAAAGTAAACTTTGTGGGGACGATGCACGGTATAGGGTCCATATTAGCGGTCATCATTTCAGGATGGATGTGCGATAGGTGATGAGCATTTTTTTATCAAATCATTATTTTTCTGTGTCCGTTTTTCTTCTTGATTAATTAAATTTCTATGGCACTTTCCCGATTTAGAGGCTGAACTTGAATATGTGTTTATAATAATGTAATGAAATCCTTTTCTGATAATAATTTTTGTGTTTGTTTTCTAATAAAACTATTTTTTTAGGTTTGGACGCAAACCTACCCTAATAATAGGTGCAGTGTCATGCATTATTGGCAACTTTAAAGTATTTGCAAAATCATACAGTGTCTATATATTTATTGAATTTCTGGAAGGTGCCATATCACTTGCAGTGTACACCGCTGGACCTGTAATAAGTAAGTCTCTGAAAATAATAATATAATATAATATATATATATATATATATATATATATATATATATATATATATATATATATATATATATATATATTTAAAATAAATTAATAATATAATACTCTAGGACAATATTGTCAATGTAGTTAAAAAAATGTTATATAACTTGCTTTTGTATTGAACTTGTTCTATAATCTAGGAAGTATCTACTAGTGCTAGTGCAGAGGAAATTCTGTTATTTTGAGATACACTGTCACACTAAAATAAAAAAAGCTTGTAGCGTCTCACACTTAAACACAGCTTTGCTGTGTTTCGGAGAGAAGGGCAAGACAGGCAGTGTAATTACTGGCACCGAGACTTAACATCTTATGTCTCAGGATAGGCAACACATAGATGAGTTGCCTGGGCTCGTTCCCGGTAAACTAGTTAATGTTCATGGGCGATGTCGACCACTTACCATCAGGTGGTACGTTTGCCAGTTTGCCTATCCAACTAACATAAAAAAAAACACGCTAGTTGTCTTGTCCATATCACCAAGACGTTGTCGTTATCGTGGAACGGCACGGTGCCGCATTGCGTAGCGGTGCTGTGCCGTGCATTTCTAACATATTTTTTTACTAAACGCTACAATGATGAAACATTAACTTCGACATGCGACACGTCAATCCGCGCCGCTTAGGCACTGTACCGTTCCTCGGTGACGTTGATGTGATGTGGACAAAATTATGGCCATTCTATACTCTACGCTCTATAGCTTTATTTCTTTGTGAGACGTAAAAAGTAAACTGATAGTTAATTTAAATGGAACATTGCATATAACAATAAAATATTCATACATTTCAGTGTCAGAGAACAGTAACACGAAAACCAGGATTTTGGGAGGAGTATTATTCGCATATGCTGTGTATATGGGGGAAGTACTTTTTGCTGGCATTGCCATGAGCGTGCCGTATTGGAAAAATTTACTCCACATTATATGCAGCCCGCCTATACTATTTCTCTCATACATTTTTATTTTAAACGAGAGTCCACGGTGGCAGATAATAAATGGCAAATTAAAAGAAGCGAGGACAACGCTTAAACAGATAGTAAAATGGAATAAGTTGGAAATAAAAACTGATGAAATCGACAAGGTCAGTGATGAAGATTTGAAGAAAATGTTTAATGTAAATGATAGTGTAGAAAGAGATGGATTAAAGGAATTATTTAAGTCTAGAGACCTTACCGTAAGGCTTATAGCAGGAACAGTATGGCGGCTGTCAGTGAGTTTTATATATCACAGTCTGGTTGTCAACTCAGTCTTCTTGCCTGGTAATAAGTATACAAATTTCATGCTGACAGCTTTAACATCATTTCCTGGTGAATTGCTGTCTATGTACCTAATGAATAAAATTGGAAGAAAGAAACCTTTGATGGCAGGTTTTTTGATATGTGGAGTAACGTGTGTTGCCAGTGCTTATGTACCCGAATGTAAGTATTAATAAAATACAAATTATTAGAGTACCTACTATAAGACAAAAAAGGTGTTTATTTAAATTATCTGAAAATTTTCTAGCATACACATGGATGAAAATAGTTTTTTTCTTATTTGGGAAACTGTTAGCTTCAGCATGTTTTACGGCGTCTGTGGTATATACTATGGAACTTTTCCCAACCAGTGTCCGTGGCTCGTGTACTGGTATATGTGCGCTAGCAGCTTGTGCTGGGACTATGCTCGCACCATTGACGCCAGCTTTGGTAAGAATTGTATTCTTCTTATATTTCAACATAGACACCTGTCTATGTTGTCTGTCCTGTCAATACCTGCCATACCTGTCAAAGACCGAAATGTGTCGTTAGGATACAAGAACTGTGTGTTTGCTATTTTTTATACCATATTTAACAGGAGAACGGATGGCCGATAGCCCAATAAGGTTTAATAGTGGAGGCCGCGTTTTGGTAGACAAAGGGTTGGTCGGCCATTAACCAGATGGGAAGGTTAACGTAGTGTGATTGTTTAATATTTATTTATAAATTTATTGTGATATTTCTACGCAATTTATTCATGCGTTTCTTATTTTGAAACGGAAGAATTCGTATAGTACACTGTCCTTAAACACAGCAAAGCTACTCTATATTACAATAATTTAATTGATTAAAATAATGTTACTAATTTTCTTTGTCAGATAATTTAATTTTCTTTATCACATTTCTAAAAATTTTAATATTTGTTCTATATATTTTCAGACGGTAATTTCTCCTCCTCTATCTTCGTTTTGCATAGCGGCTTTTGGAGTTGTCGCGTTTGCTTTATTATTTGCCACTCCAGAAACAAAAGGAGTACCTCTCCCTGATACAATAGAACAGGTTATAGCAGAAAGTAAGAAAGAAAATAATGTGAAAATAAACAAAGAAATGACAGACTCAATAACGGATAATGACGGAAGGCGGAATCTTGGTTTTAGAGCTGATGAAATAAATACTGTTTAATAGCAAAATATGAATGTATTTTTATTACTCGTTCTATAAAGGTCGACGGTCGGTCCTCCCCCACCCTTGCCCTAGTCGGCGAGCCCGCAGGAATCCGTCCAGCGTAAGGCTCTCACAATAACGGGAGATCTCAAAAGCACCCTTACTAACTGGTTGATGATGCTAAGTTATGAATATACCGAAAACTTAATCGCTACAATGATGTAAATAAACATATTATATATAATTATTCATTTATCTATATTTATTTATATAATAAATACTTCACACACACATACATTTTTTATTTGTTACATAAATGATGACAGTAGTTCTGACAGTGTAAGGACCACCGGGATAACCTTTTTTTCTTTTTTTTTTGTCGTTGAGGAAATCCTAATGGATACCACAGGGCCCAGGGAGGTCTGGTGGTTATGTGCAACACTCACCCTAACTAAAAAAGCGGTGTTCTGCTCGTCGTGCTGGTCCGGCACGGGAAATGCCCGCGGTCGGGCAGTCAGACTGACCATAGGCCGGAGGGCCGTCGGCAGCCTTGCTGTTATTGACGCCAGGACGCCGACCACGGCGTGGTGCGACGTACACCCATGGGCGGCAGATCGACCCTCCGCGGAGCATACCGCGCACTTAGGGGCGGCTGCTGAGCACTCCGGCTTTGTGCACCTAAGCTCCGCAACGGAAGCATACGTGGCTGCGGTCCGTTGCCGAGGAGCATTTTGCCGCCATGTGACCAAGCTCTTGGCAGCGGTAGCACCGGAGCGGGAGGATATCTAACAGCGCCGAGACCCAACCCACGAGTAGTCTACCGCCTGCCACGATGGCCTTCGCCGCTTCGACGGGGCAGCGTATAATTGCCACCCCGAGGCCAGAAGCATTGCGACCTATCTCTCCTGACCGCACCTGATCCGGGGGGCAACCGCCCGCCGCCGCTATCGCCGCCATTACGACTTCCTTCGTCGCGGAAACACGCACGCTGACGCATTTAGTGGGCCTGGACCCCGACGACGTCGTCGTCGCCGAACAACTCGCGAATTTTGGCGGCCAATGAGTCGGCCTTCTCCTTCTAGTCCGTGCCAGGAGGACCAACATTCGGGCTCCGGTTGCCGCTATCTTTATGTGAAGGCCCGGCTTGATACCGAGGTCTGGGAGGCGAATGTTTGATATCGCCTTACCCAGGACGTTGGCATACGTCATTCCCTTCTCGGCTGCCAGGCTGCAGGTGCCATCTTCATAATAAAGTTTGGATTTCTTTTAAGACATTAAAATTAATTTTAATGTAAGCTAAATGTAATTTAAAAAAAAAGGAGAAATTCTTTTAAGACATTAAAATTAATATATTCCGCAACATATCTAGGCAGTATCTGCTACGGAGCCTCCGTGTGGGCTGATAGGTCCACCAGCCCGTCGTAAATTATTACAAAGCCAACGTCTGTCACTAATATTCTTATGTAAAGCATATCGAACAGTTAGTACAAAGGCGTTACCAGTTCTTGCCGGAGTACTACTAGTTGACTTAGAGATACAGCGCCGCGCTGCCCTGTATTATCATTCGCGAAATCTTTCTAGTGCTGACTTCTTAAGACCACAAGGCCGACAAAAAATTACCAAAATTTTTGACCCTATAGAAATAACCGATAGGATAATACAACTAAAGGCGTGTCACCTTTATACGGAATTTCGGCAATGGAAACTTTAGAAGTAAACTATTTGGCTTTAATCTCGTACCGTCTCCCTTATGCGGCTGTTAGACGGAAGGCAATGAACAGGAACATACCGCAAATCACATTCTTTGGGAGTGCAGTCTTTGGCAAAATGAACGAACATTAATGCTCGCCAACATCCGTAGCAAATCGGGAGTAACTTATTACAGCGATCTCGTGGACGACGTGAATAACTTCCGTGCATTCAAGCGATTTCGCCACCATTATTACTGGAAAAATAACATATCCCCAAGCTCATAGTTAATATATACTAATATATTACTTCACTATGTAGATATTAGTTGACTTATAAATACAAACCCTCATTCAAACAACAATTATTATTTCAATAATGATAATGATTAATTTATACATAATAACTCATAGTTGATATACATGTATATTAATCATACTATGCAGATATTTGTAGGCATAAAAAATTCTCCGTGGTGCATTGCAGCTGGGCTTCCCCTGGCTGCTGTCTTTTCTTGACTCTTGTAAGTCATTGCAATCTTGTACTGTCTCCCGCTTTAATCTGGGAGGGAAACTGGAAATTTTCCTACTCCTCCTGAATTCTTCTGATTAAATTCGTTGCGGGTCCCAAGGCAGTTTTAACATATCCCTAGGGCTCCCTGAGATCGTATCAAAGGGTCATTTAGTGGTTACCGCTGTCGATCCTGGCTATACAGGAGTAGTAGAACGAGTGGTGGGCCTAGCCCGTATAAAATAAAGTTCGGAGGTCAGTTGGCAAAATTTTCTGCTATATACTATATAATATAAAAGTTTTATTATTCATTATTTATATTTGTCCAAAAAACTGTATGTTTATGAATATTCTATTCGATTGTGATACATTAAAATATTTATCGTGTTAAAAAAAAATAGAACACAGAAGTAATTCCGAAAATAGAACGATATTTAAATATTTCCTATTAATAAACTAACATAATTCATGCAGTCTTCATTACTTCTCTGGACGTATTTTAACAACTCTATTGCCTTTATGTTAATAGCATGTTAATATGTTAAAATAATAAGTACAATAGTATGTCTACAATGTAATGGCAATATGCATTTAAAGCTGTAATTAAACATACACAAATAAAAAGTTCAAACAGATAAAAATTAAATAAAATGATCACCTTTGAAAAAACAGCAATTAATGTCTGCATAAAATTAATTTAAACATTACCTGTATGTAAATCCAAACAGATTTTTGTATTATTTCCGTTATTTCCTTTACAATTACTATGTAGGGTACCCATATATTAACATTTTAAGCAATACCTACAGGCTAAATATATTAAAAACTCATAATATTTACGTACAGACTATTTATTTAATACGTAATACAATTCATTATAATATTGTGGAAACTACACTCGAGAGCAATGAAGTAGGGTAATCTTTGGAGGAGGCCTTTGTCGCACGACAAGCTGTTGCGGATAGTGTAATTATTCTAAGGTTGCGGAGTAGTGGAGTAAATATTTGCCCATAGTGTAGAAATATAAATCAAGGTAGATTTTTTTAGAATGGTAATAGTAGGCACTTTGTAGATAATATGTTATATTTTGTAAGATAACAACAATAAAGTTTTCAACAAAAAGCTGTTTTATTTCATTTAGTACGTACTTTTGCAATTCACCTTTAGCTGCTGGATAAGTCTTGAATGAAAATATTTTAAGTGCTTCCAGTATATTTTTAATGCGTTGCCCTTTTAAGGAGTTTACCCCTCGGGCTCTGTAAGCAGGGGCGAAGCTACTACTGTATTAGTCGTATCAATGAATCGGGGGCACCCGGTTTACAGGGGCTCCAAATGTAGAAATATTCTTGAAGCAATACAGAATCCCATTTAAATGTTTATACGTCCCAATATACTAGGGTAGTGTTACTGGTCGCCTCGAAATACATAGGACACGTTTATACGTCCCAATATACTAGGGTAGTGTTACTGGTCGCCTCGAAAATACATAGGACACGTTTATACGTCCCAATATACTAGGGTAGTGTTACTGGTCGCCTCGAAATACATAGGACACGTTTATACGTCCCAATATACTAGGGTAGTGTTACTGGTCGCCTCGAAATACATAGGACACGTTTATACGTCCCAATATACTAGGGTAGTGTTACTGGTCGCCTCGAAATACATAGGACACGTTTATACGTCCCAATATACTAGGGTAGTGTTACTGGTCGCCTCGAAATCAGGCGAGGATCCTCTTCGCTCGTTAGGCCTAGCTCGCCAATACGTTGGCTCCAATGCAGATTGGCACTTCTTGATTGAACTTCACACACACTCAAAGATCTTACTAGGCAGGAAGGTTACAAAGTTTCTTATTCGAACAGAAAATAAGTACCTACACTTTCTTTTATAATAACATGTAGAACGAAGGCGTTTAAGAAAATAAATTCATTACCTTTTTTATTATACTTTTACAAAGACCCGAACTACCACAACAGGACAATAATATTATATAAAGTGTAAACAAAATAAAATATCTACAGTCTTAACGATTTTCGTTAATATTATGTATAAAGCGCTAACCGGCCATGTATAATCCTTGATCAAACGCATATAATGATATTGCCATTAGTTCAAACTTCCCTGTATAAAAAATACGATAATTTACGTGTTTGCTTAGAATATTTGAAAATTATAATATACAGCCATTACAATAATTTCATGACGTATCTTTGCATTAATAATCATCATTATCAAGTTTTTATTGTCTCCTGGACACAGGCTTCTTTTAATGAACGGCGAGACGGACGTGTTTAGTGTAGTATTTGATGCAATAAAATGACATAAAAAACAGCAAAATAATTATGTACGGCCGCGATTCGTTTATAAAATCTACTATTACGACAGGAGTATATTGTTGGCCAATAATTCTTAAATGTTGTAATCTCTAACTGTGCAAAAAATAATTACTTACAAGTGAATGCGTTTTGAACTTTGAATTATTTGGTTTAAAATGTTTCTTAAATTTATTGTACCCAAAAAAATATCACGTGAAAAAGTGTGAGGTGCTCGATATTAATTGTTATTATAAGGGATCAAAGTGAAGTTAGTATAAAAATGTAGTCCAAAGCACCCTACACCTTTTTTACATTAATATCAATTTTGCGTTAGTATATTTAATTATGAATATAATTTTATTTTTTTTAATTTTAGTTCGGTTTGCTATAATAAACTAATTAATTATTAATATTTTTAATTTTTTGTATCGAATTTTTAAATAAATTTTATGAGCAACTTAATGAATAAATTACACCTCGTCAATCTGATCCCGTGGTAAGTTCTCGAAGAACTTGTGTTACGGGTACCAGACAACGGAAATATATTTAATACTTTTATACTATACATATAATATTTAAGATTTTTATTCTATAATACACATATTTAATACACATCCATGACACACACAGAAAACTTTTTTTTGTTCGAACCCGCAACCTCCGCCTTGAGCGCCAACGCGCTAACCATACTGGACCACAGAGGTTGTCTGATTTCATTTGTACGTATAACTTCAGTTATTAATAGTATTAGATTTTGTTGTGATCAGTAGTGAGGGTGCTGCAGAGGTCGCGAGTTCGATTCTCGCTATTTGCAGACATGTATCTACACTTCAATATTGTAAAGATGTCTAGGCCGTTAAGAATGTTTTAATTTCTTTAATTTATTATATCGGCTATAGTATAACATTAGTGCAGTTCTAGCCTTCTGCGGACAGCTGAACGTGGTGTGGTTGTGGTTCTTTATATTTATCACTTATTTCAGTTTTGGTATATTTAGCTTACTTTTTATAAAGGATGCATTTACTTATTAAAATATGTACAGAGTTACTCAGATTTACTAACCGTACAAGGTTATTAATATCCCACGCGTTTATTTCTCAGCTTAAAGTGTCCCTTACATACTGTCATTGTCTTCTATTGTCTTAGGATTTAGGATACGTAAATTTTCATTATTTTATTTAAACATCATCTGAATAGAATCGCACTGTGATCATGGTTGCTGTAAAGTATCCCAAACGTCGGGCTTGTAAAAATCTTAAGAAAACAATATCATTCAAATAGATTTGTTTTAGACTACGTTCAATGCTTTTCGTAAAATAACTTGTCTGTGATTTAATTAATGGCGATATTTTCTTACCCCATCGTAATAAACACTTATTATCTAATTTTAGATATTTAGATAATATATTGGAAAATTTAAAAATACCAGATTCTATATACCCAAATAAAAAGTCTCCCCACCACGACAAGCGTGGCGGTGGGGCTCGGTAGCCTAAGGTGAACCCAGCACCTTAGGCAAAGCCAAAAGGACCTAGGGAGCTGCTCCTTGTACCCCTTTTAAAAGATGAGGGGACAAAAGAGCAAAGTGGGAGAAGGGGCGAGGATGGATGGGAATCCCCATTGCATTGTCACGATGTTGGGAGGGGTTGTTCTGTGGTGTGGGACAACCCGTCTGTGGAAATAGTGTCGGTCCTTTGGGGTACTGACTAGCCGTCGAGATGCCCTGTCGCTCAACAGATCCGGGGCACCTCACGAAAGGCGGCATTGGTGGCACTCGCCGGGTTTTAGTGGGTAGAGCTGCATCCACCTTACCATCTTTCGGGCGCAGCGAGTCCCACATACCCGCCTGGGGAGTCTCTACCCCGTGGAATGTCTAAGAGCATTTCCCGGCGTAAAAGATAAAAAAGGCTTGTATAATAATTGTACATACATTATTAATCCGGCGTAGAATTAGGGGTAGTGTTTCGGTGCGGAGCCCTTAAAATAAACTTACATACCGCTGAGAACTTGTTATTTCATAGATTTACGTTTAGAGGTCTTTATATATAGATGCGTTGAGCAATATTATTTATTTAATAATATTATAAGCGATTGAGATAGCGTATACTGCAGTTAGGAGTTAGGAATCAAGCTAAAGTTACGATGGGGGAAAGAAAAAGGGGCGGTGATGGCGATTTGTCGATTATTTTGGAGAAATTCGGCAGATATCAAGCCTGGCAATATTTTTTGGCATGTCTCCCGGTGGTTTTCGTTTCCATGTCGAGTATAAATTATGTGTTTGTTGCTGGCGACATTAATTATAGGTGAGTCGTTTTAACCGACTTCAACAAAAAGGAGAAGGTTCTCAATTCGATCGGTATTTTTTTTTATCCATAGTTTTGAACTTCATTAAGAAGATATTTTTTATATTTTTTCATATTTAATGCTCGACCTATTATATAATTGTCCATTGAAACATGGCTCCTTTGGAATAGAATTAAATTGCTTGTAAAATTTGTATAAAGGATATTGTAATAAATAATAAGGAAATAATATGCAAAAATAATTAGTTTACTAACTATTGCAGTGATGATATTTGGGATGTTTATATATCAGTAAAACTGAATTATATTGATACAAAATTTAAAACTCGTGTTGCGTATGCTTACGCGTATTTCACTCATTATAAAACAACAGATACCCGTTACTGTACACAGGTATAGGACAGGCTCAATATTTATTAAATTAATGCTATACAAAACTTTTCCCTGTTAGACTTATAATTCTTTCTTCTTATTTATAAACCATGTGCAATTTGTGCTTTTTACAATATTAAATTACTGGTGGTTATCATAACCTATACGTGGATCAGTAAATATTCTAATACAATTTACATTTCAATAAATAATAACAAAAAATTCTTGATTACTGAAAAACTACCGCAGATATGTCTTAGTGTGGGTAATAACAATCTGCTTACATCTTCCGTGAGTCTTCTTTTCTGTAGGGATTTTGTCAAAAGTGATATTCGCTTTTGTACGGATACCACAATCATGCTTATTTGTGGTTTAATAAAAATGAATAGTCTCCTTCTCCTTGCTTCGTATTCCTCATTGCTGAGGGTCGTGACCTCCGTTTTGTATCACTTTCTCAATTATGGTCTTTGTCCAACTGTTTCTGTCCCCGGCAGTGTGGACGACGTTGTAAGTTAGAGCGTCAAGTTCGGTGCGGATCAGCGAGCTTTACTCGATTTCGAAGTCGATACATGCAATAAAATTGTTTTTTTTTAAATTCCAGATGCCGCGTTCCAGAATGTGAAACTATTGAGGCAAATATATCACCGTCTTGGTGGCCTGACCTACAAGTAGACCGATGTAAGAGGCCAGTCCTAAACAACACTATACTGGCACTCAACTCTACTTGCTCCGACACCAGCTTCACGGGCGAAGTAGAGACCTGTACAGAATGGGTCTACGAAAATAACAATACTATTGTGGCTGAGGTGTTTTTTTATATAACATAATATTTGATAGGAAAAATTTGTCAATTTAAAAAAAAATGAAGCAAAAAATTTGTCTTCTATATATATGTAATAGTTTCTTTTTCTTAACAAACACTAGTTTAAGTAAAATATAGTTTGAATTAATTTATATTGTTCACCCAAATTTGAAACAATTGATAATAGTTGATATATAGTTGATGATAGATGATATATATATAGTTCTAAGCTTTAAATTTGATATTTCAGTTTATTTTATTATCCGAACTTGATAATTATAAATCACATATTATTTTTATTTTAGCTAAATCTTGGCTGTCAACCATGGAAAGTGAATTTTGTGGGGACGATACATGGCGTCGGGATGATCATAGCTATGGTAGCGTCCGGGTGCCACTTTTACTTGTCTTCTCTTTATCTCAAACAATCCTATACTTTAACCCTAACTTAAGTTTCCTACAATACAATAATCTTATATTTTAAACAAGTTCTACATAAAGTATCACAATTTTTCAAATGGCAGAGACAATTTTGAAACAATTTATATTTCTCCTATTTTATGTAGATATGCACCCTTTTTTTGTTGTCGCAGTGGAAAATGCGCATTTACCCGGGGTAGGGTCGTCCCCGGCGATATGTGGGATTCCCGGCGCTGGTTGCTGGTATTACGCACTATAACCACTGCGAGTTGCCTTCAGCCGATTGAAGGGGAGTGTCCTGGATCTGAACTAAGACAGGAAACAACCGGCGATAGACCAGTTCCCTCAAGAGTGTTAATCGGGCTTCCTACTAGTATGGAATAATTCCAAAAACCTGATGCATGCCCGCGGACGCCGGAAATTTTCTACCTGGGCAGGTACCCAACATTACCCTAAGTCCGTTAGACAGGAGGCAGGCGGTGTGCATGACACCTCCTCTGCACTCCCGTCCTACGTCGACGGAGCGGGACGGACGTGGCGTCGTCTTCTCTGTCCCGCTCCGCGGCCTCCCTGCGAAATGACTATTTCGCAGAAGCTGACCGACACCTACCAAGCCTCATCGCTCTCGGGTATGCAGTGCACCACACTCGAGAGTGAGAGGTCCCCTCAAAGCATTGCCAGTTGCCACGAGTTCGTGACGCTGTGCGGCCCATTTATAGAACACCTCTTGGTGTTCGTGCTGAGTCGAGTCTTCCACAGCGCCGCAATTGTGGCAGGCTGGCATTGGTTCCCTTCTCTGACATAAGTACCTACGCACCAAAACACCCATGTCCTGTGAGCATCTGTATTAGGCGGACGGTGAGGGGTTTCCTCCGGCGGCGTATCCACGCTGCCAGGGCCGGACGCAGTGCCTCGTTGGCTTGGCCGTAAGTTGGCTGTACGGCGACCGCTCCAGGATCTCCCCCCAATTTCGCAACAGTCACTGTTTCCCCAGCCTACGCACACAAGAAAGCTCCTCCCAGCTAAGTGACTCATTGAATATTGAACTGTGACCTCCTCTGTAAAACGAGGAGGCACATCTCGGCGAGCACAAACACCGCAAGCTCCCAAGGCGGATCTCCAGCTCGGGAAGTGGCTGCCATCCAGGAGACTATACGGTAACCCCTGACTACCCTCATCGCTATGCCCCACTGCATTCTCCGCAGAAGGGCTTTATTGCTAGCAGCTAGGGAATACGCCCATATAGGGGATCCGTATGTGGCCAGAGTCCGACAGACTCCGGGCCCTCTCTAGATGACGAACGGGAGATTAATATTCTTTCCAGAGCCTTCCCCACCTCGTTCAGCAACACGATCGGTCGCACCGCCGACGGGCTGTCTGGCGGTCGGTCCCCTTTTGGTAGCAGAGTGAACTGACCTTCCTTTCTGGCCTCCGGGCACAATTATGCACCTAGTCAATAGCATGTATATACATGCTATGTTATGGCGTTATTGCTGGTACTAGAATCATACAAAAGGGCCAAAATAATATTGTTGACCTGATATTTAATTTTGGAAACTCTTGAAAAGATAAGTGAGAGTTATTGTTTTCTTAATATGTTTACGCGAATTTCACTCATTATAATGAAAGTCGTGACCATGGTTTCTATAAAGTACCTATTAGAAACGTCGGGCTTGTGAAAAGCTTAAACACCGCGATAAAATCCGTAAAAAATCTTTCAGTATAATACGTGAGAGTTCATTGACTTAAACTGACCTCCCTTGACTTTTTTAATTTTAATGATTTTCAATATTTTTCAGAACTTCACTAATTTCACTAATTGATTCGCGGTTTATTTTTATAATTCGATGATTTAAATACTTTACACCAGACTTATTCAACCTTTATCATGGTGGGTCTATCTTACCTGTCATGACAAAATATTACAACTTGCTTTCCTCTGCTATTTCCAATTATGTTTTTATGTTACAAATATATAACATCTTTACATCATTTTTAATTTTTTAAAGGAAATTCGGGCTCTCGATTATAGGGCTTAGCGCCTATGCGTAAAAAGAGAAAAAAAGAACAAAAGACACTTTCACCATGAACACTTTAAAAGACACTAGTAATCATGAACTCGTAGGATCTTATTATCTGAGGTCGCTTTAGTTAGTCATATTTGCTGTTCGGTACACTTTACTGCTTCCTTGCATTGATAACATTGTCATATAGCTTTGCAAACAATATCATATTTACTAAGGCTTACATTATAGCTTAAATTATTCTAAGGCAATATTTCCCTGGTGCCTTTCAACTGGGTTTCTCCTGGTAGCTGGCTGTCCTTGTCTTATGTGAGTCATTTCAAACTTATGATGTCTTCCGCTTTAATTTCGGAGGAAAACTGCATGATATTTCATACTCCTCCTGAACTGTTCTGATTAAATTTGTTGCGGGTCCCAAAGCAGTTTTAAGTTTTAACGTATCCTCCGTAACGTATTCCTGAGATCACTGATTATGCTGGCCACACAGAAATAGCAACGGTGGGAACGAGTGGTATTTCTAACCTAGAAAAAAGGTATTCTACATGACATTGATCCTTTATATTTTTGAGTGACAGAAAACAGTAATACAAAGACGCGAATTTTGGCTGGAGTTATTTTTGCATATGCAATATACACTGGAGAAGCACTATTTGCGTGTATAGCTATGAATGTTCCTAACTGGAAGAATTTGCTCTATATCACATACACACCGGGTGCCCTGTTTGTAACATACATATTTGTCCTAAATGAGAGCCCACGTTGGCAAATATTGAACGGCAAAATTAATGAAGCTAAAGAAACGTTGAAATTGATGGCAAAATATAACAAATTGAAAATCGACACGCAAAAGATATTATTATTGATATTATGGTTGATAAAGAAGATCTAAAGGGAATGTTTGATTTAAAAGAAAATCACCACAGAGAAGGATACACGGATATGCTGAAATCAAGAGAAATCCTTAAAAGACTGTTAGGTGGCATAGTGTGGCGGTTATCAGCAACTTTTATATACTACAGTCTCGTGATAAACTCGGTTTTATTGCCAGGGAATAGACATACAAGTTTTTTGATGACAGCTCTAACGTCATTCCCTGGTGAAATTATATCTTTGTATTTGATGAACAAGATTGGAAGGAAAAGCCTTTAATTTATGAATTCTTTATCTGTGGATTAACGTGTGTTGCCAGTGCTCACGTTCCAGAGTGTAAGAAAATATTTAATTTGAAAAAATCTTATCTCAATTATTTGTACAACGATTTGTATTACATACAAATTTAAGTAGTTATCTTAAAATAAATTGCTCTTAATTATTTAGTTAATATATTAATAACAGCATGTGAGCAAAGATAAACATTTAAACCAAGTACCAAGTAGCTCAGAAATGACTGAATCCTAAATATTTTTTTAACTTTCATATTTTAAATGCTAATTATGAAAGTTACTTATTTGAGTTATAATTTATTTCAGCTTACAAATGGACTAAAATAACTTTATTCTTATTTGGAAAGTTGCTTATTTCCGCATGTTACACGGGAACTGTGGTCTATACTATGGAACTGTTTCCAACGAGTGTACGTGGCTCCTGTATAGGTCTGTGTACCCTGGCGTCCTGTGCTGGGAGTATGCTTGCACCTTTATCACCGGCATTTGTGAGTAATTCTTTACTTTCTAATAGACGAATAAGGAGATCCATCACTTCACTGTTTCGTCGTTATCTCTTGTTATAGTTGTTATAATTGAATATATTAATTCTTCTATAATATATTAATATAGAAGTTTACCGGTGGGAGGGAAGCGCTATGCCGCGCTCCCGGCTGCATGGGTACCACCATCTTGCTTGTTTCTCCCGTGAAACAGCTTTGCTGTGTTTCGGAGAGAAGGGCAAGACAGGCGGTGTAATTACTGGCACAGAGACTTAACACCTTATGTCTCAGGATAGGCAACACATAAATGAGTTGCCTGGGCTCGTTCCAGGTAAACTAGTAACTACTGGGCGACGTCGACCACTTACCATCAGGTGGCACGTTTGCCAGTTTGCCTATCCAACTAACATAAAAAAAAAGTTTCTTTTCGAAAACATACTTTAAGGGTGGTCCGATATATATATTTTTTAAAGAAATAGATATTTGTCAAAATAATTGGTCCTTTCAATTTGTGTTTTTTCGATTTTAATTTAAAACCAACTTAGTCTTCAAAGAGAATTAGGAAAAACATATTCTGCAAGATAGTTAAAGAGATTTAAACGATAGGTAGACGTATGTATAATGTATACATATATAAAAGGTCTTACCTATTAAAAATCTATTTGTCTAATAATTCAACTATTTTGATGTACATGTATTTAGTAATATTTAGTGTCATGCTAGTAAGAGGTAGTGCTATGCTTTGCATGTTTCCGGTGGCCCATTGGGGATAGGAAAATTGAGGGTAACGCATCTGCATAATCGCTGGTTGTGCGGATGTCTATGGGCGTCGATAGTATATGGCTTCTACTGCTCGTTTGCCCTCCTATGCTATAAAAAACATAATACGGTCATCTTAATTTTGTCATTTCTTGTGTTTTCAGGCAGCAATATCTCCACTTGTTTCTTCAGTTTGTTATGCGTCTTTTACCGTGCTAGCCTCTGCATTCGTGTTTGTGATGCCGGAGACGAAGGACACACCTTTATTAGACACTATAAAACAAATTGATGAAAGCAAGTCAGCAGAAAAAACAACAATAGATAAAGTAACAAAGAAAACTGTATGTGATGTTGGAATACGTAATTTAGCATACAATCATGATACAAACGATTATGTCTAGATATCTTGTTTGTTATTATGAGTGTATATTTAAAAATAGAACGAAATTATCAGTATGTTAAGTATAACCTGACCCCACTATGGTTCAGGCCTTGTCGTGGCGGTGAGGCTCAATAACCTAGGGTGTGCGCAGCACCTTGGGCGAAGCGAATTGAGCCGAGGGGGCTCTTTGTACCCTTCTTATATTAAGAGGGGACAAAAGAGAAGGGGGACAAGGTACGAGGATGGGAACCTCACCCCATTGTACTGTTCCGACGTTGAGGGGAGGTCGTTCTGTGGTGCGGGACAACTCTTCTGAAGAGGTGGTATCGGTCCCCTGAGGGACTAACGAGTTGCCCTCGACGGCATCTGTTTGCTCAACAGATTCGGGACACCTTACCAAAGGTGGCATTGGTGGCACTCGCCGGGTTTTAGTGGGTAGAGCTGCGTCCAGTTACTAACTTTCGGGCGCAGCGAATCCCACATACCCTCCTGGGGAGACCCACTCACAACGCCGGGAAATAAAAAAAAGTTATAGTGAAAAGCTGTTAATTTGAAATTACAAACAGACATTTCCATTTTATTTATTTGTATAGATATAGGATCATTTTCGTTTACTTACTAATGTGTAGTTTGGCAATGTATAATGCTTCATAGCACATTCGAGGATTTTAAGGTATAGACTATAATTGAAAGTATTATTAGACGGATTTCTCATAACCACAAAGCGGAATCCTTATAGGACCAGGTGATCCTATAAGGATTCCGCCCCGACAACATACGGACAACCAGGTGGTTGTCCGTATGTCTGTCGGTCTATCAAACCAAAACCTACAGGGTAGGTACCTTATAGGTTGTGGTTTGACATTGACGTAGAATCATGAAAGGTCTAGACTCTAGCTCTAACAAAATAAGTGGAGGAAAAATGAAAACCGTGAATTTGTTAAAAAATGTAAAAAAAATATTACGTTTTTCGGAATCCTCAGGGCGCGAATCTTCTCTGGGCTTACTATGTCTACATTATTTTCTGCGGAACCCGCAGCATGAGTTCATCTCGCACTTGTCATGTTTCTAATAAATATAAAAATATGTAAAATGTATTCCGAATAAATATTTGTTGTAACTTTTGTTGCACGTGGTGCATAAATAAATAAGTAACCTATAAATAATATGTTTGTTTGTCTTTTCATATCGCAACCGAGCAAGATCATGTATTAAACCTTGAGTGTGTGTGTGTGTTGTGTTACACACTAGGCTTAGGCTCTAAGGTTTAACTCAAAAAATGATATATCAAAGATCGTATCAATTGTATCAAAGACAGATGACCTTCGTGGCTCAATGGTTAACGCGTGAACGCTTAAGCCGAAGGTTGCGGGTCCTAATCCCGCCAGGGAACAAAAGTTTTTCTGTGTTCCTGGGTCATGGATGTGTATTAAATATGTGTATTTTATAATAAAAATCTTAAATATATGTATAGTATAAAAGTATTAAATATATTTCCGTTGTCTGGTACCCGTAACACAAGTTCTTCGAGAACTTACCTCGGGACCAGATTGACGTGGTGTAAAATGCGTCCATTATAGATTATTATTATTATAATCAAAGAATACCTTTTGCTTAAGTTGCTGGGAATATCCTAGGCTAGGCTAGGAAGATTCCTGTGGGAAAATATAGGAATCTAACCCACATATGAAGCATAGTAACTGGTCTATCTCCTTAAGAGGCATTATTTGCAAAACGCATGCGTGCCTAATATAGAGGTACTTACAGATATTTTGCGTATAATAATCACTCAATATGTGTTTAAAGAACTCGAAGGTACGGGAAAAAGCTGAAATATCTGAAATAATCTATTTATAATTTTAAAAATACACCGGTGGGAGGAAAGCGCTGTGCCGCGCTCCCGGCTGCATGGGTACCACCATCTTGCTTGTTTCTCCCGTGAAACAGCTTTGCTGTGTTTCGGAGAGAAGGGCAAGACAGGCAGTGTAATTACTGGCACCGAGACTTAACATCTTATGTCTCAGGATAGGCGACACATAAGTGAGTTGCCGGGGCTCGTTCCAGGTAAACTAGTAACTACTGGGCGACGTCGACCACTTACCATCAGGTGGCACGTTTGCCAGTTTGCCATATAACATAAAAAATCAATACAATAAAATGGAGTTTAAAACTATTTGAACAAAAAAAAAGTAATAGGTAAATGGTTAATGAATCCGATCGCACTTCGGCGGTCGAATTTAACAAAAAAAAAATTAGAGCAAGTGCATGCAAACACCGTATCAATTTGAATAGAGTATTTTATAATAGTTGTTGAAAATAAGACTCGGTGCGTGTGTAAACTGACCGACGGACATCGTAATTCGTAAGCTACAATCTCGCTAACGGCAGATATACAAGGTTGATAAAAGCGAGAGGCATTAAATTAAACCACGTATACTATGAACAATTTTCAGCCTACACACCAAAACTTAGACCAATAGAATCAATAGTTTAGTCACAGTATATTTTTAAAGTTTTAAAGGCGCTCCAGTTTGTTCGACCCGGTGAGACGCAACGTGCTGTGCGACGTTGCCTTATAGATTCGAAGGACATTTTGCAAAGGTTTACAAAGAGTTTTTACGTTTTATTTTGACTATTCACGTATTTAAGTTCTTTGAAAAACTTTTTTTTATAGTTTCGGATTAACCGTAAGCATGTGTAGTATATGTAGTTTAATTTAATGCCCCTCGCTTTTATCAACCTTGTATATTATCTCCTTTTTATACGAAACCTCTATATGGCATGACTTTTATATGCCATGGGTTACCTATCTAGAGTCTTCATAAGGTGGTATATCTAGGTGGCAGTAATAACGCTCTATGTGGCCGCCTTACCTTAGAAACAGAACAGATAAGGCTATCTAATAAGATCTTGGAAGGTTAGCAGGAAAATGAAAGTCTGTCCTATGAAAAGAAATGGTACATACCAGTGACATATATTCTTAGATTACTGCAAGTCTTAAACATCAGATATACGTACAGATAATAGTAAAAAGTAAAGATGAGGATTGTTTGCGTATACGAGGGCGACACTGAAAATTCTTAGAACTGACCACTTGTAAATGATATATTAAAAAATAAGTTTAATTTTTTTTCAATATTATTGTGTAACGTGTATACAAAATATAATACCGTAAAACAAATGACAAATTAATGTATACATACATATATTATCATTAATTTGTCATTTGTTTTACGATTTGGCGACATATTAAAAATCGTCTGTGTCACGGCAGCATTTTAGTCTAGTCAACAAGTTTAAAAACGTGAAAAATAGAGATAAAGGTCCTAGAATATGAGAGATAGCTCATTGGATTCGGAATGGCCTCTAGAAAAATGTTTTTGAAGGATTTTCGTGCAGGTTAAAAAATTGCAATTGTTATTAACAAAATAAGATGAAAAAAAGGAACTTAGGTATTTAGTTTTTCGTTAATAATTCGAAAAATATTAATATAAAAAGCAATTTTGAAAAAAGTTTGGTAAAAAGATAAGAAAGTTCCAGCTTCTGGAACTTTCCTGGAAGAGAGTTCCGGAACAATATTTTCTACTTTTAATATACTTTAGCCATGCCTGTTTTCCCATTAAACAATGGCAGTAATTACTATGTTTACGTAGCTATTTTACGTAGTTTGTTTATGAAATTGTTTAAAACAAACAGAGAAATTCCATATTTTTGAAAAATAAGAAAACTCAAGGAAAACCTTTTACGGACGCCGAGGAAGTAGTGGCTGCGTTTCAAAAGCCCTTTGAAGGGACTCTTAAGGACGAGTGGGCAAAGTGCTTTTCTCAGTGGTTCCATCGGAATCGATGTGAATGGACACTTTTTTGAAAAGTTATAATAAAACTAATAACTTGCTTATTTCTCGAGCTTTTGATTTTCTAAGAACTTTCAGTGTCGCCCTCGTAGTAGTAATAAATAGAGTAACAAACACTTTTCTAATTATGGGTTTTCCTCGTTTGATATCTTAAGTAATTTGCATTAGAAAGAACAACTTGACGATAGGTTTGCTATTTACATGTATGATGTAATAGATAAGATAAAACCGTGTACAAACTGTCACAAACATTTCGTAATCGTTACCGTAATACTACCTGGAAACGTAGAAAAAAGAATTAATGAGAACTGTAGCGCTAATTGTTCAGTTTAAAAAGAAAGAAAGTTTTTATTTACTTTTTGCATAATTTCAGGTTACCAATGATAAAAATATTAATTTATTTAATACATTGTTGGTAGTGTATCATATACTTTGTAGTGTATCATATACTAACTAGCTGTTTCCCATTACTTTGTCCGTGCGAAAACATTATTGCGAGTTTTGCATCGCTCGGTAATGCTCATTCACTTTTCACTTTCACTTCACAATTTTCTTTTTATCAATCTACTCTACAAGGATCATTCGTAGCGTATTAAGTAAATTATGATATCTTGATTATTATGCTATGTAATACTTATAAAAAAAAATTAAACAAAAATTAAAACCGAGTTCAAAGTTAAAAAAAAAACTAAAAAGTAATAAAACAATTTCCTTAATTTTTGTGCCTACAATTTATAATCAACTTGTTCTTCTACTAATATACAATCTTTGCATTTACCACGTCATTATTGTTACTTTTGAAGTCGGTGTCAGCCAAGGTAGGTGGGGAGATAGGTCCGTAGGTACATCAACAAATACGACACCGGCTGGTGTCGTATTTGTTGGTGGTGGACTGGTAAGCTAATATATAGTTCTAGAGTGTGGACTGTGGAGGCCATATCGGTAAGACGGAAGATAGGTTGACCTCTTACTCCGTGCAATGGCCGGTTCTAATTCTTGTTAACTAACACATCTTGAAGGTTAGAGAACTGTTTGGTTCTAATTTCATTGTGAACTCTTTCTTTTTTTATTAATAGAATTGAGATGATCTAAGAAATAAGAATATGGTTACTATATCAGATGGTAATATTGTGTAAGTATGGTCCACATACCATTTGTAGAACCTTTTTTTTTCGGATGGATCTATGCTAATGGCCCGAAGGCCCTAATGTTTCGCCGGATTAGTGAGGGCCCATTTGGCTCACTATTGGTTTGTTAAAGTGGGGGGTTGCCCCCCACCAACCGTGCAGTCTGCGTCCACACGGCCTCCTGGTTGTAGAATCTGGGTGACATAGGCAAGGCTCGCAAAGCAGTTTTCTCGAAGTCCTTTTTTTTTTTTATCGCCGGGAAATGCTCTGAGGCATCCCGCGGGGGAGTGGGTCTCCCCACGCGGGTATGTGGGACTCGCTGCGACCAAAAGCTGGTAAATGGACTCGGCTCTACCCACTAAAACCTGGCGAGTGCCCCCAATGCCGCCTTTGATGAGGTGCCCCGGATCTAGAAAACAAACAGGGCACCTCGACGGCTAGTCAGTCCCGCAAGGGACTGACGCCACCTCCACAGAGGGGTTGTCCCGCACCACAGATCAACCCCTCCCAACGTCGGGACAGTACAATGGGGTGAGGTTCCCATCCTCACCCCTTGCCCCCTGCTCTTCTGTCCCCTCTTCTTATAAGAGGGGTACAAAGAGCCCCCTCGGCCCAATTAGCTTCGCCCAAGGTGCACCGCTCACCAGTTTTCTCGAAGTCCTACAAAAAAATATGGGCAACAACAAGGGATACTGATGAGCCCACTGCCCAAGGCTTCTTTCCTTTTTATAGTTTACTCTCGATAGTGTTATGGATATCGCGGAATTCACAAAATTCGTAAATTAAATATTATTTTTAATGATATAGCGTTTCTCAATGTAGTGCTCTAAACTGGATTGAACCTTCTTCCTGATCTGACCGGGCTTTTTTGGCTTCATGAAAGTGATGTGCTTCAGTCAAGTGAAACAAGGTTCAGTTTTAATACTATCTAAATTCTGTAGACTTGTCTCTCATTTTCAAACCCTTTTTAAGATACATCTTCTTGGATCTCTTCTTAGAAGTCATGCACATTCTATTGCCTTCATCTATAATTAAAAGTATTTTTCAAGAACGAAAAAAAATAGTTTTTATGATCAAAGTAAGACATCTAAATCTTACGTAAATAGGGCCATTAAATTTTCTAACAAGGCTTATTTAATCGTCGAACATACAGCTTGGCAAAAAAGAGTATGACGTGGTGACAGGTGGAACTAAATATTTTACTAAATGGAAACCTATGATGTTGACAATACTTGGCCGACAAATACTAGATTTTGAGTAAAGTTTAGTGTTTCACATTTATTTTTAACGATTTGATTAAATTATCTTACTGATTTTCCATATTATGATGAGACCTAAGTGAAAGTGGCGCCCTCATTTTTTCCATACTCTTTTTTGCCAAGCTGTAATTATCATGGTAAAGAATTATCTCAGACACATAGGTACAAAAATATTGATGTTAAATTTAAAACGAATTAAACTTTTCTTCGTTTCGTCTTGGGGATTTTTATTCTGACAACCTCTGTGGCTCAGTGGTAAGCGCGTTGGCGCTCAAGCTGGAGGTTGCGGGTTCCAATCACGCCAGGGAACAAAAATATTTTCTGTGTTCCTGGGTCATGGATGTATATTAAATATGTGTATTATATAATAAAAAAGTTTAAATATATGTATAGTACGGGTACCAGACAACGGAAATATATTTAAATATATTTCCGTTGTCTGGTACCCGTAACACAAGTTCTTCGAGAATTTACCACGGGTCCAGATTGACGTGGTGTGAAAGCGTCCATAGATATTATTATTATTACTATTATTATTTATGAGCGAAGTATCTCCCACAATTATATTTTACTGTGTTATTTTTTATGTTTGCTATGCTACAATTAAGGTTTTATCAGCTCAGTTGCTCAAATAGTATATCGTTTTATTAATTATTATTGTTAATGGATTATTAATTGACATCTTACTTATCTATAACCAAACGAACATTTAACCAATTTAAAACGCTCAAGTATTAATCTATACATCAGTACAGATAGATAAAATTGGAGTGTCTGTTTGTAATATTAAAATAACTGCTTTTTACATGCATACGAATGTATACACGGTACGTAATATACCAAAATAGCATTTTTGTTTTTTTTTAATTTTGTCTGTCTGTCTGTTTGTTCCGGATCATCTCTGAAACGGCTGGGACTTTCACTGGAAGATAGCTGATGCTATAAGGAGTAACTTATATAGGCTATAAAAATAATCATCATCAATCCGGGTACGGCTGTAAATCTAACTTAACGCGGGCGAAGCTGCGGGCAATAGTTATAATAATATTATACTAACGGACGAACAGATTTTATTGTGCCATGCGCTCGTTTATAATATTTACTCTGTAGACTTAATATAAGAGCGCGGTATTCAAACAGTGTCAATAAGTAACTGCCGCTTAGTAGTTGTAGAAAAAGTGTAGGAAACATTTTGAATATTTTATAATGTGTAAGAAAATAGACAAAGACGAGATGAACAACGACGCGATTGATATATCTAGTATTTTGGAGAAATTCGGCAAATATCAGGCGTGGCAATATTTTTTGTTCTGTTTACCGATGATTTTTGTTTCGATGTCTAGTGTTAATTTTGTGTTTGTGGCCGGGCATGTGAATCATAGGTACTTATGTGATTTTGAACAATCTTTTGCTATACTCACTTGACTGAAAATCTCGAGTGCAATCTTTTATTCTTTTTGTAAGTTTAAATAGGCAAACTTGCGACCAACTGTTTACTGTATAACTGTTTATCGGTACAGGAGAACATAAATCCACTCACTTTGGGACATTGTTTGCCCTGAGACATATTATGGCATAACACTGTCATATATTTTTTCCATCCTTCGTTATAGTTTTTTATTAATTATGAATACCAACATCCAATATTAACAAAATTACCTTAAAAGAAAATACTCGATTTCCGTTTCACAAATTAACTTGCACTTGTAGTTCACAAATTCTCACCAATTTTCCACGAGGAGATATGATTAGCCATCATTTTTTAAGGTTATCCTCCAAAAATTAAGTAGTATTAGTTTTGCAGTTGCCGCATATTGTTTTATACTAATTTCTTATTAAATAAAAACAATACGAACGAAAAGATGTCTAGATAGTTCTCGTCGAAACGTATTTATAGCTAACCTATTTTCTGAGACAGTTTTAAACAGCTGTGCTCCGCGGTTTTACTCGCCTTGAAAATCGAAAAAAACCAGAGAAATATTTATATATTTGTAATATATAATACTGTAACATTTAAAAGCAAAAAAAATCAATTACAAATGAATAATTTAAGAAAATGGTAATTTTATGGTATTTCCATATTCTCGCTTTTAAAATCCAGAAGAGAATAAAAGAAACTTCTTTAAAATAATTAAAAAAATATAAGGTTTCAACTGTATTGAAAATTTTAGGTGTCGTGTATCAGAATGTGAGGGTACTGATCCAGTTTTCTCACCCACTTGGTGGCCTGACTCTCAGATCGATAGTTGCACCAGGCCAGTCCTAAACGGAACTGGTGGCCTGGACTCAGTATGCACTAACACCAGTTTCACGGGTGAAGTAGAGAAATGCACGGATTGGGTTTACGAAAACAATGACACCATTGTTTCGGAGGTATTAGTATACACATAAAGTTTTAGACCACAGCTTGTACAGCAAATTGTGCATGAAATTTAATGTTTCTGACCCTTGCATAATATTATATTATGCTGGCTATATTTTGCTGGGTTCAGAAACATAAATTATTTATTTTATTGAAATCTACTGAATTCAAAAGTCTGAAAGAGATTTCATTTTACTTGTAGACAAAATATACAGACAAAAATTCTTATAAGGTAATAAATAGTTACTTCAATGTTCTTAATGGTTCTGTATGTCAATGATTATTATATTTTAGCTAAATCTTGGCTGTCAACCATGGAAAGTGAACTTTGTGGGGACGATACATGGCGTCGGGATGATCATAGCTATGGTAGCGTCGGGGTGGATGTGCGACAGGTGATAATATTTTTAGTTTCATTAAAAAATGTTCTAATAATCGCTTTTTAATTAAAAGGTAAGGTGGGGTGATATTTAAAAATCTTTATCACTTTTCCACATTTAATAAATACTCATATAAAATATAAAGTAGGTACAAAGATTTCATTTTAATAACATCTTTTAGAACATTATAAAACAATAATTTAATCATATTTTGTTTCTGATTAGTGAATAATTTTAATCACAAGTATTAAATAATAAAATATAATATCTCAGCTGATAACTTTGTATTCAAGAGTTGTACAAATAAGACAATATTTGAAGACGAAGATAGTAAGTACCTACTATAATGAGCAGTTCGCAAATATGATATTAAAAATACAGTAATGCTAACGTACTTATTATAGAGCGTTTAAAGAGCAATTTTTTAGCAAAAAAAAAAAGAAAATATGGATTTATTTTATGTTTGCAAAATGAAATGTAATTTTTTTTTTAACATTTATAAAAAATTACCTAATACCTAAAATAAGCAACAATGTTTTGAGCAAAAAAAATAAAAAAGTGAATATCCACTTTTTTATTTTTTATATGTTTTTTAGCAAAATTAAATTTGCGATTTTTTTTAACAATATAATAATTATAAATTAACAAATAGTAATAATAAACGTGAAGCGATTGCGGATTCTAATAGAGCATTTAAGGCGAGATTATGAGAAAATACCGCTAATTAGACCCTTTTTTCGTGATCAGTTTGGGACACTTCCTTAAATGATAAAATATTGAAAAAAATCATGCGTAAAGAATAGATACTTAATTAAATACTAATTCGAACAGAATCTTAAAATTTATTGTAATCATTTAGTAATAAAATTCCTAAGTTAGCCATAAAATATTATTGTTCAGTTCAAAGTTCTCGTTTATTTCAGTGATAACCATAGTTTTTTTTCGAGAAACAAATTATTCTACGCTAACTTCCTTCCGGTCAATGATCAGGATAAAAGTGCTTTTATATCGTTCTAGGTTCGGACGTAAACCTACCTTGATTATATGTTGTGTGGGTTGTGTACTCGGAAATCTCAAAGTATTTGCTTCGTCGTATAGCATGTATATCTTTTTTGAATTTCTGGAAGGTGCCGTATCCACGGGGACATATACGGCTGCGGCAGTTATAAGTGAGTTCTTTTTTTAGTAAAAACATATGGATGTGTCTATAGATGAGTCTATAGTAATGGTCAGTGTTCAGTCTCTCATGAACATTAAGTATTAACAAGCTTACCCGAGGCAAGCCTTTTGTGCCAGGTGCAACCAACTCATACATGCATAACTCATCCTGAGCGGCTCAATACTTTGTGCCTTTGAGACTTTGTGTCTGTAATTAGATGTGCCTCTTCTTGTTTCGCTCTTCCTTTTGAAACATAGCTGACTTGCAAGGAAGAAACAGGATTGTAGTGTTTGTGTCACGCGAACCCGTACTGGTATTTTTTTAAATGTTGTGACAAACTTTATTTAGTAAGCCTTTCCTTTTTGGTACACAAAAGATTATCATTTCGTATCGACTTATATTATATTTAAATTTTTGAAGATAATTTTATATTAATTTAAACATAAGCATTTATAATATTATGTACTAAGAGAGAGTGACGATGGCCTAGTGGATGTGGATACGGGCTAGGACCCTTGAGTGAGAGCCGAGAGGTCCGGGTTCGATCCTGACCCCTCTGTGATGCCTAGAAATGGGTTTTTCTAAATTTCTAAATTTCTACGTGCACCTGAACATGAGATCATCACTTCCTCACCGATGACATCATCAACATCGTGAGGAAACCTGCATGCCTGCTGAGAATAAAAGTCTTTGGAGGTGTGTGCGCTGGCCCAAAACCCTCCTCGCCTGATTTCGAGGACGAGACCCGTGCCCAGCAGTTGGACATATTATATATTAGGTACTAAGAATTTTCAATTATAAAATAGTAATCTATCTTTCAGTGACAGAGTATAGCAGCTCGAAAACTAGGATTGTGGCTGGAGTTTTATTTGCCTATGCGATTTACTTGGGTGAGGCCTTGTATGCTATTATAGGTATGTATGTACCTAACTGGAAGGAGTTGCTACTTATTATATGTAGCCCTCCTGTAATGTTCCTATCATACATATTACTCATAAGAGAAAGCCCACGCTGGGAAATATTAAATGGTAAAATAAATGAAGCGAAAGGAACATTAAAACACATAGTGGAAACGAACAAGTTGAAAGTGGACACAGAACAAGTTGACAAACTGAGTGAAGAAGAACTTAAAAAGATGTTCAATTTAGACAAAAATATTGAAAGCGAAGGATTCAGAGAAATGTTCAGGTGTAGACAAATCGTGATAAGATTGGTAGCGGGAATAGTTTGGCGTTTGGCAGCGAGTTTTATTTACTACAGTCTGGTTGTGAACTCGGTTTTCTTGCCGGGTAATAAATATATTGTTTTCTTGCTAACCGCTCTGACATCGTTCCCTGGGGAACTGCTATCTATGTATTTAATGAACAAAATTGGCAGGAGAAAGCCTTTAATGGGTGGATTCCTTGTTTGTGGATTAACATGTGTTGCCAGCGCTTACGCCCCAGAATGTAAGTATTGCCATAATTTATTTTTACACTTTTTGATGTGAAAAGTCTATTATCGCGCCTGGGCCGTGAATACTGTGACGCTGTCATGTCGTGATGCCCCACTACGCCGCCGCTCTCGACTTCTTTGTGTGTGTACACGAACATTATGTTTCATTGTTAAATAGAGAATGTTAATTCTAATGTTAAATGTTAGATGCTTCACATCTGCCGGGCGTTCGTGACGGCCACCACCTTTTTATATGTATATAAATAGCTGTTGCCCGCAGCTTCGCCCGCGTTTACTTAGATTTTTAGACGTAGCCGGATTGATGGTGATTATTTTTATTTATATATAGCCTTAGTTACTCCTCATAACAGCCGATATATGCCAGTGAAAGTCCCATCAACATAGGCCCTGTCGTTTCAGAGATTAACAAACAAACATACATACAGACAAAAATTGTAAAAAATGTTATTTTGGTATACGTACCACACGGTATGTGTATACATATACATACATCGATATGCATTAAATAAAAAGCGGTTATTTGAATATTAAAAACAGACACTCCAATTTTAGTTATCTGTATTTTTTTTACTCAGTACCTATTTCTTTTGACGCAGTAATGCAAACCACTACTGTTCTGTGGTGCAAACGACTATAATCTAACTTTTGTTTCAGCTTACAAATGGGTTAAAATAGCCTTATTTTTATTTGGAAAGTTGCTTATTTCCGCATGTTACACGGGAACTGTGGTCTATACTATGGAACTGTTTCCAACGAGTGTACGTGGCTCCTGTATAGGTCTGTGTACCCTGGCGTCCTGTGCTGGAAGTATGCTTGCACCTTTATCACCGGCATTGGTAACTTTTTTAAGCATTTTATTGTTTTATAGCAATAGCATCAATTTATTAGTTATTAGTATTTTTATATAAAGTCTTTATTTTACATAATATATTACTATTAAGGTAATAACTCCACAACGAGAAAAGAAACTACTGTCTGTTTGATTTTTTAAAAGCGCTAATCTTAACAAATATCAATCGGATTAGATTTTTTTCAGAATTAGGAAGACTATTTAGACTGGTTATTTATTTTAAGTAATACCCGCTGGTAAAACCGCTGGAAATAGATAGTTTATTATAAGCTAGTTGTATGTAGATAATATGACGTGACAAGAGTACCTATTTTTATGCACTTTCGCATTTGATTTGTAAATAAGATTACGACATTCAGGAAGACCCTTAGAGAGTTTTAATATTTATAAATCAATTGTTTTGTTTCCAGACTCTTATATCTCCAGTACTCTCGTCGTTTTGTTTTGCATTTGTGGCCACTCTCGCCACCGCGCTGTTGATTGTGACACCAGAGACAAAAGACACGCCGTTATTAGACACCATAGACCAAATCACAATCAGCTGGCAAAAAGCGAAGGACTTAAAAATGAAACAGGCGACACAGACAAAAGAGGTCACAGCGAATGACAATAGGCGACAAAGTTTAGATAACGTGACAAATGCTGTTTAGTGATTTCTTTATTGATATGAATGGAATTACAAAAAAAGTTAAAAAGAGAAATGAAAAAAACTCACATGAGGAAAAGTTATCGCGTACGAGCATGACAGAGACAACATGAGAATAAAAAATAAATGAATGTGTTGTTTTATTTAAACTAGTTATAGCAGACTGCAGGCATATACCTATGTATTATTTATATGGCAGTGGGCTGCAATGGTCACACACTCAGGAGAACGGATGGCCGATGGGCCAATAACGTTCAAGAGTGGAGGCCGCGTTTAGGTGTAGAACACATAAGCGTGCCTTATAGCTCGGGCCTTACACGCGCGCGGCAGATCCCCCGATCGGCCGCGCACAGGTCCCTCACTGCGGTGCGACCACCTGTCGCCGCCGCGCCCTCCTGCGAGTAGGGGCAGCAGTGCGCTCCCTCTCCCGCTCTGCCTCCTCCTTCTGCGACATCACGTCCTCGCAGAAGGAGAGGACCACCTGCCACATGCTCTCACTGCTCCGCTGCAGAAGCGGGCTATTCGTGCAATTTACAAGTTGCCTCCCTATTCATCTTTGAGAGAAAAATTTAAAGAAATAGGAATTCTGACTGTCACCTCTCAATACATCTTAGAAAATTTACTGTATGTCCGTAAAAACATAAATGAATTTTGTAAGAAAAGTGATATTCATAGTAGGAATACACGTAATAGACACAGGTTACATGCACCAATGATTAGACTTTCGAAAGTAAGCAATTCTTTTAAAGGCAACTGTATACGCTTTTACAATATGATCCCAGAAAACGTTCAAAAGCTCTCCATAAAAAAAATCAAAAAAGTTGTTAAAGAACGTTTGTGTGGTAAAGCATATTATAAAGTAAAAGATTTCATGGAAGATACCACACCCTGGGAATAAGGCGTTCCTCCCGGGCATTTCAAGATAAGATGTTAAAATTGTTATTAATATAATATATTATTTGAAAAGATTAGTTCCACTGAGTTTGTTTCGCCGGTTCTTCTCAGTGGGCTTACCTTGGAACCGGTGGTAGATTCAATTGACGTTCAAAAAGATACTGTATTAGTACTATTTTGAATAAAAAAAAGTTGATTTTGATTTTGATTTTCACTGACAGTCATCGCTCGGATAACCGCAGGGAGCGACAGGTCCGTGCCAACCTCAACGATGAGGGGCGCCCTTTCCACGCCGCCAGGGTGTGGTCTGCAGTGTCTTCACTGCTGTCGCAGTGATGACACCTTCCACAGATACCTTGCGTAGCAGCCGTGCCCCGTCAGGATCTGCACAAGGTGGAAGGTTATTATCCCGTGCCGCCGGTTAACCCACTGCTCTAGGATGACCTGCACTCGGCTCCTCTAGCCGTTTCTTCCACTCGCGGAGCATTCACCGTCTCAGTCGCCTCCGCCAGCTCTCCCCCTCTCCTTCGGCCTCGTCATCATTCGAGACCTCCTCCTCCGCGTTTCCCCTCCTCCTCCGCCAGGTACGCGCCAGGGCATCTGCCACCAGATCCCACGGCGCAGTGTCCGCCAGTATGCACGGACGGTCGTGACGGCTATGACCCGTTGCGGACGTCGCAACAGGGACACGTTCTCCGACGTCAGAGGGGCCGCCCATATCGGCGCGCCGTACAGTGCTATCGACTGCAAGACGCCCGCATATAGGCGGCGGCAGCCAGCGCTCGGTCCACCCACGTTGGGTAGGAGGCGAATCCTGAGCCGTATACTTATTTTAGCAAAATATTATGTAATAAGAAATAAGTTTCGAGTCTAAAGTATATTGCCAATCTATGAGACACGAAAATGAATGCATGATTCACTTATAAAGTAGTGTGTAAGACGTCGAACATTAATTTTCAATCATTTTCGAGTTCTACACAACTTTAAAGCTTTCGCCCAAGACATCAAACTCAATTGTAGAGTACCTATTTGATATATTACCTTAAGAATATATACGTTAGCAAAACGTTTTTTAAATAATAATCAATTGGGCACAAATCAATCAAGCCAATATACGCGTTGGATTTTAAGATGACGAAACCAATTAGAAAATGTCAAAATATGGTGCATTTGTTTTGTAATAATTTATGATACTTCACAATGCAGGCAACAATAATCATCATCTTTATAAATCTTTCTCTGTTCACAGCAACTTTGGCAATTTCAATAGACGCCAAAACGTCAGATCCCCCACCACTCGCTTCCAATTAGGATCGGCCATTGCACCGAGGTAGAGGTTAACCTATCCTTCGTCTAAACTCTAACCGATGTGACCTCCACAGTCCACGCTCCAGAACTATATTAGCTGACCGGTGATCAGGTCTTCGGTATGACCCCACCATGGTTCAAGCCTTGTCGTGGCGGTGGGGTTCAGTAGCCTAAGGTGAGCACAGCACCTTGGGCGAAGCCGATTGAACCAAGGGAGATGCTCTATGTACCCCTCTCATAAGAACAAGTCCCCTGTTCCTATAAGAGGTACAAAGAGCCCCCTCGGCTCAATAAGCCTCACCCTGGGCTACTAAGCCCCACCGCCACGTCAAGGCCTGAACCATGGTGGGGAACAAGACAGTCCTGGAACTATTACTTGTGACAAATTTTTCTGACATTGAGAGAGAGGCTGCTAAGAAATATGCCTATTAGTTTAATGAACTCATAAACAATAATTCTAGTATTTGGCTTTTGAATATCTTCCCTTTTATCTGACTTTAAGCATTATACCTTACATTTAACAGCATGTAGCCGGCTAATGCTAATTACAATGACGCTCTTATACTTTTCGTTCATGTATTCATAGTTCATACCTACATAATATTTAGTTTTTGAAGCTTTTATAAAACGTTTGGGTTCGCAAACTAACGTTTGGCTTTTTGTCAACATTTTATTACTTATGTAAGTTTATATACTTATGTACTGGGTTGTTTAGGTAAACTTAACCTTTGCTATATAAAATATCTTAGATACGTTACTTTTTTTTTCGAAAGGGCATAGGTAATATGCCTTTTTGGCCGTTTAAGCTTAATCGGTACAGAAGGTGAGTAGATCGCTCACCTAAGAATAAATACATCAATCAGAAATACAAGCTAACCAATGTGCTGATTTATATCTTATCAGTGTCCATGCGCTGCGCAAGACTGTAATTGCCTATTTATTAATGTCTGTTGATGTAATCAATACTCATTACTATGGTTATGAAAGCATAATAATATGCTTGTAGTATTCTCGTCCTCACTTATTAACCCTATTTATTTGGAGTCGAATGAGACCGTTTCTCTAGCTATCTCTCAACGATTCAAATATCAAAATTTCACTCGATCTATAACTATTAATTACCTACTAGCTGATTTTTAATCATAAAAAAGTGATGACGCAATTGATTCATCGGACATTTTTTAAGTCTGGAATGTTTTTTTTTTATTGTAGGTATTAATTGTACCTACTTATTTCTTACTTTGTTCATTGTTAGTCAGCTATTAACAAAGTATGTACAAATATTTTTGTAATTGTTATAGCATGTAACCAAATTCCAACTGGTTAAGACTAGAATCGAGCCAGGGTGTCATCACTGTGACAGCAGTAAAGATGCTGCAGACCACACCCTAGCGGAGTGTCCTGCTTGGGCGGAGTAAAGGGCGCTATTGGTCGCCGAAGTGGACCCGGACCTATCGCTCCCTGCAGTCATCCGAGTGATGACCGACAGTGAGAGCGCATGGCAGGCGGTCCTGTCCTTCTGCTAGGTAGTTCTTTCTCCTTTTGTCCCCTCTTATAAGAAGAGCGGCCACAAAAGCAGGGGGCAAGGGACGAGGACGGGAACCTCACCCCATTGTACTATCCTAACGTTGGGAAGAGTTGTTCTGTGGTGCGGAACAACCCCTCTGTGGAGGTGGCGTCGGTCCCCTGAGGGCTGAATAGCCGTCGAGGTGCCCTGTTTGCTCAACAGATCCATGGCACCTCACCAAAGGCGGTGGCACTCGCCAGATTTTAGTGGGTAGAGCTGCGTCCACTTACCAGCTTTCGGGCGCAGCGAGTCCCGCATACCCGGCAGACCCACTCCTCCGCGGGATGCCTCAGAGTATTTCCCGGTGTTAAAGAAAAAAAAGGGTTACCATCCCTGCTTACAGAGGAAAGTGCCTTAAGGCACACTGTCGCCGGTGCGGACGTCCATAGTTCCCGCACCGGGCCAGCACGATGAGAAGAACACCGCTGGGCTTAGTGGGTAGAGCTGCGTCCACCTTATCTTTCGGGCGCGGCGAGTCCCACATACCCGCCTGGAAAGGTGCCCCTCCCCCGCGGGAATACCTAAGAGTATTTCCCGGCGGAAAAAAGGACTAGAATCGAGCGATCCGAGTTTTATGTGACTTGGGAAAATATTATTAATAATCAGAATGTATCACAATATGAATATGCTATTATAATGCTCTCCACTACTCATTTCAAGTTCAAACAATGACAGATCATCTATGTCCGAATCCAATGTGTCCATAGTAGTCCATACTCATGACGTCGGATCAAGAAACAGATTCACGGGCTTACGGACATGTTCGAAAACAATAATTGTTCATTATTGCAGAGGTTTAACTTTTGTCTTAGTTTATGTCTAAAGGCAGTTTAACTATCTAGCTGTTGCCTGCAGCTTCGCCCGCGTTACTCAACTCCTATATGTCACAGCGTGATGTTATATAGCCTATAGCCTTCCTCGATAAATGGGCTGTCTAACACTGAAAGAATATTTCAAATCGGACCAGTAGTTCCTGAGATTAGCGCGTTCAAAAAAACAAACAAACTCTTCAGCTTTATAATATTAGTATAGATGAGGCGGAACACAGAGGGGAGGTGGTGGTTGCGGTGTCCTTGGACATCCTTCAACAGCACAGTGTGATATGGGAGGCGCTGAATTACTTCGGTGTCTCCTGTGTGCCTCTAAGGAGGCTGTTGGAGGCGTACCTCTCCGAGAGGAGGGTTGCCTGCAAGAACAGGTGTAGGTGCGTAGAGTGGTGGCGAGTCGTGTGCGGTGTACCACAGGGATCGGTTCTCAAGACATCGGCTATTACTGGGTCCTGCGAGGCCGCCTCCTCCCTGGGATGGGTGTCATCTGCTAAGCGGATGACACTCTCGTGTATGCCCGGGACGAGGCTATAAGGAGGCGGCGCGGTTGGCCGAGGTCGGGCTTGACCTCGTGATCAGCCGCATAGAGAGGTTAGGGCTTCGGGTCAGACCTGAGAAGACCGAAGCCCTTTTCTTCCGCCGGACCGGTCGGAAAGGAACCTAGCTTGTTTCTTAGTTTTTTTTTAATTATTTATATTTACCATAAAGACATGTAGCGTCCTTGTTTGCCTCTACACACCTTTTACTTGATATAAGTAGTATGTAGCGTCCTTGATTGACGGTACACACTTCTGAATTGATAATCAATAATAATTAAAATATACTGATTTATTGATCCCTTGATATGATCTAATGACCCGGTGTGCGAGCACGCGCGATTGCCTTGATAGCTCGGAACGTACCAACTACATTTTACATGCAATTCTGTAACCAAACGCGTGTCACAAACCGCTGACTCGCAAAACCTACGCTATTGTACGATTTACCTCGTATGTACGAGGAGCATGTGCTCCCACACCGAACAAGATGAAAAGTTAGAGTGATGAGATGATAATATAAGATGATGCCATTTGGTCCTTAGCCTACACTTGTTAGTAAGAAAATTACAAATAATTTATGATCTAAATATAATTAAATTTAACACTATCGTCACCGATTACATAAACTGAGCGGAAGATCGGTGACGTACATTTGTTTTGCTTATTCACTTTTTTACACGGAACTCTATAACTGTCAAAGTTTCCCTCACTTTTAAAACGCGGAACACCACTAACGCACCTGTCACTTACACTACACGCACACTGATGGTCGATAACCGCTGTGGAGGAGGGCGGCCGCCGCCTGGCCGCCACCGGTTGCAGAGTGGCCGGCGTCGGCCGCCTTCGTAGGAAGCTGCGCGATCCCCAAACAGCTGCCCCAACGATAGCCACGACAACGATGATATAAGTTGCCGTATAATGATGAATGTCGTGGCTGCTAATGCTATCATACAGCGGAACAGTCTGCTTCATCTCTTGGAGCTGCTCGAATGCTCGCTGAAGTTGTCTTTATCGCTTGTGTTAGTAACGCCGAGGGTTGGAACCGATATATTAAAAAAGTAGTTTATTGGAGATATTTTCGGAGCAATAATATTAGGTTTGAAGTGTAAATTACTCACTTTCTGTTTGTGAGTATACACAGTGATGTCCTGGAACTTCAGCAAACATCCGGGATTTATAGCCAATAAGCCAGAATACCATAACTGTATCGATGACACTTGATCGTCGCATAGTATTTTGACCTTCTGTTGCTGACAATAAAAATAAAAGTAAGTATTGACTTGATTTAATTCCTGCCACTCTGGAAGGCAGGGTTCCTCATAAATCTTGCATCTTCCAGAGACAGCATCCTTTTCACAAAGGCTTTCATCGTCCTTCAGGGTGTACACCGGAGACCTGGTCCTACATAAAAGAGTGCCTGACTCTTGTTGCAGACACGATTTTAAATCACTTTCAGATATAGGCAACAGAGCGTCTTTCTTTAAGTTAATAGCTAGGTAACTAGATACGGGTTTTATATGAATCATCATATTATTATTTACTAAACGTGGTACGGGGATGATTTTATGAATTTCGTAGGTGTCTCGGTGAACTAGAGGTATTTTAGTTTCGAATAATAGGTAGTTGGTTGACATTCTAGCTTTAACTTTTAATAAATGATATATATTAGGTAAACTTATGTTCTCAAAGGGCAGTGCTAAGTCTTTCGATATTTTAGCTGAAATAGTGTTTAGTTCTTGGCGTAGTTGATCAGGTGTCAGGAGGTGTAAGCTGAGTTGGCCGTTGTAGATGTTGGTCATAGTGTCTAGCAGGATATTCTGCATGTCCTTGAGATGAGCTAATATATTGTTGGCTATTATTGTGGAGAGAATGAAGTCGTTATTTGTAAAGCTTTCATTTTTTACGGCGTTTAATTGTTGTTCTACTTGATTTAATCGTTGGTGGATGAGCTTGTGTTGCTTGTTCATGACGTTCTCAGTACGTTTTAATAGATTAAACTCGGCTTCGACGATTGAGGTCTGGTTCTTCCAGAGTGCGGCTAGATAATCTTGATTATGTTTGATGAGTTGAATGTCTTGCTCATATTTTTCAGCGAAATTACTGTCCAAAATTCCGAATAGAGTTTGCTAAATTGCCAACTCCGTTTATTAGTCCTCGTCGCGTGCGCACAGTATGCTTGTTCATCATAACATTATTATAATGACTTAATTGTTCGTAGCCGTGATGTAATTGTAACATGATCGCTGCGCAGTGTGAATGATCGTGTTCACTATCACAAATGTTTTGTAAATAATCTAAGTACTTGCTAAATGTTAATGAGCCCTCCCAGTAGGGACTCATGTCGTAGTAGACAACTAGGCGCCACTCGTCCTTGATTAGAGCCATGTTTGTCACCTTATCGAAGTACAAACTTTGATTATTTTTAAACGGCGTAATATAAAGGTCAAAAAATAAAAGCTTGATATAAAGGTCATCATAAAAAATAAAATTGTAAATACTAACTTAGAAAAGCTATAGATATTTATATTTTTCTTGCTGGTTTTGGTAACGTGATATACTTGTTTAACGTCATCGCGTTTTACATTTGATTTTTGTCCTTAACTGGTAGAATGGATAGTTTAACGAGCGGGCGTTTTATGAGGCCGTTTTTTGTTTTTAATGTAACAACCCTGACGTAACCGTCGCTCCCTGGGTGTAGCTCCAGGACCCGGCCGAGTGGCCACCTCCCGGCCGGCAAGTTGGTATCTTGAATGAGTACTATGTCGTTGACCTTGATATTCTCTTGTGGTTGCCTCCACAGCAAGTGGAGGCAACCAGTACTGATAAATGCGTAAGATATTCTAAGCGCCATTTTTTCCAGATGTCATCGAACAATCTTTGTGTTTGGTGCCAACGAGTACGTAAGTCGGTTTCAGTGTTATAAAATGCTAAATGAGGGCCGCTAGTTAAAAAATGTGATGGTGTTAGGCAATTTAAATCGTCAGGGTCTTCGGTCATTGCACACAAAGGTCTTTGATTAATACATGCCGAAGCATGTATTACTCTCTCAGCTCGAAAGCTGAGAGAGTAATGTTGAGTATTCCTCAAATGTAAGTTTTTGTTCGCCTATCACACGTTTCATGTGATATTTGAGACTTTTGACCGAAGCTTCCCATAGACCACCTGCTGACGGCCAAGAAGGGGCATTAAAATGCCACTTGATACCCATTCGCGTAATTTCATCGATAAAGTTTGTGTTTTGAAAGGTACTTAATATTTTTTGGTATTCTTCTTTCTATCACGTTTATTATTAATAAATCTATATATCCAAGCTAAAATTCTCGCAATCTTGCTTAGTGAGCTAAATTTAAAAAGTAAGGATGTTATGATATTTTCATCTCGATTATGAATTACAGTTGTAACCAATTTTGCTAAAGATCTGTAAACTAGTTTATGTTCATGGGCGACGTCGACCACTTACCATCAGGTGGCACGTTTGCTAGTTTACCGGTGGGAGGGAAGCGCTTTGCCGCGCTCCCAGCTGCATGGGTACCATCATCTTGCTTGTTTCTCCCGTGAAACAGCTATGCTGTGTTTCGGAGAGAAGGGCAAGACAGGCAATGTAATTACTGGCACCGAGACTTATAACATCTTAGGGCTCGTTCCAGGTAAACTGGTTTATGTTCATGGGCGACGTAGACCACTTACCATCAGGTGGTACGTTTGCCAGTTTGCCTATCCAACTAACATTTTAAAAAAACCGCGGGTCACCTTACCGCGATGAATAAGGCCCAGCTGCGCTCGGCGCTGCGGGACATCGCGGTAAGGGTGGTTCGGGGGTACCGTACAGTATCGTGGGCGGCAGCCACTGCCCTGGTCAATGACCCCTCGTGGGAACACGTGTTGGAGGTTCTTGCCGAGACGCACTTCTATGTCTCGGATAGGATGTCTCTCGGCGAGAGCCTTACGTTGGACGGAATCCTGCAGGCTTGCCGACTAGGGCAAGAGGCGCTAATGCGGAGGTGAGGGGAGGACCTGTTGCGGCAGCCATATGGCAAAAAACTAACGTTTGCTCTGCGTCCGATCCTCGAACGGTGGATGCGCCGTAAGCGCAAGCTTTTTTTTTAAGAATACTCTGCAGACCTTCCGTCTGAAATAGGTGCTCACCGGACATGGTTGCTTTGGTGAGCATCTCTGCCGGACGGTCCACAGAGAGCCGTTGACAGTGTGTCACGATTGTGGTGCGGCGGTGGACTCAGCCGAGCACACCCTCGAGGTGTGCCCGAGATGGGCGGCGCTGCGTCACGGTCTGACAACAGTCATCGGAGGGGACTTCATCACCACGATGCTCGGTGACGACAAGTCCTGGATCGCGATGGTCGCCTTCTGCGAGGCAGTTATGTCCCAGAAGGAGCTGGCGACGAGCGGGTGAGAGAGGAGGCCGCTGACAAGGCCTCCCCCCGCGGGCGACCAACGTGCGTAGGAGGCGTTACTTAATGCGCGTCCAGTAACACCCCTGTGCTCGTGTCGGGTTCAGGGTGGGAACCTGGGCCAGTATGACACGACGTCGCAGGGACTGCTTATAATAGGGGTCGGGCAGTCCCTCCTTATGAGAAATAGTATTTGCCGGGGCCAGCCTGTCGCTTAGGTAATCCCGTTGAATGCAGATCCGGGACCCTCAAAAAGCGGCTGAAGGCAGTGGTTTTAGTTTACGGTAAGGGTACTCCCAGGTGCTACCCGAGATCCTGGCTACATGCGTAAAAAGCATTTCCCTGCAATAAGAAAAAACTTATAAACTGGGCGGAAGATTTTACCAAATATTTCTTAGCTACAATATTTTATATGATCGGTATGCTCCGAAATGGACTACCCGCCGTCCACAAAATGTGCAGCGGAGGGTGCGTCGCCGTGGAAGGGCAGGGTGCATACAGACAGGTTAGTGAGGGCCCTAGTCTCCCCTCGCAGCCCATCATCCCGACTGCGAACAACTTTGCGGTCCGGGAGGAGGAGGTCTTGATGGCCTTGGACTGATTACTCACCACACAAGGAAACCTCAACCACTGCGCCAGAGCCTTGTTCCGTCAGGCTCTGGCGGAGTGGTCAGTGCAGGTGGCTGTGGTCGCCGAGCCGTACCGCTTCCCCAACTCTCCAAGTTGGGTCGGTGTGTCGCCAGTGGTGGACTGTTCTGGGTGGATAGAATGAGAAGTGATAGTTGATTGATGGGGGCTAGAGGAGCGAAACCGCTTTCCTTAAGGTTTCTTGCCATTTCTCCAAAGTACACACAAAATATTGTTAACACGACAGATTGGGCCTCTGGTCTTAGCCAGTTCCGACAGCAACAAAAATAACAAAAAAAGATTAAAGAATATCTATAAAAAAAAAAAAAAAAAAACTGATTAGTTGTGTCTGAGCTTGAAGGTGATCCCATCAGCCACATCTACCATTCAAGAGGTTATGGGCCCAGCAATATATATATTTAAAACCATTGAAAAAGAAACAGTTGAAGAAGTGGTAACAATTGACTGTGTTGGGAATGAAGAGAGTGTAGAGGCAAATGAAGTGGTTTGTGAGGCAACGATTGAAGATTGTGAGTTTTGTAGATGGCCTAAGTGAAGAGGTTATGGAAGGTGGAGGAGATTTTGATGTTTTGTAATGCAGAGGAGGTTGTTGATGTTTTTTTGGTGATGTGGAGGAGGAGTCCACGTTTTGAGATCGATGAAGAGGAAACAGATGTAGTTGCGGAGGGTGTGGGTTCAAGGAGGAGTCCACATGACATGCCGAGGAGGTTGTTGATGTTTTTGGTGATGCTGATGAGGCAGGTGAAGAGGAAACAGGTTGTTGCCGAGGGTGTGGGTCCAAGGAGGAGTCCACCCGAGAAATGGGTATTTGCCTGAGAAGTAAGTTGGCTCCAGTGAAAGGGAGAATTGGTTGAAGGCTGTGGAAGAAGAAATATTTTCTTTGGAGAAGAGTGGCACATGGGAGTTGGTTGATGGGAAAGTGACTAGGTTTTTAAAGTGATTGGTGTCTTATGATAGACGGTATTAAGACTTTTAGGTATTTATAATTCAGAACTTTTTAGTGTAGGTAGTGCTAGTGTAAGGGGGTGTTAATAAAAGATATTCGCGCAGTGGAAGCGTGTGTGTAAGGTTGTTATAAAGGGGGAAGGATATAATGTTTTGTTAAATATATCGGAATTCAAAACGGAATTTTTTGAGAGAAACTTTTTACAGAATTTTTGATATCTCCTCTTCCTTTATAGTGTATTGTGTTTTCTTGTATTTTTGTGGTTTTAGTTATTATTAAGAGTTTTGGTTTTTGTGGAGAGAGAGTGTATTATTGTTGTTTCATGATTGGTAGTTTGTTTGTTTATAATTTCTAATTTCTTTTTGGGTTTTTTGTACTTGTCTGGTGTTATGATGTATATCTGAGATTAAGGGGGTGTGTTGATTGGTAATCTCAGTTTATACATACTCTTTTGATGTCAACTACGATCTGTTTGGTTTTTAAGTATGTATTATGTTTTGAATTACTTTAAATTTGGAATGTCAGTTTTTAGATATAAAAGATGGATTGTGTAATATTTTATAATTCCGTCAAAATCAATTGAAGAAGTAACATGTGTAGTTTTCTGATATATTTTTTGTATTCTCTATAAATTTCATAATGATCATATTTAATCAAATATAAATTCTAAATGTTAATGTTTAAATAAATAGTTTTTCTGATTTGTTGTGTCTGAGCTTGAAGGTGATCCCATCAGCCACTTCCACCATTCAAGATTTTATTCATTCGGATTATTTTTTCTATAGTTTTTGTTTTAAAATTTTAATCTTTATAATATATTGGTATTTGGTTGGCGTATATTGTGGAGGACTGTTTCGGAGCAGTTTTCTACAGTAGGACTGCAGTTGTGGTGGTTTGTACAGCTTGCCAAAAAAGAGTATGGAAAAAATGAGGGCGCCACTTTCACTTAGGTCTCATCAGAATATGGAAAATCAGTAAGATAATTTAATCAAATCGTTAAAAATAAATGTAAAACACTAAGCTTTACTCAAAATCTAGTATTTGTCGGCCAAGTATTGTCAACATCATAGGTCTCCATTTAGTAAAATATTTAGTTCCACCTGTCACCGCGTCATACTCTTTTTTGCCAAGCTGTATTTGGTATTGTATTTTGCAGTATATTCTAAGTCTATGGTATTTTGTATGGCTAATAGCCTAGTAGCTAATACCTTTTAATGAAAAAAAATATCTATGGTTCATACTTCAAACTCCTTTGACGTCTTTCGTGAAATGTAAATTTATGTGTCAAATAAAATGGTCGAAGGCCGAAGCGCTTTTAATTAACGTTCTATATTAGTTTGTTACTTATCATGTATGAAATAAATTAATAAATTTAAAAATAATATTGTGACTTAAGTGTGGAAAAGCTATGGATAAACATTATGAGGAATTAATTAGTGAAACACTATATAAATACATAATATTGTAGCTCCTAACAACAGATTGTTTACAAGATGAAGATACTTTTGTTGTTTTTAATTAAGGCGAGTATATTCTCACTTTTATTATCAAACGATTTAAATTGTGGAAAGAATAGCAGCCGATGTGATTTGAAATCGCGCGTAAGAAACCTATCTGAAATATTGGCTGTAAAATTCAATGAAATAGTAGTAAAGGAACTCGGCAGTGAATATACGTCGCATTTAGAATTACGGACGACATACAAAGTGAACCGGCCTCCTAACACAGATGACGATGTCTTATCTAGCATCGTGGATAAACTAAGTTATAAATTGTCATCAGCAACAAACATTCTTGTAGATATGAATGGCACTTTCAAACACACTGATACACCATCCTTTACGCATCCTTGTCCGTTTAATTCAATACGTAAGACAGTATTTATTAAAAATCCAAATATACTAGACATCTCATTAGTAGAAACATCAAGCTTATTTGGGAGATTTAAGGACTTGAAGGTAAAGAGGCAATATTATCTCGCTCATATGGATTATGCCACTGACAAAGACTGTACAAATATGCCACACACAAATCTACGGTACTTGTATCACAAGATAGTTCATCCAGATCCTAAATTTGTTGTTTTTATAATTGACAACTATGTTCGGACAGAAACATTGCAGCACATTGTGAATGTTGTTAAAGAAACTGCTTTTGCATTACAAAGTACAGATATTTTTGCTGTAAAGTTTATGAATACAAGTAATTTAGTTAAATTTGAAGATTCATGCAGTATTGATGGGATGTCTAACTATGGAAATGCTACCGATACTAACAAACTTTTGTTAAGAGAATATTTAAATACAATAGACATAGCAAATACCTTATTATCACCTAAGACTATTAATTATGAGTTGAAAAACTTAGTAAATGAAAAGCAACTACCTGTAAACAAGTTGTTCATATATCTTACTGACACAAAAATACTGAAAAATGACACGTGGCTTAAAATATTTCCACATATAGAAAATAATGCTACCGTCAAGTTAGCTATTGGCTTAATTTATGAAGGCCAAAATGATAAAAATAGTTCTCTTGGTATTTTATCATTTGACAAATGGCATAACCATTCTAAAGAGCATTCTGTTATGAAATTACATATAAATAATAGCGGTGTTATAGGTCAAGTTGCATCAGCATTTTTGTCGTTAATGCCAAGTAACTATGACATCAAGCTACAAGTTGAAGTACCAATTTGGGAAGCAACTGAAAGAGATTTTATTATATCTTTCGTCTATCCTGTAACAAATGGAATACTAGGCTTAGATCTATACTGGTCAGACTTAGCAGAAGATATTATATATTTTAAAGGTATTAATAAACATAAGAGGGCATTTGTAATGGACTTCTCAGGGAGAGTCCTCATGCATACATACTTTCCACGACCTGAATCTACTTCGGACAAAATCAAATTTAGCAACTTGGAATCAGTAGAGTCTTATAAATTTGTTGGTAAATTAAAACAAAAAATGCTACTCAACTCTTCTGGTAACATGACATTTAATACTAACAATTCAACTAAAATAATATATGAGTGGAAGTGGGTATATAGCTTTTATATTGTATGTATTGTCTCAGAGTATGAAAAGGCCAATGTGCTTAATATGTCTAATATATTTTTCTCAAGAACTAGTAAAGATATATTATTCCATAGGCTAGATTTATTTCCACCAAAGACTGGTAAAATATGTAGACATTTTAAACAAATTGCAACTTTAGAACAAGGTACTGTGTACTTAAGTCCATCTAGTTTTCAGTCACCGTTCACTTATCTTTATGATATGGCAGACGGTCAAGAAGCTTTGTCGTACATGCAAAACTATTTAGCCTATATAAAAAGTGTTGCTCATGGCTTGCTCTCTAATCCTGGCTTAAAAAATGAAATACAGCAAGATGTAGGATTCTTAAATTCAATTTTATCCTTTTACAAAAGACAACATTTACATGGGCCTCTTTCAAAATACATTGTGAGAAGATATTCAGCCACTGAAAGTGGTGTCTTAGTAATGTTTCCTGGTACAGTCTTAGAATATGACTATGAACCAGTGAGAAGACCATGGTACACTAATGCAATGGAAAATCGTGGTAAAATTATACTGACTCCACCAACTCTTGATGTAGGTGGTGCAGGTTATGTTGTATCAATATCCTATGCTGTTACAAGTCCTATTTACCCGCCTATGGTTGTATCAATGGATGTTACAATGGGTTTTCTGTATAAACTACTTATAGAAAAAATGCCTCAATGTGCCATGACATATGTCAAGTGTTTTATAATGGATAATAATGGCTACTTAGTTTCACATCCAGGCTTAATGGATCCAAATAGCTCAGGTCCTATAGAACAACAACATATCACACATAAAGAATCAATGATAGCTATTGATATGTTGAACCATAAAGGTTTTGTGACAAAAAGGTTGTGCAGTAACTTTTTTGATAAAACAATACAAAGATATTACGAATTTAATATGTCGGTGACAAATGTGTTGTCTAATGTGGTGTCAGGTGATCATTGTGTTCACTATCATATAGCTTCAATTCCTGGAACTAATTCATTCCTTGGTCTTGTAAATGCTAAGTGTTCCAACACTGGAAGTATTGGACCATTTTGCCCTTGTAGTATGTTTGACCGTCTTTGTCTTAATTGCAATCGTATGGAACAAACAGAATGTGAATGTCCCTGTGAATGTAATTCCGAATGGTATGAATGTCCTCGAGCTAACAAATCAAATCTTAATCAGGACATACCATTGTGTGGCATGATGCCAGAGAACAACAATCATAAGTCACATTATTTTCATAATTTTGCTGAGAATCTAAAATCTTGTTTCGATTTTCAATGTGAAAATTACATGACATACTCCTCTTGTTTAGGTGTATTGGCTTGTGAATGGTGTCAGATAGATGCAGATGGGCACACCCCACTTTTGACACCATTTTGCACATCACAATCAACTTGTTTCAATGGTGTTCTTGGTGCCGTGACACCATATGGTGAAGGCACGTTTGGTCAAGTGAATAGAGATGCTTTTGCAAGCTATTCTGCTATTGGACCAATTGCTGGGTGTATTGTTACTATCAGCTTAGTGATAGCCGTTGCCATATACTGTTATAGACAAAATACTACAACAGCTAGTTGCCATAATCTGTATGTTGATGGCCCTGCCGAGACATGGCAAGATATGGATGTACAATTGAGTTACATGCCCTCGGATGATGTACCTGATCAAAGTGGCCAAGATAAATTATTACCGGTTATGGAGATTGAAGCTCCTATATCGCCATACCGTGTAGTGACAGGATATAGGAGATCTCACACAGCAGGAGGTTCAGATCATGGATACTCAACGATGACTCCTCATGAAGATTCTGAAGCAACTGGCTTTTCAGTGAATGATCCCACCATATTGTCTGATGATACTAAATCTGATGTAAGTTTCCCTGTTCCTACTAAAGTTAAACATAGACATAATACTACAGATTTGAATGTGACTGTTCTGCCATGTGGCAAAAATAATGTTATAGCACCGGTCACCGTGCATCGTAACATGGAAGCATCATAAACATATGCAATTAAGTTAATCTACCTCCAATGTACATAGTAACATTAACTAGTTATTTAATAATGTGATATAATATTTTAATATTTTGCTTAAATGTGTGTATAAAAACATTTTTTTTTAAGTATGTTATATGTATTTAATAGTTATGTGGTGCTTATAACTCGGAATATGAGTGATATGCTAAAATGGTTTAGGTCAACAAATGAATTTGCAATTATATTATGTACCTATCTTATTATCTTACCTATTCAAAACTAATCTTTTTATCAAATACCTTCCATAGAGTCTTCCCACAATATATTATGCCATAATTGAGCTTATTTACTTAAGGAAACTAAAATGTGCAGCTAATTTTATATGTCTTTTATACACTGATTTACATGTAAGGTGTATTCATAAATATTAGACGATTACACGACATGGCACAAAAACTTATAATTAAGATTAAAATATAAAAGAGCAATAAAAAATGTAAAAAATAGTAATTTTAATTGTTATTTTCTTTGTAATACAAATAAATAGTTCGAGGAAAAAGAATGTTGTTGTGATTTACTTTTTATAGGTAGAAAAATTATGTCTTACTTTGGCATCATATCAATAATGCCCTTGCCAACTTTAATTTTGTTTATATATATGTAAATTTAATTTTTGCTTGTTTAAAGTTTTTATTACTGGCGGCCACATGCCATTTGTTGCTGGTGGGCATACCTACCGGGCTTAATAATGTAATAAATGACGATGTAATAATAAACATGGATATTAAGGCAATGCCAATGCTGATACAATTGTCATTTTTAACACCTGTAGTTTAAGAGCATTAAATGTATATACTGCGCTATATCTAGAGTAGGTACATAATGTTTTGAATTTAGTTTTTGTACCAGTATATATTAATTTGAGATTGCATTAGTTATAACAAAACTGGAAAAAAAATCATTACCTTACCATAACAAATATACAGGTTTAAATTGTTAAAACAAAGATTATGTTCATGGTATAACTAATTAGATGCAAATCTATCATTAGTATAAGTAATCATAGTGTATGATGAAGTACTTAAAACAGGTTGTAAAACCTAAGTACATAATGTGTAAACCTACTTAAAACTAATTTATATTTTTTTTATAAAATATGCCAGTGCCTAAGCTGTAAGTTAGGTATTTAAGACTGAATTTGATGTTTATTGCTGTAATAAATTTTCCTATAAATTGAGTTTTTTTATTTACCTTCTTGCTTTATGCTTTACCAAACTACTTATTGGTTTTGGTAATACCATTTGGCTTAAAGCCAGGAAAGAAGATTTTTTGGTCATTACATTTAGTTAAAGTTGTATCAGACTATGATACAACTTAATATAATAAATAACAAAATAAAATATTAAAGATGTGTCACAACTCACACTTCATTATTATTTAAAGGCAAGGCATTACTTACCATAATCGAAAATGGTTTATTTAAAATAAAAATCTAATTTTATTAGAGCATACTTATATTAAAAACTTAGAACTAAGTCACATTTTGGATGTTCTAATTTAATATTATATAACATTTGTATAAATCTCTGATTTTTTTTAATCATTGTTGCTATAATATGAAAATGACTTGGTCATAATCCAAGGTATTGCTATGTACAGTGGTTACCAGTAAGCATTAAGCATATAACCGGATATAGTAGGAATGTGAGTCATACAATTGAAACAGGTCAGTGATTTGTCACTGACGTAATAGCAATTCAACCAACCAGTGATCTGTGTGTACCCATCGACAAAAGTCAGAACCAACGCAGCGTCGCCGCACATTTGGCGGAATTTGTTTTCATACAAAACAAAACATTGTACCACTCTATTCCGGTTATATGCTCGATGTAAGTAAGTTTATTATTGAACAGCCAGACGATATATATTACATTGTGATGTACAAAATTAATTTTACAGAATTTTGAGCACGCTTGTCATATTTTATACAGTAATTACTGAAGTGTGTGAGGTGTTAAAAGGTAACTTTAGTTCAAGTAAGATAGATCTGTATTTTGTACATACACACTGTATTTATTTTACTTATTTATAATTTTTTGACATAATCATTGGCTATCATGCGGGAACAATTTACACTCTTGAGTCTTACACTCTTAACACACACAACATTTCTTAATAAAATAATGAAACATTGCTAACTTGATCTCAAAATGGGACACATTGATTTTTAGTGTTCAATGAACTGACAACTCACTTTTATTTTTTATTACGAAAATTGTAATGAAAATTGAAAAAACCGGGACAATTTTGCACAGCAAATAATTTATATTACTTTTTTACTGACAATCTTTTTTTGTAGTCAATAACGAATTGACAGTAAGGTTGCACAAGATTTTAAAAAAATGGGTCCCTTTTACGTACCGGAGCTTTCTTTCGGGAAAAATTGATAGGTTACCGAAAAACGGGACATCTGGTCACGTTGAACATTACTAACATACAGTCCGTTCATTCGTCAAAGCGTATGTGCGTGTGCGTGGGCTGCGGCGAGGCGGGCGTGCGTGCGGTGGGCGTGCGTGGGTGTGGCCGGCGCCCGCCCCGCGCCCGCTCCGCGCGCTCCCACTGTTCCTGTTCCTCGGGACCGCTTAGCACGCGCACGCAACTGTTCGACTTAGCCGCGTACTGTAATACATACATACATACTAATTATATTAAGACGTTAGATATATAATGTTTGCAAGTATGGATAAAAGATCTAAACGATTCATACAATTTTAAAAATCATGAGTATAATACAGTGTTATCATTGAGTGATATAGGTTATAAAATATTCCCACCATGGTTCAGGCCTTGACGTGGCGGTGGGGCTCAGTAGCCTAAGGTGTGCCCAGCACCTTGGGCGAAGCTAATTGAGCCGAGGGGGCTCTTTGTACCCCTCTTATAAGAAGAGGGGACAAAAGAGCGAGGACGGGAACCTCACCCCATTGTACTGTCCCGACGTTGGGAGGGGTTGTCCTATGGTGCGGGACAACCTCTGTGGTGGTGGCGTCGGTCCCTTGGGGGCTGACTAGCTGTTGAGGTGCCCTATTTGCTCATTAGATCCGGGGCATCTCCCCAAAGGCAGCATTGGTGGCACTCGCCGGGTTTTAGTGGGTAGAGCTGCGTCCTCTTACCAGCTTTCGGGCACAGCGAGTCCCACATACCCGCCTGGGGAGATGCCTCAGAGAATTTCCCGGCGTTAAAGAAAAAAAAAAGGTATATAGTCGTGTGCTATGGATTTAATAAATAAAGAGAATCAGATGAAGATTTTGAAGAATAATTTAATGCCCGCCTTAATTGGCATCCGTGCGAAAGTTCTCAAACGACCGACGCGTGGCATCGGGTGTTGTCTAGAAGCACACTGCGCGCGACGCCTCAAGTCGGGTGGCGTGTTTACCCCCACCATAGACAACACATCGATCTGGAATGTCTGATCGGGTGGCGTGCGCGCGCATGGGGTCGCGTTGGATGTTCATAGTGTGATTCTAGTCATAGAAAATAGTACATTTTGATTCGAATCAACACGCGTCGCGTTTCATCGGGTCGCGTGGCGTTTTAATAATGTGTTTCTGCCGAGTTTCTTTAAATTATTTGCTATAAGAGGCTAGTAATAAAAACATGTACTCCTATTAACATTCCTGTAATCTTTGCAACGAGCAGCCACTGGCTATATTTACCCTAAGGGTAAGGACTACCCACTATAATTGTTAAGTAGTTTTAAAATATACCTCCTCGGCAGCCTTAGCAGAGTCAAACCTGATGAACAGCTCACTTTGTCCTTCCTTTACCTCCACATGTAATGCATGACTATTCGTCTTTATCTAGAAAGTGATAAAACGTATAAAGTAAGACTATTTCATTACATGACATTTCATTCATTAAAATATTAAAAAAAAAAATACAATTATGTCATTGGAAATATATTCTTGATTTCCAAAAAGAAATCCTTCCAAGAAAGGAAGGTTTGTTAATAATTATATAATGATATCACAGTATAACCAAAGTCATACAGTAGTCCAACGGAAGCGTCTAGACTGGGCAATCGTGCGGGATTTGCGGGATGAGGGAGGGGCGGGCATGTCCCGAACTGCCATATACTCGTTCGGGAGCTGTCAGCCAGGGCTGTCTCTTTTTATTAGCTTCAGACGTATGTATGTTAGTATGTAATAATTCTTTGAACATAATTTTGACCCACTTCTAACGACCAGATTTCATTCAAATTTTGTAGATGTATCGAGAACCGATGACGATACAATAATTTGATAAAATTATTCCAATATCTTCATCAGGATATTGGATGGATATATAGCATGTGCTGCTAGGAAGGCATAAGGCGCGCAAGTTACCTACATCAGCTGTGTTGCTTTTAGTCTCTTACCCATTTCAAAAGTGATTGCCATTAGTTGAGTACTTTAAATTAATAAAATATTTAATTAAAAAATCGATTTAAATGAATAACCCAATTAATTCTTCTATTAAAAATTATTTTCAAATTTTTGGTTCGGTTTGCTATTAAAGCGTGTTTTTAGTTTTTCTTAAACTATAGTTTATTGTATTGATTGTTTAAGTGTTTCGTTACTTATATTTTTTTTCAGATGCTTTTGATTAAAGAGTATTTTATTCTTTGTATGATTTTTTTAATTTAAGGACAGGCCTTGGGAGCTAAGGGCAAAAAGAAGTAGAAGAAGATTTTTTTAATGAAATCAAAAATATTAACCCAGTAATATAATTATTATTATACTATTATATATTGTTTACTAGATTATTTGTCCATTCTTAGAATGGACAAAAATCGTTTTCGGGGGTGCCGATTACGAATATGACGATATATTTCGAGATACAAGATGGCGGACGCAAATTTTTTAAATAAAATCAATATGAGTATCGTTTTCATGGTTTTTAGGGGTGCCGATTACGAATATGAAGTACTGTGCACGACCAACGACGAACAACGATTCAACTATAAGCACACTATTTTTAGTAGTTATTCGTCATTTTGGCAGTATTCCGAAAAAAAATACATACCTACATACTTACACATTCACATACTATAAAATACTATCTACATCATCACACATATCATACACACACACAAACACATTAGGTACTAAAATAAAATACTTAATTTAAAAGAAAAAAGAAAAGAAAAAAATACTCAGAGCTACAAAAAAATTGATGTAAATATTGTGTCAACCCTAGAGGAATAAAGAATGTCAAAACAAAAGCGGCATTTCGTGTGACTTCAAACGCGTTGAACCACTGTATGTATTTACACTGTGATGATATTATGTGTGTTATTATCTATTCGTGATTTATAAGTACTTAATTCTAATTTCATAGTGTTACCACAAGTATCAAAATACTGAATATATATCTTAGAATATCAAATTCAGCTTACTGCTCGCTTAGTACTCCTCACATCTAAACAGGGCTCCGGTAAAATTTCTTTAACAAATACTCCAGGTATCTTTTGTAATGGCTCTTTTTCTTTCTCAATGTCTTGTGTAATGTTTTCTGCAACATGAAAAAAATATGGTGACACAGATAAGGCAAGACTTTTTCCTTAAGATTGCTAATATTATAAATATTAATAATTCTTATGGAATGGAAAATTTGGGTAGTAAAATACTATACTAATATTAAAGACAGTTTTCCAGAGTGCCAGCATATGTTTAAGCAATGACCATAAGCAATCTAGCAAGTGACCAACATTTTTATTATACTAATAATAATAAAATTGCCATAATTCAAGGCACGAAGTGAAGCCAACGATTACACTTCCTGTTCTGATTCCATCCAAAGAGAAAGGTCCCACATCTTTTAATATTTAATAGCATCTTTACTTACCTGGCTCAATTTGATCAGTCGCTGAAGCAGCAGCTGGTATATCAGAATATGCATGTCTTTTATTGTATACATTTGCTTTCATTTCCTTCATATACTTTCTTTGTAAATTTAAATACTTATTTCTTAGAGACTTCCATTCTGACTTGGGCAGTACTTGTAAGCCCCATAAAGCACCTTTTGGTGCTTCACCTTTTGCCAAATGTCCTTTACTTTTATCTTTGGATCTCTTTTTTTGTTTCTTTTTCCTTGGCACTTCATCTGTCTTCTTCCCTTCATCATGACTCGTCAGTTCATCTTTGGATTCCACATCTGTTCCTTTATCACCCTGAAAGTATGATTTATGTTATATGAGAATTCTTTGCTTATTTTCAGTCAGGCGTGTCTGAAAAACTTATTATTATTGACCATTTAATACTGGTGTAAAAATTGTTTCAAGATAGTTCCTACATAGAAAATCGCAAAAATTATTGTTATACATATGTTGTTTGTAACAGATTTGGTTAATATCTTATTTCAGATATCTGTGGTTAATATTATATAAAATTAACACTTATCCGAGCCAAACACGTTGGACGAATCGGGCAAAGTGATTCCCCAGAAATTCTAGTAGAATTCGGATGACGTCATAAGATTCGGCGCAGTTAATGCGGTGGATACGACCGGTACTCGTGTTCTAATAGTTGTTTAAACAATAAAGCAATGAGCGAGTATTAACTGATTATTTTTTGTTGATTCTTTTGGCGCAGGTACAATGTAGTATTGGGTATTTCTACAAGTACTACAATAGATATAGGATGTTAGATATCTAAATGAAATCACAGGTCAAACAAAATAAGTATATTGGTGTTTATTTACGGAAAAATTAACAGAGGTCTGCGTGCGAGACCTTCTTGACTTTGATTTGTTTGGCTCGGATAATTCAATGTCAAACCCAGGTAGCAGGAATTCTGTGATTTCTTCAATATGACGATTTTGAACCTACTACGCCATAGCAAATTTAACAAATCAACATTAATAAAATTTAAGTATGAATCTATGAAATAGAATTAAGAAGTTTGCTTACCTCACGTAAAATAATAGATTTGTTTTCCTCCTGAAAATATACAAATTTTAATAGAAAAGATGTTTTACACATTAAGGTTATAACCTTATTTTTTTAAATAAATACATTTGTAATTTTGATTTAGTAATTAGCATAAATAATATTCTTTTCACAAATTGATTTTACAAGATAGATGATAGACCTATACTTACAGTGGGTGTGTCTAATTTCTTTTCACTATCTGACTCTTCTATCTGACTATCCTGTTTCAAATCCAAATGCTTTTTCTTATCTTTGGCTTTCTTTGGCTTCTTCTTAGGTGGTTCATATTCTTCTTTAGTTTCTATAACCTCTTCAGGTTGTTCCACAGAGAACAGTTTAATTGACGAAAGTTCTTCTGGTAGCATACAAGTTGGCAACTTACAACCCATCTCTGTAAATGCGCTTATACATTTTTGTGCATCTTGAGGCTTTTCAAATTCTATAAAAGCAAAGCCCTGGAAGCATAACAATATTTTACATGTAAATGTAAACAGATGTCTAGTACAAGGAGCAGTCACCACAAGCATTCTCTTGCAGTCTAGAATATTTCTTTAGAGATGTTTTATCATAAAAGTCTTCTACAAGAGTGGTCTAGTCAATTATGGGCTCATCTTCTTAAGTGTCATGTATAGGTTTGATCCAAACAGAGTGCACTTAATTTAGATTTTTCAACAATTCCTAGTGCACCGGAACATGGGAACTTTGTTTGTTTGCAGGTGAAGAATAACATTGTGAGGAAGCCTAATGAGACTTCCTTGAGCCTTGAGTCTTTGAAGGTGTGGGAAGTATACACCTGCATTGGGTCAATTATAGCTCAACACTCTCTGTGCCTGACTTCAAGCAGGATCCGTGTCCAGCAGTAGGACATATTATAAACGTTGATGATGATGAAAGTTTTATACAATATAGTTTTTTTAATTAAATAATCATAAATAAATACTAATATGCTACATAAATAAATAAATAAAATAATACATAATATAAACCAAAAGAAAATCATTTATACCACATTGCAAATACCTTTATTTTTTGTGAGTTTTTAAATTTGGGCAATGATATGTAAGCCACATGTCCAAAGTCAGAAAAAACCCTCTCTAGCCACTCTCTACTTGCAGTTACCGGTATTGATTCTACATACACAGTCCTCAAATCAGCATCATATGGAATCATTGGTAGTTTTCTTTTCACCTAAAATTTTATTTAACCATTACAAATTACTATATTAAAATATATTCTTATTATTCAAATTTATAATTTTGTTAATGTTATTATCACTTTATAATTATAGTTGTATGTACGATAATGAAATTTTAAGTTAAAAGACATATCTGTGTATGAAGATAAAAGTAAAAAGATGTGTTGCACTTTCTTTGCAAAGGCACCCATTAATAAAAGTTATAGTAGTTAGTTGTTTATTCACAGGGTTATCTGTGGGCAGGATCATGTTATAAATTTAAAATCATTTTTTTGACATCTATGCTACATTGATATTAATATTCGTTCTTCTATATTGAACGTTACTCTGATAGGAAGTTATAACTTATTAGCGGCAATTAATTGTGGAAAGTAACTCTCCAAACCTTTGTTTTATCCTCTGATAGTTCAAGGAATGTAGAATGTTTCATAGCTTTAACAATATCACCTACATCGTGAGTTAAAGACTTTATTTTGTTGAATTTTAAAAATTCGTTAAGAGGTACATAGGGATCATTTTTTACCAGTTCACCTAAAAATCTATCTTTACTCAAATTTGCATCGCTAAAATAAAATTCTATTTGTTTTAAAATATTTTCATACAGATTTTTCTTTCTATGTCTTATCCTTTTCTTTGGGTGACTTTCAGTCTTAGCGTCATGGTCAATGGTTTCAACATTTTCAGATTGAGACATATTTTTAAATGTACCAGTTTATTTATGTTGAAATTTCAAATTGCACTGTACAAGCAGTGTGCACAACTTTTGTGAAATCTGTGTTTTGTGACTTGTGTTATTAGCCGTCGCCCGTCGGCGCCAAAGCTTAAATTGACAGTCTTTGAAATTGACAAATGGAAATGATTTATAATTTTTTTATTATTATTTTCATTTAAAGGCATTAGCTACTACGCTATTAGCCATACAAAATACAATATTCGGTCTGTAATACGGAGAAATGGCGGGAAACCCCAAGGAGCGCGGCTTCGCCCCTCTAGCCCCCATCAATCAACTATCATTTCCCATTCCATCCACCCAGAGCAATCCACCACAATATTCGCCAACCAATCACAATATATAAAGATCAAGTTTTTAAAACAAACACTATAGAAAATCACTCTGAATGGACAAAACACAAAATAACAATTAATTAACGGGAAACCAAAAGAAACACAACCGCGCACCCCGATGCTTCCCGCCATTCCCAATGGAAATGACAAATGTGAAATGACCTAGGAAATGACAGATCACAGATGACATTTTTGACAAAATTAATAGAAAAATGTCTTCTAATGTTTACGCGAATTTCACTCATTATAATGAAACACTTTTTTACGGATTTTATCGCGGTTTATTAAGATTTTTACAAGCCCGACGTTTCGGATACTTTACAGCAACCATGGTCACGGGAGGACTGAGGTGTCATACGTCCTAATGTTACAAAGTTATTCGAAACTACCCTATGATACATCAATATTTTGGTTAGTCCTATCTACGCAGAAAGTGCTAACTGTATCTTTAATCTGTGACATATTATGCTTGGATTTTGATTTGATAATATTAATAATGGGATCCCAAGCAGGTGGTAAGAGCCAGCCATCTTCTCTATTGAAATTAGGATGTTTTTTAATTTCAATAGCCTCACGGATCATCCTTGGTTGGAATCGGTGTTCTTTTGCGAGGACTTGTGGTTTATCAAATCTGATATAATGGCGAGCTTTGTCAAGACTATGTTCACAGATGGCAGACTTAGTGTAGCGACGGTGTTTTAAATCAGCTATATGTTCTTTGACGCGAGTTTTAATAGATCTTTTTGTTTGGCCTATATAAGAGAGACCACAGTCGCAATCAAGCTTGTATACTCCTGCATATTGTAAGGGTATATGACACTTGACAGATGGTAAGAATTGACCTATCTTTTTTGGCGGCTTGAAAAAGGTTTTGATGGAAGCTCGCTTTAGGATATAGCCAATCTTGTCAGTGACTCCTTTCATAAATGGTAGCACAGCAGGTACTCGCTCAACAGTGGCTGCTTTCACGCGGTCACGGTGATGAAGACGCGGCACCCGAAGCTTGTTGTCTCGCAGTACTTGCTTAACGTGTTGAAGCTCGGTTGCCAGGTGTTGCTCATCACAGATCCCTTGTGCTCTCTGAAACAAAGATTTACCCACGGTAGCTAACTGTGTTGGATGGTGGTGAGATTCGCCGTTTAGGTACTTATCCGTATGAGTATGCTTCCTATACACTGTATGGCTTAAGGTATTGTTGGGATTACGGATCACTAATACATCTAAGAAGGCTAGAGAATTATTTGCTTCTAATTCCATTGTAAATTGAATTTTTGAATTAATGGAATTAAGATGGTCTAGGAATATGGTTACTTTGTCAGATGGTAATATTGTGAAAGTATCATCTACATACCGCTTGTAGAACCTGGGTGTTATGGGCGAAGTTCGCAGAGCAGTCTCCTCGAAGTCCTCCATAAATATGTCGGCAACAACAGGGGATACTGGTGAGCCCATGGCCACTCCATCTACTTGCTTGTAGAAATAACTATTCCACAACATATAGCCAGATGTAAGGCAATGTTCCAAAAGGTCAGCATATTCCATTGGCATGTCATTTTCCCTTAACTTTCTTCTTACTATTGTTATGCAGTCTTCCACAGGTAGGCAGGTGAAGAGAGATTGCACATCAAAACTGACCATTGTTTCATTGTCTCTGAGATGTAGATGTTTGATCTCATTAACAAAATGGTATGAATCCCGAGTATGTGCTCTGGTTTGTCCACGCAGTGGTGACAGTACTTGGGCCACATGCTTAGCCAATCTATAAGTTGGTGAATCGATCTGGCTTACAATTGGACGTAATGGAGCATTAGCCTTGTGTATTTTCGGCAACCCATACAGCTTTGGTGGTTTTGGACATGAAGGAATTAAATATTTGACGTCCAGAAATTAAATATTTACGTCGGGCTTGTAAAAATCTTAATAAACCGCGATAAAATCCGTAAAAAAGTGTTTCATTATAAAGAAAAATGTCTGTTTGTTTGTTGACTTAATAACAAATGAGTTTTGTTGACAAAACATAATAATTGTTGACAACAGTTTAATAATAGGGATTTTGACATTTTTCATAAATGTTTATAGATCATATATAAATATCTAATAGAAGCGTAAATATTATTAACTTTTGCTTAAATACGTCTAATGTCTAGAAAATCTTGCATTTTATAATGCATTTTAAATTTCGCTCCAAAACGCTAAAACTTGTCACGTGACGTCATAATATGTTGTTAAACATCGTAAAAATGATAAAATGATTCTAGTTGTCGTTAATAAAATAATGGCTTCTAAGTTTTATAATTGTTGTACGGTGCCTATGTGTGTGTACACTGTCAATACGCCTGAAAATTAGTTTTCACAATATGTACTGCGTACGGAAAATGGTGTATAAAAGTACTATTGACGTACTTTTATACACCATTTCTTCCGCTTCCGCTAAATAGGAACAGGTCATTTCCATTTATTATCACGTGACCTATTTTAAATTTTGTTACATTGTATTTATTAAATATTAATTTAATCAAATAAAAATAAGGGAATATATTGTATTTTTTCAGAATTCTATCAAAATTATATTTTATATGAATACTGTCAACATCCCTATTATTAAACTGTTTACTATTCTGTTATTCTACTTCAACTATCGTCAGTAAACCGACTTTACAGACAACCGATTTTTTGTAATAGATAAAATGAATAAGATAATATTGTATTAAAGATAGTTTTGATTTTTTATACATACTTTATTCATTTAATAATAACTTTAAAAATACCCTTTCCCATTGATTGTTAAGTTATATTGCGTGTTTTCCAATTACAAAGCATAATGTGACTCAGTGCTGTACAATGCCAAATTGTGCTAAATGTATGTGTGTGCTAATGCTTAATATGAACGTGAAAGTGTTCAAGTGCACCAGCAGAGTGCGCTAAGTTCAGTTTGAAAAAAAAATGAAAGAACGTGTTCGTCTTTTATTTTTTTTAATAAATAGTTCATGTTTTTACCTTAATTCGTACTTATATTTATTTTTAATACAGTCGAAATTAACTTTGTATTATTTCCAAAAAAACTACGACTAGACGAAAACTTTTTTTTTTCAACAATTGAACATTCTCAATACTAACGATATGTAGGTAATATAAATAAAATTTTGATCAATGCCAACTTAAAGAAAAAACACTGTGCGAACTGCGAAGCGTTGCTGTCTCCACCATAGTTTTATAGCCTTGTCGTGGCGGTGGGGCTCATTAGCCTAAGGTAAGGTCAATTATTGTTAAGCCGGGGGAGTTGCTCTTTGTACCCCTCTTATAAGATGAGAGGACAAAAGAGCAGCAAGGCAAGAGGATGGGAACCTCACCCCATTGCACTGTCCTGACATTGGGAATGGTTGTTCTGTGGTGCGAGAACTCCTCTGTGAAGGTGGCGTTTGTCCCTTGAGAGACTGACTAACCGTCGAGGTGTCTTGTTGCTCAACAGATCCGGGGTACCTCACCAAAGGTGGCATTGGTGGCACTCGCTGCGTTTTATTGGGCAGAGCTTTAGGGGAGTACCCCCTCCCCCGGAAAAGAGCGTTTCCCGGCGCAAAAGGTAAAACATGCGTTGCTGTAATTGGAACTAAAGGTGGGTAGTTTTGCAATTATGCCGTTTCAAAATGAAACTATCTGAAATATCTATCACTGTGCGATAGCGGATTCTGAAACTATTAATTATTTTGGAAACTATCGATTACAGAATAGCGGCAATAGCTAAGCTGCAGTTCTCATCCCTGCCTAGAGCATAATTTCCGTGCAATACGGACCCTTACGGTCGAGTTGAAATTTTGTGATTTTTTACGTTAGTATATTACTTGTTTCGAACATACTTACTTACTATTATTATTGTAGTATTGCAGTTATTATAGTTATAGTTGCGAGAGCGAGCAGAAATGGCGCGGAAGTGAGTTTATATGCGGATTCTCATTCTCGCTCTTCCGTGTGGCATTTTCTTTGTCGTGTTTGTATTAAATACTTCGGTTGGTTATTCGGTATTTCTTGATACCGATACCATACATTTGACTTCAGCCACCAAGGCTACGTGCATCACGCGCGTCGCATCAATATATAGTTTTGCTCGTTAAATCGTTTCTGTAAACTTCAATAAATAGTGTTCGGTATTGCCCTAATGAATAGTTAATGAAACGTTTATTGTTTCAAGTTTGAAACGTCAATCTCTAATTGAAACATCAACATTGACTATTGAGCATTATGTCACATAATGCGCCTCAGTGCTGTAAATTGTACATAATTATTGGAAAACATATAATTAAGTTGCTTCAAGATTTTGGAAAGGGCAACACTGCTGGATACAATATCTTCCCCAAATGTTAAAAAGACTTGTATTCAGCTCTTAATAAAAAAAAAAACATCTTGATATTGTGATTGGTTGGGGCGAATCTTGTAGAATTGTAGACTGTCCTGGAGTAGTTTTCTATAGTAGGACTGTTCTGGTGATTTTCTATAGTTTTTGTTTTAAAAACTTTATCTATGTAATATATTATAATGGGATTGGTTGACGAATATTGTGATGGATAGTCCTGGCTGGATGGAATAGTTGATTAATGGGGACTAGAGGGGCGAAGCCGTGCTCCTTGGAGTTTCCCGCCGTTACTCCGTATTACAGATTAAATATTGTATTTTGTATGGCTAATAGCCTAGTAGCTAATGTTTTTGAATAGGAAAAAAAAACAATCTGACCCCAACTAGATGTTGTCGTAAAAGGTAACTCCGAACTCGGTATCTGTTTATACTTTATAAATTCATATAATTTTTTGCGAATGATAATACATACTTATTGCGAAAACTACTTTAAAGATGAATTAAATAAATATAATAAAACACATGTAAAAAGGACTTATGGCTGTTTAAAATGACTGATCGGTCTATAGCGGTAGGTACTGATAATTATTATAATTATAATTATATTTGCTTCTCGAGAGTAATCAAGTACGAACTCGACAAGTCTTTCTATATAAATAAAATCGAATTATTGTAGAATGTAGATGGCTTGTTTATCATAAAAATACTTTACAAATCTGACATGATCCGCTAATAATAAGAGTTATTCAGGTTCAACAATTTATATATTTTTTCTATATGTTAAAAATGCATCATTTCTATCATCTTATTAATCAACATTGTAAGGGGGATTTCGAAAATTTCAGTCTCGTCCTAGTTTGGATCAAGTTTTGGCTATTGTGGATTTTATGGAAAAGCACCCTTCCCTAGCACTAGGTCAGTTGAGGGGCTTAGAAGGAAGACATGAAAGTAAAAAGCTGTGGTTTCATTTGACGAGAATAGTAAATAATATTAATGGTCCAACAAGGCCTATGAAATCTTGGATAAAGGTATTTTCGATAAATTTGTGTCTTCTAGAATAATATAAATTAAATATTTTCATTTCATAATTATATGAGTATGTCATCAACCAACAAAGCTATTTCAAGTTTACTACAATTACACTTATAAAGAAAGAAAGAAAGAAAATATACTTTATTGTGTACATAAAATAGGTAAACTTACAATATCGTGGAGATTACAGAAAAATAATTGTAAACAATATATACGATACCGATACGACTTAGGGACCTTCAAGAAAAGAGCATACTCATACCTGAAAGGCCGGCAACGCACCTGCTAATCCACTGGTGTAGCGGGTGTCTGTGGATGTCGCTCTTCACTTACCATCAGGTGAACCGACTATCCGTTTGCCCCCTCTTCTATAAAAAAAAAAAAAAACAAAAGGTGGCCTTATCGCTAAAGTAGCGATTTCTACCAGACAACTTTAAGGTGAAGGAGATTTAAAGTAGATATAGGGTCGTTATGAAAAGAAAACAACAGAAAATAATAATAAAAATATTATTTTATTAATATTAATATATTTAATATTATACTTAGGTCATATCATAAGGTCTACAATTCATCTGCTAGTATTGTAGCTCCTTACTGCCGTTAGGGACGGATCTACTTAATATGAGAATTTTGTTTGCAGCCCACGCATAAATGGGGCCCCTCTCACATTCAAAATAATAAATATATTATGATAAAATGATAAGAAAGACATATGTGCAATTTTTAATCTGTAACCAAGGTTGTTCAATTCTTATATAAATGATTCTACATGCAATTGATTTGTTACAAATTCACAGTCCGCCATTGTTTATATTTTACAGTACTGGGCAGACAAGAAATCTACCGTCAGATCAAAAGTCCAGTCTGGAGGTGGAGATCCTAATACCTTGTGTTCTAATATAGAGAAGAAAATATATGACCTTTTTCTGGCACATAATAGTAAGTAGAAATGCTGTAATTAAAAAAATAAGTGTAATACCTATATAAAACATAACAAACGCATATAAAAACAACCATAAACTGAATAATATAATTATACCCTTATTATTCTACCCTGGTATTCATCAGGAAAAAATCTAAGGTCATCATTTGTTAAGAATTTGAGGATACAAATTTGCTCACTATCTATTAATTGTAACTTGTATATTAAAAATTATGCTCAGAAGTATGTGCCCTACATTAAATAAAACATAACAATGAACTTTTTTTTATAATATCTTTTAGAGAAGAGAAACACTGTGAAATTGGAAGAGCATTATGCAGATGACACATTTTTTGATGAAGAACCTGGTGAAGAAGACAGCATGGATCAAAACCATGTAGATACTGAACCAACCATTACTTTTGAGGAACCAGTTGCTGACTTTGAAGAGCGTCAGATGATAGTAATGGAGAAACTAGTATGTTAAAAATTATAATATTACTAAAGTCCATGATTACTATAGTTATTTTCATAGTAAGACATCCGTCTTAAACATCAATAAGACAATTACTCTGTAATTGACAAGTTTTATCTATGTCTCATTAATGCATATAAAATGTTGTATATAAATTGTTATAAGTTAGGCAGGATAGAACAATGGCTGGTTTTAAACATAACGCTTTATCTTAGATTTACAGCAGTACCCGGATCGATGATGATTATTTTTATAGCTTAAGTTACTCCTTATAACATGAGCTATCTACCAGTGAAAGTCCCATCAAAATCGGCCCAGCCGTTTCAGAGATTAACCGGAACAAACAGACAGACGGACAAAAATTGTAAAAAGCTATTTTGGTATATGTACCGTATATACATCCATGGGCAATCAATAAAAAGCGGTTATTTCAATATTACAAACAGACACTTCAATTTTATTTATCTCTATAGAGTATAGATAGAATTGATTGCCGGTTTGTCTACCAGATTGCCTACCTAAATTTATATCTTGATATATAAAAGTTTATTATTATATTTTCTGGATCTAAACTACTGAACCAATTTTAAACTTCACCTGCTAGAAAGTGCAACTTCAGAGATAAGATATTTTTAGATAAGATAGGTGTATTTGTCTGTGGGGGAACAATTTCTGGCCAGGTCATTCCACTACTAAATATAATATGGTATGAAATAATTTTATCAATAACAAAATTTTATTTAATATCAGGTAAAAGTAATGTCAGAACAAGCGTCTGCTATGAGTCAGTTGGCACAGGCATCACAGATAAACGCCCAAGCAATGGAAAGGCTGGCTGAAGCATCACACTTACAGGTTTGATGATATACATTGCTAGTACATATTTATTACAAAACCTTGTTCGATAGTCTGTCCTTTTTTTATGTCATAAGGAGGCAACCAAGCAGTCAGAGCATTATGGAGGCTAACAATGCCCATAGACATTCACAGAAACAAAAGTTATGCAGGTGCGTTGCCCTCCTTTTCCCTATCCCCACAAAGGGCCACCGGAAACTCACAAACCGCACGAAACTCGACAGCATAGCTGTCACTTGATGCCTGTGTTATGTGAGCGAGAGCTATCTCTTACTACCTGACCTAGAGTGATCCGTATATCTTTGCCCTACCTGGCTTACATGCCCGCAATGGCCGCAAGTCTAAACCTAATGAATGAATTTAATTAATTAAAATGGTCCACAATGTTTATTTTTGTTATATTATGGTAGAGAAACATCTATAAATTATTTCTAGGCTAGAGCGGTAGAGCGGCTAGCAAACACGTTTGAAACGATTAGTGCTGCGACGCACGATATGCGCAACGCCATCGTCGATATTGATGCAACGATGAAACGGTACTACACGACATCACCAACCTAGCACAGCTACTAGTGTTGCCACAGGAAATATGCTATCAGTATTAGTTAACTTAAGTATGTAAGGAATGTACATATTTATTACAATTTATTGTATATTTTATAGATAAAATATACTTTGTAAATAATAGATATGTAATATTTGGATATCTGTTTTATAATAATTTTATTATACCCGCAATAAAATTGTATATAGGTTAATTTTAATAACAATTTTGAATAAATGAGTTTTGTATAATTGATATAATGTTATTTTGGCCAGGTATATTTTTGTTATCTGACGACCTCTGTGGCTCAGTGGTAAGCGCGTTGGCGCTTAAGCCGGAGGTTGCGGGTTCGAATCCCGCCAGGGAACAAAAGTTTTCTGTGTTCCTGGGTCATGGATGTGTATTAAATATGTGTATTATATAACAAAAATCTTAAATATATGTATAGTATAAAAATCTATACATATAATAAAATTATAGAGGTCTAATTCCTGTACAATAAAAAAAAATGCTAAAAACCGAGTCAGGGGGATGTAAGAAATGAAATAGAACTAATTTGGATTTTTTTCGATTTTTTTGTTTCTCTGTTTGTCTGTCTGTTTGTAATGGCTAATCTGCGAAACGACTGGATCGATTTAAATGAAATTTTGTATGGTGGTAGCTTATACCCCTGGTCAACATATAGGATACTTTTGATCCCGGTAAATTGAAGACTTCCCGTGGGATAGTTAAAAAACTGTAATTAGGTAATTAAACAGCTTTGTATACAACATCTTATTAACTTAATTTGCTGATACCTCATGTTGTCGTTGTTTTCAAACAATGTATTCTCATAAAAGTGCCGAATTCCCACGGGAAAGTAAAACATTACAAAAACAGTGTCAAGCAAACTATTCAACTAGATGGCGCTAATTCTATGGAATGTTTCCTACCTATGACAGTATATTATTATAAGTCAAAATAATATTATATCGATTTCAATTCTTACCGGTCTGATAAATAAATTCGTACTAAATAAAGTAGATGGCGTTGACAACATTTCACATCGCGATGGGTTGTTGTGTGAGGGTTGTCGTTTCGTTCGTGGTCCAGTCTTAATTTAATTTGTATATAATATAATGGAAAGAAAGTTTCAAAGATTGCCTTTAGCCTTTATTTCTGCTTAGAGATTTATTTTTAAATTCTAATATTGGTCAAGTGTTGGTTGAAGATTAATTTGTACACAATGCCTAGATAAATGTCGAAACTCTCTCAGTACTCAAAAGAAGCTAAAATATTAAGGGCTAGCTTTTACCCGCTGCTTCGCTCGCGTTTATGTAGATTAAGAAATAGATCAAGTCTTTTCGCTGGTCCTAGGTGACGGATAGAACATTTTTAAGACATATATATTAACACCCTTCATAAGATTGGTTCAGCATCCAAAACATGACGGAATTAAGTCTGCTTCTCAGATTCTTGGATTCTAGCAGCCTTAGCTATATTGAAATTAATCCTGTGAGGCATTATATTATATCTTTTAGGTAAATTACTACCTGCCTGTGAATGAGAACCTCACTTAATAATACATTTATGAAAAATAAATATAATAATATACATATCCCAAAGATTAATACATGAACTCCACGACTAAATAAGTAAAAACAAAAGAAAATCTAAACAGAAAATAGTTTATTTTTTAATTTTATTTTAGTAATAGACAGGAAAAGATGATTATCCCTATTATCCCTAGTAAATAAACGAATTCAAAAACTAATCACCATCAGCAGTCTCATTATAAGACTGTGTCATTCAGTATTAAATATATTTTTATTTATATTTATTCAAAGGAAAGAAGTCTTTTAAATTTTTAATTATTCTATATTGTGCCTCAAAGCAATTGCCACAGAGTCCACTTTTCACTATATTATTATTCTGTTTCGATATCTGTTACTCTGTGCTAATATGATATAAGACATGTTACTGTTAAAGTAATTAATGAATCCATGCTTCTGAAACAAGTTTAGTTGGGTCATATAAAATAAATACGAATAGATATTTTGTATTAACTCGAGTAAAATTAGTTCTTTAATCCTTATGAGTATCACAATTCGCTAAAGTTGTTGTCATCTGAAAATTCCCATGAATTTTATTAATGTCGAAGTGTAGGTTGTTCTCCGCCTTCTTGCTTGGTTGCTTGGACGTAGGCCTTCTACTCCTTTGCCGAACGGTTCCCCGTCATTGGTTGTTAAATAATAGCTCCCACTGGCTCTGAAAGGATCATAAAACGTTTTAAATTCTTGAAACACGAGATTGTTTTTTCGTTTACTTGTTAAACCTAGTACTGATTGCCATTTCAAAGGATTTAAGTTTGATTTAATTAAACTTTAACATTCTTACAGAAATAAAGGCAATTACTCATATTGCTTATATACAAGTCGAAAAAGAATTTACCCCCTATAAAACTATTATAAATATTCAGCTCAGTTGCGACGATCAAGGTAAACCACGAGTATTTAATACACATATCTTTACTAAAATTATAAAGCTGCATAGTTTGTTTGTTTGAACGCGCTAATCTCAGGAACTACTGGTTCGATTTGAAAAATTATTTCAGTGTTAGATAGCCTATTTATCTAGGAAGGTTATAGGCTATATTATAACATCACGCTGTGACTAACAGTAATTAAGTTGAGTAAGTTAACGCGGGCGAAGCAGCGGGTAACAGCTAGTATCTTTATAAGATTTTAATTTAAAATGGTTATTTTCATTACTAAAATTATTTAAAACGCGATACATTACGTAAACATTCGTAGATAAATTCGAAATATGGAAGCTCCGCCAAATAAAAGTGAACAACACGGTAAATATCTCGCTTTAAATAATGTTATGACAGCCTGGAACAGAGTCCCTGAAATAGTCATCACACACCATCGGAATAGACAACACACACGCCTCAGCTTATTAAGCTGCTAGTGTGGTTTCCATATAATAATAATACCATCTTGTGACGCAGGCAACATAAGGACGAAATCCATTAGTTCAAGTATAAGATGCCTATGCCTTACCTTGGATTCGCAAGTTCGCCCATGTAAATGGTATTGTTGGTACGTCCCCCCGATTCAAGATAGCTGTCGTAGTTCTCCGCGCCCGCTGCTAGGAAAGCAGTACCAGATTGTAGGGACTCAATATAATATTTCCATGCTCGGTTGTGGCTGCAGAGGTCTGGAAATAATCATTCGATAATTTAATTTAAGAGGATTAGGATTAAAATAGGATTTTCTCAATTCTTCCATGCTCCTGGACAAGACAACATCGCTAGCTCGCTCGTGAAAACATTGTGAGGAAACCTGATTGATCGACTGAAAAGACTGATTTGAAGGTCTATTGCATTATAACGCACTGGGCTAGAGTATAGGTGAATGGTCCAATACCTCGCCTGATTGCGAGAAGATAGTGGGACGTCCCATCAGGTGAACTGACTGTTCGTTTGCCCCCTCTTATATAAAAAATATGTCGTCGATATATTGTTATTGTTGCTCTTGAAGAGCCTTATGTCTTGTGTTGGTTATGTTTCCACCGTGAAAGTTCTATCAATATCACCATCCTAGTGATGCGAAAAATGGAGTAAGTGCTAACTTTTTTTATATCATAGGGGGCAAATGAGCAGTTGGAGCCTTAGGTGACTACCGACGCCCAGAAACATCCGTTCAAGAGGTTATACAGATCTGTTACCCTTTTTTACCCCATCCCAACCTATGGGCCACCGGAAACTCACAAACCGCACGAAATGCGGCAGCATAGCTGTCACTTTACGCCAGTATCATGTAAGCGAGAGGTTCCACCCCGGTCGTGCTGTTGGCCTGCCTGTAAGCATTAGTAGTTCTATTATTCAAAGCCATGTCTTACCTTCTGAGCTGAACATTGGGTATTGTCCTTCAGGACAACCCGGCTGTAAGCCATTATTGCCAAAGTTGGGCCAGAAATCAACAGTGCCAGATGGATATTTCGTACCGTAATTGCCTGGGTTCGTGTGTATAATATCTACGAATTTGGCACAAGTCCGATCCAAACCTTTCTGAAGAGTTGGTATACCTTCAAACAGCGTTCTTGCTGGATCTAATCCAGTTATCCTGAAAAAATAACCATAAGAAATTAGGTGGGTGATTCCTGTACTCTTTTGTGTTTTAATAAATTTGAATGATGAATTTGCTTTTCTGTTTTTTCCTTCGCTAATGAGCGTATAAAATATTATATTATATCGTATAAAAAATAAATTATAGTTAAAAAAAATGGTTGCCTGTAAAGTCGGTTTTACGGGCGAAGATTTTACGTGACATCGTTTCGGTGACTCATCGTAACGTTACCGAGCGTTACACTTTTTCATAAGTGACTCCCAGCCGCAACCTAATTTAAGACGTTGTCACGTCAAAAAACAAAAAAACACGCTTTAATAGCAAACCCAACAAAAAAAATGAAAATAATTTTTAATAGATGAATTAAATGGGTTAACAAAATTACTTATTGTAAAAAAGCGTGGTGCTTGTAACTAAGTTTTTATATTAACTTCACTTTTTAGAAATAGATAACGATGAAATATTTTTAATAATGAATATTGAGCACCTCACGCTTTTTTACAATAAGTAATTTTGTTAACCCATTTAATTCATCTATTAAAAAATTATTTTCAATTTTTTTGTTGGGTTTGCTATTAAAGCGTGTTTTTTTAGTTTTTTTAAACTATAATTTATTTTTTACTTTTTAGTGTCGATTTTTTTAATAAAAAATTTTATTAATTTAAAGTACTCAACTATTAACAATCACTTTAGAAATGAGTGAGGGACTAAAAACAACACAAGTGATGTAGGTAACTTGCGCGCCTTACGCCTTCCTAGCATGTGCTATCCTGATTATCCTTATCAGGATATTGGAATAATTTTATCATATTATTGTATTGTCATCGGTCCTCGATAAATCTACAAAGTTTGAACAAAATCTGGTCGTTAGAAGTGGGTCAAAATCATGTTCAAAGATTCCATTACATACATAGATACAACCCAAGCTAATATAAAAGCGTGGTAAAAATAGGCAGTGTGTAGGCAGCTGTTGTATACCGGTGGGAGGGAAGCGCTGTGCCGCGCTCTCGGCTGCATGGGTACCACCATCTTGCTTGTTTCTCGCGTGAAATAGCTTTGCTGTGTTTCGGAGAGAAGGGCAAGACAGGCAGTGTAATTACTGGCACCGAGACTTAACATCTTATGTCTCAGGATAGGCAATACATAAATGAGTTGCCTGGGGTCGTTCCAGGTATACTAGATTATGTTCATGGGCGACGTCGACCACTTACCATCAGGCCACGTTTGCCAGTTTGTCTATCCAACTAACATAAAAAAAAAAATCTAGCTCCGAGTCTTATTACGTTTTGTCTCGAGACAGTGATTATTATCATATGTCAATACTGCCGTCCACAAGCGCCTCCAACTTAAGATTACGGAAGAAATAGATAGAAATTTCCATCTTTTCCGTCCTTACGAAATGGGACAATATATTGGGCTGTGATACTTACAAACCTAAACACAGCGAACGTTTTCAGTATGAATGGTGGATATCGAGGTCAATCGCTATACCCAAAATAGTTCCGATATTTAATTTGTCGTCTTTAACTCCGTCTGGGAGAGGACGTAAGCCCTATATTCTCAATGTTACAAACCTTGATACTGGATGCCCACTTTCGCGGGTCCACCTGCCTGCGTGCGCCATGACGTGAGCCCCCAATGAGTGCCCCATCAGGTGCATCTTGCTCATGTCCAGCCCAGCCTCAGCCAGCTTTACTAGGGCCCTCCCAAGCCTCCTACCTACCTGAATTTATCACGGATTTAAATTAATCTACATCACTTTAATTCAACATTAAAAACACGGAGAGAGGGTAGGAAACTTTTTTATCGCTTACGAAAAAGAAACCTTTTTATGGTTCGGTGCCCAATGCGAGCCAAACGGGACCCTATTACTAAGCCTTCATTGTCAGTCTGTCTGTCCGTCTGTCACCAGTCTGTATCTCATGAACCGTGACAGTTGAAATTTTCAGATTATGTGTTTCTGTTGCCGCTATAAAACAGGATAAAATCAATATTTAAGGAGTTTCAATATAACAAACGTATTTTTTTGTCGTTTTTTGCTCAATATTTATAATGGCAACAGGTGCTTGAAATATTCACAGCATAAGGGGGGCTCCCATAATGGAATTATGAATGGTATAAGTGACACCCATTGATAGAGTATTAAATCAGAGAAATTGTAATTTACGTGCTAACAATCAATAATTAATAGGTACATAGTTCAATCATCGCGTCCCAGTTAGCGCTTCCATTTCATTATAATAATAATACCCGTATATTACTTTACTATAACAGAAGACACGACATTTTTTATTGTTAAAGTATCTAATGTTGTATATACAAAGGTACGGAACCCTTCGTGCACAAGTCCGACTCGCACTTGGCCGGTTTTTATTTATTTATTTTGTACAGAGTAGGAACCAAACCACTTATATTAAAGGCGCCATATTCGCAAATATTTATATAATATCGCTTAGTATTTTGTCTTATGAATCTATCAAAAATGAATAATGGCGAGAACTATGTAAGCCTTGTTAGCAGAACTATTTTTTTTTGGAAATGATCTAAGCTTACTAGCTTAGATCATTTAAAAAAAAAAGAAAAAGAAAAGAGGTCTGTTCTAAATTCATCTGTCTATAGGTGAGGCAACGAGGCTCAAACCTTTCTAAGTTTTAGTGTGTTTTGAGGCCCTTATCTCTTAGATGACGGGACGGGGGCCCCCGTCCCGTCATCTAAGAGACGGGGCATCGATGTGAACGCGGGGCTTCTAATTTCCTTCTTGTCGATCACGGGACCGACGGTCGGAAACGAGGTCGTCACCACCTACGGCGGAGGCGGTGTTGAGTGCGTGTAATGAGTGTACTGTTGTGTGTGTACTGTGTATTCAGGCGGGATGCCCTAAGTTGGAGAGAGCAGAACTACCACTAGTTTACGTATTAGCGAACGATTTACAAAATTAAAATTATACCTGCAATGCGTTTGGGACAGCGAATAGAACATATCCCATTTGGATACCAAGCAAGCCACTCTTGGCTTCATCTTCCCAGTCCAAGACAAGTACGTTCCTCTTTCTAGTATTCAAATATGCGTCCATAACTGCTGTGGTGGCGGGACCATTTACTTTGCCTTTGTATCCGAATGTGTAACAGACTGTAGGCACCTTGTGGTCATAGCAGGAGGAGTTCAGAAGTTTTAATGGATAGTCAAGATCGATTTTTATATAATTACTACGGGACCTGCAAATAATTATTACTTTTTAAGTACATTTTGGTGTTGTAGGCAGAGTAAGGTTAAAGGGGGCTTGCTTTTCTGCTTTGGACAAATGTCAAGACCTTTTATGACACCTAGATGCTGCTAGATTTAACAGACTTTTTTCCCTTACGCCGGTAAATGTTCTGAGGCATCCCGCCGGGGAGTGGGTCTCTTTAAAGTGGTAAGGTGGACGCAGCTCTACCCACTAAAACCCGGCGAATGCCACCAATGCCGCCTTTGTCAAGGTGCTCCGGATCTGTTGAGCAAACAGGGCACCTCAACGGCTAGTCAGTCCCTCAAGAGACTGTCAGTCCCTTGAGGGACTCCTCCATCCTCCTCCTCCACACCCGAGGGTTGTCTCGCACCACAGAACAACAGCTCCCAACGTACGGTACAATAGGATGTTCCCGTCCTCACCCCCTCGGCTCAATTCGCTTCGTCCAAGGTGCTGGGCTATTGAGTCCCACCGCCACGACAAGGCTTGATCCATGGTGGGGATGAATGAGTTGCCTGGGCTAGTCTCAGGTTAACTTCTTTACGTTCATGGGTGACGCTCACCACTTACCATGACGTGGCTCGTACGCCCATTTGCCTATCCAACTGTCATAAAAAAACAACAAAGACAATACTATGGTTAACTTAATAGTAGGACCTTATCTTACGTATCAGAATAAACAACGCATAGGCAACTCGTTAGGTTCATGGGCGACGCTAACCACCGACAATCAGGTGGCATGGTCCACTAGTTTGCCTGTTTAACTAACCTAAAGTTTTCGACAGTGATAACGTATTATAAATCGATGAACGCCGGCTGCACGCACGAAAAAGTGTCACGTTCCGCTTGAACCAAGAGAGAGCGCGGAACAAGCGTTAGAGAGGCACGATCTGCCTAAGCGTTTGGCTTGTGACGTGATCACGTAAAATTATCGTCCGTCCGACTTTAAGAAAACAGGTAGGTTTTCTATAAGGCCAGGAGCCTTTCGAGTTTGGTACCAGCCTTGATTGTTGGATTATTATATATTCTAGACACAAATCTGATCGGTTAGCTCAATGTAAGTTGAAGAGACCTTCGAGCCGTAGTATGCACGTGGGACTACGTTGACCCGAGTAAGGTCAACGATAGTACAAGTATTTTGGCCACTGTTAGTTACAGAATTTCTTGTTGCATGTTAAATTTGCGATACAGTGACGTCACTCGAGCTAACTTTAGTCCGTCCCAGTTACATTGCTACTGAATAAGTATTTACTTATATTAAACAAATGTGCGTAAATAATATAATATCTATGGACTCTTTCACACCACGTCAATCTGGTCCCGTGGTAAGTTCTCGAAGAACTTGTGTTACGGGTACCAGACAACGGAAATATATTTAATACTCTTATACTATACATATATTTAAGATTTTTATTATATAATACACATATTTAATACACATCCATGACCCAGGATCATAGAAAATATTTTTATTCCCTGGCGGAATTCGAACCCGGCTTGAGCGCCTATGTTTATTATGTCTAGGATTTAAGTTAATGATGATGATGATGGTGATTTGTAACATATTTTTAGGATTCCGTGCCCAACCCCACCATGATTTAGGCCTTCTCCGTCACGACATGGCCTACACCTTGGTGGGATTGGGGCGCAGTAGCCTAGGGTGAGCCCAGCACCTTGGGCGAAGCGAATTGAGCCGAGGGGGCTCTTTGTGTCCCTCTTATAAGAAGAGTGGACAAAAGAGCGGGAACCTCAGCCCATTGTACTGTCCCGACGTTCGGAGGGGTTGTTCTGTGGGGCGGGACAACCCCATCTGTGGAGGTGGCGTTGGTCCCATAAGGGACTGACTAGTCAAGGTGCCCTGTTTGCTCATTAGATCCGGGGGACCTCACCAAAGGCGGCATTAGTGGGTAGAGCTGCGTCCACTTACCAGCTTTCGGGCGCAGCGAGTCCCAATACCCACTCCCCGCGGGATGCCTCAGAGCATTTCCCGGCGTTAAAGCAAAACAAAAAAAGGGTTCTGTGCACAAAGGTTGCCAAACGGTACCCTATTACTAAGCCTCTGTTGTCCGTCCGTCCTTCCGTCTGTCACCAGGCTGTATCTCAAGAACGGTGATAGCTAGACAGTTGAAATTTTCACAGACGATGTATTTCTATTGCCGCTATAACAACAAATACAAAAAACAATAAAATAAATATTTAAGGGTGCCCCCATATAACAAAAGTGATGTTCTTATCGCTTTTTATCGATATTAATAACGACAACTGCAGGTAGACGTTTTAAATATTCACAGAATATTTATTCACAACCGACGCCAGGAGGCCGTGTGGTCGCAGACTGCACGGTTGGCGTGGGGCAACCCCCCACTTTTATAAACCAAAAGTGAGCTGAATGGGCTCACACTAATCCGATGTAGCATTAGGGCCTTCGGGCCTTTAGCATAGATCCATCCGAAAAAAAAAGGAATATTTAGTTATTGTATAACTTTAAAAATAAATAAATTAAAAAAAAATAATTTGAGATTTTTTTTTGTATAGATGGAACCCATCATCCGCGAGTCCGACTAGCACTTAGTCGGTTTTTTTGATGAAGCGGAGCATGTATCTAGGTTACCCGGTAGGTTCCTACACCCTATGTGGGACTCGCACCTGGGAGTGCTCTACCATAACTAAACCAACTGCGAGCGTCCTGGTTCTGCAGGCAACAGGAGCATTGAAACCTGCTTTATGTGTACCGAACAACGAAACTACATTTAAGATTTAAGATACATGTATACAATATATACATCCAAGACAGACAAACTTTCATGGTAATTATCATTCCATATTCATGAGATTTGAACTAGGGATGTCGCCGGTCGCGGACCGGCGACATCCCTAGTTCTGGGCAGGTAACACCAGACGGGTGTTTTTTCGGATTATTTTTCTATCCCCAAGATTCGTACTGAACCTATACATTGCGTTTCAGTTACCTATGAAACATATACCATGTATATACATACACCACAGTACACTACACATTAAACCATTGGCTCTCTAAATCCGATTTCATAAACATCCGTTTTTTTACTCGCATTACTTCATGTCTGTTGCGAACTAAGCCAATAACTAAATGTTTAAATAAGAATCTAAAGCGAGGTAATTATATAGTTCAGTAAAATAAGATATAATATATTGTATGCACTGCTTTTTTCTATCTACAAGGTGTAATTGTGTGATAGTTTGTTGCTATCTTATTGTTGATCGAAGGTTGCTATTGTTTTGTAAGAGGTAGTGCCATGCATTGCAGCCGAATTGGGCCGGCACATTACACCGGCGTAAAGTGACAGCTATGCTGTCGTGTCTCGTGCGGTTTATGAGTTTCCGTGGTGTGATAGGGAAAAGGAGGGCAACCCATCTGCATTATGTCTGTGCGGATGTGTATGTTCGTCGATAGTCGCCAAAAGGCTTCGAATGCTTGATTGCGCTCCTATGCTATAAAAATGGTCGCTTATAGTTGCCGTTCAAATATAGTTACAAAAAAATAAAAATATTGATATTTCTCCTAAAATCGTACACCTACATTAAATTTTACATATTTATTGCTATAGATTTAGGTCTCGTTCAGACACGGCGACAAACGCGCGGTTTCTGAACTCTAAATTCTAATTAGACGTAATCGTGCGGTTCCCGCGTGTCTGAACCAGCCCAAAAATATCAACAATATAATAAATTATGCAACAAGCTTTTTTGAACAAATTTTGAATAGTTTTTTGAATTAAAAAAAATCTAAATTAATTTAAAAGCCTTTCTTTGTTTTCTGTTAAGTATTTTGTATTTATAATATTCAGTTTTTGCGAGTGAAACTTTATTTTTCAAAAATCATCAATAGATTCAGTCAGATTTGATATAGCACTCAAATCGGATTGATCCTTACTTGTATATTTCCGACATCACTGAAAAAAGTTAAACAAAAAAGTAGGTACTTGTTGACTAGACTAAGCAACCTTATGTATGTAGATTGTTCTTTAGAAGGCTTTTTGTTCCTTGTCGGATTGCTCGCCCATAACGATCCTCTTCGAGTTACTTATTTGTATAAAAACACGCACAGCCGTATCATCATTTTTAAATGCATCGATTGTCGTCCATTGTATTAAATCCTTAAATTCTTCCTCGTGCGCCAACCTGTGCTTGGCATATTAACGACAGTGAGTAATTAAACAAAGAACGAAGTAATGAGTAATCAAGGAAAGTCAATTCAAACTCCTGGTAGTATTATAACGAAACAACTACGGATTTTATTGCAGCTTATTTAGTTGGTCCGACGTTTCGGATACTTTACAAGCATGGTCACGGGAGGACTGAGTCAGACGTGGGAACCCAGCATCTTGAAGCGAATTGAGCCGAAGGGGCTCTTTGTACCCCTCTTATAAGAAGAGTGGACAAAAGATCAGGGGGCAAGGGGCGACGGCGGAAACCTGACTCCATTGTACTGTCACGACGTTGGGAGGTTGTTCTGTGGTGCGGGACAACCCCTCTGTGGAGGTGGCGTCGGTCCCCTGAGGGACTGACTAGCCGTCGAGGTGCCCTGTTTGCTCAAAAAATCCAGTGCACCTCTCCAAAGGCGGCATTGGTGGCACTCGCCGGGTTTTAGTGGGTAGAGCTGCGTCCACTTACCAGCTTTCGGGCGCAGCGAGTCCCACATACCCGCCTGGGGAGACCCACTCCCGCGCGGGATGCATCAGAGCATTTCCCGGCGTTAAGTACTGGAAGTATATGGGGAAATTCGTTTTGTAGAGTTGACGTCAGTTGGTGTTCATAGGAATTACAATGAGGGGAACATTTAATAGCTATTCGCTGTGTACCAAGTTAGGCAATCTAATCTAATTTCTGACAATATATAGTTACTAACATTCTAAAGGAAACGATATTTTTAGTGTTTCATATTTATGCTGGTATCCAAGTCACAGAAGAAGGTGATGTTAATGAAGCAACGCATGGCTGCCGTTAGACGTAGGAAATTGGAGTGGTTGACAAACAAACACACAAAGTCAATGTGATCGACCTCGGAGTGGAAATCTCCAAAACTATTAAATAAATCATTTGCACAATGAACAAATAAATCGTACAAAATCAGTATACAGAATCTTGGAATAATTTAGCAGTGGGTTGTAAATGTTATGTATTTCTAGGCATGGTTCAAGGGGTGATGAAGATGGTGGATTCCTTGAGATGGGTCCTTTGCCCCCTGCAAAGGACCCATCTCCAGTGGGGTTTGGATTTAGTATAGCAAATATTAACGAATAATTAACAAACGTTAGTACCTATAGTTCGTTGTAAGATCGAGGGTGAACAGAGAATAAGACCATCATTTTTTTAAACAGCTTTGCTGTGTTTCGGAGAGTATGGCAGGACAAGAAGTGTAATTACTGACAAATCTCCCGTCTCAGGACATGCAGCGCATGAATTATTGTTTTTTTCATTTGCGCCGGGAAATGCTCTTAGGCATTTTGCGGAGGAGGGTGGATTTCCTAGGCAGATATGTGAGACTCGCTGCACCCGAAAGATGGAAAGGTGGACGCAGGTCTATCCACTAAAACCAGGCGAGTCCCACCAATGCCGCCTTTGGTGAGGTGCCCTGGATCTGTTGAGCAATACGGCACCTCGACGGCTGGTTAGTCCCCCAAGGAAACGACACCGCCTCCACAGGGGGATGGTCTCATACTACAGAACAAGCCCTCCCACTGTCGAGACAGTGCAATGGGGTGAGGTTCCCGTCCTCGCCCCTTGCCCCTGCTCTTTTGTCCCCTCTTCTTATAAGAGGGGTACAAAGAGCCCCCTCGGCCTCGGCCCAATTCGCTTCGCCCAAGGTGCTGGGCTCACTCTAGGCTACTGAGCCCCGCCGCCACCACGATGATGAGATGGTACTATTAAGCACTGACCGGCTCGTCTACTCCTGTATCTAGGCAATATAATAAAGACGAAGAGTTTTATTTGCTTGTTTGAGCGCGCTGATCTCCTGATCGGATTTCTTTTACATTTTATAGTACAAATTATTAAAATAGGTAATAAATATATTTTGATGCAAAGTCACAATTTAGCGCACATAACTGCGGGAACAGCAAGTATGATTTTAATTTAATTAAATATAATTTCTCACGTGCTATTTTGTATACAATTTTCTCACTAAAATAATAAAAACTTCCTATAGGACGGAAGTAAATAATTATATTTAATTAACATGATTATAATATGGACAATATGCTTATATTATAATAGGTCGTAAATAAAAAGTTTTTTTATTATGTGTTTTATATTTAGTAAAGTTACTTTTGTGAGTAATATTTTATTGTTCTTTTTGCGTACTAAAATACGTAAAAACTATTAATATTTCACAAAATATAAAAAAAAACATCGTTTTCGCTTTACTTGTGAGTCAGAAATATGTCTTTTATTTTACATACAAGTTCAATATATTATAGCTACTTACGTAAAATTTAAGTGCTCTACATTCTACAATAATTCATACGTAACAAATAAACTGACCTAATGTACGATGACCTAATTTAATGTACAATAAATGAATATAAATTATAATTAGGTATAGGTCAAAACTGGACACAAATAAATAAATTATACATATAGGTATACAAATGAAACAATAAATGTACTCACGTTTTGTAACATATCAACTGGGCCGTTGATGCGCATTGAAAAAGTCCTGAAAAATAAATAAAAAATATGATACTGTTGAAAAATAAATATTCTATCTCAGAAATAACAAGTCCTTAGAAAAGTATTTTGGCATTAGTAAATGTTAGCTGAGGAATGCCGAAAGGTAATTACTGAATGTTTGGGTAACTAATTGCACTACAATCTACACTTATTACTTTGTTCAACCACCAATGGGAAGACGATTTTCCTGCAGTCTGGCGTCTTGGCGTTCATATGTCCGGCAGAGGATAGAACAAGGTTGATTTGGGTCCCAAGGCAGTTTTTACGTATCCCTCGGGCCCCCCGAGATCGTATCAAAGAGTCATTTGGTTACTGCTGTCGAACCTGGCTATACAGGAGTAGGAGCGGTGGGAACGAGTGGGCCCAGCCCGTTAAAAGAAGGCCATGAAAAATATTTTAAAGCAGTCAAAAACGCGTACTTTGTATATATTTGACAAGTTAAAGATAAGAAACTGGTTACGGCGCGCGCCAGAAACTACTACGGCACACGTACAACGGAGTATCTCGTCCCACGACTGATTAATAATCTGCCTTCACAAATAAAAAATGAAATTAATGAAAAAAATATTAAAATAAAACTAAAACAATACTTTTTGGATTTAGGATAATATTATATATTAATATACTTTGTAAATTAGGTTAATTTAGGTAAAATCACCAAAATATTGTATAGCGTTGAATGTAAACAATATCACGCACAGACCTTCGTGGTCTCTGTGATATTTTTTTTATTATTATTGTTATTCTTTCTGTATCAATAAATAAATAAACATAAATAAACAAACAAAACCCATATTAATTTTATTTTTACTATGTGTTTTCCAAAATTAGCCCGTGTCAAACGATTGTTAGCCAGTCATTTGTGTTCAACACACACAAAGGCTAAAGTTTGGCGACAGATTTGCCTTATAATATCATTTGATGCAAACCAACAAACTTGGTAAACAGATCAACGGTATACTCCATGATTGTAAGGGACGTATAGTCGAATGAAAATGTTAAAACATTCACGAGTATTGACATTATCACTCATCTCCGATCTCTATAATATTATGTAATATGAGTGATGAGTCTATGTCTATGAGTAGGAGACACATTTTTCATAAGTGAATTTCATAAGGCAAGTTGGAGATTTCCATTTCCTATATACTAATCTTGTGCATTTATATTCCAATATTACCTATTCCTTATCTTGTGCATTTATATTCCAATATTACCTATTCCTTATCTTGTGCATATAAATTACAATATTACCTATTCCTTGCCATGTGCATTTATATTTCAATACTTATACCTATTCCTCATCTTGTGCATTTATATTCCAATACTTATACCTATTCCTTATCTTGTGCATTTATATTCCAATATTACCTATTCCTTGTCTTGTACATTTATATTCCAATACTACCTATTCCTTATCTTGTGAATTTTCTTAATTTCTTACTTGAGGTTTTCATTTTATTATTCCGTCATTTGTTATTCAGTCATTGTTATACTATGTAATGGTTCTTAGCGATTCTTAATATCTCGAAGGTTATAAAGTCTTCGATAACAACAAGTATTTTATATAATATCTTGGACGAGTTTAGCGTTTAGCGTAACGAACAACTATAGTGCTAACAAACATTGAAATTCTGGCGAACTTAGACGAACGATAACTAATATTTCAGTCACAGTCTGTTATGTCAAATCTAGGCCGATATACCCGTACGCCGGTTTTTCAATATAGAGATTTTTTACAATATCCACGACCTTGCATCTCAGGATAGCCAATGATTAGATCTCAATGGCACTAAAATGTCTAATCTAAGGTGAAATTGTGTTAGTACCATTGATGTTGAGTACTTACTATAAGAAGGCTTGTCTGCTGGTTTGCTATCTACACTAATATTATAAAGAGGAAAGATATGTATTTTTGTAGGTAACGAATATGCTCAAAAACTACTGGACTTAGACTGGCATTAGAAAGCTACATTATCACTGATTAACTTAGGCTATAAAAATAATCATCATCAATCCGGACACGTTGTAAATCTAAGTTAACGCGGGCGATCCTACAGCGGAAGGTGAATTGGCATGTTGTATTGTGTGTGTCATGTTTACGTATCACATCTATACTAAAGAGTTTGTTTGTTTGTTTGAACGCGCTAATCTCAGGAACTACTAGTCCGATTTGCAAAATTCTTTCAGTGTTAGATAGCCCATTTATCGAGGAAGGCTATATTATAACATCACGCTATGACATATAGGAGTTGAGTAACGCGGACGAAGCTGCAGGCAACAGTTAGTTAATTATACAATACGATACATATTCGGATATTTTTTATTATAACTACTATAAATAGCAGGTTAATTTCAAAATAAGACGTGATTTTAGTGGTGGTTATGTACTAAGGTCTAAGAGGCTCTGCCGTTTGTCCAGTGGTAAGCGAATTTTGAACATCTTTGATTTTAATTTTAATCATTAAAGTTGCTTTTTGTGTTGATCTGTTTGTGTAATATTTTTCTGTCGGTTTGTGTAATACAATATTTTTAACATCGAAAGTAGAGAAAAGTTTGTATAATGCGAAAATTGATAAACTGTATACCTATTTTGAGCACTTTCGGTATTACTGAACCTCACAAAATATAAATAACAAAATAATGGAAAAAACACTTAAATGTATAATATAATTCCCCAGTGACACACACTGAGCTGAACAGCTGGATTCATTTTGATAGAGTTGTTTGTTCAAATGGATTCGCGATTTAGATTCACAATTCGAACAAAAGTGTTTTGTACAGCACGTCTGTCGCTGCTTGTGTTTTATAAATAGCTACATATTTTTAACCGACTTTATTTCGAATACATTTCCGTTAACAAGAATTAGTATTAAGACATAAAAATACTTAGTGCTGTATAGTATATGCAATTAAACGAACAAACTAAAGGACATACTCACTTTCAAATTGTGTTACCAAATATATATATATATTATATATTTGGTATTATATATTATTATAAAAGATAAAATATATTTTTAGGTTGATTTTTTATTTTATTTTTATAAAATTTTTGAATTTTATTTTATTTTATTTATTTATTTAATATATAAATAAATAAAATAAAATTCTTTGCAAAATCCACTATTAATATTTGATATTTGTAATTTTGGTACTTATATAAATTATATTAAGGAATGGGTCGGCTTTTTATTTGTTATATAGGTAGTGCCTGGATTTTTTAATGAATCAAATATTACGATCACTTAATATACATTCTAAACTCTATTCCGAATAAAGAATACTTAAAATAGTACTAACCGTATAAAATTAAAAATACAATCCAATAATAGGCACCGTTTGTAAACATTTTGCGTGCGTCAGCTGCGTACGCGCCGACCGTTTGACCGTACGAGCTACGATATTACTAATCACACTGTAGGCAATGCGCTTTTCATATCAAATATCAATGTATCGATGGCTCTTCGTATTATATAAGTGACAAAAACTAATTGTGGCGCCTATTTATATGGTTTGTGTAAAGGATTTTGGGATCAGTGATATTGGATTGTGTTTGTTTTGGTGGATTTTTTGAAGACTTGTAATGTGTAATTAAAAACTAAAACCTTATCATCGAGCATATTATAACCTTCCCGGACTTGGCAGTATGGCTTTTGGTGTTATAAATATTTCTGATGTCAATATAAATAATATAACAAGATAAAACATTTGTTCATCTCTACTAGTTCTAATGTAGGGCAATATTTCTATTGCATACAATTAATTAATCATAGTGGGACAACGTTTTTGACATTGAGAAATTTTTGCTTTGAATTTCGTCAAGGCCAGAACACATTGGTTGCAGAATATATTATGATAATGACCTTTTACTAATTTCCTTGAGCACAGGTTATTGTTTGTTACAACTAATTACGATGAATATTGGAATGGTGAAAAAATATGTGTCAAAACCATCGAGCATATAACCGGATAGAGTAGTAACATGAGCCATAACATTGCGGAACTGGTCAGTGATTTGTCACTGACGTAATAGAAATTCAACCAACCAGTGATCTGTATGTACGCCCCACCGCCCAATCATCCATCAATGGCCATCAGTCGGCCAATCAGAGCGCAGAACTGGCATAGCGGCGCAGCACAAATTTGGCGGAATTAGTTTTCATACAAATATTACCGCTCTATTTTGGTTATATGCTCGATGGTTACAACTAAAGATGAATAATGATCGCAAATAAAAGTGAAAAAACATGAGTCAAACCATCGAGCATATTATAACCGGATAGAGTAGTAACGTGAGCCATAAAACTCCGAAACTGGTCAGTGATCTTTCACTGACGTAATAGAAATTCTACCGACCAGTGATCTGTATCCGCCAATAATCCATCAATGGCCATCAGTCGACCAATATACCGGTTATGCTCGATGGTCATTATAGTTAGGTACTTTTGGACGGCTGACACTGTCACGCCGCTTGCCGTCACGGCATTCGAGGCAACTTTACTGGGAGTAATTAAATTAATAGGGCCAATAAATGTTTCACACATACAAATATTAACTAAGTGAACTCGTGTATTTCTTTTAATTTTTTCTTTGGGGGAATTGAAATTATTTATAGAAATAGACTTTGCTGTGACTTGACATTCGATGAAACGATAATCAACACAGAAAAGAGATACCACAATCGGACTACGAGAGAATGAATGAATAAATCTCTACATTTAACTCGCTGCTGATACTTCATTTATCTCATTGTCTCCACTTTCTCATACTTTGTCCCAAATCCAATTTTTTATCTGGTGCGTGTGTGTTTGTCCCTTTTTCTGGTCTCTCTATCTTTTTATTTATATTTATTAAATAAAAATTTTAGTTAACATTTTGTCAATTGAACCAGTTGAGGTAAGGTATCACTCATGCTCCCTACCATGATTCAAGCCTTATAGTGGCGGTGGGGCTCTGACTCGCCGTCGAGATGCCCTGTTTGCTCATTACATCCGGGGCACCTCACCAAAGGTGGCATTGGCGGGACTCGCCGGGTTTTAGTGGGTAGAGCTGCGTCCACCATACCACCTTTCGGGCGTAGCGAGTCCCACATACCCGCCTGGGGCGACCTACTCCCCCGCGGGATGCCTCAGAGCATTTCCCGGCGTAAAAGAAAAAAAGTTATCACTTAAGCTAAAATAAAAAGAGTTTTTAAACTATGCAATATTTATTAAACTTATATTATACGGGCCGTAAACCTTCGTGTCCTCTTCCGAATGGTGAAAACGCGTTAGTGCTCAAGAAATAGCTACCTCGAGCTCTGAAAATAAAATTATATTAATCATACATAATATTATATTAATCATACATAATATTATACATACATTTTTCAAATATTATATGATCGAGAATTCGTTATTATCAAAATTGTTATAGTTTTAGTAGATATTAAATTGTATATTAACTAACAATAATTCCGCGACCCATTTCACAATTGGTTAGCAGAGTAATTGTTTAATAATATATAAATTAATTTAAACAGATGAATAAAATTGGAGTGTCTGTTTGTAATATTAAAATAACCGCTTTTTATTAAGTGCATATGGATTTATACACGGTACATAGTACATAATATACCAAAATAGCTTTTATTACAATTTTTGTCTGTTTGTCCGTCTGTTTGTTCTGTCTCTGAAACGGCTAGCCTGATTTTGATGGGACTTTCACTGACAGATAGCTGATGTTATAAGGAATAACTTAGGCTATAAAAATAATCATCATCAATCCGCGTACGGCTGTAAATCTAAGTTAACGCGGGCTAAGCTGCGGGCAACAGCTAGTATCTAATATAATGGCTTACCGTAAAGTAACGCCTGAAACTACCTATTAACTATGATATAGTTTCAGTTTTGGGTTTCCAGGGAAAGTATCATGTAGGTATGTCGGTACTTCTTTAAACTTGTGTTTTACTTGAAGCGCTACATAAAATGGAAAATAATTGAAATTGGTCCATACACAAAACATTGGTTAACGCTTAAGTTAACTCACTTACTCTGCTGTATGTATCGTATTTTATAATAAGAGCTCTAAATGATATTGTGGGAAGTAAGAAATAGTTTTTACTCCTTGAAAATGTACTTCGTGGGCATATAAGAATATAATATATAATGTTATTATTTTTTTAATCATGTCAAATAAGCTGTTAACTTGGGTCTAACAACTGGAAGCGCACATAGTGGGGTTGGGAAGATATCAAAGAGTCTTTCAAGATCCTAAGCACACCACTCTCACGTATGAACAGCCTTATTTTTGTTCTGCTCACGAGCGCTGGGTCACACTTCAGTTCAAGGATGGTCCTTGACCGGCCTACCGAATGTGGTCTAAAGTGGGAACTAAGATTTTGTCAATGTAAACATTAGGATGACTGATTAAATATACAGCGATGCTTATGTTAACCTTTGATTAATGAATAATTTATACAGATAAATAAAATTGGAGTGTCTGTTTGTAATATTAAAATAACCGCTTTTTATTAAATGCATATGGATGTATACACGGTATATATCATACCAATAAGGCTTTTTTTAAATTTTCGTATGTCTGTAAGTCTGTCTGTCTGTCTGTTTATTCCGGCTAATCTCTGAAACGGCTGGACCGATTTTGATGGGGCTTTCACTGGCAGATAGCTGATGTTATAAGGAGTAACTTAAGCTATAAAATAATCATCATCAATCTGCGTAGGGCTGTTAATAAAGTTAACGCGGGCGAAGCTGCAGGCAACAGCTAGTGTCAGACAGACAGACAGACAGGCAAACAGATAGACAGATAAAAAATAAATCTATTTTGGTATAATGTGGTGTATATTTCCATATGCATTTAGTAAAAAGCCGTTACTTTACAGACATTACAATACAAAACAGACACTCCAATTTAATTTATGTGTATGGATGTATAGAATAGCTGGTGCCCGCAGCTTCGCCCGCGTTAACTTAATTTTACAGCCGTATTCGGAGTGATGATGATTATTTTTATAGTCTTTGTTATCTACTCCTTACTATATTATTAGCTATCTGTCAGTGAAAGTCCCATCAAAATTAGTCCAGCCGTTTCAGAGATTATCCAGAACAAACAAACAGACAGACAAAATGATTTTTTGATGTAATTATTGTATATACTCCTAAATACTAATATGCATTTAGTGAAAAGCTTTTAATTGGTAATTACAAATAGACACCATCATAAGATGGTCTCGTCTGATCTCGCTTGCTCACCGGTGAAAGAAGCATCGTGAGGAAACCTGCGCCTGATGAGATTAAAAGTATTTGAAGGTGTGTGAAGTTCACCAACCCGCATTGGGCCAGCGCGTCAGTGGACTATGGCCCAACCTCCTCCTCGCCTGATTTTGAGGAGGAGACCTGTGCCCAGCAGTGGGATATATATAAAGAATTTAAATTATTATGTAGATTGAAATATGAAAAATACTTCTAAATCATCGCTATCTCTTTCCCCATTAGCATTGATCCAATAAAGTCAACCATTATGAATATTTTTTGGTTCGCGTGTATATTGCTCATTCATTAATTTAAGACATAAAATATATTATTCTTGGAGGTTTGAATTTCCCACCCTTGAGTAACCGAGGAAGTGATTATTGCCAAAAATTGGATTCCTGGCCAAGGTTGCAGACGGTTATTTTTTATAATAAGTTTTATTTAATTGCACATGTAATTATTTATCGGTTTTTGTATAGTTCTTATTGAATCGTTATGATAGATGAATTACAATTATTACAACCGATACTATTTAAAAAAAAATTACACATTAGAACATAGATCCTCCTTTTTTAATTCGTTTAAAAACATTAATTGCTTTAAATTAACGCTTTGTCTGTATTTTTAAAGCAGGTTTCAGAACCATCGTTAATTTGTACATTGTTTGTAAATAGTAACCAATAAGCAATAATAAAAAAATCATAGCAACCTATCTTCGCGGTATGGACTTCAGTACTTTTAATGTTATACTGACACGAGTATCAATTAATATCAAGTCCTACTAATATTATAAACGCGAAAGTTTGTATGGATGTTTGCTACTCTTTTACGCCAAAAATCCTGAATGGATTTTAATGAAACTTTACAATGATATAACTTATATATCGGAACTAGCTGTTGCCCGCAGCTTCGCCCGCGTTAACCTAGATTTACAGCCGTATACGGATTGATGATGATTATTTTTATAGCCTTTTTTTTTCTTTTACGCCAGGAAATGCTCCGAGGCATCCCGCGGGAGAGTCGGTCTCCCTTGGCGGGTATGTGGGACTCGCTGCGCCCGAAAGATGGTAAGTGGACGCAGCTCTACCCACTAAAACCCGGCGAGTGCCACCAGTACCGCCTTGGTGAGATACCCCGGATATGTTAAGCTAACAGGGCAACTCGACGGCTAGTTAGTCCCTCAAGGGACCGACGCCACCTCCACAGAGGGGTTGTCCCGCACCACAACAACCCCTCCCAACGTCGGGACAGTACAATGGGGTGAGGTTCCCATCCTCCCCCCATGCCCCCTAACAAAACCTAAGGGTACAAAGAGCCCCCTCGGTTCAATTCGCTTCGCCCAAGGTGCTGGGCTCACCCTAGGCTACTGAGCCCCACCGCCACGTCAAGGCCTGAACCATGGTGGGGATTATTTTTATAGCCTAAGTTACTCCCTAAAACATCAGCTATTTGTCAGTGAAAGTCCCAGAAAAGACAGACAGACAGACATACAAAAATTGTAAAAAATGCTATTTTGGTATATGTATGTACCGTGTATACATCCATATGCCTTTAGTAAAAACCGGTTATTTTAATATTACAAACAGACACTTCAATTTTATTTATCTGTATAGATAACACATAGGCTAATTTATCTTCGTACTCCCACTAAACTTAACTTTTTAAAACTTAACATACACTAAGGGCGCGGCTCTACCGCGGCGCACGAAGGAGCTGCGTTTGTCAAGTTTTGCTTTGCAAGAAAATGTACATATGTGATTGTTTCCATTGCAACCCACGGACAATTAATTGTCATTTGACTTTTTAGAGGTGGAGCCGCGCCCTAACCTCGGTACAGCAAACGTGGCAGACGTTTCATTGAGAGCGATATTCGTATTTCGTACCACTTAGAGTGAAGAATATGCTTAGTGACCACAGCGGAGATACATTTTAAGACTTACCAGCCTCCATGGGTAAAACCTATTCCCTAGCCTAGGTCTTTGTACAACTTAGGGGCAGTTCATAAATTACGTGACACGTTAAGGGGGTGGGGGGGGGGGTTGTGTCGACGAAGTGTGTCATTATGTGACAAGGGGTGGGAGGGCTCCCAGATTTTGTGACGTCACATAAGACTACTGTGAACTAATAAAAAACGAAATTAAAAATAATTTTAACCAAAATGAAACTAATTTCAGAACCGCTGTTTTAATTTAACAATTTATTTATGTAATAATTGCAAAATATGTGACATACGACTAGGGAGGGGCGAGTCTCATAAATGTCAAAGGCGTCAAAATATCATGAAATTCGTGTGACGTAGTTTATGGATAGCCCTTATGCTCATCTTTGGTTCAGTTATCGCGTATACAAACAAAATAAAAGGATGTATCGTCATATTCAACTTACTGTCTGTCGATTGTTAGCCCTACATCGAGAACCTTCTCATGTACGGGCTGACAGGGCGACGCCCAAGACCAGCAGGTGCTGCTGTACTCGCCAACGAAAGATGACTGGCCGAGGACCGCCTCCGAGAAGTAGTTTACTACTATATCGTGGTTGCAGTATACTGAAATAAATATGATGGGTTATGTGACCTATCCGGAAGACGAAAAAAGACGGAAGTCTTCAACCAATGCGTTCTCCCTGTGATGACCTACGGGGATGAAACGTGGCCTCTAAATTTACGACTGGTCCGTAAGTTTGCCGTAGCTCAACATGCTATGGAACGTGCTATGCTGGGTGTTTCTTTGGCAGATAGGATCCGAAACGAAGACATCCGCCAGAAAACTAAGGTTACCGATATCATGCAAAGAATAAGCTCGTTGAAGTGGCAGTGGGCTGGTCACACGCTCAGGAGAACGGATGGCCGATGGGGCAATAAGAAACCTAGTGGGAAGACGATCTCCGTGCGGTGGCCGGTCCGTGTTGGATGCGAGTGGCAAAAGATCGGCCGTCTTGGCGTTCATTGAGGGAGGCCTAGTAGAAGGATATAGGATGATGATGATGTGACCTATCCTCATGTTCTATCGCCAAATATTATCCAAATCCAAAAAATAAGGACAGCTAAAATATAATATAACAGGTACCGGTGCGCTAGCGACGCTCTCCCATCTGGATGGGTACCAACATCCTAGTTCCTGCCGTGAAACAGCTTTGCTGTGTTTCAGAAAGAAGGGCAGGACAGATAGTGCCACTGAGAGCACCTTACGTCTCAGGATAGCCAACATGTAAATGAGTTGCTTCGGCACTTACCATCATGTGATATAATCATATAATTACAATAAACCGTTACCTTGATGTAATAGGTATGTATGTATTTGTGTATTTATTATTATCATAAAACGGATATGTATTTATTTATGTATCTATTGTTTTATTTATTTATTTATAATATTTTTATCTATATTATTTATTATATTGTTTAGATTGTAGGATGTTTTTTGTTTTAATTTCTATTTAATTTTTCTTTTTTGATGACCTACTCTACTATTATTTTAAATTCTCCTCTACCCTAAGGTTGTCTGGGAGAAATCGATTTCTCGCTTCCTTCCTCGTAAGTTTTTATTTAAGATCTAATTGTTATTTATATGCACAATAAAGTATATTTCTTCTTCGTCTTCTTCATGTGGCTCGTCTGCCCATTTGCCCATCGGACTAACAAAAAATGATTTCGCATTTAAAAAAAAAAACAAGGGATCTAGTGATCCTGCAGCGGTTGAAATTAGACCTCATTCACCATTCTTGTCGTGTCTTCTCCAATAAATATTTTAAATGCGTCAAATAAAAATTTCTACAATTAGCTGTAGGTACTAATATTATTTAAAAGTTTAGTTAAGTAGTTTGTTTGTGGAATTGATAAAATCTTTTTGTATTTGTTAGCCTAATTATGGATATTATTTATTATAGAGCATTTTTATTATTTTGGAGGATTATAAACGAGGCGAGGCGGGAATAGCTAGTCAAGGAAAATACTTTTATTTAGCAGAGTTTCATTGACGCATGCCGGCTGAGATTTTTTGTTGCAATTGAACCACAAGTCGACTTGGCCCATTTGCTCGTTGGAGCCGAATACCCCTGGGTTGGTGTGCCAGACGTCCACGAACGATGCACTCGACGGGGTGAGGCCGACGTGAGATATGGGCCCGTCGTACAAGGGGCCAGCTGGATCTAGTCCGCTTATCCTAAAATATCAATGGCAATGTTAGTGCGAAACGCTGTGATATATCTCATTTCCATCGAGCATATAACCGGAATAAAACGGAAATGTTATGTGTTAACAGAAAAGAAATTCCGCCAAATTTGTGCTGCGACGCTGCGCCGGTTCTACGCTCTCATTGGCCGACTGATGGCCATTGATGGATGACTGGCCGATGGGACACACTGGTTGGTTGAATTACTTTTAATTAATTACGTTAGTGACAAATCACTGATAACACCTAAAATTCCGGAACTGCTCTATCGGGTTATAACACAGATATTGATGGTTATATTCTCGATGCTCATGCCTCATTTCTATAAACGTAGGACTCTCACACATCACGTCTTTTATTGTCTGTCGACGAAGCATCGTAGCGGGCGAAATAATCCTCCATTAAGTACAGTTTTATAAAACTTGTGAATGTGTAAATTCAAAACTTTATAAAATTGTAATTGTTCATAAATTGTAATTGTAACGCATCGACGACGCGAGAAAAAAAAGTTGTGTGGCTCTCAGGTTGACAACTTTTACCACTACTGAAGACATGTGTGATCAATTTAGTACCCAATTAAGTTGGACAAATCTTTACTTAAAGTTACCCTTTTTGATGATGAAACGCAAAATTTTATTATTTTTCTTTGGAAACAGGAACACTATATGATATAAATTATTTTGAAATCTACTAATTTGTTAAGTTAGCTTACCTGGATGCATTTCCTTTGTATTCTTGAAGTTCCTGCCCACAGTAGCCCATTACATGAGCTCCTAGAGAATGACCTACTAAGTGAAGCTTGGTCAAGTCCAGCGTGCTCTGAGACATCTTGTATAACGCTTGACCACATTTTCTGCCGACCTAAAAACATGTTTAGTACGTCACTACATTATCAGTGGGAGATTGCCTCCCACCATGGTTTGTCGTGCCGGAGGTACCTAAGGTAAACCCAGCACTTTGGGCGAAGCAAATTGAGCCTCGGCTCAATTTGCTGGGTTTGTGCCAAGGTGCTGGGTTTGTGCTTTGTGGTTTGTGGTTTGTGCTGCTCTTTGTACCCTTCTTATAAGAAGAGAGGACAAAAGGGCAGCTGGAGGATAGAGGCGTGGATGGGAACCACACGCCATTGTACTGTCCCGATGTTGGAAGGGAATGTTCTGTGGTTTGGGACAACCCCTCTATGAAGGTGGCGTCGGTCCCTTGACGGACTGACTAGCCGTCGAGAATCCCTGTTTTCTCAACAGATCCACCAAGGGCGGCATTGGTAGCACTCGCCGGGTTTGAGGGTAGAGCTGCGTCCACCTTACCACCTTACCAAGTCGAGTAGGTAATCATTAGATGGCTCGTCTTCATTTCACCGTTATCAGTTTATTATTATCATACATTGCAAGTAGACATTGAATGACCATCAAAACTTGAATTTTGTAGTTTCTAGTATTGTGTAGGGCTACTCCAGCTAAACTTTGGAGTTCAACAAGTGATACGAATTTTATGCAAATTTTTGACAACCTTTGTGCAAACCAACGTTATCATTATCAGGTTGCCTTGATTTAGTAGTAAAGCTAAATAACTGTTGTTAATTGCTCGCAGTCATCAATTCTTGACCGACCTCCAAAAGTAGGTGGAGGTAGGGTAGGTGAAGGTTATCAATTTGCCCGTGTGACACTATCTACCCCCATACAATGTATTTGATTGTGATTTTATTATGAGGGCCACTTATAGAATGACGAAGACTTGACTAATTAAACTTAATTTTTTGTTGAGAAAAGAGTCGCCCCGTTTTGACAACTATTGCTGAGATCTAAGATTTTTCAAGAGCTGACAGACTTTTTTCTAGTAATTTATTTCTCCCAACGTCAGGACAGTACAATGGGGTGAGGTTCCCATCCTCGCCTCTTGACCCCTGCTCTTTTGTCCCCTCTTCTTATAAGAGAGTATTTCCTGGCGTTAAAGAAAAAAAGGAAAAGCTGCGGGCTTTGCTTTTTCTTTTGAACGCCGGGAAATGCTCTGAGGAATCCCGCGGGGGAGTGGGTTTCCCCACGCGTATTTGGGATTCGCTGCGCCCGCAAGATGGTAAGTGGACGCAGCTCTACCCACTAAAACCCGACGAGTGCCACCAATGCCGCCTTTGGTGAGGTGCCCCGGATCCAATGAGCAAACAGGGCACCTCGACGGCTAGCCAGTCCCTCAGGAGACCGACGCCACCTCCAAAGTGGGGTTATCCCGCACCACTGAACAACATCTCCCAACAACGTCGGGACAGTACAATGGGTAGATCCCGTCCTCGCGCATTGCCCCCTGCTCTTTTGTCCCCTCTTCATATAAGACAAGGTACAAAGACCCCCATCGGCTCAATTAGCTTCGCTCAAGGTGCTGGACTCACCCTAGACTAGACCCACCGCCACGACAAGGCCTGAACCATGGTGGGGTGGGGGCAACAGCTAGTAATAAATATAGGTGCTTGCATCAGGGCCATATATTTTTAATTTATTTTCTTGTATATCGTGAGATAAAAAACGGAAAAACGAAAGTGGTTTCTATAAAAAAGTGACATCCATAGTAGGGATTTACGGAATAGACACAGGCTAGATGTACCAGTGATTAGACTTACAAAAGTAAGCAATTCTTTTTATGGCTACCGTATTTGCTTTTACAATAGGATCCCAGAAAATGTTCAAAAAACAAGGTCATTAAAAAGATCAAAAAGTTATAAATAGCGTTTTTATGGTAAAGGATATTATTATGTGTAAAGTAAAAGATTTTACGAAAAAAAATAACCTTGGGAATAGGGCGGTTCCTCCCAGGCATTTCAGGATATATTGGTATCTATCAATATGTAAAATACAGGCTATCCTAGTGTGAGAGCTATAACTGGTCAAGTTATAACTTGTAATTTGTCAATATGCAGCACAAATGTTAAATCGTAAATGTGGTTAACTAATATGTGTTTTGAATGGCTGAATTGCTTAAACAAAAAAAAGATAATATATATATATTATAGAATATTTGAAAACATTAGTTTCACGGGGGTTTTTCTCCGGTTCTTCTCGGTGGGCTTGCCTTGGAACCGGTGGTAGACTCAATTAACGTTCAAAAATATAATTTATTGGGAGATAGATACTATTTTGAATAAAAACAAAATGTTTTAATTTTATAAAGCTTATAACGAAAATATATAAGAAAAATACTTTCTTAAATTTATTTATATTCATATTACACGAGACTATCTGAACATATCACGTTTCTGTTCCGCAACTGCCTTACTTACTATGCCCTCTTTAACCTATAGGGGGCTCTGGGCACTAGGATAATGGGGCCCCTGACGAAAACAACAATTATGAGATCTGTGAGCCTGATTTTTGGACTAAAATAATATTCAATCATATTTTGTTAGTAATAATGAGGCCCCGTGGATCGCAGTGCCCTGGGCACCTGCCCATAATGGGAAAGACTTCCCTGCTTACTTACCTTCTCTGTGTTTGGTACAGCATATGTTGCGTATTCTATGGGGTCTAAGGTTCCACTTGGAGTAGACGCTTCCTTAGCCCAGTCTACCACAAACACATTATAGATTCTAAGGGGCAAAAATGTTTTCAAAAATAACTGGGTATCATTCCCATTTGTGGTTTGGGTGAAGCCAAAGCCATATATTACAGTTTCAAGGCTTGGGTTGAAACACGTTGACTCCAACAATGAGATGGGATCCTCTAGCGGCTCTGCTGTGAAATTTGTGAGGGACCTGGAATAAATACGTGCAAGTGTAGCAGTTGATCATTATTTTAATATCATATAAGGGCAAACGACCAGCCGAAGCCTTTTGGCGACTATTAAGCCCATACACATCCGCACAACCAGAGATTATGCACATGCGTTGCTCTCCGGTGGCCCGTTGGGATGATAGGGAAAACACTATCCCCCCAACGGGCCACCGGAAACTCACAAGGGGCTATGTGAACGAGAGGTACCACCCCGGTCGTGTCGGCCCAGTTCGGCTGCACAACATACTCGCCTGGGGAGACCTACTCCCCTGCGGGATGCCTCAGAGCATTTCCCGGTGTTAAAGAAAAAAAAGGTTATAAGGAACGCGATACCCATGCAGGTAGGAGCGCGATACGAGCGTATCCCTTCCACTGGTATACATACAGATAAATAAAATTTGAGTGTCTGTTTGCAATATTAAATAACCGCTTTTTATGGTAGTATACACGGCACATATACAAAAATAAAAATTTTCACAATTTTTATCTGTCTGTCTGTCAGTCTGTTTGTTCCGGCTAATCTCTGAAACGGCTGGGCCGATTTATTGGCAGATAACTGGTGGTATAAGGAATAACTTAGGCTATAAAAATAAACATCATCAATCCGGGTACGGCTGTAAATATAAGTTAACGCGGGCGAAGCTGCGGGCAATAGCTAGTTATGTTATAGTAGTTAAGTAAAACTTACCCACAATATAATCTCAAGTCTGCAGTCAACGCGAAGTATGTTAATTGCAATAGTACTGCAAAGAGAAAAAGACATTTATTTTTATTGTTCTGTACATCGCAGGTATTAGAGACAGTGATATAGGTAGATACTTAGCTGGTAGGATTAGATGTTAGTAATGCTTGACTATTTCTAAGATTCATCAATATAATCAATAAATAATAATAATAAATAATAATATGTTGGGACAACTCACACACAGCCATCTGATCCCAAACTAGGCAGAGCCTGTTCTTATGGTAACCAGACAACTGATACATACTCATGTTTTTCTAAATACATACATATATAGATAAATTACACCCAGACACAGAACAAATGATCATGCTGATCACACAAACATTTGTCCTGGGTGGGGATCGAACCCACGACCTTCTGGTTTAGCAGTCAGGGTCGCTAACAACTAGCCAGTCGATATCAACAAGTCCACCTGAAAATGGCACTTAACACGCGGTCAATGCGGTCTTAGCTGAATGTTATCATTAGGCAAGAGTCATTAAAAATGACTGCTGGATAAATCGTAAAGAATGAAAACGCAAGCAAAGTTATTTAGCAGAAGAAAGTACTATCCAACACCATCATCCTTATCAGCAGACGGATAGGGAGACGTCCATTCCTGAACATAGGCCTCCCCTAAAGAACGCCAAGACGGCCGATCACTCGCCACTCGCATCCAACACGGACCGGCCACTGTATCGTCTTCCCACCTGGTTAATGGCCGACCAACACTTCGTTTCGAACGAACACGTCGTTTCGAACGAACATGTCGTTTCGAACGAACACGTCGTTTCGAACGAACATGTCGTTTCGAACGAACACGTCGTTTCGAACGAACACGTCGTTTCGAACGAACACGTCGTTTCGAACGAACACGTCGTTTCGAACGAACATGTCGTTTCGAACGAACACGTCGTTTCAAACGAACATGTCGTTTCGAACGAACACGTCGTTTCGAACGAACATGTCGTTTCGAACGCGGCCTTCCACTCTTAAAACTTTACTGGCCCATCGGCCATCCGTTCTCCCGAGTGTGTGACCAGCCCACATACTCTACTATTTTAGTTAAATAATTTAGGATCATCACAAAAGAAGACAGTTATAAACAAAGTAAATGATCCAGATTGAGTACGTACATATATTATTTCGTCATGATCGCTGTTGTATCACGTGATTTACATTAAGTAGGTTGTTTTTATCTGATGTAGGCTAATTAATCATCAAATGTAATTATTATTGTTATTAATCTTATGAGTTCATCATCATCATCCGTCCACTACTGTACATAGGCCTCCCTCAAAGAACGCCCAGACGACGTACGGTTGTCTTCCCACCTGATTAACGGCCGACCAACACACAACTTCGTTTACCTAAACGACCTAAAGTCTAAACTTATTAGACCATCCTAAAATAATTAAAAATGTTATTCGCAAGACAAAAAATAAATCGGTAATAAAACTTTACTTACATATAAATATGTACCATATACATGATATGTACCACATACATGAACGGTGCTTCATTTTAAACAAATAAAGTAGTTGTAATAAAAAATACACAATATTCAACTGAAAGGAGTCATTTATCTATTCTGTTTATATACTTATTAGTTTGTTAGTGTACTTAGCGACCAAACTTGTTTATATATATGTCACTGGCACTTCATATCTGTCTGTATATTAATTATTATGTCTAGTTTAATTATAAATAAGAATGTTGGTACGTTTATATGAAAGGAAATAAAAAAAATTGGTTTTGGCGAAACTTTATAATGTTTTGCGTGAAAAGTACGACAAATCGAATAAAGTTATTTCCCATTTAACTGGGCCGACACGACCGGGGTGGTACCTCTCGTTCACATAGCCCCTTGCGAGTTTCCGGTGGCCCGATGGAGGGGGATAGGGTTTTCTCTATCCCCCCAACGGGCCACCGGAGAGCAACGCATGTGCATAATCTGTGGTTGTGCGGGATGTGTATGGGCTTAATAGTCGCCAAAAGGCTTCGACTGCTCGTTTGCCCTTGCTTGGCTGGCTTGGGTTGAAACACGTTGACTCCAAGTCAACGTGTTTCAACCCAAGCCTTGAAACTGTAATATATGGCTTTGGCTTCACCCAAACCACAAATGGGAATGATACCCAGCTATTTTTGAAAACATTTTTGCCCCTTAGAATCTATAATGTGTTTGTGGTAGACTGGGCTAAGGAAGCGTCTACTCCAAGTGGAACCTTAGACCCCATAGAATACGCAACATATGCTGTTGTGTATTTTATGGGCGCAGATGGACGCAGCTCTACCCACTAAAACCCGGCGAGTGCCACCAATGCCGCCTTTGGTGCCCTGGATCTTAACAGGGCTCGACGGCTAGTCCCGCAAGGGACCGACGCCACCTTCACAGAGGGGTTGTACCGCACCACACAGAACAACCCCTACCCAACGTCAGGACGATGCAATGGGGTGAGGTTCCCATCCTCGCCCCTTGTTCCCCCCCCCCTACTCTTTTGTCCCCTCTTCTTATAAGAGGGGTACAAAGAGCAGCTCCCTCTGTTCAATTGGCCACGTCAAGTCTTAAACAATGGTGGAGAAACTTACATATCCTATTTTTTTTGTGGTCTAAACTTTTTAGTGTCTGAAAAAATCGGAAGTGGGAAATAGTAGTTGAGTTAGCAACCCCCCTTTTTATTTTTTTTATCGCAGGGAAATCCTTATGGATGCAGCCAGGGTCTTCGGGTACATCCTGACCCAATGTGGGACTCGCACTTGGGAGTGCCCGCCCTAAGTAAAACCACTGCGAGCGCCTTCAGCCGCTTTTTGAGGGTCCCGGATATGCAGGCAACAGACAGGATCACCTCAGCGACAGGCTGGCCCCGGCGAAGGCCAGACTACTCCTCGTAGGGGGAGTTAGCAACCCCTAGGAATATGAAAGAAGAAGGAGATGTACGGCAAATAAAACGATTAGTACATTTTAATATCCTGCAGCGAGTAAAGCCGTGGACTACAGCTAGCTAGCTGCAAATTCTTCACATCTATACAGATAAAAAATAATTAGGAGCAGACACTCCGTAGACTTTGCAATATTCAAATAACCGCTTTTTATTACATGCATATTATGGATGATTACACGGTACATATACCAAAATAACATTTTTTATAAATTTTTTCAGTCTGTCTGTCTGATTGTTTGTTCCGGCTAATCTCTGAAACGACTGGGCAGATTTTGATGGGACTTTCACTGGCAGATAGCTTATGCTATAAGGAGTAACTTAGGCTATAAAAATAATCATCATCAATCTGGGTACGGCTGTAAATCTAAGTTAACACGGGAAAAGCTGCGGGCAACAGCTAGTGTTAAATATGAAACGTAGCGAGTAGGTACGTAAACGTACGTAAGTTATATTCAAATATACACGACACTCGTATATATTTTAATTATAGATGCCACGAATAGTGATTTACCCGAATACCGCATATTCCGCTACACTCTCAAGTCTCAACCGAAGCACCGAATATTCGGCGGCCGAATGTTCGGCAGAAAATGGTGCAATTTGTCTCATTGAAGTGTGTCCGAGTTGACTCCATAACTCGAGTGCAAAAGTACTCGATCCGATTTTGCTTTAACTCGAGTATCTACGAGTTTGAAAAATTCACTCGAGTCACTCGAGTAAAAAACGGCTCGAGTCACATAATTAATTTATCACAACTTACCACTAATAAATATACTAATCATTATATTATGTACTTGTTTCTTCTCTCACAGCAAAGCAATTTAGGCAGGCTAATTACTTGCAAGTAGACTTATTGAGTGTAGAATACGCACCTTACGGAGGACGGACTAGTATGAGCTGTCATGGGCGACGTCGAACACCTAAAATGGCTTGTCTATTCATTTGCGTATATTTTTTATACATACTTAATAACATCGCATTTTTGGGCTTGTTCAGATACGGCGACAAAGGCGTGCGATTTCAGAATCGCGTCGGAATCGCACGATTACAAGTCAAGATAAAATACATGACCTCGTAATTATAAGAGTACGGTTGTATTGGCATCAATGGTGTACGGAAATGAGGTTGAATATTTAAGTTTTCTTAGTTGATAATTTAATGAATTTCGCCTAGTTTTATCTAATTATAGAATTATAGGAAAACTGGCAGTTGAGCCATCTGGTGGTAGGTAAGGCGAACTTGAATTTCTTTACTTTCTGGCTCTTTGCCATGTCTAAACTTGTCCATGCCTCGTCTACCCTAAGGTGCAGTATTGCAGGTCTTAAGGTGAATAAAATATATAAGAAGCTAAAACTTCTAGGATGTTCTATTGAGCATAAACATGATTATCAAAGATAAACTGCATGATAAAAAGTAGCTTGACTATAATAATATATAAAATTCTCCTGTCACGGTGTTTGTAATAGGGATGTTGACATTTTCCATAAATGTTTATAGATCATTTATAAATATCTAATAGAGGCCTAAATATTATTAACTTTTGCTTAAATACGTCTAATGCCTATAAAATATTGCATTTTATAATGAATTTTAAATTTCGCTCCAAAACGCTAACACTTGTAACGTGACGTCATATGTTGTTAAACATCGTAAAAATGATAAAATGATTCTAGTTGTCGTTAATAAAAAATGGCTTCTAAGTTTTATAATTGTTGTACGGTGCCTATGTGTGTGTACACTGTCAAAACGCCTGAAAATTTGTTTTTACAATAAGTACTGCGTACGGAAAATGGTGTATAAAAGTACGTCAATATACTTCCGCTTCCGCTAAATAGGAACCGGTGACGTCATTTCCGTTTATTATCACGTGACCTATTTTAAATTTTGTTACATTTTATTTATTAAATATTGATTTAATCAAATAAAAATAAGGGAAAATATTGTATTTTTTAAGAATTCTATCATAGATACCAATTAACATCAAAATGATATTTTTATGTGAATACTGTCAACATCCCTATTAAACTCCATCGAAATGGCTCGACCAATTCTAATGAAATTGCAATGAGCAAGTTCGAACTGCGCGTACCTTCTGTGTTTTTCCATAAATTCAACATACTGGATATACCCGACGCCAAGAGCACATACAGTCAGAACTATAGTGTGAGAGCGAGTCGTACCATGAGTCAGGAATTCGATGTAGATCTTTTCCATACTAGTGTTTCAAAATTAAAGAAAACATTGTGTGATAGCTTTTTGTACCCATTAGGTATATTTTATGAAAGTTACATTATTACAATAACTTGTATTTAGGTACTAAACTTAGTACTTATGTATATAAGCGAAAACTCTTGATTGGCCTTATTTAAACTGTTGTACTTATTTTGTGTTACATACGTTTTACTAGCTGTAAGTTTTCCGAAGTGTAAATTAAATAAATTTTTTGTGTGCATATCGGGTAGGTCTGAGAATCGGTTAACATCTATTTTTCATCATGCAGGAGGTTGCGGGATCGAATCCCGCCAGGGAACAAAAAGTTTTCTGTGTTCCTGTGTCATGGATGTGTATTAAATATGTGTATTATATAATAAAAATCATAAATATATGCATAGTATAAAAGTATTAAATATATTTCCGTTGGACCAGATTGACGTGGTGTAAAAGCGTCCATAGATAAAAAAATATATGTTAAGGGTGGTCCATCCCGTAATTTTTTTTATTATATCCGTCGCCAAGAAACAGCGAACATACTTCCGCGGGAAGAAGCTAGGTCAATGGTATATTTTGAGATTTTGAAGCGTAAGCAGTAAAATCAACAAATGACGTACGATACGTTGACGTCAAACTTCCTACTAGGAAGTTAGGTTTTCTGACAGGAAATATATGTATGAAGTGATGGGAGTTTCTTGTATCATCAAAATTCGCCCAGACCTTGTTTAATTGTAAAACCATTACGAGATAAGAAACTGTTTTTGTATGTTTACATATTGTGATAACGTTGAGCTACATTCATTTGAATAAAAAAAAAGTGTGTGTGTGTCAGCTCCGACGCACGATTGGAGTTTACTCCTAACGAACGATAATTATGATATTATATATCGAGTAGAAAAAAAGTATTCTTATATAAAATATATATGATTTATTTTTTAACTAATATAGGTACCTATTTAATACTTAATCGAAATTAAATTCTTTACTTGACAAGTTTGTATAATTAAACTTGAACCAAGTGTTCAATGGTCACACCAAATATATTTGGGGATGCAACATTAATATTTTAAAGTTTCTGATTGGTTAATTATCAAATTGAAGAGTTTCAATTTACTCAGAAAATTTGTGCAAGTTATTGTATTATTGTTAGAAAGAAATAGCAAATTATAAATAGAAAATTATAAATATGATTTTGCAAATATGAAAAATAATATTTGAAAAGAATAAATATATATTAAAATTACTAGACTTTTCTGGGCTGAAATTTAAAATAATTTTAAAATCGCGCGAATATTGGAACGTATTGACTTTTTTTAGTCTGTACTCTGTGCTAACATTTAATTTTCTCAATTTTGAATTCAAGTTAGTTTGTGTTTTTGATTATTCAATCTTGAATGTGCTCTAGTTGTTTTATTTTCTTATTTCCCTTTTTTCACCCTTATTTTATGTAATTTCCCGGACCCTGACGACTCTCCTTTTGCATTATCCAGCAAAAAGTTTTATCAAAACGTTTTCCAAAATGTAAGACATTGCAGTGTATGTTTTAAAAACCATTGTGAGTTGTGATTTTGATAACGTAAGAAACTACATGAAGACAGTTTTCTATACGGAAATTAATACAATGCCAATTACATAAAAATCAAAATTGTGATTTCATATGCAATTTGGTTAGTAATTGTTTCACATACATTAGTGGTGCAAAGATATAAATAATAATATATTAAGTGGACACAGAAAAGACACAGTGATATTGATACAGTAAAAATTTACCTACTCAATATTTTAATAATATAAGACGAAAAAATAAAATAATAATTAGTATGTATATGTATGTATGTAGACGTTATTAGTCACGTCAATTTTAGCTAATGCTGACCAAATGGGGGATACTTATTTGTCTTGCAAATCATTGCAACGGAATAAAGTATTATCCCCATTTTTTCAGCATTAGCTAAAATTGTTTAAATATCTTTTAAATAATATAATATTGCATATATACTGGTCGTGTGATTGACTTTTAGTGCTGTAATATTGCATTAGATGGCGTTGGCGGCATTATTTTAAGATACGCTCTGTAATGTATTTCATCTCATTCTTTTACACGTTCAATCATACAGATTTATATGTTTGCCTCTTTCTACGTAACGCCTCAACTTTAGTGTTACACTTGATTTTACTCCTAATAAAATTTCCGTACCGGGCCTTATAACTCAAATCGTTTCTTAAGGAGTAAACTCCAAAAAATGCACGTCTGTTACCAGAAACGTTCATCAAAGGTTGATGTAATTAGTAGTAGTGGTCCAACACTGGTATTGACCAGAAGTGGAGATCGTTGAGATGCCAGAGGTGACTGCTCGCGCTAGACACACACAAAAATAGATACCATTTCTTTATATGAAACATCTACCAGCGCGTCTTGACCTTGAATGCCATTACGGAAACTGGCATGTTACTGTCATGTCGTGATGCCCCGACTATACCGGCGCTCTCATATCGTTTTGTGTCGCGTGCGTATGCGGTAACACTTTATTTTATTGCATCTTTTGTTTTTATTTATTATAAATTGCAATAGCAACATAAGTGTTTCACATTTTGGAACATAGTTCCCTATCGCGCGTTGCGAAAGGGGGCTAGACGAAAATAATTAAGACGAAAAGTTGGTACTACACTTTCTGCTATAGTGTGTGTGTATAAACACACACACTCTCCTATGTGTGTGTGTTCACTGTTTATTGTAAAAGTTTGACTGATACGCGTCATATGGGACTGAGCGTCATGAACGAGGTGAGGCTCTCCATACTCGCGCGAGGTTATAACTAAAGGACGTAAACGACAAAATGGTTTTTGTTATTTTATTGCTATAAAAACGAAAAAAGAAAAAAAAAAGATAATTGGAGAAATTCATTATATTATTTCAAAGAACATGTATAGACTCATCTACGAAGAAAGTCAAGAATCTTAAACCGGTCCCGTTTGCCCATAAGATGTGAATCTCTTTTTAAAAAAGAGGTATGTTTGATATTTTTTATCTGTTATACAAGTTACCTAGTTATGTATTGAAAACTATCAAAATAAGGTTTTTATCATGTACGACCAACTCATATTTTCTTTCGTTTTGGAATTACAGAAATAAATTAAACTTATTGACGCCAAAATTTCTAATGCGTCCTCTTAATAATATTACCTTGTATTGCACTGGTTATGGTAGTTTATTAGTCTGTAATATTAGTACTGCTTTAGTCTCATAGCATAGGGAAATATATTAAGAAGTTTTCTTTGATTTGATAACACGTAAATTATGTAATAATCATGAAAATTATAAATCGCATATAGGAAATAAAACAATGCAAATAGTACATAAAACACAACGCTTTTATTTACAAAACACTATCTTAAATTACTTTTATTATAAATATTCACAAGATTATTGCTTTTACAAAATTATTATTTCGCGTAATTATTACTACTTAAAATTAAAGAAATACTTATTATCACCCACTTAGTAAACAATCTTAAGTTAGTCTTAAATACTTCTTAATTTTACTTACTTTAATATTATCGTCGTAGACAATTGGCCCACTTAATAAATAGCCCCCTTTTTGAATCTAGACCAAGATGGTCTATCATGTTTAAACTGGCTGAATACAAAATCGGCTCTTCTGTTAAAAAAATTAACACTTTTCCATTTACAAAAATAATAATCATCGAGTTATAAATGCCACTTTACTTATACCTATATCTACATTCACATTTCCTTACACCTTCATATAAGTCTCATAAAAAAGGAAATCTTCATTGTCTTTGTGTATTGCTTATTGCTTGCCCAATCTGAAATATTCCAATATCAATCTTTGGTATTTCTAACCATGCTGTATACGGTTAGAATGCATGCGATTAGGTACTACAACCTCACAACAAATTCCTTGACATTAACGCTCTTATGAAAATATATTTTACGTGTTACATACATATACAAATCTTGTAAAATAATTGATCCTTGTTATATGTTAAGTAATATAATACACATAAGTAGGTACATTTGATACATTTATCATATATACCTATATAGCAATAGTAATAACAACCTTTCTATGTCCTACTGCTGATAACGGGTCTCCTTCTCGAAATCAGGCGAGGAGGGGTTTTGGGCTATAGTTCACCGATGCGATGGCCCAATGCGAATTGGTGAACTTCACACACGTTTAAAGATTTTTAATCTCATCAGGCATGCAGGTTTCCACACGATGTTTCCTTCACCGGTGAGTAAGCGATGGTGTCATATTCAGGTGCACGTACAAATTTAGTAAAACCCATTTCTAGGCATCGCAGGGGGGTCAGGATCTCGTACCTCTCGGCTCTCACTCAAGAAGCCGAGCCCATATCTTCTAGGCCGTCGTCGCTCACACACGTCATATCAAAATATATTTATTTACACACTATAACAACCATTTCACGATCAAGGTGGAACTGACGCTACATTATTAGGTATTATTTCTGAGGAATCTTCTCCACTGTCAGATTCACTTTCTTTATTCACAGATTCCTCCGGTTCGTCTCTCATGAGAGCTCTGTATTTTTTAGCTATTGCCTCCCAGTCGACGACGTTCTCTATTCTAGTCATGTTACTGAAGCTCAGTTGAGAGCCAAGGGGACTTAGATGAACGACTGATAAACGCGTTGAATCTGTAAAGAAATTATAGATATATTATTGGTTGCACGATTTTCATGCTTGTGTTGTGTTGCCTGCAACTTCGGCTGCGTTACATTACAACTGTAGCGTATCCAAAATAATAATGATTTGCGCTGGTTCATTTCAATCTTGATCAGTATTATACTGGTGAAAGATATGTACAGGCGAAACAGAAAACATTGTATATAGTAGTAGATATCTATACTAATATTATAAATTAAAGTAAGTTTGTTTGTTACTCTTTCACGCGAAAACTACTTAACCGATCATCGTGAAACTTTGTACACATATTCTTGGAGGTATTAGAAGTAACATAGGATTCTTTAAAAAAAATCTTATAATCTTATATGAACAACAGCAACACGTAGTATCCATTCGATGGCTCTTACGTTTTTCATGGCAAGGAAGATCCACATACCACTTATATAAATAAATTGTGAGGACTGTAATCATACCTTTGGGCACCACCTGTCCCCTTTTGACTTTCGATAGCCATTTGACTCCAGCCTTCGATCTGGCACTCAGCTGATCCTCTCGCTGCAAGCCCACCATGTGTACTAGACTCGGTCGCTTCTTCTTTGTCATTCGCTCCTGTAATTGTAATAATATATGTTTTTTTACGTTTTTGTGAAGTGCATAAGGTAAGAAAACCAAACTAATATGGCGGTGAAGGGCATGAATTATTTAGTACTATTTAAGCAACTTAATTACATTAACAAAAAATAGCGTAACTATAAATATTGGACTCTTGCAAGTGGAACAACATCTCAAGTGTCTGGATATGCAATATATAAGAAAATGAATAAATGAATTAATGAATTGATTCAATGATTGAATTGAAACAAGTAAAAATATATTTTTTTATAACATAAGAGGGCAAACGAGCAGTGGAAGCTCTTCCTTTTCCCTAACACTCCAATGAGCCACCGGAAACTCAGAAAGCGCACGAAACGCGACAGCAGAGCTGTGATGCCGGTGTTATGTAAGTGAGAGGTACCACCCCGGACGTGCCGGCCCAATTCAACTGCATAGCAGCACCTCACTACCTCTAACAAAAAATACTAAAATAACTTAAAGTTTACAAAATTATCTACACAAAGACGGTCTTATTGCTGGAGTAGCAATTTCTTCAACCAGGCAGGTAAGATTTGCCTTACCTGCCTGGTAAGAGGTAGTGCCAGGACGTTGGTAGTTTAAAGCTGCGATTGCTCGTTTGCCCTCCTATGCTATAAAAAAATAGTTGCGTTGGAGTCCCAGCCGAACTTATTTATGTTCACTGACGTTGACCACTATAAGGTGGCCGCTGCTAGCTTGCCTATCTAAATGAACAGAACATTACCTTGCAGCGGTGGATGAGCCACATGAGCCACGTGGTGACGAGGTTGAGCGGCGGCGGCGCGGTGTTGGTCCGGTGCATGTTCCGGATCAACTTGGATAGACCGTACTTCCACTCTATGTCTGATTGAGCCTACAAATAATTCCACATTAAATATTGAAGACTAGCTGCCAGCACAGACTTCGTTCTGTCAAAGGGGGAGAGGGAGGCATTTCTTAAAATCCGTTCTTAGCTGACCTGTACATGGTATCAAAAGAAATATTCCTACCAAATTTCAAGTCTCTAGGTCTTATAGTTCCAGAGATATATATTTATTTCTGTTCAAATTTTATCTCTTCAGTTTATTAAGAAAAATATAATAAATATAAAGTTGTCATGTCTACGCATTATGTATATATTTTTCTTGGTAAAATATCTGAAAAACAAGGACTGAAAGGTGGTTTTAATTTTTTTCCTGAGTAAGCAGTGCCAGTAAGCAGGTACGTAAACGCATTTGCTCGTTCGCATTATTATTTCGTTAAATGTAAAACTGACCGCAGATAGTAATCTCAATTCAATGTAGTAGGTGGCTTTTTGTAGTGTAATTGTCCTATAATCTTCTTGAATTGTGTGTGCTCAAGTAACTTTTATCGTTTGGGAGATTATCGTTATCATACGGAGCAATGAGAGTTACAGATAAAACAAAAGTCATCCATATAGTTTCCTGCTTTTTGTGGGTCAAGAACAAAATTGAGTAAGACTAGTGTCCCGGTGTCCTTTGAAAGTATATTTTTCTCTTTTCGATTGTATTTAAAATTGCTTCACTTGTGTACGACGTCTAAGTTGTGAAAAGTTTGGTTACAATTCAATGTCAAGTATATCAGAAAATGATAGCTATTAAGTTTGTACCTTTAAATGATAGCCGTTACGTTTGTACCTTAAAACGATGGTTGTTAAATTTGTACCTTAATATTTTATTTTAATATTAATTGAATACGTATCACAGGTATGGAACTCAACCTCCTCAACCAACCTCAATATGAAATATATATTTTACGCATAGAAAGGATACAAATCAAATTCCTCAGGTATCTAGATTACAAACCTAAACAAAAATTGCTAGACTATGATGAATGATGTAAATGCTATCATTTTCTTCCTTTGGAACTTAGACGTAAAATAAGTGATATAATATGTTATCTAATGAGAATCTCAAATAGTACAATAGACTCACCGGAACTTTTGTCAAAACTGTCATTTAATACTCGTCTTGCTAATTTTAGGAATCGTCCTTCACTGCACACAACTTTTAGTAACACAAACTATAGAAAAAATCATTCATATCACGTGCTTGTACTAGCTTCAACAAACTGTCGGTAAATATAAACCTATTTTGTGACTCTGCTGTTAAAACTAGAAATATTTTAGCAAGATAATATTTTAAATGATTATATTATAGTATGTTATTTTTAATAAACTTTACCTCTTTTTTTTAAGAATTATTAACAAATAAGTTATGTTACATTTAATATCTATTAATTTTTAATTAACTTGCCTGCTAAACAATGTGTTGTCTCATGTAATATAATATAATAAGTGGAAATTAGATTAAGATAAATTGTTCTTCACATTTAAATGTGTTTAAAATTGTAATTCATTCTGTTAATTTCCCAAATAAAATAAAATAAATAAAAAATAAAACTAAAATGAAGATCGTTAAGTTTGTACATTAAAATTATGACCGTTGTGTTTGTACCTTTAAATGATGACCGTTAAATTTGTATATTTAAATCACTCAGTTTTTTCAGTGGCACATCAGTTCTCATGCGGAGGAAATGTAAAGAAGTATTATATTAGTGCGTATTAAACCTTACTAAATATTTTTCCAAACCTGTATTCTTTGGTACGTGTCCGACATCATAGCGATAAGCAGATTGATCAGTACCACCACTGACACTAGCATGTAGATCCCGAATACAATTTTAAACAAATAATTTGTCCAGGGCGGCTGGTTGTTGCTGTCGCTCCTATGGACCTTCGTTTGTTCCGTCGTCGTTTGCCCAAATACCGCAAAGAAGAGCAACTCGAACGATAATATTGGATTCATGCTTACTGTGAACAAGGTGGTAAGTTGATAGTAAAGTTACCTGTATGCGTTGGTAAGTGTCCGACATCATGGCAATGAGGAGCGTAATAAGTACCACGACGGATATCAATAGGTATCCGCCGAAGACGAATTTGAAGAGGTACTGCGTCCACCAGGGCCGAGCACTAGATATGTAGTTCAGGTCTGACAAGGTAATCTGGCCGAAAAGGGCGAAGAACGATTTCTCCAGAGCTTCAATCGGCGTCAAACTCGCTAGAAGACAATACGAAATTGGACTCTATTCCTTTCATCTAATACACCAAGTGGGTAGATTAATGCAGGATATCTTGTATGCATCAATTTACCCTGACTAAATTCACATTTTTAATTTACGTCGTATCATTTTTTATATGAGTTAGCCTCTTTGTGGAAAAAACATCAACAAATTCCAGACTCAGGTTATAATATTCCAGGTTGGTCTCCACTTCTAAGTGTGATTATTGTTAAGCTTGCCTCTTATATAATATAGATAGTATATAGTATGATATGGTCATTAAAATATGAAAGATGATACGTAGTAAATTAAACATCACATCTAGCGTTCTCATTTGTTTAAGCGAATTCGTGTGTGCAAATTAGGGGGTAGATTGGTGTAAATGTTGATGTATCGTGTTAGTCTATCAATGAGTGTTGGATGCTTTAATATTGTTAATTTTGTTTAGTAATTTTGACCGAATTGGTGATCCTGCATCAATCTACCCCTGTCCCGCTACTCTGTGTCGCAACATAGATAGCGTGGTCACGACAATGTGCCACATAGAAGACATACAGCCAAATTTGTCAAACATAAAATACCTCAAGACACCGGTGAACAAACGCGGGATAATGCAGCCACTGCATGCGCAAATCAAACTTGCTCCATCAAATGCGGTGAGGTCGGCCACTCATTCCACTAAAACTAGACTTGTGACGCACCATGCATGTTCTGTTATGTATAAAAAAGAATTTTGTATTTGGAATTTTCCATAAAACAAAAAAAACCGTATAAAGATATGTAACAGAATATACATTGTACGGAAATTGCTCTAAATCTATATTATAATTTTGTTAATATCAACCATCTTTATATAATAATCGTTAAAAAAAATACATTTGTATATTACAAGTCCTAAAATATTATGCATTCTTGTGATACTTGCGAAAATCTAGACATGATTGTATAAAGAATATTTTTTACACTGACTTTGAAAAGTTCATAAATTTTGTAGGTAACGCTGAAGCTTGCAAGTGAATGGTTTATATAATAAAATGAAGTAAGCACACTGATAAAGTTTGAATTATAACAATTATGCGACACATTCAACTAAATATATCTTCGATTCTGTTTAAACTTACGACCAGATGGTCCCTGTTTTCTGCGATAAGATTCTCCGGTAGGGATCCATTGAGAACCATATGCCTGACGTTTTGTACGGAGAGTAATATCTAGTTTTAGAAATATACGATTATTCGAAAGATTTAAGAATTATTTTGTACCTAAGTTTTTATATGCTAAAAGGAATAAAGCGTTAAAAATAGTTTCTTACCGTCTGAAAACAGCTTTTTTCTGACTTGTCTTGCGTATTTGTTGTCCTCTGGCTTATACAAGTTTCTAAACGGCTGATTCAACGCTACGATGTGCATTGAAAAACCAAATACGAAAATGGCTAAGACTGCCAAAAATCTACCTAAATCTTTCATCAAATCTCCAATAATAATAGCCCAAGGCCCGAAAAGATGATGAAATGATAAAAAGTCCATGATTTGTACACATGCTAGTAAAAATGATAAAGCAAAACATTGATTTCTACAGTATATTAATGTTGGCCAATACTTTGGTAAGACGAATATCCAACCGACAACGTGTGTTGCAACTCCCACCATTCCCATTAATAGCACTGCAATCTTTATCCAACCTAAACCAGACTTGTCGCTTGGATTCGTAAGCTCAAAAAGTAGAAGGCCACTCAATGATATTAACAACATCCATTCGTACCATCTAGGTACTAAACTTTCTCTAAATATTGAATTATATATTGGTGTAATACCAACTAACGATAACAATACCATAAGATATATATGTGATGTCAAATATGACATGAATTTTATTATGGGAACTTTATTATACTTATGACCAAGTGGAAGAGAGAACACCACCCAAACGGGTGGACAAACTATAAATGTGAAAAAAAGGAACATAATTTTGATGCCACTCCATTTAAGACTCCCCCGCCAGAGTTCCTGAAATGAAGACAATAATATATTTTGTGAACAGTTTACTAAAGGAATCATTATGTAGTAGGACAAGTTACCTAATTTTTACCTGAAGATATCTCTGAACGACGGTATGGGCGATGACTTCCTTTTGCTCATTTTCAATAAGGACGTCCAGAAATTCAATGTTACGATTATCCGTAGCAGTTAGAATATGACCCGCTGAGTCCGCTCCAGCTGCTAACGCTAATAACTCCGTTGCCATTGCTTCACACTGTTTCCCGGCGGCTATCAGGTCTTTGGCACGCTCTTTTTCCTATAATAGAAATAATATTATCAAAATATCTAATTTAAAATCCTCAAAAGTTTAAGTATTCTTTCATAATAGTAATTATAAACCAATTTGCTTTGAAAGGTGAATCCAGTAATTAGTGTTGATTAGAGTTTATATTAATTAAAGATAATATCTGTTTTTATAAAATAATTAGACAAATATGAAAAAAAAAATGCAAAAGTTTTTTTCTAATAATTGTATACTTTGTAGCGTTTCTTTATGGATACTTAATAAGAATATTATCTAATTAGAAAGGTCATACCTTCGTTGATAACGTAATATACAGATTCGATAATTTAGCAGCTGTGTCCACAGGCGCTGGAGACACGAGCACAAATTCTTCTATTGGTATGTTATTATGGTTTTTAGAACAAACCATTAGATTATAAATGAACCTTTTGTCATCCATTAGAGATTGTGTATCGTGTTCTTTATGGAGCAAATATTCAAGGACATCATTGTGATTCTCAGAAGCAGCAAACCAAATAGGTGCACAGTTTAAATTAGTTTCGCTTTTGGGTGATGCCCCTGATTCACATAAAAGTTTCACGACATTTAGATGCCCTGCTTTTGCCGCGCAGTGAAGTGGCGTCCATCCATTTTTGTCCGTAGCGTTAATTTCAGCACCTTGACCGAGTAAGACTTCAACCATTTGGTAATGGCCATGAGTCGATGCAATGTGTAATCCTGTCTTGCCATGACGATCAGTACTTTGTAATAGTTCTGCAGACCTACTTAGAAGTAATCCTACGATTGACATATGACCACCAAAACAAGCTAAGTGAAGAGGATTATATCCCTGTAAGAAATATTTATAAATTATTTATTCACATTTTTTACTCTTTTTACTAGTGTAATTTTGTGTACGTAATACTTACATTTTCATTAGTTGCAGCATCCACTTGAACACCAGCAGAGTTCAGTAATAATCTCACAACATTCTCATTACCATTATATGCTGCTAAATGTAAAGGGGTTAAACCAGACTCCGATCCTAAAATCGGTACTAAAGAAACTCCAGTTGGTGCTTCTGACTTAACAGTCCCCGGAACGAAAGACAAAAGTTCTCGTACAGTTTCTGTAAAGGGAAGTTAAGAAAAAATAATAATATCGCACAAAAAGATATAATAACATATAAATAGGTTAATGATAGAAAGACGGGTTTATGGTACCTGCTTGTCCATAGTAAGCTGCAATGTGGAGAGGTGTTAAGCCCAGTTTTTTACTTGATATCCTCAAAGTATTTGTTGATCGCATCACATCAAGTACATTCGTATGGCCATATTGAGCTGCCAAGTGAACAGCGGTAAAACCTTCTTTATTCTCATCCGTACACGAGGCTCCAGCTCTGACTAGAACTTTAACTACATCCGCGTGACCTCCTTCTGCTGCTAATTGAAGTGGTGTGGAGTCATTCAATTTGTTCCGTGCTGATATCACACCAGTTCTATCAAATTTCATTAACTCCTCAATTACTTTTACAGATCCTTGAATAGCTGCTATGTGTGCACAAGTGTTTCCATCCTTAGTAGTTGCCATTACTAAATTGGGATGCTGTTGTAAAAATAATTGAACCACTTCGGAATGATTATTTTGTGCCGCAACGTGTATTGGTTTCTGACCCAATTCATCTGTTGCATCTATATTGGCACCAAGTTCTAACAGTAATTTGCAGACATCGATTTGACCGCTCGCTGCTGCTAAGTGTAAAGGCGTTTGTTTCTTTAACGTAAGCACATCAACCATGGCGTTATGATCTCGTACTAAAAACTTAACTAAATGCGTATAACCGTGCATTGCGGCTAAGTGAAGCGCCGTACGTCCATTTCTAGACTTAGAATTTATGAAAGCTTTGTTAGTTAATAACGCATCACAAACTTGTAAGTATCCATGTTCTGCTGCTAAATGTAATGCTGATCTACCTTCTGTATCAAATACATCCACCCTCGCATGATTTGACAGAAGATTATTTACAAGTTCCATATGCCCTCTATTACAAGCTATTAGCAAAGGTGTCCATCCTATAGAATTTTGTCTATTTAGTGCCCTGCCAACATCAGCTGCAGACATATCAGAAATCATTTCCGTTAATACATCATTGTTTCCTGCTATCGCACAAAAGTGAAATGCTGTTTCGTGATTGTCTTTCGTCACTAATGATACATCGGCTCCATGTTCCATTAAACACTTAACAACTTCTTTATCAGCAGAAGGAGCTTTAACTTCTTCTTTTGTTATTTGCGCAGCGAAGTGAAGAGCGCTGGCCCCATGTTCATCGACAGCATCAATGTAAGTTGTAGAAACTTTTTCTCCTTTACGCTCCTTAATGAATTCTAATAGATACCGTACGACATCAGGCTTGCAACTTCTACATGCCATTTGTAAAGGTGTTTGACCATTCTGAAATTAGAATCATCATTAAAAAAAATAAAAAGCTTATATATTTTGTAATATGCAGGCAGATTTTGAAAATAACTCGAAAAGCAGTTTAATTTAAATGGACGTACCTTTGTTTTTCTTAAAGGATCACCTCCATCTTCTAGAAGTAAAATTAGTGTAGCTAAGTTTCCATATTTTGCAGCAACATGGACCGGAGTCATGCCATCTTCGGTAGCCTTGTTAGGTCCAGCACCGGATTTCAGGAGCATGAGTGCACATTTGTCCCCTGAAATTAGGTAAAGTTTTATATTAGAAGGAGCTAACTTAGCAATAGCGTAAATTTTATTGTTACCACTTCATTATGAGTGATTTCGGTGCCAAATAGAAGCGGAAGTGTAATCTATGCTTAATTAGAATATTATATTTTACTTGCAACTCCTAAAATTTAATAATAATATTTCCTTATTAGATTAGATTACTCAGTAGAAATTGATTTCTAGTAATAAGTTCGTGTTTGTGTGTGCACCTTATTTTTTGTTCATTTTTTGGAATATTATATTATAGTTGTAATTTCATAAAAATTGTGCATAATAACGAATATTCTCATTCACTGTCTTCACACACTTCTATAGAATTCAAATATATTTATTTATACAAGAACTGCTTGCTTAAAGCTTGATGAAATGCATATTATGTTTGCAACAGATCCTAGCTGACGTTGAAAATGAGATTTTTTTGCTATACACATAGATATATGAAAAAATAATAAAAATATTATGTTACCATCAGGTATTCGAGCAGCAATATGAAGTGGCGTTTCTCTTTGTCTCCCTCCCCGTATGTGGACGTCTGCTCCATATCCCAACAGAGTTTCTACAACAGCCGGTTTGCAGGATTCGACAGCTATGTGAAGCGCAGTGTAGTTGTCCTATATTAAAAATGTATTACAAAGAAGCAAAGTATATTCAAATATTGACATTATACATATAAGCTATATTTCTGATTAACCAAATCGTCAAGGTATTGTTAACTTGAGCAATCTAATATTTTATAAGTCAATGATTGATAAAAAGAATGGTCAATTGGCAGAATAGTCTCCTAATGATCTCAATATTGCCCAAGAACATAAATTAATTCAATCGAAATTAGACCAGGCACCTCTTTCGCGCGTCGCCTATCCTAAGACATCAGATAGTCTTGGACACTTGGATTGGAAAGGGAAAAATAATTGTGTCCTTTAGAAAATCACTTACATTAGTGGTGACATCAACACTTTCTCCTTTTTGTAGTAAAGTATTAATAATACCGACATGCCCATACCGGGCTGCTGTGTGGATACTTCGGGCGCCGTCCTGAAAATTATTGGAAAGTATGCTTTAATTCTGCAAAATCATTATTACAAGTCACTTAAACTATTTGAATGGTATTGTAATTATTGTGGTATTCATTGTTGAAAGTCTAGATGCAGAAATTTACTGATGATGACCATTAAAAAAACCTACTTCTAATCAACTTGCCATATACAAGATGGTACTTAGTACCTGGAACTGTTATGGTCGTGAAATCAATAAAAATAGTTCTAGAATCTAGAATAGAAGCAGGTAGGTTCTGACTGTAGCAGAACTGACTTTTTAAGCATTGACTTTTTGTGATGTGTTCCGGTCGAAGGCATGTGAAAATTGAACAATTGATCGATATTTTCAACGGGTCAAATTCTGACCATTTTAACCCCTGACGCAAAGAGAGGGGTGTTATAAGTTTGACGTCGATGTGTATCTCTCTCTGTGTGTGTTTGTGTCTGTCTGTGGCATCGTAGCTCTTAAACGAATGGACCGATTCCGATGCGGTTTTTTTTTAATTTGAAAGTCAGTTTTATAATACTAAAATGTATGAAATATGTTTCACTTATCTGAATATCTATATTATATTATACCGCAACTTAATAAGTCGTCATGAGCTTCTGCGAGACTGTAATGGTGCTGTGATTGTTCATAGACATCAACATACATTACTTGAACGTAATAAATATATGAAATTAAGTAGAATATTATTAAATCATCTCACCTTATTAGGCATATGTAGGTAGACACCTTTTTTAAATAGCATCATCGCGCAATCAGCATGTCCGTTTAAGGAAGCGATGTGCATCAGTGTGCTCCCATCTTTCGTCCTTTCAAAGATCGATGCCTTGAACTTATCAGCTAGAAGTTCTATTATTGTTGCGTGACCGTTCTCCGCCGCTAAGTGCATTGGTGTTCGATCTGAAAACAATTGTAACGTCAGTTTATGTTTCTTTGGCTTTAACATTATGTTTATTACAACCTGTTAACATGTTATATTAAACTTGTTTATGACGCGTAGATAAATATTCAGATGAATTTTTAAAGAAAGGTTATTTTAATCTTAAAAACTGTTATTGAAATTCACTTGGCCGTTTGGAGCCTATAAATCTGTAGCAATGAAACTAATGTCAGCATTTAGAAAGAGAAAATACAGTAAGAGCCCTGTTCCACCGCAGCGCACTAAGAGGCTACGCGTGTGTGTCATATTTCGCTTTGCAAGAAAATGTGTGTGATTCTTTCCACTGCAACCCACGGACAATTAATTATTATCATTTTCTTGCAATTAACATTTTAGCACACGTGCGTAGACCCTGCGGTGGAGCCGCGCCTTAATTCTTAAATTAGTTATTGTTTAAGCGAATTTCACTCTTTTTTTTTATTTTTTATTTATTTATTTATTTATTTAGATACATTTATTATTATTAATTCTTATCTTAAAAAAAATATTTTAACGACTTACTAACGCATAATACATCTTTTCATTTAACTAACTAACTAACTAAAATTTGAATATTTTAGATATTATGCTGATGCATTTATATTGTGACAAATAAACAACTCCAACAACACAAAGTACAATTGAACAGAGTGAAATATTCTCCTACCCTCCGAACTAGTTGTTACTGTATGACGGAACGGTAGTGGTTCGCTCCACAATTATTTATTGCAATTTGAGTCTTAACTCTTAGTGCGTCGGTAAACAATCAATAGTTTATATCGACCTGGCGATGTTGTGAAGACATAGTAGCATTAAAACTAAGCAATAAATCTACAACAAATCAAAGACATACGGAAATATTACATGACTAAAAGTAGACATTTCTTATAATCTATTATAACGTTAACTTAATAACATTTTTTATAACATGTTAGTTTTGTGTATTTTAAATTAATATCATATAAATATGTAATTAAAAGTATATTATATTCTACATTGAAAAATAATAAAACATATAGTAATAGTTATATATATAATCCTAAATAAAATATAAAGACAGACAAATATATAATAACGATACATATGGTAATATTCAATGCTGTCATTATTAGGATATAACTTTTATTAATTTCTCTGTTGTATCGTAGTCGAGATCTTTAAGATAGTTTTCTATTTGAATTCTACATTGATAATTAGTTAAATTATACAAAGGGAAGATTTTACTTATTTTATTGTAAAGGTACGGTCCCATAAACATGCCAAAGTTATGAGAAAATTCAGTGTGACATAAGGGGATTTTGAAAACTAGATGCTTCAGCCTAGCTGAACTCCCGCGAAGCTTGTCATATTTGTGTTGCCTCAATAATATGTCTTTAATGTATAATTTTCTTATTGATAAGACTGGAAAATCTATAAAAAGTAACTTTGTGGGATAATAGTACGGTTTGAACTTTATTGTTTTTATGATTGATCTTTGTGCCCTTTCCAATGCTAGCAGTATAGTTTTCTTACAGCCACCCCATGCCATTATACCGTATGAGAAAATAGATTGGCAAAGAGCGAAATATATCATTGCAATAACTTTGTCATCTTTTATATACCTAAGTTTTCTAAAAATACATATTAATTTTCGCGCACGTCGAGACAATGCGCTTAAATGTTCTCTCCAGTTTAGATTTCTGTCTATTACAATCCCCAAGTATTTTATGCTTATGACATTTTCTAAGATGGGACAAGTACAGGCTTCATCATTTTTTCCACATGTATGTGCGCGTAAGTTTATATTTTCTTTTGGTTGCGTTTTATTTCGGATACTAAAGGTTATATACTTTGTCTTGATTATATTTATAGTAAGTAAGTTATTCTCGAGCCATGAGTGAACTCTCCGAAGGTTTTCCTCAGCAAGCTTTTTAAGGTCCTGCCAGTTGCCAGCGTCATATAAAATTACTGTGTCATCCGCAAAAGATACAATCTTTGTATTATTCATTGTAATTGAGCAGAAATCATTTATATAAATCAGGAACAAAGTTGGCCCCAGGACTGATCCTTGAGGTATACCATAGCATATATATTTTTTGTCGCTTACAAAATTTCCGAGCCTAACAGACTGTTTTCTATTACTTAAATAGTTTTGGAAAAGCTGCAAAACCAAACCTCTTACTCCAATCTGTTCCAATTTTCTTAATAATATGGGGATAGAGATAGTGTCAAAGGCCTTGGCTAAATCCAGGAAAATCCCAAGACACTTTCTTGCAGTATCGAGTGTATTTACTACATGCGTGGTAACAGAGACTATAGCATCAGTAGTACATTTTTTAGTACGAAACCCAAATTGATTAGGGGAAAGTATTTCGTACTTCTCAAGGTAGCTTATGAGTCTAGAGCCAATGACCTTTTCTAAAATTTTTGATATGGTAGGTAATAGAGAAATTGGTCTATAATTTGAAACGTTATCTCTATCTCCAGATTTGTAAACTGGTATTACAATAGCTTCTTTCAGAACAGTAGGAAATACTCCATTTGACATGCACACGTTACACAAATGTGTAAGGGGTTTTAATAAACAGGGACTTATTTTTTTAATCAATTTAGGGGAAATACCATCCCATCCTGATGAGTTACTGTTTTTTAAATTACAAATTATTTTATTAATTTCATATTCGTCAGTTGGCAAGAGTTGGATGGAGTGACTAGGTACTTTATCAAAACTTATTGATGTTGCTAAATCAGTTTCTGTTGTTCCTAATTTATTAATTAAGTTACTAGCCAACTTCTGCCCAATACCTATAAAATGTTCATTTATTCTATTTACTGATTTGTTATGATCCGAGTCAATGTGTAAAAGTTCATAAGGCATACCTTCCCTGTCGGGTATATTTCCAATGCCTTTTATAGTTTTCCACGTTTTTTTAATATCATTTCTATTTTGCAGTAGTTCATTATTTTGAAAATCAGTTTTATAATGTAACTAATTTGACGGATTTTATCGCGGTTCATCTCCCGATTGCTGTAGTACCCGAAAAGTAGGCATGGAAAACTTAATAAACCGGGATAAATTTGTTTTCATTAAAATTTAGCTAATTATTGTAAATTCACAAACTGACTTCAATTTTTTTTGGTATTGATATTGGGTAAGCTAGACATTGATGTGATTTCTTTATGAACTTTATTCGTGCAAACGATATTAATTTAGATGCTGATGATAATGATATCAACAAAATATAAATTGATTTTTGAGAATCTTTTGAGCTGTAGTACAGGATCGGCGCGTGCTAGGCTTTTGGCCGTAGGTACGCATGAGGCCGGCTACTGGCTTCACGCGTACCCCTCGTCAAATAGAGGAACTTTTCTTGAGCCTGACACGCTCCGAATCGCACCCTGTCTACGGCTTGGGGTTCCGGTCTGCGCTCCCCATAAATGTCCCTGTGGCAGTGATGTCGACACGCTAAGACATCACGGACTGTCATGCCAAAAATGTGCAGGCCGCTTCTCGAGACATGCTGCACTCAACGATATCATACGTCGGTCCCTTGCCACCGTCAACGTGCCAAGTCTACTTGAGCCGACTGGTATTGCAAGAGACGATGGCAAGAGACCGGACGGTATGAGTTTGATTCCATGGAAGATGGGCCGGGTGCTGGTGTGGGATGCAACCTGTTCAGACACGCTGGCCCCTTCCCATCTACATGGAAACAACAACAGAGCTGGTGCGGCTTGTGAAGCGGCTGAAAAAGCTAAAATATGCAAATACAAGGGTCTAGGCTCCGAATATGATTTTGTCCCATTCGGCGTCGTGACCCTTGGTCCGTGGGGTCCTAGCGCTTTAAGGCTCTTTAAGGAAATAACAAAAAGGTTAGTCGACATCACAGGAGACCGAAGAGCTGGCAGCTACCTCGGACAAAGAATTAGTCTAGCAATTCAAAGGAGGAACGCTGCCAGTATTTTCGGGACCTTGCCTAAAGGTTAGGTAGGTATAAGATATGATATTATATTTTTTAAAGTTTTTAGTTTTAGGTTCTTTATAAAGTGTTGATATATATATGTGTTTATAACAAGACCATAAAAAATGATTTCGTTTTAACAATTAATTCAGATGTCGAAAGTCTTTTCTCCTACATGAGATTATGTTTACATAATGATGATACCTTAGGACGACATCCGGAGCCAACAGTAATGTTTATAGTCGATGCGCAAATTGTCTGTAAACATTACTTTTGATTCCGGATGTTTCGAAAGAACCAGCTATTCAGAAGTAAGCAGCAGTGGTGAAGACTAATGCAGAGGTCATATTTGTTTTTTTAATCGATAGCTTTAGGACCCGTTTTTTTCGCTCGAATCGTCTATAAAGGATGCACGAAGTCAATAGGTCCGTAAAATAAAGTAATTTCAGACATACCTTCATTATCAGCTATTGCAGCATTAGCCCTGACTCCATAAAAATATTTCACCAGAGGCTCGTCTCCCTCCGCGGCAGCTATGTGTAGCGCTGTCTGTCCTGCACCATTCACTGCATCTATAGCAGCTCCGTAGTCGACAAGTATCCGCGACATATCCACGTCTCTTCTTCTCGCTGCTAGATGTAATGCTGTGTCCCCAAGAGGTGTTGATGCCTAAAGAGCGAGAAGTGATTCAAGAATTTACTTTATCTTATGAAAGATTTTAAATGACTATTTAGAATACATTGTCTTGTGAACAATATATTTGTAGATAATGCCGAAATATTGTGCTCCACGAAAGAGAAGTGAAAAACATAGTAAAAATCCTCTAAGACTTGATAAAACTTAGGACCGGTATGCATATTGTATTGAATTTAAATTCAACATTAAAATCATAAAGATTTTGTGATCACATTATAGAATTTGGAAAATTATCAACCTTATAAAATTTATCCATTACGGAAAGCTGTTTTAGTGTAACTAAGTTCATCGAACATCGAGTTAAGACCGGACGATCTTTCCCATTATATAAGCCATATTAAAACTTCAGGTTTTACCCCTAGTAATGTAGCTTTAAACCTGATCCATCGATTCAAAATCTTTGCTGTGTTATAAATGTTACAAAGGGAAAATTTCACAGATATAGACTTGTTTTTGGAGAGTTTTTACAATTTGTTTTTACACTTTCAACTTTTAAATTAAGAGATGCTCTCTGTAAAAATGGGTTTTACCTTAAGTTGTTCCGCCGTTTGCGCACTTAGCAGCTCACGCACCATGCTCTGGTTCCCAGCCTCCACCGCCAACAGCAGCGGGATCTTGCCCCTCTGGAACACCATGTCGCGGATTAACTTTTTCCATTCTTTCTGGCGAGCACGCTCCTTATTCAACTCAATAAAACTAAGTTCAAGCTTCTGTAAGTCTTTCGACTGTAAATTCGCGGGTGGACTGCGTATACTCGAGCGGTAATTTAGGTTCGCACTCGTGGGTGCGTCTCTTTCGTTTTCCGACATATCCTATCATCGGTTCACTTTGTACCAATCCGCGAACAAATGCATGCGGTGCAGTGTCTACGTACGAACTACTCACGCTAGTGCTGCAGGCGATCGCACCAAGCACCAGACCCGTCACATTACAAACGATAGTTCGAACTTGTATTGCAATCTTTGTAGGCGGTTCACTATATTTGATCGATTGAAAATTGTTTTAAGCATGCAATAAAAAATTTGCACCTCGATTGCTTATACGTACTTGCTCCTCCATCTTATGTTAACCACGGCGTGGACATTGCAAAACAGCCCTGCTCTAGTCGTGCCGTAGGACTGACTGAGACGTATTGTATTAAAATTACTAATTTTGAATTTCAACGTTGACGTTATAACTAATATTCCGCTAGTGATTTGCATTGTAAATTTCGCGTTGGGGTTTAGTAAACCGCTAAAGCTCGACGGATAATTAGCTAGTTTCTATTCATTTCTGCTGTGTTGGAATGTCGTTAAAACGAAATCCTTGTAATAGTTTACTGTATTTTTAATGTAGGTGCGTGATGCGTTGTATATGAGGTTGGGGGATGATCGGTCTTGGAAGAATTTTTATAGCGTTGAACTTTGTTTACAAGTAAGTTTTAAGAGGTGATTCTAGGGGACGTCGGTGCCAGGCGAGGGGAACTGCACGCGAGAGTCGTGACCACTGCTGCAGTGAATCAATTGACTATCACATAACATGTCTATATACAAAAATAATCATAATATCGATCGAGGTATATGATATGATGAATCATTATTACCTACAGAAGTAATAAAGGCTGAAAAGTTTTATCAAAATAAGATCTTTTTTACGCGTGTTCGTTGACTTAATGTGTTGCAAACTTTTCTATTTAAAACTTTGTAAGTCAATGCAAGTTTTCTTAGAAATTACCTTTTAGTAGAGCAACTACAATTATAACATTACAATTAAATATTTATAAACAATAGTGATTGTATAATAAGGTGACAGGATTCATCTACTGCTAAATAAAGGCCTCCATCAATGAACACCAAGACGGCCGATCCCTAGCCACTCGCATCCAACACGGACCGACCACAGCACGGTCGCCTGGTAAATGGCCAACCAACACAATAGTTATGTACAATAAAAGAATGTGGGAAAATATTTGCAGACTCTATTTCTATCTTCAGAGGAGAATTAAATCGTTAAAATAATGAAAAGAATGGTAAGACAATGTAACTTTAAATTAGTTGTGTGATGAAATAGTAACAATATATTCTCATTGTTAGTAATATTAGCTATTGTTTACTGCTAATAAAGGTCCTTGTCAGCAATCCTGTCTTTCCACCCATTCAATCTAGAAAATATTCGCTATAAATCTTCTTGTTTCCTCCTATTTCCGATCATTTATAGTAATATTAATATATTAATTAATCACAAATCCATGAATTTCAATCATATATCAATAATATAGAACCCATTTCTATCTTACTAATATCATAAACCCGAAAGTTTGTAAAAATATATGGATGTATGTTTGTTAGTCGTTCATGTAAAAACTTGAATTTAATTAAACTTTAATTAAATTCAAGTTTTTACATAAGAAAATTAAGCTTATACATAAGAATAACATATAGGCTATCTTATCCCTGTACTCGCAGGGGAATGGGAAAAACGCGAGTGAAACTGCAGGGCGCTACTAGTAATTATAAAACTTACCCCATCTGTCTTCAGTCGTATGTCCTTGCCAGCAGCTGCTAACAGTGCTCTCAGAATGCTAGTGGCGGTTCCTGTCTGTCTGCTCGCCACCAGATGTACCGCTGTCTGCTGACGACTCTAAAACATCAAATATACGACAAATGTGATTATTACGGGCAATTTCCTAAAGTTGTGTGGTAGATAGTGAAAGTAATTTGCTTATTTATAGAAGGACAAGCAAACGGACAGTCGGTTCCCTGATGGTAAGTAAAAGCGACATCCACAGACACCTGCTACACCAGAGGATTAGCAGGTGCGTTACCGGCTTTTCAAATATGAGTATGCTCTTTTCTTGAAGGTCTCTAAGTCCTACCGGTTCGGAAACACCGTAGGTGGCAGCTGATTCCATATATTCGTCGTGCGAGGCAGGCGTTGATCGATTGTTTTCATGAGATATGTATTCATTCATTACTGGAACCGAGTAATTATAGATTATTCCAATTTATTACAATTTCCAGATACTACCATGATATTAATTGTCAATTCTGTTTTATTTTCGATAGTTACTCTGCATTACACGGTCACTTGTTTTAAAGAAAAATATTAACTCAGCTTAAAGATGATACCATGGACCTTTACTGAGTTTGACTCGTTATATACAAAAATGTAACCTGAAAGTGTTTAGTTTTTTTTACTATGGATACTTGAAAAGCGTTAAAATGTATTTTACTGTTACCACTTCATAATTTTTTCGAATTTAAATGAAAGTTTACTTCGCCATTGTTTACCGATGCACAAGACCTAACGATATTTCCCTTCACGCCAGAACCAACAGCAACATAATAAATTATACATAAGCTTTATAACTGTTTTAAGCCTTTAAAGAACGTTAATCGTAAACAAATTACTGCTATTTGAACTAAAAATTGAACAAAAATTAGGAAAAAGCATTCCTTATAAATTCATTCGTCAGAAAAAAAACCGTTTTCCGTCACCGGATACTCGGCAGATGAAAGAACACGGGAAGTCATGCTGCGTATTTCGTCTCTTGAAGCGTGCATTTCGACCTTTGCAAGGAAAAGTAAAAACATTTGGTTTCGAAATAAATATATTAAGTGAAATACAAAATAAGAAACACTTTCTGTATTCTTTATAATACGGTAGTTGACAGTAACAAAATAATGGAAGATTTATTTAATAAGGTATATAATTAAATATATAGAATTTCAAAATATCAATCATACTGACAAAAATATATAACATTAATTAATATTTTTGAGAATTTAATTTACGTGAAAAGACCCATTGATAACGTGATAATAAAAGCGAATCAGAGTTCGTGACGTCATAGTTTCCAATACAATCAATACTATTCTAGCATTGTCTTAGATGTGATAATTTGGCTTTGAAATAATTCTTTCTGACTAACTTTAATGCAATGGAAAAAGGTTTCATACAAGCAAACAGGAGTAACGTAGCAAGATCGATGTATGTTGGGTGTATTTTTCGCTTCTAACACCAATTTTTGCTCTACAGGATTCCCGAATTTTCACATTGCGGTACTATACAGTATTTGTAATATTTAGAATCCGTTTTACTTGATAAAATTTGACAAAACTATTAATTTATTCAACCAAACAATGATGACGCCATGACAGATGGCCACGTTTTATAGCGGAAATAACAAAAAGTTAAAAAAATATTTAATAGGATGAAGGTTTTTTTACAAAAAAAATATCATATTTTAGTTAAATTGAGACATCAAGAATATTTTAAAATACTTTTACAAAAATTGTCAACATCCCTATATTAGAGCACTTTGAGTGAACGTTATTGCGATCTTAAAGATCAGGCCGTTACTTCGATGCGAGTTAAACCAAAGAAAGTCTTTATACTTACACCTCCAGTCGCAAAAGGATCCACTCCCCTTTTCGACAGCAACAGTTTGACAACGTCTTCCCTCGAATACATCGCGGATAAATGAAGCACGTTGTAGTTGTCCTGGAGGCAAAATTATGTTACGTTTTAAAGTTAGTTTTCAGGTAACTTCCGAGAATGGTATCTTATATTGCAAGGCATTTTGTCTTGTATTTTTCATCTCCATGATCACATAGAACAAACTGCTATATACTTATACTATTTATAAGGCTGTATATTAATGGACCTTATTAAGTAATACTCCATTTCATTTTTACTTTGAAGTTAAAATGAAATGGAGATAATAAAATTGTCTACGATTCTTAAGAATACTAAAGAGCCTTTAGTATTTGACCTTGATAAAAATATTGCCTGGATAAAAATATCAAAGTTTGACAACATGACGACTAGTTGACGACCTCTGTGGCTCAATGGTTAGCGCGTGTCGCTCAAGCCGGAGGTAGAGGGTTCAAGAAAAAGTTTTCTGTGTTCCGGGGTCATGGATGTATTAAATACAATGTGTCCGGTTTCCGATGTCCGATACTTTAAGGGGTTAAAATACAATTTCATCAATGATCTTTTTTCGCCATCAATAAAAAAATGGCAGCACTTTAAAAAAAATGTTGGCGAAGGATAGATGCTTGTATTAATTTAACAATATCTACCCAAGAAGAAGACTTTCAAACACAAAAAGTGGTCTCAAATGTTAGTTAATAGTGTAGACAATAAATCTAGATTAAAAATATTATTTTTTAATATTTCAGTATTAGTAAAAAACATTTTTGAAAAAATAAATTAGACAACAAATTGATGTTGTTTTTCAGATTCTTTTTAAAAAAAATCATCAATTTTTTTATGTGCGAGGTTATATTTCTTGCCGACTATAGGAAAATACTGGAAAGCTGACATGTCTCCCACAAAACACAAGACCTATCTGAAACCACGAATCAGAGGTTTTCCTTGAAATTAGACGGAAAGCAGGTTCTAAATCATAAACCTCTTTGTTTTGCTATACCAAATAATTCATAAGAGTTTGATTCATAGCCTCTTCAATGTTAATGATACATATAAAAAAAAAAACTGATTTGGATTTATGGGCTTAAAAGTCCAATTCTTTACACCATAAAAGCATGATAAAAACTCACTATTTTATCACGTATTGGAGAATGAAATATTATTATGGGTCTTATAGACATTTTTCTTGTATCGCGTGGATATTTTTCGGGTTACGAGTGGCTCGTCCTGAGTTGATTCAGTATTACAATTTGTTTAATTTGCTGGTTGCGTGTTCGAGGTCTGGGCCTTACGGTACGTTTTTGATTACGGCTGATATGATTCAAGTTGGTGACTCATTGAATAACGTCTTTCAAAGATTTCTTTACACTAATTGCTTCCTTGAATGTGCTGTAAAATAAGTTTTTTTTTGAATTATGTATTATAGCAATTTATATTTTTACTACGATAATAAAATGCTTTGTAATTTAATCCAATTAATATTTTCAACTTTTTATTTTTTAAAGAGTAAACGTATGAAGTCCTTAATTTTAAATTACGAAAGAATTTAATGAAAAGTGCTACAAAAGTAGTTAATTATATATTTTAGATTAGTATTTTTGAAAATTTAATTAATAAATTTAATTTAATTAGTTTCATCAGACGATAAGTGAACTCTAAAGTATTTACTTCGACGATAACTTTTTTTCCTGCCGTCCGATTTCTATGGATCAAAACCTACACTGCCAAAGAACATGCGTTTCTCATTTGTGAAAACAGAATAAAAATATATCCATTAAATGCGAAGATGTTCGTGAACATACGGACAGACTGACAGAAAGAGATTCAGACAAGAAAAAGTGTGTGCGTATAAACTTTACGCGCGATTGAAGTAAAACTTCATAAAATCTGAGTCTTGTGATTTAATCGCGCCTAAAGAAGTTTTACTTCAACGTAGCATAACGTAATGACCTACGAAAGAATTACTGACTTTATGAAGTCTAAGAAGCGGCACATCAAGTTTATGGTTGTTCCTTATATTTCTATCTCTGTGATTGCATTTATATATGTTTGTGAAAATACATCACATTTACAAAAACCGGCCAAGTGCTAGTCGGACTTGCGCACGAAGGGTTCCGTAATGGTAAGGATATACTTTACAACATTAGACGCTTTAACAAAAAATATTTATGTTTTTTTTTATATTTGAGTTGATTGAATGAAAGGTAAATTGCGGTTTACGATTAATGACGTATTAAAAAAAACTACTCACTAGATCTCGTTCAAACCAATTTTCGGTGGAAGTTTACATGGTAATGTATATCATATATATATTTTAGCTTTATCATTCTCTTATTTTAGAAGTTACGGGGGGGGGGGGACACATTTTACGACTTTGGAAGTGTCTCTCGCGCAAACTATTCGGTTTAGAAAAAAATGGTGTTAAGAACCTCAATATCCTTTCCTGAACTGAAAAATAGAAGACCTATCCATACACGTATGGGTTTGATGAAAAAAAATTGAGTTTCAGTTCTAAGTATGCGGTTCACAGAAGACATCTACTTACCAAGTTTCAACGGTATAGATCTTATAGTTTCGGAAGAAAGTGGCTGTGACATACGGACGGACAGACGGACAGGCAGACAGACAGACAGACATGACGAATCTATAAGGGTTCCGTTGAAAAAATGAGATGGGAATAGTAACATACATAATATATATCATATCGTATGTCATATATATTCATGGGCAAAGACGTCGAGGCAGACCCCGAAAACGATGGCGTGACGATCTGGATGCCTATAATAAGACCTGGTCGGAGTTGGCACAGGACCAATAGGCTGTTAAAAAAAAATGTCATGGATTTACGCACTTGTGTACTTTTATTCTACGGAATAATACTTGTCAGCCAATAAAATACGTAGCTATCCCAAGGCGTTAAATTCAGCGCAGCTAGTTAAGGGGTGGCCGTTAATGCCACGGTAATTATAATTCTCCTGGCGGCCTTGAGAGCTTTTTATTATGCATTTTACAGTTGCCATCGGTATGAATTATTACTTCTTGCTAACATGAATCACATTTATCTGATCAAAGGGGTCTGAAATGTCACTTAATACTATCTACCTTGCTTATGTTTACGTTATGAAAAATAAGAAACAGAGGTAAACTGTGTAATGTTGAATTTTCATAAAAACTCGGCTGTGTTTAATCTTAAATGAGATAAAAGATGATATTTTTTTTATTACCAAATAAAAAATACAATTCAGAATAGATCAAATATTTTAGCAGCAAAAAACCACATAGGGTTTAAACAAGTGCTAAACTTTAGTGTACACAATTTTAAACTTAATTACTTAATAACAACATTTTTTTCGATAGGTACGCTAAAGCTTAAACTTAGGAGCTAGGTGACTATTTTCTATAAAATATTTTTTTAAATATAGTTTTATTTATACGTAATTTTTTACGATCTTTTAGTTGTTATCGTATTTTTCAGGAACAAACTTCATGTATCCATCGATTCAATTATGATCTATAAGAATAGTATTTGCCACGTAGTTTTTTTTTAAAACATTTTATACTATTAGAAAAATCATAGTTTTCTAGAATTATACTCTTTGAGGTATGACTAAGATTTTGTAATGGGAATGCTTGTATGAATAGATGATTGGTGGATATTCGTAAGTAAAGTAGATCGTATATATTTTATTAAATGTATTGTTTAAACAAACTGTGGCGGACCAATCAGCGCCACATTCCTGAATCACGCTATCGAAGTTCCACAGCTCGTCGCTATACATACAACGGCTGAATTGATAGCAAGGGGCTTCGGCCTGGCCGGGCATACCATCTCGCTCGGTCGGAGATCTCCCTTTGGGGTTTCCACCCACATTCCCACAAAACAAAACTAGCAATTTTTACGATGACAATTTTTTTATGTCATACGGGGGCAACCGAGCTTTCGGAGCCTTATGGTGACTACCGACGCCCATAGACATCCGCACAGCCAAAAGTTATTCAGATGCGTTGCCTTTTCCTCATGGGCCACCGTAAACTCACAAACCGCACGAATTCGGCTGCAAAGCAGCATGGTACTACCTCTTGCAATGTTGCCACGGGAGACTTCAGTAGTTCATTAAATTTACAGTCTTTCCTTAATATTTAATCAATATCATTACCAAATAAGAACTATTTAAGCGTGAAAGAGAGTAAGGGGAGTGTAAGTTTTTTTTATAATATTAGTATGTAATATATACTTACGTTATTTCTTGCTCCTACGTCGGACCCGAGCTCTATGAGCCTCTCCACGAAGGCTGTTCTGTTGTCCTTCACCGCGTACATCAGGGGTGTCATACCAGTGGTCTGTAACAACACGATATGTATTTATAACACCGTGTTCACTTGTACAAACACTGTATGCTAAGTAGATCATAGACGTATTCTATTCTTCTTCTTCATCGTTCCACTGGACACGGTCATGGGTCAAGTGGAGTGCCCATAGACGTATACTACCTATGTCCTATCGTGGTATGGCTGCTAAATTTATTTATTTATTTATTTATTTGTAATGAGTCATCAACAAAACACACACTAAGACAAGCATAGGTACATGGTTCATATACAGGAGTAATAAACAAAGTGTTGTTTTAATTAAAGATGACAGACAGCATGCTGGTAACAAAAATAGACAATAAATTACAATAAAAATAACAAATCAAAAATAGAAAAATACATTAAAAATATCCATGATAGTTAAGTGAAAATTAAATGTAGTTAAATATTAAAACAAAAACATTTATATAAATTAAGAATAAACTAGTATTACAATTATAATAATGTTGATTGACTACAAAATATATTTAAGTCTTTGAGTACATACAGATAACATGAACACAATAATAATTTATCAATACAAGCATTTGGCTAAAAAGCACTTTTTAAACTCGTGAGTGGCTCCAGAGAAGATATCGGCTTCCTTATTTTTAGCCAATATGTTATACTGGCGAGTTAATCTGTTTATTGGAGCATTAAGGCCAAGATTCGTTCTAGCAACATTGCTTCGGAAAACATTAAACCGCGATAATCGAGGCAATTTATACGGGACGGTAAAATTAAGTGAAGCCAGTAGATCCGGAGTATCCAAGGTTCCATTCGCGAGCTTATGGAGGAATAAATTGTCTAACAATAATCTACGATCCGATAAACTATTCATCCCAAAATATTCTAGCCTGTCTTCATATGTAAGCAAGTCTTTTCCCTTTTGGGATGAATAAGTAAGGTGTAGTAAAAACCTTTTTTGGACTCTTTCCAGTTTCTTTTTTAAACATCGTAATACGGATTCCATACGACACTACAATATTCAAGGTTGCTTCTTACAAAAGAGTTGTATAATAATATTTTTAAACTGGTGGACCGAAAGTCTTTGCAATTACGCGAAACAAAACCGAGACATTTAAAAGCTTTAGCAACAATGTTTTCGATGTGGATGTTAAAACGTAACTTATTATCTACGACAACACCAAGATCTTTTATATAATTTACTTGAAGTAGGGAATCATTTTCTATAAAATAGGTGTGGGCTGAGGAACTGTCATGTTTTTTTGAAAATTTAATGAAAAAGCATTTTTTTGTATTTAGAGTTAAGTCGTTTTCTGCACACCACGAACTTAACCGGTTTAAATCTTCCTGAAGGAGAAATGCATCACTAGAGCAATTAACTTCCATGAAAAGTTTCAAATCATCGGCATATAGGTTAAACTTTGAATGACGAAAACAGCTACTTACGTCATTTATAAATATATTGAAAAACATAGGGCCCAGATGAGAACCCTGTGGGACCCCGGATTTGGCCGTGAAAGGCACGGAAGTGAATCCATTTACCACAACTCTAGACTTTCTCCCGGAAAGGTACGATCCACACCAAGATAGCAGGGGTTCCGTAATTCCATTTATGGCTAGTTTTCGGAGCAGTATTTGATGGTTAATTCGGTCAAAAGCCTTGCTAAAATCGGTGTAAACCGCATCAACTGAAGACCGTTTATCGAGCAGAGATGAGACAAAATCTATAAATGTGACTAGATTTGTTGTAGTAGACCTAGCTTTCATAAACCCATGCTGCTGAGTAATGATAACAGATTTAAAATGCCATGAAAGAATCGGATGGAGTAATTGTTCGAAGATCTTAGCAAATACAGGTAAAATTGAAATTGGCCTATAATTTTGAACTAGCTCAGTCTCACCGCTTTTGAATATAGGGATAATTAGTGCTTCTTTCCATAATACAGGAAATGTGCCAGCGCTTAACGATTTATTATAGATTAGACAAAGCGGGCGTGCTAGCGCTGTTGCACATTTTGCTACAAAAACTGATGGTAAACCATCAGAACCAGCACCCTTAAAACGATCCAGTCTTTTTAAAATTTTAAGAACCTGGTCATGTCTGAATTTTATAGAAGACAAAAAAGTGCCAGTCAGATCCACGGGAGGAGTGTCAGAGCTTGCCGCATTGTTTAAATTATATGCTGAAGCGAAGTTTTTAGCGAAGAGATTACAAATACCACTACCACTGTTTGCGGAGATATTATTAAAAGACATTTGGGCAGGATAGTTACTGTGGCGTTTTCTTTTGTTTTTGATGAAGGACCAGAAAAGCTTAGGATTAGAGCGAATATTCGATTCAAGCTGGGATATATATTTATTATAGCAGACGGTCATCAGCTGTTTAGCGCGCTTCTTTGCCAATTCGAATGATATCAGATCAAGAGGATTGTTATTAAACTTCCGTAGTTTCCGTCTGTACTTAAATTTCTCACGCAATCTATTTACTAGATCGCGCGAAAACCATACTGGAATATTTTTATTACGAGGTCTAGATTGTGGAACATGCTTTATAATGATGCTGCGAAGATGACGGTAAAAACAATCTAGCATTTCGTCAACGGTGACACAACCACTAAACTCATAGTCCCAGCAGATATCATTCAGGTCCTTAATGATTTTAGAGTAGTCTCCCTTCCAGAAGCAGTAATGGGGTTGGCCATTGAAGAGTAGGCCAGACTGACAGTCAAAAATAGTATCAAAACATATAGGGGGATGCAAAGGATCGATTTTACATAAGGGGTCCTTTACTTCAACAACATTTTCTATTTTAACATTACTCAATACAAGATCCAAGGTTCTACCCTTGTTATTATGAATAATGTTGTATTGCTTGAGATCATTGAATAGTGCGAATTCAAGAAGCATCCTAGTGTACAAACTTGTATTATCCATCAATGTATTAGCATTCGTTAGAATGTTCCAATCTATTGTACCCAAGTTAAAGTCACCAATGAATAAAACATGCTCCATGCCGGTTTTTTCGATGACTTGGTTGGAATTGGTGATAAACTCACTCAGAATATGCTTTTGAATTGGAGGAGGCAAATAGACTGCACAGATATGCAGCCTGTTTGACGCTCCTTTATCATTACACAACTCAACCTCAATCCAGAGGTCTTCACAGTTGGACTCGTTACTTTGTAAGCGTCTGGAACTAATTCGTGACGAAACCGCTACCAAAACACCCCCACCATTCTTTTTACAGTGGAAACCACTTGTTTCTCTGTCTCTCCGGTAAACATTATAGCGACAATCAAAAAGTTCTGAATCGAAAACACTGTCGTTAAGCCACGTTTCACTCAATACAACTATGTCATCATTTCTACAAACTGAATTGTTAAAAAAATCGATAGTTTTTGATCTCAGACCTCTTACATTTTGATAGTAAATTTTAACCATTATATCAACAGAAATAAAGTTAATAATAATATTAATACACAAGACTTCCAACAATTGTAGATATATAAAAGTAATAAGCGATAAGTATATTAAAGAAATTAACAAGATTCAAAAATTAATATAAATATTTGGTTAATTAAATGTCACCAAAATGAAGTAAATAAATTATTTTATTTAACTATAGATTAATGCAAAATATTTGTAAAAAAAAAAAAAAATTATGTAAGACTGTTCAAGACTATAGTGTTTTTAATGTACACGTAATTAGTATTTTCGGCTTTTCTCATGAAAACTTTGCCGTCGCGCACCCAGACAAACTTGTAATTCAGCTGCTTAGCTCTAATGCGAGCAGCAGCATGCAGTGATTTTACTTCGGATGTTAAATGCTCAGTTACGTAAACGGCAGTCTTCTTGTTTCCACCTAAACCCAAATGACTAGTGTTCAATTTATCGGCGGGGTTGGTTTTGTTAAACTTAATAACACCAGCTAAGAAAGTGTCCCGAAGTCGACGACTAGTAAACTTAACCAGAATTGACCGAGGTCTCGGGCTGGAGGAGTTTAGTTTGGCGATGCGGCTACAGTACTGCAGATCGGAGTCGGTCACTGGGCATTTGATGGTGTTACCTAGTTGTTGCACGGTGGTATAAATGTTTTCAGTTTTGTGTTCCGGTACACACTGTATTTCTAGGTTGTTAGCACGAGACAGCACTTCCATCTGCTGCACGCGGTGGGCGAGGTCGCCACTTAAAGAACGTAGCTCTTCGTTATCTTTTTGCAATTTCGCAATGGTCAGCTTTTGTGTCTCAGTCTCGCGTTTAACTATATCAAATGATCACAGTCATTGTCTACTTGAACATGAAAGCGGGAAAGGAGGGTGGTGCTTAATACATGCATTGACACACACACTCATATATTGCCTTATAGACTAGGGCTTATGAAATATTGCTTCATTAATTATTACCTCTAAAAGGTTCAATATCGTTTTATGGATTTTTTGCATACTAATATGTAATTCTATCAACTCATTAATGAGACTGATAAAATAGCTTTATCTTTTTGTATAAATAATTGAGTTTTTTATGTTAGGTAGTTGATTGAATCTCCCGGAGGACCCAGCGCCGACTGCAGGCAGCAGAGTACACTCTGGAGTCTGCCGGAACATGGCAACGTATATGTATAACGGTAAGGTGATGAGGAATAAGGCCCAGCTGCGTTCTGCGCAGCGGGTCATCGCGTTAAGAGTGATTCGGGGGTACGGTATCGTGGCCGGCTTATTTCTCGCGGTAAGGTGACCTGCCCAAATGGGTGCATACTCCGAAGTCTGCTGGAGTCATCTCCAGCAGACTTCGGAGTATAGCTGCCTGCAGGCGGTGCTGGGTCATCCGAGGTCCGGCAGAAGTCTGCCTAGAGTACTTGCCGCCTTCACGATCTTCGGTCTTAAGATTGAGAAATGTGGACCGAAGGTCCACCCTTCGTCAAGAATGAGCCTCACATGCTTGATATGGGGCTCATCCTGACCCTCTTCTAGTAGTACAAAGTAAAATCATACACACATTCATTCTCTTAATAATAATATATACATTTTCAACATCCGCAGTACAAATGAGTTTGCAAATTGCCTATTTTACATACATTGCAGCGAAAATTCCGTGTTGATAATTTGCCAAGTATTTAATGATAGGTATTTTTACTTTAATGAGTTGAAACCCAAAAACTACTTCCACTGATATGACACGCCATTTGATAAATGCAGTTGCTAACAGTGATTAACTAGTGCGAGTACTGTACGACCCAGGCATAACACCCGAATCTTAAGGTTAAACAAGTCGACGGCGCGAACTCTAACAAAATGAATGCTATCTCACCTTTTTTTTTCTTTAACGCCGGGAAATGCTCTGAGGCATCCCGTGAGGGAGTGGATCTCCCCACAAGGATATGTGGGACTCGCTGCGCCCGAAAGCTGGTAAGTGGACGCAGCTCTACCCATTAAAATCCGGCGAGTGCCACCAAGGCCGCCTTTGGCCGCCGTGAGGTGCCCCGGATCTAATAAACAAACAAGGCACCTCTGTGGCTAGTCAGTCCCGCAAGGGACCGACGCCACCTCCACAGAGGGTCCCGCACCACAGAACAACCCATCCCAACGTCGGGACAGTAAAACGGGGTGAGGTTCCCATCCTCGCCCCTTGCCCCTTAATGCCTAATCTCACCTGACATAGTGTGCGAATTATAATCAAACAATGTTTACGGATTTTATCGCCGTTTATTAAGTTTTTTACATGCCCGACGTTTCGGGTACTTTACAGCAACATGGTCACATGGTCACAGTCCTCCCGTCACGGTTCTGTAAAGTATCCGATCCGTCCGATTGGTGCGGGAAGGCTTGGATCAACGAACGATTGCTAGAAATTTTAATTAAATCCAGCCTACGGCTTAAATAGAGACAGGTTCTTACAAAAGAAAACCCGGTACCGACAAACTTCGAGCAACCATCCTCCACGAAGGATCGTGCGACCAATTTATTCTTTGAACTTCTCTACGAAATCGGTTCCTCAAGTCAGTAAACATTAAAACAGAGCTGAATAAAGCGCGTGGAGTAAACGTGAGTGCACGAACAATAAGAAGGAGGCGAGAACCGGCAATCACCCCCTTTAGCAAATGGTCCAAAGCTGTCTGCAGCTTACAGATAAACTCATATATGATTTGCGCGTGAACATCTTAATTGGACTGAAAAGCAATGGGTCTCTATATTGATCACCGATGAGTGTAGGACGTGGTTAAATGATGCAGACTGAAGAGTTTATCGTCAACGTGGGTACAGATATGCTCAATGTAACATCGAGAGGGTGTTCCTTTTAGAGGCGGCTCATGTATGGATGTGGGGCATTTCGATGATCGGGCGAACGGAACTTGTGTTCATCGTCATGGTTCGTCAACACGATAAAAGAGTTGGTTTGACGGCACAACGCTATATAACATATTATGTTGTAGAAGCTCACGTGGTACCTTACATGGAACTAATAGGCAATGCTGTAATGCAAGATAATGCCCAACCTCACGCCGCGGCACAAGTTCGACGATATTGCGAAGAGGTTGGGATACGTACATGAATTGGCCCGCACGCTGCCCAGATTTTAATCCCATTAAAAACCCTGTGCCCATAAGGCAGCACTAAACACTTATTTCACAAGAATGGAATAATATTCCGCAAGACCGTTTAAAAACCCGAATCATATCTATGCGGCACTTGGAGGCAAAACACCTTATTAAAAGGAAAAAAACCTGTGCTTCAGCTTTTTTTATCGTAAAAACCAATTTTTCAATAAACTAACCAAAACCAATTTTTGTTACATTTGGGGACAAAAGAGCAGGGGGGGGGGAGGATGGGAACCTCACCCCATTGTACTATCCCGACGTTGAGTTGTTCTGTGGTGCGGGACAACCTCTCTGTGGAGGTGGCGTCGGTCCCTTGCAGGACTGACTAGCCGTCGAGGTGCCTTGTTAGCTTAACAGATCCGGGGCACCTCACCAAGGCGGCACTGGTGGCACTCGCCGGGTTTTAGTGGGTAGAGCTGGGTCCACTTACCATCTTTCGGGCGCAGCGAGTCCCACATACCCGCCTGGAGAGACCCACACCCCAAACGGGATGCCTCAGAGCATTTACCGGCGTAAAAGAAAAAAAAAAGGGTTCCGGAGCCAAATGGCAAAAAATGGAACCCTTATAGATTCATCATGTCTGTCTGTTTGTCTGTTTGTCCGTCATACGGACGGTATGTCACAGCCACTTTTTTCCGAAACTATAAGAACTATACTGTTGAAACTTATTAAGTAGACGTATTCTGTAAGTACTCTCTCTCTCTAATTCTAAGTACTCTGTGAAAAGTACTTAGAATTCAATAAACCCCTCTACTTAGCTTTCATAGACTACAAAAAAGCTTTCGACTCAATTTCACATGAAAGCATCTGGGAATCGCTGAAAGCCCTAAATATACAAGAAAAATATATCAATATCCTTAAAAACATCTACAATAACAGCACAAGTAGGGTCAGGCTAGATAGAGTAGGTAAATCAATTAACATAAAGAGTTAAGAGAGGGAGTACGACAAGGAGACCCAATTTCACCAAAATTGTTCATAGCCGTCTTACAACATGTAATGGGAAAATTGCCATGGTCCAATCAAGGTATTAATATGAATGGGAACTTTTTAAGTCATCTTAGATTTGCCGATGACATAATTTTATTTTCGGAAACCCCTCACCAACTAAACAAAATGTTAAACGACTTAAACGAGGCTAGTATAAAAATTGCATTGGAAATGAACCTCGAAAAAACTAAAATTATGACTAACCACACGGTAACGCCCATCTTAGCAAACAACATGTCATGGATACAACAATATTACCGAGCCTCATCTATGGGTGCCAAACGTGGATCTTTGATCTTAAAACCCGGAATAAAATTCAAACTACCCAGAGAAAAATGGAAAGAAGTTGCCTAGGCATAAAATTGAAAGACATGGTAAAGAACGTTGACATCCGAAAAAAGACAAATATATGCGATGACTTGAGTTTTTCACTGAAAGGAAAATGGAGGTGGGCAGGTCACATAGCTCGATATAAGGACGACAGATGGACGCTAAGATCAGTGAAATGGTCAGGGCCAAGAGGCACTAGAACAAGAGGTCGACCAAGGGCCAGATGGGTAGACAAAATAGTAGCGATGGCGGGCGTTGGATGGATACTGCCAAGGATAGAGAATCGTGGCATTTCTTGGGGGAGGCTTTTACCCGAACGGGGTCCATACAAACATTAAACAATTCAAATAAATGATAATTAAAATAAAAATGATAGTTAAAATGAGAATGATAATTAAAATTAGATATAATTACAAAAAAAAATGTTTACGAAATTAGAATGTAATAAACTTATTAATTTAAAAATGTCTTTAAGTATAATATGATTGTATCAGTGTAATTTGTATGGAATTAAATAAAGCTCTATTATTATTATTATTATTCTGTAAGACGAGACGCATTAAGATTTTTACATACAAGTTGAAAAAAACCAATAAATTTTGTTAGTAGTAAATACTTAGAACTGAAACTCAAATTTTTTTTTCATCAAACCCATATCTATGGATAGGTCTTCAAAAATGATATTGAGGTTTCTAATACCATTTTTTTCTAAACTGAATAGTTTGCGCGAGAGACACTTCCAAAGTGGAAAAATGTGTTCTAAGCGGATTGAGCTGTAACATTGCCGATAAGATTGCAAGTAATACTATCAGTAGTGCACGCGCATTGAAAGAAATCTTAACCAGCACTAGACGTATGTGATTTGATGATGAATGATAATAAGACCGGTTAGTCATTCTTAAAGGAGGCAGAACAAGGAATAAATAGATTTTCGTAAGTCCTAAATTAATTATTTATGGACGATAATGAAGCGGTTTTACTTTAAAAGGTTGCGTGAATATGTACGCTAGGTGCGTCCGAACCCCGCCGGAGAGTTCCGTAATATGGTAGCTACGAGTATTTTGGGATATTTGAAATTGGTTGAAACGTATCTTATTCAAACTTATTTGAAAGTTTTAATGTTTTTTTATGTCATCAGGAGGCAAACGAACAGTCGGAGCCTTACGGCGCCGCCGCCCATACACATCCGCAAAAACAAGGCCACGCAGATGCTCCGCCCTTCTTTTCCCTATCCCCCCCCCCATGGGGCCACCGGAAACTCACAAACCGCACGAAAAGCTACAGCATAGCTGTCACATGACGCCGGTGTTATGTGAACGAGAGGTCCGGTTGTGCCGGCCCAGTTCGGCTGCAATGCAGCATGGCACTACCTCTCTTTCTCTATTTCTGGACAATATATGATAAAGGATTTGATGGTTTTATTAGTAGAAGCTCATTTTATTTTAAAAATAGTTTCACCTATTTTTATTTACCTTTGATGTGCGCCCATAGGGGCGCACAAAATCCGTAAAATCAACTCGAATGCCGTGATGACAAATGGCAGGACGCTGTCGTATCGTGATGCCCTCACTACGCCGCCGCTCTCGGCAAATTTATGAGTGCGCGCGTTAGCAATTTTCTTTATTTTGTTTCATCTTTTGTTACAGGTTATGATAATTATGAATTCATATATTTATAAACATAGATGTTTCACATCTGCCATGCGCCCCGTGGACGGATCAAGGCTGATGATGATGGTGCATCTTGTGCGACCAACCTTTTTTTAAATAGTCTCTTTTGTTTCTAGTCATTGCTATTATGTTTTTGAAGTAATTAAGAAAAGTTTTATAAACATTTCGATGTACTGTTTTTTTTATAGCATAAGAGGGCAAACTAGAGTTGAAGCCTTGTGACTATCAACGTTCATACACATCCGCACAACCAGAGATTATGCAGATGCGTTGCCCTTTTCCCTATCCCCCGAATGGGCCAATGTTGTGTAATAATTCTAGGGAGGCAAACTTATAAATGAAATGAAAATGAGCTATAGCTATTAGATAGTGTCGTGTGATGGTTTGCAAGTGGTGATAGCTATGGCGGAAAGTTTTCTCGATGATTTAAACAATGCCACAGTTTTCTTAAATAAAACTTGTAATCAACGCTTTAGCGCTGTGACCAGTCACAATCAGTCTTAGTCGTATGTCTTAGGTCACCTTTATCTACGTTAGCTAATTTAGCTAAGGGAACATTTTCCACGAAGGTGATTTGTTTGCATAGACTCAGTTGCGTGCACCTTGACATCGTAATGGCTGAATAATGGCAAGCCTGATTACTTCTTGACTGAGACTGGGGCGGGCGTTATTACTCATAACGATACTAATTAACTCTAGAACGCTATTTTTGCATACACACAGAATAATGATGGTGAAAAGTATACTTGAATATTTTATTGGGTATTGGAAATAGTGGTGATTGCGTAGTGGATAGGTAAATGTGCGTGGTGCCTTATGATAGGGCTCGAATACCGCCAAGAGTTTATATTCTATGGGACATATATAAATGTCCCTACTTTCTTTACGCTTGAGAGTTTATTTACCCTTCTCCTTGAACAGTGGAAACTATTTACCTTACGTTGAATTCATTCAATTTAATTAAGTTCAATTCAATTCAGGACTTTCCAACGGAACGTTTAAAGATCAATGAAAAAATGTATAAAAGTTTGTCTCACATACTACGAATACTCGCCAAAAATTAACCTAAAGACTTAAACGATTTATAGGAGGTTGAACACTAGGAATTAAAGTATTAATTAAGTAATAAATATACAATAAAACTCTCTGGTTATGTAATGGAAACCCGATTAAAGAAATAAAGGGAATATATATTTTCTGTTAAAATATGTTTTTTATATCTAATATTACTATGTTATAAGCTAAAGTGAGATTATACTATAAAGACATAATAAAGTACAAAGAACCTAAAACTAAAAACCTTATAAATAAAATGTTTATGTTTTTTATTTTAGTTGGATAGGGAACGTGCCACCTGATGGAAAGTGGTTGACGTCGCCCATGAACATAAACTAGTTTACCTGGAACTAGCCCAACCAACACATTTATGTGTTGCATATCATATACATAAAATGTCTCGGCGTCAGTAATTAAACTGCCTGTTCTGCCCTTCTCCCCGAAACTTACTGTTTGACGGGAAAAACAAGCAAGATGGTGTTACCATATTGTTATGTGGTGTTACCCATGCAGCCGGGAGCGCAGCACAGCGTATCCCTCCAGTTTAATTTCATATTAATATCATTAATATACGAAATCGTTCATCATGTTCTTTTGTCATGAATATGCTTCAATTTCATGTGTTTATATTTGGATAATTTTCACTCCTATTTCTTAAACATCAAACCATATTTTGCGGTAATACACCGAATTATAAACACTCGCATCTAGTCTGTAATTCATAATGATTGCAGGTGTAATATTTCTCCCGCTCCCACCAGCTCACGTAACTACCACCTTTATTTCGCACAACCGGAATTACGTACATTGAAATTCAGGTCGGATGTGATTATTTCAATGAAAATAGAAGAGAGCTTTAGGCAAAGTAATTCTACCCACGAAGAGTATTTCAGTTAGTACGAAAGTATTAAATAATTCTATGTAGCTAGGATGTAGTATTTATATTATTATATTTACGAGTGTAATATTAAAACTGAAGTTTGTTTATTTGATTGGACTCGGAGATTACTCTAGAACTTTCCGATTTTAATTTTTTCTTTTCATTTCAAAGTAAACGAGTAAATTACGTCTTATCCCAGTGGAGATTTAATTAATTAATTAATTTTGTTTCTACATTAGTTTTTATGCCTTCTGCTACCTAAAAGATGCAATGGAAAAAATTAATAGCATTATTCGTTTGTGTACCGATTTCTTACATCTGATGTTAACTTTGTAAAAGTTATAACTTTGTTAAAGTAGGTAGTCAAAACCGGTTTTACAGGTGGGTTTCTTCTGTCAAGCTTTGGTGTTTCGGGATTGGTAGGACAGCTACTGAAATTACTAGCACAGAGACTATTACGTCTCAGCAAAGACAACACATTGCCTGGGTTTTTTTTCTTTAACGCCGGGAAATGCTTTTGTCCCTTCTTCTTATAAGAGGGGTACAAGAAGCCCCCTCGGCTCATTTAGCTTCGCCCAAGGTGCAGCGGCTCTCAGTCTTTTTTTTTTCTTTAACGCCGGGAAATGCTCTGAGGCATCCCGCGGGGGAGTGGGTCTCCCCACGCGGGTATGTGGGACTCGCTGCGCCCAGCAGCTGGTAAATGGACGCAGCTCTACATACTAAAACCCGGCGAGTGCCACCAATGCCGCCTTTGGTGAGGTGCCCCGGATCTAGAAAACAAACAGGGCACCTCGACGGCTAGGGACCGACGCCACCTCCACAGAGGGGTTGTCCCGCACCACAGAACAACCCCTCCCAACGTCGGGACAGTAAAATGGGGTGAGGTTCCCATCCTCACCCCTTGCCCCCTGCTCTTCTGTCCCCTCTTCTTATAAGAGGGGTACAAAGAGCCCCCTCGGCCCAATTAGTTTCGCCCAAGGTGCACCGCTCACCCTAGGCTACTGAGCCCCACCGCCACGACAAGGCTTGAACCATGGTGGGGAGCGGATCTCAGTCTCAGGTTAACTTGTTTATGTTAATGGGCGACGCTGACCAACATGTCGCTCGTCTGCCCGTTTATATCGAAGTCACATTTTTTTTTCAGCTCTGAAAGCTTTTTTTCTAAAGTTTCGCAATGCATGTTTCACCAGGCTCATTAGATTAATTTATTATAAATTCGCATGTCAAATTATGGCAATGATTGATTGCCTGGCTCGAGATAAATTTAATATTTTTAGCATTTAGCTTAGACCAGTGCTTTTCAATCTATGGGTCGCGAACCCCAGAGGGTCGCCTGCAAAAGGGAAATAGATATATTATATAGAAAAAAGGCGAAGTTCTGCATTAAAAGTAAAAACCTTGTTTATTAAAAAAAAACACATATAATCTTTTAATAATTCTAACTTTTATTTAGCTGGTCCGAGGGGGTCGCCAGAAATTATGATCCAGTAAAGGGGTCGCGTATTTAGAAAGATTGAAAAACACTGGCTTAGACAATCCCAGAAAATGTATCAGGCTACATCAACTTAGTACTAGTCCGTCCCATTTTTTTCCAATAAATGAACTATTATTGTAGCTTTAATATCCGTTCCGGTTCTCCGGCGGAAGGCACCGTTTTACACAATACCCGGCTTGTAATATCCGATATAGAAGGCTTTTAGTCGGATTAAAGGTTGACCATAGACACTGCACCGTCATCGTCAGGTTGTTTCGTATTGTTAATACGAAAAACGAATGATATTTATTTGAACACAAGGAATATGATATAGGAATTTCTTTAAATTTATTTTGAATGTCTTATCAACCAGAGGAAATAATAATTTCTATTAACAAAAGTAAAAAATATGAAACAAAAAAAGGGTGTCAGAACCCTTATTGGCGTTATATTATTTTTAAAACTATTTGTTTCATTCGGTGTTGGTCTTATAAATACGAAAATTATTACAACAAACATACTAGAGTGGACATTGAACGTGGTCAGTTGTTCCATTTGACGATAAATATTTATTAAATCAATTCAAATATTTAAGTTTACAAATGTCGGTAATAAGTGTTTTCAATATGCTGCGGCTGTTAAGCTCAGGGAAATAATAGTAGTAAAATAAATACCTACAGGAATATCAGATAATAATAATATCAATGGACCCTTTCACACCACGTCAATCTGGTCCCGTGGTAAGTTCTGGAAGAACTTGTGTTACGGGTACCAGACAACGGAAATATATTTGATACTTTTATACTATACATATATTTAAGATTTTTATTATATAATACACATATTTAATACACATCCATGACCCAGGAACACAGAAAATATTTTTGTTCCCTGGCGGGATTTGAAGCCGCAACCTCCGGCTTGAGCGCCAACGCGCTTACTACTGAGCTACGAGGATCAGATGGGAGAGAACTTTCCAGAATACGAAGGCTATGCCACAGGAATGGTCTAAGCAATGTCCAAACTGATGAATTTACAATTAAGAGTTATTATCTGATATTTGAAACTGGCAAAAACAATAACTATGAAAAAGTATACTACTGTACTGTACATAATGTTTGTTTATCATGTTATGAAATTTAATATAGATATAATAAATTGTAGTTTATTCATGAAATAAAAACGTGTGCAATTCACACGTGGTTGAAGTGAAACCTTAAAAATCACGAACATAAGAATCACAGTATAATATTCTCTTTATCTGATTTTCTCCCACATTAAATTTTATGAATTTATCTGTCTGTCTTTTTTTACTGTCGCTTTTTCGTTTCATCGACTTTCAAATCACAATGATGCTAAAGAAGTTTTCACTTCAATCATCATTTTATCCTCATTTTTTTCTCGAGTCTCATGTCTTACAATTTGATGCAACGCGATCCAAGGATACTTTTACCCCGTCATGTTTAAATGTCGGTACAGTGTTTTGAATTGTTTTAATTCCCAAAAATTTGTAATCAAAATAATTAAGACGCTGGATTGGCCTCGCTAGACAGGTCAGCCAATTCCCAAGGATTTCGAAGCAAGGTCGGAAATCCCACATCGATTAGGTTTGAGCTCACGCAAAACTCCTGGCCTCACACCCTTGACCCACTAAGTCGGAGCCGAAAAACTAAAATTATGTGGGCCAGCAAAAATAATGTTTGGGCGGAAATACTTTATATGCTACGGACGTTGCTCTTGGTCGGAGTTTCGGCAGTTTGTCGTGACCTTGATCATAGATAAGGAATGCAAATTACACATTTCGTATGTTAAACAAAGTATAACTTAATTGTGTGTTTGTCAAAACTATTACAGCGTAAAAAGCTCGTGAAAATGTTAATTTCAACAACTTGAAGAAATGGTTATTTCCCCCATAAGTGTAACGAGAACGCTTCTAAAATGTCTCATCAAGCTTGGTAGCAAGCTTTTAAAGCTTCAAGTTCAAGTCATAGTGCTGTTTTTTTAGTAAAAACCTTCTATACAACATATAAATATTTATTCCATTTCTATTCTATTTCAAGTTAGCTGTTGACGTGAATATTGTGACAAGCTCAGAGCCATATGTTAAGCTTATGTAAACTAGGCATTTAGAAACATTGGTCGATAAGGTTATATTTTTTTTTAATCGTGAAATATACGATATACAGGCTACAGTGTAATTGCTTTTAAAAATACACTGATGCGGCTATAAATACGCCAGTCTTTACTTGATTTTTTTTGTTACTGCTCATTTTTAAATAGCAAAGGAACAAAACGACAGTTCACCTGGGTGATCGCCACCACCCATAGATATCCTTTACAAGAAAAAGGTGCCACCCATTTGAATAAGTTGATGTTAATCTTTTATCTGTAAATAAAATAAATTAAAATTATACCATTTTAAAATCTGCATTAAATGCATCGTTACTTATTAAAATAGTTCGCCATCACAGTTAAGAACTTTTTTTCCACCAAAGAAGGTCAAAATTCAACTAGATAATTTTCTGTAGTTAAAAATCCAAATTCAAATATAGTTTTTCCTAATTTTCTTATTCAAATGGTGAAAAATATCTTGTGCATTGGATAATGCTACCTATCAGAAATAATTTAGTGTATTTTATTCATTTGCATGTGTTATTTTGAAAAACTAGTAGTTAATAATCCGACATAAAAAAGTAAATTAACGGATTTTTTTAAAAGTCCAAATATCTCAAAAACGGTGAGGTTTTTACTAAGGTCAAATTTGGATATTCTGACAGGTATGACCCAAGCTATCACTCCCTTAAGTTTGTTGTACTAGTCCTTAAACATTCTGTATATTAATAATTGAGCTTTTTGTTTGTGGGTATTTTCGCTTTAAATGGCGCAGGCTGTTTTTTGGCTGTCCCATGGCAACGAACAGATGAAAACAATATTTGGACACATATTTTTTAAGCAAAATCTTATTACACTAAAGGTATGACTATAAATCTATATGAATTTGATTTATATCTCCTGAAATAATATATTTTCAATTTTATTTTAATTAAAAACGATTCAAAAATGTGAAAAATTATGCTGTCCCAACGACAGTTTGCCTCCTTACACTTCATTTTTCGGATGTTTTATTGTACGCGGCTAAAGTAACGACCATTTGACCAAATGACGACCTCTGTGGCTCAGCGGTAAGCGCGTTGGCGCTCAAGCCCGGAGGTTGCGGGTTCGAATCCCGCCAGGGAACAAAAAATATTTTCTGTGTTCCTGGGTCATGGATTTGTATTAAATATGTGTATTATATAATAAAAATCTTAAATATATGTATAGTATAAAAGTATTAAATATATTTCCGTTACCTGGTACCCGTAACACAAGTTCTTCGAGAACTTACCACGGGACCAGATTGACGCGGTGTGAAAGCGTCCATAGATATTATATTATATTATTATTATATTATTTACTTTTATTGTCAATAGTTTATTTATACATTTAAACTAAGTATTTTAGTTCAGTTAGTAAACAAATTAATTCAATAAATTAAAAAAAACCTTGTCCTACGAATTCGCGACTACCGGACATGTCTTCATAGTCACGCGTTTTTTATTACTAAAATACCCATGTACGGGCAAAATTTTGTTTTTATGGCAGCCCCAAGTACAAATGTCAAAGTATAAAACGTGATTTTGAAATCTGTGATTAAAGGTATCCAGCAGGTACAGCATATTCTCGTCGCAAAAATTTTGGTTAAGAAAAATCTACTGACGTTAGTAACGTTTTTTCTTATGAATATTAAGTTTGTCTTTATTTTTTCTTGCGCTGCATATAGCTTAAACCCTGCTGAAAGCATATACTTAGATTTTGGGGCTCCTAATTATTTTTTTGAGTATTTTAATCTAATTTCTGTATTGATCTACATTATTCGTCACGTCCTGTTAGCAACCGTTACTATAGGACGGACAAAGATGTTACGAAACAGACGTGTAAAGCTTAGTACTCATTTCAACTAAACGGAATTTAAATAAAGGATTTCATAAAAAAAATATTATAATAAATGAATTTATTTTTAAGAGTTTCGGTCATAATTCGACGTAAGAGCAGTTGCATTCGTTAATTTTTGTCTGATAATCAGCTGTTGTAGTGTTAAGACTGTAGCTTAGTTGGTACTTGTACCTACGTACTTAATCTTTAAATAAACAATATTGTACTAATTATTCGTTCCAATATTTTTAGATAATAATAGCGTTAACATCTGCTGAAAGACCCATTAAGCGGTATCTAGATAAAGTAAAAAACAACCCTGGGAAGGCTGAAGAAATTAGATAAAACCAGTTAGCGCAAATTAAAGCCAACAGAAAGAAGCTATCTGAAATGAATCAAGAGGAGAGATCTCATTAGATCAATAAAAATTAAGTAAAATCATTTATTTCGGGATTAACAAATGCCCATAGAGTGTTAGTAACAATCAAAATATATTATAATCAATATTATACTGTACGATTTTAACCTCACAGTGAATCCTATTCTTAATATGTCTGTTGCGTCACGTCATATGTCCATTTAGTGATTGTCTCAAAATATTTTTTTGTAATTCTTTATAAATCTGTAAATTATTTAAGCTAAGTATTATTATTTGTATGCTATAAATAAAGAAAAATAAACAACAATTAATATTTTATTTCAGTCATAATATTCCTTGACTAATTAAAATATTAATACGAAAAATAAAACTTGCATTTGGACGAAATGTTACGATACTGACCAAATTGGTGTATTTTTATCAAAAATAAATTAATTATGTCCAAGTATTAATATTTAGTTTCATTGATTGGTACAGTGAAAGCTCATTTGGTGTATTTTTATCGTTTTATTTCCAATAATTGATTGATGATGATTTTTATCGAGTTTTGAGTTTTGTTACTAACAAGACATTTTTTCCTAATCTATTAAGAAAAAATGATTTAAGAGATAAAATATACGTATCAGCTCGTAACTTTTATATATAACTCATGAAATATAACTTTTTCTACAATAATACATAGTTTTTAAGTCCTAAATCAATAATGAATTTTTAAAAGCTGTTTTTAAAACCTGCGCCATTTAAAACAAAAATGGTGGTTTCAATATAGAACTCTAAAAAAGAAAAAAGCTCTTATACATACATGCATAATGTACATAATGTTGCGGCAAGTTGCAGTTTTATCTATTTAAAGACGACCTTTTCTACAATACCGTACGGAAGACGGTAGCGGAAATGTCTACCGTCCCTTACACGCATTTTAATTATATTAACACTTTCATATTGTAAAAGGAGGACAACTATGTCGACATAACTTCGAGAGAGAAGCCGATATGAGGACTCAACTGGAATGGGCAGAATTAAGGAATGCTTAGCCATATTATCACGTCGTCTATACCGCAAAGACCAATGTGTTCTCCCCGTGATGACCCGTAGGCTGAAACGTGGTCTCTTAATTTAAATCTACGTCTGGTCCGTAAGTTTGCCGTAGCTCAACGTGCGATGGAGCGCGCTATGCTGGATGATTCTTTGACAGATAGGATTCGGAACGAAGACATCCGCCAGAGAACTAAAGTTACCGATATCACGCAAAGAATAAGCTCGTTGAAGTGGCAGCGGGCACACGCTCAGGAGAACGGATGGCCGATGGGGCAATAAGGTTCAAGAGTGGAGGCCACGTTTAGGTAGACGAAGTGTTGGTCGGCCATTGACCAGGTGGGAAGACGATCTCCGTACAGTGGCCGGTCCGTGTTGGATGCGAGCAGCGAGTAGCGAGGGATCGGTCGTCTTGGCGTTCTTTGAGGGAGGCCTATGTTCAGCAGTGGACGTATAGAGGCTGATGATGATGAAAAGGAGAACAAACAAACGTGTAGCATAAACTCATACAAATATTAAACGGTTGAAAAACTCCATAGCACGCATTCCATAGTTTTTCTTAATATTTCTTCAGTCAGCTCTGGGACTGACCATAGATCGGAAATGCCGTATTATTACTGTTCCGTGACTAGTTACTTTCTGTCCCAAGTTAGGCAGGAAAATGTTTTGTGTAGTATTCGTTCTTGATAAGGCTTCTTTGCTGATAGTAGGAAGGATGTGATAAAGGGTACCACCATCTTGCTTGTGTCTCCCGTGAAACAGCTTTGCTGTGTTTCGGAGAGAAGGGCAAGACAGGCAGTGTAATTACTGGCACCGAGACTTAACATCTTATGTCTCAGGATAGGCAACACATAAATGAGTTGGCTGGGCTCGTTCCAGGTTAACTAGTTTATGTTCATGGGCGACGTCGACCACTTACCATCACGTGGCACGTCTGCCAGTTTGTCAATTTACTAACATAAAAAATACTTATAAAGTAATCACGACCGGTCAAGTGTTAAGACTAGTGGCATCTTCACGGAACGCCCGCCAAGTGTAGATGATGATGATGAATATTTGTGATGTATATGGATACCGGCACGGTCATGGACACACTGTGTTTGTATTATAAGACATTTACTATATTAACATATTAATGTATTTTTATATACGTTATTAGTAACTGTAACACTAGTTCTGACGTGATAGTTCATTGTTATTTTTGGTTCATTGGCCAACCCGACGCCAGGGGGCCGTGGGGTCGCAGACTTCACGGTTGGCGGGGGGCAACCCCCACTTTAACAAACCATAAGTGAGCCAAATCGGCTCACACTAATCCAATGTAGCATTAGAGCCTTTGGGCCGTTAGCATAGATCATTCCGAAAAAAATGGTTCATTGGATCCAGAGATTACCTCCTACAACCTTACATACTTTACCTCTTTATAATATTAATATAAATAAAATTTTAGGTTTACTAAAAATCTGAACATAAATAAATAATATTGGCTATATAAATATTAATCGTGTGAAAAACAAGTTCACTTCTGTTACTTTCCTGTGCGTTGACAAACTTCGACCACAAGCGGCGCAAATTTTAATTATTTAGACGAGATGCGTATCGCGACAGCGATAATAAAACAATATAATAAGTTATGATAGCTGACATTTATTGTTTATGCAAGAATATACATTAAAACAATATATACATAACGTTAAATTAAATTCCATGGCAGGTACTTAGTTTCGGTTTAACTACTTGTAATTTGAAAAGATAGAAACAGTAAGTAAATCTGCTAAAATTATTGGAACGTAGTTCCTTATCGCGCGTTGCGAAAGGGGGCTAGACGGAAAAAATTAAGACGAAAAGTTGTAACGACAATTTTTGTTATAGTTGTAAGCCGTGCGGCGTGCGCGTGTTTCTCTGTCTGTCTGTCTCTCTCTCTCTCCCTCTTCATAGAAAGCAAGCCAGTTATTTTCGTTACTAAAAAAGCCTACTGATTAAGTTTATATTACATTATATTTGTTAATAATAAAAAAATATTATTGTAACTTAAAAAAAAATACAATAAGGAATTGCACTAATTAATCGAAAGGAACTTCATTCCATCTGGGTGTCCCTTGACACCTCTCATTTTTTTTTTCAGCATAAACAAGTTTCTTAGAATTAATAAAATACAAAAGTATTAATTGGTCTGTAGAATGATACAATCAGTTATCATATATTATGTAGAAGCTATATTTATAAGCTTTTTTTCCGCCGAGAAATGCTCTCAGACATTCCGCGGGGGAGGGCAGATTCCCCAAGCGGGTATAATATAATAATAATATGTTGGGACTACTCACACACGACCATCTGATCCCAAACTAGGTAGAGCCTGTTCTTATGACGATCAGACAACTGATACATACTTATATATTTCTAAATATTATAGATAAATTACACCCAGACACAGAACAAAATATGATCATGCTCATCACACAAACATCGAGCCCTCGACCTTCTGGTTTTGCAGTCAGGGTCACTAACCACTAGACCAACAGGCCAGTCAGGGTATGTGGGACTCGCTGCACCCGAAAGAGGGTAAAGTGGACGCAGCTCTATCAACTAAAATCCAGCGCTGTTCTCCTCGTCGTGCTGGCCCGATGCGGGACTAAATGGTCGTCAGCACCGCCGACGGTTTGCCTGGAGTCACTCTCCTCTGGAAGCAGGGGCGGCGACGTCCCCTGCTCTTACTCCGCTTAAGACACCCAGAATACATAGAGTGCCTTATAGCCCGTATCCCCCGATCGGCCACGCAGAGGGATATTTAAAAGCAAACAATTTATTAAATTATTATGGTACCATAACTTTAAATTAGGGTGATTTTACTGCATAAACACTTCAGATTTTATTTGCCAAAATTTTACCTCAGCACTATATTTAGCCCTTAGTCAGTCTCGCAATTTTATGTTTTGGATTTAGTATTTATTATTTTGTAATAATATTACTTTTGAGGGGGAATTGTGGTTCATTATTGTGTTTCCGACGTTTTGGATTTTTTTGGACTCTGAAGTAATCGATTGTACTGCACTTTCAGGTGAAGCTTAAACGCTAGGCTACAGGCCCATTCGAAAGAAAAACTTACGTAAAACCAGTGCCAACCATAAAGTGTCATGACTTATGCTTCATCATCGAAATCCGAAATACTGCTGGACCGATTTTGATAAAATTTTCCGTGTGTGTTCAAGTGTATTAGAGAAAGGTTTTATTCACAATTCCGTCCACTACAAAATGATTTGTGCAGTACGTCTGTCGAGTCCGTTAGTATATTATAATAATGTTATTTGCTAAGGAAAATGAAAACTGATAATTTCAAAACATGGATGTCATGTGCCACGTGTCAAGATGACGGTCATTAAGAAAAACGATTACTATAGCTACTATTTAGTATCAAGAGTCCTTCTAGAAACCAACCGAAGCCACGGGCGTTTGTAATACAATGGAAAACTTCATACTATTTCTATTTTTATTTGACACAAATTAATTTATGAAGGAGTGCGCGTGTAACGTAACATGCTAAATCTTAACGTTGAGCCCTATTGGTTCGGAAAGTGTGTCAGACGATTATCGAGTCTACAATTATAATATTTTGTTTACCGGCACTACAAACCCTTACTAGTCGAAGAAGTTGTATAACCGCTGCTAGGATTTGTTTATAGCTGGTATAGAGATGGTGTAATTATTAGGTGGCAGTGGCAAATATTATGAGGTATCCAGATCAAATTCTGTTTGTATGCAAAAATATGCATGTGTATGCAAGATATGTAGATACGATACATGTAGATCGATACAGATGTGTCTTAAATATGATTGAGTTGCTAACTCAAAGATATTACTTATTTAAACTTACTTAGCAAGAGGTCGTGCCATGCTATTTTGCAGCCAAATTGGACAGACACAACAGGGGTGGTTGGTACCTCTCGCTCACATAACACCGGCATCAAGTGACAGGTATGCCGTCGCGTTTCGTGTGGTTTGTGAGTTTCTGATGGCCCATTGGCGAGATAGGAAAAGGGAGGGCAACGCATCTGCATAATCTCTGGTAGTGCGGATGTGTATGGACGTCGATAGTCGCCAAACGGCTTCGACTGATCGTTTGCCCCCCTATGCTATAAAAAAAATGTTTACTATATGTATCAAAGTTACATTGTCCATTTTGTTTAATTTCCTAAGTAGAGCATTATTAATACAGATTTTACTCTATAAAAAGAAGGTATAAAGAAGAGGAACCTCTAAGAAGGTATATATATATATATATACCTTCTTATAGCATCAATGTTAGTATTTAATTACATATATTACTAAAATACTTTAGAAATTAATTGTAATTCTAAATACATATTAAATATAAGTCACTATTCGGTTCCCGCGTATTCACCCGCATTTAAAAAACAAAACAGCGGTGAGTAGCGGCAGAAGAGGGGACAGACAGTCGTTTCACCTGGTGGTAAGTGATAAGCGACATCCATAGACACCCGCTACATCATTAGCACGTTGCCAGCCTTTCAAATATAAGTATGCTCCTTTCTTGAAGATCCTATGCCGCTAGTTCCTGGGTAGCTTGGCTAGGATCGGCTTCCACCACCACCTGTGTCGGTCTTCCCCGTAGTTCGTTCTTCAAATCAAAGTTTCCATCACGAAAGCGTTCAAACCATAACGCAAGGTGCGTTCATTAGCAGTCCCCTCTCCAAACGCAACATTGATATTGCGAGCTCCCAGATAGCATTTAAAACTATAAATGCTGTACAATGAAAATTTAGAATTTTGAAAGTTGGCTGGATTAAGGTTGTATATCCGGATATACAGCAGTTAATTCCGCAAATTGGGCCCCAAATTATACAGCTTTAAGTGTAAGATCTAGCTGTCTAACAGCTGTATAATAGCTGCGTTATAGCTAACTTAGAGCATAATATCTAGATACCATTATACAGATACTATTCTCAAATCTTACGTGTTTTATTATAATAATAAAATTATTTTCGTGATTGAATACTTCCATACTTTATTTTCACAAGACTTTATTCATCGGATTAATGGACACACGGTGGCCATATTTAAATTTGTGAAGTGAACAAATATTATTTTGCTGTATGATAAGTAGCTGTTGCTGCTGCGATAGTTCCGCGTCGGAACTCGTATTAAAAAATCACTCGAATTTTCGAAGTATCTTTTTTTTCTTTCTTTAATTGCATGTTTGTTGCAAACTGGCAAACGTGCCACCTGATGGTAAGTGGTCGACGTCGCCCATGAACAGTTTCACTCAAAAATCTCAAACCATCAAGGTTCAATGTCCCTTCGAAGTACCTATTACAATAAAACAATAACTTCATACTTTAACCCCTAATTATAATAAATAAGCCATTTATTTTATTTCATTTTTCATGCAATTACTGTAATTTTAAACCGACTTCAAAAAGGAGGAGGTTATCAATTCGTCGGATTTTTTTTTTTTTTTTTTTTAAGTATGTTACCTGATTACTCGAAGATGGCTAGACCGATTTGAAAAAAAAATTTTTTGTTCTAAAGGGTATACTTTCCAAATGGTCCCATGATAAGGAAACCAGGATCTGATGATGGCATCCCAGAGAAATCGAGGGGAACTTTCGAAAATTATAGGGGCGACTAGTGCGTTTGATATTTTTTTTAATAAGTGTTTTAAAGGACTACAATTTAATGAAGGTTTAGAGTCGATCTGATGCTGGAGCCGAAAGACAGTCGAGGGAACTCCTCGACGATTTACATCAGTAACCTTGTGTTTGGGCTTGATTAATTTGTAATGATGAGAACTTTACACTTAGATAGGTTGTGACTGTCATTAAGGGTCTGATGATGAAGACAAATGACAGTTAAGGGAACTCCTCAACAGTTTACAGTAGCTACCTTGTGTTTGGACTAAATTAATTTAAATTGATGAGAACTTTGCACCCATATGGGGTATAAGCGCCATTACAGGTGTGATGATGGAGACCTTATACAGTCGAGGGGAATCCTTGACGATTTACAGTTTTTATTGGGCTTAATTCATACGGCTAAATAATATACCAAAATCATGTAATTTTGTTTAATTAATTTAATTTTACTTGTCGTTGTTAAATGAACAAAAAACAACTGTGCCTTGAAAGCGCATCATAGTATTTCAAGGTTCTCATAATATCCATTCTATACCTATATATTGGTGATGATGTCCTATGCCTATATATAACTGAATTATTTAATGAATAGCAGCAAATCTGCCGTGATTGCTTTCAATTACATGTATATAAAGTTTAACACAATTCCATTTCGGTTTTTTAATTTGTTATGTAATGATTTAAACCCTTTCTACGTTCATCTCATTAATACAGCGCTATCTAATCTGAGCAACGCGTTTAATAGTTCTACCCATATTTCAGACAAATAAAATCAGTTATCAAACTTTGCAATCACTAAAAATTAAGAAATAAAAAAATTTTAAACAAAAATTCAAACCGACTTCAAAAAAAAAAAAACTAAAAAGTAATAAAATAATTTCCGTAATCTTTGTGCCTACAATTTATAATCAACTTGTTCTTCTACTAATATACAATCTTTGCATTTACCACGTCATAATTGTTACTTTTGAAGCCGGTGTCGTATTCGTTGATGTACCTACCTCCCTACCTACCTTGGCTGACACCGACTCCAAAAGTAACAATAATGACGTGGTAAATGCAAAGATTGTACGTGGGTAACACTGAAAATGTTTAGAACTGGCCAGTTAGAAACATTGAAAATGAAAACTTTTTTTGAATTTCAATTTTAGAACTCTTTGGTAACCTAATGTAGTATATTGCATTCATTTGTCATTTGTTTTTGAGAATTGGCGGCAAATCTAAAACTCTTGTTACACGTGAAAATGAACATAACGCGAGAAAATTTTCGGTCAATGGTTTATTATGACTTTCGTTGTGGGCTTACTCAACAACAAAGCTATGATAGGCTGCGATTAGCATTTTTTAATGAAGCCCCATCTCGTGCCACTATTTACAATTGGTTTAACGAGTTTAAGCGTGGACGTAGCAATCTCAGTGATGATCCGCGTGAGGGACGACCTTTAACAGCGACTACTGAAGATAACATCAGTGCTGTGCGACGCATGATAGAGGAAGATAAGAGAGTGACCTATCAGCAGATACGGGCAAGCCTAGGCATTGGTATGAGTTAAGTTCAAAAAATATCACACGGACATTTAGGCGTCAGGAAGCTTTGTACCAGATGGATTCCCCATACTTTAACCGACGACCAGAAACGCCTTCGCATGGACTGGTGTCCCCAAATGTTAGATAAGTTCAACGGCGGTAACTCAAATGCTGTATTTGACATCATCACAGGTGATGAAAGCTGGATATATTGCTACGAACCCGAAACCAAAAGACATTCAGCTCAGAGGGTGTTTCCTTTCGAGGATCGGCCAACTAAGGTAAAGAAAGGAAGAAGTCAAGGAAAAAAGATGATTGCCTCATTCTTTGGTCGGAAAGGTCAGTTCGCGACAGTTGTGCTAGAAGATGGAAGGACAGTTACTGCAGACTGGTATGTCAATCGCTGTTTGTCTGTTGTCTTGGAAAAAATTCGACAGCAGCGCCCTCGAAGCAGTATCCTCCTTCACCACGACAATGCTTCAGCGCACTCCGCAAAACGGACTGCTGAATATTTGACTATGGCAGGTGTCGAGATAATGAAGTCATCCGCGCCTTACAGTCCTGACCTGGCGCCCTGCGACTTTCATTTATTCCCAAGAACCAAAAAGAAAAGAACCAAAGATAAAATTCGAGGTATTCGCTTTACTAGCCCTGAAGATGCGGTAAAAGCGTACGAAAATGCCATAGAAGAGACTCCTAAGGAAGAATGGGCCCACTGCTTTTTTCAGTGGTTCCATCGAATGCGACGATGTGTAGAAAGAAACGGAGATTACTTCGAAAAATAATAAAAGTATTGGCAACTTTCTACATTAAGCCGTTTTTAATTTTCTAAACATTTTCAGTGTTACCTAGGTATATTAGTAGAAGAACAAGTTGATTATAAATTGTAGGCACAAAGATTACGGAAATTATTTTATTACTTTTTAGTTTTTTTTTAAATTTTGAAGTTGGTTTTAATTTTTGTTTAAAATTTTTTTATAACTGAAGATTGGCAGAAGAGCTTTATATGATTTTTGCGTTTTTGGATGTCTTAAAATCCGGAATAGGATAATAAAAAAAATAGGAAAATTTAAGGACACTATTAGTAGTTTAGGATAATATTAGTTTTGTATAATATTAGTTTTCTCATAAAATTTCTTTGTTATCATTTATGTCATCGCCTTTCCTTTCCTTTTAAACCGTCCTTCCCCTTTTCCTTTTAAAAAATCTCTGACACAATAAGAAATAATTCAATTTGACAGAGGTGATCTCAGATATTGTTTTTTTATAGCAGTGGGGGAAACGGACAGTCGGTTCAGCTTATGGTAAGTGATAAGCGACATCCATAGACACCCGCTACACCAGAGGATTAGCAGGTACGTTGTCCCCAGCATGGTTCAAGCCTTGTCGTGACGGTGGGGCTCAGTAGCCTAAGATGAACCCAGCACCTTGGGCGAAGCCAATTGAGCCGGGGGGCTGCTCTTTGTACCCCTCTTATAAGAAGAGGGGACATAAGAGTAGGGGGGACGACACAAGACACGAGGATGGGAACCTCACCCGTTGTTTAGTTATTTTGAAGCATTATTGCTACTGGTGGGAGGGAAGCGCTGTGCCGCGCTCCCGGCTGCATGTGTACCACCATCTTGCTTGTTTCTCCCGTGAAACAGCTTTGCTGTGTTTCGGAAAGAAGGGCAGGCAATTACTGGCACAGAGACTTAACATCTTATGATTCAGGATAGGGCAACACATAAATGAGTTGCCTGGGCTCGTTCGAGGTATACTAGTTTATGTTCATGGGCGAATTCGACCACTTACCATCAGGTGCTACGTTTGCCAGTTTGCCTATCCAACTAACATAAAAAAAATTACTTATCAATGTTTTAGGTAATAACAAAAGTGTTTACAAAAAGCTTATTCTAGGTCAGTACAACTTCAGTTTTTTTACAATATTTGAATGTACATAATATATCATTTACTGTTGCGTTTCAGATACATCTTTTCTTTTATAAAGTTTACTTAACATTTATTTGATTTTAAATATACTTTTATGTTTTTATTTGTGATTCTTTATTTCCCATATTTTTAAATGACAACTCCTGTGCGGTAAAGGTAACTCCTCCAACTTCGTCCATTTTATTCTATCTTTCGCCTTTGATTGCCACTCGTGTCCTGCTGTATCTTTGGTGTCATCGGTCCATCTTCTCTGCCTCGTTTCCTTTTCCCTTCTCTTTCTATGGGACGACGGCACGCTTCGTCTATCGAGTGTCCATCGTTCTGGCTATATGACCTGCCCATTTCCATTTTAATTTCATGTAGTGAAGTAAGAAGTTTTGTTCTTTCTCTAATCTTGGTGTGGCGTACTCTGTCTCTCTTTTATATCCCTAAAAAGGGTCAGCTTATTTTACGCTCTTTTGATTTCTATTTCAGGATCGCTTGTTTCCAGGCCGACTCTACTTCTTCACCATGGTTCAGTACCATCACTAAAGAAGGGAGTGCTCGAACAATGAACGAAATCGAATATAATATTATTATGTAAAAAAGGTTAAAGGCTGGAGGCCACGATTACCTAAACGCTTATAGCCGACCAACACTACGTTTACCTAGACGAAGTGTTGATCTTCCATTAACCCCATGAGATGACGATCTTCGTGCAGTGGCGTCCGTGTTGGACACGAGTGGCGACAGATCAATTCTCTTGGCGTTCATTAGTTCATCAGGCCTACTATTAGCAGTGGATCAGCCCCTAGGCTGATGATGATGATGATCTAAGAAAGACAATCCAAACATTGGAAACCACCGCCCTATCAGTCTTCTACCAAGTTTCTACAAACTATACTGACCATGTATTATAAGCCGAATACCTACAAAAATCGACAAGAATCAGCCTGTAGAGCAGGCAGATTTTCGTAGAGGCTTCTCTACCGTGGACCATATCCAAACCTTAGAGAGCGTAATAGAGAAATACAAAGAGCTCCAAAGACTTAGCTTTTATTGACTACCAGAAGGCATTTGACTCTATTTTATACAGCTCAATATGGGAAACTTTCAAGGTATACGGTACAACATAGACGGCACCTACTCTGTCGACAATATTGACCGGTAATTACACCGTCCCTCCAATACTCCTTTTTGAAATACAAAAAGTTGTTTGGTGGTGAAATAAAAAAAATTACAGACAAAATCTATCTATCTCTATCTGATATAGACTTGCCGATTATCCGCATCCCTCGCACTATTAATTTTGTCCCTCAGTACCATTAAAATACAATTCGATATAAAAAAATCTGTACAAAAAAATTACTGTCAGAAATATTCAAAACAAATCATACATGATAGTCGTTTATAGGTATGGCAGTAAAGAACCCCTTGGCAATAAAAAGTTGGGTAAACGACTCACGAATGGTGGGTGTCACGCCATCCGTTGCCAAGACATCGGCTAACAGGGGTGGAATCTTCCAAGATATGCTTTTTCGCCACAACATTAATATAGGGATTTCCCTACCTCTACCCTCTACCTACGTAAAATTATACACAACAAACAAAGGAGTATTAGAGAAGGTATTATCGGCTCAATGCTGGTTTGTAGGATTGGTGTTAAAAGAGAAGAGAAAGAAGAGGTAACAGATGTTTTCATTTACTGAAAGAGGCCTTCAGAAGTGGACGATTACAAGCTGACAATGGAGCGATAGAGTTAACACCGCAGAGTAATATTTACCAAGTTTGATAAAAGTAAAACTTAAGCAGTAATCTTTATATATAAAAATTACATGTCACGTTGTTTGTCCGCGATGAACTCCTCAACTACTGAACCGATTTTAACCAAGTTTTGCACGTGCAGTTTGATCCAACTTGAGAGATAAGGATACTTTATATCTCAATTTATTCATAAATAATAGTTTTACTGTATTGAATAGTTTACTACAATATATTTTAACGTATATCTCAGCCACGGCAATGCGTGGCTGACCCGGCCACGCGTTGCTGTGGCTTTGCTGTGGCTTTGCTGTGGCTGATGTGGCTGCTAGTATAAAATATAAATAAACTTTATATATTTTTTTGTATAGAATTAACTTTAAATACATAAGTGAGGATTACACAGACACCTGATCCCATTGCATGGTCTCAACGTCATTGCCGGAACCGCCACGAGAAACAGATTCTATTTTTTTTTATAGAAGAGGGGGCAAACGGACAGCCGGTTCATCTGATGGCAAGTGAAAAGCGATATCCACAGACACCCGCTATACCAGAGGATCAGCAGGTGCGTTGCCGGCCTTTTCTTCTAGGGGTTCAGTCGCTGAGGTGTCCTCTTTCTGACAGATTCATGGCACCTCAATTATGCGAGTAGGGATTTTTGAATCCGAGCCAAAACAGAGTTATCCATCAGTTTTTATAGTATACGTAAAAGAATTCCAAAAACAAATAAGCATTGACCAAAGAGCGGTTGGATCTAGATCGGTTACCGCAAGTTTGTCTTTGTTCCTATCATCACCATTAAAAGCCCTTACCACCAGGAGTTCAATGCATGAAGCGGATGTTACGAACAACGTAAGTCCGTAACTAATTGACTTGGTACTTTGCTTTTTCCAAACTTTGCTTTTATAGTAATTGAGAATTGGACGCATTTCAAATAAAAAGGCAATTCTGAGGACATCATAGGAATACGCACTTCAATTTATGTTCGCACTCATTATACTTTTACGATAACTCCTAAGAAATAATTTAAATTATATAGTGTTAATGAATATAATAATGTACATGAAATTCTTAAAGGTAATTAACGTATTTAAATCGATAAGGATTAATAGTGAATCTGTAGATAAAGCTTTACAATTGTCGCAATGTACGTAATAATTTTTTAAGAAGATTGAATCGCATATTGATATGACAGTGTTTTCAATGAAGCTTTCATTGAAAACCCAAGTGGCATCATTTTTTCCAAATATTCCAAGAATTATCCTTATATTTCAACCAATTTATACAAAATCTTGACAAATAATATGCTAAAACTTGCCTCAAGAATCACTGAAAAACGTTCAAAAGCTATCCATTAAAAAATTAAAAAAAGTTATTAAAGAGAGTTTGTGTGGTACAGAAATATTTCACGGATGATACCAAACCCTAGAAGTAAGTATTGTTATGGAATACATATTATTATTTGTAAAGATTTGTTCCACTGAGTTTGTTTCGCCGGTTCTTCTTAGTGGGCTTGCCTTGGAACCGGTGGTAGATTCAATTGACTTTCAAAAGATACTATATTGGTACTATTTTTAATAAAAAAGATGATTTTTAAAGTGACAACTTCTTTAAGCGCGGTACGCATATTTTTAGATGAGATAAAATATTCACGATTTGACGTTTATATGACGTTTGATTTATTTATATAAGATTAAGCACAGACTTATAATATACTGTCATTGTATGTTTATAAGATTATGCAATTTATACTATATATATATTTGTTTACTTATCCAATCGTCAAACACACTGAAATGTCAATGTCATGCGGCCATTTTGTGCGCCATTTAAATTGTATATGTTGTCATAATCTTTTACAGTCTGTATTATAAGTATTTGGATTTAATTGTTTGGTTTTTACTTCTATCGGCAGTCCCTGCGACTGGTTCGGTTAGTTTTTTTTTTTGATTGACTTGAATAATCAATTTAGCGGGTTTTGAGTTTATCGCATACAGACTGACGCAACAGAGTGATTAGTGATGGTAATCATTAAGCATAAAAATATTGTTCTATAATAGACCATTTACACTTAAAATTTATCTTAGCTTTAAATTAACCATATACTCTTTTATCATCAATTCATTTTTTGTTTTTGTGATATTCGATTATTTTTCATGAGAAAAACAAGATATAGCCAGATCTACAGGTAATCCTGATTTTAAATTAAATCATACCACGTATATTCAATTTAATTTCAACTGGAAACGCACAAGCAATTCACAAAATCACTAAAGTTTTAACAGTGTTTAACATTATAAAATTAAAACTCAAACATTACCTTTTCTACATTTTTGCTTCATCATCATCATCGGCCTTTATCCACTGTTGAGCGTCTCTCATCAAGCATATCTTTCAATGAAAGCCAAGAAGGTCGGTCTTTCGCCACTCGCATCCAACGCGGTCATTTTGCAACAGACTCATTAAATCAATCGTTATAAAAATAATTTGGGTGATTGGGGCATCTCACACCTTTGATCTTCTGTGTATAAACTTCTATAAAGTAGATATACATAAAATTACAAACGTAAATAGAACGTTGCATTAGAAACTTATATGAGTATCCGTTCCAGATATTTAGATTAGTTCATATTTTTTTACAATATAATACTTTGCGAACCCATCATAAGACTAAAAATACGTGTTGCGATTATTATTAATAAATAAATTACTCGAACCTATTACCTACTCCATTTTATCGAGATAGGCCCACCACCACTCGTTCCCACCGCTGCTACTCCTGTAATAGTATTGCCAGGATCGACAGTGGTCATCACCAAATGACCCTTTGATACGATCTCTGGGAGATTGAGACACTCACTAAAACTGCCTCGGGACCCGTAACGAAATTAATCAGAAGCATGTAGGAATTATTGTCCAGTTACCCTTGTCAATTTAAGCCGGAAAACATACAAGATTGCAACTTATTTAAGCCTAATATTTTTTTAAATATAGCAAGATTCATTGCAATTTTCCTGCATTTATTTGCATCTTTTTTCTGGGGGTTAAATTCATCATAGCATGACACAAACAATTTTCAATTTGCCACCAAATAATAAAACAATGTTCAAATGACAAATGAAATATGAATGAAGTACATACACAATAATATTGGCAAATAGTTCCATTTTCAAAATTTAAATTTATTTTTTTATTAAATATTTGCCAGTGGCCAGTTCAAAGAATTTTCAGTCTAGTCTCCGTATTCGTCGCTAAGTTGTATCGACCAACATGATGGTACAAATACCCCGTCTGCACTACTGTCTGAATGTCATCAAAAGGCAGATGAGCCACAAAACATAGGTCAATGCTTGCTCGATGGCTCTTATGTCTCCCAGGGTTTTGGGAGTAGAATATTTTAGGTACCTAAGTTGTTTCTATACAAAAATATGTTATTGTAGATTAAATGTTTATCTTTTATAGTAAAGCGTGGAACTTTCTGAAGAGACTTAAGTACTACAAAGGTTATCTAAATAGATTTTTATTACATTTAACTTTACCAAAAAAAAAATGTTTTCTAGGTTTATATTAGGATGCCGACCATGGTTCAGGCCTTGACGTGGGGGTGGGGCTCAGTAGCCTAGGGTGAGCCCAGCACCTTGGGCGAAGCTAATTGAGCCGAGGGGGCTCTTATAAGAAGAGGGGACAAAAGAGCAGGGGGAAAGGGGTGTGGACGGGAACCTCACCCCATTTTACTGTCCCGACGTTGGGAGGGGTTGTTCTGTGGTGCGGGACAACCTCTCTGTGGAGGTGGCGTCGGTCCCTTGTGGGACTGACTAGCCGTCGAGGTGCCCTGTTTGTTTATTAGATCCGGGGCTCCTCACCAAGGGCGGCATTGGTGGCACACGCCGGGTTTTAGTGGGTAGAGCTGCGTCTACTTACCAGCTTTCGGGCTTCTTCGGGCGTCTTTGAAGGTGAGTGAAGTTCATCTTCTTCACTGGGCCAGCTCATCAGTGAACTATGGCCTATCACCCTCCTCGCCTGATTTCAAGGAGGAGACCCGTGCCCAGCAGGACATATAAGGGTTGATATTATTATAAATGACATGTTTGTAGTTATTACTTATAATTTCGCAAAGCTACTGGAAAAGTTCACACCGGTATAACGTTAGTAACCCTGAACAGACCAGAGCTGAGTTATTAAACCCTTCAGTTTCAGCTGTAATTAGGAAATCATATAAATATTAACGGCGTCGTATACTCTCCTGGCCTTGTAATATTATTAAGGTAAAAATCGGTGCCTGGGAAGGTTAGATTACGATAAGTATGGGTTTTTTAAATCGAACCTTTTGGCATAGACGTAAGGCTTCGACTGGTAAAGCTTTAATTTGCAATAAATGTATGTCTAATAAATAGGACATTGAAGAAATAATGTGAAATAATGCGCTACAGCAGGTTTTTGTTGGGTGCAAGTGGAAGAAGAACGAAACGAGGTAGTGCCAAGCTGCTTTGTGGCCGAATTGGGCCTGCACGTCTGGGATAGAACCTCTCGCTCACATAATACCGGCGTAAAGTGACAGCTATGCAGTCGCGTTTCGTGCGGTTTGTGAGTTTACGGTGGCCTGTTTGGGAGATAGGGAAAAGGAGGTTCTGTATAATCTCTGGTTGTGCGGATGTGTATCTGTGTTGATAGTCACCAAAAGGCTTCGACTGCTCGTTTGCCCACCTATACTATAAAGAACGCGCCTCCTAGCGTGCATAGAATGTTAGTATGATTTATTATCTTTAATCATAATTTTGACAAAAAATGATAATAGTATTAATGATAATTTTACACTTAAAACATTATATACAAACGGGGCCATGGACTTATCCTATTAACGAATTAAGAAAGAAAAGTTGAGTGTTTACAATTGACGTTGCAAAAGCTGCTTTGTTGATATATTCAATAAAATGTAGGTATACTGTATTTTAAAAATTAATTACTACCTAATTTTAAAAATTAGCTGCACAAATTTGGAGTAGGGTTTTTATCGTTGTTTTAAAACTTTATACTTCAATCAAGGAAAACGTGTTTCTTACATATGATACATACATATACCATTAACCATGATAAAAGTCAGAACTTCTATATTAATACTATAAACATATAAGCTTGATACCGAAAATATACATTAACTTAATACCATCTTTTTTCCTATTATTCTTTTCTACTTAATTAAAATTATCTTATTACATTAAAAAAACACAATGATTGCTTACTCTCGTTAATAATCTACTTTATTAAGTAGATTATTCACTGTACACAATATAGTATATAAAAATTTACCTTTCTTAAGAATAACCTCCATTTTTTATGAGTGTAGAGTTTGTTTCTTTAGACTAGATACGCCTTGCATTTGCATAATGTTTTCTTTTATTTCATTATCATCATCATCAACAACATCATCAGCTTCCACCCGTCCACTAGTGGCCTCCCTCAATGAACGCCAAGACGGCCGATCCTTTGTCACTCGCATCCAATCTGTAGCCAGATCAAGTTGGTGGTAGCGATCCATATCCCGGGAATTCTTAGCATTCCATGTCCCACCATAACCTAGGCTGCTACCGTAGCGAATAGTGGGGCGGCGAACATAGGCCTCCCTCAATGAACGCCAAGACGGCCGATCCTTTGCCACTCGCATCCAATCTGTAGCCAGATCAAGTTGGTGGTAGCGATCCATAGCCCGGGAATTCTTAGCACTCCATGTACCACCATAACCTAGGCTGCTACCGTAGCGAATAGTGGGACGGCCGGGAACTAAGGGCCTTTTCTTGTGCCTGTAATTCATTAGGGGAAATGCTCATAATTGCCACGCTGAGTGGGAAATCGGTAATGAATTCGCATCAGCCATTTTTTCATTTAACAAAATAAAAACATTATTCACAAGTCCAGAATTTCATGAAATTTTAAGATTATTATTTTAATTACAATATTTTCTTTGACACTTTCTCCACACTTAGATTTATCAAAGCCTTAATATAGTACTAGCTGTTGCCTGCTGCTTCGCCCGCGTTACTCAACTCCTCCTGTCACAGCGTGATGTTATATAGCCTATAGCCTTCCTCGATAAATGGGCTGTCTAAAACTGAAAGAATTTTTCAAATCGGACCAGTAGTTCCTGAGATTAGCGCGTTCAAACAAACTCTTCAGCTTTATAATATTAGTATAGAATATTATGTTGCAAATACAACAGGTAAACACGAGCAGTGAGTGGTTGTAAAATCGTTTTAAAATTGTTTATTAATGTAATTTGATTATGTCTAGTTATCACGATAACTTATGAGGATATTCTTCTTTATAACCACTACCAGTAGTGAGGTACTCTGATGAGGACAGAAAATTTCAACCTCATTTATCCTCGGAACGAAGTTCCTTACGCGGCGTTGCGGAGCGGTACCCTAGCCGGCAAAAAACGTCCGTAAAGTTAAATAAAAGTGTAAGATTGTATTATATCATTCGATAATTACACCATCTGGTGGTCAAAAGTGGTAAACGAATGGAGGTTATACACATTTTAATCATTTTAGTTTCCTGTTTTTTGTTTTTTTTTGTCTGGTGTCCCACGACACCACACGGTTTTTTTGGTGACTGTAAGACACTAAGAGGGCTAATTATTGCAATGTATATAAATCGTTTATCCTGACTAAACAAGAATTACTATCACTTAAAGAATAATGTATTATAGTTAGTAACCAATAATTCAAAATATCAAGGGTCGCACCTTTATAGGTGCTAAAACTAGATTGAATTTAAGTCAAGCGACGAACGTATCAGTATAAAGTTTACCTATGTGCTGGCCCAAAACCGTCACAGGCTTTAAATCTTATCAAACATGCATGCAACAGCAGGTTTCTATATTTTCTTTCATCGGTTATAATTAAGTCTATGAAATTGGATTGTAGACAGTAGCTTTGAAACTATGGAACTTAAAATTTAATAAATAGAATCCAATTTCACGACAGGGCTTTTGTGATTTAAACTCGGTTTCCTTACGTGGGTTCCTCAAGTTCCTGAAGAAGAAACTTTGAGTATTATATTGCAAAGACATTTAAGTATATTCATTTAAATCCTATCAATTACCGATTGACTCGAAAAAGATCACAAAAAACCTATCACATAAATCCGTTAGAAACCGGTCAGCGGACGGACTGGCGATCCATCATCAGGCTTGGGTCAGGCATCACTGTTTCATTATAAATAGTCAAGCTATTAATAATGAAACAGTGAAATTATTCAAGTATTAAGTAACCCATTTAAATAGGAAATATTCCATACACAAAGTTGCGTGTTCTTGCATTCCCGCCGCTACATCTTGATTATTTTTTACAAATAATATAAGCCACCCAGCCAGAGCCTTGTACGGCACGTACTATGTTAAATTATTTCATTCAATCATACTGAATTATCAAAACGGTGTCGCTTGTATAATTTATGGAGAATAAGATAATGTCTAGGATATTTCTTTTAAAGTTCTCTATAAATTGTCTTAATTTGTAAATACATAAGTTTTCTAGGTCTGTTATGAGCCCAATTAAAACGAATTTGCTATGCTGGGATAATACCTAGCAAGTTACGGATATGTAATAAGTGCGTTTATAAGTCACTGTCTTAAATTCATACGCGCTGATGTCCATGATGAGCTGGCTCATGATTATGAAACCAATTAAGAAGTCAGGAGGATGAAGAAGAAGACTAGAACTTATCGTAGAATAGGGTAGAGTAACATTATTGTGCTGGAGTAAATAAGGGCTATGGAAACAACCTTCATACCATGTCAGAATTAGAAAGTCAACCTACCGCATCGATGATCCCAGCCATGGGCACGGAAACCGTGTCTTCTCCACCAGCCGCCACCAACTTTTCCAGCACTTTAAGTGTCTGTTCCACTGCCGACCACTCCCCTTTCTGTGCCAGTCCCAAGATCTTCGCTGCAGCATCTCGCATATTAACACCAGCACTGGGTGGCTTAGGGGCATCCACCACCCCATTCCCATCCTTAACTTCCTTTTTGTCTCCATTATTAGAAGAAGTTTCGTCTTTCTCTTCTGCTTTTGCCGTTTTATCTTCTTCTGCGGGCGGTGGGTTCTTCTTCGGCGGGCCTTTGCCCTTTTTGCCGCCCGTTTGAGACATTCTCGCATGCCAATTCACCACAATATATCACCACACGTAATCGCAATCATGTTGATTGGGCACAACGATGCGGACGGTAGGGCGGGCGGAACATGACTGCGGCACTTGCGTAGCCCAGCCAACTTCTTGCATGATTTGAGTAAATAAAGTCGACGGCAACGCAACTCAAATTTACAAACAAACGTAAAAAAGCGATGTCTCAAAATGTCTCATGCACTGACCTAATTTCAATATTTTGGTTGTAGCAATATTTTGTCCAATTGTTGTGGGAGTTTGGGTTGCCAAGAAGCATTATACGATTAAATCTTTCTAATTAATGGTGACGGCTTTTTCCGGAGGCACCAATACCAGGCTAGATTATAGGTTGCACTTGAACTTGGAAAACGATGTTGAGATTCACTTTGTTTTTTTATAGAAGAGGGGACAAACGGACAGTCGTTTCACCTACTGGTCAGTGATAAGCGACATCCATAGACACCAGCTACATTAGTAGGTGCGTTGGCAGCCTTTCAAATAAGTAAATAAGTGTGCTCTTTCCTTGAAGGTCCCAAGTCGATATAAATGCGAGCTTATTCAATCGTTCAAACTTTAAGCAATAGACGAGTGCGGGCTAGTGGTGATTATCACTGTACATAAGTTCTGTTTGGAGTAGAGGAAAAAATCTCTATGATTTTGAAGTTAGCTATACATTATTTTATATCATTCTAAATTATTTTCGAATAATCCAAGCAAACTATTTCCACAGCTCATTTCATAAAAGATTGGAAGATTGGCTTATTTGGGTGGAAACCACGTCGATCCAGATTTACGTGAAAGCTTAGGTTCGAATCCGATACGAGTGGACGCGATGAGCGATGGCGGGTGGCGACCCCCTTTATTTCTTAGGTGAGCCATCTGCTCACCTTAAGATTGAGCTTAAAGGCCATCAGGCCGAAAAGTCTAGTTAGACCTTTCGAAAAAAACGTTCATTTGCCTTTTTTGGTTTTATGTTGGAGTTCCGTTAATTTTCTGTAAATTTTTAGTTTCTGTAAAAGTTCTATAATTTATATCATCATCAGAATATGCGTCCTCTGAAGGACATTGGCATCTCTCAATTGACGCCAAGACCGCATATCCCAGCTGCTTGCAATCAACTTGATTTATATAAAAAAATACCCTCTTTGAAAATTAAACATATTTAATTAACTATTTTAGCATAAAGTTTAAATATATCGAATTGCTTATGATAATAATAATAAGAAATGTAAGTATAATATTATATCGTTATGCATAATTTGTAACTGCAAAATATTTTTAAAAAAAAAACAATATTGTTAAACAATTTCGGTGATTCAGACATCACCTATGAAATCAGACCTAAAATGAAATACAATATAATGAGGAATCGGTAGAAACTATGGAGGCCATCTTTTGGTTCTGTACATACAGGAAGATATTAATGAAATAAATAAGAAACCTGAAGCGAAATTATTAATCGCACAAAGAATACAGGATTAGTTGTGCGAATAAATTATAATAAAATTGCTTTTGATGCCGGATTTTATATCGCGATTATTAAAAATTTTATAGTGTACGTGTAATTCGGATAACTTTGGGATATTAGGACGTCTGATGTCTCACTCAGTTCTCTTGTTATTATAATGATGTAAAGTGTCCGTTCCCACAACCGACGCCAGGAGGCCGTGTGGTCGCAGACTGCACGGTAGGCGGGGGGCAACCCCCCACTTTATAAATCAAAAGTGAGCCGAATGGGCTCACACTAATCCGATGAAGCATTAGGCCTTCGGGTCATTAGCATAGATCCCTGCGAAAAAAAAAAAAAAAAAGTGTCCGTAGAAAATGTAAAATTCTTAATAAACTGGACTAAAATCTTCGGTTTTTAGGAGTTTATTACAATTTCCAGAAATTAATTTTTCGTCTTTATAATAATAAATACACACAGATAGGTAAAGAATGTTTATACAAAGATAAAAATACTTAGAACGGTATAAAGTCGTAAGTGTACATATATTACAGGCATTGAATTAAAATTGATAAAAAAATGGCAGCTTGTAATGTAATTTGAATTCAGAACTTTCAAAAATTTTGCCAGTAGGATGAGTAACGAGCGACGTGCTCGTTTGTGTCTCTTGGTGACACTAGCTAGTTTGTTGAAAGTTAGTTCGACTATTTGATAATAGATGGAGCTGTATAGAAATGTATCACCAGGCCCTGCCATTTGTGCAAAATGTTGATGTTACTCTAGAGAAGTGTTGAGTGTTGAGAATCCTGGGTATGATCGGTTAACTTAATGATACTAGAAATTACACTATGTTCAGAGTCATCATTCAATAGTTTTAAATGTCACATATAGCACTAACATCTTGTTGTATTTTAAATACATATTCTATTGATGTTTGCTTAATATATATTATGTACTACTATCATTCAGTTTGCCTAATTAAATAGGTCAATGACACATTACGACTTATCTAAACTTACTCTAGGTAGAGCATAGTCGAGGTTTTTAATTAAATGTTACAAAATATAGAGCCTTCAGTATGTTTTGTAAATGTATAATATAAATCAAACAATTCAGTATATCCCAAGATAATGTAATCACTACGTTTAGTATATCGCCCTATTTTTTTTTGACAATATAGATGAAAACAAAAAAAAGGTTCCAATCAAGAAGGTTACAAAAGACAAAAGAAGAAGTAAAAATAGATTTTATTCCTTTAGGCTTAGTGTAATATTTACGCTAATAGTTTCTTATACTATTTAGTTATTTCATTAAATTTTCTAGATACAAAATCCTATTGATATTACGAAGGCATTAGAAACGGGGTCTTGTAATAGCTCGATTGGTATCGGCCTTAAGAGGTCAAGTAAATTTGCATGTGTTCGTCACAAGCCTGACGAGGGGGGCGTCGCGTGCGCTCCACGCTCCACTTCCGGAGGGGCAGGGGTTGGAGGGCCGGAGGGGGGCGGACTCGGCCTCGATTCCACCAAGATCAGATACAGGGATACGCTTGACCATGTTCTGTTATTGGGGTCAACAGCCCTTTGCTAATTTAGCAAGCTGTAATAACATAAATAATTACTAGTTTAAATAAGCTAGTTTGAGTTCTGTAGGTTACCACCACGTAATTCAGTTCATAAATTTTATTGAAAAAAAAATAATAAAGCGCTTTTATTAGCTTCAAACAAGTGTGTATATAATGGAAACTTTGAACATGATTTTTACTTTAAGACGTTAGATTAAATTGAAATGTTGCACACTTTTTAAGGATCGATGAAAATACATTAATTAAATAAGTTTTTTCCAATATCCTGATCAGGATAATCGGGATAGCACTTTCAAATTTTTATTTCAGTTTACTGTTAAAGCATGTTTTTTCAGTTTTTTTCAACTAAGTACATATTTTTTTTTCCTAGGTACGAGTCTGACTCGCTATTAGTTATTACATTACATAATAATTAGGTATAATAAAATATAAACACACATTTAGATGTACATATTGTATATGTGTTGTCATTGAGCAGAGACCACTGCTCTTCTCTGCTGTCACCCTTTAGACCTGGCATATTGCACATCCATTTTTATTTTATATTTCATAATTTTCATACAGGCTCAAAGGTAATTTCATCATAACCTAATATACTTACTTCAATTAGACAGTCCTAATTGGCTAGCAGAACGCCCAACAAACCCAACAAAAAGGCAGGACTGGTAGCGTAATTATTTATATAAAATAATACCAGGGGATACTCACAATACCAGGGGACGAATACAGGCAGCTTATAATGATATTTATTATATTCTTTCAGTAATATTATGAATATTTAATTCATTACAATTATTTACATATTCATAAAAGTAGTACGTAGATATTATTTTACATAAACATAAAACACTAATAAATTCATACCGAGCTGTTTTTAGCCCTAACACATATTGCTATTAACCATGGGCACAAAATCTATTTTGTGCCATGGGTCTCCTCCTCGAAATTAGACGAGGAGCACCGTCCAAAAAATGGTCATCTTTACACGCTGAAGTTTTTGAGAATTTAATTAATTGAAAAGAACTATAACATTTTACTGTTGTAGTGAGAGTGAGAGCAGCCTGGATGTTAAGCTTGCTTTTAGCTTAAAATATTTCTAGAGTTTGATCTAATATTAGAAAGCGCTAATCTTTCGAACTACACTTAAAAGCTCGATCATTGGCGCATCAAACCGCGAGCACCGCTAGTAAGACCCGAAGACCTGGGGATGAATAAAATGAAATATATCATGGGGACAACCAGAACAAATGTCAACTTAAGTGTTAATCAAGTCAAGTTTGACATTTAGACACCCCGAACTAAAATAGTTTCATACGGGCAAAGTTGCAGGTACATACATGTACATATCAGTTAAGTTATATTTACTTAACGATTTTTTTTATCTAAAAGTAAGAAATGTTTCATGTACTTATATTAACATTTTAACGTAATTCTTAAAATTTAGCATTTATCACCAAAGCTAATATTATAGATGTGAATGTGAGTTTGTTTGTTGCTCTTTCACGGCAAAACGAATGAACCGATTTGGTTGAAAGTGTACTATATGTATGTGTAGTAGTAATTCATAAATAAGTTATGTAGTTGAAATGTCAAAAAAGACGTAATTTTCAAACGCACAAAAATATGTAGGCTGAACGCAACAAGTCTTTTTATATACATTTCTTTTTGTTATCGCAGTGAAATGCTATTTACGCATGTAGCCAGGATCTCGGGTAGATTCTGATCCTATGTGGGACTTGCACCTGAGAGTGCCCTACCCGTAAACTAAAACCACTGCGAGCACCTTCAGTCGATTTCAACGGGATTACTTCAGCGACAGGCTGGCCTCGGCGAAGGCCAGACAACTCCCCGTAAGGGGGGACTGCCCGACCGCTACTAAGCAGTCCCCGCGACGTCGTGCTATACTGGGCCCAGGTTACCATCCTAAACCGGACACGAGCACAGGGGCTTTACTGGAGGCGCATTAAGTAGCGCCTCCTGCGCACCCCCATTCGTCGCCCGCGGTGGGAGGCCTCGTCGGCGGCCTCCTCTCTCACCCGCTCGTCGGCCTCCTTCTGGGACATTACTGCCTCACAAAAGGAAACCATCGCAGTCCTGGACTCGTCATCGATCATCGTGATAACGCTCGGCATAGACAAGTCTCCTCGATGACTGATCTCTGACCGTGACTCAGCGCCGCCCATCTCGGGCACACCTCGAGTCCTCCGCCGCGCCACAATCGTGACACACTGTCGACGGCTCCCTGTGGGCCGTCCGGCACAGGTACTTACCGAAGCAACCATGCCCGGTGAGCACCACACGTTTGCATTTTAAAAAAAAATAGTAACACTACTTATTTAATTTTGTTGTTTTTGTTTATTTCATTCTTGCAAGGACACAGGGATAAGCTACTTTTTACTATATGCGGGCAAAGGCGATATTTTTATATTTTTGTCTGACTGACAGCCCATCTTTTTTAGGCTCCGAACAGATACAACAGAATAAATTTATATCAAGAGGAATTGAAATAGTACTCTTATTTACATTTATATATTATCAGGCATAGTTCAGAAAATATTAAATTTATAGTAGTAAAAGATAACAATAAGAATAAAGTTTAAAAACGGTATTTGCATATGAATAAGAATATTGCATATCTACAGTGAATAGGTATACATGCAATGACATAATATCAGCTGCCCTCTTATCAAACGAGCCTATTGTTCGTTGGGAGACACATATTATTATCGTTGGACACCGGTGGACTAATGATAAACCAAATACTAACTACAGAAACACAAATATTTTTTCACATTTAATCCATTTAATACGTTATTTTAGTCCTTTCATACGTAAGTCCATATAATAACGTGTGCCGGGTACTTAGGTAATTAGAATGTTACTGTTGTAAGTACACAAAAATGCAATTAAGGGTCGATGATCTCCCGGGAAGATTGGACCTGGTCGGATGCGGGTGGTAAGGCATATTGGCTTTCATTAAAAGAGGCGAACAGCCTATCGTAGTTGCATTCAAGTTGCGAAGGATCAGCCATCTAGGCGTTGATGATGATCCATCATCATCATAATGCAAACTCAATAACACACAACAATAAATTCAAGGTCAAAAAAAAATTAAATCAGGCGTTGCAAACGCCGGTCTGAATGCGATTTATCTCTAAATGCCTGAAAAATATTTTTATCATTTACTTTGCATTTTGGATACCTACAATTTATACACTAAAAGATAAGATTTTTATTAATGCCATTAATGTTGTATTTAATTTACAATGAATATGATATATTAATACATTTATATTACCATAAAACATATTCCATATAATTGTTATCAACCAAAATACAATTCAATATCAATCGCCGGCAGAAGTTGTCAGTCGTTTATCGTGTGTGCACGACATGTTTAAAAACGAGTTCAGATTGTTTAAAAGTTTCCACAAATACAAATTAAGGTATGAAAACTTAATTTAAAATTATTACTTATTTTTATTTTTTAAAGAATTTCTGATCATTTTGTTAATATTATTAGTAAACTTTAAATAATTTTATAAGTATGTGAAGGATAACTAGAATATAATTCCAGTCGACCTTTAAAAACAAACAGAGCTAAAGCTGCTACAGTATAGACAGTAATATATTATTTGTTGGATGTGGTCTTTCATCATCATCATCATAATCATCATCAGCCTCTATCCGTCCAGTGCTGAACATAGGCCTCCCTCAATGAACGCCAAGATGGCCGATCCCTTGCCACTCGCATCCAACACGGACCGGCCACCGGTGGTCTTTAAGAGAAAATAATCAATGAGAAATTATTTCTTTATATTTTATATTCACTTGACTCAATAACTTACAAAAAAACAAACAAGAAGTAGCTACCATGGTAGGTGATAGGGTAGCCATTTGAAAATTAAACGATGTATTTACTGTAATAGCTTTTCATGTCTTTGATCAATAGAAAAATAGAATCTCTATACAGATATATAAAATTGGAGTGTCTGTTTGTAATATTAAAATAACTGCTTTTTATTAAATGCATATGGATACACGATACATATACCAAAATAGCATTTTTTACAATTTTTGTCTCTCTGGCTAATCTCTGAAACGGCTGGACCGATTTTGACGGGACTTTTACTGACAAATAGCTGATGTTATAAGGAGTAACTTAGGCTATAAAAATAATCTTCATCAATCCGTATACGGCTGTAAATCTAAGTTAACGCGGGCGAAGCTGCGGGCAACAGCTAGTATAAAATATAAATCGAAGGAAAATTTATCAAGAATTAAGTAAAATCTATTTTTTTAAGTTTTTAGCTGTGAATACCATAATTAATGATTAAAAACTGTGCGTTGAAAAAAATATATTACAAAATGTGTTTTGGTATATTGTCATGAATAGGAACATTCAAAATCTATACAGATAAATAAAATTGGAGTGTCTGTAATACATATTAAAATAACCGCTGTTTACTAAGTGCATATGAGTGTATACACGGTACAGATACCAAAATAGCATTTTTTACAATTTTTGTCTGTCTGTCTATTTGTTCCGGCTAATTTCGGAAACGGCTGAACCGATTTCGATGGGACTTTCACTGACAGTTAGCTCATGTTTTAGCTTCGCCCGCGTTATCTTACTCAATTTAACTAACTACTGTTAGTCAAAGCGTGATGTTAAATAGCCTATAGCCTTCCTCGATAAATGGGCTATCTAACACTGAGATAATTTTTCAAATCCAACCAGTAGTTCTTGAGATTAGCGCGTTCAAACAAACAGACTCTTCAGCTTTGTAATATTAGTATAGATTAGGTTAATTAACAAGAAATCCAGACATTAAACAAACTAGTGGAAAAGTATTTTTACAAGGAAATGCTGTCATACAAATACTATTACATAAATTTGTCCTAATAAGGTCTAGCAAACCCTTTCTCTTCTTCTCACATGATGGGAATTTCTCTCCTTTTTAACAGTGATACTATAGTAGGGTTTCTTGTCTTGCCAAATTTATTATCTATCATGACTGTTTAAAGCTCTGTGTCCTCGTACAATTAGTTATTAAACGTACGGAAAAACAGTTATTAGAGTAATTGAATTCTACCTTTTAAATTTTGACGTTTGTTTGTCCATAAACTTGTAATTTTTTTTTAAACGGTTTTATATCAAAGAAAATCATTGTGTATTAGTTCATTTACTTGATATGCTTTACCAGATTTTTTATCACTTCTTATAATGTGCGCATAGTGGTCACGGGAGGACTGAATCACAGACCATGGATGCTGTAAAGTATCCGAAACATGCATGTAAAAAACTTAATAAACCGCGATAAAATTTGTAAAATTTGTTTTATTATATAAATGAGTGCAATTCGCGTAAACATTAAAAAACAATAAAACTGCTATAGTTTGTTTTTATAAATATAGAGCCATTTTGTTCTGCACGACCAGTGACCTTTCAATTTTTGGAATTGTGTTGATTAGTTGAATAATATCTTCTTAAATAGCAGGATCTAAATAAAAATGTTGGGCTATGTTTACCACGGCTATCCACATCAAAGATGTCACATGAATTCTTTTTATTTTAAAGAACAGTTCGGATAGAGGCATCAGTTTAAAAAAAGCGGTAATGTAAAAGCTACTACAGATACGGTATCAATTTTTATTAAACTTTACAAAGTCCTCGCCGCGTCCAACCCGACTCCAGGAGGCCGTGTGGTCGCAGACTGCACGGTTGGCGGGGGGCAACCCCCCACTTTTACAAACCAAAAGTGAGTCAAATGGGCTCACACTAATCCAATGTAGCATTAGGGCCTTCGGGCCGTTAGCATAGATCAATCCGAAAAAAAAAAATCCTCCGCCGCGTCTGTCTGTATGCGATAAACTCAAAAACTACCAGATGTATTTTCATGCTGTTTTCAACATGAGATACCATAGCAGTTATAGTGTATAATTTACGAAGATTTTGCGTACATTTTGATAAATAATATAGGGACAATTTTTGTAAGAGTGTGAAAAATTTAAGCCGCTTGGGAGCTTACATTGAAAACGGTGCCTTATAAAAAAGTAAAATAATAGTTATCAGTCCGGAGACGTCCATAAATATAAGTTAAAGCAGGCGAAGCTGTGACAACAGATAGTATTTTATTATTTGAATTTAAATTTATTCTCATTATGTGCATATTAAACATCGGAAATCTTTAATATGTACATAAAATTATTTCAGTACAAATGACGCAGACCTGCCGGCCTAGCATGCGTGTTACGACAAAATTTTGTCTACCCCTTTTTTAATATTAAGGATGAGATAAAGTAATTTAAACTTATAAACAAAAAATAAATAAAACCGAGTGCCTATTTCTGAAATGAAACTTCGTTGCGCGCATGAGGATATTTTTTTTTTTACGGATGAAACGTCACGAAAATGTGCAACGTTTTTGTCCAAGAAGAAGAAAAGAGTGATTAAGACCAATTGAGAGAGAGAGAGAGAGAGTGAGAAAGGGCGATCGTCGATCAGTTGTTAACGTCAAATATTGTAGTATTTACTGTTCCACGTTTATATGGAAAGATAAGTGACTTGTGTAACCTTAAAAATCCATTCTTTTCTAGATACTAAATAGAGCATGATTTGTTTGTTTACACAAACTGATCTCAGGAATTACGAAATTGAATTTATGTTCATGGGCGACGTTGACCACTTATCATCATGTGGCACGTCTGCCAGTTTGCCTCTCTAAGTACCTAACATAAAAATATACATATCAATTTCAATATCAATCCTCAGATTGGCTCGGCAGTTGCAACATGGACAGAACAGCTACCTAAAGAATCCTGGCAGCGAGCCACTGGTGTTGACGACCCTGGGAGATGCCATAGCCGACACCTGCCACAAATACCCTGGGAGGATAGCCGTCAGGTCCATATACGAGGATAGGACTATAACGTACGAGGAACTGCTCAATAAAGTTCGTAAGGATTCATAATTTGTCTCTCTTTTCTTTTCTTCATACCTGCGTCTTTTGACATCTTTCTATATAATATCATGTATTCAAGTTAATATTACTATTTACCATTTAGTGTTAGATATTGTAATTTCTCTAAATGCAACCAAATCAGGCTTGACGAGGTTTGTAATTGTATAGATATAGGCATAATTTAAACTTAAATAACTGAATTTATAAGATAATATGGAACTTTTGTTTCATTGGATTAAATTATATTTTGTCGCAGAAATAGTTATTACAATATTGGAGTTTTTGCATTTTCTGAGAATATTTACAATAATAATATTAAAAGCACCTATATTTTTTTACACCGTCAAAAAGTAGAGATTTTAACGAACAAAAAGGCCCCCGACTTTAAAAAAAAACTGATATTTGGACGTGAGAATTTTCGATTGAAAATAAGACTGCTTTTTCGATATTAAGTCGAAATAAGGTGAAAAAATAAATATTTTAAATAAAAAAAATTACAGTGTGCTTGGGACATAAAAAGGTAAGTTTTCGCCTTTCATGAGTAAAAAAAACTTTTTGTAAAAGATAAAAATAAAAAACCAAAAACTTGGTTATTTGAATTTTTCACATAAATTTTGAGGTTATGTGAAAAAAGTGTAAAGGCAAAGTTGTAGATCTTTCTAAAAGTAGTAAACCTACAACTTTGCCATTCAAATTTTTTCCACGGAACTTGTAGTTTTGCCGGAAATCAAGATAAACCGTTTGTTACTCTTAGACCTGCTTCCACTTTCCCACCCTCAGACCGCCCGTAAATTATTTTTCCTTTCATTTTTTCTAGTAAGAGGTAGTGCCATTCTGCATTGCAGCCGAACTGGGCCGGCACGACCGGGGTGGTACCTCTCGCTCACATAACAAGTCAAGTGACAGCTATGCTGTCGCGTTTCGTGCGGTTTGTGAGTTTCCGGTGGCCCATTGGGGGGAAAGGGAAAAGGAGGGCGGCGCATCTGCGTGGCCTTGGTTGTGCGGATGTGACTGCACGTTTGTCCCCTGATTACATTAAAAAAAAAATGTTATATTCTCTTCCTTTTTCAATTGGTTTCATCCTACTTCATACATCCTACTACATACTTTTTTATGTTAAATATTACAATATATGACCAGTGTCGATAATATACAAATATTATCGACACTGGTCTATGATGCGGTCTTTATTAGACATTTAAATAGGTTCGAATCAAAAGTGTTCGTTTCTTACTTCAGCTACCATAAACCTATCGTATCAGTTTTAGATATTGGCGAATTGGCGATGATGGTTCTGGTAATGATGATGGTGAAAGAGTAGTTGAAATTATGGATGGAAGTTGATTTTTCTGAGAGATAAACTTTTTAATGTAAAATAGTTCTTATAGTTCTAAAGTGTTAAATTTTTAATGTAATATAAATTTTCATGTTTGTGTACGATAGTGCAATAAATGAATACCTATTGTATTTTACCACATAAATGATAGTACTTTTCGATTCGTGCCAAATTCCAAAATATCAAAAATGCACGTTAATATTCAAGTTTTCACTTCTGCCGGCACCCGAGTTGTTTTTTTTTCTTTATTTCATATCATGTGTTTTATAATTTTAATTTATATACGTTAATACGGAACTTGCTTACAATACTTGAATATTACCCACAATAAAAGTAATAAACTTGTCTTCCAGGCGGATTCCTTAGGATGTGCGCTCCGAAGCAACGGTTTCGAGAAGGGAGACCGGCTGGGCATCTGGTCCCATAACAATGCCGACTGGATCATAGCCATGATCGCCGCCGCCAGGGTTGGATTGATATCGGTGTGTAAATAAGGGTTATTATATATATATGGAAAAATCACCACATTAATCTGCTGCCTTCGTAAGGGCGCAGCTCCACCTCGGCGCACGGAGTGGCCAAGTGTTTGTCAAGTTTCGCTTTGCAAAAAATTACAATAATAAAATATAATAAGTACAATTATTAATTTGATTACTGCGATCGTGATGATTATGATGATTATCCAACTTTGTTGAATAGGATTTCATTGTTTTGTTTCGTGACTTCGCTTTCTATAAAATACTTATTCGACAGGTTCTTATAAATCCACTATATGAAAAGTCTGAACTGAGTTATTGTATTCAAAAGACACAATTAAGAGGTCTAGTTATCGGCGATGACATACAAAGCAAGCACTACTACGGTATGCTACAGCAGATGATACCACACTTGGATACATCGAAAGAGGGAAGACTCAAATCGGAGGAATTTATAGAATTAACGACAATCCTCACCTGTGGGAGGGAGAAATTTGAGTAAGTCTTTTTTTATATTAGTTGGATAGGCAAACTGGCAAACGTGCCACATGATGGTAAGTGGTCGACGTCGCCCATGAACATAAACTAGTTTACCTGGAACGAGCCCAGGCAACTCATCTATGTGTTGCCTATCCTGAGACATAAGATGTTAAGTCTCGGTGCCAGTAATTACACTGCCTGTCTTGCCCTTCTCTCCGAAACACTGTTTCACGGGAGAAACAAGCAAGATAGAGGTACCCATGCAGCCGGGAGCACGGCACAGCGCTTCCCTCCCACTGGTATTTCATATGGCTTACGATCTATGTATATTTCGCAGCGTGCCAGTCCTTCTGTATTAATTACTCTCATCACTAGTGAATAGGAATTCAGTAAATCAGACTCCAAAGTCTGGGTTTCAGACTTATCAGCCTTCTTAAACCAGTTTTCCTAAATATCCCTCTTCGCCTGACTATACCTTGCTCGCGGTAAAGGTAAACATCGTGAGAAAACTGAATGCTTATTAAGGGTGGGTGAAGTTCGCCTACTCAAACTGGGCCAGTGCAAAGGGAAACTATGGTCTATGGTTACCGCGATCATCATATCACAATATTATGTATGAATATGCAAGAGAATGGCATGTCTGTGCCCTTGCCGAGACGCACTCCTATGTCTGATGGGAGGGCTCTCGGCGAGAACCTTACGTTGGACAGGATCCTTTGGGTTCACCGACTGGGGCAGGAGGCGCTAATGCGGAGGTGGGGGAAAGACCTGACGCGGCGGCCGTATGGCTAAAGCCTAACGCCTGCTCTGCGTCCGGTCCTCGAGCAGTGGTTGCGCCGTAAGCGTAAACCCCTCACCTTCCGTCTGACACAGAGCAAAGTTGGTCGTGTCACGATTGTGGCATGGCGGTGGATTCGGCCCAGCACACCCACAAGGTGTGCCCCAGATGGGTCATGCTGCATGGTGATCTGACGTCGTTTATCGGAGGGGGCTTGTCTCTGCCGAGTGTCATTACCGCGATACTCGGGGACGTCGTTTCCTGGACATCGATGGTCTCCTTCTGCGATGCAATAATGTCCCAGAAGGAGGCCTATGAGTGGGTGAGAGAGGAGGCTGCCGACGAGGCCTCCTACAGGCGACGAACGGGGTGCCTAGGAGGCGCTACTTAATGCGCCTCCAGTAACGCCTCTGTGCACGTGCCGGGTTCAGGTTGGGAACTTGGGCTCACTATGGTACGACGTCGCGGAGACTGCTTAGTGGCGGTTGGGCAGTCCCCCCTTACGAAGAGTAGTCTGGCCTTCTCGGGGGCCAGCCTGTCGCTGAGGTGATCCTGTTGCCGAAGGCGTTCCTAGGTGGTTTATCCTGCTTCATAAAAAAAAGTCGGTGCCCTGTGCGATAAAAATGTAATAACTAATAAGTGACGCAGTTAGTTATTTCGTGTAAAAAATATAAATAGTGACATTCCCTAATAATTTGGCTATTAAATGTTTCAAAAGTTCGAATCCCACGGGTCGTTCCATAGATAGGATATGTTATAGGAAACAAAGACTCACAAGTCACAGAAATCTAAATCATCATCATCAACAGCCCCTATCCATCCACTGCTGAACATAGGCCTCCCTCGCCGGGTTTTAGTAGGTAGAGCTTTCACCTTACCATCTTCCAGGCGCAGCGAATCCCACATATCCGCCTGGGGTGTCCTCACTCCCCTGCGGGATGCCTCAGAGCATTTCCTGGCGTAAAAAAAGTACTTAGTTATACTGTCAGTACAAAATTATATTTCCATGTATATTGTTTGTTACAGCGGTGCTTTCTCAATAGATACGCTTGCTAATACCTACAGTAACAATAATGTGTCTGAATATGGAAGGGAAGTAAGAGAAGGAGACGGCAGTATAATCCACTTTACATCTGGCACCACGAGTAAGTTATTTAGTTTCTTATAGAAATCTTATTAAAAATTATCGTGTCGTTTGCGTGAATATCGGGTAGGTCTGAGAATCGGTGAACATCTATTTTTCATACCCTTAAATGTTAAGGGTGGTCCACCACTTATTTTTAAGATAATTGTTTTTGTTTTTTTTTATCATAACGATATGGCTATAAATATAAGCTAACGCCGGCGAAGCTGCGGGCAACAGCTAGTAGTTTTATAAAATAAAATCATTTACTCATTCATTATCATTTACATAAACAAGCACCGCATTGACGAGTTTCTTGTGTTTAGTGGACATGTATCGGGTCTTCTTTAAAACAGGTTCGAGAAGGGCAAGACGAGCTGTGTAATATTCGATCTAAAAACTCATAAATACACTAATTCATACACTCGACTGGCCTGTTTAGTGGTTACCCTGACTGCTAAACCAGAAGGTCATGTGTTCGATTCCCACCCAGGACAAATGTTTGTGTGATGAGCATGATCATTTGTTGTGTCTGGGTGTAATTTATCTATAATACCTATTTAGAAATATATGCGTATATCACGTGCTGTCGCGTTTCGTGCGGCTTGTGAGTTTCCGGTGACCATTGTCCCCCGATAGTGAAAAGGAGGGCAACGCATCTGCATAATCTCTGATTGTGTGGATGCGTTTTGGCGTCGATAGTCACCAAACAGCTTCGACTGCTCGTTTACCCTCCTATGTTATAAAAAACCCCGACTAAAACCATTAGCATTATTTCATTCCTCCTCTTTATATTCAAGAATGTGTTCTTTATGTAAGTATTAATTTTTATCGGATTACGGTTTATTAATGAGAGATAAACGTATTTTATAACAATCTGATAAATTATATGCGATGATGAAATGTGTCGATACGATAACCTTCGTGAGACCCAAGTTTAATACAAATAATAATATAAATAAACAAGTCTGTGATATAGGAGCCCTGTTCAGTAGTGGACGGATAAAGGATGATGATGATGATTCTAAAACATATGCCTCTCACCAATAGGAAGTGTAATTGTATCGTATTTTCTTCCAACCCTATAGAATTTGAGGTCATGGCTTTTTCAGACAACTGTTTAAAGTTTAGTAAACACTCAGTACAACAATCGAACCTATTTAGGAGGTAACTACCACCTAACAACCATTCAATTTTGGTAGATAATAAAATCTAGGTTCCTCCCACCTACTTCAAATTTTTCTCGATAAGTCATAATTTAATTTCTCCTTTTTTTTCTTTAACGCCGGGAAATGCTCTTAGGCATCCCGCGGGGGAGTGGGTCTCCCCAGGTGGGTATGTGGGACTCGCTGCGTCCGAAAACTAGTAAGTGGACGCAACTCTACCCACTAAAACTCGACGAGTGCCACCAATCCCCCAATGCCGCCTTTGGTGAAGTGCCCCGGATCTGTTGAGCAAACAGGGCACCTCGACGGCTAGTCAGGCCCTCGGCGGACCGAGGCCACCTTCACAGAGGGGTTGTCCCGCACCACAGAACAACCCTTCCCAACGTCGGGACAGTACAATAGAGTGAGGTTGCCGTCCTCGCCCCTTGCCCCCTGCTGTTTTGTCCCCTCTTATAAGAGGGGTACAAAGTGTCCCTTCGGCTCAATTGGCTTCGCGCCCAAGGTGCTGGGCTCACCCTAGGCTACTGAGCCGTCACGACAAAGCCTGAACCATGATGGGGACTATTATAAAATTTTGATAATCCTAAAATACGAATTTTCTAATTCTAGCTCCCTTGATAAATAACAAGCATGATTTTTTTAGGTAAACCAAAGGCGGCGCTAGATTCACACCTCGGTGTGGTCAACAACACCTACTTCGTTGGTAAACGAAATTGCCTGCATGAGGGTCATCAGAAAGTGTGTGTGCAAGTATGTTCCATATGTTAACCACTGACATTGAATCAGCTTTATAGGTCCTCCAAATTATCACTTCCTAATATTATAAGGCCCAATCGTTTCATCTGTTGAAATAGTAATTGCGCGCTTAAAAATCATTCAACCTCATCTATCAACTGAACTTTCCAGTTCGGGATTTTGCGTATTGTGAGGGAAACTATGTTTTTGGGGTAGTGTAGCACCCTAATATTTAAAGCTTTCAATAATTATATGACACTAGTGGCACCGACGGACGTTGTTCTGTATATTTTCTTTTTGTGAATCGTAACCACTCCACTTTAACACACACACAAAAATTCATCAAGATCGGTCCAGCCGCTTAGTTCATTGACATACACACGTACAGAAGAAATATATTATATATATAAAGATAAAAAAATGGACTTTTTCCTTTATCACAGTCATTAATATAGATATACCTAATGGTGGTTTAGCCGTTGCAATATTATTCTGAGATAGACTACATCATGTGGTCAACTTTCAATTTTGTTGTATAAATTTATCTTTAGTCATAGCTGAATAAGCCTAAGGACGTTTGTTCATCATTTAAAAATATTAATAGTGGTAGGCCGATCTAACATCAGTACAGCCATCTATGTTTCAGTTTGTGTACCATTTGAAAATTACGTCTGCTTGTGCCTTGTAGTAATAGTCAACAAAACACAGATGTCATAGTAAAATATTACATTACAAAAATAGAAGCTTTGACCTCGAATACGATAATATTTTAATGTTTATATCGTAACATTATTTTTAAGTTCTGAATAAAACCAAAAAAAGCCAAAGAAATTTTTAAATGTAGAACAAGTAGGTACTACAAAGCACCCCACCATGGTTCAGGCCTTGACGTGGCGGTGGGGCTCAGTAGCCTAGGGTGAGCCCAGCACCTTGGGCGAAGCCAATTGAGCTGAGGGGGCTCTTTGTACCCCTCTTATAAGAAGAGGGGACAAAAGAGAAGGGGGCAAGAGGTGAGGATGGGAACCTCACCCCATTGTACTGTCGCGACGTTGGGAGGGGTTGTTCTGTGGTGCGGGACAACCCCTCCGTGGAGGTGGCGTCGGTCCCTTGCGGGACTGACTAGCCGTCGAGGTGCCCTGTTAGCTTAACAGATCCGGGACACCTTACCAAGGCGGCACTGGTGGCACTCGCCGGGTTTGGGTAGAGCTGCGTCCATTTATCATCTTTTGGGCGTAGCGAGTCCCACATACCCACCTGGGGAGACCCACTCCCCAGGCGGGATGCCTCAGAGCATTTCCCGGCGTAAAACTAAAAAAGAGGACTACAAAGCGCAGATGAAAAATGATATTATCTATGTTTTTATGCACAGTACACAACTTTAATAATGTTAAATACCTATTATGTTTATGTTAAACCACGAAAGATAATAATTTAAAAAGACATAATAAGAACGTAATAATGATAATGAATATTTTATTTAAAGGTACCGTTTTTCCACGCTCTGGGCTCCATCATAACTCTCCTCTCCCCCCTACGATTCGGCTCTACTTTGGTCCTGGCGAGCCCCACTTATAACGTAGCTAACAATCTAAAAGCTCTACTCTCAGAAAAGTAAGTAATCATCATTATTATTTTAATCTGCATACTGTGCCTCTCCCGTTTGAATGGTACTAAGCCATTTTTGGCTGTGTTGTACTTCAGTAGGAAGAGTAGCACAGGCAATGTAATTACTGGCACCGACATTTACCATCTTAGGTACTTCTCTGGAAAGGCAACGCGTTTATGCTGGCTCTTATACTATTTAATCATACCTAAGATCTTTTAAGGAATATTTGTATTTCTTTATGTTAGTTGGATAGTCAAACTGGCAGACGTACCACTTGATGATAAGTGGTCGAAGTCGCCCATGAACATAAACTAGTTTACCTGAAACTACAGCCCAGGCAACCTATTTATGTGTTGCCCTATCCTGAAACATAAGATGTTACGTCTCGGCGCCAGTAATTGCCTGTCCAGCCCTTCTCTCCGAAACACAGCAAAGCTGTTTGACGTGATAAACAAGCAAGATGGTGGTACCCATGCAGCCTTGAGCGCAGCACAGCGCATCCCTCCCACTGGTTGTTTAATGTGATGTATCTATACTAATATTATAAAGCTAAAGAGTTTGTTTGTTTGAACGCGCTAATCTCAGGAACTATTGGTCCGATTTGAAAAAATATTTCAGTGTTAGACAGCCCATTTATCGAGGAAGGCTATAGGCTTATATAACATCACGCTGTGACTAATAGGAGTTGAGTAACGCGGGCGAAGCTGCAGGCAACAGCTAGTATATCATATATTTTTGCTCCTCTAATCCTATCAATACAAGACTTCATAAATGCTCAGGAACTATTGGTCCGATTTGAAAAAATATTTCAGTGTTAGACAGCCCATTTATCGAGGAAGGCTATAGGCTTATATAACATCACGCTGTGACTAATAGGAGTTGAGTAACGCGGGCGAAGCTGCAGGCAACAGCTAGTATATCATATATTTTTGCTCCTCTAATCCTATCAATACAAGACTTCATAAATGCTCAGGAACTATTGGTCCGATTTGAAAAAATATTTCAGTGTTAGACAGCCCATTTATCGAGGAAGGCTATATATAGGCTTATATAACATCACGCTGTAACTAAAAGGAGTTGAGTAACGCGGGCGAAGCTGCAGGCAACAGCTAGTATATGATATATTTTTGCTCCTCTAATCCTATAAATACAAGACTTCATAAATTGATTAATTCATAAATTGATTTTAGTAGTTTAAAAATATTAATGAAAAATATTATAATAATACAGATGTACGTTCGTATCGGGAACTCCGACTATGTACGTGGACCTGATCTCACATATAAACGGGGCCGACCTGCCTTTTGACCTGCACGTCGCGTTGGCAGCGGGGGCCCCCTGCAGTCCAGACCTCATACGGAAAATTAACAGCGACCTGAAGTCCAAGGCTGTAAAGGTTAAGCCACCATTATTAACTTGTCAAAAAAATTATTAATAATAACAAAAGACATAAATTCTAGATTAATAAACTCGAAAGTCGAAATTTTCTTGAAATTACAGAAAACATAAATATATGATTATTATAATTTTATTGCTAATCAGCGACGAAGGCATCTGCGAAAAGTGTTTTGAGTAACCATTAAAGATGTAAGCTTTGAAATGTTCGCTGTTAGTTTACTAGCGGCGAACATTTTAGTGGCGTTATATGATATATACAATTTTTTCAGGAGATCTAGAATTTATGCTAGTTCCACCATAGAGTATGAGGGCAAAAAATATGCCCATAATTTCCATTTTGCTCGAGTTTTGAAATTGATACGAGACTTAATCCGGTGCGAGTTACTTCTCCCGTATACTTGGTACCACCATCCTTCTTGTTTCTCCTGTGAAACAATTTTATTGTACTTCAGAGAAGAGACAGGAGTGTCATTACTGGCACCGAGACTTAACATCTTTGTCTCAGGATAGGCAACACATAGATGAGTTGCCTGGGCTCGTTCCAGGTTAACTAGTTTATGTTCATGGGTGACGCTGATCACTTACCATAATGTTATAAAATGGCATAAAAAAAAAATCATCATCATTATTATTTAATTTTTCGGTCCACTAAATATACGCCGCTTTCAATGAACATAAAGACGGCCGATCCCTTGTCATTCGTATCCAGCTGGCCTCAGTACCGAGATTGTCGTTGCCTACCCCTCATCTTCCGAAATGTGACCTCCACAGTCCACTTCAGAACACTATTTGCCCGCCATCAATCAATAAAAAATAATTACGACAATAGCTTATTCATTATAATGAAAAAAAATTTAAGGATTTTATCGCGGTTTATTAGGGATTTTATATGACTGATGTTTCTGTTACCTTACAGCAACTATAGTAGCGGGAGGACTGATTGTTTTATTATAATGAGTGATTTTCACGTAAACATTAAAACAAAATACCCTATTAATCAATCTCAATTTTAGGCTCTGTACGGTATGACTGAGACCACAGCCGGCGTATTCCATTCTTCCGAGAACGACGGAGTAGAGGTGGTCGCAGAAACAGTCGGTTACATTCATGATCATGTAGAAGTTAAGGTACTTTTATTATTAGTTAACATATTTTCCTTAAAAATCCAAATAATAAGATTTAATCATTATTTGATAGTAATGGTGAAAGCCTCATTACTTTTGTTCATAATAAATATTAAGAAGACGCATTGGGAATTTTGGCGTCAATAACTTCAATTTATTTGAGTAATTCCAAAGCGAATTAAAATATAAGTGACCTAATGGTTCATGATAAAAACCTTATTTTGTTAGTTTTCAATACATTTTCTTACAGAGAAAAAAAATATCAAACATACCATCTTTTTAAAAAGAGATTCACATCTTATGGGCAAACGGGACCGGTTGATGAGTCTATACATGTTCTTTAAAATATAAGAATGATATTCTACAATTATCGTTTTTAACACAATAAAATAGTAAAAACCATTTTGTCGTTTACGTCCTTTAGTTATAAGCTCGCGCGCGTTTGGAGAGCCTCACCCCGCTCAGGATGCTCAGTCCCCTCTGGCGCGTGTCCGATATTAGAATTATTGTTTAGCAATACGTCACCGTTATAATTCATAATTTTCCTTTTTTCGTCCTCTGTTACACATTTCAATAAATGAATTAGATGCAAGAGATGCTTCTATTTAATGAACTACGTTCTATTTTTGGTGAATGCTGTGTATACATTTTATTAACATACATATCATATGTTGTACCTTGTCAATGTATTATATATATACGAATGTTGTAATAATAGATATGTAGTGTTGTTGGTGTACTTATTAAATAAATAAAGAGTGTATGCAACTATCGAATTGATAAAATATGTACCCACTGATTAAATAATTTCCAAAATATCTATGCTATAGAATAAAGCTGAAAGTTTTATTTGTTTGTAACCTCTAATCTCGGGAATTTATTTTATATTAAAATAATATTTTTGTTTTGATAACAATTTTTTTGATAAAGTTTATTTTTTCTACTTCTACGATGAAACCATGAGGAAAAGCCAGTTATGTCGTAAAATATTTCTGATTTTAGGTAGTTAATGAGGAAAATGAAATGGTACCATTTGGTAGTTCAGGGGAGCTGAAAGTCCGTGGATACAATAATATGATCGGCTATTGGGGGGATCCTCAAAAGACCAAGGAAACTGTTGATGAAGATGGATGGCTAGCTACTGGGTAAGTATCAAAATTTTATTAAAAAGCTACGTAGTTGAATCGAAAATTTAAAAAAGGAATTGCTATTATTACCGACTTGCCCAATATCACCACCTCTATCACCTAGCAGAAAAAGGATTAATGTCCAAAAACATGTAATAAAAACTTCTGAATTTCTTTCCCATGACTTAGACCTTGGGCGTCATATAATCTTTGTGAATCAGTTTTACAGATAAATTAATCGAAAAAAGCTAAAATTAAATATTTTCTCTTTATTAGAGACAAATTTAAAATATCAAAAGAAGGTTATGGCAGCATCGTGGGGCGACTCAAAGATATAATCGTCCGTGGTGGAGAAAACATTGCACCAAAAGAGATAGAAGATCTTCTCAATACACATCCAGATATTATAGAGAGTCAGGTAAATTAAGTGGAGTAGGAAAATATATATAATTACATGACTATGGAGTTAAAATTTGTGGAATTATAGAAGGTGAATCACAGTACAATGGAGATGGCATTTAAAAATCACTTTAATATATGTTAGACTTTCGTTGTCGACGACTAATATTAGAATAGAATAGAAGATTTATTTAGGTAGATTATTACACAATTACACACTTTAAATAACAATTATTATCATTCTAACATTTAATTATTATATAAATATATCATGTTGAATGCAAACCGGGGTGCATGATTGACATATAATATAATAATAATATCAACCCTTGTAATATGTCCCAATGGTGTGCACTGCTCTTAGAAATCAGGAGGAGGAGAAAATCGGTTTTATTCACCGATGCCCAATGTGGGTGGTGAACTTCCCACACCTTCATAGACTTTTAATCTCATCAGGATGCAGGTTTCCTCACGATGTTTCCTTCACCGGTGAGCAAGCGATGGTCTGTCTCATGTTCAGATACACGGAGAAATTTAGAAAACCCTAAGGCTTATGTTGAATATTGTTATGAATATTGTTTTCTAATGTTTACGCGAACTTCACTCATTATAATGAAACTATTTTTACGGATTTTATCGCGGTTTATTAAGATTTTTACAAGCCCGACGTTTCGGATACTTTACAGCAACCATGGTCACGGGAGGACTGAGGTGTCAGACGTCCTAACATTACAAAGTTATTCGAAACTACCCTATGGGTACATCATTATTTTAATAAGTCCTCTCTACGCAGAAAGTGCTAACTGCATCTTTAATCTGTGACATAATATTATGCTTGGATTTTGATTTGATAATTTTAATAATGGGATCCCAAGCAGGTGGTAAGAGCCAGCCATCTTCTCCATTGAAATTAGGATATTTTATTGTTAGGACGTATGACACCTCAGTCCTCCCGTGACCGATATATCCCGTATCCGAAACGTCGGGTTTGTAATAATCTTAATAAACCGCGATAAAGTCCGTAAAAATTGTTTCATTATAATGATATTATGGATGTTAATATATTAGATTATTTGGAAAGTCTGGAAGCAATTGAGGTTCATGAAGTGCCATTGCATAAGCAGTTTTACCGGTAAATTGATGTAAAAACACAACACTATAACACCATAGACAAAACGTCACATAGCTTCTGAGGCGATACTTTGTTTAGTAAAAACCAATTTAGGTTAGGGGTCGATTTAGGGCATTCCTACTTTAGGAAACCCATAGTTAGCAGACTGTTAAGGGGTTAATGGTGAAAATGGGCTTAACAAAGCTTTGAAAAATGGTAGCCTAAAATGTGTAATTACTTTTGCAGGTAGTTGGAGTATCAGATGAACGACTTGGTGAGGAGCTTTGTGCTGTATTAAGACTACGAGAGGGCGCGTCCATATCAGCAGATGACATAAAAAAATTCTGCGATGGTCACTTGGCCCGGTATAAAATACCAAAGATCGTTAAATCTACAGACGAATTCCCCAAAACAGCGTCCGGGAAAATACAAAAGTATAGATTAAAAGAACTTCTTGATTCCGGAAAGTTATAGGATTATATGATTGGATGAAGAATGCAAATAAAGTACTTAATGAACTACTATTAATGGAAATACATACAGATCGTTAGTGAGGAAAAGATGATTCTCATAATACCTTTTTGCAACGTCTTTGAAAATAAATGCTCCAAATGCTTGGCCCTTATAGACAGGCCTTTATTACAGAGAAACTGAACATGTACTGTGAATCGAAGACAACATTCAGAAAATCGTTAGTGGGGACGAGGGGATTCCCTGCTTTGAACGACGTCTTTGAAAATAAACGTTCATAACTAATTTATACTAATAAAATACTAAATAAAACGAACATTTATTTTCAAAGACGTAGGGATAAGGATCCCTAAACAGAAATACGCAAAGTAGTAAGTCTTTCATGTAAAGGTTACGAATGATTTCGGCAATAAATAATTATAGACGGTGAACAAGTTTCATTATCTACAATACACATTACGCTATTATTTGTATGTTCATTTAGATTAGATAAGGATTAGGCTTCGCCAGATAAATGATAGTTTTGTCGAGGGACCAAAAATGTTAACGTTATTGTTTATATACCTAGTATGCATAAATTATTTGGCATGCAACATTATCCGTTACTCAATCTGAGTAACGAGATACTGCATTCAGGAATTCAACAGTATTTAGGGATCTGGCTCTGTGGTGTGTGCCATGCTGCTTTGTAGCCGAATGGGGCCGGCACGACCGGGGTGGTAGCTCTCGCTCACATAACATCGGCGTTAAGTGACAGCTATGCTGTCGCGTTTCGTGCGGTTTGTGAGTTTCCGGTGGCCCATTTGGGGGGATAGGGAAAAGGAAATCTAATATCTTACGCATCTACATAACTTTTGGTTGTGCGGATGTCTATGGGCTTCGGTAGTCACCATAAGGCTCCAACTGCTCGGTTGCTTCTCTATGACATAAAAAAAAACTGAAAGCCTCGCATAATATTGTTAAAGTAAAACTAAGTACTAAAACTATGAAGAGTTACTATAGTTAGAATCAGGCGTTACTTTGCGGAAATACATTATATAAGTTATTAAATTATATTATATTAATTAGCAATTATCCCGTGAAACACGCAGTCTTTACAGCAAATGTGTGAGTGCACGCATATGCATGCATATAGCACCGCCCTCCTTTCCACACTGCATATGCGTATACTCGCATGCACCACAACCACAGTAAAATACCACCACCAAACAATCTACGCACGTTTCGCCCCGACAGACACCGAGGCATCGTGTGTTGGAACAACTCGAAATAATAAAACATAAAAATAATAAATCGATTGCATTTTTGAATAACCAAACCGATTTAACGAATTCTCCCATAATACGGTTATTCGGTGGGGGTAGTGGGGGAACCAGCTAATATAAGGCGGGTGTTAGGGCCTGAACGTCCCAACCATACGCCAGGAAGCCGTGTGGTCGCAGACTACACGGTTGACGGGGGGCAACCACCCACTTTTACAAACCAAAAGTGAGCCAAATGGGAGCAAAGTAATCCGATGTAGCATTAGGGCCTTCGGGCCGTTAGCATAGATCCATCCGAAAAAAAAAGCCTGCACGTCACTTAATGATTACTAATCGTAGAGTCTACATCCTGAGGATGCCTCGGTGTCGGGGCGAAACGTGCGTAGATTGTTTGGTGGTGGTCTTTTACTGTGGTTGTGGGTCATGTGGGGTGGTGGTGCATGCAAGTGTACGCATATGCAGTGTGGGAAAGGAGGGCGGTGCTATATGCATGCACATGCGTGCACTATACAGCGGCCGCGAGTTCGATTCCCACTACGTTCAGATTCTTTCACTTTCCAAGTTTTTCCAAGTTTCCACGACCCGGGGCAGACAGATGTCGTGGGCCGTGGATATGTATAATATGAATCTATATAGTATATACATAATTTTCTTAAATTTGTGTCCGTTTCTATTAGCCGTACCCAGGGCCGGACTTAAACATAATGCCGCCCTGCAGTTTCATTTAAACTTATAGTTTATTACCTTATTTTTCAAAAATAGAATAACTAATTTATTATACATTATTATAATATCTGTGCATATAATATATTGCCTATTGTATATTGCGAAAACATAAAAAAAAATTGGTCCCAATCTAAATGTTGTCAGTACGTCTGATTTGATGCATAGAATGTCTACCAACCCGTCGCCAGGAGGCCGTGTGGTCGCAGACTTTATGGTTGGCGGGGGGCAACCCCCCACTTTTACAAACCAAAATTGAGCCAAATCGGCTCACACTAATCCGATGTAGCATTAGGACCTTTGGGCCGTTAGAATAGATAATTCCGAAAAAAAATAGAATATCTAAGCTATTGAGCCTATTTGCACTCATTGTAGAACGTAAGAAGTTTTTAACTCTTTTCAAACATGAAAACGATCGTTCTGGCGCTACAGTTTGTTGCACCTAATATCATAAATCCACGTTTGGAAACTCAGTGTAAAGATCCTTTATATTATGTAAAAATGAATTTCTTTAATTATCTATTTAATAAAAAATTATGTATTCAAAGAATTAACTAATTATATTGAACAGTCTTGATAAGACTGGAAAAAAAATCGGTTTCTAAATTTTGCCGCCCTAGAAAACTTGCCGCCCTGGGCACTAGCCCCGACTGCCCCTATTGTAAATCCCCCACTGCCCGTACCACAAGCTCTTAGGAACTTCCACGTGGCTATAATCTTTTTTTATAGAAGAGGGGGCAAACGGGCAGTCGTTTCACCTGGTAATACCTAAGTGACAAGCGACTCCCACTACATCATTAGCAGGTGCGCTTTTTTCCTCATATGCGATATTATAAAATCTACTTATATTGATAACTGTCTTATCAATAATATAATTAATCACGTATCAAGTTAAGAGACAATGTTGCAACCATTATTATTTTAGTGTGATAAATAATATTTAGTGTGCAAATAAATTAGAATCATGAAACCAGTGATTCTTGTAGTGTTTGTGTTGTTTTATCTGTCAGTTTGTCACGCTGGTAAGTTGCTATTGTTATACCATATAGTCCTTAAATAAGATAGAACGTTGATTAGGTTTACTTGTAAGTAAACTTACTCAGTATATAACATTTAGATGATTACAATAACACAGAAGCAGATTTGGTCACCACCATGGTTCAGGCCTTGTCGTGGCGGTAGGGCTCAGTAGCCTAGGATGACCCCAGCACCTTGGGCGAATTGAGCCAAGGGGGCTCTTTGTACCCCTCTTATAAAAAGAGGGTACAAATGAGCAGGGGGCAAGGGGCGAGGACGGGAACCTGTCCATTGTACTGTCCCGACGTTGGGAGGGGTTGTTTTGTGGTGCGGGACAACCCCTCTGTGGAGGTGGTGTCGGTCCCTTGGGAGACTAACTAGTCGTCGAGGTGCCCTGTTTGCTTATTAGATCCGGGGCACCTCACCAAAGACGGCATTGGTGGCACTCGTCGGGTTTTTGTGGGTCGAGCTGCGTCCATTTACCAGCTTTCGGACACAGCGAGTCCCACATACCCGCGTGGGATTTTAGATTTTTTGGGATTTGGGATTTGGGATTCCTCAGAGTATTTCCCGGCGTTAAATAAAAAAAAGTAGCCGATTTGGAGAATATCTCTTAGGTCATTCATCATTTAGTATAACACTCGATTCAGTTCCTTTTTAAAACATGAAACAGCATGCAGGTTTTCCTGTGATGTTTTCCTACTGTTCACACAAATAAAGATGTTAGCGGCAATAATGTTCTGGACTAAGGTTTCCTACACTATACCGAATCCTATTTTATTGTTCAGTTCAGTTAAAGTATGAAACTTAGCATTTTAAATCATTTTAGATCAAATGAACCGACTTTCCGTTTTTCCCTATTCTATTAAATGGTAAAAAAGATTACGATGGTATTAATAAAAAATAATTTTAGTTAGAAATGTTCGGCTGGTCGACCACAGGAGTTACATCATAGAGGTGATACAGAAGACAGTGAACCGCCTAGAAGACTTATCGTGGTCTTATCTCAAAATAAGCGATATCTCCTTAGACATAAAGTATGATTTTTTATATTATTTAAAAATAATTTTTAAACATTACTCGACTAATTTCGGGGAGACCCAGTAAAATTGTATATGTAGTACATGCTTCGTAGAAAAATATATGAGGAAGATGAGTACTGAAAACGGTGTTTAACCAGTTTTTCTTTTAATACACCAACGAGCTTTTGCTTTAAGAGATGATATGATAAAGGTTTCCTAGAAGAGTACTAATCAGGTACACCCCAGTCTCCCCACTGGTGGTAAGTAAGCGTTTTATGCCGCTTTAGAATGGATACTTATAATTATTACTTCGGACGTTGAACGTACGGATGATTTATCCAGATTTGCATAAGAAGGCTCAGTCCAGCGTGATCTCATTAATATACAGTTTCATTATCATCGTCATCATCAGCTGGGCAAGCGGGGATGCGGGAAATAAGTCTGGAAACTGTTTTTTCAATATATGTGTATATTACTTAAAGACATTTTGGTTGCTTCATTTCGACGCCATGTCGTTCTCGAGTCTTGTGTCAGCTTCCTGCCGTTTGGGATGCGCTCGGGCGACTGGGGAGATGCGGGGTGGCGCGCAGCGTCGCCGGCGCGGTCCCCCGCCCGGTGTGACGTAGGCCGCACCGAGAAGCGCGACGCGTGGAACACGCCGTGAGCTTGTGTATTATGTACACACACAGCTAGGCGTTAACATCAGCCTTTATCCGCTGCTGTACATACCTCCTTCAATGAACGCCAAGACGACTAATCCCTTGCCACTCGCATCCAACACGGACCGGTTACTGCACGGAGATCGTCTTCCCGCCCAACACTTCGTCTACCTAAATGCGGCCTCTACTCTAGAACCTTATTGGCCCATCGGCCATTCATATACAGTTTTCTTAATTACAAGTTTTATAAACAAAAATCCAAGTTATAGAGTAAGTATTTAATAACTCTGTAAGACATTAACATTTCAGTGAAGATGTGTTTGGTATCCAATATACGGGTACTTTGGAGTTCAAAAATGGATTCGTCATATCCGTACAAAGAGTAGACCTCATTGAGCACACGATTCAACAAATGTGGGTAGACAACGAGGACAACTCTACCTCAGCGGAACCGCAGGCGACACTGAGACTGCACGACGTGGCAGTGGGGTTCGATGTCACAACTCATCTCTTCAACGAAGTCCACCACTTCACGGGGGTTCTAATTTATCCGGTTATACAGCTTCAAATTATTGTAAGTATTTCAAACGCTGGAAAATATAAAATACTAACTGGTGCCCCTTCGACCGCGTTAACTTAGATTTACAGCCGTGTCCAGATTGATTTTTTTTTTTCTTTAACGCCGGGAAATGCTTTGAGGCATCCCGCGGGGGAGTGGGGTCTCCCCACGCGGGTATGTGGGACTCGCTGCGCCCGACAGCTGGTAAATGGACGCAGCTCTACCCACTAAAACCCTACGAGTGCCACCAATGCCGCCTTTGGTGAGGTGCCCCGGATCTAGAAAACAAACAGGGCACCTCGACGGCTAGTCAGTCCCGCAAGGGTCCGACGCCACCTCCACAGAGGGGTTGTCCCGCACCACAGAACAACCCCTCCCAACGTCGGGACAGTACAATGGGGTGAGGTTCCCATCCTCACCCCTTGCCCCCTGCTCTTCTGTCCCCTCATCTTACAAGAGGGGTACAAAGAGCTCCCTCGGCCTAATTAGCTTCGCCCAAGGTGCACCACTCACCCTAGGTTACTGAGCCCCACCGCCACGACAAGGCCTGAACCATGGTGGGGATATTTTTATAGCCTATGTCATTCAATGTTAACGTAGCATTCTAATGGGAATATAATTTTTAAAATCGGTTAAGTTGCTTTTGAGTTAAATCGTAACAAACAATAAATGAAATCTTTCCTCTTTGTAATATATATTTGTTAAAATTGAAATTCTGGAGTACGAGTACGCTCCCCGTTGGAGATGACACAGGGTCCTACAGCTATAGAAGATGATGTATAAGTCTAAGTTAACTGCGTATGTGGTTCAGTCGTTTTGGCGTTCTTCGAAAGAGGCAAACATCTCGTAGTCGATGGAAATGTGGTGGTGGTAATAAAATGACAGATATCGACTCTGAATTGAACGCATTTACAGATAATGCCGAAATATCAAACGACTACTCCACGAAAAAGTGAATAACATTGATATATCTAGTTTTAAACAATAGTTTAATCAATACAATAATAGCCATGTTAGTGTAATCTTATACCCATATCAATTATGGGCTTGGGCCTCAGAGTCCTAAGCGTAGACGCCAATACAGACTGCTGAACTACGCTGCCGTTAGATTGTACGGGTACCACGCGTGATCCGCCTCCCTCTCTTCAGGGTGTGATAAGAGCCGGCCCTCATGATACAAGAGCAAATTCAACCGAAAAGTTTCTTCGACCGTATCGGATTTGACTAGTCTAAATCCTACTCTCCCGAGTAGCGCGCGCGATGAGCCGCGCCCCTGCATGGCGAGACGGGGGGCGACCCTACTAATACTATTACTACTACTACACATCAATATTGCTCAACTTGTTAAATATATTTTAGATATCCAAAAATGTAGTCACCGACGTCTTAACATCGAGAGTGATTGGAACGGTGCCGACAAATGCCAATAGGATGAGAATGCTTCCCTACAACCACATCTCCAGAGTTGTACCTCCTTTAGTAAGTATGCTTTAAATATTATCAAACCAGTATTTTTATCTAATAAAGAACAAAATAATGTCAGTAACCAGATTTTATTCCCACTAAAAACATGGATTATGGATCGACGCTGACCCTTTACCACCAGATGCCTCGTCTGTCAGTTTGCCTTAAACTCATACAGCGATTATAATAAATTGGAATACCTCCCACTCCTTTTACCGGTGGGCTAGGGTGGCGCTGTGAGGAGTGCGCTCCCGTCTGTTTTTTTTTCTATAGCATAGGAGGACAACCTAACTGTCATAGAATAGAATAGAATATGTTTATTTTCCCCACCATGGTTCAGGCCTTGTCGTGGCGGTGGGGCTCAGTAACCTAGGGTGAGCCGCTGTACTTTGGGCGAAGCGAATTGGGCCGAGGGGGCTCTTTGTACCCCTCTTATAAGAAGAGGGGTCAAAAGAGCAGGGGGCAAGGGGCGAGGATGGGAACCTCACCCCATTGTACTGTCCCGACGTTGGGAGGAGTTGTTCTGTGGTGCGGGACAACCCCTCTATGGAGGTGGCGTCGGTCCCTTGCGGGACTGACTAGCCGTCGAGGTGCCCTGTTTGTTAACTAGATCCGGGACACCTCACCAAAGGCGGAATTGGTGGCACTCGCCGGGTTTTAGTGGGTCGAGTCAGCCCAAGTCGGCTGCATAGCAGCATCTTACAGGCTTATTTCTCCCGTGAAACAGCTTTGCTGTGTTTTGCAGGGAAGGGCAGGACAGACAGTGTAATAACAGGCACAGAGTCTCAGGATAGACAACACATGGGCGACGCTAACCACTTACCAACATGTGGCTCGTCGGCCCGTTTGCCTATCCAACTTTCATAAAAAAACCCCCAAGGGAGTTTTAATATATCCCTTGGGCTCCCTGAGATCGTATCAAAGAATAATTTGTATAGGAAGGAACGAGTGGTGTACCTAGCCCGTAAAAAAGATAACTATAAAACTCGAAATTTTCAGTTCAACTCTAACAGCATAGCGGATTCCGTGACCGACTGGGGTGGGGCAGTTTTCGGCCCGATCGCCCTCGACATCGCCCAGCACGAAGTCAAGTTCCCCACCATCTGCTACAACTGTGCAATTGTATAGTAGCGCTACTTCAATAAACGCTCAAATGTCGATGGTATTATTTCCTTAACCTTAGTCCTTCCTTTATATCTAATTTTGGTAATACATATATTAGAAGCTTATTTATAAAACCCGGAGGAATGCGCTTGAGCTGCGCTCTCGTGTGCGTGCATGCATGCATTACGTGAAACAGCTTTGCTGTGTTTCGGAAAGAAAAGAAAAGGCAGTGTTATTACTTGAAGCTAGATAATCTTACATCTCAGGATAGGCAACATATAAACGAGGTAAACATTGCGCATGGACAGCACTGACTGTAACGCGGCTCCACTGCTTGTTTGCCTATCCTACTAATAAAAAATCCTACGTATTTTAGAAATTCTAGTTGTAGGTGACACTACACGTGGTGGTAGCATCTTTAGCCTCTATCCATCCACTGCTGAACATAGGCCTCCTTCAATGAACGCCAAGACGACCGATCCCCAGCCACTCAAAACAAACGTCATTAATGATAACCAGGGGAAAAAAAAGATTACATAAAAAAGTTGTAGGTTCGGTTGCTGGTCCTAGTTTCAATTTTGAAATATATAAACCTTCTTTTTTCTTTTTTTTCTTTTGAAATGCTCTTCTAGGCATCCCGCGGAGAGGGTGGACTCCCCAGGCGGATATGGTCTCGATGCACCCGAAAGATGGTAAGATGGATGCAGCTCTACCCACTAAAACCCGGCGAGTGCTACCAACGCCGCCTTTGGTGAGGCGCTCCGGATCTGTTGAGCAATAGGGAACCTCGATAGCTAGTCAGTCCGGGGCCGACGCCATCTTCACAGAGAGTTTGTCCCACACCCTCTTCACCTCAAGACAGTGCAATGGGGTGAGGATCCCATCCTTGCTTTTTGTCCCCTCTTCTTATACTGAGGACAAACAGGAACATTTGTAAAATTGATGTGCAGCCGACTTGACTATCAATCAATTCTGACTCCACTCTATTTACACACTTTATTTGGTATAATTATTATTAATATTATGATAAAACTAATTATTATTAAATTGCCCATAATACATGTTGTTATCAATTAATAGGATAAAAGTTGTTACTCTTATTAAAATCAGGCGTGAAGAATGTCACAATCACCTTCCAGTATTATCGATTGAAAAGTTTTTAGATAAGATACTCATTATTGTTATTAAGGAAAAGTCAAACAATTTACACAAGTTTTATTGAATTGCTTCAATATGTTGAAATATTGTATTGTTTTATGTATGTTATGTTTTGTGTCATGTCAGAATTGGGGTAAGTGTGTTGTTATTAATAATTTTCAAATCAAGGTAGGAAAGTTCAGTTTCTAATATTTTCAATCATGTTTACCATGATCTTATCGATATTATTCTTAAAAAATATATACGTTGTAATGGTTATTTTATGTTTTACGCTAATTCGTAAACTAATAAAATTAGTTATGTCATGGTAAATATATTTTATGCCTATCGAATCCTATAGTGAAAAACCTATCTTCATGGGTACCACCATCCTGCTTGTCTTTCGTGAAACAGCTTACGTATAAACAAGGCATGTCCTGGCCAGTCCTGCGTAAATTCATACCGATTATTGACCACATTTATTATCAGATTAGGTAAGAGGTATTGCCATGCTGATTTGCAGCCGAATTGGGCCGGCACGACCGGGGTGGTACCTCTCGCTCACATAACACCGACGTATAGAGACAGCTATGCTGTCGCGTTTCGTGCGGTTTGTGAGTTTTCGGTGGCTCATTGGTGGGGATACGGAAAAGGTAGGCAACGCATTTTTTTATGTTAGTTGGATAGGCAAACTGGCAAACGTACCACCTGATGTAAGTGGTCGACGTCGCCCATGAACATAAACTAGTATACCTGGAACGAGCCCAGGCAACTCATTTATGTGTTAGGGTTAGGATCTAACCGAGATCCTGGCTACATGTGTAATAAGCATTTTCCTGCGATAACAAAAAAACAAAGGTAATTCATTCATGTATTGCCTATCCTGAGACATAGATTTTAAGTCTCGATGCCAGTAATTACACGGCCTGTCTTGCCCTTCTCTCCGAAACACAGCAAAGCAGTTTCACGGATGAAATAAGCATCTGCATAATCTCTGGTTATGCGGATGTGTATGGTCATCGATAGTCGCTAAAAAAAGGATGTTTTTCTGCCAATTGGCTGCCATTTGGAGGACGAAAGTAAAGAAAGAACACTCTACCCGTTTAAACAGGAAGTGTTTCAAGGTTGTTGGTTTTAGAAGGTGTACCGTATGTCTCTCCAATGTGTCATTTCCATATATTTTTTCAGGAAGCAGATCATGCGTGGTGAATCCCTTAGATTATTATACCAAGTTGATGCAGGCGGCTGTGACTGAACTGGAGACGGAAGTCAAATGGTGTAACATGAAGTTGGACGATGTATCGGTCCCTGTAGAGTAAGTCATTTGGTATCAATTACGACATGGCACTTTATAATGTTACTTAATTTGAGTAAACCAAAAAAAAAAATCATAAGAGTTCACTGTCTATTAAACTGCATTCCTACCTACCTACTTTAAACAAACATGGGAAGACTCACGTATCAGACGCCCTTATGCCACAAAGCTGTTGTGAATCAGTAATCAATGGTTATAATAAGTCAGTGGCATAAAGTTAATTAATTTATAATTACAAACAGCGTAACAGCCGGCTATTTTATCTAAAATACCTTTTTCATTTCAGTATCGAACTCTACAACTGGCACGTAGTGGGTAGAGTTAACTACACAAACGGCTTCCTGATATCAATAGATAGGATGGACGTGGACGATTTCCTACAGAGTTTCGCTACAAGAACGGTAAATGGCGCGCAACACACTTTAGTGACGTTCCGGGGGAACCTCAACCTCCACAACCTGAATATCGGCTTCGACGTGGACATCGATTTCAACGACATCCCTCCTCAGCGTGTGTCTGGTGTCTACACCTACACGAATATCAGGTGGACCTACTTTGTACGTATAATTTTTTTTATAACTAACAATGCCACCACGTTAAACTAACCCTTACTAAGTTCGTAAGAGCTGGTAAACCAGCGGGCTTACTCTTGAGACTCGATCCTATTGAAATTTAGGATTGGGATTGAAAACTATCAATCGGTACCCTTGTACGCTACACTAGCGCACGATTTGACTCGATCACAGTAAGGTTTTATGTAACTAATTGAAATTTGTATTTTTTTATATTTTTCATTACATTCATATTTTTATGTTTTTTTTTTTTTGCTAAACTTTATATTGTAGAGACTAAGCATGATCTGAAGTTTACTAATGTTACTCCAGTTTTACAAACTAAGCTATCATAAAAATCGCATTATATGTACCCTCCCTCACTCTCTGTACAAATTTCAGATTGAAAGGGACTTAAATACCAACGTGTCGGGAGTCTTCATCACTGGAAGCAGTATCTCCGGGGGCACGCACAGGATGATATACATGCCGGAGAGCCATAACACTGAAGTAGCGTCACGGACGGTAAATAGTTTTATGAAAACAAACATCAAAGTAAACGTTTGAAATAAAGAAAAGAAGGGAAAAAGAAAAAGTAATATACCTTCAAACTACAATTCTTATAAAAAACATGATATATCTCCATCTTGAATACGAAGCTGCTATCAAGTTGGTAATCTGAACTATTACTGGTAGGAGGGATGCGCTGGTGTCGTGCTCTCGTCTACACGGGTAGGTACCACTATCCTGCTTACTTCTGTGTTTCGGAGAGAAGAGCAAGCTTGGCAGTGTAATTACTGGCACAGAGACTTAACATCTATGTCTCAGGATAGGCAATACATGAATGAATTACCTTTGTTTTTTTGTTATCGCAGGGAAATGCTTATTACACATGTAGCCAGGATCTCGGTTAGATCCTGACCCTATGTGGGTCTCGCACCTGGGAGTGCCCTACCCCTAAACTAAAACCACTGCGAGCGCCTTCAGTCGCTTTAATTTGAGGGTCCCGGATAGACATTCAACAGGATCACCTCAGCGACAGCCTGGCCCCGGCGAAGGCCAGACTACTCCTCTTAAGGGGGGGACTGCCCAGCAGCTTAGGCAGTCCCCGCGACATCGTGTCATACTGGGTCCAGGTTCCCATCCTGAACCCGACACGAGCACAGGGGCGTTACTGGAGGCTCATTAAGTAGCGCCTCTTGCGCACCCCCGTTTGTCGCCCACGGGGCGCGCCTCCTCTCTCACCCGCTCGTCGGCCTCCTTCTGGGATATTACTGCCTCGCAGAAGGAAACCATCTCCGATAAATGAATTCGAGGGCTAGTTCCAGGTACACTCTTGTATGTTCTAACATAAAAATAACTACAGTAAACTTTTGAAAAACAAAAAATAAGAACCGAAAATATAGAACAAACATTGTTATGTTGGTTAGCTAGTCCTCCCCACCATGGTTCAGGCCTTGACGGGGCGGTGGGGCTAGTAGCCTAGGGTGAGCCCAGCACTTTGGGCGAAGCTAATTGAGCCGACGGGGCTCTTTGTGGGGTCTTATAAGAAGAGGGGACGAAAGAGAGGGGGGCAAGGGGCGAGGATGGGAACCTCACCCCATTGTACTGTCCCGACGTTGGGAGGGGTTGTACTATGGTGCGGGACAACCCCTCTGTGGGGGTGGCGTCGGTTCCATGAGGGACTGACTAGCTGTCAAGGTGCCCTGTTAGTTTAACAGATCCGGGGCACCAAAGGCGGCACTGGGGGCACTCGCTGGGTTTAAGTGGGTAGATCTGCGTCCACTTACCATCTTTTGGGCGCAGCGAGTCCCACACACACGCCTGGGGAGACCCATTCCCCAGGCGGGATGCCTCAGAGCATTTCCCGACGTTAAAGAAAAGAAAAAAAAGCTATCTAGTCCTCATCCGTCTGACAGGTGTTCACGGGGAGTGGTTGATTTGATAAGTAGACCTACCTACCTACCTATGCTGGAGGGTATGGTTAATGTTTATCGGGTACACTCCTTTGTTATACTTGCTGGTCAGCGTCCATCACATCACTTAAATTATATTACGAGGGCGACACTGAAAGTTCGTAGAAAATAAAAAATTTTACAAAAAATTAAAACCGACTTCAAAAATACTAAACTAAAAAGTAATAAAATAACAGTTTCTTTAATGTTTGTGCTTACAACATATAATCAACTTAATCTTCTACTAATGTACAAACTTTGCGTTTACCACGTCATTATAGTTACTTTTGGAGTCGGTGTCAGCCAAGGTAGGTAGGTAGGTAATGTACAGCAACAAATACGACACCGACTCCAAAAGTAACTATAATGACGTGGTAAACGCAAAGTTTGTACATTAGTAGAAGATTAAGTTGATTATATGTTGTAAGCACAAACATTAAAGAAACTGTTATTTTATTACTTTTTAGTTTAGTATTTTTGAAGTCGGTTTTAATTTTTTGTAAAATGTTTTTATTTCTTAATTTTTAGTGATTCCGAAATTCGTCGTCTTGGCGTTCATTGAAGGAGGCATGTTCAGCAGTGGATGGATAAAGGATGATGGTGATGATGATGATGATGATGGTGATGGTGATGATGGTGATGATTACGATGACCGCGACATACTATGGTGTGCTACCAAAGCATCCTATACAATTGTTACATCGACACGTAATAAAAAAATCATATCATCAAGGTAAACAAAACGAACCAAATAGGCATTATTGGGAATAACTAAAAAACGGCTTGTCAGATCTTAATAAAATTAATATGGGACCAAATTGGAAACACCAGCTTTCAAACAAAAAAATAACCATCGAAATACATTCACAAACGGCGGAGATATCGTGTCACATACATACAAAAAAAAAAAAAAAAAAAAAAAAACATACAGACGAATTGAGAACCTCCTTTTTTTTTGAAGTCGGTTAAAAAATTGAACAAATTAGCAAGTTATTACTTTTATTATTCCTTTTCAAAATGGTCTCCATTCACATCGATACATGCTGCAAACGATTGCTGCAAACGAACCACTGAGAAAAAGTCTTTGCCCACTCGTCCTTAGGGATCTCTTCGACGGCCATTTGAAAAACAGCCACTGCTATTAAACGTTTTCCTCGAAGTTTTTCCTTTATCCCGCTGGGAATGGGTCTCCCCAGGCGGGTATGTGGGACTGGCTGCGCCCGAAAGATGGTAAGTGGACGCAGCTCTACCCACTTAAAATCGGCGAGTGCTAACGATGTCGCCTTTGGTGAGGTGCCCCGGATCTAATGAGCAAACAGGGAACCTCGACAGCCAGTCAACCCCTCTGGGGACCGACGCCACCTCCACGTTGTCCCGCACCACAGAACAACCCCTCCCAACATCGGAACAGTACAATGGGGTGAGGTTCCCGTCCTCGCCCCTTCCGCCCTGCTTTTTTGTCCCCTCTTCTTATAAGAGGAGTAAAAGGAACCCCCTCGGCTCAATTAGCCGCGCCTAAGGTGCTGGGCACACTTTAGGCTACTGAGCCCCACCGCCACGTCAAGACCTGAACCATGGTGGAAGTATTTTAATGACCTCCGTTTAATCTATTAACCATCTCACGGCACCAATCGACAAAACGTTTTTGGGTGTCTATAAAATTAAGGTGTGTCCTCCGGGCACAAACCTTCCTGACCGCTAAATGTTCTAGAGGATTTTATACACTTAAGTCATTCCGAATGTCTAAACTTGCCCAAATCTTCTGATAGGTTACTCTTTTGTCTGTCTCTGTCATACAACACTGATGTTATCTTCAGTCGTCGCCGTAGAAGGCCGTCCGTCATGCAGATTGCAGATCATCGGTGAGATTAATGTGACTACGTTTAAACTCACTAAGTCAGTGGCACGAGATGGGGAAGACCAATCGAAGTCTATCATAACTTTCTCTAATGACATAGAAAGTCATGAAAAATCATTGCACGAAAATTTTATCGCATGTTTCATTAAAACACGTCAGAATGCAATTCATTCTGACATGAAACAGGTAATTTTCGATTTGACTTTATGAATCAAATATTTTCAAAATACATACACAATAATAATTACTAAGAATTCCATTTTCAAAATTTAAAACTTTTTTTATCTTAACGTTTACAAAAGGCCAGTTCTAAGAATTGTCAGTGTCGCCCTCGTAATAAATAGTTTCACTAAGTTTTATTTGCACTAAACCAATATTTTTTTCTAAAGTGAGCCTTTCTTACTAATTAAATTGTCAAATGCTAAAGTTTTTTCGCCGTTTGTAGGTCCTTATATTAATGAGTTAAAACAAATAAAAAACTTTATATAAGTGTAGATTATTATAGCTATATTCCTTTTTGCTCTAATATAATCTTTGACATTACAGTTCACGTCATTTATGAACGGTAACAGCATTTCAAGATGGGGGACAACCATTTCTGCAATATTATTAAGGAAAACGGAAGAGATTGAATTTCCGGAAGTCCGTTTCAACAATGACTGTTAATTTTGTCAAGGGAACGCAAATATATTAGTTATTTATTGTAATAATAATTGTTTTAATTAAATTTATCGTTTCTGAACTTCAAATTATACGTTAGAAGTAAATTTAAAGGAGTTTCTACCCTGTGACCGTGTTACTATTACCTTATTTTTATGATGTCGCTTTCTGGGTATTTCCAGGCTGGGTGGAATTTTGTAATTTATTTTAAACTAATTTCCCGGTAAGATAGAGACTTGAAATTTTGACCATAGCTCAAAAGTAGATGACAATACATAAAAGTATTTAAAAAATTGGTCTAAATTGTTTTAAAACTATAAAGACATGGTACATTAATTAATAGTTCGTTTATTGTTATTAGGACTGCAGTCGTTTTGTGTCATATTAATAAATTTAAAAAAATGTATTTCTACACATAATATAATACATACATTTTTTAATTTTGCTCCGTTGGGTAATCATATTTCTCATATTATATACTCTAACGCAATATAAAGTAAGAAATTAAGTATCCCATGGGTCCCAACCTATCCTCAGTAATTTTCTTAAATATTTTTCATATATTCTATTTCTATTGTCGGACATCCGTGACACTTAGGATCTTACCAGAGATATTTTTTTGATATCACAGGGAAATCCTTTATGGATGTAGCCAGCATCTTCGGGTAGATCCTGACCCTATATGGGACTCGCACATGAGAGTGCCCTACCCGTAAACTAAAACCACTCTGTGCCTTAAACCGCTTCTTGCAACACAATCACCTCAGCAGCACGCCATCGCCTAGCGCCATCGTGTAGCGCCTTCTACACACCCCCGTTCGTCGCCTACGGGGAGAGATATTTTGCCTATTGTAATTCATTGTTGTCCGATTATACAAAAAAGCGGTTCGTTTTCATCTACTTACACATCTGTCATTCCTAATGTAAGTAGGGAGTAGGATTATGTTGTATCGATATCAATAGTCTATACTATATTGTATACAACCGAATTACGTGTATTACATGTTACTATCAGAGCCTAAATTAGTTTCAACACGCGCTAAAGTGGAGCCAAGTGCCGAGTATAAATATTGTTTTTGTTATCTACGCTGTTAACGAAGCTTTTATTTTAAGCCAGAAAACCAACGGAAAAATCTTGGATAAGTGAATTTTAAACAACAATAGATTAAATAGATATTTCCTAAGTTTGTTTTTGTTGATATTGTCATGTTTGTGGGGTGGTAGGACCCGCGATGCGACCAGATTTAGATAGGGTTCGAAATAAGATGCTGTAGAGGTACCTTCTTTTAAAGCCGAAATTTTTCTTCTGCTGACCTACGATCCGATAACGTATTTGCACGGTAGAGAAGGACACTGGCCTGACTGGTGACTCCTGGCGAAGATGGCTGGACACGGGGAGATCTCCACCGGTATTCAATGCCGGTAATTCAGAAACGCAGTTCAGCCAGTAATTCAGCCGTTGTGTTCTTCTTAGATTTAGACAGGAAGCCAAATTTAGTAAATTCCCAGCGGAATTTAAGCCGTGTTTAATTTTCGAGGATTAGCCTCGAGATGGCCGAGGGGCCATCGGCGGCGATGTCCCCCAGACTCTCGTTGACAAGCCCGGCAGTCAAAGACTACATCCGATCCATCGTTCAAAAATCAACATTTGTTATTTTAGTTTAAAGATTAGATTAAATTATTAGATTTAGGATTATTAATTATAACAGGTAAATCGATTTTATTTAAGAGAGATATCTATTACAAAACAATTATCGGATTTCATAGCGACACCTATTGAGCAAATTAGAAACATGACGTCAATAGGTCGATAAACAGTAAATCGTTAACGTCAGTCAAGAATAGATGGCACTTATTTATTGTTAGTATTAAGTTTAAAACTTATTTAACATAGTATTATTTAATTATCAGCTTAAATTTAGGTTACGTACAAGCGCAACGTTACAATATGAATAAAGTTTCGTGAAAACTAAAATTAATAAGTTTTTTTTATGTCATCTGCCCATATACACAACCAAGGCGACGCAGATGCGCCGCCCTACTTTTCCCTTTCCCCCCCCCCAATGGGCCGCCGGAAATTCACAAACCGCATGAAACGCGACAGCATAGCTGTCACTTGACATGTGACAATATGAATAAAGTTTCGTGAAAACTAAAATTAATAAGTTTTTTTATGTCATCTGGGAGCAAACGAGCAGTCGTAGCCTCACGGGGCCGACGCCCATATACATCGCCGGGCCGCCGGAAACTCACAAACCGCACGAAACGCGACAGCATAGCTGTCACTTGACTTTATTTTGTCCCACCCCCCTCTTCTTATAAGTGCGGTACAATGAGCTACTCCCTCGGTTCAATTTGCTTCGCCCAAGGTGCTGGTTTCACCTTAGGCTACTGAGCCCCACCGCCACGAGAAGGCTTGAACCATGGTGGGAGTAACAAAAACCCGGCTTACATAATAATCTCCTTTAATAGAACATGCGCTGGAAGTTCTCTTAGCATTTGAAACATATTCTACATGCAAATGGTTATCATACAGTAAGTAGGTAACAGAGAAATAAAATTAAAATTCTACTTTAAAAGAGTAACAAAATATTAATTAACATATAAAACATACATACAATAGACATAACGTAAAAAAACTCATACAGTGAAGCATTAAAAGGTGTTTTTCATTTAATGCAAATAATATAATTAGGTATAAAATACTGATTTTGCAGGGCGTAAATTTCGTTAGTACAGACTAACGATTGTATTATGCAATTTTTTAATCCTTCCATTTTTCAGGAAATTAAATTTACTTAATTGTTGCGTACACTTTATTCAGCAAACAAGATTATCGTAATAACGTTGGACGTTGGTCAAACATTGGACATTCGAGCTCGGCACACTGCCCCCACATTACAAGTGCACTATATACGAAAAAGACCATTATCGAAACGAGAGTTTACTAGAAAATAAGACTAATATCACTACAATTTTTTGCAAAATAATACAACTACCTAAACAAGTTTACTAAAAAAATGCTACTATCGCAACTGAATTTTGCTACACTATAAGACAACTATCTAAAAATATTTTACAGCAAAGCAATTATTGAAACAAGATTTTACTACAAAATAAGAATACTGCCGAAGCAAGAGTTTACTACAAAAATGAATAGAACAGAATACGAAGAATATGACGTTGAAATATGGTCTCAATTTTTGGAGAAAGTTGCAATCAGCGATCCATATTCCGCACAAGTATTTTACGTGGTCGCAAAATGTGTAATATTTATAGTGAGCCTAGTCGGCAATTTACTCACTTGTATCGTCATCTATTTTGATAAAACCATGCACACAGCTACTAACTACTACTTATTTAACATGGCTGTATCAGATTTGATAGTGACCTTCGCGATATTACTAGAAGTGGACGAATATCTTAGCAATTCATACCAATACGGGAGCATCGCTTGTAAATTACACTTCTTTTGTATTGTGGTTTTGTGGAACAACAGTATCTTAATCATGACTACATTATCAATAGAAAGATATATAGCGATTTGGTATCCCATGTTATTGAAAACGAGTGTTAAGAGAGTGTTGAAAGTGATCACGGGCCTTTGGGTCATAGCGATATTAGAGACGCTCCCAGAAATATGGGGAGTGGAATTGGTGAAGGCAAAAAAGGTCGCAATATGTTACACAGTACCGACTCCGTACAGTAGGATAGTAAATGGTATATTGGCGGTAGTGACCTTCCTACTACCACTTGGAATCATGCTGTTTGTGTACACAATGATTGCGCTAAAAATAAATACCAGTGAAAAAACAAATTGCAATAACACAGTTTTCAATCACAAAAGTAATAGAGGCAAAGTTAATAAATTAATTGGTAAGTTTCGATAGCTATTTGCTATTTTTTATGAGAAATTTGTATTGGCTTTATTATTTTTAGTGCTACTGATATATATTTTTTTAATGAATATCAATTAGTTCCGTAGGTCAGTCTGGTACCAATACGTAAATAAAAAATCATGAGCTTAGAGCAAATTTATCCTATTAATGTAAAAACAAGTAGCAGAATAAATTTTCAAGAAAATCTATTCAGTGAATTGGTATAAAATAAAAAGAAAATTGATAAAAATCGACCTGAAAAGAATTCAAACGTAGTAAATAAAAAAAGTAAATCAGTATTCGATTTTGATCTTATGTTAGCTGGATAGCAAATGGGCAGACTTAATAGAGTCATCTAATGGTAGGTGATCAGCACTCATGAATACAAAAAAGAGAACCCAAAACTCATTCACGTTTTGCCTATCTTTAAACGTAATATGATAAGTCTCGGTGCCAGTAATTATACTGCCTTTCTTGCCCTTTTCTTCGTAATTCACCATAGTTTCACAGAAATAACAAGCAAGATGGCGAAACCCATACAGGCGGGAGATTCTACTTACTACATTACAATTCACTTTAGGAACTATGCATTTGATATTAATAATAACTTTACGAAATTTCAGTTTTGGGATCTATAATAATACAAAATACGTTTTAACACTATTTTAAATACAACTACTACATCTATGTCTGTTTAATAGATAATTTTATTTTATACAAAATTTTATATACATACTTAGTTACATATTGTTATAGACTAATAAAATATTTCGTTTATGTTCAGTAGTGCTGACGCTATCGTTTCTAATCTGCTGGATGCCGTTCTTCATGTTTCGAGTGGTTTTTTTTGCTTATAATATGAACCAACTAATACAGTTTGTACAAGTAAGTTTTTACTATTATTTACTATTACTATACTATATTACTATTATATTACTTATATTCGAAAAAAACTTTAAAATCACATTTAATTAGGTTTTAATATCCTTTGGTCATTAAAAACGATAGAATAAAGTGTTGTAAAAGAAAATGACTCGGCTAGCCTCCTCAATAATAATATTTTCTTTTTAATTAAAAAAATATGACTTCGGAGTCGCTTTCGCTTCGTTGGGAATTTCTCTAGTAGGAGAGAATAAATTAATTGCATAAAATATTACGTTATTTTTATTTTTGTGTCATAAAAACATAGGTTACTTTTAACAAAGCCTAATTTTTCAATTTCAGTTTTGGCGAATCGGTTTCCAAGTTATGTTGATCACTAACTGGCTCAGCATAGTTTTAAATCCGATCCTCTTTAGTTTGATCTCTACGAAATTCAGGAAAGCGTTAGAGGTAAGTGCTGTGCGAGTTTACCAAACCTTGCTTGCAATTGTTTGCAGTTTTAGCAGATGATGCTATGATCCATGTAAGAGAGACGTTCTAACGTATTACAATAATTATCTAGGCAACATTAAAATTTGAGTTTGCCCTTTTAAAATTTATGTGTATTATGATGTTTCTTTTAGATTTTGTGGAAGAGAGAAATTAAAAGAGAGCAAATAACAGAGATCCGATTCAAGACTGGAGTATCGATTGCCTCAACAAATCCCCCGATAGTTCATGTATAAAGAACTTTTGGAATGACAATGATACACAAGTGATATAAACATTTGTTACGTAGTTGCAAAGAAAAAGGCAGGAAGAACCTGATATAATATTGTATGGAAAATTCACATTCAAACTTTAACCATGCCGCAACTGTTGAACTATAATGATGCATAAACACAAGAACTCACAATTCAGAACTTACTACAACATATCTATAAAAACAATTACGTTTTATTTCCTTGTTTAATGTATCTTTAGAGATTTTTTTTACAATTTTCGGCTTTACATTCAGCTATGTCCTTAAGTCACATGGATGTGGTCACATTGCCGTTAATACATTTCTCCTGCTGCTGCCCGTTAATACATTTTTCCTGCTGCTGCCCATTAATACATTTCTCCTGCTGCTGCCCGTTAATACATTTTTCCTGCTGCTGCCCATTAATACATTTCTCCTGCTGCTGCCCGTTAATACATTTCTCCTGCTGCTGCCCGTTAATACATTTCTCCTATTCATACGACTTTTATCGGGCTTTTCTTAAGTTCTGGTGTACGTTTTAGGTCAAAAGGCTAAAAAATCTCTCGCGGATTTTTTCAGTTTTCGTGCTTTACAATTGAAGAGTTCGTAAACAAATGCAGGATATTAATTTTGTAAATCTCATACTAGATATAGATATGTGAAAGTTTAAATAACCGTGTATGTGTGCACTACAAAGCTGTAAGAACTGTGCGGTTCACGGAATTAATTCTAACAAATATAATAAAAATAAATAAATAAATATATTGTACTTAATTTAATATCACATGTTATGGATTTTCGTAAAGTAACGACCGATTCTATTAACTGTATTAAATAAAAGTATCTCCATTTTGTCGAATTAATAACGCTACTGCGAACTAACATTGAATACATTTGTACAATACACTAAATAAGTTAACAATGAAAATATATTTACAGACATAGCAGTAAAAAACTTCTTAAAAGATAATTAATATAAAATAAAAAACCTAATGACATTAATAACAAAATTAAGTAAAAAAAGGTAAGGTATATTTTGTTCTTTAATAAAATATTTACGTAATATTATATCAAAACACAGTTTCGCCATTCGTTCCCCCCTTAAATATTGATTTCAATCTGTTTTAGTATTTATTGTTTTAGCGGCAAGTTAAATACATCATTTGTGAAATTTTCAACTCACATCAAGGTTCATGAGATACAGCCTGCAGATAGACGGACGGACAGACAAACGGACAGCAGAGTCTTAGTAATAGGGGTCCTGTTTTATCCTTTGGGTATGAAACCCTTAAAAAAATATGTCAGTTATATAATACACATCTATATTTTTTATAATACTTTTCTCACAAGATTAATCTTGAATGTCCTAACCCCTAAGACATTGAGTAAAATAAAAATAAAACAAATGGATTTGATCCAATTCTCTTGCACATATTAGTTTCTATCTATATACCAGACAACCGCTACCAAAATATAACAAAGTGACAAAATGAAATTCAAATTTACAAAAAATATTATATTTATTAAAACTTTGAGGCACATTCGTAATGTTTATAAATATATACATATCTTCAGTTGATTCTGGTAAGCTTCATCATTTTCACATCAGGAAACATGTTCTGGCAGGAACCATCCGTGGAAGCACCTGGGTGCTGGTGATGGTGTGGTGAAGTCAACCCTGGCCAGCTCGATCATCGTCCTCGCATCTAGTACCAGCAGCTGCACCGAGTTCTTGTCTTTACCCTTTAACACTGCACTGAGTATTACACCATCATCTTCCTCCTGAAATTAAATTATGAGATTAATTCATTTTTAAAAATCTGTATTGAAATCTGTGAGTGAATAATAACCGTGGTCTATATTTTGTACACAAGTTATATTTTCTAAGCGAATATAAGGTTCATTAGCAACAATCTCTCGATTAAAAAATATGCAGTTATCACATAATTAACATAATACATATTTAAAAATTGAAAGACGTTGCTCTTGTATTTGTGTAATGTTTATTTGTTCTCACCGTCGTGTCCCTTATCCCTTTGCAACATTCGCTATGTCATTAGTAGCATTGGAAATTTTGGCGTCAATAATTTCCATTTATTTCAGTAATTTCGAAACAAATAAAAATATTATATATAAAAATAAGTTGGTCACTTAATAGTACATGATAAAAACCTTATTTTGTAGTTTTTAAAACATGAGTAGGTAACTTTTGTAACAGAGAAAAATATATCAAATATACCTCTTTTAAAAAAGAGATTCACATCTTAATGTCAAACTGGACCGGTTTAAGTCTCTTAACTTTCTTCGTCGATGAGTTTAAATTTTAGAAGGCATTTCTCCAATTATCATTTTTAATGCAATAAAATAACCAAAACCATTTTGTCGTTTACGTCCTTTAGTTATAAGCTCGCCCCGCTCAGGACACTCAGTCCCCTCTGGCGCGAGTCCGGTATTAGAATTATTGTTTACCAATGCGTCGCCTTAACTGGTACTAACCTTACCATCAGGATCCGCTACAAAAATTGGCTCACTTGGAAACCGATCCTTCTCGTACCAGGAATTAACCTCACCCGTATCGGCATTCACTTTGATCAACTGCAAGAATGAGTTATAATAAATTAGTATTAAACAGAATATAAAAATACATTTGATGTAAATAAAGACCTTTTACACGACTAAGTGCTACATAAGCTTGTCCAGCAGCAAACAGTCAAAAGCCGAGCGAGATAAATGACCGCATGATCGACTGTACAACCGCGCATCTTGTGGACGGTTGAAGCCCAACTCAGCAGTAACATAGCTGTATTTCGCTGGGAACTGTATCGATATCGGTTTATTCATGTGCTCACCATCTGAACTGAAATCTGAGCGAAAGAGTAAGTCCGAAACTGCAGGCATGCGCAGATCGCGCGCTAGCTCTATCTCTCTTACTCCCTTACAAGGGATCTACGAAAGAATTTATTAATTCTGGCGGTCCTAATAAGGATATTGCGAAACTGTTATTGAATTATTACATTGTCATCGGTCCTTGATACGTGTGCAAAGTTTCAAATTAATCAAACTTCCGGAAATGGGTGAAAATTATGCTCAAAGATTCCATTACATACAACCCAAGCTAATAAAAGCGTGGTAAAAATATGATTTTGGCTTTCATCGTCATCATCATCATCATCGTCATCTTCATCATCATCATCATCATCATCATCATCATCATCATCGTCATCGTCATCTTCATCATCACCATCACCATCATCACCATCATCATCATCACCATCACCATCATCATCATCATCATCATCATCATCATCACCATCAGCCTCTATCCGTCCACTGCTGAACGTAGGCCTCATTCAATGAGCGCCTAGATGGCCGATCCCTTGCCACGATGATATTGGCTTTAACGTAAAGTAAGTATAGCAACATTACGGTCCCTAATGAAACTTACCGATCCGGTGAATTCATAGTCAACATCAGTCGCGACAGCATAAAAATATTTATAATATTTCGCTGCAACAAAAGTTATCATAATTTACTCTTTACACAAATAACAATTTCAATAAGTTTTGAGATTTTGAAACTAACTAACAAAAGACTTTACACCTATCGGGTGCAGCGAGTCCCACATACCCGCCTGGGGAGATCCATTCTTCCGCGGGATACCTCAGAGCATTTCTCGACGATAAGGAAAAAAAATATTTTTTCTTAAAACCTAATAACTTCTTGCGAATCAAAAACAGATATACCAACTATTTACCATTATTCCGTTCATAGTTGATCCGCGGCAGCTCGCATCCGATGTCTGCGATGACGCGAGATTCAACTTTAGTCAGCTCCGGGGCGTCCAAAGGTATTTCAAAGCGCTTCGGTCTACTCTGCACCCAATTCGCGTATTCGCTGTTGTGCTGCATTGTCTGCAAAATTGAGTTTGTTTTATGTATTTTATAGTTCTGCATTAATTATCGTCATCATCCATTTTTCATCCAGCGCTAGATATAGGCCTCTTTCGATGAACGTCAAGTCGCCCAAACCCAATGAGTGAAAAAAGCACGAACCCCAATCTCATCACACTAGGTCCTTATAGACAAAAATTACTGGCAGTCCTATGGCAGTCCCTATGGACTGCCAACAGAAGTGAAAACTTATACTCTTGACTTAGAATTATGCCAATACTAGCACATGAGTAAATAAACGGACAGAGGCAAAGCTTCATACAACCGCGCGAATCGATTGCACTACTACAAGCATCCCTCGTGGCTTGTCACGTACGAGTAGAAACCGGTTGAAACCGGTTCGACGAGTTCTCGAACGCAGGGATGTGAGTGCACGTGTTAAGTTGCGTTGTATATTTCATATTTTTTTCGCCTGGCGGGTATTTCGAATTATTATCATCGTTCTTACATTTTTGTTAATTAAAAAGTGTCAATATTGTAAGTATAATACAGCTAATAAAAAATAATCATATTTTATAACATTATTCTTAAATTATTGTTGATAATTAAAAGTAAAAAGTGTCAATATTGTATACTGTACTGTATGTATAAACAATAATAGAGCAAATAAAACAAATCATATTTTAGCTATTCCAAAGATTTCAATAGGTAAATTGTATCTTATAATTTTATTTCTACTAATTATTATTACTTTTGTTCACTGAGTTTTTATGGATGTGCCTAAACTCTTGTTAGGGAAACATTGACCCGACATTAAATCTTAAATCATAGCTAAACTTTACAGTAAAAATACAATAAGTATAGGTACAGAATACTTAATTAGGAGACAATTCCTGTTCTGAATAAAAAATATTATATCATAATAGTTATGATAAAAACTGATATGCAATGAAAGTGCTTTCCATTAGAATTTACCACTCTATTAAAAAGTACAACAGATTATTGCAATTAATAAATATAAACTCAAAATATTTAGAAAACATATTTGGTAATAAAGATAGAATATTTACATAGATTTTATTAGATACAATAAAAAAATCGTTTTGTTCGTTTAATTTTATCCACCTGTGACAACCCTACTATAATAGGTAACAATTTTACGCGTTGTATGGAAGCTTCGTCTCTGTCCGTTTACTTACTCATGTGATACTAGTGCCCGGCCCACAACTTCGCCCGCGTTAATTAATATTTACCGACGCACCCGGACTGATGATGATCATTACTATACTTTATTTTTTTGTTTTATATCTAAAGGAAATAAGGCAGCATTTTTAATTATTCTCCCAAGCGGCTTAAAATTTTCCGATGCTTACAATAATTGTACAATACAAAAGATTCCGACGAATTGATAACCTCCTCCTTTTTGAAGTCGGTTAATAATAATATGTCATCGCGGACTTTTCTGTAGAGTGTAGACTAATCTATTCCACCATACATTATTTTGTTTTGTTATATCTCAAAGGGTTTAGGCAGCGTTTTCGTTGTAAATCCCCAGACGGTATATTTTTTCCGATGGTCCCGCGGTTTCACCCGCGTACTTCCCATTCCCGTGGGAGTACAGGGATAAATTATAGTCTTTATCTTTTTGACCACGTCAGTCTAAAATATATTTAATACTCTTATACTATACATATATTTCAGATTTTATATACATATAATACACATATTTAATATACATCCATGACCCAGGAACACAGAAAACTTTTTGTTCCCTGGCGGGATTCGAACCTACCTACTACCTCCGGCTTGAGCCCAACGCGCTAACCATTGTTCCTGCGTCATGGATGTGTATTAAATATGTGTATAATATAATAAAAATCTTAAATATACATAATATGTATAGTTTTTATATTATACGTATTAAATATATTTCTGTTATCTGGTACCCGACGTAACACAAGTTCTTCGAGAACTTACCACGAGACTAGATTGAAGTGGTGTACAGGCGTCTATAGATATTACTATGATAGTTATTATACATTCTTACAAACTTTCACGTTTATAATATTAGAAAAGATGAAATTTGAAATGTTAATAGGTATCTACTAAAATTTTGAAATTCGAATACGAGTTCCATTATTCATTCCATGAATCACAGCAAACAAAATTTCGTAAAAATTAGTAAAAATTGAACGTTTTCAGAGATCACCTCGAACTGAGTGACTGTGACAGAGTTTTAATGTGTTAAGTATCAAGGCGCGGCTCCATCGCGGCGCACGGGGAGGCTACGCAGGTTTGTCAAGTTTCGCTTTCCAAGAAAATGTATGTGATTGTTTCCTCTGCAACCCACGGAAACGCATTTACTGATATTTTCTTGCAATTGACATTTTAAAACACGTGTGGTTTACGTTCGTTGTAGAGATCCTTGGGATCCAACGTCCAGTAGTGGACTTGCTTTGGCTGGAAAAAAAATGATATATCGAAACCCTCACCTCAATAGCTTCCACGTACATGGCGTCGATGAGTTTGCTGTCCTTGTAGGAGCACAGGTCCACTATGAGGGTGTTGTCTCGCTCGTAGCAGTTGATGGTGTGCATGAAGAACACCGTGTCGGTCCGGTACCGTTTCTCTTCGCCCGTCTCCCGGTGTATCAACACGATGTGCGTCTGAAATAATAACACTTATCAGGCCGCGTTTAGGTAGACTAAGGCCCGAATACTCAAACGAATCTCAAATTTAAGACGTACTTAAACTCGTGTTGTCCCTCTTCTTTTCTTTGAATCTGACACGTCGTAGCATGAGTTTAATTACGTCTTACATTTGAGATTCGTTTGAGTATTCGGGCGTAACCCCCAAATACTCAAACGAATCTCAAATGTAAGACGTAATTAAACTCATGCTACGACGTGTCAGATTCAAAGAAAAGAAGAGGGACAACACGAGTTTAAGTACGTCTTAAATTTGAGATTCGTTTGAGTATTCGGGCCGTGTACGTAAATAACGACGAAGTGTTAGTCGGCAATTAACCAGGTGGGAAGACAATCCGTGAAGTGGCCTGTCCGTGTTGGATGCGAGTGGCGAGATTTGCTGTCTTGGCGTTTATGTAGGCCTATGTTCAGCAGTGGAAGAAAAAAAATGATTGGTTAGAATGGGACTATTTTACCCGGAACAAACACCTATTGTTTTCGACTTAGACTATTCATCCATGCTTATCCTGAGACGCAATATGGTAGATCTTGGAGCCAGCAGACATTGTTACTGAGACTTAACTGTAATATTTACAGCCACAAAAATCTAAATAATATTATAATAATAATAATAATAATATATGGACGCTTTTCACACCACGTAAATCTGGTCCCGTGGTAAGTTTTCGAAGAACTTGTGTTACGGGTACCAGATAACGGAAATATATTTAATACTTTTATCCTATACATATATTTAAGATTTTTATTATATAATACACATATTTAATACACATCCATGACCCAGGAACACAGAAAATATTTTTGTTCCCTGGCGGGATTCGAACCCGCAAGCTCCGGCTTGAGCGCCAACACGCTTACCACTGAGCCACAGAGGTCGTCAATAAATATTATCTTATTATTTAGATTTCTGTGTTTACAGCAAAGATTCTCCATGAAAGAAATAAACGGGATAGTCGCAACCATGTAGAGGGCCGCGTAACACAAATGTAGCCTTCCCACCAATATAGACTTCTTACATTCTCACGAATTTCACTTATATTAATAATTAATTAATATTATACATATTTTTTGTTTTTTTGCAATAGTATCGCAGTTTATTAAGATTTTATATTGGATTCTTTGTAGCAATGTTTGTCACAAAAGAACTTACACTAAGTATACGAAAGTGAATAATGTAAAACGTTAATTACCTCTTCATTAGGAAAAGTATTGATCAGTGTGGAGTAGGGATCATCATTGATGTACATCATCACGGAGTTGAGGAGCGACATCGACAGCGGCTGCTCAATGATTATAAAATAGTTCTCTGATATACCTGGAAATGTCATTTGATTATATAATACATCATTGTCATCACCAGCCTCTATCCACTGCTGAACATGAATGCCCTCAATGAAAGAAATCCCTCAATTAAAGCCAAGATGGCCGATCCCTTGCCACATATAATATATAATACATACATATTCTTTTTGTTTAAAAAACTATGTTTCAAAGATTGTATAATCATTGAAAAGATCTTTACCAGACTACCAATTGTATGTGGTTTTTTTTATTGCATTTGTCTGTCCAATTATTGAAGAAGGCAGTTTTTTAAAGTAGAACCTTTTTTTCAAAGATAAAATCATTACCAAATGAATGCATGTAGGACGGATTCAGGATCCAGCGCGGTTTCATGTATCCCACAATATGTGCTGACTTGAACATGTCTCCTGAAAATATACAATTATATTAATAAAAACTACACTTTTAACTTTATTTAAGATTTTTACAAGCCCGACGTTTCGGATACTTTACTCATAATCATCGTCTTGGGAGAACTTTGAAAAGTTGTTTCATTATAATGAGTTTCATGAAATTTGCGTAATCATTAGGTATATGAAATGGCATCTATAATTTACCGATGGGAGTTGCTTGTTTCTCCCGTCAAACAGCTAGCAAAGCTGTTTGTGTGTTTCGGAGAGAAGGGCAAGACAGGCAGTGTAATTACTGGCACCTGGTACCTGGTTCCAGGTACCTGGAACGCGCCCAGGCAACTCATTTATGTGTTGCCTATCCTGAGATATAAGATGTTAAGTCTCGGTGCCAGTAATGCCTGCCTGTCTTGCCCTTCTCTCCGAAACACAGCAAAGCTGTTTCACGGGAGAAATAAGCAAGCAAGATGGTGGTACCCATGCAGCCGGCAGCGCGGCACAGCGCTTCCCTCCCACCGGCATATCAAGAAGATTGACAAATTTTAAACTACATACCACCCTTTAAATATGGAAACTTGACGACAACATGTTTCAGCAGGCCCTTCAAAAAGTAAAAGCCGACATTGTACACGTCTCCTGGAAAAAGGAAAAAGTAAAGGTTTTAAAATATATTAAGATTAAATTTAAAAAATACTATTAGCTAAGTTTCGAGAAAATGATAAATTAATAATAAATTCTTAGTTATTAATAAATTCTTAATAACTCATATTTTATGTCGCACAAAAGGCGGTCTTATTGCATCATTAGCGATTTCTTCCGACAGCGACAGGGTAGGAGACAACAAAACATATCGAGGTGCCTGGCTCCACAAGCGGGGAGAAGGCGGACGCACTCGCCGCTCGATTAAAGGAGGTACTGGCAGAGGAGGCGGAAGTGCTCAGGCCCGAAAAAAAGGTTGAAATGAGAATATCGGGTCTGAGCGACGCAGTCACCGTGGAGCGCCTCATCGCCGCGGTGGCTAAGGAGGGGGTCTGTAACCCGGGCCAAGTCCACGTGCGGAGTATTCGTACGGGGCAAATGGGTGCGGGTACAGCCCACATAGAGCTGCCGGTTGCAGCAGCAAAAAAGCTGCTTCAGCTGGGAAGCATTGCGGTGGGTTGGAGCCGTGCAAATCTCCATCTCTTGCAGGCGCGTCCCAGGCACTGTTTCCGGTGCCTGGGAGTGGGGCACGTCGCTAGCACATGCCAGTGCGGCACTGACCGCAGCCTACTGTGTTACCGCTGCGGTCAGCCAGGCCACAAGGCTGCAGGGTGCTCGGCCGCCGCACACTGTGCGGTGTGCTCCGATGCAGGGAGGCCGGCAGGCCACGTGATGGGGGGCATGGCTTGCAAGCCTCCATCAACCCGCGGGAAGTTCCCCTCCCAACAAGCTGGGGGGAACCGAGTGGAGTCGGCAGACGCTGAGATGGTTGAATAATGTCCAGACATCTCAACGTCCTCCAGGCGAACGTCAACCACTGCGCCGGGGCTCAGGATCTTTTCCTGCAGTCTATGGCGGAGTGGAGCGTTGACGTCGCGATCGTTGCCGAGCCATACGCTGTGCCTCCCACTAGCCCAAACTGGGCGGGGGATACCGATGGCTCGGTAGCGATCGTGGTGAGGCCTGGAGCCGGCCCCCCCTCGCAGTCAAAGCGAGGGGCCGCGGGTACGTGGCGGCGGTTCGAGGAGAAGTGGCTTTCGTCGGAGTTTACTTCTCACCGAACCGCGACTTGGCGGCCCTGGAGCGGTTTCTCGACGTTCTGGGGCCGCTGGTGGGGCAGCTAGCTCCCCTACAGGTTTTCGTGGCCGGGGACCTCAACGCCAAGTCCACGGCTTGGGGCAATCCGGTCACGAACACGAAAGGGAGGGAGGTGGAGGAGTGGGCGCTAGCTGCCGGACTGTCCCTGCTCAACAGAGGGGCAGTCCAGACGTGCGTGCGTTGGTCGGGAGGTTCCGTGGTGGACGTCACTTTCGCCACGCCGGCCATCGCACGCAGAGTGGAGGGGTGGAGGGTGGAGACGGGAGTGGAGACTCTCTCGGACCACCGCTACATAAGGTTCGAGGTGTCTTCGACTCCCGTCCGTCCGGCGTCGTCGTCGTCGACATCTAGGGGGCGAAGCCAGTTTCCGCGTTGGGCGCTCACGAAGCTCGACCGGGAACTGGCAGAGGAGGCGGCTATAGTCTGCCGGTGGAGCCTCCCGCCGCTGTCGGAGCTTGGGGTGGACGAAGCGGCTGACCGACTCTGCGACGCGTTCACCGCGGTCAGCAGAGCGGCTATGCCGCGCACGAAACGTCCGCCCCCGCGGCGGGCGCTCTACTGGTGGTCGGCTGAACTAGCCGACCTTCGGGCCGCCTGCCAACGGGCAAGGAGGCAGTATACCCGGAGCAGGCGGCGGCGCCCCCAGGATGTCGACAGGGATGACGGCCTGTACAGGGTCTATATTGACAAGGTCAAGACCCTAAAACAGGCCATCTGCCGAGCCAAGGAGGAGGCCTGGCTGGAGCTCGTTGAGGGTCTCGAGAGGGACCCCTGGGGCCGACCGTACAAATGGGCGCGGAACAAGCTCCGCGCCCAGTCGGCCCCTATCACCGAGACGTTCCAGCCGGGCCAACTGAGGAGGATTGTCGGGGAACTCTTCCCCGACACACCTGGGGGCTTCACGCCCCCCAGGATGGCTCGGCAGACGTCGGACGAGGAGGGTGTTCCGCCACCCGTCACGGAGGCTGAAATGGAGGCGGTTATGGCCCGCCTCCAGAGTAAGAAGAGGGCGCCGGGTCCAGACGGGGTGCACGGGAAGGTTCTGGCCCTTTCCCTCGAGCACCTCGGCGACAGTCTTCGGGAGCTGTTCGATCGCTGCCTGCGGTCCGGACAGTTCCCGAGGGCATGGAAGGAGGGTCGGCTCTGCCTGCTTCCGAAGGCAGGGCGACCCCCGGACTCGGCCGCTTCGGTGCGACCGGTGGTGCTGCTGAACGAGGCTGGGAAGGCTCTTGAGAGAGTCGTGGCTTCCCGGCTCGTTCAGCACCTGGAGGAGGGTCCGGGACCGGGACTCTCAGAGTCCCAATTTGGGTTCCGGGCACGCCGGTCGACCATCGACGCCCTCAAACGCCTGAGGGCGGTGACGGGTGAGGCGGAACGCAGAGGGGAGGTGGTGGTCGCGGTGTCCCTGGACATCGCGAACGCCTTCAACAGCCTCCCGCACAGTGTGATACGGGAGGCACTGAACTACTTTGGTGTGCTTCCCTATCTCAGGAGGCTGTTGGAGGCGTACCTCTCTGACAGGAGGGTAGCCTACGAGAACCGGTGTGGGTCCGTAGAGTGGTGGCGAGTCGGCTGCGGTGTCCCGCAGGGTTCGGTACTTGGTCCGATCCTGTGGGACATCGGGTACGACTGGGTCCTGCGAGGTCGTCTCCTCCCCGGGATGGGTGTCATCTGTTACGCTGATGACACCTTCGTCTACGCCCGGGGACGAGACTATAAGGAGGCGGCGCGGCTGGCCGAGGTCGGGCTCGACCTCGTGATCAGTCGCATTGAGAGGTTAGGGCTTCGGGTCAGAGTCGACAAGACCGAAGCCCTCCTCTTCCGCGGGACCGGGCGGAAAGGACCCCCACCGGGGGCTGCCCTCCAGATTGGAGGGGTGAGGGTCAGGATGAGCCCTCACATCAAATATCTGGGGCTCATCCTCGACGGTGGATGGACCTTCGGCCCACATTTCGAACAATTGGGTCCGAAGGTCGTGAAGGCGGCGAGTGCGCTGGGCAGACTCCTCCCGAACCTCGGAGGACCCAGCGCCGCCTGCAGGCAGCTATACTCCGGTGTCTGCCGGAGTATGGCGACGTACGGTGCTCCGATTTGGACGGATCGCCTTACCGCGCGGAGTAGGGCCCAGCTGCGCTCGGCGCAGCGGGTGATTGCGGTAAGAGTGATCCGGGGGTATCGTACGATATCATGGGCGGCAGCTACTGCCCTAGCCGGTGACCCCCCGTGGGAACTCGTGGCGGAAGTTCTCGCCGAGGTATACTCCTATGTCTCGGATAGGAGGTCCCTCGGAGAGCACGTGACGCCGGACGGGATCCTACGGGTCCGGCGACTAGGGCAGGAGGCACTAATGCGAAGGTGGGGGGAGGACTTGGCGTGGCAGCCGTATGGCAAAGGCGTAACGGTTGCCCTGCGCCCGGTCCTTGAGCGGTGGATGCGTCGTAAACGCAAACCCCTCACCTTCCGTCTAACACAGGTGCTCACCGGGCATGGGTGCTTCGGTGAGTATCTGTGCAGGACGGCCCAAAGGGAGCCGGTAACTGTGTGTCACGATTGTGGCGCGGCGGTGGACTCGGCCCAGCACACCCTCGAGGTGTGCCCGAGATGGGCGGCGCTGCGTCATGATCTGACATCGGTCATCGGAGGGGACTTGTCTCTGCCGAGTGTCATCGCCGCGATGCTCGGTGACGACGAGTCCTGGACGGCGATGGTCTCCTTCTGCGAGGCAGTAATGTCCCAGAAGGAGGCCGATGAGCGGGTGAGAGAGGAGGCCGCCGACGAGGCCTCCCCCCGCAGGCGACGAACGGGGGTGCGTAGGAGGCGCTACCTAATGCGCCTCCAGTAACGCCCCTGTGCTCGTGTCGGGCCCAGGATGGGGTTTTAACCTGGGTCCAGCTAGACACGACGTCGTCGGGGACTGCTAAAAGTATCGTGCAAACGAACAGCCGAGCAGTTCCCCTTTAGAGGAGGAGTCTGGCCTTTTCGCCGGGGCCAGCCTGTCGCCGAGGGTCCTGCGTTGCCTGCATGATCCGGGACTCTCATAAAAGGCGGCTGAGGGCACTTGCAGCGGTTTTAGTGGGTAACGCATCTCCAAGTGCGAACCCCACACACGGCTAGGTTTAAAACCCACCCCGGTCCTAGTTACGGTTTGGTCTGCAAATTTCCGCTGCAGAACAAAAAAAAAAAAAAAAAAAAAAGGAGACAACAAAACAAACAAACAATATAAATAAATAACAATAGTAGTATTTATATATAAAAGAGAAAATATATACCTACAGTACCAATAAAATATATATAATTAAATATTTATATATATCGCATATACATATACACATAAAGTAATGATGGGACTTGAAAGATGTACTAGAGAGAAGTATGTAATGATGGGACTTGATTAGATTTACACTACCTAATGTTAAGCAAGTACAAACCAATGTAACATTAAGTGGGGAGATAATGGACTTGGTGAATTCAACTACCTTTCTTGGCATTACCTTAGATGCCTATCTCCAATGGGCGCCCCATATAGCTACCTTATCGAGTAGACTCAGTTCTGCAGTTTTTGCGATTAGAAAAATCAGGTCAATTACGGATGTTAATACGGCTAGACTAGTATATTATGCGTATTTCCACAGTCTTATGTCCTACGGCATTTTGCTTTGGGGACATGCCGCTGATGTCAATACAATTTTCATACTGCAGAAGCGGGCTATACGGGCTATCTACTGTCTGGGTCCCAGAATATCATTAAGAGAGAAATTTAAAGAAATAGACATTTTGACTGTAGCATCTCAATACATTTTTGTAAACGTGATGTATGTTCGCAAAAATATAAATGAATTTGTAAAAAAATGCGATAATCACAATAAAAATACAAGGAACAAACATAAACTTGTTGTGCCATATTTTAGGCTACATAAGGTCAGTAATTTTTTTATGGGTCAATGTATACGCTTCTACAATAGGATCCCAGAAAACGTTCAAAACCTATCGATATATAAATTTAAAAAAACTGTTAAAGAACGTTTGTGTGGTAAAGGATACTACAAAATAAAAGAATTTATTGAAGATACCACACCTTGGGAATAAGGCGTTTCCTACATGACTTCTATGTATAATTATATCATATTATGTACCTATATTGTATAATATTGAAAGGATTAGTTTCACTGAGTTTGTTTCGCCGGTTCTTCTCAGTGGACTAGTTTTGGAACCAGTAGTAGAGTCATTTGACGTTCAATAAGCTACTTTGACGTACAACATTGAATAAAAATATTTTTATTTATTTATTATTTATTTACTTGATAGCATAAATTGGTGTGAGGCAGCAGTAAACACGAGACAGATATAAAGCAGTATTTTTACCGAATTAGGGTTTTAAGCATAGAATTATAATACTGTCATATCAGTATATTACATGTTTATGGTTTTAAGTAATTATTTATTGACTTTCTCGAATTTAAAATTATTTATAATCCATACAGATTATTTCAGCTTAAATATAATCTATAGCACTTTGGAATAACGTTTATTAGATAACTAACAGATATGGATAATATAATACAAATTACGTTTTGATAATGTTTATCATTAAAATATTTTTCGTATTATTCACGACGATTTCCGCAAAGAAGCGGCTTATCAGAAACAGATACATTCTGATTATATTGTTATTGTATAATCGTGCTTATATTAAACAACATAAATAATAATATTTATGACCAACAATAATTGACATGGTCATGACTAATAATGACTACAAAACTGAAAAAAGTTTCAAACACGTTACATGTTGGAAACATAGCTATTGATCATGTAATGATGTAATAAGCGATACCAGCTTATACTACCTAAACACAGTTTCTTTCTCTAAATCATGTGAGAACGATATATGGGACAGCGCGTGGGCTATTGCTGATTATACGCTGACCCAATGCGGTCTGACAAACTCAAAACCTACTAAGTTCTAATCTTATTAACGGTGCCCAATATAGACATAGTCAGGTGCGCGAGTAAACTAAAAATATGACTATGACTTGAACCTAAACACGAGCCTGTACTGAGAGTAGCCTCATTCATGCGATGTCTATCCTGGAGACATAAGACACTGCCAGTCCTGCCTCTCCGAAACACAGCAAAGTTGCTTGACGGTGGAGGCCCACAGTTAATATCCTTGCTATGTTATAAAAACATATAATAAACTAGCTGTTGCCCGCAGCTTCGCCCGCGTTAACTTTTTTAACTTAACTCATATTAGTCACAGCGTAATGCTATATAGCCTATAATAGCCTTCCTCCATAAATGGGCTATCTAACACTGGACTAAACTTTTCAGCTTTATATTATTAGTACAGATAATATTAAGTCTACGGAAAATCTTTTCTGTCGTCGTAATTGATCGTCAGATAAGATCAACTATTAGTATATGTAGGAAACAAAAGCGAAGACGCGGAAGGTAAAACTAGATATCAAAAATAGAAACATAATGGTAAATGGGCAGTCCGCAGCAAAACTGGGCAGTGCGCAGTAAAACTTGACAGTCCGCAGTAAAATTGGCCAGTACGCAGTAAAACTGGGCAGTCCGCAGTAAAACAGGGCAGTCCGCAGTAAAATAGGCACATAATGGCTTCGATGAGACAACGTATGGGTGAGTTGCATGGTTGATAGCGATAATCCCGAGGGAAATCATTTACGTTTACGAATAAGAGTGACATTAACTATATATAAGTGGCTTATTTTTTATCCAAATAACTTAAAAAAAAATACCATTGGGCATAACGTGTGGGTGAGCTGTGTGATGCACCAGCACTGTCGGAGTAAGATCCTTGTGCTCAAGTGTCTCCAATGTTTCAGTATCTATCCTGAAATGTAACATATACCGCTGTATGTTATTAACGGTGGTAGGGATGCGCTGTGCCGCACTACATGGGTACCACCATCTTGCTTGTTTCTCCCGTGAAACAGCTTTGCTGTGTTTCGGAGAGAAAGGCAAGACAGGTAGTGTAATTACTGGCACCGAGACTTAGCATCTTGTCTCAGGAGTAGCCTGGGCTCGTTCCAGGTATACTAGGTTACGTTCGTGGGTGACGTCGACCACTTACCATCAGGTGGCACGTCTGCCAGTTTGCCTATCCAACGAACATAAAAAAATGTTACTTATGTAATGTTACTACACGTAGAACATGTGTCCCACATTCTACTTCTACAGTGCCTCTCTATTGCTTAAACCGCGGCCTCCATTTTAGTAATATAATAATATCTATGGACGCTTTCACACCACGTCAATCTGGGCCCGTGGTAAGTTCTAGAAGAACTTGTGTTACGGGTACCAGACAAGGGAAATATATTTAATACTTTTATACTATATTTTATACTTTAAGATTTTTGTTAAATGATACACATATTTAATACACATTCATGACCCAGGAACACAGAAAGTATTTTTGTTCCCTGGCGGGTTTCGAACCCGCAACCTCCGGCTTGAGCGCCAACGCGCTTACCATTGAGCCACAGAGGTCGTTTTAATATATAGACCCTTATTTTGCCTTAAACTACATGCTCCAAAATGTAAAACCATTGTAAACAAAAAGTACGATATTCTACGCAAGACCCTATACATAATATAATCAGTAGGTAATATTGTAAAAATGATCGATATAACCAACCTATGTATGCACGCTGAGGGCACTTCTGTGAGAGCGTACATTTGATCACCGTACGGATAAACAGACACAGCTGCATTATCTGAAATCCGTTTGAAGGGATTGAAGTATGAAGAGAACCTGAAATGTTAAAGGAATCTTAATGTTTATGCAAATTTCACTCATTATAATTTTGTTATTGTGTTTTGACGTGTCCGTTCCGACTTTCCTGCAACTATGGTCATGGAAGGAAAGGTCGGGCACATAATAAAATATTGTCACATATAATATAATATCAACCCATATATGTGCCACTGCTGGGCACGGGTCTCCTCCTCGAAAAAACTCGGCCCATAGTTCACCGATACGCTGGCTCAATGCGGGTTGGTGAACTTTACACGCCTTCAAAGACTTTTAATCTCATCAGGCATGCAGGTGGCATCAGGCTCACGATGTTTTCTTCACCGGTGAGCAAGCGATGGTCTCCATAGTAAATTCCATTAAATAGTATGTGTCACTGAGAATGAATGGATAGCCATTCATTATTTCCTAAAATACAAACTTACGCACTTAGATTAGACCTTTTCAAGGCTTTATGAGTAATATTTTTGGACACGTATCCTGAGGTAGTTTTATCTGATATTTTATCTTTTTTGACAATTGAAACACCAAGATTACCTCAGTCGTGTATATCTATTGTTTGTCTATGGGACATCTCCTTAAAGATTAGATTTGTGTGTGGATTAAGAGAGATAATCCTCAAATAACCAATCCACAAATCAATCCAATCCTGGAAAACTCAATTAAATTTGTGGAAACTCTATTATACTCGGCCACTCAGAAATTTTGTAGAAAAAAGTTTTTATGTATGAAAATTATTGGCTGGTTGGTTGTTTTATTATTATAATTATTTTAAATTGATAAATATAATTTTTAAAATTCCATCCATTGAGTGAAAATACCATCGTTTGAATTTCAAATATCCCTCCATTTTTTTTTTGGATAGCATAATTGAATTATCGTGTCTGTGTATTCTCCATTTTCAGATCCTGGAAAACTCAATTAAATTTGAACAGTGGAATAATCTTTCATTTCAATACATAAAAGATTAAATTACACTGTTTTGTTGATTTTTACAGCTGTTAATATCTGTTAATATCGGCCACTGGGATTTGTTCCTCGTAGTACTTAATAATTCGTATAAATCTTATTAAGTGAATCTAGAGATTATGCTATACATATTTTGTATAGCTTATCTCTTTTTTGGTTTTTGTTCCCTAATGCCCGGTCAACACGTCAACGATATATTATGTAGCGATTTCACTACGCAATCAAATCGCTACGATATATTATCGTTGACGTATGTACCGAGCATTATTAGTATTATATATTTTACTAGCTGTTGCCCGCAGCTTCACCCGCGTTAACTTTTAAAATTTGAGGGGTGGACCACATTTAGGGGGATGAAAAATAGATGTTGACCGATTCTCAGACCTACCCGATATGCACACAAAATTTCATGAGAACCGGTCGAGCCGTTTCGGAGGAGTTCAATTACGTACACTGAGACAAAAAATTTATATATTAGAATTACATTTCTTTTATTTTTGCTGGTATTAAATTTATTGTTATTTTTATATTACCTGTCAAAAATAGTATGACACGGGTCAGGTACGCTCTTAGTACCGAATTCTGAGACAACAATACGATTGGCAGCCTTGTTCCTGATGTACGTTTGTGACTTCAAAAACCGACAGTTGTACGTCGCTTTCCCGTCCTTTATTGAAAACCTGAAATAACATACAAATGGTCTAAGCATGTTTATTTTCCACTGCTAAATAGTTCATGGCTTGCAGGAGATGCTGCACAGTCTAAATGAATCTTCCCGACGTGTGGGTCTTAGGATGAACTTGGACAAGACGAAAGTCATGTTCAACGAACACGTTCTCCCTAGGCCGGTTAACGTTGATGGCATAACTCTCGAAGTCGTGCAAGAGTATGTCTATCTTGGGCACACTTTGCAGCTAGGTCGACATAACTTCGAGAGAGAAGCCGATAGGAGGATTCAATTGGGATGGGCAGCATTCAGGAAGCTTAGCCATATTCTCACGTCGTCTATACCGCAGAGTTTGAAGACGAAAGTCTTCGACCAATGCGTTCTCCCCGTGATGACCTACGGGGCTGAAGCGTGGCCTCTAAATATAGGACTGGTCCGCAAGTTTGCCGTAGCTCAACGTGCTATGGAGCGTGCTATGCTGGGTGTTTCTTTGACAGATAGGATTCGGAAGGAAGACATCCGTCAGAGAACTAAGGTAACCGATATCACGCAAAGAATCAGCTCGTTGAAGTGGCAGTGGGCTGGTCACACACTCAGAAGAACGGATGGCCGATGGGGCAATAAGGTTCTAGAGTGGAGGCCGCGTTTAGGTAGACGAAGTGTTGGTCGGCCATTGACCAGGTGGGAAGACGATCTCCGTGCGGTGGCCGGTCCGTGTTGGATGCGAGTGGCAAGGGATCGGCCATCTTGGCGTTCATTGAGGGAGGCCTATGTTCAGCAGTGGACGGATAGAGGCTGATGATGATGATGATGATGATGATGATGAAATAGTTCATAGTACAAAGACCTATAGGAATTTAGATTAACTTGGTTATATTTTATGCAGTGTTGTTTTTTTAGCAGTTGAAGGATAAAGGCTGATGATGATGATATATACATTTGAATATTTACCATGTTTGTAAGTATATTTTTTGTGGAGCTCGATATTTCGACATTGTCTTACAAGACTCCTTTCTCCGACGAGCTCCGCAAAATGGTAACAACATGGTAACTACCCCGTTTAAAATAGTTTTCAATAAGGTCAATCACACACTCAGAAGAACGGACGGCCGTTGGGGCAATAAGGTTCTAGAGTGGAGGCCACGTTTAGGTAGACGAAGTGTTGGTCGGCCATTGACCAGGTGGGAAGACGATCACCGCACGGTGGCCGGTCCGTGTTGGATACGAGTGGCAAGGGATCGGCCATCTTGGCGTTCATTGAGGGAGGCCTATGTTCAGCACTGGACGGATAGAGGCTGATGATGATGATGATGATGAAGGTAAATCATGTCTATAATATATCAATTAAACCCATCTCAATTAAGAAACGGGTTTTTTGTAGAATGTGTCAAGTATATTGACACACAAAAACAAATAACATACTTTTAACTTATAGTTTACTTATTCTTCGGGAATATTAGTAGGGGTACCACAACCTTTATTTTTCTTCAGCTAATCAACTTTGCTGTGTTGATGGAAGGAATGTTCCCATTAGATTGAAGAATTTACTCTCTACTATTTTTCTCTCTGATTCACCAACCAGCTTATTTGTTGCCTGCAGACGCAACAAATGCCGTTTTCCTTATTACGTAAGAACAGGGAGTGTAATATTAATTAATAAATTGATACATTACCGATGTAAAAGTGCTGATCCATCGAAAACATGGCCGAAACGCTCGGAGCCTATTTGATTGGCTCCGGAACCGTTACGAAGAAGCGTGCCGTTTAACCACGAAGGTATTTTTCCTAAAAATATATATACATATTTTTAAACAAAATATGGGTCCTATAACTCTGTGCGGTCTAAGTGGCTAATTATACCGGTGCGAAGAATGGCCTGAGCCGCGCTCTAGTCTGCATGGCTACCACCGTACTGTATTTTTCTTCTATTAAATTAAAAATAATTAAAACAGTTTTACTGTGTTTCAGAAAGAAGGACAGCAGAAGCACTGTAATTATTGGAACATAGGTTTAAACCTACATCTTGGATCGGGCAACACATGAATGTGTTTCTGGGATACCGGTAGCCTACCCAATTAAAAATAATAAAAAAGATCAGTACCGTGATAGATCATTATCTAAATAATCATTATGAGCCGGTATCTGACTCATTACGATGAATCTCTGCGAGCGTGACCGAGCAATAGATAAACCATTACATTATGATTAATGAAATTACTCTTCAAAAATAAAGTTAAAACTTTTAAAGTTGTACAATTCCGTCAAATAATTATTACGTAACTTTGACCGTGTCAAAAGAAATATTTTTGAAGTGAAAACTTCTGTCGGTGCACCGCACACAGATTTTTGTGGGGCATAAATGAGGCTGAACCGTCATTCTCGAAGGTGAAAGGCTCGATCGCGTGAACTCGGGACTGCCGAGTGTGCGCGAGCGAGAAACTTCACAATGATTGAAATATCACTGCTGTATAAACGTGGTATACACCGATTTAAAATCATAAAAATAAAAAGCAGAGGACCACAGATGAATCCTTAAGGAACTCTTTTTAATGGTTAAAGAAAAGTACTATCACATTGATAACGAAAAAGGTTATACAGACATAGTACAAAGTAAAGTGTCATAAAAATAATAGTTTACAAAACTAAATAAAAATGCTAGAAAATCGAGTTCAAAGATTTCTTTTTATACCCTCATACATATAGGTGATGAGGTGAAGCTAATTCCAGACAACCTTTGTGTTGATGAGGGAGAAAAAAAACACAAACATGGTATAAAGCATAAAAAAATTAAAAACCAACACAATAACAAAAACATATAACATATTATAATAATACACATAAACAATACTAATATATTATGTACATAATTATCATTTATCATTATTATAATTAATTATACGTACATACAAGTAAATACTCACTATATACTTACCATACAACATATTGATAAAGGCATAACAGATGCAACGAAAACAACAAAACAAAAGGAAATAATAGTCACTGACAGCACAAATCCAAATAATGAGATTGGACTTGTAATCCGGTCAATTTAGACATCCGAGAGTGTGGTAACTATACCACTGCTACTGCACTCGAGGTGCTGACTGCAGCAGCACCTCGAGTTTTACAACCTAATGTTATCTTAAGTATAGTAAAAACATAAATTTGTGCAGTAGTGACGGGGCATCAGCGCCTCGGCACGCCTCAGCCGAACTCAATTCACTTTCTATTTTAAGTTTTATTGCCCTATCTATTCAATTGATGATTAATCGAAGTTTAATCATCGTAAGTACGTGAAGAAGAGGGGACCTCTTCTTATAAGAGAGGTACAAAGAGCAGCTCCCTCGGTTCAATTTGCTTCGCCCAAGGTGCTGGGTTCCTGAAGCTACTGAGCCTCACCGCCACGACAAGGCTTGAATCTTGGTAGGGAATATACTAGTAAGATACTTGATATTTGCCATTCTTAATCTATACTATAATATAATATTCTAAAGCTGAAGAGTTTGTTTATTTGTTTGAACGCGCTTTTTTTTTTTTTTTTTTTTACGCCGGGAAATGCTCTGAGGCATCCCGCCTGGGAAGTGGGTCTCCCCAGGTGGGTATGTGGGACTCGCTGCGCCCGAGATGGTAAATGCGCTGCGCATATAAGAGGGGTACAAAGAGCCCCCTCGGCTCAATTGGCTTCACCCAAGGTGCTGGGCTCACCCTAGGCTACTGAGCCCCACCGCCACGTCAAGGCCTGAACCATGGTGGGGTGTTTGAACGCACTAATCTCAGGAACTACATGTACGATTTGAAAAATTCTTTCAGTGTTAGATAGCTCATTTATCGAGGAAGGCTATAGGCTATATAACATCATGCTGTGACTTATAGGAGTCGAGTAACGCGGGCGAAGCTGCAGGCAACAGCTAGTTATAAATATATTTAATGCATACCAATGTCAATCTTTTTTTTTTTTTTTTCTTTTACGCCTGGAAATGCTCTGAGGCATCCCGCCTGGGGAGTAGGTCTTCCCAGGCAGGTATGTGGGACTCGCTGCGCCCGAAAAGATGGTAAGTGGACGCAGCTCTACCCACTAAAACCCGGCGAGTGCCACCAGTGCCGCCTTGGTGAGGTGCCCCGGATCTGTTAAGCTAACAGGGCACCTCGACGGCTAGTCAGTCCCACAAGGGACTGACGCCACCTCCACAGAAGGGTTGTCCCGCACCACAGAACAACCCCTCCCAACGTCGGGACAGTACAATGGGGTGAGGTGAATGAATCCTCGCCCCTTGCCCCCTACTCTTTTGTCCCCTCTTCTTATAAGAAGGGTACAAAGAGCCCCCTCGGCTCAATTAGCTTCGCCCAAGGTGCCGACTCACCCTAGGCTACTGAGCCCCACCGCCACGACAAGGCCTGAACCATGGTGGGGAGCATACCAATGTCAATCTGTTGCAAACAGTCATAACTACAATTGAACATGCAATCTGCACCCGCGCATCAAGCAGACCTTACAGTTAACGTCAGACTCTCCGGTACATTATGCAGTCCATTTATCGCACTTTTATGATCAGTGGCAACTCATCACCAACGACAAAATATATTTATGCCGAGATATGCTCTCTGCCTACGGTACACACACAAGTAAGAACAAAACCAGTCTACTGCCGTTGGCGATAATTTAAAAGATAAAAGAATACGTAAGAGAATTTCATGATCCATTGAGTTGAAGTCTAAAGTCAAGTAAAGCCAGCGCTGTTAATTGCTTACGATCCATACCTAATCTGATATAATCATACGTCAGTAACTTTGGTTAGAGCGGTAGTGGAATTGGAAAGAGTTAAGAATTTTATTTTAAGTAAGAAAGTATGTTAGACTTTTGAAACAAAAGGTAAAATGAAAATAGGGCGATAATCGGCTAGGGAGATAGGGTTTGACTTTTTGGGTGGCAGAATGACATTCTTCCTCCTTCCAGATAGCTGGGAAAGCACCAGATAGACAGGAGTAATTAAATATAATATGAACGAGAATTGGTGCAATTTTGTCAATCATAGTGATCCTTTCGCGACTAATACTATCAGCACCAATGTCATTCGAAGGTAATTCATTCACCGAAAGAATTCATAATTAAAAAAATGACGGGAAATGCTACCCAGGTAGGTATGTGAGACTCTGACGCACTAAAACCCGGCGAGTGCCACCAATGCCGCCTTTGGTGAGGTGCCCCGGATCTGATGAGCAAACAGGGCACCTCGACGGCTAGTCAGTCCCTCAAGTGACCGACGCCACCTCCACAGAGGGGTTGAAGAGCCCGCACCACAGAACAACCCCTCCCAACGTCGGGATAGTACACTCGGGATAGTGGTCACTCCATTCTCCCATGGGGCGAGGATGGGTTCCCATCCTCGCCCCTTGTCCCCTGCTCTTTTGTCCCCTCTTTTTAATAAGGAGCTCTATAATTGAATTTATAAATTATGATAATGGCATAATCAGTTCGGACTAATTCGTATGTTAATTTTTTATTGTAGTTTCTTTAATACACTACTCATTTAATACTACTTTTTTAATCTGTTATTATATAGTCCATAACGGTATTGAGAAATCTCAGAATTTCGGCCTCTGAAGAATCTTCTGCCTAAATCTTCTTCCGCACTACGCAAAAATGTCCTACTAAAGCTTGTTTTGGATTAATTATATTACATTATAAACCGCAGATAGTTAATAAACAATCTGCGGAGGAATCCACACAAACATCGCTCCTGGGGTTACCTGTAGGAGTATGTAAGTACCTGTGAGATCTCCCGTTATAGGCTGCAGGATTTCCTCTTCGCAAGTCCTTAGGTACACGCTCATATCACAGTGGGGATATAGATTATCAGTCGCTGCCATTTTGCTGCGGCAACGGCTCACGTTTGAGCCAATGTTTGCAAACTGAACGAAACTCAAAGGTACAAGCAAAATTTACGTTATCTATAGATATGATACTCAGATAATACGAATTTTCACGATATCTGAATGATTATATCTGAATACTACATAAAACAATATTTAAATATATATCCTTTACATCTTACGTCTCAGGATAGGCAACACATAAATGGGTTGTCGGGGCTTTGGGCTGTAGGTTCCAGTTAAACTAGTATATGTTCATGGGTGACGTCGACAACTTGCCATCAGGTGGCACATCTGCCAGTTTGCCTATCCCACCAATATATAAAAAAGAAATATCCGCCACATTTAGAGAATATCATTGGCCAGGCATCTAAAATGTTGGGTTTTGTGCTCAGAAATTGTAAAATATTTCGATAAAGCAAAACCAAGATTACTCTAGTCTATTCCAGTCTGGTGAGGAGTATTTGGGCGACTTGATCGATATATATTTCGAACCTCACTACAATATATATATATATATTTTTTTTTTTTTTTCATTCTGTATTATATTTGTGACCTCCGCCAATGACACCGAAAGGACAGGTAGTATACACATACACAAATGCATGCCTGCACACACACACATACATACAAGTATTAACGAACTAGTGGTAATGTAAAAGACCGAACCCATTTATTAACATCGTAGGACTAGAACAGAACAGAACAGCCAACACACAAGCACACGCACACGCCAGCATACATGAAAATACGTACACGCCAGGCCATACAAATATATTTACACACTACATACGCAAACATAATATTACACACTCAATACTAACCTGGTCCCATGTTGAGTATGTTGCAGGCAGCAACAAAATGAATATGACTTATTACTTAAGCCATGGCTTTAAAAATTCGGTTATAAAGATGTACCCGTATAACTCTATAATATTATATGTATTACTAATTTCTGGGCAGGACAAATTGTTCGCAGAACAGATGACCGCTGCGGTCGAAAAGTTCTCGAGTGGCGACCACGTACCGGAAAGCGCAGTGCTGGTAGGCCTCCCAATTGGTGGACCGCCAACCTGGTAAAGGTCGCAGGAATCCGCTGGATGCGGACGGCGCAGGACCGGTCGTTGTGGAAATCCTTGGGGGATGCCTACGTCCAGCAGTGGACTCGTATTAGCTGAAGAAAAAAAAATCTTATAGTTACTACTTTTTGTTGTGATTTAACTGATCATGTGGTGTTTACCTATAAGTGATTGATGCAGTATAAGTTGTAAAATTTTGTTTATGTAAAAAACTAATTTTAAGTATATGTGTTATCAGTTGTTTGTACACCATCACATAATTAAAAAGTGCCTTTAGTAGTTCCACATAAACAAAAATTAAAACCGACTTCAAAAAATAATAAACTTAAGAGTAATAAGATAATCGCGTTTCCTTAATTTTTGTGCCTGCAACTTATAATCAACTTGTTCTTCTACTAATGTACAATCTTTGCGGTTACGTCATTATTGTTTCTTTTGAAGTCGGTTTTGGAAGATCGACTATTATATTTTAAAGTATAATACATATCTATTTATTATACTTTAAAGATATTTTAAAAGACAATTATATATAAAAATAACTGTAATTAACCTTTATATTTAGATGTGAAGAAGGCTTAAAATAAAAAAATAATGCTCGAGGCAAAATTTTTACTAAAATTCTTTCTTTATTAACTTAACCTAAGCCCAGGTGCATTCTACAGACAGAGAGCATTTTGATTTTTTTATCTATATATTAAAAGTTGTATTATATAGCGGTTTTATTCTCATCATCTCAAGAAGGTGCGAAAACATAAAAAATGATTATTAGTCGCCTGAAAAGAATTTTTGGTGTGTCTTTGACTAATAAATCAATTCAGATCTCTATTCCTAATTTCCTGTATCCCTTCTGGACCCGGGAATGAATTGCGTATATTTAATCATGTTTTTAAAATAATTATTTTATTTGGAGAGCGAATTTTAAAAGTTAAAAAAGGGCTTACTACATTTAAAATTGGACCCAATTAAAATTGACCTAGTTTATGATAAACATCTCTTAAGGTTACACAAGTCGCTCATCTTTCCATACAAACGCAGAACAGTAATTACTACAATGTTTGACGTTGACCATCAAAAACTAAGGATAATATAAATTGATGTCGTCGTTATCTATGTGTGTATGTACCCAAAATCGTAAAAAGAATATACATTTAAGAAAAACAAGCTTCTAAACTTTCGTATTTCAACACTGATTTTAGCCCAACTTTGGGCGTAAATAAATAGTATACCGAGCACGAAAACTCAAAAGTAAAGCCCATACATATATAGTTTAGTTATTCAAAGGATACAATAAATTTATTTTGAAAAGATACACTTATTAGTTTTTCTATAATAACTGTTTTGCTAAAAGGACATTTTCGGAATGAATCATTGTGCATTTCATTCTAGCACGCATGTTCGCGCACTATGTCAGGTGAGATAGCAATCATTTTGTTAGAGTTCGCGCCATCGACTAGTTCAACCTTAAACCTTTTAGTAAATAAAATTAACATAAAAACAATACCCTTACAAGATTACAAGGGCGCTAAGATCCAGATAGGACCATAATATAATATGGACGCGCCATCTGTTAAGCATCGTGTGTATAAATAAAAAAAATATTATCCAACAATCACACCACGTTGACCTAGACCCGTGGTAAGTTCGTAAGAACTTATGTAATAAAATAAAGGAATTTACATAAATACATAATATGTATAATATTATGTATAAGGTATACACGTACATGACTAATGCAGACATCTATATTCATCATACAAATTATCTTTTTCGATTCGAACCCGCAACCGCTGCGTAGCGTCCCGTAGTCTGACCACTCGACCAGCCGGCCGTCAAAATATAGAGTTTATAAGTCTACGATACAACGTATCGTGTCCAGAATTATCCTGTATCTCTGGTTGGTCCAAACAGCTAACGGTTTTGAATCTCTTTAAAATCGGTTCACAAGTTAATGCCCATTGCGAACAAACATGCATTGAAAAAAAAAGCCATAATATTTCACACTTAAATATTTTGGAAATTGCATGTAACATCTATTTCGTCAATTCCATAGTAGGTATAAATGCCATCCCCACCATGGTTCAAGCCTTGCCGTGGCGGTGGGGCTCATTAGTCTAGGGTGAGCCCAGCACCTTGGGCGAAGCTAATTGACCCGACGCGAGGGGGCTCTTTGTACCCCTCTTAAAAGAAGAGGGGAAAAAACCCCAGGGGGCAAGGGGCGAGGACGGGGACCTCACCCCATTGTACTGTCCCGACGTTGGGAGGGGTTGTTCTGTGGCGCGGGACGGCCCCTCTGTGGGCGTGGTGTCGGTCCCTTGGGTGACTGATTAGCAGTCGAGGTGTTTGCTCATTAGATCCGGGGCACCTCACCAAAGGCGGCATTGGCGGCACTCGCCGGGTTTTAGTGGGTAGAGCAGCGTCCACTTACCAGCTTTCGGGCGCAGTGAGTCCCACATACCCGCGTGGGGAGACCCACTCCCCCGCGGGATGCCTCAGGGCATATCCCGGCGTTTAAGAAAAAAAAAGGTATTAATGCCATCTGCTCTTGTTTGAAATTCCCATCGCGTTTTTCCATCAAATCCGCCATGGCAAGTAGTGAACATACCCCAGGAAAATAAACTATTCCACCCGGAGGAACCTTTATTGTGCCGAGTTATATTAGATTAGGTACATTCAGGAACGTACCCCAGTCCTGGCTATATGCAAGCATTTCCCTGCGGTAAAAAACCTAAAATGCAGTTGGCGGCAAAATAAACTTTCCTCAAGCTCAGATTTCTTTCCAAAACATGCAAAGCTGCTGCAAGAAAATAATGAGCAGGATGTTGCCAACGACGGACGCGTTCGCCAAAGCGAATCTCACCCATCGTTAACTTGTTTATCTTTTTCCTCTTTCTATGTATTTTTATATAATAATTTTTTACCTGCCATTAAATAGATTTTATATAATAATAATATCAACCCTTATATGACCCACTGCTGGGCACGGATCTCCTTCTCGAAATCAGGCGAGGAGGGTGTTGGGCTTGAGTTCACTGATGCGCTGGCCCAATGCGGTTTGGTGAACTTCACACACCTTCAAAGACTTTTAATCTCATCAGGTATGCAGGTTTCCTCACGATGTATCCTTCACCGCTAGATTTTGTACTTACAAAATAATTTATTTACATTACGCACGTGTTTGTGAATTTTCTGTAAGCATATTTTAACACTAAATGATTATTTTATCTCCAAATGATAAATATAATGAAATCGGATTTTCACTTCTTACAAATCCATAAGTTCAAAGTCTTTTATTAAAAGATTGTAATCTATAATTATAGTATTAGTCTATAATTCAAAAGCTATTTATCTTTTATCAGAATTATATATAAATAATACCGAATATTTAAATTATTGGTAATATTTAAAAAAAGAACATTTTTTAAACAGTAAGGTTAACTAATTACTAAATAAGTGTGGTTTGTTCCGAAAGTTGTACAAAGTTTGTTGTAAATGAAAGAAACACTACTTTTTGTACCAATTATTAGGTCTTTACCTATGAAATTGCCGTTTTGTATGAAAAAAATTAAACGATTTTTTTCATGTATTTTTTATTTGTATTAATCGAAGTAATCACCCATGCAATCAATGCATCTTTACCAACGCAGTGGCAGTTTATTGATGCCCTTCTTAAAGAAATCAGCTGGACGGGAGGCAACAAATTCTTCAAAGGCATTTTGTACTGCCTCTCGGGTATTGAATTTTTTTCCCGCCAAGACTTGGCGGGAAAAAAATTCAATACTTTATCCAAATTCTGGAAAAAGTAGTAGTCTGTAGGCGCAAGGTCTGGTGAGTAGGGCGGATGACGGAGAGCTTCCAACCCCAGCTCTGGCAACTTGGAGACCGTCTGCCATGCAGTATGAGGTCGCGCGTTGTCGTGCAGGAGCAGCGGAGACGAGCGATTGACCAATGCTGGTTGGAGATGTGCCAGCTTCTCCATCATTGTGTTCAGCTCTTCACAGTACACATCTGCAGTAATGCTCACCCCGTTCGGTAAGAAGCTGTGATGAATCACACCAGCGCTAGACCACCAAACAGTGAGCATCACTTTTCTAGGGGTAAGTTTTCGTTTAGGGCATTGTTGGGTGCTGAACCAGGATTCAACCAACTTGCTGAGCGCTTGCGGTTATCAAACAGAATCCATTTTTCATCGCAGGTAACAATGCGGTTCAAAAATCCTTCATTTGTGTGTCTGTTGAGCAGTGTAATGCACGTCTCGACGCGTACTTTGCGCTGGCGATCATTGGGTTCGTGGGGCACCCAATCTTGCCAATTTGACGCAAATGGACCAATATTGTTTCGACGCTAACGTCGAAAACTGCTGCTAATTAAGCCGTAGATTGTGTATCATCAGCTTCCACAATCGCCTTTTATTCGTCATTGTCATTCCAAAGTCTTCGGACGACCGCGAGGTTCATTTTTCAGGTCGAAATTTCCAGAAAGGATCCGAGCAAACCAATAACAGGTGGTGCATTGATTTGTAGTGTTAGCTCTGTAAACGTCGTTGATGCGTGCCGCTTGTGCCGCGTTGCTGCCACGACGGTACTCATATTCCATAATTACTCGAATTTTTAACGTATCCATGATAACGAAAACGATTGAAATGCGATGAAAATGTAACACTAATCAATAAACAAATGACTACTTTTGGAAAAAGAATTCCATGTTTTTTAAAAAAAAAATAATTTGAAATTCAAATTCTTAGTCAAACAAAAATTATTTTGATTTGAAATGGCCAGTACTGCAGAACGGCAATTTCATAGGTAAAGACCTATTATTATTTATTGAAAAAATAAAAAAAGATTAATTTTAACGGATGGACCATTAAAAAAAACTGATAAACATCAGTTTTTTATAAACGATAAATTAAATTTCTATGAAACACAAGTATTATGTATGTAACCAAATTAAGATTTTTTTAAATAAATGTTTTTAACGCTAAATAAAATTTATGAAATCAACAAAAAAAACTTGAGTAACAAATATTATTTTGCAACATAAAAACTAGGAATTCTCATGACTATTAAGTAGTTTTAATTAGATGTCAATGTTTTTTTTTTCGGAATGATCTATGCTAACTAATATTATGGATTAGTTTGAGCCAATTTGGCTCACTTATGGTTTGTTAAAGTGGGGGGGTGACTACACGGCCTCCTGGCGTCGGATTGGACTGTCAATGTAAGTCAAAGAAAATGATGTGAAATCAAAAATGAACAAACATATTATTATATCGGAAGATATATCTTCCCTAACAAATACTAGTTCACATTTCACAAATAAAAAAATGCAAAGGTTCTTGCAGAATGCAGAGCGCTGTACCTACGTGTACCTAGGTAACACTGAAAATGTTTAGAAAATGAAAAACGGCTTAATGTAGAAAGTTGCCAATACTTTTATTGTTTTTCGAAGTAATCTCCGTTTCCATCGTAGAAAACACGATGTGTAGAAAACACATCGTCGCATTCGATGGAACCACTGCGAAAAGCAGTGGGCCCATTCTTCCTTAGGAGTCTATTCTATGGCATTTTCGTACGCTTTCACCGCATCTTCAGGGCTCGTAAAGCGAATACCTCGAATTTTATCTTCAGTTCTTGGGAATAAATGAAAGTCGCAGGGCGCCAGGTCAGGACTGTAAGGCGGATGACTCATTATCTCGACACCTGCCATAGTCAAATATTCAACAGTCCGTCTTGCGGATCGCGCTGAAGCATTGTCGTGGTGAAGGAGGATCCTGCTTCGAGGGCGCTGCTGTCGAATTTTTTCCAAGACAACAGACAAACAGCGATTGACATACCAGTCTGCAGTAACTGTCCTTCCATCTTCTAGCACAACTGTCGCGAACTGACCTTTCCGACCAAAGAATGAGGCAATCATCTTTTTTCCTTGACTTCTTCCTTTCTTTACCTTAGTAGGCCGATCCTCGAAAGGAAACACCCACTGAACTGATTGTCTTTTGGTTTCGGGTTCGTAGCAATATATCCAGCTTTCATCACCTGTGATGATGTCAAATACAGCATTTGAGTTACCGCCGTTGAACTTATCTGTCCGTCATAGTACCAGCAGTATTTTGAAAACGTTAGTTGATCATTTTGAGAGTCCGGTTTGGAGATACTGGACGAAGGCGCATGTCTCTGTATAAAATTAAAAATTAAAATATTTACAAAATTAGGTAAACCTCAGTAAGGTCTACTAACATTAGTTGTAAGTATATTTTTTGCGACTAACATAATTATATGGATTTTAATCTGAAATAAATGTATTATTATTATTATTATTATTATCTAACATTTGGCGACACCAGTCCATGCGGAGGCGTTTCTGGTCGTCGGTTAAAGTATGGGGAATCCATCTGGTACAAAGCTTCCTGACGCCTAAATGTTCGTGTAATATTTTTTAAACTTGACTCATACCAATGCCTAGGCTTGCCCGTATCTGCTGATAGATCACTCTCTTATCTTTCTCTATCATGCGTCGCACAGCACTGATGTTATCTTCAGTAGTCGCTGTTAAAGGACGTCGGATCATCACTGAGATTGCTACGTTCACGCTTAAACTCGTTAAACCAATTGTAAATAGTGGCACGAGATGGGGCTTCATTAAAAATGCTAATCGCAGCCTATCATAGCTTTGTTGTTGAGTAAGCCCACAACGAAAGTCATAATAAATCATTGACCGAAAATTTTCTCGCGTTATGTTCATTTTCACGTGTAACAAGAGTTTTACATTTGCCGCCAATTCACAAAAACAAATGACAAATGAATGCAATAGACTACATTAGGTTACCAAAGAGTTCTAAAATTGAAATTCAAAAAAAGTTTTCATGTTCAATGTTTCTAACTGGCCAGTTCTAAACATTTTCAGTGTTACCCACGTATTTATTCTTTACGGCGCACAATAATTGAACCGAATGATTCGGCCGAAATATTTAAAAATATGAATTTTATTGGTTTTAGTATTTGATGCTATAACGGCACCAGAAATTCATCATCTGTCTAACTTCACGGTTCATGAGATATAGCCTGTTGAAAGGTGGACAGCAGAGTCGTAGTAATTGGGTACCTGTTTCATCCCTTGGGTACGGAACCCTAAAATTGTTCATTATCTATAAAAATATTAAAGTATACAATTATTTGTTTATGAGCTTATCCGCTATTTATCACTTTCATGATTATTAACAATCCAAAGAGTTTTAAATACGAGACACGAGTAAAAGACAACACAAAAATTTCGTATCGTTTGCATTTTATTTAAGTCTAGTCAAAATCATTTATGCTACTTGTTCAAAAACCATCCGTGGAAGCATTTCGGCACAGACGAGGGTGTCGTGAAATATGCGCGAGCAACTTCTTTTAATGATGAAGCGTCAAGAACAAGCAGCTGTGCTGAGTTCTCCTCCTTGCCATGTAGAAGTACGCTCAGTAAAATACCATCATCTTCTGACTGAAATAAAAAGAAATAATTTCATCCAACATAAACATCATTATCATCATCTACATTCTCGTCAGAGCATTGTTTGACACCATGATATTGACCAAGGAATGATTCTATAATATAATATCAACCCATTAACCACTATTGGGTGGTCTCCTCCTCGAAATTAGACGAGGAGGGTGTTGGGTTGGTTCACCGATGCGCTGTCCCAATGCGGGTGTGTGAACTTCACACACATTCAAAGACTTTTTAATTTAAGGCAAGCAGATTTCCTCACGACGTTTTCCTACATCAATGAGTAAGCGATTGTCTCATGTTCGGGTGCACGGAGAATTTTAATAAAAACTTATTTCATGGCACCGATCAGGATCGAACCCAGATTTCTAACTCGAGAGGCCGAGCCCATTCCCAATAGGTCATCGTCGCTCACTCAAGCAATGGTTCTAGTATAATAAAATGGAATAGATATTCCGCGAGGGTTTATAATTATAGATGCGTTAAGTTTAAGTATATCTTCCATACAAGGCAATTGGACAATTATGCGAAACTATTGTGCTAAGTTAGGCAACGCACTGATAAGTATTTTAGGACCAGTGAAAAATTGAGCGATTTCTTGAACAATTTCTTATCAAAAACCAACAAGTGGTTCGTGATGCTAATGAATGCAGAAGATAAACACAGAAACGTACGTAATACACGATTACCAAAATTAGTACCTAACCAATTACTCACGATAACGCATATACGATAATAAATTGAACGATAACGACAAGGCAGCTTGTAAGCTGCAAAACAGTAGTGCCACACGCTCCGGGGCCCTCCGTTGTTATGAGAACTCGATATGTATCGATAGCTGATATCAAAATCGTACGACGCAAAATAAATATTAAGAGTGATATGTAAAACGTTGACCTGGTAAACTTCAACTACACGTTGAGTCATCGGATCCATTTTTGATCATCAATATTATGTTGCTCAGTTTTGTACTCAATTGTTTCGAGAAGTGAGAATCTTAAGAACCACTCTAGAAACTTTTTAGTAGTAGGTACCTATTGTTTTCTAATGTTTGCGCGAATTTCACTCATTATAATGAAACAATTTTTACGGATTATTAAACAGCGAATCACACCACCATCCAACACAGTTAGCTACCGTGGGTAAATCTTTGTTACAGAGAGCACAAGGGTCTGTGATGAGCAGCACCTGGAGACCGAACTTCAACATGTCAAGTACTGCGTGACAACAAGCTTCGGGTACCGCGTCTCCGTCACAGTGAACGTGTAAAACCAGCCACCGTCGAGCGAGTACCTGCTGTGTACGACGAGTACCTACCATTTATGAAAGGCGTCACTGACAAGATTGGCTTCATCCTAAAGCGAGCTTCTATTAAAACTTATTTCAAGCCGCCTAAAAAGATAGGTCAATTCTTACCATCTGTCAAGTGTCATATACCCTTACAAGATGCAGGAGTATACAAGCTTGATTGTGATTGTGGCCTCTCTTATATAGGCCAAACCAAAAGATCAATTAAAACTCGCGTTAAAGAATATATAGCTGACTTAAAACACCGTCGCTACACTAAGTCTGCAATCTGTGAACATAGTCTAGACAAAGCTCGCCATTATATCAGATTTGATAGACCACAGATACTCGCAAAAGAACACCGATTCCAACCAAGGATGATCCGCGAGGCTATTGAAATTAAAAAACATCCAAATTTCAATAGAGAAGATGGCTGGCTCTTACCACCTGCTTGGGATCCCATTATTAAAATAATTAAATCAAAAACCAAGCAAAATATGCCACAGATTAAAGATACAGTTAGCACTTTCTGCATAAGAGGACTTATCAAAATAATGATGTATCATAGGGTAGTTTCGAATAACTTTGTAATGATAGGACATCTGTCACCTCAGTCCTCCCGTGACCATGGTTGCTGTAAAGTATCCGAAACGTCGGGCTTGTAAAAATCTTAATAAACCGCGATAAAATCCGTAAAAAATGTTTCATTATAGTAGGTACCTTTAATAAAATACAATAAAAAAGTACGCAATTTTTTAAGTTATCAGAAGACGTAAAACTAGGTCTCGTTGAGAGTAAGGAGTTGGCCTGTCTTGATTTTCTTGCCCTAATGCCTAAACACCAGGGTGTCATCACTGTAGCAGTGAAGAGGACAATGCTGATCACACCCTGGCGGAGTGCCCTGCGTGGGCGCCAGAAAGGGCGGACCTCGTGACCGAGGTCGGCGCCGACCTTTCACTCTCTGCGGTCATCCGCGCGATGACCGGCAGTGAGAGTTCATGGGAGGCAGTCCTCTCCTTCTGCGAAGTCGTGATGCCACAGAAGGAGGAGGCGGAGCGGGTGAGGGAGCGCACTGGTGCCCCTTCTCGCAGGAGAGCGCGGCGGCGACAGGCGGTCGCACCGCCGTGAGGGACCTGTGTGTGGCCGATCGGGGGATCTGCCGCGCGCGCGTAAGTTTCGTGCTATAAGGCACCTTTAGGTGTTCGGGGTGCCTTAAGTGGAGTAGAAGGAGGGAACGCCATCCCCTGCCTTCAGAGGAGAGTGCCTCCAGGCACACCGTCGCCGGTGCGGGCCATACCATAGTTCCCGCACCGGGCCAGTACGATTAGAAGAACACCGCTGGGGTTTAGTGGGTAGAGTCTGCGCCCACTTTACCATCTTTTCGGGCGCAGAGAGTCCTACATAACCCCCGGGCTCGGAGGTATGCATCAGAGCATTCCCCAGCTGAAAAAAAAAAAAAAATGGCCTAAACACCACAAAGCTGTTTTGTGGAAGATGTTAGCAAGATGATGGTCCCCATGCACACACAAAACAATGCGTGTACCTTCTTTTGGGCCCAAAATTACAACGTCCTCAAAATGATAATATTTTTTTAAATAACTATTTCACTCCATTACTCACTTTGGCATTTGGCCTTGGGACGAAGATAGCCTCGCTGGGACTACAGTCGCCTTCTTGCCATGTCGATACTTCACCCGACTTTACGTTCACCTTCGCTATCTGCGAACAAACACCTGTTTTACCTGTGCACAATAATCTTGGCCTAAGTACACGTATTGTACTTAGAAAATATATTTTTTTATAATTTGAAAGATTTCTCTTACCGCGCCAGCGAATTCCGAGTCTATTTCAGTGACTATTCCGTAGAAGTAATTGTAAGGCTTGCCTGCCAACATAATCATAAATCATAAACAACATTTAGAAATAATCACAATATTAATCAAATGTAGTAATAAATAAACCTTTTAAACATTATGGTCATTTACCGGTAGCGCTGTGCCGCGCTCCCGGCTGCATGGGTACCACCATCTTGCTTGTTTCTCCCGTGAAATAGCTTTGCTGTGTTTCGGAGAGAAGGGCAAGACAGGCAGTGTAATTACTGGCATCGAGACTTAACATCTTATGTCTCAGGATAGGCAACACATAGATAAGTTGCCTGGGCTCGTTCCAGGTAAACTAGTTTATGTTCATGGGCGACGTCGACCACTTACCATCGGGTGGCACGTTTGCCAGTTTGCCTATCCAACTAACATTAAAAACTACCATTAAAGAAGAATTGAAATCTGCGCACTACCGGTGGAGCTTGTGTCACGCTCCCGTCTGAACGGGTACTAACATCCTGCTTGTTTCTTCCGTGAAAAAGTTTTGCTGTGTTTTGAAGAGATGCGCAGAAGAGGCAGTTAAATTACAGTCCTGGGAGGATCCTCCTAGAATAGGAGGATTGATCTTACATTCACTACTCCTTTTAATAAACTTTTCTTAATAAGCCATTAAGTTATTTGATACATAATATTTAAATATTATGTATCAAATAACCATTACTAGTCTTACCATTGTGTCGTTTATAGTTAAGGGTTGGCAATTCGCATCCAATATCGGCGAGGAGACGTGTCCGCACTTTGGTTGATTCCGGTGCGTCCAGTGGAATCTCGAGTCGCTTGGGCCTAGTATGAGACCAGGATTTATATTTTGGATCAGTGGACATTTTCTGAAAGTAAAAAATATTACCTTAATAATAACAAAGCCATGATAAAAAAACAGGGTTAAACTAGCATTCACGCGGTTTTTACAACTATTTGAATATTTGCAACAAAGCCGCAAAAGGGTACATTATCGGAAGACTCGGCTGCTCGTCAAAATCGTTAATGGTTTAACTCAAACCTAGATAACTTATTCAGTAACTAGGAAAGGTAGGTCTAGGAACACTGCCTGTCATGCTTTTCTTTCCAAACCTGATTGGAGGAAGGAAAAACAGGTTGATTTTTATTTTGTGTCTATAAGTCATTTTTTTTTACCTTTATAACATCCACATACATCATGTCAATCTGCTTGGTATCTTTATATGAGCACAGATCCAATATTAGTTTTCCGTTCTCTTCGTGGCAGTTAATCGTGTGCAAGAAGAAAATAGTGTCCGCTAGATATCGTTTTACTTCACCTGTCTTACGGTGTATTAGAACTATTTGCGTCTGAAAATATAAGCATAGTGTTAAGGAAATAATTTTTAATAAATTAAAAACTATCTTATTATTAAGGACTTAAGCGCCCAATGCTGATTCTGTGAAATTTTGATGATGATTCTAAAATTAGCATTATGTACGAAGGCACCCCACAATCTACGAAGATACCCCAACACATGTACGAAGCTACCCCATGAGTGGGGTACATTCATACGATTTCTACTTGTTTTTAAATCGCCATAACTTAGCTACGCTTCTTTCTATAAACAAGTCGTCTAAGCCCTAAGGGAATGTTATAGGCAAATATATAAGCAATCTAGCATTGCTGAAATTGTTTCCTTTCCGTTTTTCTGCTATAATAGGACTGAAGTGAAAAGTGTATGAAAAAATAATAATATATAAAAGAGCAAAGAGTTCAGAAATAACTATTTACAGAGTAAATAATAAAACATAGTAATATAAAAAAAAATCGACCAATATACTGAGTGGTGATGAGTGACAACAAAACGACATTAATTTATTCCACTTATTGGGTAGGCGTGGCGATTTGACATCTAAGACCCTAACAGAGGTTCGAATATGGTGCGTTCTGCACCGCGACCTTAGTGTGCTCCAGACCATATTCAATGGTATGTTTAGCGGTCCGCCGCACATTATTATTTTGATTGACTTGTAGTGATCACGTTTTAATTTAATGTCGTTATGTCATCATCACTCTGTATAATCATTCATTTTCAAATGAATGCGTGCGAATAAATGAATGGTTTACACACGTAAACATTGGAACTCAATGCACAGATTTACCTCATGTTCTGGATATTCCTTTAGAATGGATCTGTGTGGTCTGTTAGCAATGTGAGAGGCGACGGAGTTGGTGACAGCTATCGACATAGGGTGCTCGATCAACACGAAGTAATTTTCTGATACACCTGCAAAATTAGTCAAAGTAGAAATATTGATTATTTCAGTGAACAAGAATAAGGTTAAGTATTAAGACAAAACAGCAAATCGCCTGATGTTCATAAAAATCACCCAGCACCTCCATCTGTTTTAATGTTTTCTAAAATACTGTATTGCTTTATGTGTGGCATTAAAAGCACTTTATTAATCTGCAGTAGAACGACATAATTGAAAAAAAGGAATAATTGAAGGCATTTAATGATAATGTAATAAACGAATACACACCAAAAGAATGCATGTACGCTGGGTGCAGGGGCCACCTTGGTTCAAAACTGCCTACAATTTCAGCTGACTTGAACATGTCACCTGAAACAAATCGTTTAATTATAAGGCTTATAGCCCCAAGAAAGCGATTTCAGATCAATATATTATAAGCAATTTTTGTAGTGAAACTTCATTGCGCGCATGAGAGTAAAATTTTTACTGATGAAACATCACGAAAATGTGCAACGTTTTTGTCCAAGAAGAGGGGGAGAGTGATTGAGAGAGAGTGAATAAGGGCGAACGTAGCATGAAGCACATAGCCATGGAGTGAGAGCAGGGAGCGCGCGAGTGAGAGAGAGAGAGGGAGAGAGTGAAATACAGCGAACGTCACATCGCTAGTCTCGGAAATTTAAAGCTTTAGATTTGTATAAATATAAACGAGATTTAAAAATTAGTTTGCCAAATAAGTTTCACTTCTGACATGTGTACTTTGTACACACGTACTTTTTTATATAACTTTTATTATAATATTTACCCTTCTCAGTAAATGGAAACTTAACGACGGCGTGTCGCAGTCCTTTGTCCATGCGGTATATGCCCACGTTGTAAACGTCACCTGCAATAAATCATCAAATTAATAAACAAATGAATCTCTTATAAATAAACAGGTCAATTTTTTACTGAAAGTCTGTCTATAAAAATCCTCAAAATTTTAATTTCTTACGAATTTGACTTAATTTCAAAATTAAGTCAAATAACTTACTACAACTTCTCTATCCATCTAAATCTATCCATGATTATATCAAACAATGATTTGATAAAGAAGGAGAGAATCTTCGACAAGAAATACAGGATAAGCATAGGCTCGAGAGATAACTGGAACATTGACATCGACCACCCAAAAACAACGATGGTCGGCTACACAGATGGATCCAGGAAGGAATCAACAAAGCTGTCAGGGGCTGGCGTATATATCAGCCATCCAACTTAAATGAAAGCATCGTTTAATCTAGGCAGATTCTCCAGCGTATATTCCTCTCCAAGCGGAGATATTCGCAATACTAGAATGCGCCAACATGATTAACCAAAACATCATTAGCGCACATAGGATTGAGAAGGCAGTCATATACAGTGACAGTCAAGCGGCACTGAAGGCCCTCAGTAAGAGGGAGACTACCTCAGCACTGGTCAAAGAATGCAAAAACACCCTGCAAGATCTAGCAGACCAGACTGAGTTAGAAATTGCCTGGGTACCCGGACATGAGGGAAATGCGGGCAATGAAGAAGCAGATAAATTGGCGAGAGAAGGTGCCGATGAGACGTTCATAGGCCCCGAGCCGAGACTGCCAATAGCACACAGGATAACAAAAAATGTTATAACCCTGAGAATAAACAAAGAAACAAACCAGAGATGGAATGACATGAAGAGCTGCAGACAGTCGAAATTCTTTATCTCGACGCTTGACAGCAAGAAGACTAAAGAGTTGCTTAAACTCAATAGGAACAACATCAGAACAGTTGTAGGAATATTGACGGGACACTGCCCATTCAACAGACACCTGTCAATAATGAAGCTAACAGTGTCCAAGAGTGCAAAGAGAAAGAAGAGACCAGTCTGCATTTCATAACGGAATGCTCAGCATATGCATACGCAAGATGGGAGCTGTTTGGAGCGGACGATCTGAAGAAGGAAGATTTAGCATATCTAACTATAAGGCAGCTAAGTAGTTTAGATCAACACGTAGGTTTGAGGGGGTGACACCGGAGGGGCAATTGATAACCCGTCCTCGAATCTAATCCCAGAGGCGAGCCTGGGGAATTGGGTGAAATGGTCCCGTTAATGAGGACTGATCACCCGTCTGGCCTCGCTGGTGTCCCCACCCTTAACTAATAATAATAATACAACTTGACCTTTGCTCTTACACTTTGCTGTTTACTCTGTTTTTAATTTGACTATTTGGAAATGACATTTAATAACATGTTTTTATTAAGGTAAAAATAACCAAAACTGACTTCATAGATACATTTAAATGTGTTAAGTGATACATTGATATAAGTATGTTTTTAATTACCATTGGGCATCACATGAGGATGTGAGGTGTGATGCACTAGCAAAGTGTGGATCAGTGGCTTCTGTTCTAAGGTCTCGAGGGTCTCAGGATCTATTCTAAAAAAACAATTTTCTATAGTCCAATATCCCGGTGACTTTAGTTCGCCTGCGGATTTCCTCATTTCTGATTCTATCACGCTGGGAAATTCCTAGCATAGCCCTAATAAGATTCTGAAGGGTCGGCACTTCAGAAACTCTCAGAAACACTTCAGGTTCTGGAAATCGCAGTGCTGGTAGGCCTCCCACAAGATGGACCGATGACCTGGTGAAGGTCACAGGAATCCGCTGGATGCGGACGGTGCGGGACCGGGCGTTGGTCCTTGGGGGATCCTTGGATAGATCCTTGGGGGAGACCTACGTGCAGCAGTGGACTTGTTTTGATTGAACGAATGAATAATTCCTAATATGATTTCTTTTATCTTTGTAACTACCAAACGAATTAAAATATTTTTTTTGGCATTTGATCGTCCAATCATTTAGGAAGGTTATTATATCCTAGCAGATTTTTTTCTCAATGCTAGGGTGGTTAAACTGGGAGAAACCGGTAGTAAGACATACATATACAGTATAGTTACTACAATATGTACAGAAACTCATCTGCCAGTTTTCCCTTCTGTTTATTATAGATGGGATCCCCATTAAATATATGTTCAAAGATTAAAGTTGCAAAAGATATACTTAAAAAAACTAAAGTTATTATATCCACACTATCGGAAATTGTTCTGTCCCTTTTATGATCAACTTTTCGTTCATAAAAAGGCCACATGGACTGAACAATTTAAATTCTTCACGGTACCTTCAATTTTGTATAATACATTCTTGCACTACATTTCCTATAAGGTCATCTTTCTCTAGGTACTGCTATAATCAAAACTATTTACATACCTATGCAAATAACCCTTAGGTGCTTCAGAAAAAGCGTACATCTCATCTCCGAAAGGATAAACAGATATGGATGCATTGTCAGAGATGTTCTCCATTTGGTTAAAGAATGATGAGAATCTGAAAACATTAACAAATTGACTTTTTCATTATAGTTTCATGAAACGGATTTTATAGAATTCGGGGAGATATGTGGATATCTTTTAGTCGTATGTTTATGCACTAAATTGGGCTAGTGTATAAACATACATATATTTAATATCGCGTTTTTTTTAAGCTATTTAACCCCGAGCCTGTTATGTTATGTAAACGCTTATGTAAAAGCCCTAACCAAAAAAAATCGAAACATCTTAAACTGACATTATTATTTTTACAAATAAAACTGTTTACTTAGGGATATTTACAATGACGACAGGATATTTCGATGACGAAATATCGGGTCCCACGAAAAAGTTTTTACGAGTAAAACATTTGTAGGAAATTTTATTTGAATACCTTTCGAAAATAGTTTGACAGGGATCTGGGACACTCTTTGTCCCAAACTCCGTGATGACCAGTCGGTTTGCCGCGTGATTCCTCTTGTATGAGTTTGACTTTAGAAAACGACAGTTGTAGGATACGTCGCCATCTTGTATAGCAAATCTGTAAAGGTTATTTTTATGTTAGTTCGATAGTCAAACGGGCAGACGAGTCACACGATGGTAAGTGGTCGGCGTCGTCCATGAACATAAACAAGGGGGACGTAAGATGGTAGTCGATTTCCGTGCAATGAGGATCATCAAAAATTACATTATGACACATGAGGAGAGTTTAAAGAATATATTTATAAATTTCACTGGACGGAGACTTGCATTTTATGCCACGTCCATATGTATGACAACGACCATCCTGATTATTTCTTGTGTCATGCAACTTTAGTGCGTTCCTTCTATGTTTTTAATATTACTGTAATTTCTAACACAGAGTTTTGCGACTCAAGATACGCCTAGATCTCGCAGAGCCTGTTAAAGCCCCGCAAGGCATCCATTGTTAGTGTGCGTCCACAGTGAATGCGCGGTGACTAGGGGACCTAGGGGCTATGGCCTAAGGCGGACGCGGCAAACGGAGGGTGGAGGCGTGCGGTGGCCTCAGTGGCAGTTACTAGACAGTTCGATCCAGAGATAGGAGGTATTGAACTCTAAAAAAGATAAACAAACAGATAAATTGTTCTTTTATTTCACTTAATTAATTTCTTGTGATTGTTCGATTACAGTAGTGTGGATGTTTTCTTTGTCATATAGGTGATTTATATTAAATCATACTTATAAAAGTAATAACATAAATATTACGTTTATAAGTATTATAACTATACAAAACGCGCATACGCCGAGCGACAAGTCCGAAATGGTTTGTTGCCGCCGCCATCCGCACCTTAGGTCGCTTGCTGACTAGGCCCGCAGTGCGGCCAAAAGTGGCCAAAACGCGTGGACGGGAATGTTTAAAATCTACGCGCGTTGACTCGCTTCCGCCTTAGTCATAATAATATATATTCTGGACGCAAAGGCGCGTTTCATATGTTTGATATTTCACGCCCTTCGCGTCGTCGCAACTGCACTAGGCTCCGCAATGTGGACGCACACTTAGGCGGTGTTGACTACTGATCTTTTAAGTGACATGAAGTATACCTATGCAAGAGAGCAGGGCCGTCGAAGACATGATTTAGAGAAGTTTCGCCGATCCTGGTCGCTCCGGGTCCATTTCTTATGAGACTGCCTCGCAGCCAACTGGGTATCTCGCCTGAAATATACAACAATGAAACTTAAACCAGTTTCTAGTAATAAATTCTTAATACTTATAGAATAATCAGTAATAAGAGGTAGTGCCATGCTGCATTGCAGCCAAACTGGGCCGGCACGGCCGGGGTGGTAACACCGGCGTCAAGTGACAGCTATGCTGTCGCGTTTCGTGCGGTTTGTGAGGTTCCGGTGGCCCATTGGGGGGATAGGAAAAAGGAGGGTGGCGCATCTGCGTGGCCTTGGTTGTGCGGACGTGTATGGGCGTCGGCGCCTACTCCGTTTGCCCCCTCATGACATTAAAAAATCTATTTTCTCAGCAAGAAGTATAAATTAGTTTTCCAAAGTTGGTTTCGTTAAGCCGGTTACGTCCTTCTAATGACATCTAGATAGAAGAATGGGATTCATGCCAATCTCGACCACCTCGACGGCTAGTCAGTCCCTCAAGAGACCGACGCCACAATGGGGCGAAGTTCCCACCCTCGCCCCTTGTCCCCTCCTACACTTTTTTCCCTTTTATTATAAGATAAAGAGCAGCCCCCTAGGCTTACTTGGCTTCCCCCAAGGTGCTGGGTTCACCTTAGGTTACTAAGCCCCACCGCCACGACAAGGCTTGAACCGTGGTGGGGAGGCCTGACTATACCTCGTAAGGACCTGCCCGACCGCAACTAAGCAGTCCTCGCGACGTCGTGCCACACTAGGCCCTGGTTCCCATCTTGAAGCAGCTGAATGGGCCGGCGCGTCCGGGGAAGTACTTCGCTCTCACATAACATCGACGTCATCGGTTTGTGAGAGATCCAGTGGCCCACACCCCCCCCCCCCACACACATGATAGCACAGAATACTCAAAGACTACCCCAGGAGGGTACCGGTCACGCAAGCACCGGAGAATCCCTCTCTAGGCCTCCGGGCTCAGGACAGGTACTTGAACCCGGAGACCTGGGCAGCCCCGCGTATTCTGGGGGGGGGGGGGGGGGGAATTTGTGCTCAACACAAAAACTGCCCGGGGTAAACGGCGCCGTCGGCAGAAGTCCCCTACCTCTATGACCGTGGATTTCTGTAACATTAGGGGACTTCATACCAATCTTGACGCCGTCCATTACCACCTCCAGACGCCGGCCTTGCTCTTTTTAACCGAGACTCAGATATCCTCTCCGGCTGATAATTCTTATCTCTCTTGTCCGGGGTACAAATTACACTTTTTTGTACCGCGGGCTGGAGTTTGCGCGTACGTCAGAGAGGATGTCTGCTCTCGTCACCTTGGCAGTCTTGAAGGTAGGGACCTCTCCATCCTCTGGTTGCGCATTGACAGCGACGACCATCCCCGCGTCTATGCCTGCCTATATGGTCCTATAGCGGTAATGACGAAACCGACCGACTTGTGGAGCATATTCAAATGGCTACAGATTCCGTACTACAACAGATCCCATCCACAGAGATCGTGATTCTTGGTGATTTCAACGCCCATCTCACCGAGTGGCTCGGTTCTCGTACAACCGATCATGCGGGAAGATCTGTTTACGAGTTTGCCTCAGCATATGATCTGACACAATTGGTGGTATCACCAACTCGTATCCCTGATGTGGAAGATCATACGCCTTCCCTGTTGGAACTTTTGCTGACCTCTCACCCGGACAATTACGTGGTCTCCGTGGACTCTTTTCGCTGGACATATATAAGTCGAGTGGGCCTGACGGCATCCCTCCATTAGTGCTACGAACTTGTGCTCCTGAGTTGGCACCCGTCCTTACGCGTCTTTTCTGGCACTCTTACTCATTAGGCGTCGTCCCATGCTCGTGGAAGACAGCTTTGGAACACCCGATCCCTAAGAAAGGGGACCGCTCAGACCCGTCCAACTACAGACCAATAGCCATAACTACCTTGTTCTCAAAGATTATGGAATCCATAATCAACTGCCAGCTCCGGCGATATTTGGAGGAGCACCAGCTGATTAGCGATCGCCAATATGGTTTTCAACGGAATCGCTCAGCTGGTGATCTTCTAATATTCCTAACGCAACGATGGGCGGAAGCAGTTGAGAGCAAGGGGGAGGCGCTGGCGGTTAGTTTGGACATAGCGAAGGCCTTTGATCGGGTGTGGCATAAAGCACTTCTTGCAAAGCTACCATCTTATTCCCCAGAAATTATATATGTGGATCACCAGTTTTTTGACAGATAGGAGCATTAAGGTCGTTGTCGACGGTGCATGCTCGGACCTCAAGTCTGTAAATGCTGGTGTTCCCCAAGGCTGTGTACTATCTCCAACCCTGTTTCTTCTGCATATCAATGATATACTGAAAACCAGCGGCATTCATTGCTATGCGGATGACAGCACTGGAGATGCTTTATACACTGGCCGCCCTAATATTTCTCGGGAACAAGTCGATGAGCGTCGGATCAAACTTGTGCCTGAAATCGAGTCTCTGCTAGTCCAATTTAACCCCAACAAATCACAAGTTTGCGCGTTTACCGCAAAAAAATCACCCTTCGTCGTTCCTCTCCAATTCGAAGGCACTTCCCTAACCGCCTCAGCCAGCATTGGGATACTTGGCGTCGATATATCGAGAGATGTGCAGTTTCGTGGTCATTTGGAAGGAAAGGCTAAACTAGCCTCGAAGAAACTCGGCGTGCTCAATAGGGCGAAGCAGTATTTCATGCCTTCACACCGCCTTCAATTATATAAGGCGCAGATCCGGCCTCACATGGAATACTGCTCTCACCTCTGGGCTCGAGCACCCCAACAGCAGCTCCTTCCATTTGACCGCATTCAACGCCGGGCGGCTCGAATCGTCGACGACAATGTTATCTCCAATCGGCTTGATTCTTTGGCGCTGCGTAGAGATGTCGGATCACTCTGCATCTTCTACCGCATCTACCACAGGAAGTGCTCTGAGGAATTTTTCGGTCTAATACCTGCAGCAGAATTCCATCACTGGACATCGCGGAAAAACTCCAAATTTCACCCACACCATCTCGATGTCCGGAAATCCACAATATCTCGATTTTTACGGCATTTCCTGCCTCGCACGACTAATATATGGAATCAGCTGCCTCCTACGGTGTTTCCGAACCGATACGACTTAAGGGCCTTCAAGAAAAGAGCATACTAATATCTGAAAGGCCGGCAACGCACCTGCTAATCCACTGGTGTAGCGGGTGTCTGTGGATGTCGCTCTTCACTTGTGAACCGACTATCCAGCGGTCTCCTTCTGGGACATTACTGCCTCGCAGAAGGAGACCCGGCGCTCTCTTCTTACTCTGTAGGTGGGACAGAACTGCCTTCGTGACGGGAGGCGAAACACCCTCCTCGTCCTCGTCCTCGGCGTCTATCGAGCCATCCTGGGGGGCGTAAAGCCCACGGATGGGTCACGGAAGAGTTACCCGACGATTCTCCCCAGTTGACCGGCTGGAGCGTCTACTTGATTGGAGCTGACTGGGCGCGGAGCTCCGCGTCCATTAATAAATTCTTCCCCTGGGGTCTCTATTGATACCCTCGACCATCTCAAGCCAGGCTTCCTCCTTAGCTCGGCAAAAGGCCTGCTGTAGGGTCTTCTTTTTCTCTAGGTAGATCCTTCGCAGCCTGTCGTCCCCAGAGACCGTCTATTTCGGCCGACCACCAGTAGCGGGTAGAGTAACCTAGCAACTTCGTTAAATAATAGTATTTGAAAATAAATTGTCATTTTTTTTGGAAACCCTACCAATATTTATCCTGATATTATATATTAGCAATACACACAACCAACTTACCTGTGACTTTTCCAGTCAGGGGTTCAGTTATTTCTTCCTCGCATGTCCTCAACCAGATATTCATATCGAATTGCAGACATCTCGGGGTAGTAGTTATTAGTCTCACTATATTTACACCTTTAAAGGACGTGCCCTAGAATAAAAAATACACAAAATACTAAACCTAACTTCAGAGCGGCAGAGATAATTTATTTGTAATGTATATGTATAATAATATATTATTATGATCCAGGTTCCACGGTCTCGAGTCCATTTTTGCACCTAATTACTATCAAGCTAATTTTCCGTGAGTAGCTTCATTTTGACGGGCTTTCCCCAACAATTTCCTGTGTGAAAATTCCCGATTGTGGTAGCTAACAGTACCTCTGTAGTAGTAGTACCTACACTAGTACCTGCGATAAAAAAGAGGTAGTAAGGATAAAATATGTCGATTTGAAGATGAACGTAGGACCAGGATAACGTACCACGCAATTTGTAGGACAGACTGTTAAATTATATAAATATTAACTAAGTAAAAAAAATCAGCTGGTCTTGCTTGTTTCTCCCGTGAAACAGCTTTGCTGTGATTCGGAGAGAAGGGCAAGACAGGCAGTGTAATTACTGGCACCGAGACTAAACATCTTATGTCTCAGGATAGGCAACACATAAATGAGGTGCCTTTTTTTTTTCTTTAACGCCGGGAAATGCTCTGAGGCATCCCGCGGGGGAGTGGGTCTCCCCACGCGGGTATGTGGGACTCGCTGCGCCCGACAGCTGGTAAATGGACGCAGCTCTACCCACTAAAACCCGGCGAGTGCCACCAATGACGCCTTTGGTGAGGTGCCCCGGATCTAGAAAACAAACGGGGCACCTCGACGGCTAGTCAGTCCCGCAAGGGACCGACGCCACCTCCACAGAGTGGTTGTCCCGCACCACAGAACAAACCCTCCCAACGTCGGGACAGTACAATAGGGTGAGGTTCCCATCCTCACCCCTTGCCCCCTGCTTTTCTGTCACCTCTTCTTATAAGAGGGGTACAAAGAGCCCCCTCGGCCCAATTAGCTTCGCCCAAGGTGCACCGCTCACCCTAGGTTACTGAGCCCCACCGCCACGACAAGGCCTGAACCATGGTGGGGACATAAATGAGTTGCCTGGGCTCGTTCCAGGTATACTGGTTTGTGTTCACGGGCGACGTCGACCACTTACCATCAGGTGGCACGTTTGCCAATTTTGCCTATCCAACTAACATAAAAAGACCTCGTCATCGATACACGTTGGAAAGACTCTTTGATCAAACCATACGTTTTGTAGGAGAAATATTTTTTCGAATAATTTAGATAATTATCATCAAATTTACCAAAAAAACCCAGTTAGGTAGTAATACCTTTTTGACAATCATCAAATGCTATGTCCATTTTATCCTTACTACTTCTTTTTTATCACCTGGAGATCCTTATGGATGCAGCCAGGAACTTAGGGTAGATCTTAACCCAACGTGGGACTCGCACCTGGGAGTGGCCACCCTAACTAAAACCACTGCGAGCGCCTTCAGCCGCTTTTTGAGGGTCCCGGATATGCAGGCAACAGACAGGATCACCTCAGCGACAGCGTGGCCCCGGCGAAGGCCAGACTACTCCTCATAAGGGGGGGACTGCCCGGCCGCTACTAAGCGGTCCCCACGACGTCGCGTCGTGCCATACAGACCCAGGTTCCCATCCTGAGCCCGACAGGAACACAGGGGCGAAACTGGAGGCGCATAAAGTAACGCCTCCTACGCGCCCCTAGCCTCATACTCTAGCCATATGCAAGATTTTTTTTAAATATGACGTAAGTGGGAACCAAATCTACAGCTTTAGCTATACGATTTTTTTTCACATCAAGCATATAACCGGAATAGACCGGTATTGTTACGTGTTTTGTATGAAAACAAATTCCGCCAAATTAGTGGTGCGACGCCGCGCTGCACCGGTTCTGCGCTCTGATTATAGATTGATGGCCATTGATAAATGATTTGCCGATTGGACGTACTTACTTACATGTCACTGGTTGGTGGGATTGCTATTACGTCAGTGACAAATGACTGACCAGTTTCGGAATTTTATGGCTCACATTTCTACTCTATTCGGTTACCTATATGCTCTATGTGTTTTGAGTAGGTCCTGTATTTAATATGTAATTTAATATGAAAGAGATTTTTATCTTTTTTCTTTATTTAATTGAACAGAACTAACTTACAATAACAACATCAACTTATTATGTTTATCATCCAATAATAATCTTATAAGAGTAAAAATTATATTACTTACAATCACGTGAGATTGCGCTCAAAACTAAAAAAATATGATAAGAAAATATTGCATGATTGATAAGTAAATGATATGTTGATGGATGATTAAATCATCATCACTTTCTATCATCAGCAGCGCTTATACGAGACATATGCAAAGAAGAAGAATTAAAATTACATCTTAGAGACGGAATTTCACTTTGCTGGCAGTTTACATAAAATTAATTATTTTTAAAAAATCGGTTGTCTGTAAAGTCGGTTTACTGACGATAATTCAACGTGACAACGTCATAAGAAAATGGAACGCCTCAGAGCGAGGTAACGTCGCACACGTCATCTTTTTTCGTTCTTGCAGCCGGCTCCATGAAATTACCTATAAGACGTTGTCACGTCAAAAAATAGCCGCTTAGTTACTTTCATCGTAGGTAGGTAGGTAGGTAGGTAACTTACATAAAAAATATAACTCTAAGCATTCAACTGAAACTTTTTTTTAAAAAGCAAACTGTGCAAAATGTCAAACAATATTAGTGGATTTTTTCCACTAGGTATTATGCTTTGTATTATGTTGGTATTATGTTAGTTGTTTTGTCAACGTCTTGTTGATAAAATAGCATTGTCAAGTTAGCATATAAGCCGAATTTTACTCACATTGGTACTGCGTACTAAAACTCTAAAGATATCACTCCTTTTCAACATGATTGACAATCTCCAGGAAATATAAATCTCCAGCAAGTAAAAATCAACTCTAAAACAAGATTGACTATCTCACAGATAACGTTTGAGAATACTGCCGAGTGCCGGGCCGGCAAACCGCAAAACTAAAATAACATTCCAGACGATATCTGTTTATATTCGTAATACGTTTAAAGGTAGTACCTACTTGTTATTTGTTATACTTCATTGATCAATCTCTTACTAAATTCCTGTTCTATTAAAATGCTGTATATTCACACATGGATTTCGAAATAAAAGCTAAACATGTAGTAATAACAGTTCCTTTTTATTTACATAAAACTGTCGCTTACTGCATTTTATTATGAGCAAGAACAGTACCTAATATTTAGAATTGTCAACTTTCTCTTATGTCTCTGTCACACACACTTATTTTGTAATTTCTATCTCTTTCAGTTGACCTTCGCAGATTAGTCGGCTCGTGTCTCATACGTCACAACCATCCAAAGGTCACGACTCTCAAGTCTCAGTTCTGTCAAATGGAAAAGATTCTGACATTAACAAAATATCGATTTGATCAACGAATATATCGTATTCGTAATTAATATATTATATTGAGAATCGAAATTCTTGATTTCGATTCTCAATACGAATACGATATATTCGTATTCGATACAATATTATTTTTTGCATTTTGTATAAGCAATTACTGTAAAGTATGTACAAAGTATATATATACCTAACAGAGCAGCGCCAGCGCTTTAGTATTTTCTCTTATTACATGTAGTTGTTTTAAGACATTTCTTCAAATTTAGGATATTATCTTGTTACATTAGGTTACATTACAATTTACAAATTCTAATTAAGTTTTCGCGTGTCGTGTGATATGCAGTATGTTTACCCATTTTATTCAACGGGTGTAGTTCCTCTAAATTTCTGCTGTGAAATACTTGAATTTCAAGCAAGTTTCAATACGAAAAATATGTGAAAACTCATACCGAGGCCGAGGGTTCAATAAAATAGACACCTGTATGGGTCTAAATTTGACATAATTTATAAAAGTAAAATGTATCGATTTTTGCATTTCGTTTTTCACACAAACATAAACAATGGCTGTTTGTTTGTATTGTATTTGCAAAAACTAATAAACATACTAAATAATCGCTGTTCCTACATTTAGGAAACTAATAAAAAACTACTATTTCCGAAGATTTGCGAATTCTAACAAAGACAATGGTATTAATTAATTTGATGTAATGATGGTTATAATTTTCTCACAAATATCTGCCAACATGTAGACAATTCGTTTAAATTACATTAAAAAAAGAAGACATGATTAACTGTGAATAATATACCGGGTGTATTTGGAATGCTTGCAAAAACGAAGAGGTATGATAGTGTTGGCATAGCCTGACATGATACAAGTGAAAAAAACGCGTTTCTTTTTTTTTGGGATGCCATATTTTTTTGTATAATCCGGTTTAGTAAACATAATGTTACAGAAATTTGATAATAATGCTTTAAAATAATCGTTTTAAAAAAAACGGCAATGTAATTGGTTTATGTTTCACGCCGGCTAGCGGACTGCATCAGCTGACAAGAGTTCGCTGTTCGAGTTGTATACATACATTGGGGGTTTGCAAAATACATAAGTCCTAAAATTTTCTTAAAAAAACTTTTCTGAGATAAATGGTTATATGATTTATATAGTATATTATTAGGGTTAAATCTTTGCAAGCGTTCAAAATACACCCGGTATATTCAAATATGACATATTTTATTTATTATTAGTACAGTAAAATAGACGGTTATCTTGGACGACCTCGCACTGGATATTTAATCCAATCTAATTTTCTTTAATTTATAACGTTAAGGGTCACTTACTGAGCATAAAATCATAAAATGCTGACAGATACAGGTGCTTTCAAGCGCCATCTTGATAAAAAGTTTTTGGCCGATATCTCGGAAACTATGCACCTTAGGGCAAAATTTATTGAGGTCATCATCATCAGGTTGTATGTCCACTACTGGACATACACTTATTTTAATGGACGTCGTGTCACCATTTCTTCTAACTGCAGAGATATTTCAGTAGTTGATTGACTTTCATTTTTACTGTGTTATCATAGAAAAAGGCTTTAGTAATTTTTAAACAAGGGTCGAATAAAAAATAAACTTAATATTCCACATTTATTAACTTACAAAAGTATCTAATATATTACCACTCTTGTGTCTGGACGTTTAATAGTTTAAGTGTATAAAAATAAATGAATACACATTACACATCCGTAACGCGGTGCAAGACATATTCAATAAATTGTCTGCAGTTGCCGGTATTCGAACCCGCTATTAACGTACCCAGTCATATAACCACTATACCAGAAGGTCATCTTATTTCTGTTTTACTGCTCCTGTAATTAATTTGATCAAAAAGTCGTGAAACATATGCGCGCCTTGACAGTTGGCAATAAAGTCAACTCGAATGTCGTGACGGAAAATGGCATGATGCTGTTATTTCTGTATTTGGTCTATCATTTTATATTTTTATTTATTATGAATTTGAACATGTTTCGTATCTGCCCGTTTCTACAGCTCTGGTAGGAACCAGCCGTGCAAGCACTTGGGAGTCGGAGAGGGGGTGTTGAAGCACGCGCGCCCCAGTTCGGTCAGGTTGCGCGCGTCCAGCACCACCATCGCCACCTGTCTCTCCTCCTTACCAAACACCAGCGCGCTCACGATCACACCATCATCTTCATCCTAAAATAATTCAAAGTTTTTCCTTTACTTTACTTCTGTTGCCAATCGTGATTGTATATCAATGGGCAGTACCCTATAGGTTTTGGTTTGACAAACAGACAGACGGAAAAGGTTCCGTTTTGTCATTCTGAGGAACGGAACCTTAAAAACCTTGCTTCATTGGCATAAGGACTTACCACAAAAAGTGAACTTTTCTTACCTATAAGGCAAAATGAAGATTCATTTATGTATATTATTAAATTAAAACGGTAACGACCATGCGACTTAAGGTAAGTGATTCCCGCGTAGCAAACGCATATAATTTTGAAATGGGGTTGCCATGTCTTATTTAGATAAAAACCTTCTTTTCAATGTTTGGATGAACCGTGTATGGAAGAGTAATAGAGAACACAGATGGCACAAAAGTTTTGGCATAGGAAAAATTGTCTTTGATGTAATCATAAAATTATAAAATATAATATAATAAAAAGGATTGTGTGGTTTTATAAAAAAAAGTGAAACTTTTTTTCACATTATAGACATAACTATACATTTTTGGAATAATATTCCATTAAGGGTATAAAAATCGCTTTATTAATCTTAATTTTATACTTGGAAAACTTGGCGGCCAACCGTCACGCGACATGCAACACACAGACGAAAAAGTTTGAGACGATGTAATAAAAGTTTCACTTTAATAATATGTCGGGACAACTCACACACGGCCATCCGATCCCAAACTAGGCAGAGCCTGTTCTTATGGTAACCTGACAACTGATATTTATTATACTTATATACTTCTAAATATATACACAGAACAATTAATGATCATGTTCATCGCACAAACATTTGTCCTGGGTGGGGATCGAACCCCTTTAGTTTAGCCGTTAGTGTCACTAACCACTAGACCAACAGGCCAGTCAATTGCAGTGACGATTCTGTGTTAGATAAAACAGTAAACAAACTATTTTCAAACATACCTTTGCTCCCGGTCGTGGTATAAATATCGGCTCGCTGGGGTAGCAGTCTATGTCACACCACGTGGTGACTCCACCCTCTACTGTGTCTACTTTTATTATCTGAAAAAAAGAGATATCGACGAATTGAGAACTTCCTCCTTTTTGAAGTCGGTTAAAAATAGAAGGCGAATTTTAAGTGCATTGAACTAAATGAACATCGGATACAATTAATGTGTATATGTGTATATCTATGAAGAATACACAATCTTTTTTATATTAGTTGGATAGGCAAACTGGCCGACGTGCCACCTGATTGTAAGTGGTGAGGTCGCCCATGACCCTAACTTAGTATACCTGGAACTTCATTTATGTATTGCCTATCCTGAGACATAAGATGTGAAGTCTCGGTGCCAGTAATTACACTGCCTGTCTTGCCCTTCTCTCCGAAACACAGCAAAGCTGTTTCACGTGAGAAACGAGCAAGATGGTCATTTCTTAATATCTATAATGTCTCAGTACAAATTTCCAGGTGTACCTATTAAGTATGTTCACAAACATCCTTTGTACACCGGTGGGAGGGAAGCGCTGTGCCGCGCTCCCGGCTGCATGGGTACCACCATCTTGCTTATTTCTCCCGTGAAACAGCTTTGCTGTGTTTCGGAGAGAAGGGCAAGACAGGCAGTGTAATTACTGGCACCGAGACTTTACATCTTATGTCTCAGGATAGGCAACACATAAATGAGTTGCCTGGGCTCGTTCCAGGTATACTAGTTTATGTTCATGGGCGACGTCGACCACTTTACATCAGGTGGTACGTTTGCCAGTTTGCCTATCCAACTAACATAAAAAAAAAAAAAAAAAAAAAACAAACAAGAGATAAACCTAAGAGGAAGTGGTCAACTTCGATAACATCTACCAAGCTCATCCAAGCGTTACCTCATGACACGCGTGGTGGTAAGATTCAACGATCGAACCGTGTAAAAGTATTAACTAGACAAATATCTCTTACCGCTCCGGGATTGTCTGCATCGACATCTGAACTTATCGCGTAAAAATATCGGTACGGCAACCCTGAAAATAGTACACATTAATTAATTAAGGCAAAGTTACCTTTTCCTAATTTGCAACATCTGTATAGAAAATCTTCAAACAAATTTATTTATGACTTATTCAATTACTATTTGCATTTTAATCTATTTTACAGCACATATATAAAAAAAATATATATATAGCATATTCGAATTTTTTGTTCGGGGCGAGTTCTTTTTTTGTTCTTAATTTTATTTTACGCCAGGAAATGCTCTGATTTTTATCGATAAAAAATCATAATAAAAAAATGTATACCCGAATAATTATTTTCTTTATACTTTGAATAGAACTAGAAATTAATATTTCCGGTGTCTCACGACACCATATGGTTTTTTTATAGGTAGCATAGGAGGGCAAACGAGTAGTCGAAGCTTTTTGGAGACTATTGATGCACATACACATCCACACAACCAGAGATTATGCAGATGCGTTGCCCTCCTTTTCCCTATCCCTCCCAATGGGCCACCGGAAACTCACAAACTGCACGAATGACGACAGCATAGCTGTCACTTGACGCCAGTTTTATGTGAGCGAGAAGTAGAGGCACTGTTTAGGGGTATTTCATAAAATGGAAGTATTTCCACTAACATAGTATAAACTACCGTAACGAATAAATGGAAATCTGACTGAAAAGAAGAAGGCAATTTGTCCTTCTGTAGTATTAAAAATCTAATAGCGATAAAAAAGATAAAATAATTATGCCAGTTTCATTAATATAATTGTTTATGTTACTTAAATATTAAATAAATGGATGGCAGATGATTAGTGGTCAGCGTCGCCCTTGGACATAGACGAGTTGATCTGAGACTACCCCTTGCAGACATTGTCTATCCTGATTGTTAAGTCTCTGAGCCAGCAATTAGCCTGTCCTGCCCTTCTGTCTGAAACCCCGAAGCTGAAGCAGGATGGATGGAATGATTAAAATGAATTTGTCATGCAAATAGTTTTTTATCAAGATCAAAGCATCTACCATTGTACAGTTCATAGTGTATCCTCGGCGTCTCGCAGCCCATGTCCGTAAGCATCCTTGGCTTGACTATCGTGAGCGCTGGAGCCTCCAGCTCTATGTCCAACCTGATCGGCCTCCCGCGGAACCACTCTGCGTAGTCCGCGTTACTCTGCATGGTCTACAATATACAAAAAAAGTTTCTAAAAAAGTAACTGTTTTCCACAATCCTGCAAATATATTTTTTAAAAAACTTTATATACAAAAAAAAGTTTCTCTCTAGTCTATAAAGCTCTTTTGAGGTAGCCGATACTGGAAATCTATACAAATAAATAAAATTAGTGTCTGTTTGTAATTTCATATTACGAGCTTTTCACTAAATGCATATGAAAGTATACATATACGGTACTTACATCAAAAAAGCAATTATTACAATTTTTGTTTGTCGGTCTGTTTGTTCCAGCTAATTTCTGAAACGGCTGGGCCGATTTTGACAGGTAGATAGATGATGCTATAAGGAGTAATTTGGCTATAAAAATAATCATCATCATTTCAGATACGGCTGTAAATCTAAGACAAAGCGGGCAAAGCTGTGGGCAACAGCTAGTTTTTATATATAAACCATTAGTTATTCCCCGCGGTGTCACCGCCCTCAAAATTTTAAAAACTTTCATCTATATGTAAGATTGATACTTTTGGAGGTCAACGAGCTTATGCAAACTGTTCAGCTTTATTATATTAGTACCTACCTAAAATATTTGCGACGTTATTCAAGTTAGAGAGTTGATATACCGGGTGTATTTGGAAAGCTTGCGAAAACGAAGAGGTATGATAGTGTTGGCATAGCCTGACATGATACAAGTGAAAAAAACGCGTTTTCTTTTTTTTTTTTGGTTGCCCTTTTTTGTTGTTTTTTGTATAATCCGGTTTAGTAAACATAATGTTACAGGAATTTGATGATAATGCTTTAAAATAATGTTTTTTTGAAAAAAACATGGTTTATGGTTCACGCCGGCTAGCGGACTGAATCAGCTGATAGCGTTCGCCGCATGCACGAGGTGAACGAACTCCCGCACCGCGCGCGTCTTCAGTGCGTCCGCTAGTCGCGCGTCTCGCGGTTAGCATGAGTGCATAGTGTGTATACATACATTGCGGGTTTGCAAAATACACAAGTCCTAAAATTTTCTTTAAAAAAAGTTTCTGAGATAAATGGTTATATGCATTATATAGTATATTATTAGGGTTTAATCTTCGCAAGCGTTTCAAATACACCCGGTATGAAGATAATCAATATTTTACATACAAAGGAAGTTGAAGCCCATGTTAATTAAGATGAACTTTCAACATGTGAAAAGAAACACTACATGTTCCTCATCATCATCATCATCAGCCTCTATCCGTCCACTGCTGAACATAGGCGTCTAAGCCCTCAATATTCGCCAAGACGACCGATCCCTCGCCACCCGCATCCAACACGGACCGGCCACCGTACGGAGATCATCTTCCTACCTGGTTAATGGTCGACCAATACTTGGCCTACCTAAACGTGGCCTCCACTCTAGAACCTTATTGCCCCATCGGCCATCCGCTCTTCTGAGTGTGTGACCAGCCCACTGCCACTTCAACGAGCGTGTGTGTTACAAGTGTTACCTTACAATATATTAATGCAAGTTATGCAACTCACTTCGATCGCGGCGATGTACATGGCGTCCAACACTTTGGCGTCCTTATAGGCACACAGATCCACCACCAACCTCCCGTCCCGCTCGAAAGAGTTGATGATGTGCAGGAAGAACAGCGTGTCCGTCTGGTATCTCTTCACTTCTTGACCGGTCGTCCTACTGACTAGCACTATGTGTGTCTGAAAATGTTAGTGAAAACTAGCTTAAATACAACACCTAGGTATTTCATCATAAACAGTGAATAATACGTCAGATGTCCTCTTATACATCCCACAGCACAGGGCACAGCTACCAAACCTGGTGTCCAAATGGAGTCGTTACCTCTATCTATACTGATAAATAAAATTGGAGTGTCTGTTTGTGATCTTGAAATAACCGCTTTTTATGGAATGCATATGGATATATATCCATATATGTATACACGGTACATAGGTATACCTACCAAAAGAACATTTTTTTTAATTTTTTCTGTCTGTTTGTTCCGGCTAATCTTTGAGACCAGTGGTCCGATTTCACTGACAGATATCTAGCTGATGTTATAAGGAGTAGTAAATTAGGCTATAAAAATAATCATCATCAATCCGCGTACGACCGTAAATCTAAGTTAACGCGGGCGAAGCTGCGGGCAACAGCTAGTTTTAAATAAAACTGGGCGTATGCGTAAGGCGCTTCAGCTTTTCAGTAGGATCACGCCGGCGCTCATCGCTAGGAAATGACTGGGATCGCATCATCATAACCAAATATAGGCGACGAAAAGGTGGATTTCTTCAAGTTATGTCCTTCAGCGCCGGTAATCACCTCATGGGATGTGATAAATGTCCATTGAAAATGTGATCTAACCTTATGTCCATGGTACCACTGTAGACTGGAGGCCAAGGGTTTGTTGACGAGCTGGTTCCGAACCACGCTGCAAATCGACACCGACAGCGGTTGTTCCACGATCACGAAATAGTTGTCCGTTATGCCTTAAACACATTTGTCATTTTATTACTTAAGATTGTAGTACCTGGATGACCGAGCTTTGCTCGGTATTTTTTTTTTTAAATAAAATGACATTTTCTAAAAATGATTCCTAGCTAGATCGATTTATCGCCCCCGAAACCCCCATATACTAAATTTCATGAAAATCGATGGAGCCGATTCCGAGATTCCAATTATATATATATATATATATATATATATATATATACAAGAATTGCTCATTTAAAGATATAAGATAAGTATAATATTTTTCACAAATTTTCTCTTCCTATTATTACTTTCTTTTCGATGAACTAGAATTATCATTATATTCCTAAGAATGTTATTAGATATGTCTGAACTGATAAAGGAACTGACGCGCGTGTTTAATTTTATATTTCTTATTTCTTAATAAATAATAAATAATCACTGAATTGTATGTCCTCATGTGTAATCACTGAACCTAACTTCAGAACCACTGAACCAAATTAGCCCTCTATAACTCAATAACATGTTTTTTATTTTTTTAGTTGTTATTGGGTAATTAAACCAAAATAAAAATACACGTGTTTCATAGTTTTTATTTATTGTAATTATTTTCCGAAAAAAAATGAAAAATAGGGAGCGTTGCCTAGGGGCAACACTGAGTTGTAATCTTAAAAACTATACATATAAAAGGAAGTTATGAGAGATGGAAGTTCCTGAAGCAGTTCTTGGTTTTGGTATAGCATAGAGCAACCCCGCATTTTTCGCATGTATTATGAGTAAACCCAGTACACTTTGGAAACTTGCACCTAATTTTTTTGTCAGACCATTGGGGCCAGTGCCCAATCTGGTCTTGCCGTACTGCCATAGGAGGTGCATGCTGTGCAGGTCCTTTATGTTTTTTGGCTTGTATCTCGTTTTCCAGCGAACGGCGACTAGACATACTAGGCTTTGTACCCAATTTACAAAGAGTAACTGCAACATCTAGACGAAAATCTGCTGATGATAAACGACACGAAAGGCCGTTGTCTTTACAGACTCTTTTATAAAGCAACCATGCGTTTGCCATTGTGAGATCCAAGTAATGATAAAATAGACGAATTTGCCATCGTTTGCTACGCAACTGTATCTTGTATATCGCCATGATGCTGTCAATGAGGTCAACACCACCCATGTGGCGATTGTACTCTCCTACAACGTTCGGACGTTTTATGCTCACGTACCTAGAGTTCTGTTTGTCCCATCTGCGAACATCAGTTTCAGGCTGTATTCCAGCAAAAGTAGAAACCAGAGTGACAATTTTGTTATCTTTCCATGCCACATTAGAAATGTCGGTGCCATTGACGTCAGCTACATATTCTTCTGAATGTCCTCTGGGTTTTTTCAATAGTATCTTTTCTGGTTGCAACTTACAGTCTGGGATTCTATTTCTTCTAATCGTACCAAGACTGTGAATGCCTTCTTTGGCCAAATATTCCAAAAGACGAAGAGAGGTAAAGTAATTGTCAAAATACAATTGGTAATTTTGATGCCTTGGAATTAAACGCGCTAACCTCATGACGACGTTGGATGCTGCGCCCAAATCTGGCTCTTCTGGAAGAGTAATGTTTTCCTTACCAGTTTCAATTTCTGTTTTATAGGCATAACCAGAAACGCCACTCAACCCATAAATTTTATAACCCCATTTATGTGGCTTTTGAGGGTTGTATCGCTTCAACACATTCCGTGCCTTAGTGGAACACATTTGCTCGTCAACACAGAGGTGTTCTTCCAAAGGAACCTTTTTGTAAGCTGCATTTAGAGATTCAACCACTGGTCTTATTTTGAAAATTCTATCATAACCAGGATCGTTTCTAGGTAGATTTTTACTATTGTCATTGAAGTGTAAAGTTTGGCGCACTTTCTCAAATTTATTCAATGGCATAGTATCCTGTATTATTGGGGTACCAAGTATTGGGTTCCAGTGGTTCGTAACTCTGGGTAATCGGATAAGAGACATTAGATAAACCACGCCCATAAATTGCCTGATATCCATTTCTGTCACACGAAGAGTGCTATTAGGATCATTCTGAACTTGGTAAAGATTGGTCTCTTCTGATATCATCTTGATAAGCTCTTGTGGAAAGAGGTAAAAGAAAAACTGGATAGGGGTTTCTAGTTCTAAAAGTTCAGTGCCTAAGTTCATGTTACCCTTGAATCTAAGCTGCTCAGAATTTACCTGTAGGCTCTTCTTCTTCCAGCGTAAATTCAATTTAGTAGGTTTCGTTGCAGTTTTATTTGATTGATTGCTTTGAGCTGATGAAGGAAGAGGACCGTGTGATGCAGTTTCAGCGCTTGGAGGTGATGGAACTGAGCTTTCGTGGTTACTTTCTAAGGTTTCTATTATAGAATCAACGTCGATATCTAAGGTGGAAGTATTGTCTTCAAAAGTTTCTAATTCGGGGGAAAAATCTGGGTCGGCGAGGCTGTCATCGTCCAAATCCAAACCGTCCTCACTGTCATCATCATCCTGCAGCATCGAGGTAATATCCTCATCTAAAAGGACTCGATGAGGACGCTTACGAGCTGCCCTGAAACATGATATCGAGTGATCATGATATAATCTATACACACACAAAATAATACCCCTATCCGTCAATGTAGCTTACGGGCAACAAACACAAATTCAAAAAAAAGATCAATATAATGAAAATAAATGTTATTGATAACGTCAAATATTAAATATTCAAACACTTACCTGTTCATGTTATTGAAAATAAAGCCTTAAAACTCGAAATAACTATATTTAAATAATTTTCAATTCGGAGCACGCGCGCACTTGTTCAAACCACTAACGACTTTGTAAAAAAACTTCAATTGGTGACAAGTAACGCCATCTAGTGATTAGTTTTTAAACTTGTTCGTTACTTCTGTTTGTAGACTACAGTATACAGTGCAATGTATTGTCAGAAAACGAATTGTATGGATGTAGTGATAGATCGGACGGTATGTTGCTTACAGTCTACATCATGATATAGAGGGTTAGATAAGTAATTTTTTTTGTTATGTTGGTTATCGTCAGGACAAGGTTTGTATAAAAAAATGGTGATGACGCTCAACTTTTTTGAGTAAAGACAGGACGTTTGCCGGGAATTTCACTCATTATAATGAAACATTTTTTACGGATTTTATCATGGTTTATTAAGATATTTACAAGCCCGACGTTTCGGATACTTTACAGCAACCATGGTCACGGGAGGACTTGTAAAAATCTTAATAAACCGCGATAAAATCCGTAAAAATTGTTTCATTATAACGTTTGCCGGGTTCAGGTTGTATCCCCACAATGGATCAGGCCTTGTCGTGGCGGTGGGGCTCAGTAACCTAGGGTGAGCGGTGCACCTTGGGCGAAGCTAATTGGGCCGAGGGGGCTCTTTGTACCCCTCTTATAAGAAGAGGGGACAGAAGAGCAGGGGGCAAGGGGTGAGGATGGGAACCTCACCCCATTGTACTGTCCCGACGTTGGGAGTTGTTCTGTGGTGCGGGACAACCTCTCTGTGTGGTGAGGTTGAGGTGTGAGGTGCCCTGTTTGTTTACTAGATCTGGGGCACCTCACCAAGGGCGGCATTGGTGCCACTCGCCGGGTTTTAGTGGATAGAGCTGCGTCCATTTACCAGCTGTCGGTTTTTACATTAATATACCAAATGTAAAAACTTTAATATACCAAATGTGTGCATGTACGCCGGGTGGAGCGGCCAGCGAGGACTGACGCTGCCCACGATGTGGGCCGTCGAGAACATGTCCCCTGCAAACAAACAATCTTAAATATACTAAAAATATAGGTAAGTACTAAGTACTAGTCAGAGTAGTTATTACTACCTTCCGACTCCCGACTACTACTTAGTACTTACCTCACAGACAGACGCAAGTCTTTTAACAGTAGGTAGGTATCACATGATTCCGTAAGATTTACCTGTTAGACCAGAGACTTCAAGGACTATAATAGTGTAACAGCATAGTAGCTCATCCACATGTAAAATTAATTGTATATACTATATAGATAGATACGAATATCTACGAAGAAGAACAAAATGTTTTTGTAATTTTGTTTCATAATAATTTTTATGATGTGTTTTAACCGCGGTTATATTGGTATTTGCTAAACTTTAAGCAAAGTAAAGTATTCATCACATTTCTTATTGTATTTGGCCATTATTCATATAATCATCAAAGTATATGTTTGTGGTGAGACCTATTAGCGCCACAGTTCTGAATCGCGCTATCGAAGTTTCACAGCTTGGCGCTATACACACAACAGCTGAAAACGAGCATACCATCGCTCGGTCGGAGAGCTCCCTTTGGGGCCTTTCACCAATATCCCACATGTTTAATAAACCATAGAATAATGAATCTTACCTTTTTCGCTGTAAGGAAACTTGACGACGACATGTTTTAACCTCCCGCGCATGATAGACATACCCACGTTGTACACGTCACCTACCACCGATTTATATTAAAGCAATTGTTAGAAAAAAAATACTAAGTAGTCTAATATTTGGTTGTTTCGCGTTAGTACTTGTAACTACTCTGACTTTTTTATATACATACATACATAAATTATGCAATATCTCTTCCGCCTAATAGAATTCTATTAGGCGGGAGAGATGCGCTGTGCAGGGTTCTCCTCTGCATGGGTGTGGTACCCATACTGCTTATTTCTCCCGTAAAACAGCTTTGCTGTGTTTCTGAGAGAAGGGCAGGACAGGTAATTAATTAATGGCACCGAGACTTAACATATTATGTCTCAAGATAGACAACACATAAATAAGTTGCTTGGGCTAGTTCCAGGTAAACTAGTTTATGTTCTCGGGAGACGTCGACTACTTACAATCTTAATATGTATCATCAAGCATTTTGCCGATTCAACTAACAAAATAAAAAACCAGACAATCTGATTCGCACACTAAGGGTTTCGAAAAATGTGTTTTTTTACTATAACAACAAATTAACGATTTTCAGATTTTTTCCTTTATGTAGTAAAACATAACCTAACATAACCTAACCTGTTATGATTCTGTCAGTGGGAAGTAGTTTGACAGACTGACAGATAGACAGACGGACAACTGAGTGTTCCTTTAATGTTTCCGTTTTCTCATTTTGAGGTGCGATACCCTAAAAACTGTACTGTGATCATTTGTTACCACGTACCGTTGTTCATGATGTGTGGGTGTGAGGTGTGGTTGATGAGAGCCACACTCTCGGTCAGGTTGCGGCGCTCCAGTGTGTCCAGAGTCACGGGATCGATCCTGGAATTATAATTATCATGATATTCACCAATCTAAATATTACCAGCCCGTATTCCCATAAAATCCCTTTTTTTCGGAAGGAAGGAAGACATTTCGGCCTGATGGCCTTTAAGCTCAATCGGTACAGTAAGTGAACAGATGGCTCACTTAAGAAATATCCGAAAGGGGGGGCGTCCCCCCCCCCCGATCCGCGCCCCGTAGATGGCGCGGTTCATCACGCGCGCTGCTCGGGAGAGCAGGATTTGGATTAGTCAAATCTGATACGGTCGATGAATCTTTTACGGTTGAATTTAACCTATCATTAGTGAACTTCACACACCTTCAAAGACTTTAAATCTCATCAGGCATGCAGATTTCCTAACGATGTTTCCTTCACCGGTGAGCAAGCAATGGTCTCGTATTCAGGTGCTCGTAAAAAATTAGAAAAGACCCATTTCAAGGCATCACAGGGGTCAGGATCGAACCCGCACCTCTCACTCAAGAAGCTGAGCCTTTACCTTCCCACTAGATCTTCGTCGCTCACACTAGACCATTGTCGCTCGCCTGATTTCGAGGAGGAGGCCCGTGCACAGCAGTGGAGCATATTATAAGGGTTGATATATTATTTTATCACTGATGGATCTTTACATGATAAAAAAATTTCACAAAAAATTTTAACAGACTTCAAATATACTAAACTAAAAAGTAATAAAATAACAGTTTCTTTAATTATTGTGCTTACAACTTATAATCAACTTAATCTTCTACTAATGTACAAACTTTGCGTTTACCACGTCATTATAGTTACTTTTGGAGTCGACACCGACTCCGACAGCCAAGGTAGGTAGGTAGGTAGGTAATGTACAGCAACAAATACGACACCTGGTGGTATATATCCTACCCACCTTTAACTAGACGTTAATGTACCTTGCATTAGCTACAATATTATCACGGAACTATGTTGACGCCGCGTAATTGTTCATTAACAATAATTAATTTTAACAACTATGGCGGACAGTCTCAAGTTACAATCTACACATACAAATAAATAACTGAAGTGTCTGTTTGTAATTTTTAATTAACAGCTTTTCACAAATATATATGAAAGTATATACAATACTTACAGCGAAAAATCAATTGTTAAAAATTTTGTCTGTGTGTCTGTTTATTCCGGCTAATCTTTGAAACGGTTGGATCGATTTTGACTACACTTTTACGGACAGATAGCTGATATTGTAACGAGTAACTTAGACTAAAATAATCATCATCACTACGGTTACGGCTGTAAATCTAAGTTAACGCGGGCGAAGTTGCGGGCTACAGCTAGTTCATAAATAAATCATTAATACAATAATAGATAATAACTCCATTAAAGAAATCAATAAAAAATTGCATAATTGGTAAAAAACTGTTTTCTATTGTCTTTAGTTATTTATTATTCATGTAATAAGTAAAATTATTGGTTGCTTTACATAATGGGTTTGTTTGTTTGTTTTGGAAAACGGCTACAAGCTACAACTTATATAATGCTGATGGTATGACTGATACCTACGAATACATACTATCATCAGCTCTGAGTGGTTTGCTGGACATATGCCATTACAATGAGGACAGGGTTGAGTCTTTATTGAGTCGCAATTCTCAATGCATATGTGAAACGCTCAGCGCAAAGTATAGGTCAAACTTACACGGGTACAAGCTTGGAGGTGCATGCTGACCCCTTTAACAAATCATTTATAAAAACTGTACCACCAGCCACCACAAATAAGTTTATTAGTTTATATAGTGATGAGATAGGCCAAGAGGTTGGTGTGTTGTTACACAGGTTGTACGAAGGACAAAAATTGACTAATACTTGTATGCCGGGGGCATCATTTGATCAAGTTGTAAATAAGATTTTAAATGCCACCCATTGTCCAAATACAACCATTGTAATTATAGTTGGGAGAAGGGGAGGTGTGAACGGGAAACAACTTGCTAAATATATAGAAAATCTTTCAGGTTTACCCAATGTTGAGAGGGTATTTCTATTCACATTACCCTACATTAAATCAGACAAGTTGCCACAGGAGAATAAAATTAGACTAAAATTAAATAGCCTGTTACACTGTGCATGTAACAATAACTGTATTTTACTTAATGAAAATAAAAGTAACATAATAAATATAATTGACATTAACAACATTTTAAATTATAATAATTGTAACAATCTGACATCTGATAGGTATTACCTATCAAAATGTTATAAGCGACAAATAGCAGCCTCGCTATTATATTTTTTATCTTTAATTCCAGCCAAGTATTTGGCTAATCCGACCACTGTTTTATTTGAACAGTGTGATAATAAAACATACAATTTTACAAATTTGGAATACGTTCCAAATAGTTTAAACTAGAGTATAAGACAATAGAGGAAATCTCTAGCCCATTAATTAGTAATAATAATAATAATATATTAAATAAAAATATTGAACAAATCAATGTAAAGAAATTAAATAAAAAATTGTACTCATTTAACCTGGTGCATAAAAACTTACAAGGAATGTTAGGCAAAGACTTGGAAATTGAATTGTTCTTAAAAAACTACAATATAGACATACTGTGTATTACCGAACATTGGTTAAAAAAAAATTAAATTATGTTCAGCTTCAGTGAGCACCAGGTGGCAAGTTCGTTCAGTAGAGAAAAAGCCATAAGTGGTGGCTCACTAATAATTATTAAAAATGAAATAAAATTTAAGGAACGTACGGATATTGTGGGCCTCTCTGCTGAGCGTACTACTGAAATAGCCTGTATAGAGATGGAGCGCCTTATTATTGTAAGTGTATACAGACCTCCAAATGGATTATATGATTCTTTTAAGAAAATCATGGAAGAATTATTAACTAAAATATGTGGGTCTAACAAGCCCATACTAATTTGTGGTGACTTTAATATTAATTTACTAGAAAATAATTCCACCACAGTTAGATTCACATCATTGTTAAAATCATATAATCTGACTAATCTATTTTCAGAACCAACAAGAATTTGTAGTTCTACAGCTACATGTATTGATAATATTTTTAGTAATTTAACTCCTGTCCACAAAGAAATTATCAACAAGTTGAATTCTGATCACTGTGGTCAATTAGCTGAATTCCTTATAAGTTCTAATAATAAAAATTGTAACAAAAATAATGTGTTTGTTCCTGTGAATGTAAGACGTATTGAGAAATTTAGGAGTAGTATAATGGCCAATATTACATATTTGAAAGATAACAAAAGTCCAAATTTCGCTTTTGGTGAATTGTTTAAATTAATTAATACACATTTTAAGCCACTTTTACTTCTAAAACAGTCAGTTCCACAAATAAAAAGGGCTTTAATGATTGGGCAACAGCAGGAATCCACAATAGTAGACGCAAATTATATGACCTTTACCAAGAACGCACATACAATCAAAATCAATCATTTAAGCAGTATGTCAAAATATATTCAAAAACATTCAAACAAGCTTGTATCGCGGCTAAATCGCTTTATATTAAGGAAAAAATTAAAAACGCAAAAAATAAAATAAAAACTACTTGGAACATAATAAAGAATGAAACTGGGAGAGTCGATAGTCGTAGCTCTGAATTTAATTTAAATATTGAAAATAGAATAATTAAGTCTGACGAGGAAGTTGCGACAGTATTTGAAAAATACTTTTCTGACATCCCGATTTCGACTACAAAAAATTTAATCTCATGTCCTGCAATTGCCGAATCATTGCTTAAAACCAATGTCAAACAATGTGAAGCTAACTTTAAGTTTAAAGAGATAGGACCCAAAGATATTTTAAATGCATTTAACTTATTAAACAATAAAAATACCCCAGATTTATGGGGAATATCTGTAAAAGTCACTAAGCTCATAGTTGATGTAATTGCACCCCATCTAGCAACAATTTTTAATAAATGTATTGATAGTGGCGTTTTTCCTGACTTAATGAAACATAGTCGAGTCTTGCCTCTTTTTAAATCTGGCAGTACATCAGATGTTACAAATTTTCGACCAATATCAATACTCCCCTCATTTAGTAAAATTTTTGAAAAAAATATGTTAAATCAGTTACTATATTACTTTGAAACCAATATGTTACTGCACAAAAAACAATTCGGATTTAGAAAGGGTCTTTCCACAACAGACGCTGGCGTTAACTTAATTGACCACATTTATGAGGCCTGGGAGGAGTCACGTGATGCTTTGGGAGTTTTCTGTGACTTATCCAAGGTGTTTGATTGTGTACAGCATGAGACCTTGATCAGGAAATTACGCCACTATGGGATAGACGGTACGGCACTGGATCTTTTGAATTCCTATCTTAAAAACAGGACTCAAAAGGTCGAGATAAATGGTAAAAGATCATCCGGGACTAAAATAGAGATGGGGGTCCCACAGGTGTCCATTCTAGGTCCATTTCTTTTTCTAATTTATGTAAACGATTTACCTTACCTAGTTAAAGATAGTCAAGAGGTAGTGTTATTTGCTGATGATACTTCACTTATTTTTAAAATCAAACGACAAGAAACTAATTATGACGAGGTAAACAACACACTTTCGAGAATGGTACATTGGTTTAGCGTTAATAACTTGCTTTTAAATTTATATTGAAACAATTTTTTACGGATTTTATCGCGGTTTATTAAGATTTTTACAAGCCCGACGTTTCGGATACTTTACAGCAACCATGGTCACGGGAGGACTGAGGTGACAGATGTCCTAATGTTACAAAGTTATTCGAAACTACCCTATGATACATCATTATTTTAATAAGTCCTCTCTACGCAGAAAGTGCTAACTGCATCTTTAATCTGTGGCATATTATGCTTGGTTTTTGATTTAATTATTTTAATAATGGGATCCCAAGCAGGTGGTAAGAGCCAGCCATCTTCTCTATTGAAATTTGGATGTTTTTTAATTTCAATAGCCTCGCGGATCATCCTTGGTTGGAATCGGTGTTCTTTTGCTGTTTTTGGTGTTTCAAATCTTAATAAACCGCGATAAAATCCGTAAAAAATTGTTTCATTATAATGAGTGAAATTCGCGCAAACATTAGAAAACAATATTGCTTTTAAATAGTAAAAAAACTAAATGCATAAAATTTTCCTTGCCAAATGTTAAGCAACTGCAAACAAATGTACTCTTAGACAGTGAAAACTTGGAATTGGTGGACTCCACAGTTTTCCTAGGAATAACTCTATAAGCTATAACTCTAGAAGCTGCAGTGGGATCCCCACATAGCTAAATTGGCGAATAGACTCAGTTCAGCAGCATATGCAGTGAGAAAAATAAAACAGTTTACTGATGTAGATACAGCGCGAATAGTATATTTTAGCTACTTTCATAGCATTATGTCTTATGGCATACTTTTATGGGGAAATGCGGCCGACATAAACAACATTTTTGTGCTGCAGAAGCGGGTTATTCGTGCAATTTACAAGTTGCCTCCCTATTCATCTTTGAGTGAAAAATTTAAAGAAATAGGAATTCTGACTGTCACCTCTCAATACATCTTAGAAAATTTACTGTATGTCCGAAAAAACAAATGAATTTTGTAAGAAAAGTGATATTCATAGTAGGAATACACGTAATAGACACAGGTTACATGCACCAATGATTAGACTTTCTAAAGTAAGCAATTCTTTTAAAGGCAACTGTATACGCTTTTACAATAGGATCCCAGAAAACGTTCAAAAGCTCTCCATAAAAAAATTCAAAAAAGTTGTTAAAGAACGTTTGTGTGGTAAAGCATATTATAAAGTAAAAGATTTCATGGAAGATACCACACCCTGGGAATAAGGCGTTCCTCCCGGGCATTTCAAGATAAGATGTTAAAATTGTTATTAATATATATTATTTCAAAAGATTAGTTCCACTGAGTTTGTTTCGCCGGTTCTTCTCAGTGGGCTTACCTTGGAACCGGTGGTAGATTCAATTGACGTTCAAAAAGATACTGTATTAGTACTATTTTGAATAAAAAAAAATTGATTTTGATTTTGACTAATCATCAGCATCAGCCCTCTTCCACAGCTATAGCCTATAGGCTTCCATTCGTAGGATCAGTTAGGTGGCTTTTCTCTATGATTTTGTTTTTTATTGCTTTACAAATGAACTTGGACAGAAACATGCTGCCGTCCTTTTTACCTGAATCCGTTAAAGCCAAAAGGAAGATATGTCTGTATGGTTGTATTTATAATAATAATAATAATAATTCATTTATTCTCAGCCACTATATATATATATATATATATATACCTTACACACTAACATACATATATTTATGCCTACCTCAGCGCCTAAAGGGTTCGTAGTTAGTATTGTCAGTCGATATAGGTAATATTATGGTCAAGGTGACATAGGTTAAAATTTAATAAATTTAAAAAAGAGAACGCATTTGCTTTTACTAGACAGATCAATTTTTTTTACCTTTTTTGCCTAGGTAAGCAATCGGTATGTACCTAATGTACATACCTGTGTATTATAGGGAACTCTGTGAACGCGTATATTTCATCTCCAAAGGGATACAGAGAGATCATCGCGTTGTCGGACATGACTTCTCCCGGGTTGAATATGGCTGACACTCTGTAACAATAAAACTGAAATAAATGCACAAGACTGACTGAAGAAATAAAACAAACTAACTTTCATTTACAGAAATCTTTTATTTACAAAAATAAAGAATATAATGCTTAGGTATGTGGTGTGAAACATGCCCCAAATAAATAAGAGACCAATCTACTATACAAGACAATTATAGATATTCCTACTTAAAAAAATTTATGTATATTAAAAGTTATCTTTGGTGCGTTTCCGAAAAAAATCTAAGCTGAATTTCTATCGTTTTATCAACGATCCAGTACACTACACCAGTACACTACACTCTTCTTCATTTAAGTAGGCTATCCGTTTCTTGGTCTCGTTAACATAAAAAAAAAATAAGAAGCGGGACTTAATGAACCTGTATTTAGGTGGCCACCATGGTTCAAATCCTTGTCGTGGTTGGGCAAAGCTTTTTGTACCCCTCTTATAAGAATAGGAAACAAAAGAGCGGGGGGGACAAGGGGCGAGAATGGAATCCTCCCCCACGGGATGTCTAAGAGCATTTTCCGGCGCAAAAGAGAGATAACTTGTATTTAGGTGGTAGTTAAAACCCAAAAAAACCATACCTATCGAATATAGTTGGGTTCGATAAAACCCAATTAAAGATATGACACAGGAGACTTACAGGGTCTTACCCTGTATTAGGGGGTAATTTAGACCCTAAAAGATTATGTTACCTATCGAATATAGTGTGACAAGGGTCTGGGACGGCCTGGGTACCGAACTCCGTGACCACGATGCGGTTGGCCGCGTGGTTCTTCTTGTACGTGTTGGACTGCAGGAACCGGCACTGGTACGTCACGTTACCATCGTGGATGGAGAATCTGGAACAATAGAAACGATTACTAGAGAATGGAGTATTTGACGACCGGTTGAGTGGTCTACTGGATATTACACACAGCGGTCTCGGGTTCGAATCCTGCCAAGATATTTTTTATGATAAATGTATACCTGCACTGGTTCATATACGTGTATGTATGTATTTATATAAATTTATTTCTATATCTGTAACACAAACTAAACACGCGGCTAGGCTAATTGTTATAAAATAAATATAAAAGTAGTATATTTCCATCATTGGTAAGTTCTTTTATTCCCTTCATGGTCATTTATAAACTGTGCATTTGATGCTAATATTGGTTTTTCGTGAAACTTCGTTTTCGTTTACAAAGCTTATATATAAATGTAAAAAGTCTTTAATAAAGAGGGATAATTAGAAGATGGTAAAAACTGGCTTTAAGACACATGACCAGCATGAGACTGTTACGAGCTGATGATTATGACTACTTTTACATACGGCTTGGCAAAAAAGAGTATGACGTGGTGACAGGTGAAACTTAATATTTTACTAAATGGAAACCTATGATGTTGACAATACTTGGCCGACAAATACTAGATTTTGAGTAAAGCTTAGTGTTTCACATTTATTTTTAACGATTTAATTAAATTATCTTACTGATTTTCCATATTATGATGAGACCTAAGTGAAAGTGGCCCCCTCATTTTTTCCACACTCTTTTTTGCCAAGCTGTACTTTCTTAAAATGAAATCATTATTTTTTTTAATAAATTCGCAGAACAATTCCGGGCGCGCAGTTCCTCCCCGTGATATAATTTTTGTAGCTCTCCTCCGTGACTGTAGAACTGCTACGAGTTTATTAAATTACTCCAGTCTTTGTCCGGATACAAGTTAAGTGCGCATTTTCCGACTTTTGAGAAATTGACGCAAGACCCAAAAAAGTAGTTGGAATATCGAGACTGTTTAAAAATAGACCACAAAACTTATTAGCGAAACGTACGAAATAACTTTATATATTAATTTGTGTTTAATAGAAACTACTATTACCTAAAGGCTAAAGTAATAATAGGAAATATGACTATAAAATATTATTTTTTAAGTATGATTCAATATAAAATATACGCGGCATAGCTATTTCATATTCATCTCAAATTATTTATCTTGGTTCATGTGTGGTTCATAGCTTGTAAGTTGACCTGTGTAACAGAGCGGAGCTGTCGAATAAATGTTGGAACCTCATGGAGCCGACCTTCAGGGATCCAGGGCCATTCCGTAGTAAGCTCCCGCGCAGCCACGCCGGGATCTCTCCTGCAAAATATCCTTCCTCATCAAACTGACAACGGTTATGAGAAGAAAACTTCGAACAACAACGATAAAAAAGCTAATCACAATATATATCATGTAAGAATTTCTGAATATTTTACAGTTCGTTTATATATAAAAAGGAACGTGAATGCCATGATGAGTCAAGAAGACCAACAACTGTTGCGATAAAGGATTTTTTTTTAATGTTAGTATAATATGATAAATGGAAATATAATATGAAAAATGGAATATAATAAACTGCAAAAATTTCCAACCAAATTAAATACATTTTGGTAACAAACAAACTCATAATTTATAATATTAGGACATAATTTTATAACGCCATAAAAACAGGACAAAGTTCACAAATAATGAATTAATAAATTCTCAATTACAAACACAAAACTAGTGTTACAGGTTCGAGGACATATCTTGTATGAAATAAAATATATACATGTAAGTATTAGTTTCGTGCCTGATTTTGTTTATGTATTTATCATCATATTATCATTCCAGCTCGTTGTATATATTACTGCTATAAGCCTAAAGAGTTAGTAGTTGGTAGTAGTTTTTTCTATAATATTATGGGGCGGGTAAAAGCACATGGAGCAGCTAGTACCTCCCGTACTATTTGCGCCCGTCGACATGGTTTTATATGATTGTAGGAAAGGCTAACGGACAGACGTGCCATCTGATGGTAAGTGGTCGACGTCACCCATGAACATGGTGGGTCTCGCTGCACCCGAAAGGTGGTAAGGTGGACGCAGCTCTGCCCACTAAAACCCGGCGAGTGCCACCAATGCCGCCTTTGATGAGGTGCCCCGGATCTGTTGAGCAAACGGGGCACCTCGACGTCTAGTCAGTCCCTCAGGGGACCGACGCCACCTCCACAGTGTCCCGCACCACGATACAACCCCTCCCAACGCCGGGACAGTCCAATGGGGTGAGGTTCCCGTCCTCGCCCCTTACCCCCTGCTCTTTCGTCCCCTCTTCTTATAAGAGGAGTACAAAGAGCCCTCGTCTCAATTCGCTTCGCCCAAGGTGCTGGGCTCGCCCTAGGCTATTGAGCCCCACCGCCACGACAAGGCCTGAAAAAGGTGGGGTGAGTTATCTAATCCTGGTACAAGGTCCACTTACCATGACCGCATATTATCATGTGGCTCGTCTGCTTATCACCCTATCTCATTTACCAAAAGCTAAAATAATCGTTTATATTCTGCCTATGTAATATGTATAAAAGGTTGTGAACCAACAGGTTAGCATAAGAAGGGCGTCAGTAACCTGTAACTTCGCCTTCTAGTGGTTCTGTGACTTCGACTTCACAAGATCTCAGCCAGACGTTGGAGTTGCAGTTCGGGTACAATTTAGAAGTACTTGCCGCCATAACTAAAAACTAAAATTATTATTATTTGTAAATGTCAGTTAACAAGACTATTTCATGTCCTCAAGCAACAAGATTCATGTTCCCAAAGGACATGGAAAGGATATGTTTCATCGTTAATAAAATAAACCTATCGCAAAGGATACGGGTTCGAATTCTGCCAAGGGCACATTATAATATTATGGTGAATGTAAATATCAGTTTTGGGATTATTAGTGTGTAAATATAATTGACATACTCGTCGTGAATATTAAAAAAGTATATCTTAAAAATGAGTGACTGCAAATACCTAATATTAAAGGAACTATAATATCAGTATTAAAAGAAACTTCACTAAAAACTAAATAGTATTTCCAGTATACACATAAAAAATTACACAGAAATATTATATATACCAATCAACAGAAAATTCCACGAATTTGATAACAATATTCAGGTGTCACGCAAAGATACAATAAAAAATATTTTAATTAAATTCCTAAGCAACAATGATAAAAAATATGTTGTCATTATGTACCTTTAGTTCAGATTAATTTCATATTTCACTTAACCACGACTGAAATTGCCTTTAAATAAAATTTATATATAATTTCAGACTTTTCACAGCATCTAGCTCTAAGGCTGTCGACAGACTGAAACAGGGAACAGGGTGGCCCGCCCCCGCTTATAACAACCTTGGCAGTGGGTAAGGCTTCGGCCACAGTGTTGGCGATCTTTCGCTGCGAAAAAAAGGTTTTTACATAGCGATTAATTATAATGTGCGACAGTTTGTTGATAAAAAATCTTTTTTTAAACCTAGATGGGACTGGCGAGATTAATAACACATAGTATTCGTACAATAATGATAATGACGTTACAATACATATACTTGAGATAAAACGTTTTTATGACAACACTAGCTGTTGCCTGCAGCTTCGCCCGCGTTACTCAACTCCTATAAGTCACAGCGTGATGTTATATAGCCTATAAGCCTTCCTCGATAAATGGGCTATCTAACACTGAAAGAATTTTTCAAATCGGACCAGTAGTTCCTGAGATTAGCGCATTCAAACAAACAAACAAACTCTTCAGCTTTATAATATTAGTATAGATGTCTTAAAACTGCACCATAAATCAAATTTAGATATTTTTATAGTACTTATACTCAAATAAATTATAGTATTTGCCAATATAATGTATATTGGCAAATACTATAATTTATTATTATTTATAAAATATTTGTCATGAAACAGACCACAGAACCACCAAGGTCTTGTTTTGGCGGTGGGGCTCAGTAGTTTAAGGTGAACTCAGCTCCTAGGGCGAAGCAAATTGAACCGAGGGAGCCGCTCTTTGTATCCCTCTTATAAGAAAGGGGACAATAGAGTAGAAAGGGACAAGAAGCGAGGATGGGAAACTCACCCTATTGCACTGTTCCGATGTTGGAAGGGGTTGTTCTGTGGTGCGGGGACAACCTCTCTGTTGGCGTTGGAGGTGGCGTCGGTCCCTCGGGGGACTGACTAGCCGTCGAGGTACCCTGTTTTTCAACAGATCCGGGGATCCTTACCAAAGGCGGCATTGGTGGCACTCACCGGGTTTTAATGGATAGAGCTGCGTCCACCTACCTTACCATCTTTCGGGCGCAGGGAGTCCCACATACTGCTCTGAGGCATCCCGCGGGGGATTTCCCGACGCAAAAGAAAATAAACACCACAGAACCAATTTACCTGATATGATTTATAGTCATTGGCAATTTTGGTAAATTGCCAACTGTAAATGAGCCAATGTGGGACATAAATTGACCATTGACACTTCTTTTGGTACTTGTCTACTACCAGCGCAGGAAAAATAGTTATCGTTTTTGTGATCCTGATTAGCTTCTTAATATCAATAAACACTTCTTTCGAGGATGAACCATAAACAGTGGAAGCCCTTTGGAGTATTTTTAGCGATTTTTTAAAATTAGTATGGATACATGTTCACTTCGTCATTGTGTTTTTTTATTACAATAAAATAAATATTTTTATAAGTATATGAAGTATGAACAGCGTAAGATGGCTGGTTGGTGTTACTGTCCCAGAAGTAGGAGGGTTCGAAGCCCGCTCTAGGGTTGTGCCGGTTCAGGAATGTCCATGGTATTTATAACTCTGTGTTATCTATTATAATATAATATATTCCTAGTACCCGTAAAACGATGATGATTAACGCCACAATACTCCCCGGCTTTTGTTTTGTCGAATGGCATCTCAACTTCTAGAATAACTCCAAAAATAGCGAATAAGGTCGTGATTTATTTGTCAGAGATTTCACTGCTAAGTCCTCCGACAAATATTTGCCATTACGTGCTTTTGCTTTATGGGGTCTACTTTCTTGTTATTAATGTGTGATCTCCAGCAGCCATTACTTTGTTGATAGAGTCTAATGTGAATTAAATAATCTAATAGTTCAAAGAAATGCTATCCTACAATCCAGCATGGATTGTTGCTCATTTTTCAGGTCAATTGCGTAGAATTAAATAATCTAATAGTTCAAAGAAATGCTATCCTACAATCCAGCATGGATTGTTGCTCATTTTTCAGGTCAATTGCGTAATGATCTGATCTTGACATATCATCAGGTAATTGCACTCGTTAATCTATCGTGGTTGCAATCATAGACATGCCGCTTACATTACATATACCTAGTAAGTAGGTATACACGATTATAACAGGCTTTTATTAGTTTCGATATGATTTAAGAAACTGGGAAACTAATCACCGAATGGAATGGCCGACGACGCTTATAAAAACACTAGCAGTTGTTGTTGCACGCAGCTTCGCCCGCGTTAACTTATATTAAAGGACGATGATCATTTTTTAACTTTTTTTTGTTATTGTTCTAAAGGAAATAAGGCTGTATTTTCAATGTAAGTCCCTAAGCGGCTTACAGTTTTACGATTCTTACAATAATTCTCTAACATTGTACCAATGTTTACAATATTGGTAAATTATATATTAACCTGCCTCAGGAATTACTTACTCTATCTCATGTTAATGGATTTTCATGCTGTTTTTAACAAACAGCATGAAAATCCATTTAGTAGTTTTTGAGTTAATCGCGTACAGACAGAAAGAGGCGACGAAGGAGTTTGTAATGATGATAGGGATTTACGTATTTGTGTAAATACAGCTTTTACATTACTGCTGTAAAATTGCCAATTTTTTTAATCATTAAATTGGATATAGGTACTTAGTATATTGTTTTCTCATCTTCCCGCGAATTTCACTCATTATATTGAAACAACCTTTAGTCGCGGCGAAGGACTTCATATTGATGTCCGTGAACTTAGCAGATCATTGACCAGCAGATCACAAAATTAATTCTGATTTCTGAGTTCTGTTCGCAGCAGTTCTATAGTTCCTGATACTTTTTACAAATTGTTCTGGTGCTGTTAGCTCAAAAAACGACGCTTCAAAAAACAACAAAATGATCTGCCAACTTCACGCATCTGGCAGATCATTTAGCACCAAATCGAAAAAAAATTGAGTTCTGTCTGCATGCAGCATAGTCCTATAGTTCCTCATACATTTTACAACAATTTTTGGCGTTTTCACCTCAGAAATGACAGTATATTTGTCAATGATACTATATTTTGCAAAATTTTCATGTCATTTTTGAGGTGAAAACGCCAAAAATTGTTGTAAAAAGTATGAGGAACTATAGAACTATTTTGCATGCAGACAGAACTCTCAGTAGTGTGCTCAGTTGCCTAAGATGAACCTTAGGCTACTGAGGCCCACCGCCACCACAAGGCTTAGACCATGGTGGGGAAGCAACGATGGTCTAGTGAGTATGGGCTCGGCCCCAAAGTGAGAGAGGTCTGGGTTCCATCCTTATCGGATGCACCTCAGGTTTTTACTAAATTTGCCTGTGAACATCGCTTGCTCAACGGTAAAAGAAAACGTCGTAAGGGATCCTGCATTCTTGGTGAGATTAAACGTCTTTGAAGGAGAACTTCACCAACCCGCATTGGGCCAGCGTAGGTAAAATATATTTTACCTACATACTCCTCGCCTGATTTCTAGGACGAGATCTGTACCCAGCACTCACAGCAGTGTTGCATATAAGGGTCAGTGGTGATGATGATGATTGTTTAATGTGAAATGAAAAAAAAAGATTCCGACGAATTGATAACCTCCTCCTTTTTGAAGTCGGTTAAAAATGTGAATATTTACTAACGTGGGTGTTAGTTATCACGCGATTTAGATGTTATATTAGACACAACGGTATCATTTAAATTGTATTAGATACGTAGTTCCCTTTGTAACTTGAACTGCTGCTGCTGCTGAGCCACTTCAAAATATCCGATATATAAGAGATCTTTATATGGCCCCGTAGACCTAACATTATTTATTCCAGAGAGATGATTATTATAATCGAGCACTTTTTTTTCCTTTAACGCCGGGAAATGCTCTGAGGCATCCCGCAGGGGGAGTGGGTCTCCCCACGCGGGTATGTGCTGCGCCCGACAGCTGGTAAGTGGACGCAGCTCTACCCACTAAAACCCGGCGAGTGGCACCAATGCCGCCTTTGGTGAGGTGCCCCGGATCTAGTAAACAAACAGGGCACCTCGACGGCTAGTCAGTCCCGCAAGGGACCGACGCCACCTCCACAGAGAGGTTGTCCCGCACCACAGAACAACCCCTCCCAACGTCGGGACAATACAATGGGGTGAGGTTCCCATCCTCACCCCTTGCCCCTGCTCTTATGTCCCCTCTTCTTATAAGAGGGGTACAAAGAGCCTCCTTAGCCCAATTAGCTTCGCCCAAGGTGCAGCGGCTCACCCTAGGTTACTGAGCCCCAGCGCCACGACAAGGCCTGAACCATGGTGGGGTTTCTCAGACCCCTACTATTAGAATAGAATAGAATAATAATTATTTATTTGCCATAATATGGTGTACATAGTTTTTCATATTTCACAGGTTGTCATATTCTACATGTCAGCGTGTAATGTATGTAATGTTAATAGGTGGATCTTAAAAAGTACTAGATCACAATAACGATCATTGCTCTGTCTAATCCAAAAATGACTCAGGGAACGACTCTGTTGATCAAAGTCATTTGATCGATGATACTAGTTGGAGGTTGCGCAGCATCGTCAGATCACGAGATCTTCAGTGATGTTAAGAGTAATAGTAACTATTTTAAGTATATAATCAGATTACTCGTTAAACCAATCAATCAAAGTACGTATCGGTAACATAAGGGCGTATATAAGCTCTTGACATTGGCGAGGCAAAGGTCATTGATGTATGGTGCAAGTTTGAAGCCGTAAATAGTTCATTATTGCTTTTAACGATGATGCTTTTGTTGGTTTCTGCTTAAGTATCGAAGAAGTCAGAGTTCGAATTTCAAAACCCTAGAAGCATAAAGCCTAAGTGACCTTTACATGTCCCTACTTGGTATATCCTCTTCAATCTCAAAGGAGAATTTTTATGTCATAAAGGGGTAAACGAGCAGTCGGAGCCTTACGCCCATACCCATCACAACGCATCTGCACTTTGAGATGCGTTTCCCCTTCTTTTCTCTACCCCCATAAGGCCCAATAGGCCACAGGAAACTCACAAACCGCACGAAACGCGACAGAATAGCTGTCACTTGACGCCGGTATTATGTGAGCGAGAGGTACCGCCCCGGTCGTGCCAGTCTTGTTCGGATGCAATGCAGCATGGCACTACCTCTTACTAAACCCAACCTTAAAAGATGTATAATCTTATCATACAAGCAATTAGTATCCTTAAGATGTGTTCCTTCTCGGTAAACAAGCGACTTAGTAATTTCCTGCTACATAAATAACTAATCTTGGATTTGCTATTTTTCCACAAGTCATCCGTTTATGACTCAAGTCGAGTAACGTCACATTGAGGATAATCCCTGGGGGTAGGTTGTCTGCGGCGACCTTAACGAGGCACGGCCAAGTAACAAGTTCAATATACAAGGTAAGTATTTGTTTACGTTCGCTGTATGTTCCTTGACCGTATTTTATCAACGCTTAGAGCTCGCAATAGAAGCAACAGGCTACCTAGATACTAAACCTTAAAAATAAAACTTATAATATTAAATATATAATATTATATAATATTAAATATATAATCTATACTAATATTATAAAGCTGAAGAGTTTGTTTGTTTGTTTGAACGCGCTAATCTCAGAAACTACTGGTCCGATTTGAAAAATTATTTCAGTGTTAGACAGCCCATTTATCGAGGAAGGCTATAAGGCTATATAATATCACACTTTATTATATACGAGTTGAGTAACGCGGGTGAAGCTGCAGGCAACAGCTAGTATTATATAATATTAAATTGAGCGACGATGGTCTAGTCACTAGTGGGTATGGGCTCTGTCTCTTGAATGAGAGCCGAGAGGTCCGGGTTCGACCCTGACCTCTGTGATGCCTAGAAATGGGTTTTTCTAAATTCTATGTGCACCTGAACATGAGACCCTCACTTGCTCACCGGTGAAGGAAACATCGTGAGGAAACCTGTAGCCTGCTGAGATTAAATCTTTAAAGGTGTGTGAATTTGACCAACCCGCAATGGGCCCAAAACCCTCCTCGTCTGACGAGGAGGAGAGCCAAGCGTTTATTAAATTACGTTATTATATTTCTGAGCACATATGTTTCAGCACTGAGCACATAATATATTCATGGCTACTATTTCAGATTTCAGGTTGTAATGGTTTTCAGATCAAGCAATAGTTTTGCATATTATGAAAAAAATATGATTGTCGTCTTAATCATGAGCAACACCATCCCCTGCTTGATATAATAATGTAAATAATGCTCTAAGTTTTGAGATATTTTACAGCAACCTTAGCAACCGGGATAAAATTAAAGTTAAAATCCTTGAGACGATTTCTTAGAAACACTTTTCGAATAATTGCCCTCTAAATATTCAACAGCTGGTCGAAACAGATCGATAGTCAGTTCACGGGACTGATTAAGTTATCAGGTTCAGCCAAACGTGACCTGACGCACGTGGCATTCACGTTGGCGGGACCGTGACAGGACAACGTGACAGCGACGATAGCGTGCTCCCGAAGTACGGGGTAACTTATATAACTCCAAAAGGGTACTTTCTATCGCCATACTGTACCATATTTGTTATTATTGCTTTCTAATCTTTACACTCGTTATGAAATAATTTTATGGATTTTAACGCGGTTTATTGAGGTTTTTACATAGTACCCGACTATGGTTGGTCCTCCAGAGACCAAGGTTGCTGTAAAGTATCCGAAAAATCAAATGTTATCCCTAAGAAAGGATTCACCAGATATGAACAGCGATAACCTGATTTACCTAATTTATCTAGATTGATTTGAGTAGATGTGTTGAACCTGACATAATAATACACGTTGAACCTAACATGTATATTAAAAATATAAAAAGGCTAAGACAAAATACAACAAACAACTTGCTTAGTAGCTTCAAGCGAGCTTTGGTGTTATCAATATATTATATTAATTGTGAAATAGGTTCTTTTTCCCGCATATGACGTATGAGGGTTGAATTTCGAGCCACGGGAAACCACTGGTATTTTAAAGTTTATCTAAATAGGTCAATGTTGTTTTTGCTCGGCGAAAAAAAAGTGTAAGGAGATACATGTATGATAAGTTAAAAAACTTGAAAGATATTTGAAGTTTGCAAAATAGCGTAGAAGATTTTTAGGTAAATAAATTTAAGTTTCTTGTCCAGTACCTACGAGGGTATCTTTTTATTGCTTTATTAAGACATTGTAATAGATTTACAATAAAATCATCGAATTAGATAAGTTTTTTTCATTATAATTTGCTTTAAAATAAGAAAATAAGAATAAAGAACAGATTTCACACAGAAGAAGAAAATGTAAAATATATCTTTTATATTTGGTAAATGACACAATAAAAATCTCGATTCGTTAGGTGGCAGCATTCCTAGACAGAATGCTTTTTTTTTCTTTAACGCCGGGAAATGCTCTGAGGCATCCCGCGGGGGAGTGAGTCTCCCCCGCTCTACCCACTATAAAAAACCGGCGAGTGCACCAATGCCGCTTTTATTGATGCCCCGGATCTAATGAGCAAACAGGGCACCTCCACAGAGGGGTTGTCCCGCACCACAGAACAACCCTCCCAACGTCGCGGCAGTACAATAGCGTGAGGTTCCCGTCCTCGCCCCTTGCCCCTGCTCTTTTGTCCCCTCTTCTTATAAGAAGGGTACAAAGAGCCCCCTCGGCTTAATTAGCTCTGCCCAAGGTGCTGGGCTCACCCTAGGCTACTGCGAGCCCCACCGCCACGTCAAGGCCTGAACCATGGTGGGGAGAGACAGAATGCTGCTATAACTATCGGTGAAAAGTGGAAAGTAATCATAGAAAGTATGATCATAATAAACATTACAATTAATATCATATAAATCTTTATTATATATGTTTTTACTCTGTGCAGTCCATTGTATTACAGTACATACGTTACATTTCAGTTTTACTTGTTTGCTTAAACCAGGAATTTCTATGAGAATTTTTATACCCGTTTCCGACTTTCCGACTTGCAGGGTTCACAGGTGGGACAGGGGAAGCACAGGGGAGAGGGGCATATCTTATCCGGGTGGAGGCAGTATTCATCTCCCACGGCGTAACAACGGCCCAAGTTTAACATGTCTTCTAAATCGCATCTAAAAGAAATAACAAATTAGACGGTCTTATTTCATTAACAATTGATTTGGTATGTAAAAGTCAACCTCTTACCAATAAAATTATTATAAGCAATTGTTGAACTTTTTATGTAAACGGTAACATATAATGGGTACCAAATAAATAGATAATTTGGTTGTAACATAATTTACAATATATACGATTTAAACTTGCAGCTATGAATCAGTCTTTCCTGGAGCAATCGATGTCTGACCGATGCCTGGCTGTTTTTAATAACACGCAATTGATTAAACCTCTTTTTTTTCTTTAACGCCGGGAAATGCTCTGAAGCATCCCGCGGGGAGTATGTCTCCCCGGGCAGGTTTGTGGAAATCGCTGCGCAAGAAAGCTGGTAAGTGGACGCAGCTCTACCCACTAAAACCCGGCGAGTTCCACCAATGCCGCCTTTGGTGAGGTGCCCCGGATCTGTTGGGCAAACAGGGCACCTCAACAGCTTGTCAGTCCCTCAGGGGACCGACCCCACCTCCACAGAGGGGTTGTCCCACACCACAGAATAGTCCCTCCCAACTTCGGGACAGTACAATGATGTGAAGTTCCCGTCCTCGCCCCATGCCCTCTTATAAGAGAGGTACAAAGAGCCCCATCGATTCAAATCGCTTCACCCAAGGTGCTGGGCTCACCCTAGGCTACTGAGCCCCAACGCCACGACAAGGCCTGAACCATGGTGGAGAATTGATTAAACCCCTGATAAATCTCATCAAAAAATATAAACGAGGAAACAACACACAATTTATGATATTAGTAGTAATTACGTAAAAAGCTAATTAAACAATGTCCACTTTTATAAGTGTAATATAAATTAGAAGTCAACGTAATTATTTAATTGGTTTTCCTCGCCTATAAAAACACGTGGCTTCTCCTGCTCTGTTGTACTTTGATGTTTTGTTAATAAAGGTTTATAAATACGACAAATTGGCAATTAAACGCTGAATGAGTGAAAACGTCACTTTCATCACGTTTGTGATACCTTTTTTTTCTTTAACGCTGGGAAATGCTCTGAGGCATCCTGTGGGGAGTGGGTCTCCCCAGGCGGGTATGTGGGACTCGCTGCGCCCGAAAGCTGGTAAGTAGACGCAGCTCTACCCACTAAAACCCGGCGAGGGCCACCAATGCCGCCTTTGGTGAGATGCCCCGGATTTAAAAATCAAACAGGGCACCTCGACGGCTAAGCAGTCCCCCAAGGGACCGACGCCACCTCCACAGAGGGGTTGTCCCGCACCACAGAACAATGCCTCCCAACGTCGGGACAGTACAATGGGGTGAGGTTCCCGTCCTCGCCCCTTGCCCCCTGCTCTTTTGTCCCCTCTTATAAGAGGGATACAAAGAGCCCCCTCGGCTCAATTAGCTTCGCAAACAGGGCACCTCGACGGCTAGTCAGTCCCGCAAGGGACCGACGGCCAGTCAGTCCCGCCAGGGACCGACGGCTACTCAGTCCCGCAAGGGACCGACGCCACCCACAAAGGGGCTGTCCCGCACCACAGAACAACCCCTCTTATAATATCGTATACCCATACATTACATTTTTGATTCGAGTTCTGTTACTTTAGATTTAAATGTATCCCGACCATGGTTCAGGCCTTGACGTGGCGGTGGGGTTCAGCAGCCTATGGTGAGCCCAGCACCTTGGGCGAAGCGAATTGAGCCGAGGGCGCTCTTTGTACCCCTCTTATAAGAAGAGCGGACAAAAGGGCAGGGGGCATGGGCATAAATGTTGAGGAATGCCTGTCTTATTTTCGAGCATAATTTTACTTCTAAAAAGTCTAGTTTTGTACATAATTTAACTTCTAATCAACTTTTTCATGTATAGCAATAAAAAAACAAAGTTATTTGTTGGACTCTTAAGGACCTGCAGTATGTTTAGAAACGGATCATTTAGGTACTAGAAGCGGTCATTCCCGGCTGCATGGGTACCACCATCTTGCTTGTTTCTCCCGTGAAACAGCTCTGCTGTGTTTCGGAGAGAAGGGCAAGACAGGCAGTGTAATTACTGGCACCGAGACTTAACATCTTATGTATCAGGATAGGCAACACATAGATGAGTTGCCTGGGCTCGTTCCAGGTAAACTAGCTTATGTTCATGGGCGACGTCGACCACTTACCATCAGGTGGCACGTTTGCCAGTTTGCCTATCCAACTAACATAAAAAAGGGGAGATCTCCGAGTTCCGACCGAGCGAGGTATGCTCGGTCAGGCTGAAGCCCACTTGCTATCAATTCAGCTGTTGTATGTATAGCGACGAGCTGTGGAATTTCGATAGCGTGATTCAGGAATGTGGCGCAGATTAGCGCCACAAGGTACTTACATCATAAAGAACGACTTGAACTATTAAAGTAATTTTCAGTCCATAAACGTGACCACTGACCATGACAAGAAAATCTGATTCATACTTGCTATATTCCAGTATCCGGCTCTCAAACTCCGAAAGCTTGGGCACGGCGTACCCGACGATGCCGCTGCTGCCCACCGTGACGGGGGAGGAACACACTGATAGGCCGTAGCACCGGCTCGGGTCTTCCTGCTCCACCAGTGCACTGTCTATGAACGTGGGCCTCTCGTGGAGACCTGGTGCAAACGTCATACAGTAAATGTATATACATACAACATACAATATTTTATATCGGTGGGGGGGTTGCGCTGTGCTCCTCTCGTCAGATTGGCTAACACCATTATTTAACCGGTAAAACAGCTTTGCTGTATTTCGGAGAGAAGGATAGGATAGGCAGTGTAATTACTGGTACAGAAACTTAACATCTTACATGTCTCAGGGTAGGTGACACATGAATGAGTTGTCTAATAAAAAACCTCTAATAAAAAACATGTAAGTGATATTTTAAGATAATTTGGAAATTGTCTAGTGTGTGTATGCTGACAAAGTCACAGGCAACTGCATACAATATTTGTCTTAAAAATCGTAATGAATAAAAAGTGAGACCTTTCATGATGCTGGTGACGAATCTGGCTGTGGAGAAGCCCAGAGACAGGTGGGCCTGCTCGTGGCAGCAGTTCACCCGGCAAACTATGTCGTCCGCCTCCCGCACCAGACGGGTCAGGCACTCCACCTGCCCCTGAAACACATGCAATGCAGGTTTAAGGTACCTCAAAATGTCAAAACAAAACCCTTATCTCTGTCCGTCTCTCTGCCAAACTAAAAACGTTCTCGTTCCCGTTCCAACTATCGCTTCCGCTACCATTCCCGTTCCGTTCCCGTTACCGGAGCTCTTCTCCTTCTCATTTTCCTTCTCCGTCTTACTCTCCTTATCACCCTCACTCTCTCTTCCACTATATTACTCGCCTCTAGCTTTTTTGGTCTTTTAACGGGCTAGGCCCACCACACGTTCCCACCACTGCTATTCCTATATAGAGCCCAGGATTGACAGCGGTTACCACCAAATGTCCCATTAATACAATCTCAGAGAACCCGAGGGTTACGTTAAAACTGCCTTGTATCACAACGAATTTAATAACAAGGATTTAGACGTAGTAGGAAATATTTTCTATAGCTCTCTTCGTCTCTCTTTCTCTCTCTCGCTCTCACTCTTGCTCTTGCTCGATCTCTTTGTCTTTTTTGTTCTCTTAAATAAACTTTCTATACTTTTCCGCAGATGTTTTTGACGAGAGCGTGAAACAAGCGATATAGAGGCACGATCGGCCTAAGAGTTCGGCTTGTGACGCAATAGGACGTCATCACGTAAAATTATCGTCCGTAAACCGACTTTACAGACAACAGGTAGTATTAGTACATAGTTACACACAACAGTAGTAAAATAACAACGTACCTGAGGAATATTGCCTGCTTTGGCAACTGAAAACACTGGTACCCGGGTACATTTGCCAGTTCCACATATGACTGGTATATTGTTCTTCGAGGGATCCGAGCCAGTCATTGCGCAGAACAGTTGGTTGGCTCTCATAGAGTTGATAGCGTTCAGTCCTAGGACTTTCCTCTTGTCGTACACTCCCGCCAGCTTTAACGTCTACAAATGCAGAAAAAATCAGTCCATATACAAATTGTCGCTAGAAAAGTTTTCTGGTCATCATCATCAACCTTTTCAGTTTGATGATATGTCCTCCCGTGGCCACGGTTGCTGTAAAGTATCCGAAACGTCGGGCTTGTAAAAATCTTAATAAACCGCGATAAAATCCGTAAAAACTGTTTCATTATAATGAGACCATCTAGTACTTTATTATATACTACTAAATATTTAGTAGCTTACTGCGGCTAGCGTGTTATCTTCACAATTATTAATACATACTTCTTACTACAAATACATTTTTTATCTCTAAAATCTGCAGTACTTACATGCACACACAAAGCGAAATTGCTGTCGACGGGCGGTGTTTGTATGGCGATGACGGCGTGCGGACAGAACTGCGCACAGGCGACGGTGACCGTGCGCACCTGCCGCATGTTGTGAAAGAACAATTCCCGGTCGGGCCCGCAGCACGCGCTCCTCCCACCACATATCAGTACAACATCTGTGTCCTACAAATATGAGATACTACCTTTTTTCTCTTTTTCTAAATGACAAGACGGAACCCTTATATCCTATCCGCCTGTCTCTGTTTCGACCTGAATCTTCGCGTGATATCGGTAACCTTAGTTGTCTGGCGGATGTCTTCGTTTCGAATCCTATATCTGCCAAAGTAACACCCAGAAGTAGCCTGAGCTACGACAAACTTTCGGACCAGTCGTAAAAGAAGCCACGTTTTGGCCCCGTAGGTCATCATGGTACTCGGCGGTATAGACGACGTGAGAATATGGCTAAGCTTCATCAGATCTAATAACAGTAGTTATTATTACACGAAAATCATTTACCTAATATGAGGGCGGCACTGAAAATTTCGGGAATCAAGGAAGTGACACAACATTACTATTTAAAAATGTATTTATTGCTTTTCGAAGTATTCTCCGCGAAATTTGACACATTTTTCCATACACATTGACACATTTTGATGGAACCAATCATTAAAGCAACCATTCCATTCGGAAGTTGGGGTCTCCAAAATGGCCGTTTTGTAGGCGTCCGCAGCTTCTTCAGGCGATGAAAATCTGACCACGCAATTTATTCTTTATTTTAGGGGAAGTATAGAAATCATTAGGGCTTAGGTCGGGGCTGTACGGTGGATGGTCTAATAATTCTATGTTTTCTTGCTCTAAAAACTCTTTTGTTCTGTGCGCGGTGTGAGAACTCGCATTGTCGTGATGGAGGATGATGCGGCGGTTGCAGTTCTCTTTACGGAGTTCAGAAAAGACCTGTGGCAAACAAATGCTAGCATACCATTCTGCATTAACCGTTCTTTGTCCCTCAAGAGCAATAGTCGCAACATGGCCGGTTTTGGAGACAAACGTGGCCACCATTTTTTTGCAACACTCCGTGAACGAACAATTTTTGTTGGCTTTAACTCATTTTCGAACACCCAAACTCGTGACTAGTTTTTTGTTTCGGGTTCTTACGCGTATATCCAGGATTCGTCACCTGATACGATGTTGTATACAGCAATTGAGGATCCTGCGTGGAATTTTTCGAGAGTTCTGACGCACCAAGTAACGCGAGCCGCTTTTTGCTCTTGACAGAGCAAATGCGGTATCCATCAAGAAAAAAGATATTTTACACCTAATTATTCATGCAAGATTATTTGTATTTGACTCATGCCAATGTCTAAAGTTGCCTGAATTTCGCGGTATGTCACATGTCGATCTTCCTCAATCAGCTTACGCACAGCATCAACGTTTTCTTGGGTGACTGCAGGTTTGGACGACCTTGACGGGGATCATTACTGAGCTTGACACGTCCACGTTGAAATTCAGCAAACCAGCGATAAATTGTGGTTTTGGATGGGGCTTCATCACCAAATGCAGAAATCATCCGGTCAACACACTGTTTTTGTGTTAAACCACTTCGAAAGTCATAATAAATCATCGCTCTAGAATTTTCTCGAGTCAATTCCATTTTCTCAACGACTTAACAAGTTTGATAAGACCTTGTGACAAGACCGAGAATCTTTTTTTAAATAAATAAATGGTATTCGATTTTTAAAACCAAGGAGTTTTCAATTAAAAAGATTTTAATATGACAGGAACAGTGGAAATATTCCATTCCCGATACTTTTAGTGCAGCCTATGTATAAGTACCTATCTCACACGGGGCTAAACTTATCTTTTTTTAAATACACACGGGCATCTGATCCCAAACTAGGCAGAGCCTGTTCTTATGGTAACCAGACAGCTGACATAATATCTCTATAATATCTATGGACGCTTTCACACCACGTCAATCTGGTCCCGTGGTAAATTCTCGAAGAACTTGTGTTACGGGTACCAGACAACGGAAATATATTTAATACTTTTTATACTATACATATATTTAAGATTTTTATTATATAATACACATCCATGACCCAGGAACACAGAAAATATTTTTTGTTCCCTGGCGGGATTCGAACCCGCAACCTCCGGCTTGAGCGCCAACGCGCTTACCACTGAGCCACAGAGGTCGTCAACATACACTCATATATTTCTAAATACATACATAATATAGATAAATTACACCCAGACACAGAACATGCTCATCACACAAATATTTGTCCTGGGTGGGGATCGAACCCACGACCTTCTGGTTTAGCAGTCAGGGTAACTAACCACTAGACCAACAGGCCAGTCAATTATTATTTCTAGCTTTTAGTCCTGTCGTGTCCATGAAACCTATCCATACATGACGGACGCGCAGCACAAGTCCATCCCTCCCACCGGTATCGTAACAAGATATATATCTCATTATTACTATTATTATTGGAACCAGCTGCCATCTACCGTATTTCCAAATCGATACAACTTAAGAGACCTTCAAGAAAAGAACATAGCTACTCATATTTGAACGGCCGGCAACGCACCTGCTAATGTTGTAGCGGGTGTCTATGGATGTTGTTTATCTCTTACCACCAGGGGAAACGACCGTCCGTTTGCCCCCTCTTCTATAAAGAAAATATTTAATAATATAAATACATCTAGAGCAGTCTTCAGAAAAGCGCGTCCCCTAAACGCCTGCACCTCTGTGCTGGTGTCGATGTGAGCCAAGTCCGTGGCCATTCCGACAACGCAGTGGTCCGGCTCCTCGTCGTACAGGGCCAGGGTTTTGATGACCTTCTGCTGCTTCAGAAATAGTGAGGCGATGCATCCGATATCGCTCCCGGCACCAACTACGGTCACCTGTGAGAAACGCTTATTTTTACTACGTTTTTTTTTTTGGGCTAGGCCTAACCCTATTTTTACCGCTGCTACTCGCGAGTAGCCAGAATTGCAGCAGTAACTACCGAACGACCTTTCATACGATCTCAGGGAACCTGCGAAAGACCAGGAAAAACCCAGCTGCAATGAAATACCAGGACATTTTTTTTAAATGTCTAAACCCTTTTTCTTATTGTTGAACTTATATAGATTCGCGAATGAGATAGTTATTAGATAAATCTTTTTAGATAATAAAAAAAAAGAAACAGCTCGTAAAGGTATAATCATAGAAATTAAAAACGAACACGATAGGAACCTTTCTCGGTGGAATACGAGGTACGTAACAATATCTTTCACATTCTCTTTCTATCTTTGCCAGAGCTTCGGACATCACAAAATTTTTGTACGTTGCTTTTTGTAAAATATTTGGAGTGTTCAAGTATCTTAAAATTTGTCTAGACATCATGTATTTTTTTGGTATTTATTGTGATTTTACAAAAAATTGGATTTTGGATGTTATTGTGTCATTCCGGTTTGTGATCTTGACATAATGTCTAAAAATAAACACAAAAGAAGAACTGTAAAGAGTCTACATTAAAGGAACAAATCGATCGGAAATCTATTTAACTCTCCTATTCATACATGATACAGTCGAAGTTATAAAATTGTATGTCAGTATTGTCAATAATTGTAAGAGCACTCCAAAAGTTGCGCTCCATGTTTCGCTATTTCAATAAATATTTATTACATGTATCTGCTTAATTCGTTACGAACGTACAGCTTAGCAAAAAAGAGTATGACGCGGTGACAAGTGGAACTAAATGTTTTACTAAATGGAAACCTATGATGTTGACAATACTTTGCCTACAAATACTAGATTTTGAGTAAAGTTTAGTGTTTCACATTTATTATTAACGATTTGATTAAATTCTCTTACTGATTTTCCATATTATGATGAGACCTAAGTGAAAGTGGCGCCCTCATTTTTTCCATACTCTTTTTTGCCAAGCTGTACATTACATTATTTCAAACAAATAGGGTAGTTTTCTTTTGTATGTTTTGACGTGACAACGTCTTATAATTCAATGGAGCCGGCTGCAAGAACGAAAAAACAAGACGCATGCGGCGTTACCTCGCTGTGAGGCGTTCCATTTTCTTATGACGTTGTCACGTTCAACAATCGTCAGTAAACCGACTTTACAGACAACCGATTTTTTTTTGTTTTAGGTAGGTAATGTGACACCGGACACTATGGATTTCGACGATTCTTTTTTTGCTGGTGGAAACACCATTTTGGCCCCCTATTATTTTGATCAAGATCAGCCGTTTTTGATTTATTCTTAATAATGCTTATTTGGTTGTCCCTAGATGATGTGCTCTACCTATATGAATTCTGTACCTATATGAGTGATGCTTTGGTAGCGCATCATAGTATTTCGAGGTCATCGTAATCATCATCAGCCTTTATCCGTCCACTGCTGAACATTTCCAAACAACATTTCGTCTACCTAAACGCGGCCTCATAATATTGTATGATACAGTTAACGATGAGTTGGCTTTGAGCTCCAGGTTTATTTTTGCCTACCTATTGTAGCGGATGTGACGTCAGTCAACGCTTCCTGCCGCCAAAGCCAAGCAACTTGCCAGAACGCCATAACTGGGGTATTTTTGTTAAAAGAACAAATACCTCGTGAAAACTCTTTTATTTTTTATTATTTTAACCGTAACACTTTAGTATTTTTTAAATCTGAATATCCGTTTTTATCTTATTAAACTATGGGTTTAAAAATAGTCCGTTTTTCTCAATTTTCGCATTGTTCGCACTCTTAATAACGGTAACACTACCTGTTACGCTTGAAATTTTTTCAGAATATAAGGTTATAAACTTCAGAAATAAATAAGGAAATAAAAACAAAAATCGTGTATGGTGCGACACCTATTACAGTGAAACCTGGTTAAGTGAGACATCAAGGGACCTGCATTGTCGTTTCACTTATAGAGGTATTCCACTTACCCAGTGTCTCAGATATACAGGTATAAATAAATATCTGTCTCATTTACAGAGGTGCGATCATTAAATAAAATAACGTGTTATGTATGTACATGAGTTTTAATATAAAAAATATAGTACATATGTACTTAAAGGTAATCATACAAATGTAATCAACAAAAATATTCAAGCACGTTTTTACACGTAATATGTACGAATATGGAAACAGAATGTATCAATTATAAAAATCTGTCATTTTAGTTTGTCGTTTGGAAGTATCAGCCGTCAGATGTTTTTCGATATTATAAATTTTATCAAATATGCTTTGGTCACCAATTGATGACATTTCAAAATAACTGTGCAAAGTTTCTAGTGCTTTTACTGCTTCGCGTTTAGAAACTTTTACTAAATTTACTTCCGCGCTCATTTCATCGTCTTCTTCTTCATTTTCCAATGAAGAAGACGAGAAGTAAGTTCAAATAAACATCTGTATGATAGTAAAGCGAAACTAAAACTGAAGGTAATTGAAGCTCAAAATTTGTACTTACGTACTTGGAATTACGTTTGGAATTTGTGGGTAGAATAAGAATGAGTAAACAAACAATGTTATCTCAGTTACAGAGGTTTATGCATATAAAATTTACTCGCTGTCTCAGTTATAGAGGTAACTATGATGATAAATCGAAAGAACAAATCCCAGATATAGAGGTTTACCTCGTCCCACTAACAGAGGTAATTCAGTGCCAAAGTGTTGGGACCTCAGCATGAGTTCCAGTTATGGAGGTTTCTCACTTATCCAGGTCCCACTTAACCAAGTTTCACTGTAGTATTAAATGAGTGGAATCGTAACCGAACTGACTATCGATAATAGTTTGATCATTACGTCACTAGATACCATTATATATCTACGGAACTCTTCGTGCGCGATTCCGAATCGCATTTGGCCGGTTTTAATGGTAGAGGGGCAAACGGACAGTCGGTTCACCTGGTGGTAAGTGATAACCGACATCCATAGACACCCGCTATATCATCAGTAGATGCGTTGCCAGCCTTTCAAATATGAGTATGCTCTTGCCATGAATGTCCTCGAGTCGATATCTTACTGCTACTATAGAATATCAAAATAATCTAATCGATCCGTATTTCTAAATTTCGTAACGGAAGAAATCCTAGAATATGCACTTACCCAAACTTACCTTAGTAGGGCTAGGTTTTAAAAGTAGGTAAATAAAAAGGCACATAGAACAGACATCAAATTTAATAGATAAGTTAACTATATAATGTATATTTGTAACGCTCACGTCCACTATACTGTGTACCACACGCGCACGTATGGATACGATACAGGAATTCAAAATGACTAGAACTATTTAGAGATTGGAAGCCGCCAACACCGACCCCTAAGTACAACTCCGTTATATCAAAATTATTAACATACAGTGGCATGTAATATTGGATTATATTATACAACATAAATGGTTTCATAGAGACTTATTTATTCCATTTATTTGTTAGGTAACAAAGGAAGTAATTATTGTTTAGTATATAATACCTACTTTGTAGTATTATTTTTAATGATAATAATTTGACCATAATAAAATATAAGCATGATGTCGATGACAATAATGAAAATGAGAAAATATTGTAAACTGCCCGTGAAAACCTTTTACAGCATAAACACATACAACCTGGAAAAATAACGCCAAGGGATCATTAACCTTTAACATAATTTCCAAAGAAGTAAACAATCCAATATTACATGAATCTAAGGCGTTTAAAGGAATACGTAAAAAAATCCATTGAAATTATATACAAAATGAAAACATTTTTGGTGATTAGAGAGTACACAATTTACAGAATAACAAAATACATAATCTGGCACTTATTATAAATTAAATAAAACTTACAAATAAATTTAAATCAATAAATAACAAAATATTTATGACTACTAACAACTAAGTTTATTTTCCAATATAGTACAATAAAAAATATAAATAACGTTATCAAAAGTGGAATCACATGATTATTTGAGACAAAAATATTGAAAATACCATTACAAGACCCACCAAGGGTTTCCAATTGGGTGAAATGGTCCCGGTAATGAGGACTGATCACCCGTCTGGCCTAGCTGGTGTCACCACCCTTAAATAATAATAAGGGTTACCAACTTAATCGGCTCAAAACTATTTCAAAATGTCCATAAAATATTCATATTCATACCATTATTTTCCTAAGCGGGCGGCTCCCCAGAACATCTCCAAACGACTGCAGCTCGGCAAACATCCACATATTCACAACCCATCTCGAAATACTTAGTAATAGATCATAAGAAAGGATTCAATCACTTAGTGACTCCGCTTGCTACTGTGACACAAAAATAAATAACCTCAAAATATTGTTACAAATCTGGTCCTATTACTATAATATATTAAAAAAATGAAATTAATCACACACTTAAAACAGATAAAGAAAATATTTAAACTAAACATTTGAAAATATTAATAAATATTCGATATTTAACAAGCGGAGTTGAAATACTCTACTACTTATAATAAAGTTAGTCGTATTTTACAAAAACTGTTAAGGGTACGCTCCAAGCTTCCATATTGCTCTGAAGTTGCAGTTGTAAACATGTGCGCTGTTGTAACGGCGCAAACCGACGAATGTTCAGAGCGATCTAGAGGTTCGGCATTTTACAAGGATGGACAGAGTGCTCAAAAATGCAATATAAAGATCTCAAAATGCTAACAATATTGGTACAACAAGTTTATAACATTTCATTCTGAATAAGCAAAACCATCAGAAAATATGAAATATTTGAAAGCGTTAAATAGAAAGCCTTCAGAAGATACAAGCGCTTTCGAGGGTAGATAACAAATGAAAGGTTACAAATTGAGTTAGTTTAAACATTAAAGTTGACTACCAACCGTAGCTGCAGTGACTACGTAATATATAACTCTTAACAATTAGTTGGCAATACAGGCTATCATTAACATCGGCGAAGTAAGTACTTTCAGTTCCGAGTTTTACATCGAGAAGGACCCACACACTACATAGGCTCAGTGGAAGAACACGTGTTCAGAAACAAAGGTAATCGAGAATGGAAGAAAAATAAGCATTTCGAAATCGAAAAGTTAGGCCTTAAATGGAAGAGGGAAGACATCACAATCGAGGTGCAACTTACAGATACACAAGGCAAGGCAAGTGTGACTTACACGCTCCAACTACTACATTGATTACACACTACCGCCGCGTTACGTCGTCGCGGCGCTACCTTACATTACGCTACGGAACAGGTATATTATGTCGGTGCGTCTCATCACTTCTAAGTGTAACATTTTTACATCACATATATTTTATTTGTCTTTTATTGGTTTTTAGTTCAACACTACAAAACGTGTGTGCGTTAATATAAGCAAGGAGAACTCTCGCGTTAACATAGTACTTAAAAGTAACATTTATTCCGTAAAAATACACTAATAATTACGGGACGATAATCTACCCCATGTTGCTTGTAAGGCGATGCTCAATACGATTTTAGAATATTTTTATTGCTGTCAATAGAATATATAACACGTAGCCGTTTTGTCTATAACACAGCCTCGTTCGTAGGATTTCAGATAACTTCGTTAGTAAATCGTGAAACGCATTACGATCGACTCTTAAAATATTTAAATTTTATTGCAATGATCAACGACGGACACTTTATTGCTAGCTGTAATAGATAAAGAAACTACTGAAAATTTGTGGACACGACGAAATGTGTTCAAATAAATTTCTGCCAGTTTATTCTCTTTACTGACAACCCGTGAACAAACTATATTGTTGAAATTTAAAAAATATACATTTTATTAAATTGCGATTTTAAAGTGAAACTTTTATTACATCGTCTCAAACTTTTTCGTCCGTGTGTTGCATGTCGCGTGACGGTCGGCCGCCAAGTTTTCCAAGTATACAATTAAGATTGATAAAGCGATTTTTATACCCTTAATGGAATATTATTCCAAAAAAATTTAGTTAAATGTCTATAATGTGAAAAAAAAGTTTCACTTTTACCGTGGTTTCATAAAACCACATAATCCTTTTTTTTAATATATTTAACTAAAAGTTATTTTAATACCTACTGCTGTCATTAGATAATATAATCTAACAGTAATTCTTGGCTCATGACGAAAAATAAATGGCAGTGTATTGTGTTATGTGGAGTTTGTTAAATAACAACGGTCACAAAATACTTGTTGGAATAATAAAATATGTATTAACCGTAGTCCCTTAAACATCTAAAGGAAATTTATCACTTGCACAACTGTGTAAATACTTTTGTGCGTACCTAAAATCATTTGAACGGATCATTTTAATATTTTTGTGTAACAGACATTTTGTTTTTTAACCAATGAAAAATGTGTATGTGTACTTAGCTCCATACAAATGGGTTTTATATCATAATTTTAAATGCAACTATACAAGTGTTACGCATGCATGACTCGCGTTTGTTTACAGTATTTCATAATCCATTTGAACTTTTACAAGTTGTGCGCTACAATAAATAAGATCTGGAATGTTAATCTACAACCTACGTTACCGTTAGTGAAACACCAAACAAAACGCGTTTGTTAGTTCCAATACATATAAGTACTAACTAATATTTAACTTATACATTAAAAGGAGTATGTAGTATTCTTGTGCAAAACAAATTATCTGTAGTTGACGGCAATTTTTTTTTACTTTTTTTAAATAAATATATAAATAATTCGAAGTCGATCTGTATATATTTGGCCAACTGCCTTTTGTAATGTCTAAGTCTTGTAAAAAAATAACAGGAAATAAAAATCTTATCGACTTGCCCATTCTATACGATATCTAATTTCTTTTTAGGCCTGCAAAATCAAATTGTCGTTAAAACATGACACCACATTGTTTTTTTTCTACATTTCTATTATTATTATGATTTCTTCAAATTTGACTTTGAATTAAGTTAAAATTCCATCATATTTCATTTGAAATATGAGCATTATACACAGGTCCGAAGCCAAGTATAAGACTTTCGACTATTCTGAACATTGAGCAGCATAGCTACATATTTTTGTACGATGAATTATTATAAATACTGATTATATTTAATTTAACGTCTTGTCAACGGACCTGTATCATGGCTCTATGTAATAAAACAACACGATCTGTATTTAATGCAAAAATTATAACGATTAACTACAATAATAGAGTAATTGCTATTAATATTGGAAAATGTAAAATATACCTGTAAAAATCATTATAAACTAAAATTTGTATTATAAGTCTATTTCGAACTTGCTATATTAAAAATAAACACTTACAAACTTAAATTCAGTTTTCTTTCAAGCATTTTTTTTTAAACCGTACATAATATGTGTCAGAATAAGAAACTAATGTAGTACGTAAATACGTACTCGTGTACGTATATACATGTGTGCGTGCATGTCTGCCATCGGGCCTCTAGTCCATCGAGTATTTCGGAATTTTTCGGATGGATTCCATTTTATATTCCTCTCTGTTGCATTAAACATTTAAACATTAAAGAAATAACGAAAAAGTGAAAGAGACGGCACTCTACCAACACGGTAAAATAGAAAGAAACCACGCCCTACAAAGAAGAGGCACGCCGATAAGAGTGAAAGAGTCAACACTCTATACAAAGCTAGCCGATAGTCTCAGGCCCGATGACATTTACGGACAGATATTGTAAATGTTTAAAAAAATACCCACAAAAACAAAACAATATATTAAATTTAAGCTAAACAATGTTATGTGATGCTGTTAATAACATAAATTAGTATTTTACAGATCGATTTGTGCCTAAGATATGTACAAATAACACTTGTGCGATATTCTAATAAATAAATTTAAACCATCTCTCATCTAATCAAATTATACACATTTCTCGCTAACACGGTGACTAGTGGGACGATTTTGCGTAAGCTCTTGTAAATTTATTTAGCTACGTTAAATGCAGTAACGAGTTAGTACACAAGCTGGAAAACATCGTATAATTATACAATAGTAACAAAAATTGTGATCTTTCAGTTTGTGACTATGTTAAAACCATTCGCTATCGGTTTTGTGTGAACAGTTTTCAAATAAATCTGCTCTCTACTTAACGACGGATATGTAATATATTTTACAACCAGTTTAACTTGTATAATTCAAAAACAATAATAGCTACAATTAATATATAATTTTAATAAATACAAGTTATTTTTATTTTTTTGAAGTTTCGACTACACGTGATGTTTTTCGCCAAAAGCTATTGCCGCGGTACGAGAAAAAAAAATCAACGCTACAATTCCCTAATAAAAAGCGAACAAAACCGCGAACATAACTTTTTGGCTCCCTACTCAGCGTACATCGTAACATTTTAAGCCATAACTCAATATATAATAAAAATATTGTATATATAAAACGACAGTGAATTTAAATAAAGTTGGAAGAAATTTTAAACCCAGTGTGCAGTGTGCGTGCGTGTCGCGTAACACGCCCAACACCCACCCGCGGCGCTCGGGCCGCACCCAGACTGTAAGAGCACTTCAAGTGATTTTCATTCTCTAATTACATATATAACCACAATATTGCACACGTCCAATGTTATATAACAGTGTAACCACTAAAACGTGAAATCGGGACCTACGCAACGCTTCCACCACAAGTAAAGCCACTCGAAGGTTAACAAGAGCACCCGACGCATCCTCTCCAGCCGGCGGCTCCGAGGGGAGTGAACTAAAACTATGAGATTGCAGACTTTGGAGCCGAGTGGGCTCCTTAGAGGATAATATCACAGATTCCTACGTAAGATTCGCAGAAGATTAGCCTTCGGGCGCTCCGCCACAAAGCCGCTCCAACTCCAGCAACTCCTGCGGACAGAAACAGATGAAATAAATGAATAAAACGCCTCCAAATCGATTCACCAGTTGAAAATATGCTGTAAATAGACATTTAGCGGTGAAACTTATAACATCCGTATTTTTGCGTCGAGGGTCAACAGAACTTTCCGGGAGTTAGTTAGAACGCTGGGCATATGAATTTTGGCTCACAAAGTCACGTGTCAGTGGACGTGTAAAACACTTTTCAGTCTTGTTCAAGTAGTGTGTGCATGTACGTACCTGGTCGCGCTGGCGCAGCAGGCTGGCGCGCAGGCGATCATGCGCACGCGCCAGCTCCTCGCGGCGACGCGCGTGCGTCTGCTCCAGCCGCGAGCACTCCATAACGCCGCGCTCCACAGACTGAACAAACATATTGTCACAGTTAGGTCATTAGTAAGAATAATAAAAACGAGACGCAAACGTCAAAGAGATGTGTTCGAAATCTTCAAGTGTTCACTCGGATTGTGACATTGAATGTAAGAATATTACAATAGGACCAACCTGCGAGTGTATCTCTCTCTTTATCCTCAGTATTTCGTCCTTGTCCCGATTGGTCTTTTTCGCCAGCGCCTTCACATCTTCCTTCCGAGAATTCGCGAGTCTATTCAAAATTTCCTTCTTTTCAACTTCCAATGAATCCTTGAAACATAAAATTTATAACGATTATTTTCTTTTGCAAGCGCTGAGCATATTTTTAATGAGCGAATCACGCTCATAACAAATATGAAACGTACCCAACGTACTGTAGTATTACGTATTACCGGGTTGCTTACTTGAGGATAGATTTACATTAAGTTTGATATACTGATACCAAGTTTTTTTTTTTTTGCTTGCTTATTTCTACCGTTGGGAAGGAAGCGCTGTGCCGCGCTCCCGGCTGCATGGGTACCACCATCTTGCTTGTTTCTCCCGTGAAAGAGCTTCGCTGGTTCGGAGAGAAGGGCAAGACAGGCAGTGTAATTGCTGGCACCGAGACTTAACATCTTATGTCTCAGGATAGGCATATAGATGAACATATAGATGAGTTGCCTGGGCTCGTTCCAGGTAAACTAGTTTATGTTCATGGGCGACGTCGACCACTTACCATCAGATGGCACGTTTGCCAGTTTGCCTATACAACTAACATAAAAAAAATTATACTAGATAATTGCTTATATCACTTAATTGTATAAAAGCAATGTATATACTTAGGATATACAACATTAATTTTAGTATATGAATATATATATATATATATATATATATAATAAATATAAAATAAATGTAGTACCTTAAAGCCGAAATTAAATTCTGGTATAAAAGATCGGATAAAAATATGGATGGAAGGATGGAAGCATGTGGCCCAAGTACTGTCACCACTGCGTGGACAAACCAGAGCACATACTAGGGATTCATACCATTTTGTTAATGAGATCAAACATCTACATCTCAGAGACAATGAAACAATGGTCAGTTTTGATGTGCAATCTCTCTTCACCTGCCTACCTGTGGAACAATAGTAAGAAGAAAGTTAAGGGAAAATGACATACCAATGGAATATGCTGACCTTTTGGAACATTGCCTTACATCTGGCTATATGTTGTGGAATAGTTATTTCTACAAGCAAGTAGATGGAGTGGCCATGGGCTCACCAGTATCCCCTGTTGTTGCCGACATATTTATGGAGGACTTCGAGGAGACTGCTCTGCGAACTTCGCCCATAACACCCAGGTTCTACAAGCGGTATGTAGATGATACTTTCACAATATTACCATCTGACAAAGTGACCATATTCCTAGACCATCTTAATTCCATTAATTCAAAAATTCAATTCACAATGGAATTAGAAGCAAATAATTCTCTAGCCTTCTTAGATGTATTAGTGATCCGTAATCCCAACAATACCTTAAGCCATACAGTGTATAGGAAGCATACTCATACGGATAAGTACCTAAACGGCGAATCTCACCACCATCCAACACAGTTAGCTACCGTGGGTAAATCTTTGTTTCAGAGAGCACAAGGGATCTGTGATGAGCAACACCTGGCAACCGAGCTTCAACACGTTAAGCAAGTACTGCGAGACAACAAGCTTCGGGTGCCGCGTCTTCATCACCGTGACCCCGTGAAAGCAGCCACTGTTGAGCGAGTACCTGCTGTGCTACCATTTATGAAAGGAGTCACTGACAAGATTGGCTATATCCTAAAGCGAGCTTCCATCAAAAACTTTTTCAAGCCGCCAAAAAAGATAGGTCAATTCTTACCATCTGTCAAGTGTCATATACCCTTACAATATACAGGAGTATACAAGCTTGATTGCGACTGTGGTCTCTCTTATACAGCCTGATTTTTTGAAGAACGGACATAATCATGGACGTGATAGAACTTGGTTTTACCAATCAAAGAAAATTATATTCACCAAAAAAAACCACATAAATAACAAAATATAGACAAATGTAAATAATGCATTGTTGGCCTCAGAATATGGTCACCCTATTGTATTATCACGTGCATTTTACGCGCTAAATTTAGACAGACGGTGTGATGGTAGTGTTGTAGGTATAAAATAATCGAATGAACTATGATAAGTGGTAAATAAATAATGTATGTAATGTAAAGTAAATATGATCTCATTTTTCCTTCATACTTTGATCCTGGCTTAGGACAGGCAAAACTACCTAGGTATCTACTAAAGTAATGATACAAGTTAATTTAATTAAATTGATTTCCTTTGTATTACGAATTTGAGACACATTTGATTTTTCATTGTGTCTGGGTGAGCGCGTGCTTAACGAAAGCCAAGGGTTTAATGTATTCACATGACGTTAGATAAAAGAAACTGTAGCACCTATGTACTTCTATCGCATAAAAAAAATGGAATCATACTATTTACAACAATTGAAAATAAGATATTTACACAACCTACATAACTACTTAATTAATCTAAGTAAATTAGTACCTCCCCTAGTAAAGTGGATCACTTTTCACAGTCTCAAACGCTGTTGTTATCCGTGGTTTTAATTCTTCCCTATCTGCGTACTCTGTCACATAGACTAGGCGTTTGATCTCGCCCCACAGATAAAAGTCTAAGGGTGTTAAATCAGGCGAACGAGCCGGCCAAGACACGGGGCCTCCACGACCTATCCACCTCTCGCCAAACTGACAATTGAGATACTCACGAACACGAACCTGGTAATGCGCGGGAGCACCGTCCTGCTGGTAGTAGAGGTTACGGTGACACATTTGACACAAGGTACGCGACGATTAGGAAACCTTTCGCGGTACAAGTCTATCGCACCACGTACACAGTCACCAGATAAAGCATAAGCTCTTACCATCTCCCAATATTCTCCATTTGAAAATTCATTCGACATGATTTAATATGTAATTAGTAATTACGTATTATACGCGACACGCGGTTGACACAAACAAAACATACGCTCCGGACAAAGACGCGTATCGCACTGCCCTTTCTTTGTGAAAAGCCGACAGTCGACACCGGTCACCGGCCATCGCGCGCCGTATTTCTTAGGCCCCGTGCGCACGAGCGTTTTTTGACCGACCGTTAAAAAAGAGTTTGAATGGGACAAATGGATAACCATGTATCTGTTCACACGAAAGCGTTTTTAAAGTGAGGCGCATTTTTGTCAAGTGCTGTTGGATTTTCGACCATAAGTGTTTGGCGTTAATTCGAATTGAGCATACCAAACTCCAAAGTCGGGTTTTACCGCGACACTTTTAAAACGCTCGTGCGAACGGGGCCTTAGGTGTGGCTCGCGGTAGAACGTTCGGCCACTTTATTTTGTGGTTCGGCGTATTTGATGCATCGTATCTTACCTATTTCATAATACTGTGTTTACTTTAATTCAAGTGTGAAGGATAATTTTGAAAAAAACTAAGACCCCACTTGTGATATATTTTTGGAATGAGGATCTTTAGCTCTATACGCTACTTGAATATGTCCGTTCTTCAAAAAATCAGCCTGTATAGGCCAAACAAAAAGATCTATTAAAACTCGCGTCAAAGAACATATAGCTGATTTAAAACACCGTCGCTACACTAAGTCTGCCATCTGTGAACATAGTCTTGACAAAGCTCGCCATTATATCAGATTTGATAAACCACAAGTCCTCGCAAAAGAAATCCGATTCCAACCAAGGATGATCCGTGAGGCTATTGAAATTAAAAAACATCCAAATTTCAATAGAGAAGAAGGCTGGCTCTTACCACCTGCTTGGGATCCCATTATTAATATTATCAAATCAAAATCCAAGCATAATATGTCACAGATTAAAGATACAGTTAGCACTTTCTGCGTAGATAGGACTAACCAAAATATTGATGTATCATAGGGTAGTTTCGAATAACTTTGTAAAATTAGGACGTATGACACCTCAGTCCTCCCGTGACCATGGTTGCTGTAAAGTATCCGAAACGTCGGGCTTGTAAAAATCTTAATAAACCGCGATAAAATCCGTAAAAAAGTGTTTCATTATAATATACAAAAGTAACCAAGTATGAAGTATATAAAAAAATGTAGTAAATAAAAATATGACGTGTTTTAATATAAACAAATACAAAAAAAAAACAAATTATCTAGGTTAGTTCAACTAATACCTAGCAAAATTATTATTATAGATGACCTTTTAATAATATACCATAGATATCAAAATAAAAAAATGAGATTTATAATTTACAAATGCGAAGCTAAAACGTATTTTCGACATTTGGATTTACAAATACAATGAAAATAAAAGACAATGTAGTAAATTATCATACGTAAAAACTACGGGCCAATTCTAAAAGATTTCAGTGCCGTCCTCGTTAACGTAATAACGTCGACAGTACTGACCTGCAGCGCCTTCATCTGGCTCTGCTGCTGGTTGCGCAGCTGCTTGTCGAGCGCGGCGTAGATGGCATGGTGGTAACGCAGCCGCAGCTCGCGCTCCTCCGCGGCCACCGTGCCCGCCGCGCCCGCCCCGCCCACCTCCTCCGACATCGACGTCTCGCTACTGCAACCGGAAACGTTTATTTATTTACAACTATGCTGATTCAAGTTATGGTTCTAGAGTGGAGGCCGCGTTTGGGTAGACGAAGTGTTGGTTGGAAGTCATTAACCAGGTGGGACGACGATCTCCGTACAGTGGCCGATCCGTGTTGGATGAGAGTGGCGAGGGATCGTTCGTCTTGACGTTTTTTGAGGGAGACCTATGATCAGCAGTGGACGGATAGGGGCTGATGATGATGATGATGCTGATTAAATGTTTAAGTCTGAATATTTTTAAACTATCGCGTACTGTTATTCTCATCATTACCGCGTATCGATGAAGGGCAACATCTTGAGAAACTTGTATTTCTTGATGTTTTTTTTTTATGTTAGTTGGATAGGCAAACTGGCAAACGTACCACCTGATGGTAAGTGGTCGACGTCGCCCATGAACATAAGCCAGTATACCTGGAACGAGCCCAGGCAACTCATTTATGTGTTGCCTATCCTGAGACATAAGATGTTAGGTCTCGGTGCCAGTAATTACACTGCCTGTCTTGCCCTTCTCTCCGAAACACAGCAAAGCTATTTCACGGGAGAAACAAGCAAGATGGTGGTACCCATGCAGCCGGGAACGCGGCACAGCGCTCCGGTAAATTTTCTACGAATGCTCTTATCCTCGCTTGATTGGTTAGGAGATTAGTGTCTAGGAGTGGGAGTATATGTGCAACTTATCTTTCACAGTTTAGTGTATCCACTGCGATACAGATACTCACACATTCCTGGAGGACAGGCGCTTGACAAAGAACTTGGGGGCGGGGCGAGTGCGTGTGTGCTTGCGTCTTAACGCGTCCAACTTGCGTGCGAGCTCGGCGCGTTTCTCCCGCACGAGCTTGCTGTCGAACAGCGCTGCTAGAGCGTCCCCACCTTCACCCTCTGCCCCCGCACAACCTTCTGGGGCCGCACTGCTCTCCGCCCCCGCCGCACCCACCTCACCCGCACCGTTCCACCGTTCCGAACCGCCGCCGTCGCCTGACTCACTCGATTCCTCTGTGAAGGTTTTTTTACATTTACTAACCTTCTTATTGCAATTATCTAGTATGAAACTTTAAAAAAAAATATTCCAAAGTGTATAATATAAAAACAAACTATATGCACATCTGACAGACGCCGTACTTTTAAATCCCATACTTAAAATATGGCTATAGGATTTTACATAATACTAGACGCAAAAGATCATTTATCGACCCCCTTCATATAAAAATCAATAGGTGAGCCAGCTGGTTCACCACCAAACCGATGTAGCATTAGGGCCAATAGTCTTAGCTTAGCTTTGACAATTCGAAAAAAAAACATTTATCAATGGCGTGACCAATGTCTAAATTTTACCTTAATCATTATAAATGAATGTACTTTGATAAATGATATCGCAAGTCTGCCTATTGGTTATGGTAAAATATAAGTTAATAAGACAGATATAGTATTCAAACTACCTTGGGTTGGTTTGTCAGTTTCCATCTGGGTGTCGTTCTCGGTTGATTTTTTGTCTGAAGAATTGTTCAGCTTGTTTGGGCTTACTTCAGTCATGCTGTCAGGCCGCGGCTGGAATACAAAATAAGACATAAGTTAATAAACTTACGCCCGAATACTCAAACGAATCTCAAATGTAAGACGTACTTAAACTCATGCTACGACGTGTCAGATTCAAAGAAAAAAAGAGGGACAACACGAGTTTAAGTACGTCTTAGATTTGAGATTCGTTTGAGTATTCGGGCATTAAGCTAAGACTTATTGTACTAATATAAGACAAGAAACTTAATAATACAAAATATTAGAACGATGCAGTCTTCGTATAAATATTTTTAGTATACCCAAGCACGTTTGTTATATGAATTCGATTCTGCTTCACTGATCTGAGCGTATGGTTCCCGTAAGTTCAGCAAAACTTGCCTAAAGAACTTTTCAGGATAAAATCTATATCTATATATAATAAACTCGATATGGATCTCTCTGAAATAAATTAAGTTGTTATTATTATTAATTAAGTTATTAAAATGCTTATAGAAGTTTTACTCCTAAATGGTGTGAATTTCACATAGATTGATAATGTTTTTTACAAAAAAAGAACAAATTATTTGACTAATTATTGTAATACCAACTGGACCATCGCTCGTCGCTCAATCGCAAGTAAATATTCACAAGATTAATTTAGGATTAAGAAGTATAAGTCCCAGTAGGACAATATGTGTTCTCACCGATCGAGGGTTGCCGTTGAATATGGCGTGCTGGTACGCATATAGCCCCAACAGTAGGATAATATGTATATTAACCGGGCAGAGCAGCGGATAATCGCGGGTGCGATGGGCGGGGCGTCCTCGGCAAACACGCCCCACTGATGCGCACATAGCCCCGGGCCAACAGTAATTTGATATGTACTCACTGGGCGAGGGGTTGGCATAGCGACCACGGGCCTGCACACGGGTGTAGGGCCGGTGGGCGGGGCACTGGGTGCGGGCGCGTCCTCGCTGTCGTCGGTGAGCACGGCGAGCTGGTGCGCTCGCTTCTGGATATCGCTCTGGTACTTGATGGGATTGGCCAGCGCTTCTGCTAGCTCAGATAGTTTGTCCGGCACATAGTCCTGGAAATACATGCTCACTGTTAGACTTTTTCTAAATCACGGAGTAAGATTTTTTTTGTGATACATCTATTTGCACGACTTGGCAGTGACATCGACTGAAATGCAGTGATGGCAATAGCAAATTTTATCGCATTCTGTTATTAGTTTACTTATTATTCGTTACTAGTTTCTTACCCATTAAATTAAGATATTTTTTTATAGAAGCGGGGGAAATCGGTCAGTCAGTTCACCTGGTGGTAAATAACTAGCGACATCCATAGACATTCGCTACACCAAGGATTAGCAGGTGCTTCTTAATTTGAATTTGATTTCGATTATGACGATGACGATGCACACCTTGACTCGCACGTGCAGCAGCAGGCTGGCAGCTAGCGGCAGGCCCAGCTCGGACCGCAGCCCCACGGGCCGGTAGCCGGGCCGCAGCCCTAGCACGGGCAGCACGCGGTGCCCGATCAGCCTCCCGCCCTCCTCGTGTGCGGCGATCCGCAGCATCGCCAGCTCCGGCAGAACCACCTGGACACAGACGATACGATAGAGTATTCAAGTATACCTTATTTATATAGAAGAGTTGGCAAACGGACAGTCGCTTCCCCCGGTGGTGAGAAGCGACATCCATAAATACCCGCTACATCTTTAGCAGAGGTTCTTTGCCGGCTTTTCAAATATAAGTATGCTCTTTTCTTGAAGGTCCCTCAGTTGTATTGGATCGTTTCTCTTTTTTTCGGATGGATCTATGCTAACGGCCCGAAGGCCCTAACGCTACATCCCCACCCAAAACACAACCAAAAGTGAGCCCATTTGGCTCACTTTTGGTTTGTAAAAGTGGGGGGTTGCCCCCCGCCAACCGTGCCGTCTGCGACCACACGGCCTCCTGGCATCGGGTCGGGTGAGGATCGAAAATACCGTGGAATTACTGCTTAGTTTTAATTTGTTGTTACACTCTCGATAGTGGTCGTGACCGTTATTTCAGCAGCATAATAAACTTTTATTATAATATGTATAGATATTAAATCTATAATTAATATAACATTGATTTACATTGGCCTTCTTGGAGGTGAATATTAAACTGACATAGATATATATTTATATGGCTACACACTTCTTGTACACAAAATATATTAAATTGTCATTGATATAATTTGAATAAATAAAATTAATATGTATATTCATGTCATATATATATAATATGAATATATTATATCAATGACAATTTATATATGACAACACATTTTTTCAAGAAATAATATGTTAAATAGATATTTGAAATAGCAACACTGACCTTCTTGAAGACGAACGGCTCGTCCCCGTACACGGGGTTGATGCCGTTGTTGGGCACGACGCGCGTGCGGTGTCTCTTGCGCACGGTGTCCGCGGGCAGGCCGAACATGTCCACCTCGACGTACGTGCCGGCGCGCCGCTCCGTCAGCAGCTGGCCCGACAGCACGCGCACGGATAACGAGCCCGCTATGATGCCGTCGACCGTGCTCTCCGCGAACGGGTCCAGGCGCCGGTCCTGGAAGGGTTCGCATATCGAACATTACATGACTTGAGTATAATATATAATAGACTCTCTTTCAGAATGAAGTGTATGCACGTATTCGTGTATTAGAAATGTTACAATAACTTGACTTTATGATAGCGGCCCTCTCTAAGAACAAAAATCAAAAACCTATATGAAAAAAATCAAAAAGAAGGTAACTCTGTTTCCTACTTTAGCTTATGGTGATTGAAAAAAAACAACTAACAGTTAGTACAAAATGGACTAAAAGATTTTTTTTTATGTCATAAGGAGGCAATCTCCATTAAATTGTCTACGATATGTAAATTTTTAAATTAATACATACATGAATACGTATCCTATATTTTTGTATTCGGACTAGAAGGCCGCTTTAATATTGTAATATAATATTAAAAAAATTAACAAATGAAAAAATTATGTGTCCTAAAGGACAGACATGTGACGTACTTTTCTCCTCATGAACTCGGGCTTGAGTATGTAACCGCAGCGGCGGTTGTACTCGAAAGCGCCCAGGTTGAGCTGCATCGCCAGGTCCAGCGTCTGATAGTTGAGCGCCACCAGCTGGCAACCCGCGTTCCAGAACACCTGCCACACACACACACACACACATTATAGGAGATAAATGGACCGCCGTTACAGACAGATAAAGACACACGTTACACTATAGGGTTTGCAGGACATAACATCTGCAAAAATATTTCATCAGAAAAAAAAATAACTTCTGTAGAACGTCTTACTTTCATATCTATCCAGATAAATAATATTGGAGTGTCTGTTTGTAACATTAAAATAACTGCTTTTTACTAAATGCATATGGATGTATACACGGTACATATACCAATATAGCATTTTTTAAAATTTTTGTCTTTCTGTCTGTCTATCTGTCTATCTGTCTGTTTTATTCCGGCTAATCTTGGAAACGGCTGGGCTGATTTTGACGGGACTTTCACTGGAAGATAGCTTATGTTATAGGGAGTAACTTATGCAAAAAACATCATCATCAATCCGTCTAAGGCTGTAAATCTAAGTTAACGCGGGCGAAGCTGCGGGCAACAGCTAGTTCATTATAAAGCTAATTAAGTTTAATATTCCGACCCCACTGTCGCGATTTTCTATTGAAGAAACTGTTGGTCATGTTTGTAACCTAACCTAACCTTACGAAATATCAGACTCATAAGAGTCAGAAATCATACATGTACCTACAAGTAGATAAATTGTAGTCCTGAAGAATATATTTACTGCTACGACCCGACAGACGTTGTGCTGTACAAAACATTATCTATTGGGCCGAATTGTAAATCTTGAATTCACTAAGTTTTCATACACGCGAAATGAAGAAATCTATACAGATAAATAAAATTAGAGTGTCTGTTTGTAATATTAAAATTACCTCTTTTTATTAAATGCATATATATGAATGTAAACTCGGAACATATACCAAAATAGCATTTTTTACAATTTTTGTCTGTCTGTCTGTTTGTGCCGGCTAATCTCAGTTTTTTTTTTGGGCTGATTTTGATGGGACTTCCACTGACAGATAGCTGATGTTATAGAAAGGAACTTAGGCTATAAAAATCATCATCATCAATCCGCGTACGGCTGTAACTCTAAGTTAAAGCTGGCGAAGCTGCGGGCAACAGCTAGTATATAATATATCAACATAATCAATTATTGTGAATTTCGGTAAAACCTGTTTATTAAACATAGGGAATATAGACCACAATTTACCTGGGGCATGAAGTTGGAGGAGTCGAACCTCGTGCCCGCGGGGTAGACCCGCGACAGCTGGTGCTTATTGTAGTTCACGAACTCGATGGGCCGCTCCTTGAGCAGAGTCGTCGCCTGCTTCTCGTCGAACGACGACATCTCGTAAAAACGGTTCTTTTCTAAAAATATAACAACCAACATCGTTGAGGCCACGACCATAACGTGTATTTTATCTGTCTATCCAACAGCACGAATGGTGGGTGCCAATATTTTTATGATATATAATTAGCATCAATATCTAGTGTCCATTTAACAAAGGTGGAAACGTTAACGTTTACGTTGCTAAGCAGAACCATAAAATTAGTATGCATGTTCTCTCGTTACCAGAGTTCGGATATACAGTGAAAATTATTTTAGAAAACGTTTTTTCTCCATATACCTACCGGCTACCTACACTTTGTTTTCAATAAGCGCTAACTCTTAAGAACTCGCATTCATCTAGCTATAACTATGCAAGCACTCACTCTCTGCGTTCTCGAAGGAGCTGAAGTGCACCGGCTGCACGTAGTTGACGAGTGCGGAAATCTCGGCGGCTGCGTGCGTCTCACGCGCCTCCTCCGCAGCGCCGCCCTCCGCCTCCATACCCCCCTCCTCCTCGCTTGAGCTGTCCGACTCTGACGACTCCGATGAATCTTTGGAACTTTGGCGTGGCAACTGGAATAAATGACAACTTGATAAGTAAAAAAAAACTAACCCAACCAGTCACAGGGACTGCCGATAGAAGTGAAAACGAAACAATTAAATTCAAATACCTATAACACAGGCTGTAAAAGATTATGACAACCTATACAATTTAAACGGCGCACAAAATGGCTTCATGACATTGACATTTCAGTGTGTTTGACGATTGGTTATGTAAACAAATATTGCATAATTTTATATTAATAAAATAAACGTTATATAAACGTCAATTTGCGTCTCATAACGGTGGTAACGGTGTCGCAAATTCAGAGATTTTATCTCATCTAAAAATATACGTACCGCGCTAAAAATAGATATTTGTCATAGCAACACCGACCTTTTTGAACACGAACGGCTCATCCCCGTATTTTTTAAGTGAAAACTTCTTTAGGCGCGGTGGCTAGAGAAGTTTTCACTTCAAAAATATTTAACAGATTATCGTAAAGGACTCCTCCCGTAACCATGGTACTGTTGGTGGTGATGGATCATCATCATCATCATCAGGCCCTATCCGTCCACTGCTGAAGGTTGGCATCCCTCAAAGAACGCCAAGACGGATCCAACACATACCGGCCACAGTACGGAGATCGGCTTCCCAAATTAATTGTCTTCTTTTTTAGGTAGACGACGTGTTCGGTGGGTCGGCCATGAACCAGGTGATCGATACTAAAAACCTTAATAAACAGCAATAAAATTTTAAAAATTTGTTTCATTATAATGTGAGATAATCGTGTCAACATAAACTTTGTCAGCCCCTACTCAAAATGTATGTTTCAAGGAGTACCTAATAATGGTAATATGATCTCATATCCATTATCATAGATCTCATAAATTGATCGTGTGCCAATAAGATTACTATACCGATTTTCATGGTGCGGTTTAATATCGTAGTTAACATAATGGTACAAGTATACAAATATTGTCGTGTCAAAAAATCTAAGTTTTCGCTGAAACAACAACATAAAAGCGCAGTTACGGCTCGTACGAAACGTAGTAAGTAACAACACAAACATACCGTGAATCGGGTTATCGAAATATAAAAACTTTATAACATCAAACTTTTCGCGAATCTCGTGTAATAACCTCAATAAATCACACACCTAAATAGCTAGTGTTGAAAAGCCAATGTATGAATTCACGTATTTTTATCTCTTACTATACTTTACTATAAACGAGTTAATTTTTACTATCTTAGCGTGGTCTATTAGTACTGATTTGTATATAATACAACATAAACATAATATATAAAAGATAAATCAAACTTTTATAGGAGCATAAAGGTTTTAAAGTTGTCTATCCAACCTCTTTTCATGGAATATAATAATTCACCACTTTTAAGAGATTTTATAGCATATTATTATTTTATAGATTTTCACATTCCCCACAGACAGTGAATAATATAGTTTCCTTATAATCACGCCTCTTGATTTTTTGAAGAAGTCTTCTGAAGCATTTTATGTAAGTGGGATAGCAAGCTGGTAGACGAACCACTTGATCGTAAGTGGTCAGCATCCCATAAACAATAGCCCCTCGTCTACTAAATACTAACAAGTTTATTTCGGACCTAATCACGGGTCAGCTCAGTCACGTCGCAGAAGTGACGTCGGTCGCTTTTGCAAGGTTTAATTGTCAAAAGTCATAGGATTATGATAGTGATCGCTACATCTTTAATTGAATTACTCTCCATTCTTAGTATCGTGTATTTTATACAAAAAGACCTAAAAGGCTTAGTGGAATTGGCAACGTACCAAAACAACAACATAAAAAATTCAATGCAATCTCTGGAGTCCCGATCCTCCGTCCCACAATGGGCCACGTGACCCCAACTAATTGAACAAACACAAATGTTGATAAGCTCATATCGGATCCATCTAGAAAATTCTACGAGAAATCTTTTTCGTGCACTAGGATATCGCTGTGGTGTCTACTATGTATTTATAATAAGAAAGGCAGAGGACGCCTACTGGCCACCTAGTGGTCCACAGTAGCCAAGTAGAGCTTGCCCAAGTAAGTATTTCGACAACCCAGGACAGACTGTCCTGGCGCCGCAGAACGAGGAGAGCCGACCCCAAATAATGGGAAATGGCTAGGACAAAGAAGAAGATGTACTATTTAGGCCTTAATAACATGAAACGTTTGAAGTTTGATGTTTTATTTAATAAATTGTTACTTTTGCGGAATAAGTGTATTTTATACTTTATAATAGAACATTATTGAAATTCGTTCAAATAATACACAAAACTTCAGTTTAATAACTATGATAAACAAACCAAAATTCTTGCCCTCATTTCTATCACAGTTGTCAACATCCCCAAGTGTCACCACCTTGAGTCTTCCTATCTTAAGGTTCAACTAGTCGATGCCGCAAACTCTAACAAAATGATTGCTATCTCACCTGACATAAGGCGCGAACATGCGTGTTAGAATGAAATGCACAATGATTCATTCCGAAAATGTCCTTTTATTAAAACAGTTATTATAGAAAAACTAATTAGTGTATCTTTTCAAAATAAATTTATTTTATCTTTTGAATAACTAAACTATATCTGTACGGGCTTTATTTTTGAGCTTTCGTGCTCGGTATACTATTTATTTACGCCCAAAGTTGGGCTAAAATCAGTGTTCAAATACGAAAGTTTAGAAGCTTGTATTTTTTAAATGTATAATTTTTTTACGATTTTGGGTACATACACACATAGATAACGAAGAGATCTATTTATATTATACTTAATTTTTCGTGGTCAACGTCAAACATTGTAGTAATTACTGTCCTGCGTTTGTATGGAAAGATGAGCGACCTGTGTAACCTTTAGTGATTTTTCCTCACCCGATGAGATTATTCAAAATCCGATTACCGTGCTCGCCGGTGGGAGGGATGCGTTTTATCACGCGCACGTCTGCATGGGTAGGGTACCCATCATCATCATCCTCTTTTTTATAGAAGAGGGGGCTAACGGACAGTCGGTTCACCTGATGGTAAGTGAAAAGCGACACCCACAGACACCTGCTACACCAGAGGATTAGCAGGTGCGTTGCCGGCCTTCCAAATATATACTCTTTTCTTGAAGGTCTTCTTCGTAACGAAACACCGTAGGTGGCAGCTGATTCCATATATTTGTTTTGCGAGGTAGGAAATGCCGTAAAAATTGAGTTATTGTGGACTACCGGACATCGAGATGATATGGGTGAAATTTGTAATTTGACGCGATGTCCGGTGGTGGAATTTTCAAACACAAAACACAATTCCTCAGAACACTCCCCGTGGTAGATGCGGTACAAGATCCCGCTTCTCTCACAGTCACAGCTACAGCTGGTAACGTATGTAGCCCCAACTCACCGCGGCATGTGCGAGCTCGCCGTTGCCGGTGGGCGGCGCCCGCTCGCTCTCCTCGGCCCGCTCGGGCTCCTCCTTCTTGTGGTGGTGGTGTTTCTTCTTGTTCTTTATTATGATCTTGTTCTTCAACAACGACGGCGGCGGCAACTCTCCTCCTGTCACAAATATAATGAATTTAAATTTTGTAAGAAAATGTACAAACTGCACCTGCGTTCAACTAGTAGTGTAGTCGTTTTAATGTATGAAAATTATTTTTCGTTAATGACTATTGGTTTCCCACAGCTTCTTTCGCGTTAACTTACACTGACAGGCGTCTATTTAGTTTAGGCTTATCAGATTCTTTTTATTTTCATCAACCACATCTGAAAATTCTTTCGCTGTTGAGAGCAACCCATATTTCTTTTGTTTTTCGTAATTTTATAAAAGATAAAAATGTATAAAGCACTACTTTAAGTATTTTTAGTATATACCAGCAGCGCCCCGCCGTTTCACCCGCGTACTTCCCATTCCCGTGGAGGTGCAGGGATAAATTATAGCATATTAATGGCATATATGCTATTCTGAAGCTATGCTATTATAAAGTTTCATTTAAAGTCTCCATTCAGTAGTTTTTGCATGAAAGAGGAAACATACATCCATACATTCTTACAAACTTACGCGTTTATAATATTATTAGTAGGAATTTATAGTATAGTATTACATAATATTATTACTGTTATTATTTTATGTATGTATATTGTACATACTACATTGGTAGCATTATACTAAAAATACTAACACACACACACACTTTTATTAATTTATCCAGGTTCATCTTAAACGTAACGATTGTATTCAAGACCTATTTAATTATACTTTTTATTATAAAATAAAATTCTCAGTATAACAATAATTAAATTGTTCAACATTTTTCTCCTCTAATGGTGCATCCATTAAAGACAGACGGCAGCTCCACCTTGTGGGATGTTTAAAGGGAGGGTTTAAAGTAAAACAGCTAATAGCATCCGGCTAGCCGGAAAGACGGCGCAGCGTAAACGACAGGCGCAATTAGGTATGGCTCTGTGCGATCGCAATCTTCCATCATTATCATCATCAACGTTCTCCGGCCATAGCTGGACGTAAACTTCGTTCAACGAACGCCAAGACGGCCACTCGCATCTAACTGGCTCTGACTACTGCACAGAGACCGACGCGGACGCCCCGACGATCGTCACCTGTTGACTACCTTCCATAAAGTGACTCGTCTGTCACCTATATACACTGTCACATAGTCACTGTGATATTTTCGTTAAAGTAGCTCTGAAACTTCAGGCAGAAATCAGAATAAAGCGTGACAAAGTCAAGTCAAACTGTGTGTGTAGATGCGATAAGTATTAAGTATTTTTTCTTATCGCACACGATTGAGGTACTCATCGATCTCTACCACAGGCTCAAGCCTTGTCGTGGCGATGGGCCTCAGTGGCCTAAGGTGAACCCAGCACCTTAGGCGAAGCCAATTGAACCGAGGGAGCTGCTCTTTGTACCCCGCTTATAAGAAGAGGGGACAAAAGAGCAGGGGGGGAAACTCACCCCATTGCACTGTCTCAACGTTGGGAGGGATTGTTCGTGTGGTGCGAACGTAGTCCTCTGTGGAGGTAGCGTCGGTCCCTTAAGGGACAGACTAGCCATCAAAGTGCCCTGTTGCTAAACAGATCCGGGGCACCTCACCAAAGGCGGCATTGGTGGCACTCGCCGGGTTTAGTGGGTAGAGCTGCGTCCACCTTACCAACTTTCAGGCTGTCATTGAACTATTCTTTAGTCTCAGGTGAGACAACGCAATGAGTCTGGGCTCGTCCCAGATGAAAGCTATGTTCAAGGGCAAGGTTGACCACTACCATCAGAGTTTGCTTATCCAACTAGCACAAAAAATGTAATCCTTTCCCAACACTGCTGAACTATTCCTGACTATGCTTTTGTACGGGCTTAATAAAATCCGTCGACACTGCAAGGCCAGTTTCGGTCACGCGTCACTAATCTTCCTCACCCGAACGAGCCACTAAAACTTATAATGAGGTTACATGTTCGAGCACTCGTAAAATTCTGTACTCTCAAATTTAGCACGGTTATTTATTATACCTATAAAATATATAGAAATATATGACCGCCGTATATGATTTAATATTGTCAATAGCTGCCTTTGTCCTGGTTTATTCTGTTTCGATTATTTGTTTTTATAGCGGCAACAGAAATACATCAACTGTTACGGTTTATGAGATACAGACTGGTGACAGACGGACAGACAGACAGACAGAGAGACAGACGGTCGAGACAGACAGCGGAGTCATAGTAATTCCCGTTTGACCTTTTGGATACGGAAACCTAAAAACAGACAGCTCTATACTACCTGTTTTGTCCCAGCTATCGTTTCGTTTAGTTTTCACAGTACATTTTTTTTTATTCGATAAACATCGAACAATTAATGTTTGCTTATTAATTAGTACACATAGATATCGCACTTATAACAAATGGTTTATATAGTATTGTAAAACTACTTAACCGATCATCATGAAACTTACACATATCCTTGGGGGTATTAGAAGTAACATAAGATGCTAAAAATGTGTTTTTTTTATGTTAATTGGATAGGCAAACTGGCAAACGTACCACCTGATGGTAAGTGGTCGACGTCGCCTATGAACATAAATTAGTTTACGTGGAACGAGCCCAGGCAACTCATGCAAGTCTCGGTGCCAGTAATTACACTGCCTGTCTTGCCCTTCTCTCCGAAACACAGCAAAGCTGTTTCACGGGAGAAACAAGCAAGATGGTGGTACCCATGCAGCCGGGAGCGCGGCACAGCGCTTCCCTCCCACCGGGAGGGAAGCGCTGTGCGCTGTGTAAATGTGTGTATAAATGCTAAAAAAATTGTTTATTTGTTTGAATGCGATAATCCCCGAATCTACCGGTCTTAAATACTTAACAAATTCTCTTCGGATTTGATAGTCCAATATTACTCAAAATAATAAGTCGTTATTTATTTTGAGTAAATTTGTTCTCAAAGAGTAAAAAAGTTCTCTGACAAAACAAACAGCTCAAGCGACGCCCCATCATGGTTCAGGCCTTGGCGTGTCGGTGGGGCTTAGTAGCACAGGGGGAGCCCAACACCCTGAGCGAAGCTAATTGAGCCGAGAGGGCTCTTTGTACCCCTCTAATAAGAAGAGGGGACAAAAGAGCAGGACGCAAGGGGTGAGGATGGGAACCTCACCCCATTGTACTGTCCCGACGTTGGGAGGGGTTGTTCTGTGGTGCGGGACAACCCCACTGTGGAGGTGGCGTCGGTTCCTTGGGGGACTGACTAGCCGTCGAGGTGCCCTGTTTGTTTATTAGATCCGGGGCACCTCACCAAAGTCGGCATTGGTGGCACTCGCCGGGTTTTAGTGGGTAGAGCTGCGTCCACTTACCAGCTTTCAAGCGCAGCGAGTCCCACATACCCGCGTGGGGAGACCCACTCCCCCGCGGGATGCCTTGGAGCATTTCCCGGCGTTAAAGGAAAAAAAAAGCTCAAGCGACGCGCATTTAATATGAGAGCAAGCCACTAATATATAACCAGACAAAGGTCTAATTACATCAGGTAGACGCCGGTGGCTAGGTGTGACTACGGGTTGCATTACGACTGTTTTATTAAGGTTTTGTTATTGTAGTGCTAACTTAAATATATATTTCCAGCGCTAATATACTTTCTTATTCTTTAAAGAGAATAGTATAAATATCAAATTATTTTGTTTGTTGGTTCATCCAACGAACTCGATAAAAACGAGCAATCTATTAATTATTGATTATTTGCATCAAAACATATCGAAAATAATAGTGTACTATTCAATGTTCAAACCATAGAAAGATTACTTATTTCAAATATTTGTGGTTCAAACTGTTCTAAACAGTTAAAAGCTAAACAAACAATGAGTTGCTGTAAAGTATCCGAAACGTCGGGCTTGTAAACATCCGCGATAAAACACGTAAAAATTGTTTCATTATAATAAGTGTAATTCGCGTAAACATAGAAAAAATGGTATTACGAAAAAAGTCAGCATTGCCCATGAACATAAAAAAGTTTACCTAGAACTAGCCCAGGCAACTCGTTCTTGTGTCGCCTATTCCGAGAGGTAAGATGGTATGTCTCGGTGCCAGTAAATTCACTGCCTGTCCTGCCCTTCTCTCCGAGACACAGCAAAGCTGTTTCACCTAAGATACAGATAAGATAAGAGCAGGATGGTGGTACCCTTGCAGACGAAAAGGCGATACAGCGCATCCCTCCCACTGGTAAAATCTACCATTCAAAACTATTCCCAAAATAAAAATTCAGCAGTGTTGGACAAACATAGCTGTTCTCATTCTCCTATTATTTTCTATCCAAATTATTATTTCCATAATAAATCACAAGTCCGAGTGCTAGCGTGTGTGTAGCACACCGGATGTGTAATGGGATAAAAATGGCCCAATTTCGGATGCTATCGTCGTTACCGATCAAACCGACAAGGTGCAAGGTTACAAGTGGAACCAGTAAAACATAATGAAAGCTCTAACATCGCTTACTCACGACACGTCCAATGTTATCGTGTAGTTTTGTTGCTTTTGATTACTGGATGACTTAATATCGTCTGAATATGAACATGAGAATTTAACAATTTTGACGTGACTAGGAAATGATTTAGATTTTTTTTAGGTCTGTTAAAATCCTATGTCATCTGGCCCCTAAGAATGCATCCAGTGACACCTCATTTTTTTCGGAAGGGACTAGACTTTTTGGCCTGATGGCCTTTAAGCTCAATTGGTATAGTAAGTGAGCAGATGATTAAGAAATATGTCGCCCCCCAGCCCCACAGGGGGCGCGGCTAATCGCGCGCGCTGCTCGGGAGAAGCAGGATTTAGACTAGTCAAATCCAATAAGGTCGACGAATCTTTAACGGTTGAATTTAACTAATAATTTTAAAAAAGAGAACTCTCCAATACTATAGCGACATGCTCAGTCCCAAACCAGTTTAAGTCGATTATATAACCAACAATAAATAAAGTCTAGTTCAACAGACCGTCGATCACAAATAGCTTTGAAGAAACAAAGTTTTCCATTAAGTGTATATTTTTAGCATTCATACGCTCGCCATTACATCTAGCCCTTTGAACAAACTGTCGTGTTGACTCGCGCCCTGTCCCACGTCAACCATCAAACGCCAATCCAAACATCAGGTGTCGGTCTCCGAACCTTTATTGGGTTCTGGAAAAATCGATGGGATGAAGCTATTAAATATTTACGACTTCAAATTACTTTTATATAAACCATATTGTTTTCTAGTGTAAAACCCGGCGAGTGCCACCATTGCCGCCCTGGTGAGGTGCCCCGGATCTGTTAAGCTAACAGGGCACCTCGACGGCTAGTCAGTCCCGCAAGGGACCGACGCCACCTCCACGGAGAGGTTGTCCCGCACCACAGAACAACCCATCCCAACGTCAGGACAGTACAATGGGGTGAGGTTCCCATTCTCGCAGGGGGCACCCTGCTCTTTTGTCCCCTCTTATTATAAGAGGGGTACAAAGAGCCCCCTTGGCTCAATTAGCTTCGCCCAAGGTGCTGGGCTCACCTTAGGCTACTGAGCCCCACCGCTACGTCAAGGCCTGAACCATGGTGGGGATAATATTTTATCTCTACCCATTGAAGTTGGAGTTAAATAAATGCCTAGTCCGTTTTAGGAAATATTATTTGCGATTAGAAGATCCTTCATAATGAGAGTATAGTCTAAAACATAGGCGTCTTGGCATTTATTGACGATGACTGATCGAATGGTTAAGTGAAAAGATATTTCGAGCAGCGATCGCGGGTTCAAATCCATCCATGTACAGATAATTGGTATTACGAATGATGTCTGCAGTCTGCACCGGGTCGCAGATGCATCTACATACATACATATAATATGTAACATCGATATTCTAAAATTTGCGTTCCTTGTAACCGTAACACAAATTGTCACGAGCTCTTATTATTATTGTTATGAAAAGAAGATATTTTAATCTAAACCGTTCTCGAATCCACTCGAACACACACAAAAATTTTCATCAAGATCGGTCCAGCCACTTAAGAGTTCAGTCACATACACACCAAAGAAAAATTATATATAGAAAAATTATTATGTTATTGCATTATGTGCTTAGTAATAACACTACTATTCATTTAATTCCATTATGTATTGGTCACAAAAGATCATGTTATTAGACTATTCTCCGTATATTTGGGTCAACCGGGTAAATAAAGTGTACCTATCGCCATAAACGCTCCCGGGGGGATCGTTAATGAGCCTTTAGGCAACTTACTGTATCCAGTCTTTTCAATATAGCAATTGTTCTTTAATAATAGGTACTAACGTTTCTTATATTACTGTTCTATATTCCACCTGTCTAGTAGTTGGCTTGAGACATAATACAAAACCAAATCTTTACAGCTGCTGTTATCCGCAGATTAGAATGGTTGTTGTAAGACGTTTGCTGTACTCAATGTTTTAACAATCACTTACAATTTATGAATTTACTTACAGCATCTCTTGCTCTCTCTCTCTCTCTCTATTTCTCTCACTATCTAAGAGCCTTGCTCTTGTCGGTGGAGCAGTCGCCAACTCTTTCTTCTCTCCGCCAACACCTTTACCTCCTGATACGATACGACCTGTACCTTCTCCTTTATCTGTTCCATATAAGTTCTCCTCGGTCTACCTCTTCCTCTCTTTCCCTCAACCCTTCATTCTATGATTATTTCTCAAAAAACGCGTCATGTCGTATCAGGTTTTTTTTATGTTAGTTAAATAGGCAAACTGGCAAACGTACCACCTGGTGGTAAGTGGTCGACGTCGCCCATGAACATAAACTAGTATACCTGGATCGAGCCCAGGCAACTCATTTATGTGTTGCTTATCCTGAGACATAAGATGTTAAGTCTCGGTGCCAGTAATTACACTGCCTGTCTTGCCCTTCTCTCCGAAACACAGCAAAGCTGTTTCACGGGAGAAATAAGCAAGATGATAAGGGATGGATGATAAGCAAGGTGACTAATCATATTTTCTATTCGATTCTTTATGGTTGTAATTATGTTTCTTTTCTCTTTTCTTTTCCTTTACCTTTTCCAGAACCTTTCCAGCATTTCTGTCCAACTTATTATAGCATATAGAACCCATGATATAAATACAAAATCATAAATACAGCCCAAGCATTACGTTTGGCTGAAGAATTCGCAAGGATATTTTCTCTAGTTTTTCTTTAGTTCTCAATAGATTTTCAAGTGTTACAATGGCAATTGTTAGTTTTATAATTTTAATTCATAATAAAGATTGTAATAATAACAGATAATAACATATCTTTTGTTGTGGACAATAAAATATTTTTCTTTCTTTCTTTCTAATAGGTAATAATATATACTAATACAAAAAACGTAGAGATTTATATTTCTTTGAACATGCTGATCTCCGGTACTTACAAACCGACTTAAAAATTGTTTTGGCTTGGATATGCCTATTACTAATGAAGGTTACATGTATATTTTTGTTTTTTTTTTCTTCTGCGAGGAACAACTAGTATTTAGCCAACGTAACATTCTTATGTCTTACCTGGTTCCAGCTGATGAGAATCTAGAGGTTTATCGAGCAGCATATCTCCGAAGATTTCCCTGCAGTAGTTCGCTATCTTGGCCTGCTGGCGCGGATTGCAGTGGTTCTCGAAGCTGAGTATGACGGGGTAGTCAGAGGTCTTGAAGGCGCTCTCGGCGATCGCCTCCAGTACCTCCTTGGCGCTGATCTCCGGCACGAAGGTGTAACCGTGGACGATGACGGGCTCCTCCGTCCTGCCGTTCCAGAAGTCAAGTTCTACACACCTGTAACAATATATCTTATTGAGTGATGTTATCGGTGCTATACATAGCGATTATATGAGAGGTGAGAGAGAAAATTTGTATGTTAAAGGGTTCCTGTTGATGGGGTGATAATAAACTATCAATATTATCAGGCATCGCACTATCACCAAACAGGAATCAATGTTTCAACACGATATTCAAATCGACAAAATCAAGACAAACAAAATTCAAAAAGGTAAGGTATATTGGAGTATTCCTCTTCCATATATTCCACACTAGCTGTTGCCTGCAGCTTTGCCCGCGTTACTCAACTCGTATCACAGTGTGATGTTATATAGCCTATAGCCTTCCTCGATAAATGGGTTGTCTAACACTGAAATAATTTTTCAAATCGGACCAGTAGTTCCTGAGATTAGCGCGTTCAAACAAACAAACAAACTCTTCAGCTTTATAATATTAGTATAGATATCATAAAAACCAGAGATATTTATATATAACTCTGGTTATACGCACAAAACTTTATACTCATAAGACTCATATAAATAAGATTGTAAAAGTGTAAACATAATATTAAAATTCGTACAAAATTAATTCAACCCGAAATTAATTTATAATACTTTAAGAGTTTCGCGCTAAAATAACTCAGCGCAGTGGAAAAGTTGGCAACTTTGTACAAGTTCGACAGTGTCTGTACGAGCCCATCAAACTTCACACATTATTTGTTTCCACTCCAATTAAAGTAGGTAAAAGATTTCCAAACTCTAATGATCAAAAACTTTTGACTTGCTTACATTATGTATGAAAACCCTTTGCAAAAATTATGGAAATGTTTTATGAAAACATTATAGTCAACAATTTTGTAATACCTATACATAATATAGTACGTTATATTCTTCGGTGTTATCTGAATGAACTATTATCAACCCGTATGCGTCCTTCGTTTGACAATCATCTTTCAACTAACGCCAAGATAACATTGTTTTTATTGATGAATACTACAGTTTCAAGTTCCTTCAATGTGCAAAATTCCATTCAAATCAATGTGGTCGTTCACGACTAACCGAAACAAGAAAACTTACGAACTTTCACATATATATAGAAAAAATAAATAACGTTTATGTAGCACCATAAACGATTTAGTTTAGACACGTAAATTATTTTAAATGCAAACAATAAAAAAAAGAAAAATATCCTAGAAAACCAGAAATCTTTATAATTTAGTAATCTAAATTATAAAGATTTCTATATATATATATATATATATATATATATATATATATATATATATATATATATATATATATATATATAGAAATATGATAGATAAATATCTAAATTCTAAAGGTTGTTTTTTGTGAATCCTGAGTCCGCAGTTTATATAAATGTACGATTTTATCACAAGTGAATTTTATGTCACGAGTTATAACAATCCTGCGATACATTACAATTACAGTCGACTTATGCCAAAAAATATTGCAAACCGAAAATATTTTTATCTCATAATCCCGTGACAAAAGTATTTGCATCCGCTTATACCAATTGAATACAAATAATTCAATATTATATCGCTGATATAAGAAAAGTATTATCTTCGTGCTCGTATTTTCCTCAACAATGCGAATATTTGGTACGCCTGTTATGTAATTATATTGCTAATACATGTTTCTTAGAACACAACTTATAACAGAATATTATAATGATAAAATAATTCTGTGGATACTATATAATATGGTAAGATAAATATTTTATAGATAGTTTTTGAGATTTCGTGCATTCCCGACGTTTAGGATATTCTACAGCAACGATGGTCACAGGAGGTCTAAAATCCGTAAATATTTTATTCTTTTAACTACTGCAATGGCGATACGAGTGGCAAGGAATCGGTCGTCTTGGCGTTCATTGAGCTCTCTCAATGAACGCTTATGTTCCTCTACCATGGTTCAGGCCTTGTCGTGGCGGTAGGGTTCAGTAGGCTAGGGTGAGTTCAACACCTTGGGCGAAGCGAATTGAGCAGAGGGGGCTCTTTGTACCCCTCTTATAAGAAGAGAGGACAAAAGAGCTGGGGACAAGGGGCGAGTATGGGAACCTCACCCCATTGTACTGTCCCGACGTTGGGAGAGGTTGTACTGTGGTGCGGGACAGCCCTTCTGTGGAGGTGGCGTCACTCCCTTGAGGGACTGACTAGCCGTGGAGGTGTCCTCTTTCCTCAACAGATCCGGGGCACCTCACCAAAGGCGGCATTGGTGGCACTCGCCGGGTTTTAGTGGGTAGAGATGCGTCCACTTACTAGCTTTAACGGGCGCAGCGAGTCCCACATACCCGCCTGGGCAGAAAACAACCTGGTTACAGAAAAAAAGGCCTATGTTCAGCAGCGGACGGATACAGCCTGATGATGATAAACAATGATAAACAAAGCTTGACAGGTCGTCATCTTCACTCGGCTCAATCTAGGACGTATGCTCATATAGAGCTAATGATTATCATTTACGAGGTCATTATGCAGATAATGACCTCGTAAATGATTCGACATCTAATTGGGACGAGCCGTTATCACATTACAGAATCTATATATAACCGAGCAATATATGTGAAATATGTATATCGAATGTATTTATACTAGTCTATACCGAGTAATATTATTATATTATATTAAATTAAAATTATTAAAAGAAACAAGCTTCTATTTAAATGCACAAAAACAATAAACTAAACATTTCCTTTAAAACTTTTACCATTAGCTTATAACGTCATTACACTACTAGTTACCTACGTGTAAATCAGACTTTAATGAATATTGAAACTCTTATTATAAAGGAATTTCGTAGTTCTATACAGTAACAGAATATTTAAACGACAAAGCAAGTAAGTACCGGAACCCTGAATTTGTTAGGTATTTGTTTCGTGGTAACTGGTCCCTAGGCAGTCTTTAGTGAAACGCAACACAAACGTATAGTTTACTCACGAAAAAACGTTAGGACTCTATATAATTGTGTTTCTATCACTTCATTTGCTTTTCTCTAAATTTTCATGGTCATAGCCATTATAATCATCTTTTCGTTTAATCCCGTGAGAGACAACTCAATGGGATTATAAGATAAATATGTCCAGATCCACCAGAGCACTAACGTTACCGATAGCACGCGAAGAATAAGTTCGTTAAGTGGCAGTGGGCTGGTCACACACTCAGGAGAACGAAGGGCCGACGGGCCAATAAGGTGTAAGAGTGGAGGTCACGTTTAGGTAGACGAAGGTTGTTCGGCCATTAACCAGGTGGGAAGACAATCTACGGGCAGTGGCCGGTTCATGTTGGATGCGATGGTGACAAGGGATCGACCGTCTTGGCGTACATTGAAGGAGATCTATGTTCACTAGTGGATAGATAAAGGCTGATGTCTAAATCGTGTATATATTAACAAACACCGTCGTAAATAAACATCATCATCGTCGTCATCATCATCATCACTATCATTGTGTTCTATTCAACCAAGACCGGGAACAGTGCCGCCGATACGATTCTGCGCCCACCAGCGATTGCCAATCCGCCTGCACAGCGTGGCAAATATGAGCATATTTAATCAATTGATGTTAAGGTTGAACTAGTCGATGCCGCGAACTCTAACAAAATGATTGCTATCTCACCTGACATAGTGCGCGAACATGTGTGCTAGAATGAAATGCACAATGATTCATTCCGAAAATGTCCTTTTAGTAAAACAGTTATTATAGAAAAACTAATCAGTGTATCTTTTCAAAATAAATTTATTTTATCTTTTGAATAACTAAACTATATCTGTACGGGCTTTATTTTTGAGCTTTCGTGCTCGGTATACTATTTATTTACGCCCAAATTTGGGCTAAAATCAGTGTTCAAATACGAAAGTTTAGAAGCTTGTATTTTTTAAATGTATATATTTTTTTACGATTTTAGGTACATACACACATAGATAACGACGAGATCAATTTATATTATCCTTAATTTTTCATGGTCAACGTCAAACATTGTAGTAATTACTGTTCTGCGTTTGTATGGAAAGATGAGCGACTTGTGTAACCTTAATAAATAAATATACCAAAACGCAATATCCAAATGGGCCGCAAATAAATAAGATTATCGCGTGGGAGCGGCGTATGGATCTCCACCCCAAATACGACCTTGGGAGTTGGGTGACGTAAAAGGAGTTAACCACGAAGGTATAAAATGCCTTGGTAGCACTGAACACATCCAATTGCTAGTGAGAATGGCGACTTGGCGCCCACACAACAGACAATCATGAAGCTGAAACGACCTTCCTTCGTGAAAACTTAATTAGACTACCTAAGGACTACCTACTAGTTTAAATAATACTAATAAAATAATGCTGAAGTTCGTTTGTTTGTTAGGACGTGCTTATCACCGCAACTGCCACTCGGTAAAAAACTCTTTTTGCATTCGATGGATCATTTACTTTATTTAGAAAGATTTTGTTTATACCACAGGAGGGCAAACGAGCAGTCGAAGCCTTATGTCGACTATCGACGCCCACGCACATCCACACAACCAGAGATTATGCAGATGCGTCGCCCTCCTTACCCGCCCGTCCCCAAATGGTCCACCTGAAACTCACAAACCGCACGAAACGCGATAGCATAGCTGTCACTTTACGCCTGTATTATGTGAGTGAGTGGTACTACCCCGGTCGTGCCGGCCCACTTCGGCTGAAAAGCAGCATGACAGTAACTCTTACCAACGATATTTATTATGGATAGCTACTTTTTTTTTCAATTTTGGGGCGATGGAAACTAAGGGAAACAGTATATATAACAGTATAGCTAGTAGGTACCTACCTACTAAGATAATATATGAAACCGTAAAAAGCCAATAATGAGATGATTAAAGCACTAATTCTATTTAATAAAAATCTTCTAGACATGTACCATTGTCTTTGAAACTAAATATCAAAAATTCATCGACATAGCCAATCCATATTCACTGGAATATATAACTTTAGTCCCACTATATATATTAAACTGGGGCAAATCTAAATCCGCAAAGCTCATTGCGAATTTAATAAATCATTCAAAAAATACTTAACGCGTTTGGTCGTTATTAAATCTCGCCACAGTTAACACGATTCAGTACAAATTTATTATAAAATGTTTATGAGTTTCGTCTTAAATGCCGCATCTATCAAATAATTTTTATATTGATAATTTATGTAATAGTACTACTTACTTTCAATGTTCACTCTAAATACTTTCTAGTAATCTTAAAAATCTTCTGCCCCAAACTAGGCAGAGCTTGTTCTTATGGCAACCAAACAACTGATACATACGTTTATATTTCTAAATACATTCATATTATAGATAAATTACACCCAGACACAGAACAAATGATCATGCTCATCACACAAACATTTGTCCTGAGTGGGGATCGAACCCACGACCTTCTGGTTTAGCATTCAGGGACACTAATCACTTGACAAACAGGCCAGTCAGTCATGCCAGTCAATGGACGTACAGACGACTAATTATATATTATTGCCTATCCTGAGACATAAGATGTTCAATTTATGTACCAGTAATCACTGCCTGTCTTGCCCTTCTCTCCGGTATACAGAGCTCTCTAACAGGAGAAACAAGCAAGATGGTGGTACCCATCCAGCCGGGAGCGTGGCACAGCGGATCGCTCCCACGTTGACCACTCACCGCCAAATTCACTTACCAATTTACCTATCTAACATAAATACACCATGATGTAATATTAAATGAGAGTCAGCTGTCGTTAACAGACTGGTTATTAATGCGTGGTACCATTAGGGGCGCATTACTGGTGATTCTCCGTACGACTCACGTGACGGTACACACGCGGCCTCTGCTATTGACCTCTGGTTTCTGTTCAACGCAATGTCGAAGGTTTTACAGAGTTCTTAAGCTTTCGAGGCGAAAAACAAAAAATAATACAAAAAAAATAAGCAGTAATGTTTGTGGCAAAAATAAGCACACGAATAAATATGCAAACGAACGCAACTTAGCGCAACAACACAAGCATAGGCAGACCATTTAGAAAAAACTCTTCTCATAGATCGGAATTACAGAAAACGTTTCTTATAGTTTCGATTGAGTAAAATAAGGTTATGAAGGTTTTTTATCTTAACAATGTTTAACATTAAATAAAAGTCATACTAATGGGTACCATCAAACTAATATTCTGGATTGAATCAGGTAAACGAAACAAAAATTCAAACCATTCCAGTTTACCATAACACTTTCCTGAATCCGTGGGTCTTATCAGTGACAAATCCCGAAATCCCGGGATTTGAAGTAAGTCCCGGGATTGCAATTCTAATTGGACCCCTTGATGCAAGGATCATAGTCATCAGTCCGTGTCCACTACACAACGTCGGCTTGAAAATTGACGTATGTTCATGGGTGGTTTCTATATTATACCACCCATGAACATACGTCAATTTTCAAGATTTCGTTATGAATCTTATAAAAAAGCGTTTTGCATAATATCTGACAAACTTCATAAAAAATTAAATGTAATATGAAGTATGTATATTTCATTTTTCTTCATATTTGTCAAGTTTTATAATTTTGTAGATATGTAATAGAAAAGCATACAATTGTATTTATCACTTTTTTATATTATCGGTAAGATAAAATATTAACAAAAAGCCAATGGACAGTGCAAAGTCTCCCGGGCCCGCTAGTACATAACACAAGTACAGACAAATAAGTCTCTACTGGAGTGTTTATTATAAACAAAGGTGTGCAAGTAGAAACTCTCATTTAAGTTGGTTACATGAAACAAAAAACTCCAAGTTTCTATCGTGAAGGCATTTATCTACTACCCAATAAATGGCAAAGGACTATCGACCGTAACGGCGAATATTTTGATTAATATTCTTGTAAGAAGTATTTTTTTAATAAAGTTGAATTTAACAAAAAAAGCCGAGTTTCTACTTGCACACATATTTACTATCTAGTAGTAAATTTATTTTGCGAGCTCTAGACTGTTATTGGGATAGGCCATAAGTTTATTCTCACCTGCACCCCGCCAGCAGCCCCTGCCTGTATATCTCCACACTGGACTTGCCGGTGATCTGGTGGCCGGTGAGGTACGTGTTGTGCGAGCTGTTGATGAAGTAGTGCGCTAGCGGTTGATCCATGTCGTCGCACAGGTCCAGCTTGCTGGGCGCCACAATCGGATTGTCTTCGGACATCAGAAACCTAATAAAAGACAAGATCGATATACTGAACACAAGACAGGGATTATTGAAAAAATCTTTATTTTGAGGTCTCTGCAGGTAACCTACAAGTTCAGAACAATACGAAAGTGTAGCTCTTTCAACGGAGGAAATTATTTTCTATATAAAACATAAATTAATAAAAGTATTGTCCAACTATCATTAGAATACATGATCACAATACAATTCCTATCCATTATTACCAAGTCCTGTCTCGACATGAGAATCTGCATCAAAACCATATTTCTGATATATTTACACATTCATTTGAAAAATCAACGCCAAAAGATTCGCAAAGTTATCTGGGCAAATCCAATTAAAGGTTCTCACATAGGATAAGTTATTGTTATACCATTTCCAAATCTCGATAACGAGATCGTGATCCGACGGAATTACCTGAGGAACCCATCAAACGTCAATTGGGAGCGCTGCTGATGGTATTTGTTGTGCTCGTATGCCTTGATAAGATCTTTGGCGCGCTGTATATCCGCGTACGGGTGCAGAATCTCATTAAGACGCGGATCCCGCTGGACCTCGTTGAGGAAGTCGACCAACTGGTTGGCTGACAGGTGCGGCTTGCCGTCCGTCCTGCAAAAGCATTCGTGAATTTGCATTGCCTTTATAATATCCATAGTAAAAAAGTTTAAGGATTATTGTCAATTCATTGTCCTATGAACGTCAAAATGACCAATCCACACGTGTGTTATTTTGTTAGTAGTAATCAGAATGTTAACGTAAGTAGCACATGGTCCTTCGAGCCGGACTCATATGTGCATTTTTTTTAATAACGCAAACAAACATCATTTATTACGAATAAAATCAACTAAAACCAACTTCATAAGCATTGTTAAAATATCCAATATAAAGTTTCTTAAGCATAAATAAAGTTCAGAATGTACAAGTCGTAAAAAACAAGTATTCATTAACTTGACTTTTCTAAGAATGGATATATGGTACAGCTTATAAACTTTACCAAGACCAAGCCTAGCAGATCAATTTTTTAGAGTCTTAAAATATATGTTTATTTGTCTACCTTTCCTAAGACGCAAATCCATAATTATAGTCATGCCCTTATTGCCTGCCAATCTTGGCTATCCTAAGACTTAAGGTGGTAAGTCTCGGAGCCAGTAATTACACTGCATGTGCTGCCCTTCTTTCCGAAAAACGGCAAAGCTGTTTCACGGAAGATAGTAGGAAGATGGCACCTATACAGACAGGCGCGGGGCGAATCTCTCCCAACCATATAATTACGACCGTAAAAAAGAAACAAGTTTTTTAACCAATATTTTGAAGTCATAAATGCTACTTCCTATTATATTCTAGATCCATGTATACACTTGGTTGGATCCATTTAAAGACAGGCTGAGCCATGCAGTACGCTTGGCTCAGTAATTTCCCTGATAGAGCCATCACGTATTACATACGAAGAGAAGGCATTTACACGAGTACCTACTTATTACTGTTAGTATGTAGACTGTAGTCCTGTCTTTGCTCATTAATATTCCTTCTTCCTTCATTATAGCTACAACGAAATATCATAGGTAAACGAAGTATTTAGTAATTGATGAAAAAGAAGGTATAACTGCACATTATTTTGAAGAGAAGGACATCTTGTGAGCACGCTACCTTCCTGCTAGCAATACAGAGAGGACAAAAAGAAATTTGTTTTTTTTTATTCATAGGGAAATGTGGCTAGTAACATAAAAAACTTACGCCATGCTTTGTAGTATCATAGGTTTTTGAAGCGTCAATTGAAGTCTATATTTTAAGTACGTTCTGACACGGGTTTAAAAACAGTTAAAGTAATTTCAAATCAGTAATTATGTATCATAAAACATTTTACGTACATCCCATAATCTCTTCACCGTGACAATTGCACTTTTACGAGGAGACAAACATAAATAGTAATCTTAGGACAATCTTGTTCGGATTGTGGGATAAAAAGGGAGACAGGGAGTCGTGTTTCCTCGCCTTAAGCCGTAAAGGTATTATGTACTTAGTGAATTTTATAAAAGGCGTAAGAAGAGTCGGCTCCTCGTGGATTAGTTGATCCGAGACATTTGCTCTTCTGATTCTCTAATATTTGAAACATTATCAAGCCTAATGCTATAAGAGCATATAGCTAGCAAATCTTTAAACCAGACGCCTCTATTCAAGCCATTGGCAACAAATAGTAGACTATATGTATATAAAGTGTAGTAGGAGAGTACTATAGTGAAGAATATAGAGATTATGGAGGCAAACTTATATCAACCATAGTATTTATTTATCAAAACGAAGTAAGACCAAAACATTATAGCTAAGAATAAGAAAACTTATTGAGCTCTCGGAACAATATTTTCTATACTATTTAAACCTTAACGCATGTTGTTAATTGATATCTAACCCCAGAACGTCATAAGCCTTTATATTTTAATAAAAGCATTTGCAATAAACGTTTGGAACCGTAAAGCGTAGTTGTTTGGAACCTAAAGTCTAAAAGCCCCGCTACACGTAGGCAGATGCATCGGGAGACGTCATCGGCAGACGCGTCCGCTGATGTGTAGATGGGGTGATTTGCTCGTCTGTCGTAGGTATTCAACGTCGGCAGATGCATCCGCCACAAATCAGTTTGTTGTCAGTTTTTGTGACATGGATCAAAGGGTTTCAGCGCGAACGTCATTTATGGCATCCGACAGACGTGTGGACTCACGTTGACAGATGCATCAGCCGACGTTTAAAGGGGCTATAAAACGTATGCACTGCTATCATAAATATCTTACTTCACGAGCTGTCAATAAATGTAAGGCAAAAGTTGGGTCGACGGCAGGTGATGCGAGCGAGCCCCGAAATGGAACAGATTAGTGGGCCGTTATTGGATATCCCTTTAATCTGCCACCTCGTTACAAATTGAACTGCCAGGGTACTCCGAATGGGATGTACATGTCTGTTAACGAGCCATCATTCGGGTGGATGCTAGCGATTTATTATATATTTTAATGTCAATTCGCAACAGTCTTTGTGTCCTAATTTCAGTCGTAGAGGCTTGTTGTTGTAAAAGTGAAAAGCGAACTTTTTATATATCAGTAGTCTGGACAGACATCTTCTTGCTGTAGATAATAGCGGTTATCGTGTCCAAAACCTTTCAACCTTTCCTTTAGTATTCATTCTCTTTAATTGAGAATTTACTGATGTGATGTAAACCTAATTCCTTGTTCCCTACCGGCCATTACACAAATTGGTTGGATGACCGATAAAAAACAAACCACATTTCTCTTCGTCTCACACAAGTCAGTCACGACGTGAGATAAGCCCTTGAATGTATTACGAGTGCATAAGAGCCGCTACCCGAATTGTATCATATGAAGACCTTTTGTAATAATACGATACCAATAAAGAACATAAAATCAACATATTATGTAGATACTCCAAATAGATACAAATTCACAACGAGTACCTAATAACCTTTTCTCCTTAAGAAGTTGTAGTTTTGCTTATAAATATATCAAATATCGATCTTTATTTATCTCTTATTTCCCTGGAGTATTGTCAACGCTCATATTTTTATTAAATATATAATAGTATCTCTCTCTCTTTCTCTCTCTCCCTAATATTATACTACATAAGAATATTTGAGACATATAGATAATAAGAACACTGGAGGCTATGCAGACTTCTAAATGACTACAATAGTTTTCCCTTTTTATATTAGTTGTATAGGCAAACTGGCAGACGTGCCACCTGATGATAAGTGCCCGACGTCGTCCATGAACATAAACTAGTTTACCTGGAACGAGCCCAAGCAACTCCTCTAGGTATGTGTTGCCTATCCTGAGACATAAGATGTTAAGTCTCGGTGCCAGTAATTACACTGCCTGTCTTGCCCTTCAAAACACAGCAAAGCTGTTTCACCGAGAGAAACGAGGAAGAAGTACGGCACAACGCATCCCTCCCTCCAGTAAACTACGATGATCCTAAAGTACTATTTCACGATCCTAAAATATTAATCAAAGCGTGTCGGCGTTCATTAAGAGCTATGTCCAGCAGCAGACGGAGACGCCTATAATGACTAGATAACACTACTCCAGTGTGAAGTTACTCTACTTACAATTCGTTAAATATCTTCTGCACTTCTGTGCGCTGCGTGAGATTCTTGTAAAAAGCGAAGAAGTCCTCGAACTGGAATTTGCTCTGACCGATGGTGTCGTTCTTGCCCGTCGGCAGACCAGACTCGCTGAGCGCCTTCTCTACTCTCTTCTTGTCTTCTTTGTTTTGTGCGAAGAGTCGAACGATACTGTAACAAATTGTATATTTTAGAAACCTTGTGTAAATTGAAAATATCAACATGTAATGCAACCGATAAAAGTCAACCCACACCTGGTAGGTAGTCATCAATGATCGTGAACATATTGTTATTATAAACATGGGTCCAGTATTGACAGCGATATTTGCAGGACTGGTATTTACCAGCCTTAGGTATCTCAAACGTGCGTTCCCAATGACAATGTAAAGACACATGGTATACATATTACATACATATCTGGAACACACCCATGCTGCTTGGTGAAGAAAATAAGCAGTTATTTTTATGTTAGATGGATAGGTAAACTGGCAAAGGTGCCACCTGATGGTAAGTGGTCGACTTCGCCCATGAACATAAGCCAGTTTACCTGGAACGAGCACAGGCAAACCCATTTATGTGTTGCCTATCCTGAGACATAAGATGTTATGTCTCGTTGCCAGTAATTACACTGCCTGTCTTGCCCTTCTCTCCGAAACACAGCAAAGCTGTTTCACGGGAAAAACAAGCAAGATAGTAGCACAGCGCTTCCCTCCCACCAGTAAAGAATGCTACCCAAGGGAATGAATCACTACGTTTAAATGCTACGAGCGCACCACAAAATGTCAAAATCAAAATCAAATCTTTTTTATTCAAAATAGATGTACCAATAAATTATCTTTTTGAACGTCAATTGAATTTACCACCGGTTCCAAGACAAGTCCACTAAGAAGAACCGACGACACAAACTCAGTGGAACTAATCTTTTCAAATAATATGTATTCTATAACAATTTTACATCTTATCCTGAAATGCCCGGGAGGAATGCCTTATTCCCAGGGTGTGGTATCTTTTATGAAATGTTTTACTTTATAATATCCTTTACCACATAAACGCTCTTTAATAACTTTTTTGAAGTTTTTGAGTAAAATGTGTATTCTTCTACCGGCGATGATCTCTAAGGACCAATTCAATTCGGCGAACCATTCATCAGTAAGATGAAAATCTGATGATAATGATACACAATGCATCATTACCGTCGTACCGAGCATCAACCTTCAGTCAGCAATCATCCGCCGGTGGACTTCTTTATTACCTTCTTTAAATAAACTCCAAAATGGCCGCCTGCCAAGTACATATTTGCCAATAATTATTACCATTCACCTGCTTAGGAATATCACTAGCAACCGCACTGACAGGGATTGTGTTTCTCTTGTATCGTATGATATTTAATTGGCATAAATCATAAGAACGTGGCTACTCTTCTAAACTAAGCGAGGATAGTATCAGGCCGTAGTTTACTTTTGCGCTACTCCAACGTGAGTCGCCTTATTTTATTTTATTTTCTTTAACGCCGGGAAATGCTTTCAGGCATCCCGCGGGGAGTGGGTCTCCCCGCGCGGGTATTTGGGACTCGCTGCACCCGAAGGCTGGTAAGTGGACGCAGCTCTACCCACTAAAACCCGGCGAGTGCCACCAATGCCGCCTTTGGTTAGGTGCCCCGGTTCTAAAAAGCAAACAGGGCACCTCGACGGCTATGCAGTCCCCCAAAGGACCGAACGCCACCTCCATAGAGGTGACGCACCACAGAACAACGCATCCCAACGTCGGGGCAGTACAATGGGATGAGCCCCATTGTACTGCCTCGACTAGCCCTTGCCCCCTGCTCATTTGTCCCCTCTTATAAGAGGGCTACAAAGAGCCCCCTCGGCTCAATTAGCTTCGCCCAAGGTGCTGGGCTCACCCTAGGCTACTGAGCCCCACCGCCACGTGAAGGCCTGAACGATGGTGGGGAACGTGAGTCGCCTAAGTTTACAGACCCTCAGACTTTAGTTTTTAGTTCCCGTCATCTGTGGGCAAATGATATTGACACGGTCAGTTCAATGAAAATTATTAAATAACCTATTTTTCAAGCATCCCCAATTAAGGCTAGATCCCACATCACGGCTATACCAACTACATTATCGTCGGATAACATACAGATAGAAGAAAAACAAAGACTGAACTAATACAAATAAGAATGTTCTTATTCTTATTTTTCTTTGACGACCTCTATGGTTCAATGGTGCGTTGGCGCTCAAGCCGGAGGTTTCAGGTTCGAATCCCGCCAGGGAACAAAAAGTTTTCTGTGTTCCTGGGTCATGGATGTGTATTAAATATGTGTATTATATAATAGAAATCTTAAATATATGTATAGTATAAAATTATTAATTATATTTCCGTTCGTCTGGTACCCGTAACACAAGTTCTTCGAGAACTTACCACGGGACCAGATTGACGTGGTGTAAAAAGCGTCCATAGATATTATTATTATTATTTATACTATTCTGGAAGAACATTAAATAGGTAATAAGAGATCTTCACAAATGGCACGTATATTTCTTCGTCTTATTTTAATTTGGCTCCCTGAAGGATTTGCTAATATCAGAGTAAAGCCTAGTTAACGTCATAATTATTAAGTTGGGACAACTTTGCTTTGTGTAAGGCTCTGTGGGAGTGCAAGTCGTAAGAGCTAAAATCAAGACTAAGAGATTCACGTTTATTTCGGGCGTGTTACCTCCTAGAGAACTGTCAGCCATCTAGTCACAAAGTTATTGGCTGTTTAATGTTTATACAAACTTAACTGCACAAACTTTGCATTAGTAAACGTAATCGATGTTAAAGTATATAATCTCTAACTATATATGAAGATATATAATATAGTAATTAGTAAAATATTTTAAGAATAAGTAAATTATATTAAGTAGATGTAGGTACTTGCTTGTAAGTTTTTTTTTAAATATCATAACTACAGTGTAATTAAGGTGTAATATCTGGTGATGATTTCGTGATGACTACAGTATTTGAGTTTTATCATCATCATCAGCCTATCCGTTCACTGCTGAACATAGGCCATCTTCAATGAACGTCAAGATGTCTTGTCAAAATGCCTTGTCATTTGAGTTTGCTAAGGCGTTATTTTCTATCAAATTAAAAAAGGCGATTATCAATTCTCGACTGTATGTTTTTTTAAACATATTATTGTGTATTCAACCGAACTTGTATATTTCGTATCCTCCACATAAAACTATGATCTAGATTGTAGACGCACACAGATTCCATTGTGTGAATAAGACTAGGCGACGAATACCTCACATCACCTGCAAGATGTTTTGGTCCGTATTGTAAACATGTCACACAATAACGCCGGGTAAGACGGCCATCCCGACGTTTGTTATGAACACATTCATCTCGTGTCACAACACTCTCATATCTCACCGGTGGGATGTGCATTGTATGTAGTTATGTATGAGGGGACTTGTGGTTTATCTGGTGGTATATTATACACTGATACCATTGAACTACCGTCACCGGGCCTGCAGGTGCGTTAGCAGCTTTTTAAATGTGTATATGCTCTTTTCTTGAAAGTCTCCAACTCAAAGTCCAAGCATTTTATGCGTTATAAAAGTTAGTAAAAATAACGCCATGGCTACCTATTGCATCTTATTAGTTAGTTTATCTGCAAGACTACCATTTCACATTTATCACATAAAAAACAAACATAATATTTGCCGGTGGGAGGTTGCTTGTTTCCCCCGTAAAACTGCTTCAAGGGCAGGACAGGCAGTGTCTGGCGACTGGCACTGACACAACATCTTATGTCTCAGGTAGGCAACACGTGAATGAGTTGGCTGGACTAGTTTCAGGTAAATTAGCTTATGTTCACGGGCGACGCTGACCACTTACCATCAGGTCGCCCGTCTGCTCGTTTGCGTATCCAAATAGCATTAAAAATCAATCTCACTACAATATAGGTACTCAAGTTATAATAAAACACATTTTAAACACAAAGTTACAGTTACAATATAAAAAATAACTACACATTTACGTTAAAACCCTTAAGCGTTTAAAAGAACGGTACAAACCGCCAGACAAATTGTCTTCTACAAAGTGCCTATTTATATTAGAAATGGCCGCGGAGAGCGCTTCTCTTTACATACAAGAAAATTTACATATTACATCAACAGGTGAAATGGTTGAATACTGTACATACATAGAGATTTATTCGCAGCTTTTTATTTATATGTATTGGCTATGATATCGTTTTATACGAATATGTTAGTTTATGCGAATATCACTCATTGTAATGAAACATAACAAACCCAAAAAAATCTGTAAAACTAATCTGTACCTTTTACAGATTTTTTTTTTATTCTCGACTTTTCTCATACTTTAAAGTAATCATGGTCACCAGAGGACTCCCCACCGTTTTGAATTTTGATACTCATGTCCCATGTTCTTTAATGTAAAGTATATACAGTGAAACCTGGTTGACTGGGACCTGGATAAGTGAGAAACCTCTATTATTGAAACTACAATGAGGTCCCGGCACTTTTTCATCGAATTACCTCTGTTAATGGAACTTTTCGAACCTGGTTAAATGAGATTTGATTTCTAGGATTTTTTCGATGTTTACCTCTATGATTGGGACTGTGGAGCTCAATTCCCTTTATAAGTGAGACAATTGATCAGGTTGGGACAGGTTTCGACCCGATTGCTTACAAACATTTGAATAGAATAACGGTACATTTTGACCTCTATAGGCGGGGGCCTCTGTAAATGAGACAACTAAATTTTAAACCTGTCTAATTGAAAAACTGGATAAATGAAAAACCTCTTTAAATGGTACAAAATCCCTGGTCCCTTGAGATCCCAATTAACCAGGTTTCACTGTATATAAATAGGTACAAACTTATTGGCCATTAACCAGGTGGGAAGACGAACTCCGTGCGGTGGCCGGTCCATGTTGGATGCGAGTAACAAGGGATTGGCCGTCTTGACGTTCATTGAGGGAGGCCTATGTTCAGCAGTGGACGGATAGAGGCTGATGATGATGATGATGATGATGATGATGATGATGATGATGATGATGATGATGATGATGCTGATGAAACTTATAAAAATGTACAATTGCTTTACATGAACTACGTCCCTAAACAACGGAAATAAAGAGAATTTTATATCAAGTAGAGAATATTACCGGTGGAAGGGAAGCGCTGTGCCGCGCTCCCGGCTGCATGGGTACCACCATCTTGCTTGTATTTCCCGTGAAACAGCTTTGCTGTGTTTCGGAGAGAAGGGCAAGACAGGCAGTGTAATTACTGGCACCGAGACTTAACATCTTATGTCTCAGGATAAGCAACACATAAATGAGTTGCCTGGGCTAGTTCCAGGTAAACTGGCTTATGTTCATGGGCGACGTCAACCACTTACCAACATGTGGCACGTTTGCCAGTTTGCCTATCCAACTAACATAAAAAAAACAATAAATACACCTCAATCACCCCAAATATGTCTGTCCCGCTCACATTAAAATAGAGTTTTAACATACAATAAAACTTACCTATAATCTTTTCATCAATATCCGGAATCCAATATTTAAATTAAAAATAGGCCATATTATTGACCCTATTGTGTACTGAGAATATTGTACATCGTAGAGCGATTACAACTAGACATTCGTATCATTACTTATTCGTAGACGTCTACGGAGTACGGCCGCGGCGCTACGATACTTCGTAGCCGATATTTAAATATTGACGTTAAAATGACTGAACGCTAGTTATTGCCCGCGACTATGTCTGTGGCGCTATCGGACCCAATAGGTTCTTGTCTTAGTGTATATTGAACATACATTTTCAGGACTTATTAAAATATTACTGATTTTGTATAAATATATTATAATTATTAAACACCCAGACTGATTATTTTTTTAAACTTTTGTGACACCTTCATAACACTAGAACAGATAGGAACAGGCAGAAACCGGAAAACGAGGTACTTAATCAAACAGTGAACATGATCCGTCATCCAGACAGAAAATAAACTAATGAATGCTGGCGTAAAAGTGAAGTATACGAAAACCTAATGAATCAGAATAAAAAAGTTTTGACACGAACCTTTTTATTCGGCGGCGGGTTTGGAAAGTTTGTTTGAAACTATTGATACAAGTACCTACATCGCATCGCCTCCAGCCTCTAGAGTCTAGTGGATGTATTGTTGAACACACCACCGTACTAACACTTTGTAATATTATTACGATTCGTACTTGTAACACATTCTATATTCTTTCTTCATCTATATGTATATACGTCGTATTATATTACAGACATGTACGTAACAGCAATATTCTGAAAAACAAGAAACAACGATTTAGATAACAAGCCAGAAAGCTTCAAGTAACCAACTCTCGCTGATTTCGTTCGTGCGCGTTCTTGAGCGTCGAACGCGCACGAACGCGCACGAACAGCTGAGCAACGCATTGTGTTGGTATCCAAGCCCATTGAAGTTTGAACGAGAGTGTGAAGACGCAGCATTAAATACAAATCCAGACAAACCTAAAATTTAAAAACCTACCATCCGAGGATAACAAGTAACAAAAATAATTAAAAAAAAATGGCGCCAACAACAATAATTTGCCTATCATACAAATCTTTAGCGGGAATCCACGCCGGAAACGCACGAAACCTAATACTATAATAATACTGAATATTAAACAACATTAATTCCCTTCATACGTCACTATACATAAATTCTGAACAATATTAGCAGCGTAACTGAAAGCTAAACAAATCTGCGTTGAATTTGAACCCGCACTAATTAAAATTCACGTAACATGGATGAAACAGCTGGCAGGGTAAATGAGTGCCTTTCAGAAATAACCATCGAGTTATTAACTCTAATTTACTTAATTGGACCAAAAATACAATCTGAGTAATAATAAATAACGACGACGGGCGACAGAGCACAGCTGTTGACTGAACAAAGGAAATGAAACAAATTATTTTTAATAATCATTAATCCCTATTTTTTTTTCGTTATACTTTTTTCCTGACTTTATTTCAAAGTGTCTAACCTAACCTAACCATACGCTAAACTCAATGCAGGCAAAGTTGCCTGTAGCAGCTGTATATGTACTGACAAACACAAACCATAAGACAATTGCATCAAACCGACAATCCCATGCCCGCATCCAATTTGAATTTAACAAGTAAGCTTCACACAAAAAATACTTATTTCGATATATTAAAGTGGCACACCGTTTTAAATAAATGCAAGTATTAAAATTTTAACAATTCATTAATATTGCAAGTTACATCAACCCTTTGTTTTAGCACTGCATTTGGCTCGCTGAAAATATCCAATATTGAACTATATTGAACTATATTGAACAGTCGCTTGCAATAACATAACTATTTTATTATTTAAAAAAAACTCAATATTCAATACGTTTATGAATATTGATGTTTTTATTTATTTATATATTTTCGGCTGTTTTTTATTAATTAGGATAGATAAACTCGATGACGACGATAAGTGGCCAAAGTATAAATAATTAATTTACTTGGAACTAGTCCAGTCAAGCCCAGGCTAGTAAAACCATTATTTCTCTTCTATCCGAAACTTAGCACAACTGTTTAACAAAAGAAATAAGGGATACTAGACACTGTTTTTGTAATGTTTTATTTTCCCGCAGGTACTCCACCTTTATGGGATTATAAATTTTATTTTAATATACATTGTTTAACCGATAATATACGTAACTGCATACCGAAATTAAATAAATTAAATAATTAAGTTTTTGTATACTAAGCCGTTTTATTAATTACAGTTTTTGAACTATCCCATGGGAACTATTTAATTTACCGATCAAAAGTATCCTATATGTTGACCAGGGGGGTTGATCCTATAAGCTACCACTATACAAAATTTATAGATAAGTATAATTCCTGTGTGCGTGTCATTAAACTCCTCCTAGACGTTAGGACCATTTTAATTTGTGTATGTTCAAGTGCGAGGGATCGGTCGTCTTGGCGTTCTTTGAGAGAGGCCATGTTCAGCAGTGGACGGATAGAGGCTGATGATGATGATGTTCAAGTGAATTCGAGAATGGTTTAGATTCACAATTCAGTCCACTATATTTTTTTTATACAAGACTACGTCTGGTCCGCTAGTATTATATATAATGTATAATATAATAAATATAGCATACAAGATATAATAATATTTAATTCATAATTTTCAAGTATAACGGAATATTAATTTCAAAAGCCAGTGTTGCCAGTAATAATATTTTAATTATGCACAATATTAATACGCTTTCATTTTGAGTATTTCATTAATACCGTACGATATACGTTCCAGCGCGACTTCGCTTCCAATTTACAATTTAATAAACATAATTTTTTCATTCGCAATATGTTTAATAAATATGTCGAATAAAAAATACACGTCTTCCTCTAAATTAAATCCTTTATAGCTTTGACATGCTATTTTATCTTCTACACTCATATGATAAAGTTGAATAGTTTACTTGTTTGTATGAACGCGCTGTCTGATTTGGAAAGATATTTTTTTTTTCATTTGATAGCTTAATTATTGATTACTGTTATATTATACTATTTATTTTGGAGGATTTTTTTAATAGCTATAATATATGATTTCATGGCACCTTTTTAAACTTAGAAGCATTAGAGAATTAAAAAATATATAAAAATTACAGCTTCGATGAAACAAAAATACGCAGTAGAAATACAAATATGTTTAAAGTTTCACAAAAAGGTATTAGTACCCGTTTCCTAATTCAAAGTGTCTTGAAATAGACCTACATAGATTTGAATATATCACCGATCAGCCAAGGAGGTTTTACATTACTGAAACTAACCGGCTTCTCCTGTGGGAACTTCAATACACGTTGACGTTCGACTTTCGCACAGTTTATTTATAAATCTCAGTCCCGATACATTTTTCTTCCCGTTCCGTCTCCGGAGAAAACATTTTCATTTTTGGAGATGTGGGTTTCATTTAATGTGTCAAGTCACAATATACTTTAATTTAAAATACTGAACAGATTTCCCATGCCCTATACAAAATATTAGTAATAATAAGAGAGGAAGAGATAGACCGAGGAGAACTTATAGAGCGGATCAAGAAGATACAGGTCGTGTCGTATCAGTAGGTGAAGGAATTGGCAGAGAGAAGGGAAGATTGGCGATTACGGTACCGACAAGAGCAAGACTTAAATGGAGAGAGGGAGAGATATACAAAAGAGAAAAATAATTTGACAACACACATGGACATACATGATAAGAGTCACCATCCTCAACATTGAGAGACAGACTGATCAGAAATTCAAAATATGATGTTTAATCGCTTCATTCGAAGATATTTGTCTACAATGAAACTCTTTTAAATAACTCAATGTTTGAAACATTGGAGTATTCCTGTGACCATGTTTGCTGTAAAACATCTTTAGAAATGTATTTAAATATTAACGGCGATAAAATCCGTACAAATTACTCTCTTTATGTGTCAATATCTCGTAGAAAATAAATCAATACTTTCACAAAGCAACAAAGTAACGTCCTTGCAGTAGCCAATCCTGGTCGGTTGCAGGTGGGATCGGCCGTCTTGGCGTTCGTTGAAGGTTGATGACTATCAATAAACGGATAATCTGATAATGAAGATGAAGTAGTAGTAGTAGAAAGTTTTCATTGTTTAGTAAAAATATTTAAAAAGGCTATGAATAGAATTAGAATAGAATTTATTTATTTGCAGAGGCATGGTACATCAGAGATCGTCATTAAACAATAATTGTATAAAATCCATCATGCTTCGCCGAACAATCAGCATGCAAATGTTTACAAAAGTTTTTTATAACTAGGTAGCAGATACATAATTACTTTACATTACAATTGTTATCAGATGTCACAAAATGAAAAGTGTAATGAAGCTAAAATTAAATAAAATCAATACTTTTAATGTAATACAATTACATTAAAAGCATTATAAATGAATGAAGCTTGACTATATGAGAGAAAAATCAAATAATAATGTCAATAATATATACCATTATTCACATAAACCAAATTATTTATACATTATAATATATGTATATACATTTTCTATTAACCATTTTTTATTTATTTATTTTTTCGTCAAGGAATTCCCTAACATTGTAGAATTTTTTTGTCAGCAGCCAGTTTTTTAGTTTTTTTTCGAATTGTCTCTTAGGTAGGCACTTTATTTGAGACGGTAGATTATTAAATATTTTTATACACATAGCATAACAATTTTTTTGAAATAAAACTGTGTTAGGTATTTTATTCAAAATTAGTTTATTTTGATTCCGTAATTGTTTAATAGGCATAGTATCCATTAGGGTTGTGAATTTTTACCTGTTATTTTTAACAAATTTGGCAATTTCAAATATGTATGTATATCATGTATAGTTAATATGTTAAGTTTATTAAACATTGGTCTTCATGATTCCCATGGATGGATATTAGCTATTGCCCTTACGCATTTTTTTTTGAACGATAAATATTTTCTGTATTTTGTTAGAGTTTCCCCATATAATGATTGGGGAATCATTATATGGGGAAATTCTTTCAACAATGTACATATATGGGGATATATGTACATTGTTGAAAGAAAACGGTTGATAATAATAATGATAATGACGATGATGACGATGACGATGATGATGATGTTGATGATGATGATGATAGATAAATAGATAGATAGAGATATATTTCATAACAGAACATTTCCTTTACACTAATCACTCGCATTTCGCAGAAGTCGGTCGGCGGTCGGCACGGTATCGTAAATTTCAAATGAGTCTCTAAGTGATGCCTAGTGTTCACTGAAACTATGCGGGCGCGGCTCGACAGTTTTCCGAAGAAGGAAAATAAATTCACGGAAAACGTTCAATATTTCTGCCCTCTGTTTTACGGATAGGAAAATGAGTCGTTACTATGGGAATATAAGTCGAAAATAAGCGAGGAGGCTAAAAAATAACTGCGCAATGAAATATTGCCCCTGCATTAGAAAACTTTATATGTCATGGACAAGAACAAGACGTTTTTTCATCAACGCTAGGGTGTTTTCTAAAGTATATGCATTTTCACTCATAACGATAGTTAAAGCATAGCATAAACCGGTAAGTACCTAATTAAAAGTGCAAAATAATTACTTAATAACGTCCAATACGTTAATATTATATTTACACTTTGACAGTTTCTTGAAAAGAGTCACGGATTACAAATTAAAGCAAAAATGTTCAAAACTTACCAACATAAATAAACTAATGCTTTAACGGGCTAGGCCCACCACTCGTTCCCACTGCTGCCACTCCTGTAGTATTGTGATAACATTTATAGAATAGAATTTATCAAATAGATTATTACATTATAAGGCAAGTAAAAATTTCCATTCAGTTGTAAATCTATGTTGAGACGGCCGATGAACAAATAATGTTTCATAAGCAAAGTTTGGTAATATTTCACGTCAGTACTGAATTGAAAACCACTCCATTTGAAAGCCTTTTATGTTCGAAAGAGCCCTTTACCATTTAGTGATAGCTGCTCGAAACAAAGTGTTTATTACTGTATGTAAATTATTACCAGGTTGGAAGCGAGCCCTAATTGGATCGATGTTATGGGCCCGGACGGATAAAGGGGTGATGGTTAAAAACCTGATGATTACAAGTCATGGCTATATGATCTCAGGGCTTAGTATTTGATTTTGTGTGGGCCTACGAATAAATATCAAGGAGTGAACTGTAGAATATTTTTAATTTGTTCGAGAAAGAGTAACGTGCATATTCAAACAGGATTGAAGGAGGCACAAATTGAAGTGAACAAAGGTTCGCCAATCACATCGAAATCGGGATTTGTACTCGCCTTTCTCGTTTTTTTGGCCAAAGAATTAGTTCGGTCAATTATAATTTAGCTTTTTATAAAAATAAACTGATGATGGTTATTGTAATAACACGCAAATACTTCAGCAGAGCTACCGCCTGGTGGCTTACATTCTTTCTCTCTCCAAGACCACTAAATTGAGGACCAACATAGGCCTCTGAGACATTTTGGAGATTTATAATCACACCTTTAACAGGTTTTGGAAATCGCGAAGCTTACAGCACATTCATCAGTCCACCTTCATCCTACGTTCATATATTATATAAGTAGACAAACAATAACCCAGTACACCGCCACACCTCCCACTCGTAACAAGTGCCATAATCACCGGAGTATTCCATTAGAGGCGATTACGGAGATCATTAATAACTTATACTTATCGATCGGGCGGCCCTGCCGTACACAAATAAATCCTGACAATATTTTCTTAGCGCTCATTTTGATATCATTTTGATTAATATACTTATCCATTACTTTGATGGACGTCCATTTTGTGTTAACGAATGTTTGGAGGAAAATGAAATCCTCCATCTATATATAAAGGGATCAGATGACGATCTCAGTCTAACCAGCCCTGGGCTTTGTGAGTACTCTGATATCGGTCGTAAGGTTTGCTTGATTAATTAGCTTTTTATGTTAGTTGGATTGGCAAACGGGCAGACGTCCCACATGGTGGTCAGCGTCGCCCATCAATATAAACAAGTAAAACTGAGACTAGCCTAAGTAACTAATTCACGCCCCACCATGGTTCAGGCCTGGTCGTGGCGGTGGGGCTCAGTAACCTAGGGTGAGCGGTGCACCTTGGGCGAAGCTAATTGGGCCGAGGGGGCTCTTTGTACCCCTCTTATAAGAAGAGGGGACAGAAGAGCAGGGGACAAGGGGTGAGGATGGGAACCTCACCCCATTCCCGTTCCGGGAACATTGAACGTTCTAAATACGTTCACTAAATAATTAAGCGCGGCGGTAGTACCCATAACGCGTAGACCAAGCTCATCCGCGGGTGTTATTGGTTAAATCTCGTTTATTAATTAAGCGTTCGTTTATAGGTGTTATTTATACTAATCTAAATCTTTAAATTTCCGAGACGAAAGTTCGCTCTAGCGAACGTCGCATCGCAAGTAACAAACCTTACTCTCTCACTCGCGCGCTCCCTGCTCTCACTCCATTGCTATATGTGCTTCATGCTACGTTCGCCCTTTCTTACTCTCTCTCAATCAAAACGTTTTTGTCCAAGAAGAGGGAGAGAGTGATTGAGACTGAATCACGCTCTCCCTCTTCTTGGACAAAAACGTTGCACATTTTCGTGACGTTTCGTCCGTAAAAATTTCACTTCATCAAAGAACATACACATATTACAAAGTAAAAAAACCTATTTTAATAAGTGAAATATTAGCGAACCGACAAAGCGCGAAATATTACTTAATGGTGGCTTCTAAGTAATATGTCATCGGAACCTCCCGGGCTCCCGGTCCACGACAACGTATAATATATAGCAATATTTTTTCACGTCGATGTAATTACACGAGATTATGTTCCGGTGAAAAAACCTCTTAGAGGACGACATTATGGATGTATAAAAGCGACGCAAATAAAATATAAAGCTGTATTTGATGACATTATTAAATGTATATTTATGAAACTCTTATATTTTATTATGATTCGGTCGTAACGGGGGTGGGACGCGAGACTAATGTCTCGTATTTTAATATGATCAAGACCATCCATAAGCAGATATTTTTTTAAGTATGTAATTACTGGAGGACTAATTAACCTTTTTCGCTTGGCCTAGTCTCGTCCATCTGTTGCCTACTCTAAGTCGCAAAATAGAAGATATCGTTGCTAGTACAGACACTGCCTACATTTTTTTTCATCGAAACAGCAAAGCTGTTCGTCGGATGGAAAAAATATAAACGAGCCGGGCTGCACAAAACACACGCCTCCCACCATGCCTTATAAACATCGGTAGTTATTATTAATAGAGGTTTTACATCATCTTGACTTTTATAAACTAATAACAGAAAGCTTTTAAATGAAAGTATCATTCGAAGGCTGTAACGACGTGTCTTGGCAGCTACCTGTGATGTCCCTTTCCGAATTGGCAGCGGTTCCAACAATAGCTTATTATTGGATAACAAAAACGACAACCAACTACGACTGCACGCTACTCAGATATGTTTTATTTATTTTTTCTCAATCAAGTAGCGTCCATTATAATATTATAATATTCGTTGAATGTTTGTGTTATAAAAGTTAGTTCCCCGTAATAAAAACTTGGAACATATTTTTACGTTATACGTAACGTAATAAAATGTTTATACATTTTATTTTATTTTGTTTTATGTTGTTATAATTTAAAGTTCAATCTTTTCTTTAAAAACATATTCTTGGTTACAAAACATGTTGTTTTTTTTGTAACCAAAATTATATTTTTTCATATCCGCACCCTAATTACGTATTTCAAAGCAACCGCAGCGCGACAGCCACGCGATAGCAACGCAACAGCAGAGCGACAGCGACCGGTCGAGAGGTTGCAAAAAGAAACGTATTATCTAAGTTTATCGTCTGCTATCTGCTCACTAGCCGCTAATGCACTTTTACTAGCGCCACCAGCAGCCAGGTAGCAATGGATGGAACTACAAAATGTCAAACACTTAACACACTTCAAATACTTTTAAATTTTAATCAATTTTAATGTAAATACTAAATATGGGGTACATACATATGTAATAACTAATAAGTAATAACTAATATTCAAAGAGTATATAAACACTATGCTAATATTATTCTGTGATCTGCCGGCCTACTCTTGACACTCGATCCTATCGAAATTTAGGATTGGGATCGAAAATATGCTACAATAGCGCACAATTACAGTGAAATTTAATGTGATGAGGAGTTTAAGAGATATTATCGCCTCAGCAAGGAGCTTTGAAGTTATTCATAGCGATTTGGATTTGTATCTACTATCTAGTATCTGCGGGTTATAAGGTATGTCAATAGAAATATCTATAATTAATCTAACCTCTTCTATAGTTCATCTTTTCTCTTTATTTACGGCCTATGTACAGTGAGTTGTAATTACTACAGTAATAATAGTTCAATGCATATGTAGGATACTTGAAAAATATATCTCAAATTATTTTATTATTGATTGGTTCTACATTGTTCTTCATATTATGTGATACCTATCTATTAATATAAATAAAATAAGTGCTAATTATAATAATCTATTTGACTTATTGAGCTACATAATAATATTTGCATTAATTTCAGATTTTATGAAAACTTCCATATGACATAGTAAGTGCTATTGTTGGTACTCATATGGCTCTCATATGTCCAGCCCAAAATGAGAGGTTTTATAATAGAAAAGGATTTCACTTAAGAAATGTTTTAAATGTAAGTTGACTCTTGGATTCTGTAATTGTATAAGTTAGTTTTAATAATGCCTTTTGTTTTATAAATACCTTTAAATTGTATATAGGTATTATATTGATATAATATATTATACAATTTAAACAAATTAATTATATATGTTAATAGATATAATATTCTTTTAGTAATACCACAGTATAAGAAGTCATAATACCTTTAAATTGGCAAATAACATAAAAATTATAAAGGAATCTTAGAATGTGTTCTTTCCTTTTTAAATTTTGGGGAAGTTGTTTATTCACTTGTTAAGTCTAAGTTAAAATCATAATAAAGTGAGCATTTGTTTCATACATGAATATTATAATGCAATAATTATTTATTATGTTTTAGGAGACTCGGGCTATGCCCAAAGAACTATTGTGATGAAACATATTTGGATGCTCCGGCTGGCTCACCTGAAGAACACTACACCAAATTTAATTGTGTGGGACACTATACAGTAAAGCATACTATGGGTGTTCTGAAGTATAGGTGGCAATGTCTACTAGGCCACAGGGTCCTTCTCTATCATCTGGACACAGTTATTAGAATTATAAATGCTTGTTGTGTTTTACACAACATTTGTAATGAAGCAAGCTTGAGTCAAAAAGACAGTGAGGATACCATACCACCTACTTAGTAGCACAGACAGCACCCAGGAAACAAGTAGGCAGGAACTTCCAGAGTTAGTGTGCGTGAGCTATAATAGGCTGCTATAATAGCTATAAGTGTTTTTAATGTTTTCATTAAACTCTTGTTAAACTATTATTTGTTTTTTTTAACTATATTCTATATTTTTGGTCATTGATTGATATAATCAATATTACAATCACAGTATTTATAAAAATAAGTAAGTAACTAAAATACTTAACAATAACCCTTTTATTCTCTTTTAACCTATGGTAGCAATATTTAAATAAATCACAATATTTAGCTTCTAATATTTAAATGTAACACAGTTTTTATTTCCATGTGTATATTAAATTTTTGGTCATTGATTGATATGGTAATCTTACCTACAATCACGGTATTATAAAAATAAGTACTAAAATACTTAGTAACAATCAGTCTTTTATTATCTTTTAACCCAAGGTAGCAATATTTAAATAAATCTCAGTATTCTGTAAACAAATTAAGCCTATGTTTATGAGTAAAATACCTCATTTTCAATAAGACCAATCACTAAAATACATAACAATAATAATTTGTATGTGGTCTGTCAGAACTTGAGATGTTATTTTGGAAAGCCTTGGCACCAGCATTACTGGTAAATTAAGAAAGAAGATGATTTCTAATTTTTTTTGTTTACTTTGTTTTGAGCTATTTTGAAATTTGATGTCTATTCAAAATTGCACGTAAGATTTTTTTATAACAGCAATACACATTATGCCAGAATGTATAATTTATTTGCCGTTTAATGCTTTACAAAATAAGTTTAGGTTTAATTTAAGGAACTAGGTACATTATAAAAGATAATAATTCATTATTGGAGACATATTTTAATTAAAAAAAAACATAGAACATCACATTGTTGAATTTTATTTTGTTATTATATTTTATTATACACATCACATCGGTCATCGCTTCCAATTTCAAAATCAATCGTAAACTCGATTTGTTCAAGAGTACCAATATACTCCAGATTGGAACTGGAACTGGATTGAATTCATATTGTTGTCGCCGTTGTGTTGCCGGCAGGAATCCTACTGTTAAGTCGCAAAACTCTTGACTTTTATATAGTACTTAGATCAATTTAATTTCATAAGTTAAAATCCTTTGAATGTCTGTTAAGAGATTGAAATTCCCAGTCGGACAAGTTGAATGCTTTGGCTTCCTCACGTAGTCGACGTCTCAGTGAGGCTGTGCTCCTGGTCTCCTGTCTTATCTCCTCAGCCTCTAATGCAACCATCAAAAGAAGTGCACGAGCCATTGTTTTAAAATTATAGTTTCTTTTTCAATAACACTGCCACTTAAAATCGAATAGGGTAAGTTCAATAAGATCATATTACGCCTAAAATGTCTCTAACAGTCTTTTTCGATCACTAACCAAGTATTTTAAACAGTTTATATAGTAAGCAGACGAATAGCAACAGGCTTGCAGACACTACTTTAGTTGTTGTTAAAAAATCGCTGTTTGACATTTCAATCTGCTGTCGCGGGCTGCTAAATAGTTTACGTAATACCAAACCGTCAGCCAAACATACCAAAAAATGCATTTTTAGTTCCTCGGTCGCTGTCGCTTTGCAGATGGCGTTGCGGTCGATTATTTGAGCTTGTTGCTGTCGCGTTGCTAATAGGTAATACAAAATATGATTTTGACAGCAGATATTGTGCAATTTTTGCCTGTTGCTTGTAATTTCAAGATACGTAATTAGCCTGCCGTGCTCCGATATGTCGCAGGCATTTGACTCTGTGGGTTGAGGATACAAGATTCAAATTAAAAAGTTTTTTCCGTTGCGCTACACAAATTAGAAGTTATGTTAAAATTTGGATTTACTTTAGGCAAAAATAAATTCAGACAAAAATTTAATGAGTAAAGTAAAATAATAAGTCAGGTTTAGGTAGACCAAGTGTTGGTCGGCCATTACCCAGGTGGGAAGACGATCTCCGTGCGGTGGCCGGTCCGTGTTGGATGCTAGGGATCGGCCGCCTCGGCATCCATCGAGAGAGGCCCTATATTCAGCAATGGACGAATAGAGGCCGATTATGATATAATTATGATGAAAGTTTTGGGGTCATAAAGACCTTCTACCTCTCTTCTGCCCAAATGTTTTAGCTGTCGACCACTGAACAAAACCTTGTGAAGGTGTTTATGCGAAGATTTACATCTTTTTTTATGTCATACAACCTAGCACTCGGAGCCTTATGGTGACTACCGAGTACCGACACCCATAGACATCCGCACAACCAAGAGTTATGCAGATGCGTTGCTCTTATTTTCCCTATCCCCCCAATGGGTCACCGGAAACTCACAAACCACACAAAACGCGACAGCATAGCTGTCACTTGACGCCGGTGTTATGTGAACGAGGGGTACAACGTTGTCGTGCTAGCCCAATTCGGCAGCAAAGCATGCCTTTGCCCAACCTCTTTGTGACATAAGAGTAATGTATAATAAAAAAATATCAATATTTTAATTACTTTATTCGGAGATTTATAGATATAATTTGTACAAATATACATTGAAGTCTCAGCAATTTAGTGCAGTTTAACCAAAGAACGAATAAAAGCGTTTTCACCTGCCGCGGCTGTCACTCGCAAGTCGCAACTGTCAGCCAATTACCAGGGTGGGGTAGGATAACACTAACGCAAACGAATAGAGGACTTTTGTGAGTTGTCTCGATGTATCTGAACTGAAGTTAATCACACACATTCGGACAGTAAAGTTAAATGGTGGCGATATGGCCAGTAAGAATGTAACGAAATAGAAACTATGATTTGGTGTAGGCGTGGAAAGAAGAAAATAACGTGAAGTTTGGCCAGGATTATGTTTTCGTGATAACCCGAAACTAAACAAAACAGTAACAGACCAATTATTCCGATGAAGATTTTCCACTTACATAGGTTTACTTTGACATTTATTTATTTTTTAAATATGATAAGATATTAAGATAAGATTTATTTAGTATATTGGTTAATGCTTTAGTAGATCGTGCTTTAGATGCATTATCCAAAAATATACAACAAATCATAAATGTACCACAAAATCGTCCCCAGAATAACGGTACTAAAAGTATTATTAATTGTACTCTACAATCTACGTGAGCATTTCAGTACATTTCCATTTAAAGCAATTTTCTTTGTTAACGCTTTTCTGCTTTTCCACAGCAAAATATGAGATGTAATGAATAATTGGTACTATTGTAGTCCAGATGGAAGATGTATAAGAGTTGTAGTCTCGAATATCCGGCGTCGAGGAAACTTGTTACGACTTACATTCACCGCCAGATTGGAGCTCGAGATAGGTTGTCATGCATTTTATATTGTAATTTATTGAAAGTTGAACCATTAAGGCGACGCATTGTTAAACAATAATTCTAATACCGGACACGCGCCAGAGGGGTCTGAGCGTCCTGAGCGGTGCGAGGCTCTCCAATCTCCATACGCGCGCGAGCTTATTATTTCAAGGACGTAAACGACAAAACGGTTTTTGTTTATTTTATTTCGTTAAAAACGGTGATTGGGAGAAATTCATTCTATTATTTTAAACAACATGTATAGATTCATCTACGAAAAAAGTTACGAGGCTTAAACTGATTTCGCCCAAAAGATGTGAATCTCTTTTTAAAAAGAGTTTGATTTTTTTTCTGTTACAAAAGTTACCTTTTTTTTTTCTTTTACGCCGGGAAATGCTCTGAGGCATCCCGCCTGGGAAGTGGGTCTCCCCAGGTGGGTATGTGGGACTCGCTGCGCCCGAAAGATGGTAAATGGGCGCAGCTCTACCCACTAAAACCCGGCGAGTGCCACCAGTGCCGCCTTGGTGAGGTGCCCCGGATCTGTTAAGCTGACAGGGCACCTCGACGGCTAGTCAGTCCCGCAAGGGACCGACGCCACCTCCACAGAGGGGTTGTCCCGTAGTAGTACATTAGTAGAATATTAAGTTGATTATAAGTTGTAAGCACAAAAATTAAAGAAACTGTTATTTTATTACTTTTTAGTTTAGTATTTTTTAAGTCGGTTTTAATTTTTTGTTAAAATGTTTTTATTTCTTAATTTTTAGTGATTCCGAAATTCGGCGTCTTGGCGTTCATTGAAGGAGGCATGTTCAGCAGTGGACGGATAAAGGATGATGATGGTGATGGTGATGATGATGATGATTACGATGACCGCGACATACTATGGTGTGCTACCAAAGCATCCTATATAATTGTTAAATCGACATGTAATAAAATGATCATATCATCAAGGTAAACGAAACCAACCAAATAGGCATTATTGGGAATAACTAAAAAACGGCTTGTCAGATCTGAATAAAATTAATATGGGACCAAATTGGAAACACCAGCTTTCAAACAATAAAATAACCATCGAAATCCATGCACAAACGGCGGAGTAATCGTGTCACATACATACAAAAAAAAACATACAGACGAATTGAGAACTTCCTCTTTTTTTGAAGTCGGTTAAAAATACCAAAAGACTAGTCAATTTTGTCACCCGTCTCGGTCAACGGTTTACTTATTGTTACGAGTATTATATTTAGAGTAGTGACGTCACCCAACCAAATCGAGATGCGATTATTTTTAATAAGTTTTTAATGCGTGTTTTTGGTACAACGCCCGAACCAACTACAACGCTGGACAATTGCGAATCGAGTCAATTTTTTAGGTTTTGTTATTTATTATCGATAAAAACATTTTACAAAAAATTAAAACCGACTTCAAAAATACTAAACTAAAAAGTAATAAAATAACAGTTTCTTTAATATTTGTGCTTACAGCATATAATCAACTTAATCTTCTACTAATGTACAAACTTTGCGTTTACCACGTCATTATAGTTACTTTTGGAGTCGGTGTCAGCCAAGGTAGGTAGGTAGATAATGTACAGCAACAAATACGAGAATATTAAGTTGATTATAAGTTGTAAGCACAAAAATTAAAGAAACTGTTATTTTATTACTTTTTAGTTTAGTATTTTTTAAGTCGGTTTTAATTTTTTGTTAAAATGTTTTTATTTCTTAATTTTTAGTGATTCCGAAATTCGGCGTCTTGGCGTTCATTGAAGGAGGCATGTTCAGCAGTGGACGGATAAAGGATGATGATGGTGATGGTGATGGTGATGATGATGATGATTACGATGACCGCGACATACTATGGTGTGCTACCAAAGCATCCTATACAATTGTTACTTCGACACGTAATAAAATGACAATATCTAGTGACTCATACAAAAGTAGAAACCTATAAAATTAATACAGATTTTTTGTTATGTACCCTCTAAATGTCACTCGACATAAAAATCGTGTTAAAGTTTTAGTGTCTACATATTTCTATCATATTCATACTTTTCTATTTAAATCTTGAATATAAAATTTTTGAAACTCGAAGCGCCATACGCAGGCCCGGAGGCGAAACCCGAGCTTCCGTCAGCGAAGCCCGGCCGTACAGTGAATTTTACATTACATTCATGTTGACACAAAAAGTCTCAGATTCAAAAGAGAATATTTTCGAATGTGATGCCATCGATGTGAGCCCAACTTTGTATTGAATTAAATTTTATAGAAAACCGGGTGTAAAACTAAGCTCTACAGATACGATATATTACAAACTAGCTGTTGCCTGCAGCTTCGCCCGCGTTACTCAACTCCTATATGTCACAGCGTGATGTTATATAGCCTATAGCCTTCCTGGATAAATGAGCTGTCTATCACTGAAATAATTTTTCAAATCGGACCAGTAGTTCCTGAGATTAGCGCGTTCAAATAAACAAACAAACTCTTCAGCTTTATAATATTAGTATAGATATCAATAATGTAGAAAATTTAAACAATGAAACAGATTCATCAGTACCGTAATTATCATAAGGGCTTGAAAATCATCATCATCAGCCTCTATCCGTCCACAACTGAACATAGGCCTCCCTCAATCAACGCCTTAGTAACGTAGAACGAATTAGTAATTCTCTTTATGTATAACAAGATGGGTCAACGATCTCCCGCAGCGGTTAGTTAGCGGTGCGAGGAGGCATATAGGCCAGCAGACGACGGAGAAAGGTTTATATTGATAATGATGACGAATCCTCTGTCTTTATATACTAATAGCTGTTGCCCGCAGCTTCGCCCGCGTTAAATATAGTTCAATAAATGAAAATATATTTTTTGGGGTATATCACCCTTAACACAAAAAAAATGTCAGAAATCTATTCACATAGCTACTGAATATACATATAAAATTTCATCAAAATCTGTCAAGCCGTTTCGGAGGAGTAAAAACACTAAAACTGTGACACAAGAATGTTAAATTATATATCTACTACTTATATACAATAATAAATATAGTAAGATAATGTACGATGAAAAAATTTTAAACAAAAATTAAAACCGACTTCAAAACTAAAAAAAAAACTAAAAAGTAATAAAATAATTTCCGTAATATTTGTGCCTACAATTTATAATCAACTTGTTCTTCTACTAATATACAATCTTTGCATTACATTTTAGTTTTTTTTTAAATTTTGAAGTCGGTTTTAATTCTTGTTTAAAAATTTTTTATTTCTTAATTTTTAGTGATTGCAAAATTCGATAACTGATTTTATTTGTCTGAAATATGGGTAGAACTATTAAACGCGTTGCTCAGATTAGAGAGCGCTGTATTAATGAGATGAACGTAGAAAGGGTTTAAATCATTACATAACAAATGAAAAAACCGAAATGGAATTGTGTAAAACTTTATATACATGTAATTGAAAGCAATCACGGCAGATTTGCTGTTATTCATTAAATAATTCAGTTATATATAGGTATAGGACATCATCACCAATATATAGGTATAGAATGGATATTATGATGACCTTGAAATTTTGTTCATTTAACAACGACAAGTAAAATTATATTAATTAAACAAAATTACATGATTTTGGTATATTATTTAGCCGTATGAACTAAGTCCAATAAAAGCTGTAAATCGTCAAGGATTCCCCTCGGCTGCGTAAGATCTCCATCATCACACCTGTAATGGCGCTTATACCCCATATGGGTGCAAAGTTCTCATCAATTTAAATTAATTAAGTCCAAACACAAGGTAGCTACTGTAAACTGTTGAGGAGTTCCCTTAACTGTCATTTGTCTTCATAATTAGACCCTTAATGACAGTCACAACCTATCTAAGTGTAAAGTTCTCATCATTACAAATTAATCAAGCCCAAATACAAGGTTACTGATGTAAATCGTCGAGGAGTTCCCTCGACTGTCTTTCGGCTCCAGCATCAGATCGACTCTAGACCTTCATTAAATTGTAGTCCTTCAAAACACTTTATAAAAAATATATCAAACGCACTAGTCGCCCCTATGATTTTCGAAAGTTCCCCTCGATTTCTCTGGGATGCCATCATCAGATCCTGGTCTCCTTATCATGGGACCATTTGGGAAGTATACCCTTTAGAACAAAAAAAATAATTTTTCAAATCGGTCTAGCCATCTTCGAGTAATCAGGTAATATACATTAGAAAAAAAAAATGATTCCGACGAATTGATAACCTCCTCCTTTTTGAAGTCGGTTAAAAAGACGATCTCCGAGGAAATCAGGTTAATTGGCTACAAAAAATTCGCGCAGACAAAAACGTCGTTCATTCGCTAATTATAATTACAGCCCACACAATTAATTAACGTCCGTATAAAATCGTGCTAATACAATAAACGATGTAGTTCGTCAGTCTCTTTGTCGGCTCGTCTGTAACGAGGGAACTGCTTGAACGGATTTTCATGACTTACTTGGACCTATTGCTTCACAAAATCATGTCATTTTTTTATCGTCTATTGCCGCGCCTTGCCAGTAAAAAGGATTCGAATGCCGTAACGGCGTGACGATGTTATGCCGTGATGTCATCGCTGCTTTTGGCTCCTTTCGAATGTACGCGCTAATACTATATTTCTTTATATTATTCCATCTTTCGTTATTCTAACATTAACATACACATTTTAACATGTCCTGGACGTACTGTGACGGCCACCTTTTTAACATGCTTTTATTAGCTTCACCTGTATTCAAGTATCTATGTAATGAAATCTCCAATCGTTATTCTTACCCACTTTAAGACGTCAAATTAAATTGAAACTTTACACACTTTTTAAAGACCGATGACAATACAATAATTTCATAAGTTTGTTCCAATATCCTGATCATTGATTGGTAATCAACGATACATACGTTTGTAAATCTTAAAGCAAAAATGCGGCAACAGTTTGTAGATAAAATATGACTCTATACAGCTTACCTTTATCTACCTATAATTAATCTTCGCCTTAACTAACACAACTAATTGTACGTACAAAACTATCCGTAAGTGGGCCAACTTTCACAACCACAAAATGGAAATATAACCACGATAACAGGACGTGTCAGATGCAGATTGAATCGAGCTCACACGTAGATATGTAAGCCTTATCGAACGGTCCGCCCAAAATGAAACCGATGCATCGTCGTATTGACTCACAAATACATTCGCTGCAAACTAGAATAGGTTTTATTTGCGACAAATATACTCACCTACAAAATTTACATAGCACCATAGAAGAGATAGATTTGGCATGTTTGCCTAATAGCGAGTAGTCAACATTGACTTGTTCTTATTATACCAACACGAGCAACTTGTACAGCTTACGAAAAAAATGGTTGCACCAAATTCTTATTTTAAAACCATCTGTTTTTTTTTTTTTTTTTTCGGAGGGATCTATGCTAATGCCCGAAGGCCCTAATGCTTCATCGGATTAGTGTGAGCCCATTCGGCTCACTTTTGATTTAAAAAGTGGGGGGTTGCCCCCCGCCTACCGTGCGGTCAGCGACCACATGGCCTCCTGGCGTCGGTTGTGTCAAACCATCTGTGTAATAAAAATATGCACCAAACTTAACTCATACCAAGCAAAAGATGAAAGAAAAAAGAAAAGAAAAAAGAAAGGCTGATCAGCCTAATGGCAAGTGCCCAAACACATCTTGTTCAAAAAATGACATGATGATCATTTTTGCATGGTTTAATTGTTCTCGAAAATCATGACATTCGTGGATTAATGATGATAATGAATGCATTAGTGAAACTCACATAAAATTTTGAAGTTTTTCAAATACGTTCCATCGAAATCCAATGCAAATCTAAATTAACTGAGATCGATTGGGCCCGTATACGAAATACGAGATTTGGATAAAATGTAACACGTGGTCTGATATCGGTGTTGCCTATCTCCTAGAGGTCATCTCTCGTAGAAAGTCGTATTCGAACCAGTTGTTTAATTTTTTTTGTCAATTTTGTAATAGCGTGCTTCAACAATGTATACCACCGTTATAAATATGAGTGATTTTTTGTTAAGACATTCAAACTAAACCGCAACTACCATTTAGAGTAAAAAAAGTGCGTGCGTACAAAGTACACATGTCAGCTGAAGTGAAACTTATTTGGCAAACTAATTTTTAAATCTCGTTTATATTTATACTAATCTACTAATCTAAAGCTCTATATTTCCGAGACTTGCGATGCGACGTTCGCTCTATGTCACTCTCTCTCTCTCTCGATTTTTCTCACTCGCTTGCTCCCTACTCTCACTACATGGCTATGTGCTACATGCTACGTTCGCCCTTTCTCACACTCTCTTAATCAGTCTCAATCACTCTCTCCCTCTTCTTGGACAAAAACATTTTCGTGACGTTTCATCCGTAAAAATTTACCCTCATGCGTGCGAAATTTCACTTCAAAATATTTCTGCTAATGATTTCCAATTATAGCATAAATATAATATAGGAGGAAGGTTACAGGGTATTTAAAAGGAAAGATTTAAAATGGGAAAATTCTATTTGCGCGTATTGGCTGCAAAATGGTCTAGATGCCGAAAAACGCCGTGATCGCAACCGGCGTGACGCTATCATGTCACGCGCGCGTATTATCCATTTTTTATTATATTTTTGAAGTGAAACTTCTTTAGGCGAGGCGCGGAAACTCGGACTGTTATGAAGTTTTACTTCAATCGTGCGTACCTAAAGATTACACACACACACACACTTTTTTCAAATCTGCAAATAGATGTTTTACATCTGCCAGGCCTCCCGTAACTACCATTTTTTATGTGGGGAGAGGGTAACTTAAAACAAACATTACAGATTTATGTAAAGATGCTGAAAATAAGTCGAAATTAGACTATTTTTGTATCTATCTAGTTTGGTCAAAAATATTTATCAGCTTTTGCGAATTGCGTATTCATTGTTTTTGTGCCTAGTATCTGGTACACTATATGCACTTCTATGAAGACAATACTTATATCTGTTAGTGAAATGGAAAGCAATCATTTTGAAGGACTTGGCGCTTTAACAAAACTATTGTTAAAGCCTTTTATTATTTACCACAACCATGAAACATTCCTTTAATATGGAACGACACCGTATTCAGGACCGTTAATAAAAGTGTACCTATGCGTGTCTTGTTTGTAAAAACGAGGTAAATTAAGAAAAACACAACATCCATTGCATCTACTCAACCGACATCGACAAAAAAGAATACTTACACACAACTTACACCGCTCACAAACCGTAATTTTTCCAAACAAATTTCATCTAACAGTATTCTCGTGAAGTCTTTCAACACAAAGCTGCTTTATAATATCTCGTCTTTGTGATAAAGGCAAACACGGTTTAGTAATTACTTTTTTCGCAAAGAACTGCAACCTTTTAAAAGGTTTTTAACAGCTTACTTTGTTGTCTGTATAAAATCACGTCAGACGATCTTGTATCGCGGGCCCGGGTCTCGTGTGCACAACAAACGGAACATGAAAATCAGTAAAATAACTATATTAGGAGACCGCTTATTGAATTTGGAGTTCGAAGCTAAAGGACAATTCGTACTAATATATTAAATCTGAAGATTTTATTTGTATAAACTCGCTAATCTCCGGACCTGCTCGATTGGAAAAGCTATTTTTGCATTCGATTTATGATATCAAAAATTAGCCACGAACCCGTCTCAGTGATACGAAAACCGTAGAGTTAAAATTATACAAGCAAAACTTATCACTTAATACGTAGCTCAAACTTGGCACTTATATAATTGAGATTCCTCATAATCCGGCGCTCACCTTAGGCATCTACGCTCAAAGGGTGACGTCACCGTAATTTAATACACTTAGCGATGACGTCACGATAAAAGCAAAAGCTTCCCATTCGGAGTATATTTCAAGTGTTTGATCACTTATTCTGATATCCCATCTGTAATTCTTTACATAGTATAAATTAAAGTCGCTCTTTGTGTTGGTCTGTTTGTACATCGATGTTTTCTTAACTACTTAATGGATTCTGATACCGATTTCACTGTCGGCTTCGTTATGACCTAGGACAGATTCCTAGATATCGGCGCGGAGCAATCCCATCCCCGCGCCAGGAGACTAGCACGACGAAGAGGAACACGATGGGGTTTTAGTGCGGTGAGAGTCCCACATTTCCATCCGGGCTCCCCCGGGCTCGGTGGTATATATTAGATTTCCCCATCCAAAAAAAAATCCTAAGTATGATATATCATTTTTTTTTATCATAGAAAGTAGAGAAAAGTTTGTTCGTTTGTTTGTTAGTAGAGTAAGAGGTAGTGCCATTGCAGCCGAATTGGGCCGGCACGACCGGGGTGGTACCTCTCGCTCATAATACCGGCGTAAAGTGCAGTTTGTGAGTTCCGGTAGCTCATTGGGAGTTATAGGGAAAAGGAGGGCAGCGCATCTGCATAATCTCTGGTGGTGCGGATGTGTATGGGCGTCGATAGTCACCATAAGGCTTCGACTGCTCGTTGGCCCTCCTATGCTATTAAAAATTAACTCAAAAATAACTCAACCGATTTTTAAAATTCTTTCACCGTTAGAATGCTACGTTAACACTGATTGACTTAAGCTATAAAATAATCATCATCAATCCGGGTACGGCTGTAAATGAAAGTTGACGCGGGCGAAGCTGCGGGAACCAGCTAGTATTGATAAAAATGTGATAGTCACTGCGTCTGTCATTCTTTCTCTATGTTTTCAAGCCTAAAGATATTTATTTTTATTATTATTATATCAATATCAACCTGTTCCCGCCCACGCATAGACATGTTTTTATGAACGTCCAGATGGCAGATCCCCCGCCACTTGCATCTAACCAGGACCGGTCACTACACGGAGATCATCGTCGCATCTACTAGGAGATCGATCCTCCGACATCCCGAAATAAACATTATCAGACCAAATACTTTACATCTAAGGTGAGATAAAGCCGTGGCTAAATAATAATATGTAGGGTCAACTCACACACGGCCATCCGATCCCAAACTAGGCAGAGCTTGTTCTTATGGTACCCAGACAACTGATATATACTTAAATTATATTTCTAAATTCATACATATTATAGATAAACTACACCCAGCCACATAACTAATGATCATGCTCATCACACAAACATAAAACATTTGTCCTGGGTGGGGATCGAACGCACAACCTTCTGGTCTAGCAGTCAGGGACACTAACCACTAGACCACAGAAATATATCGAGATAGAAGTAAAGAGTGTATGTACCTCGCCTGGCAAAAAGACGACTCGACGACTCCATTGTTCGTCGCGAACTTTAGTATACTCCCGACCGCGGTCAGCATGCGACGTAAGGTTTTAAAAACAAAATGACTCGTTGTTCAATAATTAATTGTTCAAACACTACCAGTAAAATTGGAGCTGTTAATGGAGGTATTTTCTTTAACCAGTAAGTACTTATTTGTCCTAAAAAATCTGTTATTAATTTAAAAAACCATTTATTTTACTATTTTCATCAAAACAGTAGCGGGCGATTGTGTCTAACGCTAGTTTTCCATTGCGGCTTTTAATTGACGAGCCAGACTTGGCGGGCGTTCAAAACCAGCGATGTAAAATATGCTATTAAAACTGTTAGGTCACGTTGAAGACGATTTCTCATTTTTTCTGTCAAAAGTGCTGTACCTACACTGCGATTTTCTTACTCGATTAATATCTATTTTGAAAGCAGAGGAAATGATAATTTCATTTTATATTATGTAGCTATAATGTAATGTATGTAAAATGTAAAATAAAAATAATAAACTTTTATTTTTAGCATTTTTTAATGCAAAACAAATATTATTGAGAAACTGGTTATGTATTGTTTTCTAACTGGTTATGGCTACTTCTATATTACAAGTATATTTCAGTTTTCCGAATGATCCTTATATAAAAAAGTGTGTGTGTACTTATGTATACGCGTTAGAAGTAATACTCCTTAAAGAAAAATACATAGTACAATTTCATTATACTGTAACCTATTTGCTTATTGTGTAGTTAAAAACTATATCTTCTTTTGACGTCTATACTGTCATTATGTGAATATTTTTATATAAAATAATGTTGACTATAGCTAACTTCAGGGTGTCGGTTTTTCGTGGCTCATCATTTTTCCTTAACGCGCTAAAAGTATAACTCCAAAAATAAATGGATTGTGTTTTTTAATAAACCAGTTAATTTTTCTACAATCCACCAGTGATTATTTGTAGGCCTATTTATTCTCCAATTATTGATTTATGTGATATAGTTTTAGATTCCGTATTTTTGGATTCATTACTTAAATAAAAAAGTGGCCACCGTTTGCTGTTTAGATGATTAAGCTAAAAATAAGCAAAATGAATGACTATGTGACAAAGACCAAAAGTTGAATCAGAAGGACTACAACTATTATCACTGATGACTTTAAAGAAATTGATTGGAATTTAAAGAAATTGGTTTATTAGAAATTACAATCCCTCTAATAAGGGCGCCAGTGGACGGTGCCCTATCTATATTATCTGATCAAATCAACATTTTAATTATCAATAATAATAAAAAACAAGCATTTAAATGATTACACGTTATAATATAGTCTATAATATACATATATTACTACTAATCAATGTATAAAAATATAGTTTATCGTCCATAGCACGCTATCATTAAATAGTTTATTTGAACAATACTACTCATAAAATCGGTGCCATGTTATAATCGATCTGTGAATCGATACTTTTGAATTGTTTTCGCGCGGCTTATGTGTTTCACATCACTAAATTACACTCGTGACGTCATCGTACCTACGCAAAATGTTACACGCTCGGTCCCCATACAAATTACGGAACTCTTTACTTCTATCTTGATATAGTTCTGTGCACTAGACCAACAAGGCTAAATCTATTTAATATAAAAATACTAGTCAACTTTTGATGGGATACGAACTTGGGACAAAGAGAAACTCCATCAACCCAAGAGGGGCGTCTTATTTTACAACCTACCTTCGTACATTTACATAATATATATAAAACCGACCGTCACTCTGTAACGCGCTTTGATCTCCCAGCGGCCGTACCTGGCAGCTGACATCTTATATTCAATTAAAATCATCGCAATCCTATATTATAATAAGGCTTAAGATTTGGATGTTACTTTCCCTTAGCAACGCTGCGGCGGTTTAAGATTTTATATTATCTTGGAAATATACTAGTATTTTAGTGAAAGGTGTTATGAAACACGTGATCTCTAAAAACTTGTAAAATATGTCTTTTTAAAAGCAATTTTACGCTTCCGTTCCCGAGGCTGTGCAATATAATAAATGATAAAAATCTATGATACTTATCACTATCTTAAAATAAATCCGTTCCATTGCTGCGTAAAAAACAAACACATAAACTTAACTTATACGCAGGCATATATCAAGTTGAGATTAGATAAACGTGACCTAAGATTTGGGGGTCATATTTATATTGCAGTCTTAGACCTTAGGTCAAGTTTCGGCGCCAGTCGTTACGAGGACAATGCGCCGGCTAAATGCTTTTAACATACTCTGTCGTTCGATTAGAATATTAGACAATATTCCGCTGATTTTGGGAAAAGATTAATGACAATCATAGTAGTAGTATTCGTCAGCCCCACCATCCATGGTTCAAGCCTTGTCGTGGCGATGGGGCACAGTAGACTAGTGTGAGGTTTTAGTGGGTAGAGCTGCGTCCATTTACCACCTTTCGGGCGCAGCGAGAGAGTATGGAGAATTCCGTTTGTAATCACTGACAGTAAAAGTATTAAAATACAAGAGTGTATATTTTCTACTGCTATCGTCAGTCCCCACCCTGCTTGTTTCACTTCATATTCGATCTAGCCTGAACAAAGCTATAGACAACAGCTAAGCTATATGAAAACTATAAGTTTTCTACTAAACGCATCAAATACTGTTTGTACAAAAAGTCTTCTTCACCATCATAAGCATTTTCCGCGCACTACTAGACAAAGGCCAACTTCAATGAACGCCAAAATGGCCGATCTCCCAAGAAGTCACATATTATATGTACGAAGTTATTTGATTGACAAGACATCGAGCGAATCCAATATTCGGCTAGCAAGCTCCATTACCATTCCCACTTTGTCGTATGAAAAGATTCCTATTGTTATATGTGCCCTTCGGGGGTCTGGAACATAAACCATTAGGAGATGAGTTGTGTATAATTGTGTTGTCACACAAACTGTTTGGAGTTTTTTTTTTTTTATTTTTTTTTATGTTAGTAGTTTTTTTTTAGAGTACATACATATGAGGAATGAAAACATACAGCTCTTAATGACACATACAAGTTAGAAAAATACAATGTTAAAAAAAACCGGTCAAGTGCTAGCCGGACTCGCGCAAGAAGGGTTCCGTAAGTACCATTACATAATATACAACATTAGACACTTTAACAAAAAATAAGGTTTATGTTTATGGAATTAAATGTTTTTTTATATATTTGAGTTGATTTTCATTCAGAAAGGTAAATTGCGGTTTACGATTTATGACGTATTAAAAAACTACTTACTAGATCTTGTTCAAACCAATTTTCGGTGGAAGTTTGCATAGTAATGTATATCATATATTTTTTTTTGTTTTATCATTCTCTTATTTTAGAAGTTACAGGGGGGGGGAGGGTACAGAGTTACATGCTAGCTCGTATCAAGTAGCTCGTAGGTGGGAAAACGATCTCCGTGCAGTGGCCGGTCCGTGTTGGATGCGGGTGGCGAGGGATCAGTCGTCTTGGCGATCATTGAGGAAGGCCTTTCTTTTCTTTAACGACTCTGAGGCATCCCGCGGGGAAGTGGGACTCGCTGCACCCGAAAGCTGGTAAGTGGACGCAGCTCTACCCACTAAAACCCGGCGCGAGTGCCACCAATGCCGCCTTTGGTGAGGTGCCTCGGATCTAATGAGCAAACAGGGCACCTCGACGGCTAGTCAGTCCCTCAGGGGACCGACGTCACCTCCACAGAGGGGTTGTCCCGCACCACAGAACAACCCCTCCCAACGTCGGGACAGTACAAATGGGTGAGGTTCCCGTCCTCGCCCGTTGCCCCCTGCTCTTTTGTCCCCTCTTCTTATGAGAGGGGACAAAGAGCCCCCTCGGCTCAATTAGCTTCGCCCAAGGTGCTGGGCTCGCCCTAGGCTACTGAGCCCCACCGCCACGTCAAGGCCTGAACCATGATGGGGTCATTGGCACATAGGCCTCCCATGTTCAGCAGCGTGCGGAAAAAGATTGTGATGGCGAAGAATACTATTTGTACAAACAATACTTAATGCGTTTAGAAAAAAACTTATAGCTTTCATATAGCTTGGCTGATGTCTACAGCTTCGTTAGGGCTAGATCGAATATGAAATAAACAAGCAGGGTTGGGGACTGACGATAGCAGCAGAAAATATGCACACTTGTTTTTAAGCACTATTAGTGGATTATCAGTGGATATAAGCTGATGATGATGATACAAGTATATATAAATATAATTATGACAAGTATATATAAATATAATTTTATTAGTTCCAAGATAGAGTGGTAGTTGCAGGCCATCAACTGGCACTGAAGGCTGTAAACCCCGCAAATAAAGTTTTATTGGAGAGCGTTTTAATTTAACTATTGACGTTAGTTTTATGGGGGGCTATTGACTTGTGTTATGGGGTAATTGTTCATGAGGAAGTTTTTTTATTCCATCGAATGGATTAGTCCTGGTGGATCACATCCATTCAATAGTCGTTAGTCGTTACAAGTCAATGAGTATTATTATAATTTTGAAGTGATGACGGAAAACGTATTACCTCTTTTACCCGGCTGCAAGGAAAGGGTTATATGTTTTTGGCGACAAGCTTTGTTTGTAATATTTACTTTATTGCCTCATATCTTCCAAACCACAAGATGGATTTATTTAATTAAGGTATCGTTAGATTCGTCTCATTAGTGCAAGTGTTCTTAGATAGGTGACATGAAAAAATTGGAGTCTGCGAGATTTTATTGTTTAAGGTGATTTATTTTTGTTCCTTGGTTGCCACCAAGTTGTATAAGCCGCATATGAATATAAATTAGTTGGGTCGGAACTAGCCCAGAGACGTTATTTTCGGTGCCATAATTACACTACCCGTCATGCCCTACTCTCTGAAGCAACGCTGTATGCGAGAAATGTCAGGATGGTGGTGACCGACGCAGACGCTGGCGCATAGCAATACATACAACCTTTTACATGAATTGAAAAAAAGGCAGTGTAAATACTGGTATCAAGTTTTACCATCTTATGTCTCAGGATAGGCTACTCAAAATGAGTTGCCTGGGCTAGTTCTCCAGGTAGTATGCTCATGGGCTATCAGGTGACACATCTGCCAGTTTGCCTATCCAACTATCATAAAAAATCACATTTTGGTAAGTTACACTGATGGCCGTCCGGTAAAACATAGGATCGGTCGACCTGCCACTGCCTGGTGGGAGGGAAGCGCCGCTCTCCCTCCCGAATGTGCCGCGCTCCCGGCTGCATGGGTACCACCATCTTGCTTGTTTCTCCCGTGAAACAGCTTTGCTGTGTTTCGGAGAGAAGGGCAAGATAGGCAGTGTAATTACTGGCACCGAGACTTAACATCTTATGTCTCAGGATAGGCAACACATAGATGAGTTGCCTGGGCTCGTTCCAGGTAAACTAGATTATGTTCATGGGCGACGTCGACCACTTACCATCAGGTAGTACGTTTGCCAGTGAACGGATAAATATTTATGATAATGATGGTACCACAATATATAATAGTATCAGCTATTTAATTTCGTTAACGCCTCCGGCCCTAAGCGCCCCTGTTCCGTCCCGCAAGGGATGAATTTAAGGTGTCCGTCCCGATTATCCTCATCGTTATTAGATAATAAACTTACTAGTTGCGCGTTTCCCTGTCACATATTACAACTTACTTTCCACCTAACATTTCCTCTCGTATTCGACGAACGGCTGAAATTCGAAAAGTAATTGAATACATGCGTATACAATTACTTTTAGTTAGACTGTTAGACTCCCGCCCAAATACAAAAATATAAGAAATGTATGTCTACTAGAGTTATATATTGGTATATTTATAGATTTTTATGTTTTAAAAATAATATCAATATAAGTTCATCCGAGCTTTTACTACAGTACCGAAATAAGACAGTGTAACTGTTCCATCAATCGAAATAAGAAAGCAAGTATCGAAGTCCACTTAACAGACTTTTTTTTTCGGATGCTAACGGCCCGAAGGCCCTAATGCTACATCGGATTAGTGTGAGCCCATTTGGCTCACTTTTGCTTTATAATAGTGGGGAATTGCCTCCCACCAACCGTGTAGTCTGCGACCACACGGCCTCCTAGCGTCGGGTTCGAAATAAACTCTGCGATATCCACGTTCATAAAACATGAAAACCCAAACACTATATTAAATTGCACGGTGTTAGTTCAAATTTCTTGTCCCATAATGAATTGCATATTTCTTATACATGATAATCATTACTTATTTCAAAAATACTCCCAAAAGTCACGGTAACGAAAAATATTCGTGTATTGGTGAAGAGCGGAAACGTAGTTGGAGAAATGCAATAACCTTAAAAGCGGCATTGTACTTACTTCTTGACGAGAATTTTGCCGGACTTGTCCGCCTTTAGAACTATTTTGGTGTGCAACTTTTCCAGAAATTTGATGGTCGGGTTGTTGAACTGGTTCAAGTTGTACGCTAGCGCGAAAAGCTCCTCCGTCCATAGCTGCAACAAAAGAAATGCATTTCAAATATTAACTAAAAAATAATATTTCTTTAAAATATATACTTTACATTTTATTTATATTAAGGTTATGTTCGCGACATTTCCCGTGGGAGCCGTTTTCATTAACTCGACTACAAAAATATTTTAAGTCCATTCGCATCCGATTGAACGGATATGAGGCAAATAAAAGAGCATTCTGAAGAACAGAACCGGTGAGAGGGAAGCGCTGTGCCGCGCTCCCGGCTGCATGGGTACCACCATCTTGCTTATTTCTCCCGTGAAACAGCTTTGCTGTGTTTCGGAGAGAAGGGCAAGACAGGCAGTGTAATTACTGGCACCGAGACTTAACATCTAATGTCTCAGGATAGGCAACACATAAATGAGTTGCGCCCAGGCAACTTTTTCGTTCCAGGTAAACTGGTTTATGTTCATGGGCGACGTCGACCACTTACCACCGGGTGGCACGTTTGCCTATCCAACTAACATAAAAAAAAACAGAACATTTATGTTGTTTAATATAAAAGAAATTCAACGAGGAGTGATACTAAAGAACAAATGGTGTTTAGTGATCGAAACAGAAAACGCCAATGACGCCTGAACGACAACATAAATAAAGTGACCCCCCCCCCCTCGGGTAATAACGATAATAAGAGGCCATCCATAAATTACATCACTCGAATTTCAAGATATTTCGACCTCTTCCCCGTCAATGTCACAGTTGGTCACATTTGTGAGACTCCCCCCTCCCTAGTGTGACGTTTTTTTTACATATTATTAAAATTAGTTTTAAATAGTTTTTCATTTCATTTTCTGTATTAGTTTATAATTCATGTTTTCATAACAGACATTACGATGTGGAAATGTGATATCACAAGATCTAGGACCCCTCCCACCCCTTGTCACACAATGTCACACTTGGTCGGACCCCTCCTCCCCCTTAACGTGTGACGTAATTTATGGATGGTCCCTAAAGCCCAAAACAGATGATCAAGACTACTTTGAGATGATATCTTAGTGGGAGACTCATAGACAATCTTCTTCTTCTTTCACACTCTGATGAGCGATAGCCAAGGTTTGCCAATCACTAAAATAGTCATTGTTTATGTATGACGTAGGTACCTTGAGAAGTTTCGTACGTACTGGGCCGAATATGAAGATTCGCCTACTAGATGGAATTATACCTATAGCTTTAGGTAGGTGTATCAATAAAATTATTATCAATTAGAATTTTACAAAGCGTGTAATAGAAAAAGAACGCCCAACCAATCACAGGGACTGCCGATAGAAGTGAAAACAAAACAATTAAATTTATATATCTATAATACAGGGTGAAAAGGTTATGACAACCTATAAAATCTAAACGGCGTTATATAAACGTCAAATTGCGTCTAACGTGCGGTGTCGCGAGTTCAGAGATTTTTAACCGACTTCAAAAAGCAGGAGGTTATCAATTCGTCGGAATCTTTTTTTTTTATTTTTTTTTATTTTTTATGTATGTTACCTGATTACTCGAAGATGGCTAGACCGATTTGAAAAATTCTTTTTTTGTTCTAAAGGGTATACTTCCCAAATGGTGCCATGATAAGGAAACCAGGATCTGATGATGGCATCCCAGAGAAATCGAGGGGAACTTTCGAAAATCGTAGGGGCGACTAGTGCGTTTGATATTTTTTTTATAAAGTGTTTTGATGGACTTCAATTTAATGAAGGTCTGGAGTCGATCTGATGCTGGAGTCGAAAGACAATCGAGGGAACTCCTCACCTATTTACATCAGTAACCTTGTGTTTGGGCTTGATTAATTTGTAATGATGAGAACTTTACACCTAGATGGGTTGTGACCGTCATTAGGGGTCTGATGATGAAGACAAAGGACAGTTAAGGGAACTCCTCAACAGTTTACAGTAGCTACCTTGTGTTTGGACTTAATTAATTCAAATTGATGAGAACTTTGTACCCATATGGGTTATAAGCGCTATTACAGGTGTGATGATGGAGACCATACACAGTCGAGGGGAATCCTCGACGATTTACAGCTTTAATTGGGCTTACTTCATACGGTAAATAATATTATGCCAAAATCATGTAATTTTATTACTTGTCGTTGTTAAATGAACAAAAAACAACTGTGGCTTGGAAGCGCATCATAGTTTTTCATGGTCATCATAATATCCATTCTATATCTATATATTGGTGATGTTCTATACCTATATTATAATGGAATTATTTAACGAATAGCAGCAAATCTGCCGTGATTGCTTTCAATTACATGTATAAAAAGTTTTACACAATTCCATTTCGGTTTTTTCATTTGTTATGTAATGATTTAAACCCTTTCTACGTTCATTTCATTAATACAGCGCTATCTAATCTGAGCAACGCGTTTAATAGTTCTACCCATATTTCAGACAAATAAAATCAGTTATCGAATTTCGAAATCACTAAAAATTAAGAAATAAAAAAAATGTAAACAAAAATTAAAACCGACTTCAAAATTAAAAAAAAAAGTAATAAAATAATTTCCTTAATTTTTGTGCCTACAATTTATAATCAACTTGTTCTTCTACTAATATACAATCTTTGCATTTACCACGTCATTATTGTTACTTTTGAAGCCGGTGTCGTATTCGTTGATGTACCTACCTCCCTACCTACCTTGGCTGACACCGACTTCAAAAGTAACAATAATGACGTGGTAAATGCAAAGATTGTTTATTAGTAGAAGAACAAGTTGATTATAAATTGTAGGCACAAAAATTAAGGAAATTATTTTATTACTTATTAGTTTTTTTTTTTTTAATTTTGAAGTCGGTTTTAATTTTTGTTTAATTTTTTTTTATATCTCATCTAAATATACGCGTACCGTGCTAAAAGAAGTTTCCACATCAAAAAGTGCGCGCGTACAAAGTACCTACACGTGTCAGAAGTGAAACTTATTTAGCAAATTAATTTTTAAATCTCGTTTATATTAATACTAATCTAAAGTTTTAAATTTCCGAGACTTGCGATGCGACGTTCGCTCTATCTCACTCTCTCTCTCGATCTTTCTCACTCGCTTGCTCCCTCTCTCACTCCATGGCTATGTGCTTCATGCTAAGTTCGCCCTTTTTCACTCTCTCTCTCTCTCTCTCTCAATCGGTCTCAATCACTCTCTGCCTCTTCTTGGGCAAACACATTGTACATTTTCGTGACGTTTCATCTATAAAAATTTTACCCGCATGAGCGCAAAGAAGTTTCACTAAAAAAAAAAATTACCGTCCAGGTATGTTTGGCAGATTTGAATCATCTATATTAATAAAAATTCGTGATGGAATAAAATAAACAATTCACAATGTTATGACGTTTCTATCGCGGCATTCGATTCTGTTTTGCTGCCAAGGCGCGCCAGTAAATGTTCCTCATCAATAATTTAATGCAATTAGGTAAATGAATAATTTAATTCTAGGCGCGTCGCAGCTGCGCCTCAGATAAAAGTAAACTTAGCAAAACATATTCCTTGTCGCGATTTGATATTTTATAAGTTCAGTCGGATTTGTCACATAAATATTGTATCCTCGCAAATTTAGTAATCAACTTTTCAGATATAAATAAGATAAGAACAGCGAAATTAATTTACTTGTTCGTTGGAGTGAAATATTGTAACGGAAGTTTGCCCCATTTCTAGGTCTTCGATCACGCTGAAACTCGGTTACAGATATAATTTGCGGGTTCCGCAGCCATTAAAAGCGAAACGCTGTTAGAAATTGGTAATTTCCTTGCGGATATAAATAGACAATGAAATGAAAATGAATGAAATTACAAGATTTTATCAAAACTAATAAAACGTATTTTTTATTATTCAAGATAGATTTGTACATCACGATGCATGTCCAATATCTGACGTCCCAGACTCAAAGATGTTTTAAAAAATCTGTTTAAAACGACGCATTGTTAAACGCGCGCTAGAGAGGACTGAGCGTCCTGAGCGGGGCCAGGCTCTCCATACGCGCGCGAGCTTATATTTAAAGGACGTAAACGACAAAATGGTTTTTATTTTCTTGCGCTAAAAACGATAATTGGAGAAATTTCTTCTATAATTTTAAAGAACACGTATAGACACATACATCTACGAAGAAAGTTAAGAGGCTTAAACCGCAGGCTAATTACGTATCTTGAAATTACAAGCAACAGGCAAAAATTGCACAATATCTGCTGTCAAAATCATATTTTGTACCTATTAGCAACGCGACAGCAACAAGCTCAAATAATCGACCGCAACGCCATCTGCAAAGCGACAGCGACCGAGGAACTAAAAATGCATTTTTTGGTATGTTTGGCTGACGGTTTGGTATTACGTAAACTATTTAGCAGCCCGCGACAGCAGATTGAAATGTCAAACAGCGATTTTTTAACAACAACTAAAGTAGTGTCTGCAAGCCTGTTGCTATTCGTCTGCTTACTATATAAACTGTTTAAAATACTTGGTTAGTGATCGAAAAAGACTGTTAGAGACAATAGGCGTGATATTATCTTGTGTGACTCGTATTGAACTTACCCTATACGATTTTAGGTGGCAGTGTTATTGAAAAAGAAACTATAATTTTAAAACAATGGGTCGTGCACTTCTTTTGATGGTTGCATTAGAGGCTGAGGAGATAAGACAGAAGACCAGGAGCACAGCCTCACTGAGACGTCGACTACGTGAGGAAGCCAAAGCATTCAACTTGTCCGACTGGGAATTTCAATCTCTTAACAGACTTTCAAAGGATTTCAGAACTTATGAAATTAAATTGATCTACTATATAAAAGTCAAGAGTTTTGCGATTTACCAGTAGGATTCCTGCCGGCCTACTCTTGACTGCAATTCCAATCTCACAACAATATGAATTCAATCCAGTTCCAGTTCTAATCTGGAGTATATTGGTACTCTTGAACAAATAGAGTTTACGATTGAATTGAAATTGGAATCGACGACCGATGTGATGTGTATAATAAAATATAATAACAAAATAAAATTCAACACAATATGATGTTTTATGTTTTTTAAATTAAAATATGTCTCCAATAATGAATTATTATCTTTTATTTTTAATTATATTTTTCCTTAAATTAAACCTAAACTTATTTTGTAAAGCATTAAACGCCAAATAAATTATACATTCTGGCATAATGTGTCAAATACACATTATGCCAGACATAGATATCAAATTTAAAAATACCTCAAAACAAAGTAAACAAAAAAAGGTATTTTACTCATAAACATAGGCTTAATTTGTTTACAAAATACTGTTGATTTATTTAAATATATACCTTGGGTTAAAAGATAATAAAAGACTGATTGTTACTAAGTATTTTAGTACTTATTTTTATAATACCATGATTGTATGTATGATTACCATATCAACCAATGACCAAAAATTTTATATACACAGGGAAATAAAAACTGTGTTACATTTAAATATTAAAAGCTAAATATTGTGATTTATTTAAATATTGCTACCTTAGGTTAAAAGAGAATAAAAGGGTTATTGTTAAGTATTTTAGTTACTTACTTATTTTTATAAATACTGTGATTGTAATATTGATTATATCAATCAATGACCAAAAATATATATAGTTAAAAAAAAACAAATAATAGTTTAACAAGAGTTTAATGAAAACATTAAAAATACTTCGCAGACTATTATAGCTCACGCACACTAACTCTGGAAGTTCCTGCCTACTTGTTTCCTGGGTGCTGTCTGTGCTACTGAAGTAGGTGGTATGGTATCCTCACTGTCTTTTTGACTCAAGCTTGCTTCATTACAAATGTTGGGTAAAACACAACAAGCATTTATAATTCTAATAACTGTGATCGGATGATAGTGAAGGACCCTGTGGCCTAGGAGACATCGCCACCTATACTTCAGAACACCCATAGTATACTTTACTGTATAGTGTGCCACACAAATTTGGTGTAGTGTTCTTCAGGTGAGCCAGCCGGAGCATCCAAATATGTTTCATCACAATAGTTCTTTGGGCATAGCCAGAGTCTCCTAAAACATAATAAATAATTATTGCATTATAATATTCATGAATGAAACAAATGCTCACTTTATTATGATTTTAACTTAGACTTAACAAGTGAATAAACAACTTCCCCAAAATTTAAAAAGGAAAGAACACATTCTAAGATTCCTTTATAATTTTTATGTTATTTGCCAATTTAAAGGTATTATGATTTTTCAAATACTGTGGTATTACTAAAAGAATATATCTATTAACATATATAATTAATTTGTTTAAATTGTATAATATATCAATATAATACCTATATACAATTTAAAGGTATTTACTAATAAAACAAAAGGCATTATTAAAACTAAATTATACAATTACATACAGAATCCAAGAGGTTACAATTAAAACATTTCTTAAGTGAAATCCTTTTCTATTATAAAACCTCTAATTTTGGGCTGGACGTATGAGAGCCATATGAGTACCAACAATAGCACTTACTATGGATGTCATATGGAAGTTTTCATAAAATCTGAAATGAATGCAAATATTATTATGTAGCTCAATAAGTCAAATAGATTATTATAATTAGCACTTATTTGATTTATATTAATAGATAGGTATCACATAATATGAAGAACAATGTAGAATCAATCAATAATAAAATAATTTGAGATATAATATTTTTTAAGTATCCTACATATGCATTAAACTATTATTACTGTAGTAATTACAACTCACTGTACTTACATAGGCCGTAAATAAAGAGAAAAGATGAACTATAGAAGAGGTTAGATTAATTATAGATATTTCTATTGACATACCTTATAACTCGCAGATAGTAGATACAAATCCAAATCGCTATGAATAACTTCAAAGCTCCTTGCTGAGGCGATATCTCTTGAACTCCATCACTCATGGTGAATGCATTATTGGTTATAACATTAACATATTGTACATTAAATTTCACTGTAATTGTGCGCTGTCAAGAGTAGGCCGGCAGATCACAGAATAATATTAGTTATTACTAAAGATGGGCGCTTAATCAATTAGAGCTGTAAAAACTCTGCTTTTTGAAAAAAACATTCAAGCGCGTTAATAAAATCAAGCTGATTTCGATTAAGCGTCAAGGTTAAAATTAAAAAAAAATCAATTCTATATTATCATGATTAAAGGAAAGTAACCTTATTCCGATACGTTTAAAACTCAAAATATAATATGAATAAGGAACCTTACTTCTATACGCTGTGGGTGATATGACGCAATATAAAGATTTTTTCATATTATTGGATTAAAACCTTATCCCTATACCTTTAAGAATCAATATTAGATTCGATTGGTTACGTATTAAACGGCTAAAATACATTCTGCCTGTTTACATAACATTTCTATCAGACTGACAACGCTCCGTTTTTGGTTGGTTATAAACTTTTTACAGCTTAGGAACTTTTATTATGATTTATGATTTTTATTTTAATTTTAACTGATTTTAATTTTATAAACTCAGTACGCTTGTCAATGTCGATGAGCTTAGATGTTAATTTTTACTTTGCGTGCGCGTAGCCGTTATTTGAATTAGTGTGAATTGAGTGACTTAAATGTTTTATTTGATATGGTGAATGTAAATAGTAAACTGATATTTTTATTAGGAATTAAGTATATTATAGTTATAAATAAGTACATTAGTGTTGTGATTTTTTTTTGTTGTTATAAATAATATTTATTATTTATAAACCCGGGAAAGCGAAAATACTTAGATTAAATAATAATAGTCCATACAGCCTAGTCTGCATATTATGATTTTTGTGTTGTTATTATATATTACATTAGTTATAGGGTGTAAGTGTTGTGAATAATTAATAATTATTAGTGTGGTGAATGTCGAGCGGCGTTTTAATCTGGGACTACTTTCAAAAAAACCAGACCGATAGTTGCTGTGTGTAATACATGTCAAAAACAAATATCTTATAGAAAAACTATAAGTAATTTGAAACAACATTTGAAACTGAAACATTTGGGTGTTTTCAATGATTTACTTTCGCGTGACTTATCACGGCCGCCTTCTTCTCAACGGCAGGGTTACGAGAATAATGGCGGTGGTGGTTGGACTAGTGGAGAAAATGGCGAGGAGAATACTAATAATTCTAACAATGCATGTGGCTCTAATGGTGAAGGTTATTAAAAGCACTTGCCTTTTGTCTTGGACTGGCCTATTGATCTAGTGGTTCGTGACCCTGTCTAATAAACCGGAAGGTCGTGGGTTCGATTCCCACCCAGGATTAATGTTTGTGTGATGAGCATGATCATTTTTTCTGTGTATGGGTGTAGTTTTATCTATATCATGTATGTATTTAGAAATATAATATAAGTATACATCAGTTGTCTGGTTGTCATAAGAACAGGATCTGCCTAGTTTGGGATCAGATGGTCCTGTGTGGGATGTCCCAACATAATAATTTTAAAAGTATATATTATATTCATCATCATCATCATGTTGAATGAATTATTTTTAAAGAGAAATTTAAAAAATCAATCCCAATCCTGACATCAGTCATCGGAGGGGACTTGTCTCTGCCGAGCGTCATCACCGCGATGCTTGGTGACGACGAGTCCTGGACGGTGATGGTCTCCTTCTGTGAGGCAGTAATGTCCCAGAAGGACGTCGACGAGCAGGTGAGAGAGGAGGCCGCCGACGAAGCCTTCTCCCGCGGACGTAGGAGGCGCTATTTAATGCGCCTCCAGTAACGCCCCTGTGCTCGTGTCGGGCTCAGGATGGGAACCTGGGTCTGTATGGCACGACGTCGTGGGGACTGCTTAGTAGCGGCCGGGCAGTCCCCCCCTACAAGGAGTATCTGGCCTTCGCCGGGGCCAGCCTGTCGCTGAGGTGATCCTGTCTGTTGCCTGCATAATGCGTTTCAATAAAAAGCTCGGCCGGCTTTTTTAAGCGCGCTGAAAAATAAAAGCCAAACGCTTAAGCGTGTTGAAAATAAAAAGCCGTTTATCACATCCCTAGTTATTACTTATTAGTTATTACATATGTACCCTATTTAGTATTTACATTAAAAGTATTTGAAGTGTGTTAAGTGTTTGACGTTTTGTAGTTCCATCGATTGCTACCTGGCTGCTGGTGGCGCTAGTAAAAGTGCATTAGCGGCTAGTGAGCAGATAGCAGACAATAAACTTAGATAATACCTACGTTTATTTTTGCAACCTCTCGACCGGTCGCTGTCGGTCTGCTGTTGCGTTGCTATCGCGTGGCTGTCGCGCTGCGGTTGCTTTGAAATACGTAATTAGGGTGCCGGTCCCGTTTGCCCATAAGATGTGTATCTCTTTTTAAAAAGAGGTATGTTTGATATTTTTCTCTGTTACAAAAGTTACCTAATCATGTATTGAAAACTAACAAAATAAGGTTTTATCATCAACTATCAGGTCACCAAGTCATGTTTTCAATTGTTTTGGAATTTCCAATGCGACCTCTTAACAATAAAATATAGAGAAAATGCAGACGAGAGCGCCATCCATACGTATGTACTATATTATGTATATACTAATATTGTAAAGCTACAGTTTGTTTGAACGCGCTTATCTCAGAAACTACTGGTCCGATTTGAAAAATTGTTTCAGTGTTTGATAGCCCATTTTATGGAGGAAGGCTATAGGCTATATACCATTACGCAACAGCTAGTATTATAATATGATAGAACTAATATCATTACCACCATCATTAACACTTTTCCCCCTGTTGTTGTTGTTGTTGTTGTTGTAACTGTTGATCTTTTACACTTTAAACTAATATACTGAATACTAAATACTTAAACCGTTCATGTATTATATTAATAATAGACATACTCAGTTTTACCTGCACCTACATTTAGCGTGAATCAGTACAGACAAAGAGACTACGGCCCAGTCGCTATACGTCATTAAATATAAACGGAGCTCGTAAAGTGGTCGCCCCGAAAGGTCCCCAGACCCCAATAAATTAGTAGCGCACCTAAAAGGTGAGATTACTGACCCCGCGGCCACTCACACCACACACCTCCACCATAATATCTATGATAAGCTTAATGTATTAAGACTTTAGAATTTAGGAGTATACCTAGTCGATCTTATGCAGTGACCCTGGTTGGATGTCGGTGACGGGGAAATGCCGTTTTGGCGTTCAAAGGGGGGGGGGAGAGGGAAAGAGAGAGGGAGAGGGTTGTATTGCACATTACTAAATACAGATCTTATGCAGTGACCCTGGTTGGATGTCAGTGACGGGGAAATGCCGTTTTGGCGTTCAAAGGGGGGGGGAGAGGGAAAGAGAGAGGGAGAGGGTTATATTGCACATTACTATAATACAAAATACCTATAGATACGTGGCCCGCGCAGACGTCAAAATGTATGCCGTGTTTTTGAAAAAAAAAGGCAGAAGAGGTAGTGTAATTCCTAGATTAGAGACTCAGTAACGTATGTCTCAGAAATCAGGATAGAAACGAAATCAACTATAGACAAATATCGGGTGGTTTATTTAGATACGTAATATAGATACATAATATATGCGACGTTGACAATTTTTCTATGAGGCCACTAATATTTTTGCAGAATGTCCCAAAAAAGAAAGTCTTAACTATACATAATTATAGAGTTCTTATCCCTAGTTTTTTCGATTTAGACCATGGGAAAGAAATCTTACCTTGGATAAATCATTAACAAAAGAAAATCAAGAGTCGCTTTAGTAGCTTAACTTACGTTCCTATGAACACGATGAACCCAGTAGTTTAGAAGCTACTAAAGCGACATTTTTTTCTCTATTATATAACCCAAGTTTCGATTGTTATAGAAAAGTATGAAAGTGTGAAGTGACCTCATTACGATATATTATATAATATGTACACAGACATAGGACAATAAGTGCATTGTTTGTACATTGTCAATAGTATTTTATGGTGCCTAGTCCGAGTGATCAGCCACCTAAGTAGGTTAATGGTGTTTCTAGTGGTAACGTGATATTGTAGTATCGGTGTCTGCAAGAAAACTGCAAAATTACGCTCTTTACACATTCATTAATTTTGGAAAACATGCGAAAAACTGCACGATTGAATAATATAAGCCACGATTTAAAGTTTATGAACGTGTGTAAAGTTTGCCAACCCGCTGTGGACCACAGGTACACAAGGTAGGAGCCCTTGCTCAGCAGCATGAAGCAAAAGGATCACTTATGTTACATTAGAGTGTAAGTCGAGTTTTGGAAGATTGAGGTTCACTAAAAGGGTTTTTTTTTCCTTCCATACCTTTGAAGTGAATCAAAACGTACTGATCATGATATAGACCAGAACTTCTGTTACCCTTTCACGCTAAACTACCACATGGACTTTAATGATATTTTACAATAATGTAGCTTATACTTCAGAATAACACATATGCTATAGGTAATTTATCCCCATACTCCCACGGAAATGGGAAGTTCGCGGGGCGCTGCTAGATTAATATAATGGAACATATACATAATATTATTTTTAAGGCACGTCAGACATCTTGTTACACGGTCCATTACCAGATTAATTTAAGTATCTTTAAAAGTAATTTGGAACAAACAAAATAAAATGGGGGACCCAAACACGGGTGCATAATTCGCAAAGACGGCAGATAATTGAATCATTCTATGAGAGTGGCTGCTGCTAACTTTTATGATACAATTAACGTATTTTACCACCACGGTGGTGGACCACCGCTTACGTCCACCGCTCGGTGACGTACTTATATGTGCAAAATATGTAGAGATAATATTAGAGGAAAACCGGCCAAGTGTGAGTCGTACTCACGTATTAGGGGTTCCGTACCATTATCTAAGCAACATTAAACACTATAACCTTTTATATACATACTTAATATTCTGTAAATATTTCAAGCGTCCTATCTGTTGCCGTTATTATCAAGCTCAAAACGGCAAAAAACCCCGTTTTATTGTATGCGAGCCCCTCTTGTATGGAAACCTACCAACATTGCTAAGTTTTGTGTCCAAATAAAATAAAAATAGTGAAAGTCTATCGATTGAGATGGCGACGTCAAATCACTGCCATATCTTAGTGCCTTTTCACACGCGCCGGTTGCCGGGTAGCCGGCGCAGGGTATCCGGTAGCATAGTGTATGGGCATGACGTATGGCAGCTCTCACACGTACCGGCGTTATTTGCTTACACTTCGCTACCGGATACCCGGCGCCGGCTACCCGGCAACCGGCACGTGTGAAAAGGCACTAAGTCCCTTTTCACACGCGTCGGTTGCCGGGTAGCCAGCGCCGTAACGTAATGCTATGCTACTATAATGCATTATAATATTAGTCCTTAATAACCTTAATTTAACTATTTTGTTACAGGTGACCCAATATATCTACTTTGGAGCTAACTTTGAAAAATTAATCAAGCCAAATCTGGAAAATCAACTTAAACTTGAAAAAATAATACTTGTACATTTTCAGGTTTTTAACGGTATATTACGAAACTGGCAATATCTAATATGTGCCAGACAGCGCAGATCACAATGCAAGCCACAGATTGCTACTTCTAAAATGTGTCATTGATATAATATATAATATCTACTAATATAAGGTAAATATTATACAATAAAAGATAAAATAACATATAGGAACTTTTATAACATATTAATTGTGTTTAGAAACGAATAAAGAGTACCTAATAATACAATCAATGTTTTTCTTTTTCCATATCCGTATTGAGTAAACTTACTCGTCAAACTATGAATATAAGTTGTCTTACAACGTACGTCTAATTTGGTCGTATAAGTTTTAGAATGTTGGAAATGGGTAACTCTGTTGTAACAGCCAATCTTGCATCTCTAGGTGATTTCAACACTTGGAATGAGCCGATGATGTAGGAAGGCTGGACGGCAAAACATGAATGAGATTGGCAGAAAAAAGGTAAACTCAGCAGTGGGCAATAGTAGGCTGATAATGATGAATTTAAATAAGAGGTAGTAGCCATTGCTGAAGAATTGCAGCCGAATCAGCCCCATACAGCCGGTGAGGTGCCTCTCGTTCGCATCGCACGGCTACTACCACCCCACGCTTTTCACATAGAAAAGATTTTTATTTCGTTACGTCTATACTTATTTTGTAATTATTTTCTACTTTTTAATTGGTTTTTTATTTAAGTTTAAAAACTCAACAACAAGTTTAGTTTTTTTAACTCGATTATTATTTATATTTTTAAAAGACTCTAGAACTACACGTGTATTGTTACGATTTAAGATACAAAAAGCCTAGTTACCCTAAAATATTTTTTAAATTGTGCTAGCCTTTCAACAAGTTTTCATTAATCGATGTTATTGATTAAAGAAAATCTTAAATTGTACATCACTAAAGAGGCGGGCATTTTGGTTCCTTAAGAGTGCGCCCAACGCGAAAATTGAGAGTAACAAAAAAAATATTTTTAAGCCCATAGTTTAATGGGAAAGAACCAAATAATTCAGATTTAAAAAAATATATAGGTAGGCAAAAACTCTGTAGAAGTCGATTAACCCAGTAGAATTATGAAAAAATATCTGGTTTTTGTAAAAAAAAATTAAAACTTCGCATAGAAAAAAAACGGTATTAATTTAAATTCTCAAAATTATCAGCGACAACACCACATTATTTTCTACTAATTAAATAGCTAGACTAATGTTTTAATAAAGTAACCCATCCCTTTTTTTATTTCATGCCTATATTTTGAATAATTAAATAAAATATCAATTAAAATCATAACCTGGAGCTCAGAGCCACTCAGAGCCAACTTATCGTTAACAGTATCATGCGATTTTCGACTCTAAAGTAAGCAGATAGATGAAAAAAACTAGTCAGATATCGAGCAGCGCTCGATGAGAATGGACCGACCCGCACGCTCTTTTCCAGACCAAAAAGACGTAATTTATTCAGAATATTTTTAAGTTTCTAGTGTAAATAAATATTGTAAATTAGACTGTATGACGTTAGTATAGGGTGGTATAGGGTACATAATAGACATAACTACTTGGTCACTCAAGTTCTATAACCCCGGTTTCATTCAACGCTTCTCCTAGTAAAATATGTTTTATGGATTTTAATATAATACGGAGAAGCGCGGGACGAATTCGAACGGGCGCGCGCGGGGTGGGGGGGGGGCGTTGCGTTATCATTGGTGTTATCATGTACTACGTAATATAACCGACTTTTAAAAAAGGAGGAGTATATTCGAACATAACTCCGTCATTTACCAACCGATATGAAAAATTCTTTTTTTGTTTGTTTTCTTGTTTTGTTTGTTTGCCACTACAGGTCTGATGATGGAGACCATAGACAGTCGAGGGAACTCCTCAACGGTTTACAATAGCTATCTTGTGTTTGAACTTAATTCATTTATATTGATGAGAACTTTGCAAACATATGGTTTATAAGTGCCACTACAGGTCTGATGATGTAGACCATAGACAGTCGAGGGATCTCCTCAACGGCTTACAGTAGCTATCTCGTGTTTGAACTTAATTCATTTATATTGATGAGAACTTTGCAAACATATGGTTTATAAGTGCCACTACAGGTCTGATGATGGAGACCATAGACAGTCGGGGGATCTCCTCAACGGTTTACAGTAGCTATCTCGTGTTTGAACTTAATTCATTTATATTTATGAAAACTTTGCGCATATACAGGTTATAAGTGCCACTATAGGTCTGATGATGGAGACCATAGACAGTCGAGGGAACTCCTCAACGGTTTACAGTAGCTATCTATATTCAGCGATGGACGGATAAAGGCTGATGATGATGATGACGATGATGATGATGACGACGATGATGATGATGGTGATGATGATGATGATGGTGAAATACATATTTTACTTGGATAAGCGATGGACGGATAAAGGCAGATGAAGATGATGATGACAATGATGATGGTGATAATGATGATGATGATGATGATGATGAAATACTTACATATTATTTTACTTGGATAAGCGAAGGACGGATAAAGGCTAATGAAGATTATGATGACAATGATGATGGTGATAATGATGATGATGATGATGAAATACTTACATATTATTTTACTTGGATAAGCGAAGGACGGATAAAGGCTGATGAAGATAATGATGATGATGACAATGATGATGGTGATAATGATAATGATGAAATACTTACATATTTTACTTGGATACGAACTTGGAGTGTCGTGTAAATAATATAAATTATAAATTGTCATAGGTAGAATACATAATAGTATTATTACGTTATATTGTAGTCGTTGTCGAAGTCAGTCCTATAAGTTTGGCGATGTTGCTAATATTATGATTATAACATCGAGCATATAACCGGATTGAGTGGTAATGTCAACCATAAAAATCCGAAACTGATCAGTGGTTTGTCACATTACGTCAGTGAAAAATCAATGAACAGTTTCGGAACAATTTAAATGGTAATGTGAACAAAGTAGTAATGAGAACTTTATACCTAGATGGATTGTGACTGTAATTAGGGATCTGAAGATGAAGTTGAAGGACAATAATTAAGGGAACTACTAAAGGAACAGGCCAGTCAAATTGAACATTTCGTTTTATATTGGCATTATAGTTGTTTTTCTGACAGAGTGCCTGCGTACATTACGATTCACGCCTAAACTTTCGTAATTTCTTTCTTATTCATATAAAAAACTCATTATTTAACTATAGAATCATAATTGTAACTTTGTTGAAAATAACTAAGTAAGTAGGTACTTCTACTATGTACAGAGTACAGACCTAATCTTTTATCAATTCACTGTAGGTACTAAGTAGTAGACCGTACTTTCCTATGACTGAATATTTTTATACAACACCTGATTATATTTCTGTAAAAAAAAATCGCGACAAAATACAAAAGGGCTCACTTTGTAACTACCAAAAATACAAATATTTTTTATAATAATATGTTTCACGCTAGTGCCCACGCGCGCCTACCGCGCATGCGCCTCGTGACATCGCGCACCTCTCTCCGTGTCACTCCCATTTCCCAGAATTTGATTTGTAATAATGTAAAAAAAATTATAAAAACATGATTGTTTTCTTTACTTCCAACCAATTATTCCTAAAAAAACTCCATTCTCACTCAAAACATAAACCGAAGTAGGTACCTAGCTAATATAAATTATTTTATGCACTAAATCACGCATGGTTTTAGTCATTTACATGAATAAATCGTTGATACTGTGCTATCGAGGAATTCTTTTGACATGACGTCACAAACAAGTCACGTGATTTATAAAAAAAATATTTCTTCAGTTGAAATATGAGAATTTTCCACATTGCTTATTAATATTATAATTTATAATAAAGTTTCTAAATCATCATTATCATCAGCCTTTATCCGTCCTCTGCTGAACATAGGCCTCCTTCAATGAACGTCGAGATGATCTTCGTGCCGTGGCCGGTCCGTGTAGATTTCGAGTGGCAAGGGATCAGCCGTCTTGGCGTTCATTGAAGTTAATTCGTATATAAGTTTATAAATTTAAAAAAATGATATTTTTCAAACACCCTATTAAACATTTCGTTTTATGTATTAATAAGTACCTATATAATATTTTTGTCTCAAAGAATGCTCTAGCCGTACGCTAGCATCAGTCTTACATCACGATAAAATTTTCGTAATTTTTAAAGTCTTAGCTCTCTCTTATTCATAGATAAAAGTTTAATATTTAATTAAAATTTAATATGTAATTATTTAATTAAAGAATTAAAATTGTAACTTTGTTGAAAATACTACACTTCTACTCTTCAATTAATTTACTGTACTACTACTATGATGAATATTTCTGTACCACAAGTCACAACCAACTGTATCTGACTGTATCTACATACACACTTACTCTTCTAAAAAAAACTACATAAATATTTCATGAAAAATAAATGTTTCATTAAAAATAAATGTAAGTATTAGATTTTTCTGACTTTATCCCATGGGTATATAATAATATAATACATCATAATATTGTATGCCGCTGGCCGCGGCCTGCGCTGGGCGAAGTACCTACACGCTTCGGGGCCGGCCGCGGCCGGCGCGAGACGCGAGTCGCGAGCGACATGTTGTATTATGATTTATGAATGGAGCATGGACGGCTGTACTTGTGATTGCATTACATTGCGGCCAGCGCTTGGCGCGTGGCGCTTCGTGGTCGTTTTTACTTTTTAGAACTAGCGGAGAATTCGAAATTTTTGTTGGCGTAGAGCGCGCTCTAAATGACGTCATATATAGTATGCACGGTATTTGTATAGGTATGGCAGGTCCAAGTATTATTACTAGGTCGTTGAAAAATAGCGCCAACATATATTGGTAGATTATTAATTGTAATTAGGTACGTCACTGTTAGTCCCTTTTCACACGTTCCGGTTGCCGGGTATCCGGTAGCGAAATGTAATAAAATTACGCCGGTACGTGTAAAAGCTGACATACATGCCTATACAGTTCGCTACCGGTTACACGGCGCCGGCTAACCGGCAACCGGAACGTGTAAAAAGTCCCTTTGTGTTGCTATGCCATAGGTTAAGTATTCTGCTATAAATATTATTTTTTTGGAGTTTACTCCTTAAGAAACGATTTGAGTTTAATAAGGCCCGGTACGGAAATTTTATGAGGAGTAAAATCAAGTGTAAAACAAAAGTTGAGGCGTTACGTAGAAAGAGACAAACATATAAATCTGTATGATTGAACGTGTAAAAGAATGAGATGGAATACATTAACATCTAACCACCATCTAACACCATGCCATCTAACACGAAATTACAGCACTAAAAGTCAATCACACGACCATTATATTTATTATATATATACGATTATATAGGTACAGCTTGGCAAAAAAGAGTATGGAAAAATGAGGGCGCCACTTTCACTTAGGTCTCATCATAATATGGAAAATCAGCAAGATAATTTAATTAAATCGTTAAAAATAAATGTGAAACACTAAGCTTTACTAAAAATCTAGTATTTGTCGGCCAAATATTGTCAACATCATAGGTTTCCATTTAGTAAAATATTTAGTTCCACCTGTCACCACGTCATACTCTTTTTTGCTAAGCTATACTAATTATTATTTTATTTTTTCGTCTATTATTAAAATATTGACTAGGTAAATTTTTACCGTATCACTATCACTGTGTCTTTTCTGCGTCCACTAAATATATTATTTATATCTTTGCACCACTAATGTATGTGAAAAAATTACTAACCAAATTGCATAAGAAATCACAATTTTGATTTTTATGTAATTGGCATGGTATTAATTTCCGTATAGAAAACTGTCTTCATGTAATTTCTTACGTTATCATAGTCACAACTCACAATGGTTTTTTAAAACATGAGTGGATAAGAAAATAAAACAACTAGAGCACATTCAAGATTGAATAATTAAAAACACAAACTAGGGAATACTACGTAATAACAAAAATGAATTCAAAATTGATAAATGTTAGCACAGACTAAAAAAAAACATTACGTTTCAATATTCGCGGCGATTTTAAAATGATTTTAAATTTCAGTCCAGAAAAGTCTAGTAATTTGAATATATATTTATTCTTTTCAAATATTCTTTTTCATATTTTCAAAATCATATTTATAATTTGCAATTTATTTCTAACAATAATACAATAAATTGAAACTCTTCAATTTGATAATTAACCAATCAGAAACTTTAAAATATTAATGTTGCCTCCCTAAATATATTATTTGGTGTGACCATTGAACACTTGGTTCAAGTTTAATTGTACAAACTTGTCAAGTAAAGAATTTAATTTCGATTAAGTATTAAATAGATACCTATAATTGTTAAAAAATAAATCACCTATATTTTATATAAGAATAACTAGTCTTCAACATAAAACATGTAAAAATTTCATAGACATAAAAAAAACTAAAATAGCGCCATCTAACGCAATATAACGACTTTCTAATCTCATACAAAAAACCAAATGTACTAAGTGAAATGCCCCTGATCCTCCCTGATCTTATTCTCGGGGCCTCCTCTTTGTTATTATTATTATTATTTTGTAACATACTTTATGTAATACGCTTTATTGAAGTAATATAAATAATCCGAATAATTACAGATATGTTTGTTTCTCTTATCATTTTAGCAGATGCGTTTATTTACCCTTTTTTTCTACTCGATATATAATATCATAATTATCGTTCGTAAGGAGTAAACTCCAATCGTGCGTCGGAGCTGACACACACACACTTTTTTTTTCAACATAATTATTATCTCCTATAAAAATTTAAAATAGTAAAAACAATGTTATAATGGTAAAATATAATTAAATAAATAATAAAATAAAGGTAAAATATAATTAATAAAACAACCTAAAATTTTCAATTTAATTAAAGAAGGTATGGAACTTGAAATTTATTAAACATGCCGGAAGTATATTTTTTACAATAGTGAAAACACCGAAACTCAGGCCCCGTAGGTATCTCGGGTATTCATAGTGAGTTGACACCCCCTGGCGCTATTTATATTTTATACTCAACGTAAAGCGTACGCTATACTATACCTACATTCCCATTCGGCGCTATAAAATGGCGTCATGCTATACACCTAGCGCTAGCTAGTCGCTAGGCTAGCGACTAGCGCCGTAGTTATAACTTTATAATATACTAACTGTTGCCCGCAGCTTCGCCCGCGTTAACTTAGATTTACAGCCGTATCCGGATTGATGATGATTATTTTTATAGCCGAAGTTACTCCTTATAACATCAGCTATCTGCCAGTGAAAGTCCCGTCAAAATCGGCCTAGCCGTTTAAGAGATTAGCCGGAACAAACAGACAGACACACAGACAGACAAAAATTGTAAAAATGTTTTTTTGGTAAGTATATGTACCGTGTATACATAAATATTAAATATGCATTTAGTAAAAAGTGGTTATTTTAATATTACAAACAGAAATTCCAATTTTATTTATCTGTATAGATTTTATTGCCCTAGCCTGTAATATATTTCTAGAAAGGTCAGATCTTGATATTTTGGGCATTTTAAAATGATAAAAAAACTAAATATTACATCAACTAATACTAAGTTATTTGCTTACACGTTGAACACAAATTAGCCTGTATATGAAGTGGTGATTAAAAAATTATAAAGCAATCAAAATATTATATTCAAGGAAAAATATTCGATATCGCACACAACCGTTGTGCAAGGAGCCGACCGCGCGGCACTTATTTTGTGACATTGACTCCCCTCCCGCAACGCAGTGACGCTTAGGTCACGTCATGCTGCTGCCTAGCTAGCCGAGCGGCGTGTGGGCGGGGCGCGGGAGCAGAGGCAGGCGGTGGTGGGAAAGTTCCAGCGTCAAGCGAGACGCGACGACGACGGACAGTTGCTAGTTGTAGAATTACAAAGATAGAAAAATTAAAATATGTTGCTTAAATAATGTGTTTAATAAATAACGCGATAAAAAGTAGCCTATGTTCATCAGGGATAATATCGGCTTCTAATGGTAAAATAATTTTTCAAATCGGTCTAGTAGTTTCGAAGCCTATTCGAAACAAACAAAATATCTTTCCTCTATATAATATTAGTATAGACGAAGTTACGAACTACGCCATCAAACGAGTATAGATCGTTACGTGCTAGACCAGGGGTCGGCAACCATTTTAGTTGGAAGAGCCAATAATATGAATTTATAAAATTTCACAGTATTTAAGAGCCACAAATTTTTTTCGTACAAATATTTATTTATTTTATTAGTATTTGCTTCTAAAATGGTATTTTTATGACAATTGGATAAGCAAACGGACAGACGAGCCACATGATGATGAGTAGTCAGTGTCACCCATGAACATAATGAAGTTAACCTGAGACTAGCCCAGGCAACTCTTTTATGTGCTTCCTATCCTGAGACATAAGGTGTCAATTCTCTGTAGCATTACACTGTCTGTCCTGCCCTTCTCTTTAAAACAAAACAAAACTGTTTCATGTGAGGAACAAGCAGGAAATGCAGACGGGAACACGGCACAGTGCATCCCTCCTACTAAAATAATGACATTTATACCAGCAAGATGGTGGTACCCGTGCAGACGGGAGCGCGATACAGAGCAATCCTCCTACCGGCATTCGATTGTGATATAAAATAAACTTAATATATAAGATCTTGTATCATGGATACTCCTTTTTACAACAAATAATATATTAAATAATATAACTACATAATTAATTAGTGATTAGTCAATCAATGAGAGCATTGGCTTTGAACGTCCTTGGAAAGTTCTGTAAATTTAACCACTAAATAACTCACGCAACTTTACATCGAAATAGCAAACGCGGCTCGCGAGCCGAAGGTTGTCGAACCCTGTGCCGCTCGCTAGACGCTATAATATAACGTATAGCTTATTCGGTCAGTCACCGGGTGCTGGCGCTCGCTGTATAACGTTATCGCGCGCTATCCGAGAGAGCTCATGCGAGTTACATAATATTTTGAGTTGTTAATGTTTTTTTTTTTTATAGTTAGTGACTAGTGTGTAAGTTCGTATAGTTAGTGTAAATAAAATAGAAATTAGGTGCCTATTTGTATAAGTTTTACATATGACTCTACCTATGCCCTAATACTTTTGTATAGTGTAAAAGTTTTGTATTATAACTTAATTAAAACCTGTTCAAGTGAGAATACAAATAAAATTGTGATTGTGTTTGTATAGGTGTGAATTAATTAGGTACTCTTAACAAACGAAAATGGCTAACCGCCGCAAAGATTTGCCAATATGGAAATTTTTTGAAAAGTCTGTCAATGGCCACAAAAATGCAATATGCAATTATTGTCACCGAGAACTGTCATATAGAACTACGATAACAAATTTAAAAGCCCATCTAAAACAAAAACACATATCAATATACAATATTTTCTTAAGTTTTGGCACTAATCCACAATATACTACTATTCCCAAAAATTTATGTAATACTCCTTCTACATCTCGTAATAAAGGCTCGCATATGGAACATCTGGTTGAAGTGAAAATGGACATGGCGTCTAGGGATGAGGATGGAGATACAGAAGTACGGATAAACAGCGAAGGTAAAATTAAAGAACCACGGAGAAAAGTACAAAGAGTCACGCAAGCATCTTTAACAAAAACAATAAATTCAGACGTCAAAAACAAAATTGATCTAAGTCTTTTACAAATGATTGTTTACGACTTTCAACCCTTTTCAATAGTTGCTGACACAGGTTTTCGTGCGTACACGCACGCATTGAATTCCAACTATGTGATACCGGATCGTAAAACTTTATCTGAGAATCTTTTACCAAAAGTATACGAGAAGAGACTAGAAGAATTAAAAATGTTTGTTAATGTGAACGCAAAATCAGTTTGTATAACAGTAGATAGTTGGACTTCTTGCGCAATGGACAGCTACATGGGCATAACGGCTCATTTTATATCAGAAACCCCATTAGAACGTAAGTCTGTATTAATTCACTGTGGCGAATTTGAAGTCGACTATGCTGGAATTAGAATATATCGGGAAATAAATAAGATTTTACATAACTGGGGTATACAGGACAAAGTAAACTTCTTTGTTACCGACAACGCATCTAACATGCAGAACGCGGCAACATATTTCGAAAATGATGGCATTCGACATTTTGGATGTTTCGCCCATAAATTAAATCTTGTGGTCCAGGACGCACTTGGCGAAATCAAAGATACAATAATAAAAGTTCAAAGGATTGTTAATCATTTTAGAATAAGCACCATAGCCAAAGAAAATTTAATGAAATATCAAGTAAAGCATCAAAAGGATAATGAACCGAAGGCGGTTATTAAATCGGTGCCTACGAGGTGGAATTCAACATATTTAATGTTGGAAAGATTTGTACAATTAAGAGAAGCTTTGCAAGATACCATGCCTAATATAAAAACAGATTTGCCCATCATTACCATGGAAGAGTGGAGGTGTTTGGAGCAAATTTGCATTATACTAAAACCTTTTTACGATGCCACCACGGAAATGAACGCCGAAAAGTATTTAGTAGCAAGCAAGGCAATTGTTTTGAGTTCAAATCTCACAAAGATTTGTACTAATTACAGCAGCCTGGAAGAATTGTATCCGCAAGTAAAAGCACTAACCATAAAATTAAAAGATGGCATGATGCGTCGACTTGGAGATATAGAATCAAACGAGACCATAGCTTTAAGTACTATTCTCGACCCGCGGTTTAAGTTAAAAGCGATCAAGGATGAAAATAATAGAGAAATATTTAAGGATTTATTAGTAGAAAAAGTAACACAGGAAATTAATATGGAAAATCTTGATAATCCAGTAGAGCCAGTACAGCCAAATACTCAAGAATTTGGCTTACCTACTTATGGTTTGTGGGGTGAATTCGACACCGAAATCAAAAGAGATTTAAAGCCTAAGACAGCACAAATTAAGGCTAACGAAGAATTCCAAAAATATTTGGCGGACGCTATAATAGAAAGAAACGAATGTCCTTTAAAATATTGGCAGAAGCATAAATTCATATATCCACATTTATTTAAAGTATTCTTACAATATTGTAATATAATGGCAACATCAGTTCCTTGTGAACGTATGTTTTCAAAATCTGGGAATTTAATAAGTGACAGGCGAACACGATTATCCACAACAAAAGTAGCCCAAATAATGTTTTTAAATGAAAATAAAATGTAAAAATATTTGTTATGACGTACGGCGGAGCGAGCGATTGAATGTACTAACTAAAAGCGGCCATAGCTCAGCGCGCGGCGTCATAATTATGCATCGGTGGAAACATTCGGGATCGCGCGACCGAAACAAACAATTTTGTTTTTATCGCAACAAATTATTAAAGAAATAATGAGTAGAACAACAATATGGATGTCAAAACAGTCGCTTCATAAATATATTATGGAAATAAAACATTATATTAATTATTTATTTCGTTTTATTTCTCCTATTCTTGACTGAATTATATTTTGGGCTAAGAACGCAATTGTTTCAAGACATTTATTTATTTACTTTTTACTGTGCCACTTTTATTGTTTGAAAATATTAGTTAATATTATTTGTCAAGTAAACGATTTGGTTATTGGTTGATGTTAATGAAGTTGAATATTTTATGTACTTACATATATAAGATTATAGATGTTAATAGGTAAAATTCAATGAAATTTCCTTCACACTTGAACTGGCTTAGGACTGTCTAGCTAGTATTTTATTATTACTCTAGCAGCTGTTGCCCGCAGCTTCGCCCGCTTTTACTTAGATTTACAGTCGTACCAGGATTGATGATGATTATTTTTATAGCCTAAGTTAATCCTTATAACATCAGCTATATTCCAGTGAAAGTCCCATAAAATCGGCCCAGCTGTTTCAGAGATTAGCCGGAACAAACAGACAGACAGACAAAAACTGTAAAAAAGGCTATTTTGGCATATATATGTCTCGTGTATACATCCATATATATGCATTCAATAAAAAGTGGTTATTTAGATATTACAAACAGACACTCCAATTTTATTTATCTGTATAGATGTATAGATATAGATATATAGATGTATAGATAAAAGCAGTTGAAATCTGCACTATAGCTGATATTATAATATGTACGACTCGTACAATAATAATTATTAGGATAATTATTATCCTTATATTATTTACCAATATATTACTTTACTGTGTTTTCAAATTATTAGTTGTAGTAGATTATAAAATAAATCTTTTTTACAATATTTAAAATTTGATATTTTTTGACTCATAAACACTTATCAAAAGTGTCCAATATTGAATTCAACATTCCGTCTAATAGCTTAGCATGTGTAATACGGTGTAAATAATCACTACGTTTAGTTCGCACTTCGCACAGCGCACTATAGTCTATAGTAAATGCATAGTTAGTTGTTTACATTTTAAAATATCACTACCACAGAAAATATTACTACACTTTGTTTGGAATAAAAATATCGCATACAGCAAATTAACAATTCAAACACTATCATGATTAAAATAAGGGCGACAATAGATATGTCAATGTAGGCAACTTCAGTCCGGTGATATAATACTATGTGAACGTACGAAAATGTTCCTTATTTGATAGATGTAAAGGTAAAATTTCAAAGCATTGAATATAGTTGATTCGTCAACCCAGCTTGAAACGGTTGAAGTTGATATGATATTTTTAATCGATCATTTTGTTTATTAAATGTAATGCTTGATTTTAAATATTAGTTCAATTTATTGGTTGATAGTTACATATATTCAACATCTCTATTTTCCACACTATAGTTTTGGCTAAGCCCAGGCGAATGTTAAGTACTGCTTATGCTTAATCGAGGATCTCTTGCTATTTCTTTTAACACATCTAAATATTTCCGATTCGTCTCTAATGTTAGAAACACGTTCAACTGGGTATGAAAAATTCCGTGTTGAGCTAATATGTTGTCAACGTTGATAAACGGACGAAAGTCAGGCGTTGCCTTGTGGGAAGCCGCTGAGCATATTCTCGCACAGCCGCATTTGCGTTGCCATTGCACAGACCGTAAACAAAATTAATGTCCGCAATATGCGCATTTCAATATTCGAAACCTCCTCGTGGCATGAACAAAGGAAACAACACGGCCCTTGCGAACTACGTTTTTAACATTCAATAGGAATACTGTGATCCTATTTTTGTCTCTTTCTTACTCCCTACAAAAACTATTCCCGTATCTGCTCATACGCATCGCAATAAAAGATAAGGGCCGGCTACCTGCGCTGAGCCCGCGACCGAAGGGGTCTTTTTGACAGTATTAGACCGAGTCACCGAGAGTAATGATTGCGATATCGGTTTGTTCAGTAACTCAAAAACTGTTGTGAAATTTAAAAAAAAAACAGTAGGTCAATGCTCTTGTTTTTGCACTATTTTAGAAAAAACTGTAAAAAAAAATACTTTCACTCTTCGTCAATTAAAAAACAGATGTTATTTGCCATTGTGTACTATTTTATTAGTTACCCTATACATTTGTCTTTAAAATGACACCAAAATCGAGCCCATACACGACGTAGAACTAAACCACCAATGTATAAATGTGTTAAAGTGATTTTGGTAAAATAAAAATAAAAAACTCTGTAGTTTGGAGGGGTTTTGGAATTGACCCCCATATAGGGTATTTTCGTGGATGAATGATGATACTACATCCCTGCACATATTGTATACATAGTTCTGAATTCTGCCGACGCCGCAACTAGTCGAGTTATGGCATACCAGCACAAATCGCGCCGCACCGCCAGAAACTGTGGCCAGGCCGTTATAGCATAGTAAACGCATAGATTGTACATTAGTAGAAGAGTTGATTGTAAGTTGTAAGCACAAACATTGAAGAAAAAAAAAATATTACCTACTTTTTATCTACCTATCTTCTTCTTCTATGTCAATAAATATGTAGAATCGTTACTGTACATTGAAAATATTTAAAAAAGAAATAGCTAGGGTGTTAAAGGATAACTAACAGAATCCATTTCCAGCGTTTTTGGAATTTTTGTCTGTTTGTCTAATTGTGCACGCATCACGTAAAAAGTACAATACTAATGCCTCAGATGAAGTAAAAACTTTTTTACTTCATCTGAGACTAATGCAAATAAGTTTTATACATAAAAATTGTGCGTAACTTGGAGTAATATTTAGTTTTTGTTTGATTACAATCGCTTTACTCTATAAAAAGATATACAGTATACTTAAGTATTTGAAATGTTCAAGAAGTTTACACAGGAAACTTAGATAGCAATAAAAACAGATACATGCAGCGCCATCTATTGACAAATAGTACCAGTAGTAGTAGTAGTATAGTATTTGTTGAGTTATTATTTGTTAAAAATTTAACACGTTGGAAAGAAATAGTAATTATTTTAATACTTTAGACAAACATCGTTTTCACGTTTCGTTAATGACTGTGTCACTTAATATAAAACGATATTTTTTAACTGTGTCCGAATGATTACCTAGAGTTGAACATCTAAATGTAATAGATGGCGCTGTGCATATGATGTTATTTTCCGTATTGCGGTGCCAAAGAATGACACTTTTTAGAATTTAGTTAATATACGTTCCTATAATAGCACTTTCCAAATTCTATTCCCTATTCCTTTGGGGCAAAACAAATAACGGAGTGTCCGTTTATGCCAACCATAGAAATATTAAGAACTTATTTTTAATATCTGTGATGCCAACCTTCAAAGTGCAAGGTCAAGTTTACGATCTCATCCGATCATTATAGCCTAATAATGAGCCCCACCATGGTTCAGGCCTTGTCGTGGCGGTGGGGCTCAGTAACCTAGGGTGAGCCGCTGCACCTTGGGCGAAGCTAATTGGGCCAAGGAGCTCTTTGTACCCCTCTTATAAGAGGGGACAAGAGAGCAGGGGGCAAGGGTGAGGATGGGAACCTCACCCCATTGTACTGTCCCGACGTTGGGAGGGGTTGTTCTGTGGTGCGGGACAACCTCTCTGTGGAGGTGGCGTCGGGCCCTTGCGGGACTGACTAGCCGTCGAGGTGCCCTGTTTGTTTACTAGATCCGGGTCACCTCATCAAAGTCGGCATTGGTGGCACTCGCCGGGTTTTAGTGGGTAGAGCTGCGTCCACTTACCAGCTGTCAGGCGCAGCGAGCCCCGCGCATCCCGCGTGGGGAGACCCGCTCCCCCGCGGGATGCCTCAGAGCATTTCCCGGCGTTAAAGAAAAAAAAAACCTAATAATGAACCTAGGTAACTCAAATTTATTTTGTGTCCGATTACACTAAAAAGCACAATATTAGGAATCGCCATTTTCCCCAACTTAATGGTGTGCTCATCAAGTAAATAATTACGTGGGGAATTTCAAAGCTGCGTTAGAGTCCATTCCAATAGGCAGCAATGATTACAAAATAATCATCAGCGCAAACAGACGTCCTGTGGGTGCAGATGAAGTCGCAGTGTGAGAGCCGTGACATCGTGTTACGCGCTGGCGACGATCGCCTGCAAAGCATTTTTGAGGCTAGCCGAGCTTACGATGCCCTGCAATATCTTCACTGAACGAACTGTAAATTCTGGACGCAATGATACATGATATGTTCACAGTTAGAAATTTTGTAAACAACACAAATATGATAACGTATTGATAATCTATCACTAGATCTATGTCGGATCACTTTGCATCTTCTACCGCATCTACCACGGAGAGTGTTCTGATGAATTCTTTGGAAGTCAATTCCACCACCGTACATCGCGTCAAAAGAACGAATTTCTTAGAACTCGCCCTTTCTTCTTTTTTTTTTTTCTTTAACGCCGGGAAATGCTCTGAGGCATCCCGCGGGGGAGTGGGTCTCCCCACGCGGGTATGTGGGACTCGCTGCGCCCGACAGCTGGTAAGTGGACGCAGCTCTACTCACAAAAACCCGGCGAGTGCCACCAATGCCGCCTTTGATGAGGTGCCCCGGATCTAGTAAACAAACAGGGCACCTCGACGGCGAGTCAGTCCCGCAAGGGACCGACGCCACCTCCACAGAGGGGTTGTTCCGCATCACAGAACAACCCCTCCCAACGTCAGGACAGTACAATGGGGTGAGGTTCCCATTCTCACCCCTTGCCCCCTGCTCTTCTGTCCCCTCTTCTTATAAGAGGGGTACAAAGAGCCCCTTTGGCCCAATTCGCTTCACCCAAGGTGCAGCGGCTCACCCTAGGTTACTGAGCCCCACCGCCACGACAAGGCCTGAACCATGGTGGGGTCTTAGAACTCGCCTGCTCACCGTTGAGGTAATTACAGGTTAGCTTTGACAACAAAAAAAAAATAGTTTTTTTGCAGTTTTTGTATTTTTTAGACGTAGTGTTGTCGTTATTGCGAGTGGGTGTGACACTACATAGATATCATTGTATGGAAAACAAACTAAACTGCTAAACGAACCAAACTGAATGATTTCGACACTGTAGGGAGTTAGTCGTTAAATCGAGTGACGTAAGTCATAGTTTATGAAAAGTGTATTCCAAAATCCTTTCGTTTCAATTAAATCATTACTGGTGCGTGAGCCGCGGGCACAGCTAGTTTTATAATATGGGTTTCAATTTTTTGCTTTATTAATCATTCTAGTCATCATATTCAGCAGTAGACAGATCTAAGACGACGATATTACTGCATACATTGATCACGGAACTAAATAATCTATGTTCCATTAATAAACAATTAGTGGAGTGACCACAAGATACTAACTTTAGTACTCTTTTGTTATTAGGAGATAGCCAAACCGGCAAACAAGCCACGTGATGTCCGCTCTGCTATTATATTATTAACTAGCTGGTGCACGCAGTTTCGCCCGCGTTATATTAAGATTTACAGCCGTAGCCGGATTGATTATTATGATTATTTTTATAGGCTAACTTACTCCTTATAACATTAGCAGTGAAAGTCAAGATTAGCCCGAACAAACAGACAGACAGACAAAAATGGTAAAAAATGCTATTTTGGTATATGTACTGTGTATACATCCATATGAATTCAATAAAAAACGGTTATTTTAATATTACAGAACTCCAATTTTATTTATCTGTTTAGGTAGATAAGGAAGAAAGTGTAATAGTAGCAAATGAGTAAGTAAACGAACACAGGCTTTGCTGCCATACAACGCGTAAAATTATGCTAGGGTTGTCACAAGTGGATAAAATTAAACAAAACATTTTTTTGTAGTAATCTATGTGAAAATATCTATCTATCTACCTTTACTGTTTCTAAATATTTTGTTTATGTCTTTTTTATTTTCATTAATCTGTTGCACCTGTTAATAGAGTGGTAAATTCTAATGGAATAATCTAATAGAAAGTACTCTTTTGGCATATCAGTTTTTATCATAACTATTATAATATTTTTATCCCGAACAGGAGATCGTCCCTGCGTAATTGGTATACTTTATTTCATTTTTACTGAAATGTTTAGCTGAGATTTAAAGTCGGGTCAAATGTTTTGATAACTAGACTTTAGGCACTTCCTTATAAACTTAGTGAACAAAAGTACTTAATAATAATTAGTAGAAATAAAAAAATAAGTTACAACTTACCTATTGGAATATTTGATTATAATATATTATATTGGAATATTATGATTTGTTTTTATTAGCACTTTTATTGTTCATTCACAGAGTACAGTATACAACATTGACACTTTTTCTTTTAATTAACAAAAAAATAAGAACGATTTATTAAATCGAAATGCCCGCCAAGCGAAAATAACAATTAAATGTACAACGCAACTTAACGCGTGCGCCGTGCACTAAATACCCTACGGTCGAGCACTCGTGGAACCGGTTTCGACCGGATTCTTCTCGTACGCCACAAGTGTTCACGCACACACGATTCGTGCGGTTATATGAAGCTTAGCCTCTGTTCTGTTTATTTACTCATGTGATAGTAGTAGAGCTATTTCATCCGCAGATGAGCTTGGGTTGCGCGCCGTTATGGGTACTACCACCACGCTTAATTTCTTCGTGAAACAGCTTTGCTGTGTTTCGGAGAGAAGGGCATGACAGAGAGTATAATTTCTGGTAGTGAGACTTAAGACTCTGTCTCTGAATAAGCATCACATGAGTTACTTGGGTTAGTTTTATTTTTACTTGTTAATGTTCATGGGCGACGCTGACCACTTACCATCATGTGGCTCCATAATAATCTGAGTTACATTCTGGTCGCGGCTTAAGAAGTTTTACTTAAAAAATATACAGTCGAACATATAACCTCCTCCAGATTTTGAAGTCGTCATCATCACGGTCGTGATTTTTTCTTTCATCCTATATCCTTTTAATTTTTATTTACTTCACTATTCACAATTCATCCATTTGAAAAAAAATGAAATAAAACCTTAGGTTGCGTATAAGTCAAGAAGCGCGGAGAACATACATTAGTGTATTATGTCATATACATAATATAGTACATACTCACGACCAAGGCAAGTTTCTATTTTTACTAAACTATCTAGACTATAGAATACTAACCGTTACTTCCGTCAGAAACAAGAAGCGTGGAGTATATGACATATACTGACGACCAATGCAAGTTACTATTTTTGAATAAAGAATTCTGAGCGTTACTTCCGTCAGAAAAATAATCCAAGCTACCTCTAGTCAAGTGTCTAGTAGCACCTAAAAAAGTTTTACATCATAAAACGAGATAAATTTGTACCTGTGGAGCAATGATATACGACAAATACTTTAAATAATATCTTTGGTGTAAATAACGTAAAGGACTTCTATACTCATAAGTCATAACTATAAATATCTAGCCAAATAAGAAGCGCTAAAAAAGCAAATTTACCTTAGACATTACGAAACCACGAAGATATATTTTAAGGAAAAATATGAGTCTCTTGTGAACTGTCGTGGAAGGCGGTAGGCTCAGTAAAACATTTGTAAATATGTATCTGAGCAGAGCCACAACGTGGCGGCATATGAAGATTAATATAGCCCACAAGAATGCTCGCGACTGTATCTAATGGATTGTTCCAATTCGTAATGCCATCCATTTCGTTTTTCCCTTTTTTTTAGCCTAAAATATCATTGTTTTGTATGTACACACGATACAAGTATCTCGACTGCCAAGATCGAAATAGTTTCGACTAGTTTACACATTGTTTTCTAATGTTCTAGAGTTTAAAGTAACGTCACTCTCCGTGCGGAGGTCGTTTTGTGTTAGATGCGAGTGGCAAGTCAAAGGCAAGGATCGGCCATCTTGGCGTTCATTGAGAGAGGACTATGCAGTGGACGAATAGAGGCTGATGTTGATGATGATGAAACCGCAACCGGAAACCAATGGCGGCATTGGTGGCACTCGCCGGCTTTTAGTGGGTAGGGCTGAGTCCACTTACCAGCTTTCGGGCGCAGCGAGTCCCACATACCCGCGTGGGGAGACCCACTCCCACGCGGGATGCCTCAGAGTATTTCCCGGCGTTAAAAAAAAAAAAGCTTAGTAATAGAAGCTGGCTAAACTAACTCATTGGAAGCTATTTTCTGAATATTTTACAACACAAACAACGAAATGCTTGCAATTCAAAAAGGGAACAAAAGCGCCCAACTAATTATTTTATTATCGAAATGTCTCAAATGTACAAACTATTTTATATGGGACATCGATGATAGAATTCAAATTCCAAATTATATTTAATTAGTTACACGGTAAAACTTAGGCACAACTAAGACCGTTCGAAATAGCTTCGATATATAAACATAAATGGGTAAATAAGTTTTCGTCCCAAACAAGACATCTTAGTGAGAAACACAATTTGGAATTATTCTCTTGCATAAAGTCTTGACGAATTTACACGAATCAATTAAATAAAATTATTCACTTCATATTCAATTCATATTCAATCATCACACAGACACCGTTTACGGATACGATAATATTCAGAATGATAAGAAACATGCGAGATTTGTGTATCGACTGCCCCCCGCTCGAGATATTATTATTATTAATATAAGTATAAATAGAAACGAGTGTCACGACCACGATAGTTTTTTGCACATAAGTCAACGGTGACAACCCTAGCGCGACCGCCGAGTGTAGTGTGAGTGTAGGTATGAAAAGTGAAGTACATACATGAGATTGCCTTCTGTTAGTATTTATTTTGTGTCACTAGCCTCACTCGTGTAATGTGTCTCGCTCTCACGCCGCTTGCTTTGGCGCGCTCTTAGTAGAACGGGGAATTGTTACCGGTTGCCCGCTATAACATTAAATCTATTACCCCACGCTATAAATACGTTAGATAAAAAAGCAAATAGAAACTAGGCATAAATATTTCCTATTTTATTACATAATTTCAATAAATATATAAAAGGGTGAGATGTTTTTTGAGAACAGATGTATGTGTCCCGTTTTGAGTTAAAAAATTAAATTGGTCACGTTTTGTTTAATTCACTAGGAATGATCAGCGGCTTCACCCGCATGCTTTATAAGACTATATAATAGCCTGAGAATGATTAAACAGGGCATTCTAGTTCACGTGCATTGGTGCACTGAGGGGCTACTCCTGTGGGCTACTCAGTACTCACGTTTGTCAAGTTTTGCTTTGCAAGAAAATGTATCTGAAAGCGCGGCACCACCGCGGCACACGCTGAGGCTACTGCTTTCGCTTTACAAGAAAATGTATGTCATTGTTTTCACTGCAACCCACGGAGACGCTACGCAATAATTGACTACGCGCGTACACGTAATACCGGCGTCAAGTCACAGCTATGCTGTCTTTCGTGGGGTTAGCGTTTCATGGGGTTTGTGAGTTTCCTGTGGCCCGCTGGGGGTTACACAGATAAGGAAGGCAACGCATTTGCATAACTTTGGATTGTGCAGATGTCTATGGGTGTCAGTAGTCACTGTAAGGCTCCGACTGCTCGGTTCCCTCCTTGTGACATAAAAAAAGACTCTACATGCGCCGCGGTGGAGCCGCGCCCTATTAAAGGCTATTTTTTTAAATATCATTTGAATAGTCAAACTGACAAGCGAGCCATTTCATAGTAAGTGATCAACGTAGTCTCACCATAAAAGAGTACATCCCAAGCAACGGAAACGCACGGGGCGTTACCTTCTGTCCGTTCAGGTTCGCCTCAAGCCTCGAGGCCCGCACAACTGCCTTCTAAGGAGGCAGCGGAATACTCGGTTGTTCGTTAAATTGAGACGTAAGATAGTAAGATCTCGTTGCTAGTTCGCCCATTCTGCCTTTTTCTATGCATAAAAAGCTGTTTCCCACTTGGAATAACAGGCCGGTGCGTCCAAAGGCACGCAGCACAATTCTTCCCACTTTTTTTTATTTAACGCCGGGAAATGCTCTGAGGCATCCCGCCTGGGGAGTGGGTCTCCCCAGGTGGGTATGTGGGACTCGCTGCGCCCGAAAGATGGTAAATGGACGCAGCTCTACCCACTAAAACAGGGCGAGTGCCACCAGTGCCGCCTTGGTGAGGTGCCCCGGATCTGTTAAGCTAACGGGGCACCTCGACGGGTAGTCAGTCCCGTAAGGGACCGACGCTACCTCCACAGAGGGGTTGTGCCGCACCATAGAACCACCCCTCCCAACGTCGGGACAGTACAATGGGGTGAGGTTCCCATCCTCACCCCTTGCCCCCTGCTCTTTTGTCCCCTCTTCTTATAAGAGGGACATAAAGAGCCCCCTCGGCTCAATTAGCTTCGCTCGAGGTGCTGGGCTCACCCTAGGCTACTAAGCCCCACCGCCACGTCAAGGCCTGAAACCATGGTGGGGACAATTCTTCCCACTGTTATGCCTCCCATCATACACTTTTATTCCTATAAGTGAAGGTACCATGAGGTTGCGAATCCTCGTGTACGTCATAAACCCCGTACATACATAAACCGTGCGCATTAACACGAGATGTGACTACGCCATTACGGACCGACTTTAATGTGTTGTTTCGTTGACAAATAATTCGCGCTAAGATTACTATTATTAGTGGGCCGGTCGTAAATGTTAAGATAGCTACGGTGCCATTAAAGTTATGGATGAATTAATTGTAGCGTGCTTGATGGGATTTTCATCTAGTCGCCGGTCGTAGGATGATCCGAGATCAGAAGCTTTGGTGTTCGAAATTGAAATTAAAATTGTTTTTTTTTTTTAATTAATCTTAATTTAAATAAAATTATGTTACTTACCTATATCAAATAAAATTATGATTTTAACCCTCATTTTAGTATACACATTACACACCCTAGGTTACTGAGCCCCACCGCCACGACAAGGCCTGAACCATGGTGGGGAACTTAAGCATGATCAATTCTATATTCAAAATCCTTTTTAAGTTTGATAGTTGCCTATCGTCAGACGTAATTTGTGTCGATGCCAACAATTACACTGTCGTATCCTACTTTCCAAACTACAACGGAGCCCTAAGCCCTTATAGGGAGAAAATAAGTAGGATGGGTGGTCCTCATGCACATGGGCGTGCAGCACAAGCGCATCCCTCCCACCGGGAAGATCGCACATATTTAATTTTATTGTTGTAGTCGTTTTACAAAAAGTTGCATAAAATTCCTTTTATACATTTCCGTTGTAAATAAAATTCTTGCGAATAGAGTACGGTCTATACAGTACAGTTTCCATACACTGAGTATACTTTTTTATTACTTATTCCTGTTTAATGTTTACTCTACAGAGTGCGTTGTATGAAATTTAGTGCAAAAATGATCAGTGTGTGTGTCTAGCTTTTAGTAGTGCCGCTAACACTTGTTTCTTATTATTTATTGTACTGGTCCATGAATTGTACTGCAGTGCTTTTAAAATAAAAGATTTTTGCGCAGTGTGTGTGTCTGTTGACATTCGAAAAAATAATGTTTAGTTTAGAGTCGAAATCAACCCGTATTATAATGAATAATGATAACACTACAGCAGACTTTACAAAAAGTTGACAAATAGACGACATATTACTTTTGTTTTTTTTTTTTTGCCTTTGTCAACTTTATCCGTATAGTAGATAAGCCGTTTCACTAGGCCTCACTAGACAAAAAAACTATAAAAAAAACCTTTTTCTAACATAAATAGCTTAAAAGTAACTAACTCAATGGCTATAGGTATTAAATTGAATAAAAAAAATCGAATTCGACTCATAGTTCCATAGATCAGACGTTTCAAACAAACAAACAATCTGTTAAGCCTTATTATAATACAATACAATCTGTTGTCCGCACTCCGCAGCTTTAAGCCCTCGTTAAAATAGATTTACAGTCGAATTCGTACCGATGATTATTAAAAATACGTTTTTAATCTGTGTTGTGTGTTGTGTGTGTGTGTGTGTGTGTGTGTGTGTGTGGGTGTGTGTGTGGGTGTGTGTGTGGGTGGGTGGGTGTGTGGGTGGGTGTGTGTGTGTGTGGGTGTGTGTGTGTGTGTGTGTGTGTTTTAAGAGTAGATCAATTTCTATATTTTGGATATAGGAACACTGGCAGATATAACTTTATTATTAGTGAATATTATAGATGATCTAAAGTGATCTAGTCTATTTGCCAATTAAAATATACCTGAGCGATGTCCTTCCTCGTGCAGCAGAAGTTGATGAATGTGACGTTGACGAAGTCGGCGCCGTAGCACACCGTAACGGTCTTCTCCTCTAATGACCCCGACGACCCGAACAGAACCACGTTCCTTATTTTTGGATCCTGTCAACAAAAAAAATGATATTTTTTATCGATCGAGGGAGCAACGACAGTCTCTTCACCCGCTAAGTGGTAACACCATTCATCACACCCGTTACACCAGAGGATTTGCAGAGGTGTTGCCTTAAATAATATATTGAAGTCAGGCCTATAATCTACGTAATAGAACCAAACTCGGAGATATTGATTTTCATTAACAATGCCGTTTATAAATTTTTTACAGTGCCGACATTTAGGATACTTTAACGATAAGTCAACCATATTGACGAAGTTGTCGTGAATAATTAATTAATTATCCAAGTTTGCAGCGCTTATGTCTATATAAAATCTTTATCACTAGAGGGACCTATGTCCAACAGTGTTTTTTTTATGTTAGTTGGATAGACAAAATGGCAGACGTGCCACCTGATGGTAAGTGTTCGACGTCGCCCTTGAACATAAACTAGTTTACTTGGAACGAGCCCAGGCAACTCATTTATGTGTTGCCTATCCAGAGACATATAAGATGTTAAGTCTCGGTGCCAGTAATTACACTGCCTGTCTTGCTCTTCTCTCCGAAACACAGCAAAGCTGTTTCACGGGAGAAACAAGCAAGATGGTGGTACCCATGCAGCCGGGAGCGCGGTACAACCCTCCCACAGGTAATTCATCGTAGAACGAAGTCGCTTCGCCCTGAAAAAGACATGTGGGTAACTTGGTACAAGATAATAATAGTTATGGTAGATTTTACGTAATATAAACATGAAACTTTAATATTATTGTATTTTTTGTAATTTATATTATTTTGTAACGTGGGAAAAATAATAGTGAATTTCTGGGTGTATTTCCTTCTGATTTGATATTATAGCGAGCATACTCTGTACAGTAGCTGGGAGTCCATCAAGACAACAAGTAGGACAAACAAACCCACTCACACAACATAAATAGCACTATTCTCTCGTCTAACCTCCCACCCCTTTACCGCCACCGCCACCGCCACGGCCAGTTTGCTGTCTCGCAGGATATTGAATTAGACATTAAAACAACTTCTACTGAGGGAACTCCGCTCGGAAATATCTTTAAGACGATTCCGACAAGTTAGGCGACGAATATAATTTGTGACTTGATAAAACGGGGATATTTATGTCAGGTTCTGAGTGTCTGGTGAGAGCAGTGCCAAACTGCCTAACAAGCAGAGAAGTGCGTGTCTGACCCAATGCGTTGCAAAAACTATTTTTTATACATATTTATACACAGATATTTGAAATAAGTAATATTTCTATGTATTTATATATACATAATTATATATACCTAACTTTACTTTTTGATAAGAATGGCGTAGTGCAGTTAACGATCCCCACTATGGTTCAAGCCCTGACCCTGTAGCCTGTAGCCTAGGCCCTGGGGTGAGCCCAGCGCCTTGGGCGAAGCTAATTGAGCCAGGGGGGCTCTTTGTACCCCTCTTATAAGGAGAGGAAACAAAAGAGCAGGGGGCAAGGGGTGAGGACGGGAACCTCACCCCATTGTACTGTCCCTTGGGGAACTGACTAGCCGTCGAGGTGCCCTGTTTGCTCATTAGATACAGGGCACCTCACCAATGGCGGCATTGGCGGCACTCGCCTTGTTTTAGTAGATAGAGCTGCGTCCACTTAGCAGCTTTCTGACGCAGCGAGTCCCACATTCCCACGTGGGGAGACCCACTCCCCCGCGGGATGCTTCAGAGCATTTCCCGGCGTTAAAAAAAGAAAAAAAGTTCAGTTAACGATTGAGACGCGTGGAAAAGAGAGAGAGAAAGACCTTTGCCCAACAGTGGGATAAAACTATCTATTAATTAGCTTTTTTCTTATTATGTTGCAATCTTGTTTTTTTTAAATGTTAGTAGGATAGGCAAACTGGCAAACGTACCACCTGATGGTAAGTGGTCGACGTCGCCCATGAACATAAACTAGTTTACCTGGAACGAGCCCAGGCAACTTATTTATGTGTTGCCTATCCTGAGACATAAGATGTTAAGTCTCGGTGCCAGTAATTACTAATTACAGTTAGATGGTGGTACCCATGCAGCCCGGAGCGCGGCACAGCACTTCCTTCCTACCGGTGTTTGTTGCCTACAATTCCATGTCAATGAGTTATGAGACCTACTAGGTATTAATTTCAGATATAGACGAATGCTGCAAGAGTTTCGTTCTCTCATTTTGAGACAACATTTATATAAATTTTAGAAGAACATGCCGACCAAGGTCTATCTCTACAGACTTGAGTCAAAAATTAGTAACGCTACGATGTGCTGTACAGCATCAATATTAGCTAATGATGAAAAGACGACTATAATATTCCGTTGTTCTACCTAAGTAGTCATCCTTAAAATGTCTTAAAGTATATAATATTAGCGGAGGTAACATCGCCGTGTGCCAGCGAGCTGATAGAAAATTACTCGTAGGAAGATTAAATACGCTGACAAGACTCGTCGATCGCTGTAATATGGGAGAAGCTCTAAGTACAGACGGTCCATAGTTGTGCGTTGCTCACATAAGTTTAACATGAGACTTTGAGCAATATTGATATCAGCAACCTATTAATTTAAACCTAATTGGATGCAAGTAACGGAGGATCGTCCGTCTTGGCGTTTATTTAAAGTGCCTTCGGCCATTTTCTGTGTAGATTACTTCAATTACAATTACCAAAGCGATCTACACGTAATATGAAGGGAATCCTCGGGATGGGTTTACACGGATTTGTCGGGACGCTAGCCAGCCCGGGAAATACCCGGGCAAGATTAATACACCATCCGGGTTTTAAAGTAAGAACAGACTACTTGAAAACAGAAAAAAGATCGCAAGCCGGATAAGTACGAAATCCCGGGTTTAAATCGCTTTGTACGGGATTTATGAATGCGCTAGTTTGTTCTGATTGATATCAGTATATCAAAGTATAAACCTCGTTAAAAAGTTCAAACAAGCTAGTATTATCTTCGACTCATAGCTATTCACTTTAAAACCAAACTGACCAATTTTCGCAGGCCCATCCCCATCTAGTCAGTCGGTAGCTGTCTAAGTCTAATACTTAAAACGCTTTAGTCAAAGTAAAACCTTATTTTTTTATACGTGGAATTCGAGGTACCTACAGCCTTAAAGACATACTTAAAGAACAGGGTGTAGTCAGTTGAAATGACTCAATTGACGCTGAAAATAATTTCAGAAACCTTTCAATGGGGTTTTGACACAAAATTTCATCCAAATCGGTCCAGCTGTTTAGGAGTTAGGTGACGAAAACACGTACTTGTATTAATATTTATTTATTTAATATGAATGCATGAATCATTTTACCGGTCTAGCAAAAATTTTGTATTATAAAAATGGGTTGATAAATAAAATGTTTATCAATAAAATATCATGCTATTTTAAATTTAATGTTTGTATTATATGAAGAAGATCTATTGAATTTAAATTAAATGGCTCTATTGAATTATGTCTCAAATTTCAATTCTTTTCAATTTTACAAGAAAACTAAGCGAAGAGAATAAATCTCTTCGCTTAGTTTTCTTGTTCGTGAAGCTTTAAGCCCATATCGATAAGTACTATCGATACGGTCTACACCTCCACATGAGTCAAAGGAAGAAGATGATATATTTTTTTGATGGCGTAAGGATGCAAATAGAATACAGTGAGCAGTTGAACGCGTTGACGTTGATATATGAACGAACGAAATGATGAAGTGACCTTACCGACGTTGCCATTTGAAATATTAACAACTTACATTAGTTGTAATAAGTTTTAATTTTGAATGTCAGTAAATAACTTATGCGCCTGGATCAATCGTCTTGACGTTTATTGAGGGAGGCCTATGTTCAGCAGTGGACGGATAGAGGCTGATTATGATGATGATCAAACCATAATCTTCCATGGTAGGTTGATTCTACCAAAAACAAGCGATAAAAATTGAATAACAAAATGGAAGCACCATTCTAGATCGTTCCATTTAAAGTAGATTTGATATAAATCGTACGTGCTCAAGAATTAAAATGTACGCTTCGAGCGCGCTTTGGTGTGATTCTGTTACCCCGATCCATACTAGAGCCGTTACACGAGAATTTCCTTTAAAAGCAACGCTCGTTTTCAGGGCACCAATGCATTACTAATGCGCGAAGATACATACTCCAATAAAGCCTTACTAAACTCTTTATAGAGCTTATTGTAACTCGTGATGATTGATACTAGTTTAATTTAAACCGAACTTAAAATTGAAACATATTAGAAACTCGTAAAATAACTATTCAGATTTCCGAAGAGGGTGTGTATGTACGCTTGTATTTTCACATCATAATAAAAATAATACCTTATGTGTTATAAAAAGCCTACAACTTTTAATTAAGAATAATGAATTCTTTATTAAGAATGTATCAAAATAACAGCTTGATAATATATGAAAATTGAAAGACCCAGAACAATAATACAGTCCCCAGAAGGGCTCCCTGTGGGACCCCGCATAAATCAAGAACACCGCGGGCGCAACTAGTTTCTATATAAATTAGCACAATTTAATGAACCGTTATAAATCATCAACAGACCACAGGTTACACGGCAAATAATTATACTACAAGTTCGCGGCAGTACATAAATCATATTTTAATATCCTAGGATAACACGGGGACGGAACTTGCTAAATAATATAAGCACAATGTCCTTTATGGGACCAGCTTCAAATGAGAGTCCCCAGAATAAACCACCGAGGTCCGACCCTTGACTTAAATGTTTCCTAAAATTATTAACCACAGACCACAGTACATTTTTATTTGTCAAGGTAAATTAAAAGTTTAATAATTTCAAAAGATTATGAAATATTGTTTCAATAAACTAGCTGTTCAAAGCAGATTCGTCCTCTTGGGCGCTATTGTTAATTAAAACATATTTTTTGTTGATTTTTAACATTTTTTGGACTTGGAAACGAAAAAGAAAATGCCTGAACCATTCGGGCGTTTTCTTTTTCTTTTTAGGGTCCCGTACCCAAAGGATGCCAAATTGGACCCTATTACTAAGCCCCCGTTGACTGTCAGTCCGTCAGTCACCAGGCTTTATCTCATGAACCGTGATAGATAGGCAGTTGAAATTTAGTACACTTTAAGGCAGGCTCCCATACAACAAACGTAATTTTTATAGTGTATTATGTTGTATAGATAAGATGGTACGGCTTTATACGCGAGTCCGACTCGCACTTGGCCGGTTTTTTGTAAGTGTTATAGATCATATATATAATAGGTATAGTTTAGTAAGCCCATGACAGTTGAGGCCTCAAATTGTGTCACCTCTGGCTCAATAGCGCAAAATTTTGGACCAAAAACGTTTTGTGGTACTAAGATGCTTAACTGTGTCAGTATTACTTGCCCCGAAGAAGCTAGTATAAGTGTAAGCTTGGATAAATATTTCAATAATGCTTTCTGGGAATTCAAACAAGGAGATAACCAGCATATTTGAATTTTGCTAGCTCTGAGGGTTAAATATAATTTTGAGAACCCTGAGTCTTTAGGATGCCTGTCCTGAAAACGTGAGAAACACGAGTGTCATTCTATGTTAAATCAAAGGAAGGCTTAATTAAAACCTGCTATATTGCCACTCGCTTTGATATCGCAATACCATTATATAAACTTCACCGTCCGCGTCAGCCTGGCTTCAGCACTTTGGAGTTTTATTTACTTAACGAAATATCTCGACCGCGGATACTTCAACAAGTCCGAAGCGAGATACCGCGCAATTAGAGCCGGCCACTCGAACAAACAGAACTCTCCAACTGACATTGTGACGAGCTATCGGAAACGGGAAATACTACGGATGCTTCTGCTAAACTTGGCTCTCATTTAAATAAGGCAATCAATATTCTTCTCACCGTCTTTGCTAACAACACTTATATAATCATCTTCATTATCAACATTATTATCTTCATCGAGATCATCATTATCATTTTTATGATTATTCTTATTTTCGTCCCGTTTAATATATTCCAATGTATTCACAGAGGAGTCTCGGCTATTTGTTCAGGATTATTTGCCTCATTCCTCCATTAAGTGATACTTTACAATTAACCTTTTGCATTTTTAATTTCATTAACCCCACTAATCGGCTTTATCAAGAATCCTGACACCTAATTAAAAACGGGTACGAAAATACGTAGAGAGAATAGTAGGACTTCTAAGGACTCGTTTATGACGTTCAAATGCCTAAACTAGGGCGTAGCGTCTTGAACAGTGAAGATCGTGGTCTCTTATTTATATAGTTGTTATTATAATAATAATAAAAACAAAATATGTAGTTGTTATTATTATTTACTTATTCTGAGTACCTCGATATGAAAAAAAATGTCAAACAATATAAATGTCAAATTATGTTTTCTTAGATTCTTCCTTATTAGACTGAAGAATTTTAACTTGCAGCCTAGTAGTCGGAAACCTAACAATCTGGCTGAGCATATGTCTATAGACGAGCTAAGAAGAAAAGAGAAAATCGTCTCTACACGGGTACCTAGTACGAATGTAAATAAAACAAAAAAAAATGTTGATTATGATCCACAATTCATTGTAATATGTACTTTATGTGGTCTTTTATCACGGTTTAATAAGATAATTAGATATGCAGTGCATATATAAGTATAATCACAGTGAAATTATTCTTTAATAGTTTAGGCTGTACATTGTGTTTTACATTTATTACTTAAAACAAATACCTGGGAACTAAGTATAGTGATAAAATAGAAAATAAAGCAAAACATAATAAATCGATCATTTGTTTTAAAATCAAAAACATATTATATTTATAAAAGATTCTCAGATTCTCAAGAACATCAGCCTATTTTACGTTAATTAGAGTGGTAAAAATTACGTACAATTAAAACTAAAACTGAACGAAATTAAATCAATCTGAAAATACAACCCAAAGTCTAAACAATTAAATTGAACAAAACCTAAGTAAACTAAATCTGAAATTAATTGTATGAAATTAAGATAATAACCCGCCAAGTTTCGTTAATTACTTTATTACTTGAGGTATGATTCCATGTATATGTATTGTATATTTAAAATATTTTGTCTATTCATTCATAGAAAAAGAAACAGTTAATCGCTGGTACCCTCTTCGCATACTCGAATACGACAGATACGGCTGAAAATCTAAGTGAACTTAGATTTTTAATGAATGTCCGTACTAATAATTAATTATTTATTATTATAATACCTTAGCATTTCGGTTATAATTTAAGCGTAAAAAGGTAACAACTAACACGCAGACAGATAGAAGAGTGTCGACGGCTGCCTAAATTTTAACTCGTGTCCCGGTGAAAGATCCTCGGACGGTGCAGTGGAACAAATGGCGCAAGGCGCGAAATACTGTCTCGCCACAGTCTGATTTTAACCTGGGATTTCTGAAAGAGGAATACCTATAGACACTTCTATAGACCCCAAATTAATCCTAGAGCAAGCTGGTTTCGGACCCGCTAAGTCTTGTGCCAACCAGACCCTTAATCTTGTGCAACATACCGAGGATAACCATACAACCATATCGAGGATGGGCTGCAGAAGCGTATTGTGACAGGAGCAGTGTTGATTGACCTGTCTGCGGGCTATGACACAGTGAACCTGAGACGGATATCGTGGAACTTAAACTTAAAACTAAACTTCCGTCAGCAACATTAATTTATATATTGCGGTCAAGTTTACACCATTTCACCAGCCCCTTTTTACATCATGCTATTCTACGCAGCTTGTATTGTAATGTAAATTACACAATATGAGCTAAGTAATAAGTTAGTATATACAGATAAATTACAACGATACATAAATCTTAAACACACACGTACCAAGACACTTCGTTATAAATTATACAAGTTATTAGTAATCCAGCGGGTGAGATGACAGTGTCAGCTGTAATGGCTGGGTGGTGATTTAATGTCGTTATTGAGATACACGTGCTTAGTTAACTCTAACAGAATATTTTAACTTCTAACTGGTATCTGCGTTTTTACCCGCCTAAAAGTTAAAAATTAAAACTTTCATTTAAAATAATAATAGCCTCTTCTGATAAATAAGTTTTCTTAACTTATTAGTAGAGCTTCATATAGAGCGCAATTATAGTTTTTTTTTTGGTGTTGATTAACCTCGAAGTAGGAGGTCGAGATTCGAATCTGATCCTTGGGACACCAATATTTTTTTCTCACATGATAATGCGCCGCTCACCGGTGAATGAAAACGTTATAAAACTTGCATCTTCATCCAATATTGAGCTAAAACTGCTAAAATGCTCATACTATGGCCTAACATCCTCTGGCTTGATTTCTACGATACCCGTGCCCAGTATTGGGACGCACAAGGGTCGTTTTTGCTATATTTTTATAACCATACTTACTTTGACGGCGAGTCTATGGCTCGCCATTGCTAGACTTTCCCATAAAGCTTTTACCATAAAAGCCGCACCAGCGATCAGAGGCCCTATAGCACTTCCATCCAACCGGCAATACCATCAAAGTGTTATAGCCCTCACAGGGGCGTGATGGTGCGGATAAGTACAGTCGCCGGCAATTACGTGTATGTATTGATTGATTTTCAAAATGTTCTCCCAGTAATAAGAATGAGACAATATTTTTGGGTTAAGTTAGGGCAATAAGCACTAACGTGATACTATTAATGAATCGAAACTATGGTTACATTACATACACAAAAACTATGGTTTAATTGATGATGTTCACGAAATACATTTTTGGAAATTTTACAACGTAGTCATGTTTGGAAAACTTGTAATATGTATATTAATGCAGGCGACTGTAAATATTCGAACCGTCTCATTAATCACCCTCACCTGACAGACGTTTGATGAGACTAAACGGTAATTAACATTACACCAAATGAATATACTTTTTTGCCAATTTAATTACACTATCACTCGTAATCCGCGAATTTTTAACATTGTTTCAAGCGTTACTAAAACATTAAAAATTGCATCGAAACAATGGGACAGAATTTCCAAAAACTCTTTGTCTTTAGGACTGTACAATTTGCAAAATTTATCATCTGAAACCAGTCAAAATTAAATTAAATTAAGCCTTTTTAGGTGAATCAATCCAGTGCCCTGTTGCTGACAGATCCGGGGCACCTCAATTATACTGCTCGATGGCATGTACGGGGTCGTTAGTGGGCATAGTAGGTAGGGGTTTACCACACGAACGCAGTCAGTCAAAACTCAAGCCCAGCTACTAGATTCCACCTGGTTACGTAACATTTTTTTTCCACGGAAACAAAAATAAGGTGCAACAATTCAATAAGATTATTTAAAATTTATTTATAAACTAAGTTCATTAATTCCGAATAATTTGATTTGAGATGAATTCTCAAATCAAATTATTCGGAATTACAAAATCTTAAAAATTTTCGCTACAATGTACCATTACAGCAATAAGTTAGCAACAACAATCGTATTTGAACAAACTGCTAAAACATCATGCACGTAAACTGCCAGACATAACACAAACACGCGGCGTAAATGAAAGACGGATCCGAAACAAAAGAAAAAAAAGAGGAAATGAAAATGATTTTAATGTCTAGAAACGTAATCACTAGAGTTATGCGAGCGACGGTATTATTACAACTACAAATAAAATCGTTGTACAGTCCACGTTTGTAACGCATCAAATTTTACACTAGTGTATTATTAACAGAAGATATTTTAATTGCATGACCATTGGTTTTTCCATGATATGTGATTCGTTGTTTTGTTGCAATGTTTGAAATATGAAAAAACTTTCTGGCACTTCAAATTTGTAAGTTGTTTTATTTTTTATTTGATGACATTTGCTTTCAACTTTCAGTTAGCGTCGGCCGTGAACACAAACAAATTCGTCAGGGACAAGCCCTATCAACTCATCCATGTATAGTCTATCCTGAAACATAAGATACTGTCTGTCTTGCTCATCTTTTCAAAACACAACCAGGCTGTTTCAAGGGAGAAAAACGCAATATTGTGGTACTTATGCAAAATTTGTGTTACATTAACACCATTTCTTCCTTGTCACAACTTTTACGAGTTTTATCTTACAGTGATTAGTACTTGTGCTTTCTTTCATATGTAGGAAGTTATACAGATAAGATATTTTCAAGATAGCAATAACTATGATATGATGTAAGCGATTTACATAATGCGGCGTCCCTTTAAAGTAGCTGTTTAGTCATATCAATAAACAGACAACTGTGAAGCGACTTCGGATATTAGCCGGTTGGGTAAAACAGATGTCGGTTCTTGGTAGAACCAAATTAATATTCTGTCAGCCAAGAGATAGGCCAACTTATTTACCAGGGCCAGGCCAGACTTATCTGCCCCCTGACTGCTGGAAGCTCTCTCAGTGGTTAAGGAATAGAACCTGTTTCCCACTGATTCCTACATTGAGTCTGGTGGTGTTCGTTAATGCATTTTCCCGCGTTGAAAAAGACCGACATATCTTATAAGTATAATGTCTTTGCAGAGGTTCTCAGGAAAATAAGACCTTGTATCATTTTAATTATGTTCCATCTAAGACTGGAAACTGCTAATCTAACCTAACCGCCCTAAACACCCTGTACGATACTTGCAGCTTTTGGTATTTAAGAATAATTACAAGATGACATAGAATAGATGATAATATACACACGTTTAATGGCGACAAAAACGAAGTAAGCATAAAAAATATAAATTGTATAAAAGCATCATTCCATTTGTTTGACGTGGGCGTGTGCAGTGTGCAGATATAGTTAGCGGGGCGGATATTAATGATCATATAATAAAACCGCACACCCAGCCGTTAGACAATACCGGAGGAAATCACTAGGGATGGAACACTTCGCGTATCACTCGATAAATTACCGATGATACAATCGCGATGTCATGCCAGTGATTTCTATCATGTATTATCACGTGGAAGTGATTTACTCTTGCGAAAACCCAACTACACTAAAAATTAGGGCTGTCACATTCTAAGCAATACATAAAACAGTAATTATTAGTCAATACCAAAGAAAATTGAGGATGAACCATTTCGCGTATCCCTCTATAAATTGCTGTACATACAATCGCATTGTCACCGCAGTGATTTTTGTAGTGAAATATCACGTAGGACTAATTTATCCTTACTAGAGCTTTGCAACGCTCAATGCAGCGTTGTTACATTCTGAGCAACATTTAAAAAAGCAAATAAAAAAGTGCGTGCGTACAAAGTACACATGTCAGAAGTGAAACTTATTTGGCAAACTAATTTTTAAATCTCATTTATATTTATACTAATTTAAAGCTTTATGTTTCCGAGACTTGCGATGCGACGTTCGCTCTATGTCACTCTCTCTCTCTCTCGGTTTTTCTAACTCGCTCGCTCCCTGCTCTCACTCCATGGCTATGTGCTTCATGCTACGTTCGCCCTTTCTCACTCTCTCTCTCTCTCTCTCAATCGGTCTCAATCACTCTCTCCCTCTTCTTGGGCAAAAACGTTTCGTTTCATCCGTAAAAAAAAATTACCCTCATGTGTGCAAAGAAGTTTCACTTCAAAAATCCCAGCCAAGTTACACATAAAAAAATACGAGAGCAACTGAACTATATTACGACTGATCATAAAAACTACCACATTCGTGATTTATTTCTTATAATATAACATGATGTGACAACGGTTTCTCTGCGGTCTTTGCTGGAAATGCTTATATCTAGCGGTGGATAGAAAAAGCTTGATGAATAATTTCCATCACTAGACACGACTCGCTGGATAAAGCTTCTTATGGTACACAAGCACATTTATAACGATTCCAATATTCATTTTATGCAATGCATTCAAGTTTTCATATACGCTTTTTCCTTTGTTCGTGAACTTTTATGTGTGTAAATGACAAAACTACGTTTCGCGTATAAAACTACGTTACGTGATCACGGATTAAAATTTCATAAATAATAAAAATAAATACTATTCTTTTATAAATATTTGACGAATACAGTTGCAAAAGTTAGCGTAGTGTTTTTTTACCTGACTGAGGCCGAAAAGTTGTTTTCTGTCATTAGTGATTAAATACTCGTGCCTCGTTTATGTTTTACTATCAGGTTGCATGTCTACATGTTAAACTATTCAACAAATACAAGAAAAGAATAGATAGTCGATAGATTAGAGCATCACATACGATGATGTGGGTAAGATGCTTCGTATCTGTCCACTTCCATCCCCAACCAATGTTGACCAACCCAAATAGCTCAAACACTTAGGTACATCAACAACAATCATTTCTAAGAATGTAAGAGGTGATATCCTTGAGAGAAAGCTACGCATATGCTATTGTTTCCACGCAAGATCTGAAACTTTGATGGGCACAACAAGAAAGCTGTGTATGGATGTTAAAGCTCCTGCAGAGGTCGATAATTCATTCAAAGATCAACATTTGCCCTACACCCTAGGGCCTAGACGATATAAATAAAGTGGCTATTATGTCGTATTTCTCATTTTCTTTGTCATATATAGTGTCATAAGGGTGTAAACAAAAGATATTAAAAAAACGTGTGGCACTCGGGGACTGCCGCGGTAAAGCTATTGCATAGCATTTTTTATCAACTTATGCAATTATAATAATTTAATTATGATCGCTCTCCTTTCTATTTAAGCTCCGTGACACACGCATAAAAATTTGACAACTATTATATTTTTCATTATTTAAATTTTTTTAATCTAAACTACGCCATTATCCGAATATTGTGGATATATGTTGTCGATTCGAAAGATTTATTTAAATACGTTAATTTGAGAGGAGAATTTACCGTATCCCACACCTATATACTTTTTCTACAGCTGCTTACTTATTCGTCCGATTTCGGAGCAGCTCGTCTCTTGTCGGGTGTTAGGTTTTTTTCGTTACGGAATTTCTTGATTCGGTCGCCGCGCTCAAGGCCCGCGGTAAAAGCTATGCAATAGCTTAAAATATTTATACTATACGTTTTTTTTATGTATCGGTGGGAGGGTTACGCTCTACAGCGCTACCGGTGGTGTACGAGGGCGGCACTGAAAATTTCGGGAATCAAGGAAGTGAGTGACACTACATTACTATTTAAAAATGTATTTATTGCTTTTCGAAGTATTCTCCGCGAATTTTTACACATTTTTCCATACGATGGAACCAATCATTGAAGCAACCATTCCATTCGGAAGTTGGGGTCTCCTAAATGGCCGTTTTGTAGGCGTCCAGAGCTACTTCAGGCGATGAAAATCTCTGACCACGCAATTTATTCTTTATTTTAGGGAAAGTATAGAAATCATTAGGGCTTAGGTCGGGGCTGTACAGCGGATGGTCTAATAATTCTATGTTTTCTTGCTCTAAAAACTCTTTTGTTCTGTGCGCGGTGTGAGAGCTCGCATTGTCGTGATGGAGGATGATGCGGCGGTTGCAGTTCTCTTTACGTAGTTCAGAAACGACCTGTGGCAAACAAATACTAGCATACCGTTCTGTATTAACCGTTCTTTGTCCCTCAAGAGGAATAGTCGCAACATGACCGGTTTTGGAGACAAACATGGCCACCATTTTTTTGCAACACTCCGTGAACGAATAATTTTTGTTGGCTTTAACTCATTTTCGAACACCCAAACTCGTGAATTTCCTGCCTGAATTTCGCGGTATGTCACATGTCGATCTTCCTCAATCAGCTTACGCACAGCATCAACGTTTTCTTGGGTGACTGCAGTTTTTGGACGACCTTGACGGGGATCATCACTGAGCTTGACACGTCCACGTTGAAATTCAGCAAACCAGCGATAAATTGTGGTTTTGGATGGGGCTTCATCACCAAATGCAGAAATCATCCGGTCAACACACTGTTTTTGTGTTAAACCACTTCGAAAGTCATAATAAATCATCGCTTTAGAATTTTCTCGAGTCAATTCCATTTTCTCAACGACTTAACAAGTTTGACAAGACCTTGTGACAAGACCGAGAATCTTTTTTTAAATAAATAAATGGTATTCGATTTTTTATACCAAGGAGTTTTCAATTAAAAAGATTTTAATATGACAGGAACAGTGGAAATATTCCATTCCCGATACTTTTAGTGCAGCCTATGTACCGAACAAGCAGTATAATTACTGGCACACAGACTTATTAAGATCCTTCGTCAGGATAGGCAACACTTGAATGAGTTGCCTGAACGAGTTCGGCTTACCATCAAGTGGCACGTTTGCCAGTTTGCCTATCTAAGTAACATAAAAAAAATTAAGTATCTTTTTGCAACTCTTCTTCACATGAACTCTAACGATGCCACATCTCACTTGCCTTTAAGCTTGCTTAAAATAATACATTGTATAGCATAGATCATATTATTATATATTATGTATAGTATATGTCACAATATACTTATACATTTGTGTTGTCATATACTGGAGACCGGGCATCAGTCCTGCACACAACAACAGCGTCACATTTCGAGTCCAAAACTATCCTCTCAAGTTGAAGCAACACACAAAATTTTAATAATCACATTTATTAGAGTTTAGGAGTTCATCGCGTACAAACAGCAAATTTTGATAAAATAAGATTAACAGTTAAATTACAGGTATAATCATCATCGGCCTTTATCCGTCCACTGCTAAAAAATAATGCTATTAATTAAGAGCTCCTTCAATGAACACCAAGACGGCCGCTTCCTTGCCACCCGAGATCGCTTCCTATCATAGGTATAACAATTTACAATAATAATATTATTTATATCATAATTATCAACCTTCTTCCGGGGCTACTACTGGGGGTAGGCCTCATTTAATGAACGCCAATACGGCCAGTATGATAATGAAAACGAGTTAAATATTCTATAAAGTAAGTAACCCTCTTAATATGTACGTGTCCCTAACGTATAAAAACTGTTTCTGGTACGGGAGACGGTACCAATATAAACTAACCTTTATCACTTTTAGAATAGAATTCAGGTCAAAAATATATTTATCAGCTCATAATGTATACAATATAATATGAGATTTTTATCGCATTATTTATATACCAAGATAAAGTATTTTTTAAAACAATACATATTACTTACTTGTAACTAGGTCTCATAGTGACACGAAAGAGTTTCATGTAAAAGTTAAAGCTAGTGCTTTGATGGAACAAAGAAAAATGGGCGAAGATTGATAGAAGTGGACATGAGAGTGAGGCAGCAGTTCTGTAAATGGTTTCAGGATTTCAATCCTGATGCATTCAATTTTCGTATCTACAAATATCGGGTAAAATCTTTTTCCAATTGATTTGTTATTTTAAAATACAACATACTACAGGTAAAGGAAAACATGAAGAACACTTGATTGACTGACGCGATAGATGAGCTATGGGCTATGGCCGATGAACTTCCTCGACTAATTTCGAGAAGAATATCCGTTGCGTACAACTGTCGAGTTTTATGAAACCATGGTCTAAAACTATCCAACTAAAAAAAACTATCCATAACGTCGATAATGTATATATTAAAAGTTGTTTTATTATAACAATATCAAATTTTGTGCCATGCTGCCAAATTGCCAAATTGGGCCGGCATGACCGGGGTGGTACCTCTCACTCACATTACACCGGCGTCAAGTAACAGTTATGTTGTCGCGTTTCGTGCGGTTTGTGAGTTTCCAGTGGCCCATTGGGAGGGATAGGGAAAAGGAGGGCAACGCATCTGCATAATCTCTGGTTGTGCGGATGTGTATGAGCGTCGATAGTCACCAAAAGGCCTCGACTGCTCGTTTGCCCTCCTATGCTATATATAAAAATATCAAGCGCTGTAGAAATCCTCTATTTCAAATCACATTTATCGTCATAATAAAACATTGATATTTGTAACTATTTTTCTATAACAATTATAAGCCGTATATCATCCGGAAGCCGACAGCGTGCAGATAATTTTTCAGCGGGCCACGCGGATGTTTACCAAACATATCGTTTATACTAATATATTGTTGATGGAAATAATTCGTACGCACTATCATATCTTTTTTGCATATTATAACTTTGTGTTAGCTGGCTAGACACTACGAACCGCGCTCATTTGAGACTAATCCTAATTCCTAGCATCTCTATTATCTTTGCCTATCCTGACACGTTCTTGTTATAAGGCAGAAAGAAGTTAGCTATATGAATACGGAAAATACTGATCACGTTGAGAGGTGCTGTTATGACTTATGAGGTAGGGCAGACTAGTCCGTTGTAAGCTCATTTGGCTGGCGTATCTTAACTTACATTGGCAGATGTTGTTTTGCCTTTTTTACAGTTCCGTTCATCAATTTTCTCGCTGTCCGCCCGTCTGTCTGAATTCTTTCTGTAGTTCTGGTATTCCCACTGACATCATCATCATCCTTTATCGGTCCACTGCTGAACATAGGCATTCGCATTAGGTATCCTTCAATGAAAGCCAAGACGACCAATGACAATCCACTGCCATGGAATCATGAAATTTGTTAAGAAGCCAGGTGTTTACATATTTAAAGGAAAAAATCTGGAAACCTTTTATTTGTTGTTACTTCAACGTCAGTTGGATTTGCAAACATCTCATCTCATCAATCATTATAATTATACGTTCGTTATCATTTCACTTTTTTTAATGTTATAAAGAGGCAACCGAGCAGTCGAAGCCTTATGTTGACTACCGACGCCCATACACATCCGCAATTCCGCAAAAGTCGTGCCGGCCCAATTCGGATGCAAAGCAGGATGGCACTACCTCTTACAAAACTTCTTCGCTTTCAAACTTCGCTTTAACACTATTCTCAAGAAATTGAGTGAACATGTATGTAGTCGCGGGTACAGTATAAGTAACAAACTTCTGCTAAGCAAAAAGCTACACAACTTTCGTGGCACGTAATTACTACCCAAACAAAACTTCACGCGATAGTTACTAACTCATAAACAGCTTCGCCCTTTTTGGGGTTCGGTGCTTAAAAAGAGAAATTCACTTCAAAATTAACTGTAACAATATCAACACTAAAACAGTTGAAGTGCTCATGCACACGTGAATTTCGGTGCTTAACAATTCCGAAACTACCCGAGATTAATCTCAATTAGATAAATGTCTAAAAATAAAACAGAACAGTGGTATTTAATACGATTATTAAATCCCGTCAGCAAATTTTCAGTAGAAAATAAGTGGCTGATCACATAATATAATGATAATTATCTGGAGTACGAAATCTGTAGAAAATTCCCATTTTTAGTTATCATGGCCCATATATCATAAAACATGACCATTATCTGGGATCGTTAGGCGCGTATATCGTATAATTATCGTATCGTGAGGCGATACAAATATGAAACGTAGCGAGTGAATTAATTTTTCATTTGCCAAATGGGCGTCACCGTAAGTGTAGTGGCGGCGTCTGTCGGCGTTTATCGATGTCTGTCTGTCTCTGTCGGTGTCTGTCGTTGTCGGTCTGTGACTGTCGGTGTTTGTCAATGTCTGTCGGTGTCTGTCGGCGTCTGTCAATTTAAGGTCAATTTAAGGCCAAACCAAAAAATAACAATCTTAATATTTGATTGTGAAATAATATTTTGTGTTACTTATAAATATCGTGTGTGCCAGTCCTCACCTTAGTTATTTACTTGAGAGGTACTTATTTAAAAACGCTAATATTACAACTTGATACAACCAACCAACAAAATAAAATGAAATGTTTAGAGACCCATGTATCAGGGGGGTCATATGTAAAAATGCACAGAAGAACCGACTTATTATTTATTAAAACCTTATATCCAACAATGAATGCCGATCGATGACAGTCCGTAGAAATAGTCCCCAATCCAAACCAGTGCATGCTAATTTCTACCAAAATAGCACGGACTAACCATGTCGCGACGCTGGCGGGCCAAGAGTATCAGCTTCAAGATAAATTTCTTTCTGTGAAAAGTTCAGTGATGGTACCTATGTTTATGAATTTTGCCGGTGGGAGGGATGCGCTTGTGTTACACGCCCGTCTACAGCTTTGCTGTGCTTGGAAAAGAAATACAGGACAGGCAGTGTAATTACGGGCATTGTCATTTATACTTTAACTGACTGACAAAGAGCTATGTGATCACGTACAGAAATTTGATGTCGGTGATGGTCATCAACAATTACAAAACAGAAGCAGAAACACGGGGTAATTTATAATTATAAGGCTTTTAGTCTAGAGAGTCTTACAACCCCACCTTGGTTCAGGTCTTGACGTGGTGGTAGGGCTCAGTAACCTAGGGCGAAACTAATTGAGACGAGGAGGCTCTTTGTAACCCTCTTATAAGAAGAGGGCTAGAAACAACAGGAGGCAAGAGGCGAGGACGGGAAACTCATCCCATTGTACTGTCCCGACGTTGGGAGGGTTGTTCTGCACCGGTGCCGAACGGGACGGACTAGCGGTCGAGGTGCCCTGTTTGCTCATTAGATCCCGGGCACCTCACCAAAGGCGGCATCGGTAGAACTCGCCGGGTTTTAGTTGGTAGAGCTGCGTTCACTTACCAGCTTTCGGGCGCAGCGAGTCCCACATACCCACATGAGGAGACCCACTCCCCCGCGGGATGCCTCAGAGAATTTCCCGGCGTTAAAGATAAAAAAAGGATGGGAAATACGTGAATGAGTTTTGCCTGGGCTAGTTTTAGGTTCACTTGGTTATGTTCATGGGTGACGCTGACCACTTACCTTGTGTGCCCGTTTGCCTAGCCAACTTATATAAAAAATATAGCAAGGATTTCCATTGAAATCATCTGTTGAAGAGCGAAATGAACCTCACATTTCAGTGTCCGTGTAATGTTGGCTACATTACGTGGACTCTGAAATGTTAGGCCGGCTCTTCTGTCCCCTCTTCTTATAAGATTTCTTATAAGCTAATTGGCCCGAGGGGGCTCTTTGTACCCCACAAAGAGCCCCCTCGGCCCAATTAGCTTCGCCCAAGGTGTTGGGCTCACCCTAGGTTACTGAGCCCCACCGCCACGACAAGGCCTGAACCATGGTGGGGGCGTATTTCCCATCCTAAGACATAAGATGGTAAGTCTCGGTGTCAGTAATGACTGATGAGACTGCCCGCGCCGCCATTCTTTTCAAAAGATAACAAAGCTTGTTTTACGGAAGAAACAATGGTGGTACCCGTACAGACGGGAGCGCGACACTAGTGCATCCCTCCCACCGGTATGAATCCGTTCAATACGCTAAGCTACGTCAAATTATTTATTTTGGACGTTAACATTATCGTCGTAGAACACTAAATCAAACATACTGACCTAGACTCCTACCATAAATTCCCGACACCGTGATTAATTATCCCATTTCCACGAAAACCGGTAAAAATGACGAATGTCGCTTTTAATTCCGTTGGCAAGTGGTCGCGTCGGTCTTGGCACATGCGGCGAAGCGCGGCTGTCTCGGACCTTCCTCCTTGTATTTCATTTACTAAAAGACTATTAACACGTGCGCTTTTATATTATATTTAAAAGTTACCTGATATCACGTCTTATCTCGCTTGGACTCGGATGTATAATGGAGTATGTAATCGTCATTGTTTAGATATTTATTACAGCACATGGAGCAATATGCATCCAGAACATGATCGTTCTATGAGCAAAATTTCGTAAAAATATGGACAGCTTATACGCGCATGTGAATAAAAAGTTCGTGGAAATATTCCCGAATAGGAACAAACCCGAGGGCAAACGAATATTTAAGATCGCCAATCAACTACACTACGGCAATACTGCTAAGTCTTGGTACTTGTATAAAGAAGATCGTATGTACAAAGTACTTAAATGTAACAGGATTTTTCCGAGAGAGGCTGTCATATAAAGTAGGTAGTTCTACTTAACAATTGAATGCACTCATCTTTAGTGAGACAAATTGAGCCCCGGGCCCGGGTAATCTGTTTAAGTGTCGTATGCGAGGGTTCCTAGTACCGACCGATAACACGGGGACAGTAAGGGCGATTAAGCATTGCATCCGATCCAAGTACTAGAATTCTTTTTAAGTAGTCTTAGAACCATGGATTAGATAAATAAATACTTATTTATCTAATCCGTGCTTAGAACTATTTTTAGGGGAATTTTCACACTATACTCGGTTCCATCATCTGATTTCTCTCTGTCATTCGTGAGTTTCCATTTAGAGATGAGATGAAGAAGACATAATTTTATATGTATGAGCAGAGGGACATAGGGGTAAGAGAATGTTATAAATTCTTATTTTCACGGATTCGGATCGAATGCATTGCGTAAGGACGGATACGATTATGGGTGCGGCTTCTTCGGTCCGTCAAAATCATCTCTGAAATGGTGATTCACGAATGACGAAGAAAAATCGGTAGAAGGAAACGGATCTAGTACGTAAGCTATCACACAAATTGTTCTACGAATACTTCGCAACATGTTTCGAAGGACTCTGATCGGATACAGTGCGAAACCGCCCTAACGTCGACGGTATAATTCACTTTGCTCCTGCCAAACTGTGCGGTTCACTTGAGTACGAACCACCATCATCATTATCGTCTAATATCTCTTCTTTGTGAGAACGCCAACTGTATTAACGAGCTGGACAAAAGCTTCGATCTTTCGTTCTCCCAAACCATTATCTCAGTAGACTCCTTGACACTCTTTTCTTTGACCTTGGCGTTGCTAGTCCTATTTAGTCAGTGAGCAGAATTCAGATGTACCCATCTATTTCGTGTTACGTAAAGCCAGCCTCTTTGAAGCTTATAGCTGTGTACTTACATCAATTCCTGCCGATTCTAATTTTACCTAGACCTAAAGATACAATGGGCAAAACTCAAAGTTAAAAGTACGTTACGTAAGTTACAGAACCAGTCAAAGACGAAAACGCGATAAAATGATAACCAAGGTGATCCACAAATATAGTTAGGTATAGGCCGGTAGGACCTAGTCTAAGCCAAATAAAAGAGTCTAAAGATCAAAGGCTATGTCATAAAACAATCGCCGTACCTTGACCGAATGCGAAATAAGTCAAATTTGAATACCCCAGTCCCTCCGGTGCAATCGATGTTAGAGAGAATACTAAATGTAGACGGTACAGATTTGTTTAAGAAAATACTCGTTCTAGACGGGATCGAGGGAGACAAAAATCGCTTCTTATTCATGAAACATTTCTGCTTATTTAATATTATACAAATATATACGATACAATTTTTATCTTTACCAATTTATCTGTTTAGAAAATTGTATACATTTTAGATGTATTCGTTACGTTCTATCTTATGAATATCGTCAACGTATTGGTACCGTAAAAATAGACGTTTTACTTGGACAACTTCGCACTAAATACTAAAATGCATCTATTCAATTTTAGATGCATGTTATTGATTCATCCAATTTTTTAAGTTATCGGCAAGACATAAAAACCGGTTCATTAAATGAGCCATAAATCGTAAACGCTAGTTTTACTAAAAAGGAAATAAGAGATGCGTATTTTCTCCAATAATGGTTTCCACAACTTTTACCCTAATGCGCTTGAAGCTCCACCTGGATCGGTTAGCATATTGTGATTTTATGCTCAGTAAGTGACCCTTAACATTATTTAAAAAATTTGATCGGAGTGCGAGATTAAATTCTATTTTCACTGTACTAAACATATTTTTCAAATATTAATCCAGCTATTGCGCTTGACAGTACTTTGTAGTATGTACTGTCAAGCACAATACGGCATACCGGTGGTAGGGAAGCGCTGTGCCGCGCTCCCGGCTGCATGGGTACCACCATCTTGCTTGTTTCTCCCGTGAGAGTTGTTTCGGAGAGAAGGGCAAGACAGGCAGTTGCCTGGACTCGTTCCAGGTATACTAGTTTATGTCCATGGGCGACGTCAACCTCTTACCATCAGGTGGTACGTTTGCCAGTTTGCCTATCCAATTAACATTTAAAAAAATGACCCAACTGAGACTGAATTACAAAACAAAGACCTGGCGACGGAACCGTCATCAAATAATAATAATAATATTTTTTCGCTTTCACACCACGTCAATCTGGTCCCGTGGTAAGTTCTGGAAGGACTTGTGTTACGGGTACCAGACAACGGAAATATATTTAATACTTTTATACTATACATATATTTAAGATTTTTGTTATATAATACACATATTTAATACACATCCATAACCCAGGGACACAGAAAATATTTTTGTTCCCTGGCGGGATTCGAACCCGCAACCTCCGGTTTGAACGCCAACGCGGTTACCACTGAGCCACAGAGGTCGTCAAATGATATAAAGGACGAGACTGAAGGATTTTCGTGCTAACAATTACTCATTTTTCAACAAATATTTAAAAGTTATACTTAAAAAAAACAAAAGAGCCCATGACCTAGAAACGGCTGAACCGATTTTGATAAAATATACCCAAGAACCACCGCTGGAAAATCTGCTTTCAAATAAAAAAAAACCGTATCCTAATAGGCTTACGCATTTGAGAACTACGGTGCTACAGACGGACAGGCGTAAAAGTACAACGCGAACAGTTTAATAATGGATGGAAAAATGGGATTTTAATAACTTTTCTGTTAACTGCGGCAGGACGTCTTTCCAAGCGTGCATTTCCGCAAATTCAAGCCTGATTCACAGATTTTTTTATGACACGAATTTTCAGGACTTTCGTAGCTCGAATCTCAAAACACGGATACATAAGAAACAATTGTAAAACCTATTTAGTAACCCACCTAATGGGTCCGGTACTTGACTAAAGTTTAACTTTTAGTTTAATTTAAGCATGGAGAACAATCTCGAAAAAATTTATTCAGCAATTTCAGTGTCTTGTTTCAGTTCGCAAGAGCTAAACTTCGCATAACTACAAGTTCAAAGGATGTCATATCACATACCGTCTTAATTTGCATCCCACGTCAAATCAAAGAAAAAGGTAAGATATTTAAGTCTACGAAAGGTTATTTTTAGTTTAGGAATGTAAGGCAAAAAGAAAGGTGTTTTTTTTTGCGAATGTATCTTTATTACTCAGAAGTTGACACGATAGATAGATAACTGTATAACACAGGGCCGAATGGACGATGGTTTGATGCTTAGTTCTTCTTCTTTTACGTCATTTTCCTTTTGGGGTGGTTTCATTCTTATGCTTCTTAATTTAAATGATCGGACTTTTGTAATCAATATTGTTGTAACTTCACCACCCAGCACCCTTATCACTCGTGTCCCCACTGCTGGATATAAACCTGTTTCTACCCGCTAACCCGCTGGGGCATTGTCATCCCACTTTATATGGTACTTTACACTTGTATATATGGCAGCGGCCAACCAATACCTAACCAGTATAGTGTTGGATGGAATTTGATGCTAGACATTATAGTTGCCAGCTTGTAAAGGAAAAAAAAAGAAAGTGATTTCAGCGTGTTAAGAACAAAGGTTTCCGAAAATTTCCCTCGTTCTCTATTACCCATTTCTACAAATAGACTTGATGCTACTAAAATAAATAGCCTTAATTATAACCTTCATGGTATTCTAATAAAACTTTTTGCTATGTCGAGTTAATCACGCAAAAACGAAAATGAAGATATTTTCGAGGTTCCCATTCTGTTGTATTTGTTATATCGATTACATACATCTCTTTAAGAATGAAAAAATTAAGACTCTTATACAAAATATATTTAGCAACCAGCTGGAATAGACGTTTTCCTTGCACAGACAGCGCCACCTATCGTATCTGAAACTATCATTCTCAAAATGGAATAAACTGCACGCAATATACAAATGTCATTAAAATCAGTCTAGTAGTTTAGGAAATCAACGCGGTCAAACAACGAGATACAATTTTTTTTTATAATTATAAAAAATATAAGGATTAGGACGCTGATTAGGATTCGATTTTTATTGAACTATTTAGTTGTTTAAATTGGATGTGAGCCAGGAAGTATCGGTACACCAGCCGGGTTATAAATACGGGCAAATTATGAACGGACAGAGGCGATTGATAAATAACTAATTATCACACATTAAAAGACCTGTGGTATGCAAATGATACTATTAAATGTTTGGCTTCATCAAATTTTCCGGAAACTTAGTGAGTGATTAACTTATTACTTATAGATTTTTTTTATGTCATAAGAAAGCAACCGAGCAGTCGGAGCCTACTACCGACGCTCAGGGACATCCGCACAAATAAAAATTATGCAGATGCGTTGCCCTCCTTTTCCCTATCCCCTCCAATTAGAAAAACTAATTAACGCAAAATTAACTAATAAACTAACAAATGTATGGAAATGAAATTTTACATCGATAAATCACGTGGTCTTAAATGTCATTTCCATACATTTATTAGTTTTCTACTAGCGTTTACGGTTGTAGAATGGCATCTTGGCTAACCCATCAGCCGCCCCGCCACGCCGCGGCGCACTGAGAGGACGCTTTGGTGAGATGATACGGCTACACACGTTTGTCAAGTTTTGCTTTTATAGATGCTATGTATGTGATTATTTCCACTGCAACCCACGTCACATTGCCTTTTTTTGCAATTGACATTTTAATACTCGTGCGTAGCCTCTGCGTGCACCGCGGTGGAGCCGCGCCTTTACACGTGTTTATAAAACCGACTATTAACTATACTAATATTATAAGAAGGTAATGTTTGTAAGTTTAGTTGTAGGAAGTAAAGTTGGGAACTCCACCACGATTTAGAAATTCCGAATTCCACTACCAGATCACGTCAAAATTACAAATATTCCACATAGCCCCGATGTCCAGAAATCTACGGTATTTCCGAACCGATACGACTTAGGGATCTTCAAGAAAAGAGCATACTCATATCTGAAAGGCCGGCAACGCACCTGCTAATCCACTGGTGTAGCTGGTGTCCATAGATGTCGCTGATCACTTACTACCAGGTGAAACGGCTGTCTGTTTGCGCTGGCTGATGAAAAAATGGCTGATGTAGGTTATAAAAATCATCATCAGTCGGGAGAAGCTGCAGTTAACAGCTAGTATTAAGATACAATTACATATACTATACTAATCGCTGCTCACGACGTCACTCGGTGTGTTGTCAAGACTAAAACTAGCTAACTTTACCGCACCGCGTACACGAGACCATAGCTGCATAGTGACTATATCGTTTTTTTTTCTTTTACGCCGGGAAATGCTCTGAGGCATCCCGCCTGGGGAGTGGGTCTCCCCAGGTGGGTATGTGGGACTCGCTGCGCCCGAAAGATGGTAAATGGACGCAGCTCTACCCACTAAAACCCGGCGAGTGCCACCAGTGCCGCCTTGGTGAGGTGCCCCGGATCTGTTAAGCTAACAGGGCACCTCGACGGCTAGTCAGCCCCGCAAGGGACCGACGCCACCTCCACAGAGGGGTTGCTCCGCACCACAGAACAACCCCTCCCAACGTCGGGACAGTACAATGGGGTAAGGTTCCCATCCTCCCCCCTTGCCCCCTGCTCTTTTGTCCCCTCTTCTTATAAGAGGGGTACAAAGAGCCCCCTCGGCTCGATTAGCTTCGCCCAAGGTGCTGGGCTCACCCTAGGCTACTGAGCCCCACCGCCAAGGCTTGAACCGTGGTGGGCATAGTGACTATATCTTATAATAGTACACTATACTCTACAATATCATCAAAACTGGTTCAAACCAATTGCGATTTTTTTTTTAATATAACAAACCATTTTAAACAAACATTCAACTCAACTACACAAACAAACATGCGCATTCATACAGAAAGAATAAAAATATGTGGGATATCACAAATATTTAAAACAATCAATCTTAACTAAATCGCCCTAAGTCTTGAATAGTATCAATCAACTCATTTATATTGGAACGTCGCGGACGAAACCGGGTGAAACAACCAGTTATAAAACACATCAGAGAATTCTAGCAATTCATTATGAAATTGTTATATTTTAATTTACCAAACAATTAGTGGAGCTAATTGACTAGTTATAATTAATAAAAAACAATCAATTACCGTTTAAAACATTATATTCTCTATATTCAATTTTATTGCATTCTTTTACTAATCGACTTCAAAAAAGAGGAGGTTCTCAATTCATCTGTATGTTTTTTGTATATATTTATACGAATTACCAAACTGCATGCGGTCAACGTAGACCATTAACACAAGGACTATCCGTACCGTCACCGTAGGAAGCAAAGACCTTGCTCTTCGTCGGTCCTTCCACCACCGGTGCCAACATGGTACCAACCATCTTGCTTGTTTCTCCCGTGAAACAGCCTTATGTTTCGGAGAGAAGGGCAAGACAGGCAGTGTTATATCTCAGGATAAGCTACACATCCCCACCATGGTTCAAGCCTTGTCCTGGCGGTGGAGCTTGGGCGAAAGCAATTGAACCGAGGGAGCTGCTCTTTGTACCCCTCTTAAGAGGGGACAAAAGAGCAAAGACAAGGAGCGAGGACGGGAACCTCACCCCATTGTACTGTCTCGACGTTGGGAGGAATTGTTCTGTGGTACGGGACAACCCCTTCGTGGAGGTGGCGTCGGTCCCCTGAGGGACTGACTAGCCGTGGTGCCCTGTTTGCTCATTAGATCCGGGGCACCTCACCAAAGGCGGCATAGGGGGCACTGGCCGGGTTTTAGTAGGTAGAGCTGCGTCCACTTACCAGCTTTCGGGCGCAGCGGGTCCCACATACCCGCCTAGGGAGACCCACTCCCCAGCGAGATGCCTCAGAGCATTTCTCGGCGTTAAAGAAAAAAAAAGGTATTGTATTACGACCTGCGTAAGGAATATTTTATACCGCTAGGTGATTAGGATTCTCTATCCAAAAAAAAACAATTTGAACATAAATTATACGTACATTAAATAATTTATATGGCAGAACAACCTTTGCCAGCTAGTTTTTATATATTTGTATTTACGAGATTAACGATGATCGTCGAGGTTCATTACCCCAAGATACGCGGCGGGAAGCAAGAAATTAGATAATACCTATAATAATTAACCTCAATATTTTTTCTTCTTCCCATAATATTTTTTCTTATTCAGAAATATTCGTTTTTGTTAATTGTGTATAAAGAATAGTATGAAGTCATCACAGATACCCACAAACTAAAGCGGACGCTTGCAGCAACCTTTTAAAACACAATGTTGATATTCACATAAAAGGCAATATAAAAAAACCGCTACGAAACAAACAAGTTGCCCACAACAAAGCGTCTCTCCATAACCACTGCCTGCATTTGGTACCGCCGGCGCTGCCGCCACAACCACTCAACTTTCGACCGCCATATACAACGGACATTAGAAAATATCAGCTAATACGAAAATACACGTCTTATAGGACTTTGTATGACTAGTTTCGTATGCATAAACAATTTAGACATAGAAATTTAAAAAAAAATCATATTTTACATGCACACACAATAAAAAAGAGTAAAATAAAAAACTAACAAATAAAATATCCTTACAGTATTAATAAATATCACACTAAAATACAGTGTATGTTGCAGAATCTTTTGTCGGTAGTGCCATGCTGCCTTGCAGTCAAATTGGGGCGGCACGACCGGGGTGGCACCTCTCGCTCACATAACAGCCATACGTCGCGTTACGTGCGGTTTGTGAGTTTCTGGTGGCCCATTGGGGGGGATAAAGTGGGCAACGCCGCTAACAAAAATATCGGAAGCTTCGGGAATGAAACCTTAATACCGCGATGAAATATGTAAAAAGATGTTTCATGAAAATGAGTAAAATTCGCGGAAACATTAAAAATTAATAACTATGATATGCTAAATATTATTTTAGTATCTAGTTTCATAAACGTTACATTATAGCTTACTGATTGTTTCCCGGCGGTACATTTAGCTGAAACTTTTGGTAAATAAGTACAACTCCTTAATAATGTGGTTGTCAAATTAAAAATTATTTCTGAAATTCGACCGGTAGTTTTGATGTAAGAATTAGGTGTGAGATACACGAACTCGCAGGCAAAGCCGCAGGCTGTAATAGACCCCACCATGGTTCAGACCTTAACGTGGCGTTGGGGCTCAGTAGCCTGAGATGTGCCCAGCACCTTGGGCGGAGCTAATTGAGCCTAGGGGGCTCTTTGTGCTGTCTTATAAGAAGAGGGGACAAAAGAGCAGGGGACAAGGGGTGAGGAAATTGAGCCTAGGGGGCTCTTTGTGCTGTCTTATAAGAAGAGGGGACAAAAGAGCAGGGGACAAGGGGTGAGGACGGGAACCTAACCCCATTGTACTGTCCCGACGTTGGCAGGGGTTGTTCTGTGGTGCGGGACAACCCCTTTGTGGAGGTGGCGTCAGTCCCCTGAGAGACTAGACAAATAAAAAAGATGCTTTATTATATTACTATTATATTATTACTACCTAATCGATAACAAAACTAGAAATTAGTGAAAATTGTATTGCTTTTATTATAAAACAAAATATCTTGTACTGCACTTTAGTTCGTTTAAATTTTCTTATTAAAACTTTTTCATTTCACCGCAGCGTCCACAATCCAGCCCCAATCTAACTTGAACCTATTCGGCTGTTTTTCATTTGTTTCAAACTTGTTCACTTCACTCATCGAAACTCATTTGCTATATTAGTAGAAGAGTCATTATAATTTCATTAAGATTATAATCCAATCACAATAATATTTACTTTATATTTTATTATAAATCACATCAGACCCATTACAATTTGCCTTAATATGGATTAAGGGCGGCCCTAAGGTAAAAGGTAAATTAATAAAAAGTAATAAAATAATTGCGTTTCCTTAATTTTTGTGCCTACAATTTATAATCAACTTGTTCTTCTACTAATATACAATCTTTGCGTTTACCACGTCATTATTGTTACTTTTAGAGTCGGTGTCAGCTAAGTTAAATACAGGGGCGGAGGACTCGCCAGGGTGTCATCACTGCGACAGCAGAGAAGACACTGCAGACCACACCCTGGCGGAGCGTCCTGCTTGGACGGATCAAAGGGCGCCCCTCATCGTTGAGGTTGGCGCGGACCTGTCGCTCCCTGCGGTCATCCGAGCGATGACTGCCAGTGAGAGCATGTGGCAGGTGGTCCTCTCCTTCTGCGAGGATGTGATGTCGCAGAAGGCGGAGGCAGAGCGGGAGAGAGAGCGCACTGCTGCCCCTACCCGCAGGAGGGCGCGGCGGCGACAGGTGGTCGCACCGCCGTGAGGGACCTGTGCGCGGCCGATCGGGGGATTTGCCGCGCGCGTGTAAGGCCCGAGCTATAAGGCACCCTTATGTGTTTGGGGTGCCTTAAGCGGAGAAGGAGGAGGGGACGCCATCCCCCACCTCCAGAGCAGAGTGCCAGATGGCACACCGTTGTGGCCCGGTGAGGACGTCCACAGCTCCCTCGCCGGGTCACCCAGACGAAGAGGAGAACACCGCTGGGGTTTAGTGGGTAGAGTCTGCGCTCACTTTACCATCTTTTCGGGCGCAGAGAGTCCCACATAACCCCCGGGCCCGGTGGTATGCATTCCCCAGTGGGAACAAAAAAAAAAGCTGAGTTAAATACAGTAGAAACTCGATTATCCGGCTCTCAGTTATCCGGATTCGCGATTATCCGGACTACCAACCGCGATCAGTTATATTAAATACAAGTCGAATTTATGTAACCATGAACATGCTGGTATTATCCCGCTCGCGCCCGCTGGATCGCTGCCCCACGCGTTTTGTTATTTTTTTAGTTAAATCTAGACGCGAAAATGATGCAGGACCATCTCACGAGTGCTTCATGAGATGGACGGTTCAAGTGGTATGAAAAACAAACAGAGCTATACTATGAGTTAGCTACAGATAAAACGAATTCGTGATGTAGCAGCAATGAGGAGAAGAAGTAGCTGACGTCAAATGACAATTTACAAAATTAAACTTATTATTTTATTTCATCATGACTAAGTATTTTAGTATGTAATTTAAGAAAATAAGTACGTAAATAAGTGCTTACTTACCTGTAGGTATGTATACATATTATACATACCTACGTATGTAACACATGATACATAATATGATGTATCATATGTTGGATAATGTATCTCTTACTAATTTCTTAATAAACATTGATTTTCGTGACATATTATGCACAAAACCCGCTTTATCTTCGTACATTCAATTATCCGGATTTTCGATTATCCGAATGCCTAACGACAACAATTTTAGTCCGGTTAATCGAGTTTTCACTATAGGTAGTAGATCAGGTATAGCAACAAATACGTCACCGTCGTCCGTCACCGGTGTCGTATTTGCTGCTGTAGGTACCTAACTACCTTGCCTGACACCGACTCCAAAAGTAACAATAATGACGTGGTAAACCCAAAAATTGTACATTAGTAAAAGTACAAGATGGTTATTAGTTGTAGACACAAAAATTTAAGAAACGAAATTATTTTATTACTTTTTAGTTATTTTATTTTTTGAAGTCGGTTATAATTTTTGTTTGAAATTTTTTATTTCTTAATTTTTAGTGATTCATTAAAGAAAGACATACAGAGATAAGACATTTTGGCATATTTAACCGTATGAAGTTAGCCCAACAAAAGCTGTAAATCGTCGACGAGTTCCCTCGACTGCCTATGGTCTCCATCATCAGACCTGTATGGCACGTATTGCCCATCTGCAAAGGTGCAAAGTTCTCACCAGAATAAATTAATTAAGTCCAATCACAAGGTAGCTACTGTAAACTATTTAGGAGTTCCCTTAACTGAGCTTCGTCTTCATCATCAAACCCCCCAATCACAGTCACAACCCATCTAGGTGTAAAGTTATCATCAATACAAATTAATCAACCCCAAACACAAGGTTACTGAAGTAAATCGTCGAGGAGTTCCCTCGACTGCCTTCCAGCTCCAGCATCAGATCGACTCTAGACCTTCATTAAATTGTAGTGCTTTAAAATGCTTATTTAAAAAAATATTAAGTGCACTAGTTGCTTCTACGATTTTCGAAAGTTTCCCTCGATTTCTCTGGGATGCCATCATCAGATCCTGGTTTCCTTATCATGGGACCATTTGGCACGTATACCCTTTCAAACAAAAAAATAATTTTGAAAATCGGTCCACAATTGACGGAGAAATCGGTGTACATACATTAAAAAAAATACCGGCCGAATTGATAACCTCCTCCTTTATGTTGAAGTCGGTTAAAAAAGTATTGTCCGTCACGTGACGACCGTCACCGGCAGATGAGAAACGTCCTGTTTATATTGCCATAAACTATCATAACTAATATAAAAATATTATGACTTATAAAAAAAAAAGAAATATTAATATTACTTCATTATTTAGCACGTTAGATTACAGTACGTTTACTCTCACTAGAAACATGATAATCATTGTACCAATCATGGCAAATGAAACTCCTTAAATATGAGAAACTTAAAACAAATATTGTGGTCTATTTAAATATATTTTTAAACATACACATTTAAACATTACATTGTATTCATGAGTAACAACTAATAACTTTGTTGATGTTCTACTTCCTCCGGAGTACATACCAGAGGTGATGACTAAAAACCATGTCGTACCGTGCTCGACATTATGCACCAAATTCATCAAGGCTAACATTCCGTATTGTTATATTTTAAGATGAACCTATGGCCTTTTGGCCTTTATGTGCTTCAAATTTTAAAATATATTATCATAAGTAGTATGACGCATGCGTAGTCACACTGAACCGCTTAAAAGGCCAATTCTGAAAGGATTACATATATTGTGTAAAAAAAATCTCATGGTCTATCTTCCATTTCTTAAATTGAGTAGGACGGTAAATATATATTTTATCTAATGGTTTCCAAGATATCATATTCTAGAAATATTTCTGAATATACTGATATTGATGAGAAAACTTCGAAGTGACACGCTTTAGAACTCAGAAAGGAAATCTCTTTTTCGCCACCTCCATGCATCTTATAACAGTACATATTCAAACGAAGGCAAATTAGTTTTACTTTCTCTCTACCAAAGCTGTATCCTACGATAGATAATATACACTAGAGCTGACAGTGACAGATGATCCGATGTTGTGATCACAGAGAAGCGTGTGGGACACGATAACAAGCGGCTGCTGGAAATGACTCCACAGAATGCGACACATGATGCCGAATCTGAACGCGAGTCACACACAAATAAGAACCCACTAAAAGGGATAAACAACTATATACATCATGACTATATATATAACTATATACTATATATATACTGCACGGTAGGCGGGGGGCAACCCCCCACTTTATAAATCAAAAGTGAGCGGAATGGGCTCACACTAATCCGATGTAGCATTAGGGCCTTCGGGTACAAAGAGCCCCCTCGGCTCAATTAGCTTCGCCCAAGGAGCTGGGCTCACCCTAGGCTACTGAGCCCCAGCGCCACGTCAAGGCCTGAACCATGGTGGAGAGCCACTAAGAACCCTAACAAATCGGTAATGCCGATGTACTGTTTGTCACGTCAGGTGCACTTTCATGAGACCAATATACACTTGGCACAAGTTTGCCGGTCCAATGCACAGAGCACGCGGAGCCTTTATCGCCGTCATTATTTGAATCGCTCAACCGGCGCGCGGCGGTTGATAGGCCGATAACGTTTTTATTAATATTACAATTATTTTGACACGGAGGTGACAATACTATCTCACGGCTCGCCACAGCGATAACATTCCTGGGAACAGTGGCACAGTATTTACATTGTATTCATCATCATCGGCCTGTATCCACTGGAGACCTCTTTCTTGGGAATAAGGCGTAAATTAAAAATTATTATCACACATTGTAAAAGATTAGTTACACTGCTCAGCTTCGGAGTCGTTAATTTTTTTTATGTTAGTTAGATAGGCAAACTGGCAAACGTGCCGCCTGATGGTAAGTGGTCGACGTCCCCCATGAACATAAACTAGTATACCTGAACGAGCCCAGGCAACTCATTTATGTGTTGCTGATCCTGAGACACAAGATGTTAAGTCTCGGCGCCAGTAATTACACTGCCTGTCTTACCCTTCTCTCTGAAACACAGCAAAGCTATTTCACGGGGGAAACAAGCAAGATGGTGGTACCCATGCAGCCGGGAGCGCGGCACAGCGCATCCCTCTCACCGGTAATAGAGTAAAATTGGCTTTTAAAAAAATAATTTTAATGTACAACGGGTTTTTTTTTTATAATAAACGCACAAACAGCTGATCCCCCAATAACATTGTTACACTAATCGCTATGACGCTAGTTTCAGCGCCAAAACTTTAATTTAGGAACATTTTAGAATTAACTAAGTAAATATCAAGTTTATTAATTAATTATTATCATTATCGTATCACAAACAGCGCTCTGTGTGAAATGTGATCTATCCTACCAATATTATAAACGCGAAAGTTTATAAATTTAGCTATGTTATTCTGATGTATTATAAGCTATGTTATTGTAAAGTTTCATTAAAAACCTTTCAGTAGTTTTTGCGTGAAAGAGTAACAAACATACAGTCTTACAATCTATCGCGTTTATAATATTAGTAGTATATTTGGAGTCAAGCCGGTTGGGTCAAACAAACAACGTAAACGGGACTATTGGCTATTAGCCTATTAGTGACCAAAGACCTACATCGTACCTACATCACGGTTTCGTTCAACATCTATGCTTATATTTAGTATGGCATTATTATATAAAAGTATGTAATGATGTACTAAATCAGAAGAGTTTATTGGTTTGAGCGGAACCACCGAATTAAAAAAACTTGCATCAAGAAAGTTTAATTTTAGAGGAAATAGCTAGTTAGTAAATAAAACGGCTATTCACAAAAGATTACGGAGCTACCCCCACATACCTACATGATGTTCATTTTTATATTAGTAGATTGGAAAACTCCTTGTCTCGAATCTTGTCCCTGTTCTTTCATCTTAGTGAAATATTTTATTAGTCCGAATCAACGTCAATGAGACAAACTGAGTACAGCCGAGATTTATCATTGATTTACATTAAACCAAAATTCAGAAAACAGAATTCTTCGTATATTGTTAGCCCTTTTTTTTTGTCATGAGGCAACCGAGCAGTCGGAGCCTTATGGTGACTACCTACGCCCATAGATAAACATTCGCCCAACCAGAAGTTGTGACGATGCGTTGCCCTCCTATTCCCCACCCCCAATGGGCCACCGGAAACTCACAAACCACACGAAACGCGACAGCATAGCTGTCATTTGACGCCGGTGTTATGTGAGCAAGAGGTATCACCCCGGTCGTGCCGGCCCAATTCGGCTGCAAAGCAGCATGGCACTACCTCTTACAAAAGCCCTGCATTAGATGAAATAAAAATCTACACCGTAAACGGTCATTTCTCTTGTGCAGCGTCACTCTCACCACGTGTGACACGTTGTATAACTACATCTCCGATAATTATGGATAAGAAAAAACATCCGTTGAATACGAGTTTCTCTTCGTGAATTTCATTAACATGCCATAGAATATTTACCATTAACATTTTAACATGCATTAAAAATAACAGGAAAATACGAGAGTGCAATTTTTTAGGTGTCCGCTTTTCAAAATGACAATACATATACTACAATATACTAATAAGATCACTCCATTATTCGTCACTCTATCAAGCCAAAACCTATGGGGTCCCATTAACATAAAATCATGTTTTATATCTTCTTACGGAACCCTGAGAACACACTAGTGTTCTCAGGGTTCCGTAAGAACTATAGTAGGAGTCCTACTATAGTAGGAGTCTACTACTATAGTAGACTCTGGATTTTTTTAAACAAACCCCACTCACCTTGGGAATCTTAGCGTACACCCCGGTCCGCACATCTCTTATGGTGGCGATGTCCAGCATCTCTACCTCCATGTTTTGATCGGTCCAGTACAGGAAGAAACCATTCTGATCTACTCTCAGAGTAACCGGCAAGAGTGTCCCTGGATCCTAGAACAATAACAAATATCATATGACATACTGATTCATAGTCAAGTAAACTGAGGGGACAAGGGGCGAGGATGGGAACCTCACCCCATTGCACCGTACCAACGTTGGGAAGGGTTGTTCTGTGGTGCGGAACGACCCCCCTGTGGAGGTGGTCTCGGGTTGAGGGAGTGACTAGCCGTCGAGGTGCCCTGTTTGCTCAATAGATCCGGGGCACGTCACCAAAGGCGGCATTGGTGGCACTCGCCGGGTTTTAGTGGGTAGAGCTGCGTCCACCTTTTACCATATTTCGGGTGCAGCGAGTCCCACATTAACCCGCCTGGGGTAAAAAAGTTAAGTAAAAAGAGTTAAGTAAAATCAATCTTTTAAGCTAGCTCCTCCATAAACTGTTCCTTATTACTACTTAATTAACATACAGTTTGTCTCGACTTATAAAAAATTATAAACATTCTGTTTTTTAAAGGTTTTCACGAAATACAAACATCATAACAAATTTACCGTTCGTAGATTTTATAGCAAATATAAGGGTCGGGAATGCTAAAAACTCAGAAATCCGACTAATATACGTCCCCGAGTCTGGTTCTAGTAGAAAAGTTTTAGCGGCAGAAAGTGACTTTTGAACATGGTGATTCTAATATATATATATATATATATAAGAGTTGGCAACACTGGCTTTGCATGTCGCGCCATGTTGTTGTACTTATTTCCAGAAAGCAAATTAACAATGTTGCTGATAGAAAACTATAGCATAGGCAGTATAATTTCTAGACGCCTAGACCCTCAACTCACCCTTACACTCGGATAACACACAACAACAATAACACACAACAAACTAGTAGTGGGTAATTTTGTTATAAATATTAATTAAAAAAGTATATTATATACTATATGGAGCAGGTGGCTCATCTGCTTGATATCTACGTTGATGTGACGGTCGAGTGTCGCCGCGTCGCTAAACACATGACGGTTAGGCCAGTAAAGTTCCAGATGAAGGCCATTTGAAAAGGGTTGATAACCTTAGACCTCTAACAGCTGGAATTCATCAAAATATTTCCATAGAACAAACCCTTGAAATTTGCTTACAAATGTATAATGGTAAAATATGATGACAATCGTAAATTAAGGTATTGTAGATACAGAGACAAGGTTTTTTGAGGAAAAATAGAATAAGAATACGATATGATCTCAGTGATCTCATTTATTTTTAGAATTCATTGACCAGTTTATTTTATCAACAGTAGTTTTTCTGTGTTTTACGTTACAAACAATGAATTGGAGATTTAATTAGCATTATGACTAATCAACAGATATGGTTTAGAAAAACAGTGACTCGTACAATCATAATTTCACTGTTAATTTGTGTTTTATTAAATAAATTGTGCTTTTATTTTGTTTTGTTGCCCCACCTGGTATCATCATCATTATCTTCCATTCACTGGACACTTTCATTAAACGCCGTCATATATAGCCATATTTAATAAAACAAAAAGAATGAAAATCATTGTTTTAAACAGTATTAAACACAATCAGACAGTGATTTTCCATTAATATGTTACTTTCTGCCCTATGATATAAAGAATTGTACTACCTTTTAGTATTAGGTATATTTCTGTAACTTTTGTATCAATAAAGATTATTATTATTATTATTTCTGAAATGCAGTCTGCATGCCAGAATCTTATTTAGAGAATATACCTATTTTGTTTCCTGTCGAGTCTATGGAGACTACTAGAGAAGTATTTCTAACTATAATTTGTCTTCAATACCCCTATTATGTTGATATTTATCATGATTAGGTAGATAAATCCGTTCTCCTGAGGTGTGTGACCAGGCCATGGATGGTCGATGGGCCAATAAAGTTCAACAGTGGGGGCCACATTTAAGTGAAAAAAATAATAGACAAAGTGTTGGTCACCCACTAACCACAAGGAAGACTGGCCCATTTGCCTATTCTAGTAAAATAAACATAGTCTATGCAGACTAAACCACAAAAACTAGTGGAATTCTAATTACTCAGTTACATCAGAAAATCATACAATAATTACGTAGGTAAGTATATTCAGCAGGGATAAAGGCTGATGATGATGACCTAAATAAATCGGGTTTTGTATTTTTATATATTTAATTTAGATATTAAATTAATACACCAAGTGTTGGTCAATTGACTAATAGTTGTACCACATTCTTGCTAATTCTTTCACCATAAATGGCCCTTCAACTGTTAGAGTGGGGTGTATACAGTGTGTGTTTTTTTAAGTGGGGCAGTATGGGGAAATCCTAACGTATAAGAGATACAAGGAAACTGTCTTAGGAAACATTAGGTACTTTTTTGTGAAAAAAAAATTGGTATAGTCAAAATTTTGGTCAAGTGTGAGTTGTCCCTAAAAATGATTAATTTTGATGAAATTTTTTTTTGACGCACATCTACTCAGTTTCATGAGGGGATCATTTTATTGTATGGAAAGAAAAAAATCGGGACAGCAGAAGTTAGTCAAATTTAAGAAAATCGTTTTCATTATTACAACCCGTGTAAATTGCCTACCACTGCCCACTGCAAGGTTTTTATTAAAAAAAATATTGCCTATTCCAGTTTTACATTTGAATTTGGAACACTTTATTTGGTTTAAAAAGGATTAAAATACTTTAAGGTATTCTTATGCGAGCACCTTACAAATCTAATTTAAAAAAAAAAAACAAATTTTAAATTTGGAACTTCTTGAAACAAACAGTATTTTACTTGATATTTCATTGTTTAAAGTTAACATTATGTTAAGTTTTCGTCATGGAATTATCAAACTCGCATAAAGTAGATTTAATTGAAGCGTATTTTGTAAATTATCGTAGCTCTGTGAATGCGTTACAGTGGTATCGGGAACGTTATCCGGACCGCGATCAACCGAACCGCAAAATTTTTGACAAACTGGTGAAAAATTTAAGAAAGGGAGGCTGTTTTACACTAAAACGGAAGAGACGAGCCACAGTAATAAATGAATTTACAACTATCGCAATCTTAGGATATTTTGAAGCCTACCCAAAAGCCTCATTGAGGGAAGCTGCTAACAATATCGATGTGCATAGATCTACAGTACGAAAGGTATTGAAGGCTTACAAGTACAAGTGTTACATAGAAGGTCTTCTTGTACAAGCATTGCTTCCAGGAGACACTAACCGGAGATTAGCATTTTGCCAGTGGTTTGTAGCATGCTCGATTAGAAACCCGTCTTTTCCAAGCCGGATTATTTGGACAGATGAATGCAATTTTTCAAACAATGGCATGTACAATAGAAAAAATAATCATTTTTGGGCACGCACAAACCCCTTCCGAACTACGGCAACCCATAACCAGGTCCGCTTTTCCTTTAAATGTTGGTGTGCAATATTAGATAATAAAATCTTTGCCATTAAAATTTACCATGGAACATTGAATAGTCAAAAATATCAGGAAATATTAAACATGGCTGTGGATTTAGTAGATATGGCAATTCCATTAAATAATTTGAATAATATCATCTACCAACAAGACGGCGCCCCTGCCCACAATAGTATCGCTACTAAACAGTTTTTAAATGAACATTTTCTTGATCGCTGGATGGGCACAAATGGCCCTATTAAATGGCCACCACGTTCACCCGATTTAACACCGTTGGATTTTTTCATTTGGGGGTACCTTAAAGGTCGAATTTATGCAGATACTTACAACTCGGTACAAGAGTTAAAAAGACGCAGTGCATTATCATTTGAACAACATACATCACAACGCCTTGTCTAAAGCTACCAGAGGTGTTCTGAAACGCGCTCGTGCCTGCATTCGACAAGAGGGAGGCCACTTTGAACATTAATGTAACATTATTTTATTAAATTTACCTAACTTCTGCTGTCCCGATTTTTTTCTTCCCATACAATAAAATGATCCCCTCATGAAACTGAGTAGATTTGCGTCAAAAAAAAATTTCATCAAAATTAATCATTTTTAGGGACAACTCACACTTGACCAAAATTTTGACTATACCAAATTTTTTTTCACAAAAAAGTACCTAATGTTTCCTCAGACAGTTTCCCTGTATCTCTTATACTTTAGGATTTCCCCATACTGTCCCACTTAAAAAAAACACACTGTATACCTAGTTCATTTAATTTTGTTAAACAATGAGTTTACTTTTAACCAACAGCGGAAAAGCACCAGCCGATGATGATAAAACCTATTTTTTACCACCTCTTTAACATTATAAAATATACTGATACTAACTCTTTTTGTTTTATTTGTTATTATATATTTTTATGATACAATTTATATTTTCAACAACACAAGACAAACATAATTCATCATCATTCAGCTTCAGAAAAATATATGATCATTAAATGTTTATTTATTTATTTTGATAAACAAAATCATATTAAATAGTCATAAATTGCCATAAATAGGCTCCACTTGACAATATTTACACACTATTTCTAATCAGACAAATTTCTAATTAGAGTTTGGGCCCTCCCCGAACTCTAATTAGAAATGTGTCTGATACACAATCATAATAATAATTATTACATTACAAACACTAATATAACGAAAAAGAAGAAATAAATATGTTCAAAAATAAACAATTTTATAATATAAAAACTACATTTATAGATACTTTACAAGGTAAACAAAATGTATATTATTTTGATTATTTATTCATACTGTTCTGATAAATAACTTTACAAGATATTCAATAAGAAATCTTTAAAATGTTTCCAAAATACATATTAAATACAATGATAAAAATATAAAAAATATAAATAAATATTTAAAAAAACTTAAAGCCTGGCACAATTTTAAACATATTCAATTAAAAGATATGATAAAAGAACACCAATTTAAACATGAATCCTATGATATAGTCAATATTTTGTAAAATTTGTGTTCTATAGTATAGTATCTGTAACAGGTGTTCTAGAGTTTAATATATATTGAGATATAATTAATAAAACCACATATTTAAAATTACACTTTTAGATGTTCCTCATCACCTGTTGATTTTTTTCTTAAGTTAAATGCTTTACTGTAACTACTCTAACATAAAAAAGGATCAAAAAAACTTTGTAAACATTTTCTTTTACTAAAAAAAATACATACCTCATCCCATTTCATAAATTTTTCTCCCTCCGTTAAAGCCTTAGGCACTTCAATAGGCTTCAGGGACACTTTGGCAGATTTTGTTGAACTAGTCATCGTGAATTATAAGCACAATTATACGAAAACAATAATATGATCGAAAATAAATACTGTCATCTTCCTTTCTGTCCACAATTTATCTAAGACATCTATTAATGGTACACACGACAAAGGCACTAACAAATGCTGAAAATTAATCACTATTCAACACGGTATTGAGTTAAAATACAATACATAGTACACTATTAACTTATATATTTAAAAGCGATAAAACAACGACAAATTCTAGCATACTCTCAAGACGACGACACTGAACCACCGAAAATTTAGAAATGTCAAAATTCCACCTCCGTCCTCCGAGTCCCGAGTGAAGAGAACACAGAGCAGATAAATAGAGATTGTACCAGATGTGATTCGCTCTAAAAAATTTCTAATATAATATTTCGCAAGTTGGTATAATATACGATCAGAAATACTCTTCTGTAAAATTTTGACAAAATATTAGTGGAATAGTATCGCTATTAATTTAAATATTCAATTTTCTCAAAATTATTCAGTCAAGTACAGCTTGGTAAAAAAGAGTATGGAAAAAATAAGGGGGGCCACTTTCACTTAGGTTTCATCATAATATGGAAAATCAGTAAGATAATTTAATCAAATTGTTAAAAATAAATGTGAAACACTAAGCTTTACTCAAAATCTAGTATTTGTCGGCCAAGTATTGTCAACATCATAGGTTTCCATTTAGTAAAATATTTAGTTCTACCTGTCACCATGTCATACTCTTTTTTGCCAAGCTGTATAATATTTTTTCAGGGATGTGCTTATTGAATAATGTGTAGTAAGATTGACTTTTTATGAAAAAACAACTTGTGTATTGCATTTTCTTTGAGAAATAAGTAGGTTTTATATCAAATGAAACTCGTATTAAACTAAATAATAATCGTAAAAGGATAAATTTATTACGACTTCGCGCTACAAAATGAGAAATTGGCTTTATCTGAAGCAAGGCTGTAATATTGTAAACGGGTTTTAAATTTCACGGTGGAAAGGATGCCGATGTGCCGTGCTTTCGTCTGTATGGGTACCAATATCCTGCTTATTTCTTCCGCAAAATAGCTTTGCTATGTTTCGGAAATAAAGGAAGGACAGACAGTAAAATTACTAGTTTGAGACGATAGAACGTAGGATAATAATATGAGACATATTATTATCTTACGTCTAGTACGTTGTATGTTAGAGAAAATACCTGCATGAGTTCCCAAATCCCAGGGTCAGTTCGAGATGAATTTATTTATGTTGATGCGAGATGCTGATCACCATGGTGTTACCATATGGCTTGTCTGCCCACTTGCTTATCCAAGTGACGGCAAGTGATATAAAAATGTTTTTTTTTTTTGTTATGAACTTATGGTTATTTATATGTACTGTAGGGTTTTTATTTTGTTTATGTTTCGGTGTATTAGTGTAATTGTCTTTTTATTTTTCTGAGCTTGAAGTTGAATAATGTTTTATTAAGTAATTTTTTAAGTTATAGAATTTTTATACAAAAAGGAAATCATATTCATTCTCATTTATTTCTCAAATATTCTCAAATATGGGCAACTTGAAAGTTCTTCTGACAAAAAGTAGTAACACTGATGTTATGGTGTTGCTGTCAAACGTGTGTCAAACATATCACAAAATTTTGTATTGAAGATCGAAAGCCTTTTAATTTGTTAAATTATTATTTTTTTGAGTTTAAAGTACAATTAATTCCTAGTGAATTAGTTTTATTAAACGTAACATATATAATCATTGATATAATATAAAGGAATATGTGAATCTTAAGTGGTTTTTGAGCATTTCATGATTGTGGTTACTTGTGTTAGATTTTTAGCGTAGAGAAGATTTATTATAAAAAGGTACAAAATGGCAAATTCTGTAAATATATCGGTTGAAGCACCTATAGAAAATCAAATTCAAGAAATAACATATGATGGCCAGGAGATATATCAAGCGTAAGTTAAAAAAGTTTCCAACTGTTCCCATACCATACCGTTGGGGCAGTGACAGCCGTCCAACGGGCAATATCTTTTCACTACCTAGATGTAGAGGCTAACATCTATTAGTATTTGAGGTAGACCAAAATCCAGTCAACATAAGTACCGTAATAAACCCTATGTTTCGCATTTAAGATAACTGTACCAATGATAATATTTAAAACGCATGACACCACCATAGTTACAGCTATGTATAGCATCATCATCAGCCCATTGCTGAGCATAGATGTCCCTTTTTTCTGCCAATCTCCTCTTTCCCTGCTTGTCTCATCCATGTTTTTCCCATCAGCCTTCCGACATCATTGTCCCATGTATATGTATGAGTATAAACCCTTTTCTAAAACTCTTCAACAGCTTACTTGCATACATCATTAAAGAAATAATTATCATTATTTATGTATTTACCTGTAAGTTTTACAAACATACGCACCACAACTCTCTATCACTTGAACTTATAATTTTAATGGTGTGTCATTTTTCATGTGTATTCATTATTGCCTCATGCTAAAACAAAAGTCAGATATCCATAAAGTGGTTATTAAAGGAAGCAGATCATAAAATATCTCACAGTAATTTCACAGCGGCTTTTAAAAGGTGTATTCTATGAATGTGTAAATTATAAAGTATCTACATCTGTGTCACATGTCAATTGATGATAGCTATTAATATTAAGCAATTACAATTCATTAATAACTTATTAATAAAACCATTTTTTAGCCCTCTGTCTATGTCGGAGAACCTGACACGCTTAGCTCAAAAAATTGATTTCTCAAAAGCTGAAGATGAATTTTGTAATATCAAAAAAGAGGGAGAGGGAAGTGTGGATGTTAAGTCAGAAGACGATAAAGAACCAGGTTACCAGTCTATATTATGGCCGTGGGACTCAGTTCGAAATAAACTGAGAAATGCACTCACAGAAGTCTGTGTACTTGCGGATGTGCTAAGCATTGCTAAAGAGAAAAGATATATGGTGAGTTTATAAAATCAGTTGTTATTGTGTTCTAAATTATTTTAGGACTATAATTATAGTAACACAAATTAAAACAAAGGATTTTAAAGACTGATTAATTGATGTTATTTTTTTCTCTTGCAATCTCTTACTTATATAATAAATCAAAAGAGTTTCTTTGTGTGCACTTATTATATCTGGAATAGTGGAAAAATCTCATTATATTTTTTTCCTTTCTCTCCTTTTTTATAGTTCTAAGACAGGTAGAACTGCTAGTAACAGTAGTGACATGTTTATAGAAACTTGGAGTGATTAACTACTCCTCTCTTATCTTTAGAACTTCTATTTCTGAATTTCATTAGGCATTGAAGGTTATGAAACTTCTGTTTGTCTACTAAAATTTTCTGTGAATAAAAAAAATCAAATATCACCCACACCACCTCAATGTCCGTAAATCCACAGCGACTCAACTTTTACGGCATTTTCTGCTTTGAATGACAACTATATAGAACCAGCTGCCGTCTACGGTACTTCCGAACTTATATAACTTGGGGAACCTTCAAGAAAAGAGCATTCTCATATTTAAAAGGCTGACAATACCTGTTAATGATGTAGAGGGTATCTATGGATGTCGCTTATCACTTACCACCAGGGGAAACGACTGTCCATTTGCCCCTCGTCTATAAAAAAATGCATTTCTTTAGTGGTATATTTAAGTGAAACATTGATCTTATAAAAATATTTAGCTGTTTAAATAGCATTTTTTTTTAAATTTTTTTTTATGTCAGATGGATAGCCAAACTGGCAAACGTACCACCTGATGTTAAGTGCTCGATGTCGCCCATGAACATAAACTAGTATACCTGGAACGAGCCCAGGCAACTCATTTATGTGTTGCCTAACCTGAGACATAAGATGTTAAGTCTCGGTGCCAGTAATTACACTGCCTGTCTTGCCCTTCTCTCCGAAACACAGCAAAGCTGTTTCACGGGAGAAACAAGCAAGATGGTGGTACCCATGCAGCCGGGAGCGCGGCACAGCGCTTTCCTCCCACCGGTAAACATCAATCTTGACCATTACATGTTTCATAACATTTTAATATCAATCTAAATACATAATGGTAATAAAATAACCATTTACTACATTATTATTTGATTGTTGAAACCATTCAGATTAATGTTTAAAAAAGTTAGATTATCTATTAATATTAATGCATAGAAATGCTTTAAAATATGTCCATATATGCAGTAGTCTTATTTATTATGTCTTTAATAATATGCGGTTTCTGTATGTACAAGTTAAAAAAAAGACGTATTTTTATAGATTTTTTAATATGCTTCAATTTGGTCTACCAAATGCAAAAATATTTTCTCAAAACTGACCAGTGGTTCCGGAGGTTAGCTATTCAAAGAACTAATTCTTCAGCTTCATTTTAAATTTCTTTACCCCGATTTAAGGCATTTTTAATGATAATCATATAAACTGGCCTTTGGATTTTACCTAGAACCTATCTAATTTATTGATCTTTGTAAATTTAAGGTGCTTGACCCAATACAAGCGGATCAAGTGGAGAGTCGTCAGATGGTCCAAGTCTATGGACGTAAAAAAGCACTCACAGCTGCAGCAAATGTACTGGTCAGTGGTGTGGAGCGACTTAGACACAGCGAGAACAGGAACAGGAATATGCCAGACTTCCACATAGACCTGCTGAGGTTGAGACAGAACTGGAGATTGAAAAAAGTCTCAAACACCATAGTGGGAGACCTCAGTTACCGGACCGCTGGTTCAAAATTTAATCAAACAGGAGTTTTTGAGGTATTTTGTAATTATTTTCATTTTTTTACACTACCATAGTTTTATTAAATACTTTACATAAGGTCCTTGAAAAAATGTTTTACCAGTAGGTACTACAAATCCATGCATTGTTTAATTTTTATTTTTTATTAATCTCACTCTTTAATAATCCTGGAAGCCTTAGGAAACATTCTTCCAGAGATAAACTTCATTTCTTTGTCACATATACATATATAACTACATTAAGATATTTACATTTTCGACGTTTCGGATAGGTACTTCCAAAGATTTTTTAGACACCTAATTTACTTACTACGGGCGAGCATTATTATTATTATTTAAGGGTGGGGACACTAGCGAGGCCAGACGGGTGATCAGTCCTCATTACCGGACCCAATTCCCCAAGCACTACGTGCGAGCAACGCATCAACATAACCTCTGGTTGCGCGGATGTCTATGGGCGTCGGTAGTCACCATAAGACTCCGACTGCTTGTTTGCCTCCTTATGACATAAAAAAATAACATATATTTTTTTATATTTTTAGGTAACAAAAGCCCCCGAGGAACAAATAGCTCAGGCCATGAGTATGAACGCGTCGGGCCCCACGCCCTCGGCGCTGCGCGTCACCGTGCCGCCGGAGCTGCAAGGGGTCGCCTTCATATCTGTTCTGTGTCAGAAAGGTAGAATATCTTAATATTGTATGTCATGTGTCAATCATGTTCTTACTATACTTTATAAAATATATTCACCCGCGCACTTCCCATTCCCGTGGGATTACATGGATAAATTGTAGCCTCTAATCGCCCTCGTGAATCTATTTTACTATTGTTCCAGAACAAGAGGACGTAGTAACAGCGACCCTCAGCTCGTCGGCCCTGAACTGTCCGGGGACGCTGCCCGGGGACGGCGCGGAGCTGCACTGGCAACAGAAGCTGGAGGCGGCGCAGAACGTGTTGTTCTGTAAGGAGTTGTTCGCGCGACTGGCGGCCGAGGCGGTGCAGCTCGACGCATCCATACCGCACATGGTCGTGGGCAACCAGATCATGGCTACCGTGAGTTTCGGGCAAACTGTGGCTTTTTTAACACCACACACAAAGACGGACGTTTGACCGTTAAGTGTGTCTGTCTGTGACACGGATCTCAAATGGATGAAAGCAGGTTCTTTTGTAGAGGTTCTTAGACGTATGCGTATAGAAGTGAAAACAAAATTCATTATATTATTGCGTTTCTTAGAAAAGGTTTCTAATTGTATCAATAGATGTCGCTGTTACGTAATTAAATCGCACGATGTACAATCGGTTGTACTTCAAAGTAATTTATATCGGATTTTATTTCGTATATAATTTTCGTGAGGTTAATGACATCATGGCAGGCGAGGGACAACCCTCCCGTTTAATAATTATAGGTTGAAGTCATCTGCTCACCTACTTTTCCGACGAAGCTTTATATGCCATTAGGCCATCAGCATAGGACCATTCGAAAAAAAGTATATAATTTTAAATCGGTTTCAACAGCAGTGATGTTTCAATTATTGTGTAGTAACGCAGCGACAGTATCTTTTTGGCTCGGACACAGTAGGCGGTCCCGAGTTCACCCGATCGAGCCATTCACCTTCGAGCGTGACGGCTCAGCCTCGTTTATACCAAAAATCTGTATGTGGTGCGCCAAAAGAAGTTTTCACTTTAAGAATAAAGGAGGACGGTACTGGCGACCATTTACTAGTAAAAGATCAAACTAAACTTATTTTTGTTTAACTTAATTGGCTAGGCTGTGATTTTACTTGTATTCAAAATGTTGTTTAATTTGCAGGTTTTACCTGGGATTCAGCTTTTAATTGGCTTGTGTCATAATAACGGTCAAAACACAAATAATCCTGAAGCAGTTAAGGTAAATTTTATGCATATAGGTATATTGTTTTGTAATATAATTTAATAGGTTACTCATTACCAATTATAATTCGCATTTCACATTTTTCCCAAACTTTATGGAAATAGACTGTTTTATTTATGGAGTGGTTTCCTGAATGTTATAAATAAAAGCATGTGATCCTAATTAAACTATTTCTAAGTTTAATTAGGATCACGTGCTTTTATTTATATTTATACAATTCTAAAATAGTCTATAAATCTTTTTCATCAGTCCTAAATATTACCCCAGAGGATATCATAATTCTATAATTTTAATTAATATTTATATTAAATTATATTATTTTAATTCAGTGCAGCGCCTAATTTCTTTTTGAATTTTTGTTACTTGCCCGAGTATGTTACTAATAGGGTAGTTAATAATAACGTAAGTGTTTCTTCGGTCAGTCGGAGGGCGGCGGCAGCGGCAGCAAGTCGGAGCACGACCACGTGCTGGAGCACTCGCTGCACCAGCTGCTGCGGGCCGTGCACCACGCCAACACGCACCACCCCTTCCCGCACCCCGCCACCGGCCCGCTCGGGCCGTCCAAGCGCCGCGCGCTCGCAGGTAACCAAGTTCACCTGGGGCAAGCGCAGGAAACACTTTCTCGCGTTGCCTATACAAAAGATGGTAAGTGTTGGTGCCAGTAATCACACTGACTTTCTTGCCCTTTTTTCCGAAACACAAGATATTTTTTACAGAAGAAGCAAGCAAGACGCGCGTCACAGCACAACCCTTCCACTAGTTAGTAGTGTAACTGTTTTATAACATGCGAGAGTGAAATATTTTATCTATATCTATTATATAGATTTTATCAAAAATTACGTCGATGGTATTCTCTAAGTCAAATAAGCTTAGCTTTGCGAGCGACTGAACGATTATTATTTGAATGACTTGATATATAAATTTTGATGATTTTACATTCATTGATTTAACTTGTAAAAAAATAATTTCACGATACGATCGCGCACAATTGCTTAAAAAAGTACTTAATATTCTTATGTATATATGTATTTTTAAACTTTATACTTACTGTAACATTAAAGGAGAATACAATACACTAAAGAGTAATGCTTCAGGAATATGTGGTGTATAACATAATGTAACATGGTGTGGGCGCGCAGGCCCGACGGCAGCGGACCGGCACGAGCTGCTGGAGATGAGCAAGGAGCAGTCGCTGCTGGAGCAGATCATTCAGCAGGCGCAGCACTTCTTCATGAGGAGACGCAGCGAGTACGTGCTCGACACCATCGCTAAAGAGGTCAGGAACTATTTCTAATCTTATATAAATCCACAGAACCTCTCAAAAAAGCAGGTGCGAGAGGAATGTATTCTGCTGCTGAAGTAACGACCACTATTTTCTACCGATGGAAAGGTTGCGCTGTGCCGCGCCCCTGCCTGCATGGGTACCATCATCCTGCTTTTTTCCCGTGAAACATCTTCGCTATATTTCGGAGACACGTACAGAATAGGCAGTGAAATTAACTGACACAGAGACTTACCGTCTTATATTTCAAGATAGGCAACATGTGCATGAGTTTCCTGTGTTTCCAGTTCTAGATTAACTATGTAGTTTATGTTCGCGGGTGACGACTGACCACTTTCATCAGATGGAACGTCTGTCAGTTTGTCTATCCAAATAACATAAAAAAGTCCCCCCCCCCCCCCCGAGATACGTAGACTATACCTACCTACCTATTAAAACGTAAAAAAAATATTACGCAACCATGTTACGGAGACCTACTATACCAACCATGTTACGGAGACCTACTATACCAACCATGTTACGGAGACCTACTATACCAACCATGTTACGGAGACCTACTATACCAACCATGTTACGGAGACCTACTATACCAACCATGTTACGGAGACCTACTATACCAACCATGTTACGGAGACCTACTATACCAACCATGTTACGGAGACCTACTATACCAACCATGTTACGGAGACCTACTATACCAACCATGTTACGGAGACCTACTATACCAACCATGTTACGGAGACCTACTATACCAACCATGTTACGGAGACCTACTATACCAACCATTAGCCAAAAACCAAACGGTTTTCAAAGAGTGTACATAATTTTAATTAAACCAACTGTACAGGTGAAAGATCCCCTGATCGTGTCCCACTGGAACGCCCTGAACAGCCCCACACAATCGTGCGTCAAGATTAACATTATGGCTTACGGGTGAGTAGATACATTGTTCTAGTAATACATGTAAGATGTGCGCGTAAATAGTGTACAATGGACATTCACGTTACTGCTAAAATGTCGATCTAAGTAGTGCAACATGTTGTATAAAATATGTAGGTAATATCCTGATCGACTCTTCCAACGAACACCAGTCACCAAGACGCCCAATCACCTGCTACTCAAATCCAACCCACATCGGCCACCACACGGGGACAGCCGTAACATCTTGTTGAAAATCATCCAAACGTCACCTCCACTTCGATAGCATGTACAGGGTTATTTATAAAACAGCAGCAACATCGCAGAACTAGATAGCTATTATCATAAACAATTTTTCTAGGACTTTCGACATAACTCAATAAATTTAATTAAAAATATTTTATTGTAGGTACTGTCGCGATCCCCACCATGCTTTAGACCTTGACGTGGCGGTGGGGCTCAGTAACCTAGGGTGAGCCGATGCACCTTGGGCGAAGCTAATTGGACCAAGGGGGCTCTTATAAGAAGAGGGGGCATAAGAGCAGGAGGCAAGGGGTGAGGATGGGAACCTCACCCCATTGTACTGTGCCAACGTTGGGAGGGGATGTTCTGTGGTGCGGGACAACCTCTCTGTGGAGGTGGCGTCGGTCCCTTTAGTGGCTGACTAGCCGTCGCGGTGCCCTGTTTGTTTACTAGATTCGGGGCACCTCACCAAAGGCGGCATTGGTGGCACTCGAGGAGTTTTAGTTGGTAGAGCTGCGTCCATTTACCAGCTGTCGGGCGCAGCGAGTCCCACATACCCGCGGAGGGAGACCCACTCCCACGCGGGATGCCTCAGAGCATTTCCCGGCGTTAAAGAAGAAGAAAAAAAAAAAAAGGTACTGTCGCGACATTATTAGGTTTATTTGGCGCTAAGACCGCCCTGCCCCCAACTCCGGGATTCGCACGGGTTTTACTTTGTCCATCTAATCCTTGCGATGGGTGTAAAGTTAATTAATAACATCGAAAATTCATATTTATTTTTGTATGAAAATAAAACTAACGTATTATTTAAAAATCGTTACAATAAACATTTTTATTTACGATGTTAGCAGTTAGCTATCTAGTCCTAGGAGTTTGCAGGTATTTTACAAATAATCCTGACTAATTTGAGCCTAAGGTGTGCCCAGCACCTTGGGTGAAGCGAATTGAGCCGAGGGAGCTGTTCTTTGTACCCCTCTTATAAGAAGAGGGAACAAAAGAGCAGAGGGACAAGGGGCGAGGATGGGAACCGTACCCCATTGTACTGTCTCGACGTTGGTAGGGGTTGTTCTGTGGTCCGGGATAACCCCTCTGTGGAGGTGGCGTCGGTCCCGTGGGAGACTAACTAGCTGTCGAGGTGCCTTGTTTTCTCATTAGATCCGGGGCAGCACACCAAAGGTGGCATTGGTGGCACTCGCCGGGTTTTAGTGGGTAGAGCTGCGTCCCATATACCCGCCTGGGGAGACCCAGGGATGCCTCAGAGAATTTCCCGGCGTAAAAAATCCTATGTTGAGCAGTAGACGGATAGAGGCGATGATAAAGATAATAAAAGATAATAAAAAAATAGAGGTTGGGACAACTCACACATGGCCGTGTGTGAGTGTCTGAGCTCAAACTAGGCAGAGCCTGTTCTTATGCCAAACAGACAACTGATTCATACGTTTATATTTTTAAATACATACATATTATAGATAAATTACACCCAGACACAGAACAAATGATCATGCTCATCACACAAACATTTGTCCCGGGTGGGGATCGAACCCACGACCTTCTGGTTTAGCAGTCAGGGTCACTAACCACTAGACCAACAGGTCAGTCATTGATTGATGATGATATCTTTATGGTTGTGATTATGAACATTTTTATAAGGTAGTTATGATTGTCAACTTGTTAGATACGACGCGGTGTGCCGTACGTCGCTAGTGGTGCACGTGGGAGAGAAAACCCTCAAGTGCATCTGTCGAGACGGGAAGGTGCGGCACCTGTCCTACGAGCTGCAGGAGCTCCGGGATCTCATCTTCTGTCAGGTAAGATATACGTCCCACTGCTAGACGTGGATCTCATCGAAATAACGTGATTAGTTGTTGGTTCATCGCGGATTGGCCAATTACAAAGTCTCAATCTTATGCACGCGATGTTTTTCGATGGGAGAGCAAGTAATTATTTATTAGCACGGAGAAATGCATATTATGTCGAGGAGTACTTCCTAATGTTTGTCAATCTTTACTTATGAAAAGTTCGACCTAGCAGGAGCTAGATTGAGCGTAAATAATGATTACCTAAAGTATTTATACCGATGTTTATATAGCATAGGCCTTAGCCAGGACTTCCCAACCTCGTCGCGGGGACGGCCTAAGCAGCCGGGCAGTCCCCCCTTAGGAGGAGTAGTCTGGCCTTTGCCTGGGCCAGCCTGTCGCTGAGGTGATCCTGTTGCCTACAGACCCGGGACCCTCAAAATGCGGCTGAAGGCGCTCGCAGTGGTTTTAGTTTACGGGTAGGGCACTCCCAGGTGCGAGTCCCACATAGGGTCAGGATCTACCCGAGATATATAGCCCTGCGATAACAAAAAAAGACTTCCCAACCAGGGGGCACGCTCCTCTGGGGGTGGGGGCCAGGGGGGTGTAATAGGTACGTTTGCATTTCCGAAAAAATATACTAAATAACTGTCCCGAATTGCCATTTGATTATTCCTGTTTTCGGACGTTTTTTAACACTCAATAAAAAATATAGGTCCTTTTTTTCTTTAACGCCGGGAAATGCTCTGATGCAACCCGCGGGGGAGTGGGTCTCCCCACGCGGGTATGTGGGACTCGCTGCGTCCGAAACCTGGTAAGTGGACGCAGCTCTACCCACTAAAACCCGGCGAGTGCCACCAATGCCGCCTTTGGTGGGGTGTCCCGGATCTAAGGAGCAAACAGAGCACCTCGACGGCTAGTCAGCCCATCAGGAGACCGACGCTACCTCCACAGAACAACCCCTCCCAACATCGGGACAGTAGGTACAATGGGGTGAGGTTCCCATCCTCGCCCCTTGCACCTGCTCTTTTGTTTCCTCTTAGAAGAGGGGTACAAAGAGCCCCCTCGGCTCAATTAGCATCGCCCAAGGTGCTGGGCACACCTTAGGTTACCGAGACCTACCGCCACGTCAAGGCCTGAACCATGGTGGGGATAAATATTGGTCCTACAGTTCCGGGAGTCAGGACTTTATTTTTCAGATTTGAAATATCTCAAATAGTTTTTGAGATATGTATAATCAAAAAATCAAACCCCTAACTTTTCAGTTAATTGACTAGGTATAACTTTCTTCAATTCAATCTTCATTTTTTTAACTATCTTAATGCGATTCCGAATCTAAATTCTAATTACACGTTAACCATATTTTTAGAAGGCGAAAAATTATTGACCTAAAAGGTACTTTTTGTAGAAATTACATAAAAAGAAATGTCGTTGAAATATGTAAGTACGGAAAAAGATATTGGGGGGGAGCATGAAAATATTGTGATCCGGCGAGGCTGGATTAAAAAGAGACGATCATAATTAATATTTCTGGCGATCTCGTTTAGGTTCTGAAACTTAATTGGCAAACCAAATTCTTTTCCCACATGCAAGTCAATAAGTTTGACTCTTTTCGTCTATTTTAAAAACGTTGTTTTTAAAATAGTGATTGCTGTTATATTATCTAAGTCTTATTTATAGCCGACTGTTAAACCAAACACATAATTTAAATTTGTAATCAGGCCGTTACATAGGTACCTACCGACTCATTCAGTCATCTATTGCTAAAAAATGTATGTATTCATTTTTTTTTGTTATTTATTCTTGAATGTCGCACTCACAGACGTCCCACATATTCGTATGGGAGCTAGCAACGTTTTCGAGAGAGAATTTCAGGTAGGCCAGTTTTTGGATATAGGTACATAAGAAAAAAAAAAAAACAAAAAAACCATTCTCAGAAAATATTTTAGATAAAGCATCGAAGGTTACAGGTACTTCTTTCATTAAGAAACCATCTAAAATAGCTGAATTAATAGACGAAGGTGGTGTATCGACGCTATCACCGATTTTCTTCTCAATTAATTTAAGTAATTGAGATTTGTCAGTTTTACAAATATGTAACTGCCATCTGCGTGGCACATTAATGTTGGTGCTGGTGATAGTGGAAATGTTAAAAATTTCTCAATATCAACTTTATAAGTTAAGGATAGTCTTAACATTCTCTCAAATAAATCGCGTTGCATTCTCAGCTCGACAATTTTATTTCCAAGAGTTATTTTTTTTTAATTCTAAATTAGCGTCTGGCATAGTTTAAACAACAATAAAAATGTATGGCAATAATAGATTCAGGTTGCAAAAAGTTCAATAAAAATAATAATAAAAGAAAGAAACTTCTTAAAATGATTTGAAAAATTGATATTTGATCTATACAAGTAGGATGCGCACTGATGAACGCAACCACTACCGCCAGCCAGATAGCCCGTATGACGTCCGGGAGACAGAGAGATAGCATATCTAAAAACTGGCCTACCTGAAATAATTCTTTTTTCCTGACGTTGCTAGCTCCCGTACTATTTATATTTTTCCGTAAAAATAACATTTTCTTCTATGGAGGCGTTCAAGTATTACGTAAGCAGATTTATTACAATTATTTACCCCCTCCTCCTCCTTGTCGGCCATAGTAAGCAAAGCTTTTACACCCCCTCCCGCCTGAAGTAACGTAAACATTGGTTTATGCATTTTTCTTTTAATGTAGGTATTTTGGTTGTTCTATTGATTCATTAGCAGCAGTTATAATTCTAGAAATAAGAAAATATTATTAGGATAGAGAACTCGACCGCCGCCAAAGCCTTCAACACAATCCTGGAGGCGCTGAGGTCCCACGGCGTATCTGAGCAGAGTGGTAGTGCGTCCCGTACCCCTTTGACGGTGGCAGGGTGACGAGGAGAGTGGCGTGCGGTGTTCCGCAGGGCTGTCCACTCCTGTGGAACATCGGCTACGATTGGGTCCTTCGCGGCGCGAACTTGCCGGGCGTCGTTACGTATTACGTCGACGACAAAGTCGTCACCGCGCGCGGAGGCACTTTTTCGAGGTCACGCATTCTTGCGGTAGCTGGAGTGGTGGCAAGATACCGGCATCTTGGGCTCGAAGTCAAGAGTCCCTCCACCCAGAGCCCACCTTGTAGTAGGGGGAACTCCATCGCTGTCGAGTCGACCATGGGGTACCTACTGGGGCCTCGTCCTCGACAGTCGATGGAACTTCTGAGAGCATTTCCGGTGTCTCGTCGCGAGCCTGCTCGGCGAGCACTGAATCGTCTCCTCCTCAACGTGGATGGACCGAGCGTTGGTTGCCGCCGCCTATGTGGGTCTTGCAGTCCATGGGGCTGTACGGCGCGCTGATATAGCCGAGCGGCCTGAAGACGGACGTGGTTCTGCTGCAACGTCCGCAGAGTCACGGCCGTCAGGGCTGTCCGTGCGTACTGTACGACCTTATACAAGGCTGCGTGCGCACTGGCGGGCTCAGCGCCGTGGGACCTGGTTGCAGGGGGCCTGGCAACGATGTGGAGGAGATGAGTAAGAGAAAGAAACATCTGATGAAGAGGAACCCTGGCGGAGCCGCCTGCAAAAGCGAGTGCTCCGTCAGTTGAAGGAGAGGTTGAAGTAGCCTAGTGCACTGCACCGTATCGGCCGTCGGTCCAATCCTGGAGCAGCTGAGGTTGGCGCGGACCTGTCGCTCCTTGCGTTAATCCGAGCGATGACCGTCAGTGAGAGCGCATGGCATGGGGTCCTCTCTTTCTGTGAGGTGGTAACGTCGCGCACTGGCGCCTTTTCTAACAGGAAAGTAACTACTGCTTACATAATCACCATCTAGACCCATCCCCCCCCCCCCCATCACATCAAAAATAAACAAAACAAAGACCCCAACAGTGCTTACGTAATACTCGACTTACTTGGTCCCTAGTAGGCTAAAGTACCTACCTACTATATACTGCCTGATTTCACAGATATTAGTCTACAAGGAACTAACCTTCTAAACGTTAATAACTTTCGTAAAAAAAGTTACCAAGACATGGAAGTACAATAGAACATTATTCAATATAGGTACATATTTTATACACCAATCACTGCTTGATATTGACTTCTTTAGATAATACTTTCTCAGTGTTTAATATCATCTTGAGGACAATTACTGTCGTGCAAGAAAATAACCTTATTATTTTACAATTTTATTCTTAAACCATATATAACATTTTTCTATTTCTAGATATACCAACACCAAATGACAGCAGTGCAGGCCGTAGGTCGCTGCATGGGTTGGCAGCTGCTCGCCAGCAGTTCCCACATGGGCTCCGGCCCAGTCGAACCACTGGGCAACGCTTCTTCCTGTCTTCTTGCTTCTCCTAATGGTAATTGAGCAAAATCCTTACTCTAAATGCATTGATTTGTACTGCGCAGTGCGACAAGGTCTATACTTAGTTTTTCTTATTTTATCGTTTGACGACAATTTGGTCTTTTTAAAGTCTACGAAGACAATTATAGCTTAACAAATAGCTATACTATTTCATGTTGTGATGTCACCTCTTGGAGGTGCACCGTAGAAGTACTAATATAGCACTTCAGACAACATAATATAACATATATTGTAGCATCCATTAATATCTATAGACGACAATATATTTCATTTCATATCTAAATTCTAATACTAATAGTCTATTTTTCAGTTCTGTTTAAAGTCTTCAATTCATTTTGCATGTATCCTTTGGAATGTAGTAATAAATTTTCTAATTAAAAAAAATCTTTGCAGGTGATAGAATGATAGCAATTCGTTGTGAACCATCAAGGGGAATACAAGTGTTCATAGCTCAATCACCTCGGAAAGACTTTTTTGTTAGTGAACTTGTACAAGATAAGAAATGGGAAAATTTGGGTGGCGCTTTTAAAGAAGTTATACTAGATAAGCTGGAAGGAAAGAACTTTTTAAATAAGATGGAGTTGTTGATGGCATGTTTGAGTAGTCCATCATAGTTGTTCATAGTATTTTAAGGATTATTTATAATTTCTTTTATATGAATAAATACAATGAAAGTATGTCGATTTTTTTACTTATTTATTATACATAGAACTTATCCCAAAGGGTGCTTAGGATTAATGTTAAAGATTTACTGAAGATTGTTCGTCCATTTATATCTATTAGCAAAATTATGATGCTGGAAGTTGATGTTATCCCATAAGATGTCGAAAGGAACTGAAAATAAGAGAAACAATTGTTAATATAATTATAATCTTCCAATACCCATTAACTAACCTAATATTTAAAAGTAACATAATCCTGAAATTATGTTGGTATATGTAAACAAAATGTGATAAGTTTTTTAGATTTGGCAGTTTCATTCTAATAAACAAATATTTTAATGAACTTATATTTAACCTGGCGTCAAAGTTAGGTATTATAAAAGTATATATGTGACTGAAAGACTACCTATTTAAGCATATTAAAGTGATAAAACTAGGGGATCTCAATTTCGTTAATTTTGCAAGAATTAGTAAATGTTTAAATACTTTGAATAAATAAATGCTTTGTGATTTCTATATTTTTTTCTTTTATTTCTAAAAATTAAATCTATGAATATTAGGAAATAGGAATTTATTCAAAAAACATAAGAGAGACCTCAACATACGTGTAACAATTTCGTACCACAATGACGCCGGGTTAATAAAATTAATGAGAAGAACTGGACGGCCAGTGATTACTATTTAATACACGCAAAGGTCGCTGGTTAAAATCTCGCCCTGGCATACACTTGACTAGCTGTTGCCCGCAGCTTCGCCCGCGTTAACTTAGTTATCCGGAGTGATGATGATTATTTTTATAGCTTAAGTTACTCCTTATAAACATAGCTATCAGCTATTGAAAGTCCCATCAAAATCGGTCTCGCCGTTTCAGAGATTAGCCGAAACAAACAACTGACAAAAATTGTAAAAAATAATATTTTGGTATATGTCAGTATTTTCAATTTTTTATTGTTTCTGTATTTAGAACCCGCAAAAGTAGCTTTCTGTAAGAATAGAGATATTGTTTTATTTTTTACAAAGTTTTTATAACGTAGTCAAATTAAATTGTTTTTAGCCTATTTTTAATATAAACCTATAGTCTAAATACTACAAATATGTACATCAAACATTCATCGAAATTCACAAAAGCACATTTTTAAGACACCTAAGTAAATAAAGTATAAAAGGCTCAATACAGCTCGGTGGACTGGTTACGATGTAAGAAAAATCGATAACAACAGAGGTAGAAGACAAATGCGGTGGCGCGCATATAAATCGTAACGAGTAAGTAGCAGCATGAACTACTGTCGTTTTTACTATCGACGATAACTCGTCGCCGATACACAGGTCAGGTTTTATTTAGTACTTCAAATAATACATAACCTATAAATGACCATTATTACTCTTACAGCCTAAAAAAATATGAAATATTAGCCTTTCCCCTTGAAACACACCTTGTGCATGAAATCTAATTGTCCTTATTAATTGTCGTATTTGTTAACCACTTCAGACTGCTACCACGCAGCTTATAATCCACATACATATATAATATACTAGCTGGTGACCGCAATGTTGCCTGCGTTAACTTACATTTACAACCATATCCTGATTGGTGATTATTATATGTCACTCAGTGTGAACATAGCATTTTAATGATCCCCACCATGGTTCAGGCCTTGACGTGGCGGTGGGGCTCAGTAGCCTAGGGTGAGCCCAGCACCTTGGGCGAAGCTAATTGAGCCGAGGGGGCTCTTTGTACCCCTCTTATAAGAAGAGGGGGCAAGGGGGAGGATGGGAACCTCACCCCATTGTACTGTCCCGACGTTGGGAGGGGTTGTTCTGTGGTGCAGGACAACCCCTCAGTGGAGGTGGCGTCGGTCCCTTGCGGGACTGACTAGCCGTCGAGGTGCCCTGTTAGCTTAACAGATCCGGGCTGCCTCACCAAGGCGGCACTGACCGGGTTTTAGTGGGTAGAGCTGCGTCCACTTACCATCTTTTGGGGCGCAGCGAGTCCCACATACCCGCCTGGGGAGACCCACTCCCCAGGCGGGATGCCTCAAAACATTTTCCGGCGTAAAAAAAAGCATTCTAATGATGAAAAAAAAAGTTTTAAAAATCAATAGATTAGTTTTAAGTCATGTGTAAGTAGCACTGAATCCCACAATTTCTTGTCTCAATAGACATATAATCGACAGTTCTGGCAAAAAATACTCACTTGTGAGCTACATTAACTATGTGATCAAAAATCATCAAACAGTTGATAAATTAAAAAAGTGACCGTAGTATATCTCTTAAAAATTAAAATATATTCAAAGAACAACGGATTCTGCATAATCAGATTACCATGCAATTAAGAGCTCTGGCTGGAAGTGAGGCAGAGGTTACAATTTCTGTCAACTATACTAAAAAATGTTAATGAGAAATTCTTATCTACATAACAAATGGTACTAAGGACACAAAAAGTTTTGTCCTAAGAATAATTATACAGAACCTCTATTGAAAGCTTAAGGTTGAACAAGTCAATGGCGTGAACTCGCAACTAAATGAATGCTATCTCACCTGACATAGTGCGCGAACATGTGTTCTAGAATAAAATGCACAATGATTCATTCCTAAAATGTCCTTTTAGCAAAACAGTTATTATAGTAACACTATTAAGTGTATCTTTTTAATATCAATTTATTTCAACTATTGAATAACTATGTCTGTACGGGCTTTATTTTTGAGCTTTCGTGCTCTGTATACTATTTATTTTCGCCCAAAGTTGGGCTATAATCGGTGTTAAAATACGAAAGTTTATAAGCTTGTATTTTTTGAATGTATCATTTTTTTACGATTTTGGGTACATACAGACATAGATAATGACAAGATCAATTTATATTATCCTTAGTTTTTGGTGGTCAACGTCAAACATTGTAGTAATTACTGTTCTGCGTTAGTATGGAAAGATGAACGACTTGTGTAACCTTAAGGATCCAAAGAAAAATAAAAATCTTGAGGCATCATACAAACATAATATTTTAGAAATACAAGAATGTGCAACTTTACAGCAGATGCCCAAGTAATACATTAGCCACACATTTTCTGTGAGGGCAATCTTTAAATGTTTTAATGTTCATGGAAGATCACACATTTGCTTAACTTAATACAATACAAGGTTATGAATCATCATATATTTCAGGATAAGACCTTACAAACAGGTAAAGATAGTAATATATTATTAAACTAACCATGATTTAAATCTTGACTATAAAAAACAGTATTCTTTCTGATGCATAATTGGAAGAACCTTTGGACAGCAGCACTTAAACACTCTTAGTAGATCGCAATCTCTTAATGAAGTATGCATTTAAAATTTTCTTAAGATGAGGAAGAGAACATGAGGTAAGATCATCACACTTGGGAACATTGTGGATACTAATATTTTTATGCAACACTAGTCGTGCGAAAAAAACTTAAATGTAAGAAAATAATAGACATAATACTAATTCAATCCCCTTAGTATATAATGTAATCCAAGTTGGTTAGGTTAATGTTAACATTAGCTAGAAATCGATATTAATTCAAGGTATTTAGTTCAAGTTCAAATATATGCTTATAGCAAATTTTTAAAATTATGCTTAAGTTGGATAATGCTGATATTTACAAATGTTTATTGTTTTATAGTATCATGGATTTTAGTTGTCCCGTCCACTGCTGGTGTAGACCTTTTGTTTTAAACAATACTAAATAATAACTATCCAGTATTAGCTGATCAAGTTGGCCGGTGATCTGAATTTGGTAATAACAAAAAAAGGTTATGTAAAATGGTTACATACTAATTTTAAGAAATCTAAGTTACACTAACATAAAAATTCATATTATGAGAAAATCGTAGTTTTAGTATAAAATAACATAAAGCTAAACAATTGTAATAACAGTACATTTTAATTATTTCATGAAATTCTCAAGCCTATATACCTTATTCACATGAAAGTACATAAATAATATCAGGGATTTTTCATATTACACACAAATATATTTTAAATGTATATTGAAGCTTAAGTACCTATTCTACCATAATAATATGTATTTGATTGTTTTATATATAACCTAAAATATACTGTCATGCATGATGCAACATTAAGTAGATCGTACAAAATATTATGTACTCAACTGAGTAACTTGTAGATAATGCTATTAAGTTAAGCTGGTGCAGCCGTTCACTGCTGGAGATAGGTCTCTTTTCAAATGTACACTTAGACAGGATGCCATTTATTTAACCCCCTGTTAAACAGCTTTGCTGTTTTAGATACAAGGACTTGACAGGAGTATTAACTGTGACTACACATTAAAGGTAACTTGAACCGTGTCTATAAATAGTATAGGGCAGGCTGATGATTGATATTCAAGGCTAAAATTCACCAATTATCAGCGTCAAATGCTCCTCGACCTCATCCATCACAAATAATATAAAATAATCTTACCTTTATGCTCCTAGGATACAGGAATCAGTCTTCCCAGCATTAAACCCCCAGTATTTATTGATATTAAATTTAAAAACACTTGGGAAGGCTTCAGATAACGATAACACTAAACCTAACTATGAACTAGATTTATATTAAAACCGAGAATGGGGTGACCTGGATCTGAAATTGCCACCGCCACCGCCTCCTCCGTTACCACCGGATCCGTAACCGTTACCCTGGCGATTGTAGGGGCGTCCACCACCACCTCCGAAAGACCTGCCACCGGGAGGTCCTCCGAAAGAGCGGCCTCTGAAACCACCTCCACGCCCACCCCTGAAGTTGCCGCCGCCTCTGCGCGGTCCGTCTCTCTTTCTCGACAACTCTACTTTTAAGGTCGCGCCTAGCATCTCAAAACCATTCATGGCGCTACAAGCATCCTCAGCCTCCTGCACGTTTTCAAATTCAATGAACGCAAAACCTGGGGGATTAAGCGCTACCCAAACGGAATTTAATTTTCCGTATTTGTCAAATTCCCGCTCTAAATCTTCTTTTTTGATTCCTTCTACTAAACCTCCAACATACACACGTGTGCCCCCTGAACTCATGATGATATTTTCTAAAAGCAAACAATAAACACTGAATAAAACAGTTAGCGGCGTAGAATAAATATGAGTGAATCAAAATGTCGTCGCATCAATAACGATGCCACGCCACACCGAAAAAGTAACGTGGGATTTTCAAAGTACTTACGTTTCTTACGAAGTTTTATTCAAGTCGATGTGATCAATTATTGTTTTAACTATTTAATTTAATTAATTTTGTAAACAAATACTGTTTTAATGAAATAAAATTGAATAAAATCGATGGAGTTAAAGAATAATTTGGTCGGATTGATCAATTCATCGACCTAAAAGGAAGAATGAATGAATTTCACAAGCAATGTTACCAGTATTTGAATTAGTGATTTGTGATGGCGCTAGTATAGCTTCATTAAAATATATTATGTATAATAATTCGAAAATTTCTTGCATGTATTTAATTTTCGATTGTAGTATATCTCATTAATGTAATGATAATTTGAATCTAATAAATATCATATACGTAACACAATATGCATTTCAAATAGTAAACTTCAGTTTATATTCCTAATTCTAATCAATGTTTGAGATGTCATTATAAATATTTTTTAAACTTATTATCATGTACGACATGCACTAATTCAACTTCAAGAAACGCGTATTCCTTAAATGATATAAACATTTTAATAATATGACTCATCATTTGCGATTTGACACATTTATTATACTCCACTATTATCCACTAACTCATAGAAAAGTTGTCAAATAATGATAATTTAAAACCTAGTAATATTTATGTACTTTAGTGTTAACACATCGTAGTACACACACTACACAGAGCAAGTTTTTTAAAATTTAAAATACTACTAAATTAGTTAGTATTAAGTATTGTAAAACAAATTAGTACTCTACATGTACGATCAAGTATACAAGTCTTAAGTAGGTACTTATTTTCTCATAAAGTTATGATATAACTATTATGAAGCAATGAGTAATAACTATAAAGAAGAAAATGTGTATGTAATATTACTAATAATCGTGATCGTGAATTGAGTATTATTTTTTATTATACTTTAATATGTAAGTAATAAAACTTACATTGAGTGGAAATTACATGAAGAAGAATATAATACAAATTATAATTCTAAAATTATTATTTAAGGTCCTAGATAAGAAATGTAAAGCAAATAGATTTAATTATTTTTCCATATCACAATAACGCTATAAAACATTTAATAGCTGGTAGTAAGTGGTAACACTACAAAAGCGAAAGGAATACGGATGAACGAATGAGAGATTGACGAACTATGAGTGAGTAAATAAAGAGGACGCTTTTCAATTTTCATACAAAACAAAAGAGACCGGAGGGAAGGTAGAGAGGAGGGAATTTATGTACAAAACCGGCTATGCAACTTTGTTCAACGGTCGCGCAGTACTAGCGCGCGTTTGCTTATTATTCGTGTCTTAATCGCCCCACCTTTGTTACATTATTTTTATAAATTCTACATTGTATATTTTTAGACATTAAGAAATGAATTATTTTCATTATTTTGAATCGGAATATATATAATCGGTAGATGATATCAATATCATGTATCTTATTAGAAGACAATTGTGTACCTGTGCCGTGTTTAGATAATGTTGAGGTAAAGGAAACAGAACACGAAATGAATGTTTAAAAATATTATTATGATAAGTTCAAAAGAGATGGGGGTTCAAAAAAGGCATAGTCAATTTAGCGACACAAAATACAAGTGGAGGACTGTGCTAGTGTTGTTTTTGTGTTTTTTATATTGTGTTGGTCAAGAGTTGAGGGTCGAGGAGACTGATCCTTACATGCTGAACAAGTCGTCGAGTCTCACGGAGCTGCCTGGTGGTGTTCTAGCGGGAGGCCGAACAGTTTGGAAGAAGGACGGGAGTCCTTACCTCTTGCGGGATGACTTGCTCGTGGAGAGAGAGGCAGAGTTGGTGATAGAGCCAGGTGTGGAGGTCAAATTTGCGCCCATGATTGGGATAACCGTCCGAGGAAGGCTAGTAGCTGTGGTGAGTGGCAAACTTTACGATATGATAATTTTAGAAAACCACCGTAAGCGGGTTCGTATCCATGCATAATTTTCTCACCTAACGAAACTTTAATGTACATCAACTTGTTGATAAAATGCAAGTAATAAGGTAAAGTTAAGATTATTTTTGATAAAAATAAAAATAATAAACAAAACATATATAAATTATAAAAGAAACAAAAAATAATAAAACAAATAAATTATATAAATATATAATTAATTAAACTAAATACAAAGTTACTGAAACATTTTTTTAAAACATTAAATTCATCATCATAATATTATGATTAATGATGTACCAAGTCACAGCAAAACGGGATTTGAATCCACAACCTCACGGTCCGGACCCACACTCGACAACACTTGACTACCACACTTGATACTACCTCCACAGTATTATCATTTATCAGTGTACCTATGTGATTTTTTCCCTGCAACCCCCTGACACGTCACACGCTACGCATTGATATTGTCTTGCAAATTGCAATTGACATTTTAATACACGTGCGTAGCCTCTACGTGCGCCGCGGTGGAGCCGCGCCTTTATAGTTGTTCCTAAATTTCGCGATACTCTTCTCTAATATTTGCGATAAAGTTTCTTCGCATCGAGAAGTCTAAATATATAATGAAAGTGTAAAATCACATATTTAAGTATGATAGAAATATGATATATCTTTTTTTTTTTTATTTAAAAATAATCCAGATGAACATTAGGGATTTTAGTGGAAGTACAGGTACTTAATACGTTGATTCCGTTCATTAGCTTTTTTATGTCAAAAGGAATACTGTACTGCATTTATAGACGACCTCTGTGGCTCAGCGGTAAGCGCATTGGCGCTCAAGCCGGGGGTTGCGGGTTCGAATCCCGCCAGGGAACAAAAATATTTTCTGTGTTCCTGGGTCATGGATGTGTATTATATAATAAAAATCTTAAATATACTTATGTATAGTATAAACTATAAAAGTATTAAATATATTTCCGTTGTCTGGTACCCGTATCACAAGTGTCAAAGCGTCCATAGATATTATTATTATTTATGTATTTTGGTTTTGTCACTGTCTCAAATTCTGGAATATCTTGGAATAAATAAATATTAATCAACAATTACACGTTTAGGTCTACAATCCTTGCTGTTGCTTTGGAATAATCGAAACCGAATCAAATTTGAAATTAGCTATGCATTCTTAGACCTAACCCCATTCGTGGCGGAGGTTCTTGCCGAGTCGCATGTCTCGGATAGGAGGTCGCTCGGTGAGAGCCTTACGCTGGACGGGATCCTGCGAGTTCGCCGTCTAGGGCAAGAATCCTTAATGCGGAGGTGGGGGGAGGACCTGGCGTCGCAGCCGTATGGCAAAAACCTAACGGCTGCTCTGCGTCCGGTCCTTGAGCGGTGGATGCGTCGTAAGCGCAAACCCCTCACCTTCCGTCTTTCCGGCGCTCACCGGGCATGGTTGCTTTGGTGAGTACCTGTGCCGGACGGCCGTAGGGAGCCGTTGACAGTGGAGTACGAGGAGTAGTCTGGCCCTCGCCGGGGCCAGCCTGTCGCTGAGGTGATCCTGTTGAATGCCTATCCGGGACCATCAAAATGCGGCTGAAGGCGCTCGCAGTGGTTTTAGTTTACGGGTAGGACACTCCCAGGTGCGAGTCCCACATAGCGTCAGGATCTACCCGAGATCCTGGCTACATGCGTAAAAAGCATTTCCCTGCGAAAAAAAAAGACCTAACCCCATTAAAATTTCAATAACATTTTGTATTGCAGATTCTAGATTAGTCTGTAATTCAAAGGTGAACGCGGGCTAAGCCGCGGCAACAGTTTATATATTTGTAGGTACCTACATAGAATTGGACAACTTATCTAAATTTGTAGAATATCCTATTTCATAAGATTTATAGATAGATTATAATTAAAAAAAAAGTCTGTTCTTTTGAACAACTCGATGATTCATAACATAAATATTTCGCTACTTTCTTTTACGACGCGCGGACATTTTACGACAAACAATATGTTTTTCCTGTTTATCACTTTTTGTTGTTAGTTTTATCCTTTAAATTTTAAAATATTTCACATAATATATAGTTGTCTGATGCGAGACGCATCGGCCGTCTTGATATTCATTGATAGAGTCTAATGTGGACGGTGTGTTGATGATGACATAGGTGTATAGCGTGTACTGTGGCGTCCCCATTGTCGATAACAATTGATAAATCCCACTATGTCTGATAAAATTGTTCCGATAAAGTGATATCAAATTCACCTGACTATTGATTTGTTCACGTACTTAGATATTTTATTTTAGGCTTAGTTTTGAGGGTTATTATAAGTCCAAGGAAAGAGTAGGAATCACGTCGGTAAAACAGGATCCCATGGATAGTGATATTCCACAGACTTCGTAACTCAGTAAAATGAGACCTGCTGATAGTAAATAGCATAATTTAGCAACCATGGTCACGGAAGGTTTCGGTAGTATCTAACACCTCGGAAATGTAAAATTCTGGATACACCGAAATATAAAAGAGTATAATTGACATGAGTATGGGAAACGATAAAAGATACGATGATTTGAGTTATCACTTGCTTTGATGAACATAATATGTTCGATGATTCATTAATCATTGAAATGATGTAGCCTTGTCTATAGTTTATAATGGTGATATCAAAGTGAGACTTCAAAATGTCGATTATCACGTACAGGTAATTACTACAAGATACAAACGACCTATCGTTTCAAAGTACGTGGATATCTTTGTTTACTATGTGTAATCAGATTCCTACGACTTTCGAATAATTAGGTTAAATATATTTTATTTTAATACTAACTGTTGATCGCTTCGCATAAATTATAATTGAGGAGTTGAAAAGTAATTCTGAAATATGGCCAACTTTTTTAATAATGTTGTTGTGCCCTTTTTTCATTTTTTTTCGGCCTGATGGCCTTTAAGCTCAATCGGAACAGTAGGGTACAGCACCCATCAAGTAGTAATAGGTTGGTGGTTTTCGGGAGTGATTCGTTAATGGTTAAAAATTTTAAAACATATGAAATCCTGGTAGAGTTATTATAGCATTTATAGCTAAATCAGTCTAATAATCCTTTTAGATTCTTTCATTTCTTAACATGGAACCTAAAATCCTATTCAGCTAGCAGGTACTTATTCATATTCAATTAGAGGGGACTTGTCTCTGCCGAGCGTCATCACCGCGATCGGTGACGATGAGTCGTTGATTGCGATGGTCTTCTTCTGCGAGGCAGTAATGTCCCAGAGGCCGACGAGGCCTCCCCCCGCGGGAGACGAACGGGTGTGCGTGCCTAAATTCTTTTCAATGTGACCTATCACCCGTGATCTTGAAGATGACATAATAAGTATTACATTAGTTTCAAAGTCAAACAGACGTAGTAGTGGGCCGCTTTACGAATCGACAACCGGTTTGCGGAATTGCGTAGTTTTTTATGTTCACAGACTCTTTACCACGTGAATGCATTTCTATTACAGATATTTCTAAAAAGTTTGAAAACGGTGTTACTGTGGAGAAATTTTAGAATTTCAGGGAGACTAAAAACAGACTGTATAGTGTATTGTCTAGCGAACAGCGATCAGTATGCGTAATTATTAATTTACTCATACAAAGCCAAGGTGTTTTAAAAATAAAAACCTACACCGCCTTATTCCAAAACGACGACTAAATATAGTACCGAGTTTAATACCAGCTTTAAACCATGGACTAATATAAATGTTATTACAAAAACTAGTTTAACGCTAGTACCAGGACTATCTATGGTACTAAAGTTAGACCACCGTGACCCCTAGTTTAACTTCGGTACCTCAAACCTCAAAACTTCAAATTATCAAAATATGTCTTATGCGTTGAATTTGCGTCTATTCGTATTAATTGTATTGAAAGGTAATTAAATGAACTCGATGTAGACAACATTGTTGAATTGGACTAACATTTAAAATAATTACTCTGACATCCTTATATAATTTAACATTCTATTTCTGTAATTTTGTTGTATTGTATTTTGTCATTGATATACATACCTATTTTATATCATAATAATATGTAATAATTCTAATTAACTCTGATATTTGTCATGTATGTTTGGATTAAATAAATACACTAACCTTTTCTTGAGAAGTCCAATTATCATCCCTTTTTTCTTTTGTTGATTCATTTTAAATGAAGTAATGTTCGTGGCACACAAATACACAACAAAAAATATTATACTATTCTTATGTACAACGTACCGTCTATTTAGAATCAAAGAACAATAATGGCTGTATTGTAACTATTGGTAAGTGGTAACTCGACTTACATTGCAAATTAATTATCTAAACAATAAACATTTCGATGACATTAGAACTACGCGCGCTTTGTATTTCATTCCCTTATACGCTAGCTGTATAAACAACTTAACAGCGAAATATTACAATATTTGTGTGTAATAAACAAGAATTTAAATCACACTACCTTAAAGTACAAAGTAGTAAAGATTTCAGATATTTTATATAACACAATAAATTTTATTATCAAAATATTGATGTATTTTCCACATTATATTTAATTATAAATTAGCGAGCTTTGCATAAAAAGGAACGGTGTAACGAACTAATCAAATATTGAACGAACAAAATGAATGATATGTTGCTCAATAATCTGTGGATACAATTAAACCAGAGACGATCTTTGGTACTAGCTAGACCTCGGTTGGTCCTCGATTTGTAATAAGAATGAATTTTAGTCCATGGACTAACGTTAATACCGTAACAAACCTGGACTTTATAGTCTTGGTTTAATTCCGGTAGTAGATCAGTTTTTTGTAATAAGGCGGAAAATGTTACAATTCGCTAATAAAAGTCTCTAACTGGAAGACGCAACATATCATAAGGTATAATGTAGAATGAACCCCACCATGGTTCAAGCCTTGTCGTGGCGGTGGGGCTCAGTAGCCTAAGGTGAACCAAAAACCCAAGGTGCTGACCTTGGGTGAAACAAATTGAGCCAAGGAAGCTGCAATTTTTTTTTCCAAATGAAGTTTTTCGGGTGCTAATGCTGCGTGTACTCTTATGTAACTGCTATTTCTATGTTAGTTGGTTTGTACCTTATCTTATAAGTGGATGGGAACCTCACCCCATTGTACTGTCCCGACGTTGGGAGGGGTTGTTCTGTGGTGCGGGACAACCCCTCTGTGGAGGTGGCGTCGGTCCCTGGAGTGACTGACTAGCCCTCGAGGTGCCCTGTTTGCTCAACAGATCCGGGGCACCTCACCAAAGCTTGGTTGGTGGCATTGGTGGCACTCGCCGGGATTAGTGGCTAGAGCTGCGTCCATCTTACCATCTTTCGGGCGCAGCGAGTCCCACATGCCTTAGAGCATTTCCCGGCGCAAAAGAAAAAAAAGTAGAATTATAGTCAAACTAAATAATACAATTTACGAAAACGGTTTTGAAATCTTAGTCCAAAACAATGGTCTTTCACATAATAAATGCAAGGTTCTTGAATTGCCGTTACGAAACGATAGAAATATTTGTTTAAATTAGAATTCCTATGTTATGTCTATTAAGAGCTGCCCCTTTTAAAAGTGGATGATGACGACACACTGATAATACTTTTTTTTTGTAATACAACGTCAATAGTTATGTTAGATCGAACTAGCTTTTTCTGTTTTGATTAAATGTACTTATATAAATGAATGAATCACCGAAACTTATTAGTCCAGTCGGGGCAGACATTTAAATATAAAAAATTCCGGGGAGCGATTTATAGGTGTTACGCTTATATTCGTAGGTGTTACGTATATAAAACGTATGTGTCACGAAATTAGATAATTCAAATTTTTTATTGTGTTGGTTAACGTCAGCACAAGGTTTGTATAAAAAATTATGATGACGTTGGACATTTTTGGGTAAGGTCACGACGTTTGCCGAGTTCGGCTTGAGAGTTGTGACTTGTGATACCTATATGTAATATATATCTCTAAGATTCATGTACAATTTAAATAGGACACTTCGAATTTACGACTGTTTGACCGTAATCATGGTTGCTGTAAAGTATCTCAAACGCCAGCAATGTAAAAATCTTGTTGAACCGATATAAAATCTTTAAAAAATTGATTATTACTATATATACTATATATACTATATATATAATATCATTGATTATAACGAATAAAACTTCATTAAACAATATTATAGAAAGAAAGAAAAATATTTTATTGTCCACAACAAAGATAAAAACATAATAGGGACCTATGTGTATTTTATCGTGGTCTATTATGATGTAAATACATTCTCAATGTTTTGAAAACTTACAGCAAAATTCCCCACCTGATTAAACGTACCATACATGTTTTTTTGACGTGACCACGTCTTATAATTCGATGGAGCCGGCTGCAAGAACGAAAAAACATGAGGCATGCGGCGTTACCTCGATCTGAGGCGTTACATTTTCTTATGACGTTGTCACGTTCAACTATCGTCAGTAAACCGACTCAGATGTCACCCCATTATCGTCTGACCGTTGTATGCACATTACACCATATGCCGTGTCTGCTTTGCGCTCTACTGAGCTCAGCCTGTCCATTTTATGAATGCAAGCTTGTAGGTATGATGCGTTTCACTTATTAGGTCTTTTGCGTCCTGTCCCCAGACCATATTTTTACAATTAACCATAGTTGTGGCCGCTCCGTGTTGGATGCGGGTGGCGAGTGGTCTTGGCGATCATTGAAAGAGGCCTGTTTGGCAGTGGACGGATAGAGGCTGATGATGATGATATAGTTTTTTTAATAAAAGATTTCCAAATCAGCCTAAAACTAGTTTCCTGCTATGTACTATTTTCCATAATTAATATTTTGAGGTTTTATATTAAAAACTAGCTGTTGCCCACAAGTTTGTCTGCGTTAACTTACATTAACAGGCGTTTCCGGATTGATGATGATTATTTTTATACTTTAAGTTACTCCTTATGTACATCAGCTATATATCAGTGAAAGTACCATCAAAATCAGCCCAGCCGTTTTAGAGATTAGCCGGCACAACCAGACAGACAGACAGACAAAAATTGTAAAAAATGCTATTTTGGTATATGTAGGTACCTACCGTGTATACATCCATATGCATTCAATAAAAAGCGGTTATTTTAATATTACAAACAGACACTCTAAATTTATTTATCGGTATAGATAGCTGTTGCCCGCAACGTCGTCCCCTTGTGTAGCAATTAGCATTACCTATACTGTGGAGGTTTTTAACGTATGAGTAATTTAGAAGATTCGCTGACTCGCTGGTCTTCTCTTCAGCTATGTTCTAGAGATGCCTTTCATGTGTGGTGCTGGAGGAAGATGCTGCAGATTCCCTGGACAGCATTCCACACGAACATCTCTATTCTTCGAGAGCTCAACATAAAGACCCGCCTTTCCAATATGTGCTTACGTAGGCAACTTGAATTTTTCGGTCATTTTGCCAGAAAGGAGGGGCATAACCTGACTGTTCCAGGTTTCCTCATGGTTACTGGCAAGGTAGACGGCAATCGTCCAAGGGGTTGTGAATCTTTGTCGACCAAATCCGCAAAATTTTGGACTCCAAATTACACGCCGCTCTTCACGACGCCAAGGATAGGCATAAGTGGCGGAACACCAATAAGACAAAATTACTCCAGGAGCGGGATAATCACGACTCTCAGCAATGAGGAACACAACTCGAGGAGGAGGAGAAATTTAGAAGATTACCTCATTCTTCCAAACGTAGAAACAACCATATAATATTAGTATAGACGGGAATGAACGTGATGAATCCAATCTGTCCGCCCTACATACGATGATTCACGGGCAGATGGCAAAGGCGCCGGGCCTGACCCAAGGAGACTCCGTAATTCAATCATTGCATTAGGAAACGCTTCATAGCTTCCGAAGTCAAGGGTTAAATACTCACTTTCGGTGTACTCTCTCTTGGTTTTTCTCTATTGTAATAACGCATCATCTTCATTATCAAGTTTTTCCACTGCTGGAAAAAGGCCTCTCTCAATGTCCGCCAAGACGGCCGTACAGTAAAACGTATTAAAATTAAGATGAAATATAAAGAAAAAAAAGAAAACCACACACATCCATACATTCTTACAAACTTTCGCGTTTATAATATTAGTAGTTTCAGTGTATGAAAATTCAGATTATTAATTGCATAAAAATACGATACATTGTAGATGTTAATAATAACATAATGTATTCTGCTTGTAGCGTGTAAATTGGTACATATTTTGGTAGAGTACGCATAAAATCTCTCATAGAAGTCATAGATACTAGTGGGTACATCAAGTCTTTACCAATTCTATCGGGTTCACATTACCTACCGTGTCCAAGAAAATTAGGTTATCACCGTTTGTTAATTGATTAGGAGTCACAGGGTATGGCGATAAATTGGTAATACTATATAGAGCACCGAACAAAAGAATGTAGAAATCGTGAGTATAAGTATAGAAATTGTTCCCAATCATAAGTCGAGTTAGAAAAACATTTAATATAACAGACTTATTTCTAGAATGGAATGGAACAATAGATATTTGGGATGCAAGTTTGAATTAGTCAATTTGGGGTTGTTGAATGAATTTACGTTAGATGGATCACGATGAATGTGTAAACCTTAAATACGAGCCCTAATTTGTGTTGTAGAGAATTCTTAGTAATTGTCTTGTAATTTGAAGTGTGACAAGTGTCTACATACAGACGTCTAATTTCGAATATAAATTATGATTTAATATTGATTGATCCAAATAATCTTATCACTAATTATCAATATCTTACACTATGGTAATTGATAAAGCATATATCTATAATTGCTATGCTACCAAAACCCTTTATACTGAATGAAATAGAGCGTACATTTCACAACCGCTGTGTCAAGAATGCTTTCACCCACAAACCGGTTGGGGTGGACTAAAAAACGTAGACGTGGGGTGAATGTTAACCCGGGTGTTTGTACTGACCCTTTTTGATACTTTGAGTTGTTAAAGGTAAAGGCGAAAGTTTTTAAGAGTGAAGACTAGACGTAGGTATAAAGCTTAAAGAAAACACAAGTGATCATTTAATTATTATAAAAAAATCGTTTGTCTGTAAAGTCGGTTTACTGACGATAGTTGAACGTGACAACGTCATAAGAAAATGGAACGCCTCAGATCGAGGTAACGCCGCATGCGTCATGTTTTTTCGTGCGTACAGCCGGCTCCATCGAATTATAAGACATTGTCATGTCAATATTAAAATCTATTATTCCCATAACGCCCAAGTACGGTATTGAAATTGAGTAGAAATTATTAGGTTAATTTCGAATATAGTGCATAAATGATAAAAGATACTTCTTTCCTTTATTATAAAGGTGAAATTGTATTTTTCAGTCCTTAACATCGTTGCTGACGAGAAACGTATATTTTTTTTGCACCAACACAGCAAGAACTCGTTAAACCTGTTCATACGTGACTTTTTATAGATAAATAGCGAAATATAAACAATTGCCTACAATCTTTACAATCTTGCCTGGTAAGGAGCTCATAACCTGTTACGAGGTTACATTTAAATGGATAATAAACATTGAGATTATATTATGTCAATGATAATAAACTAAAGTTCTTTCCTAGAATAAGTTAAAATTTAATTTAACTTTGAATTATAGTTTATGAAATTTATATAAATGCATAATTTACGACACATACAGATACTTACTTCATCCAACCAACAAAACTCTCCTGGCCTCTATCTAGTACATATTTGGATTTATTATCTGTTCTTTCTAGAGACCTATTTTTTGGCTGAAATCGCTAACAGCAGCTAAATGAGAGATACCTATAGAAAAGGAAATAAAATAATTGACACAAGTGTTACAAAAGCCGCACCGGGCGTTGTTTAATTAGGACGGTTATCAAAACCGTGTCAAGATCTGCAAACAACGATAGCGTCCCCGAGATATCATCCAAGACATCTTTACAATTTTTTATACTATCGGTACCGGGAATAAAAAATACTTTCCCTATCACATTACACCATATACACTTCAGAAAGACAAAATGAGGCTGTTTTAAATCGTATTATGACAGAGATGAGTGTTTTTTAACCGACTTCAACAAAAAGGAGGACTAATCTCCAATATTGGGTCAAAAACTACGTCGTAAAAAGGACGTACGAAATAATTTCTCATTTCTAATGTTAATTACATTTTTTTAATTATTCTTAATGGTAATTCGATAATAGGACATTAATGATTTCGTTTTCTTTTTTGCGACGACTATTAACTTCTAATAGAATAAGCCTACATACTATGTAGGTAGGCTGTTAGGTCATCTAATGGTAATTAGTAATGAATGACACAGCCATCATTATCATCCTTATCCTTTATCCGTCACTGCAGAACATAGGCCCTCTTTTGAAATGGAATACGATTTATTTTGTGACGGGGTGGATGCAGCTCTACCTGTTAAAATCCGGGGAGTGCCACCAATGCCGCCTTTGGTGAGGTGCCCCTGATCTGTTGAGCAACAGGGCATCTAGACGGCTAGTCAGTCCCTCAAGGGACCGACGCCACCTCCACAGAGGGGTTCTTCCCGCACCACAGAACAACCCCTCCCAATGTCATAGTGCAATGGGGTCAGGTTCCCATCCTCGCCTCTTGTCTCCCCCTGCCCTTTTGTCTCCTCTTCTTATAAGAGGGATAAAAAGAGCAGCCCCCTCGGCTCAATTTGTTTCGCCCAAAGTGCTGGGTTCACCTAATAGGCTACCGAACCCCACCGCCGCGATAAGACTTGAACCACGGTGGGGAACATAGGCCTCCTTCAATGAACTGGACGACCGATCCCTCGGCACTGGGAGAATGATGACTAAAGAGCCATTTTTTATATTAACTACCAATTATATTGTTAATATCTAATGATCCAGCGAACTTCCCTCATTATTAGATTATTATTATTATTATTTAATTACACCTACATTATTTGTATACATAATTATGTTTAATCACAGTCTATTATTAATAACAATATATAAACTATAATGACAGTGATTATGTTTTATCGACTTTCTGTAAATGGACTGACTCATAACTTTCGTTTTAAATCGATTCTCTTACAAATGTTTGAAATAAGAAATAGTTGATGATACAGAGAATGGGGTAAACACATGGCAGGGAGATAAGAAAAACCATACTGAACGCATTTGGGACACAGTCCACTTTAACAACAAAATTATCGAATTTCATCGAAATACCGTAGTACACATAATAGGAGATACATATTATATTAATGACGATGATTTTTATGTTATGATTATTATTATATAGTAGTTTATTAAAAAATAGCAGTTGTAGACGGTAGACCGATGCAGACAGGCATGCGACACGGTGGACCCCTCCCACAAATATAGAAACCTACAGCGCCCTGCGGTTTCACCCGCGCACCGGTGGGAGGGAAGCGCTGTGCCGCGCTCCCGGCTGCATGGGTACCACCATCTTGCTTGTTTCTCCCGTGAAACAGCTTTGCTGTGTTTCGGAGAGAAGGGCAAGACAGGCAGTGTAATTACTGGCACCGAGACTTAACATCTTATGTCTCAGGATAGGCAACACATAAATGAGTTGCCCGGGCTCGTTCCAGGTAAACTGGTTTATGTTCATGGGCGACGTTGACCATTTACCATCAGGTGGTACGTTTGCCAGTTTGCCTGTTCAACTAACATAAAAAAAAACTTCCCATTCCCGGAGTACATGAATAAAGTATAGCCTGTATGTTATTCTGATGTATAAGCTATGTTATTGTAAAGTTTCATTAAAATCCATTCAGTAGTTTGTGCGTGAAATAGTAACAAACATCCCTACATTCTTACAAACTTTCGCGTTCATAATACATATTAGTAGGATAATATTCGTAGTAGAGTGATTTTTTTGTGCTTATAAGTGCGGTTAATCTATAATCTATACTAATATTATAAAGCTGAAGAGTTTGTTTGAACGCGCTAATCTCAGGAACTACTGGTCCGATTTGAAAAAATCTTTCAGTGTTAGATAGCCCATATATCGAGGAAGGCTATAGGCTATATAACATCTCGCTGTGACTTATAGCCTATAGGAGTTGAGTAACGCAGGCGAAGCTGCAGGCAACAGCTAGTTTAATATTGTTTAAGATTTTAATCTCCGTGAGCTAATTACATTTGGACTGGTGAACGACCTGTTATCTGAGGTGGACCGTTGTTGCAGTGCTGCGGTTGACTGGCCCTCAACTCATTTAGCCACGTTTGTGGTACACGTAACCTTGGTATAACTGGTTCACTATTAACTGAAATTCAATTTGGCTTGTTAGCACATGATGTGTTATGGTTATGTAGAATACCAGGGTACCTTTGAAAAGATGCTAAAATATTTGTTGATAGATAGTTCTGTTACATAGTTTTTGAAGTGACAACGTCTTATAATTCGATGGAGCCGGCTGCACGAACGAAAAAACATGACGTATGCGGCGTTACCTCGCTCTGAGGCGTTCCATTTTCTTATGACGTTGTCACGTTCAACTATCGTCAGTAAACCGACTTTATAGACAACTGATTTTTGAAGAAATATAGTTCTCTTGGCATTTATTATAAAAAAATGAGATTTTTCAGATCGAAGTATTGCTCCCTTGATGAAAGTTTTGCGGGAGAAAACTAGATCTTGAGATAGATCTTGAGATTTGAACGTTTTATATAATATATATACATTTTTCTATACTACGCTTTATTAGTAAAGACCTGTGGTTTAGGTATTTTTAATGTCTTCTTTTAATCAGTAGTCATACTCAAGGAAAGAATTACGAGAGATGTCCGCTAATATGAGCTTACTTCTTCAACCAGTATTGCTTCTAAAGAACTAGGTACTACGTTCAAACACTAACCCACAAACTAGCTCGCTAGGCTTATTCTCACCAGCGTTACGCGTCATTGGTGACTCACAATAGGTTACAAGTGAAACCTATACCAATTATGTGATTACTTTTCTTCGTTATCACTATACTTATATGTACAATATTTTTAAACAGAAAATGGTTCCATTTTAAACTTATTCTATTCTCAAATTCCAAATTTTTATTGTACCTCATATGTGTAACGAAAGTAGTTTTACATATCATCAACGTTATTTAATTACTTTCATGGAATGTCTCTTGTGAACTCAATAAATCTATACAGATAAATAAAATTGGAGTGTCTGTTTTTAATACTAAAATAACTGCTTTTTTAAAATGCATATGGGTGTATACACGGTACATATACTAAAATAATTTTTTTTTACCATTTTTGCCTGTCTGCCTATCTGTCTGTTTGTTCCGGCTAATCTCTGAAACGGCTGGACCGATTTGACGGGACTTTCACTAACTACTAAGCTGACTTTATAAGGAGTAACGTATTCTATAATAACCTCGTTTTTTGAAGTCGTTTAAAAATAATCATCATCAATCCGTAAAAGGCTGTAAATCTAAGTTAACGCGGGCGAAGCTGCGGGCAACAACTAGTTAGTAATAACTAATAAGATTTGTGGAAATCCTTGGGGGAGGCCTACGTCCAGCAGTGGACTCGTATTAGCTGAAGAAAAAAAAAAATAAGATTTACACTGGTGTAACTCCATGGAATGGATATATTCTTTTTTTCTAAGAGTAATATATAATCACATTATTACAAGAACCTAGCTGTTGCCCGCAGCTTCACCGGAGTTAACATTTACATCCGTGTTTGGGTTGATGATTATCAGTGAAAGAATTCAAATCTTATGAATAGTTTCGAAAACTACCTCTCACATCTAAACTTACAAAAATACCCAATATGTTTATAATTTTAGTAGGTATGTATGTACATAGATATAACGTATACTGCCTTTAGGTCTCTTGTACACGCACGTTTCGCCCTGAAAATGTACTATTGATTCTCCGTGTGTAGACACTAGACACGGTTGACAGTGTTGTTATGTTCACTATGGGAACCTGTTGGTTGAACCCGTCACTGCCCCGTCGTATTCGCCCCACGTATACCAAGAAGCTCCCATAGTGATCCATACGACACTGTGTACCCTGTCTACATACGGCTAAATAATCGTACGCCGAAAAAACGTGTGTCTACAAGAAGCCTTAGCATTTCATTGTATTTAGTACAAGTTGTTGCCATAAACGATTGTACGTGTCGCATTGTCCTTACATTTCACTCGAGAACGGAAACTAAGGGAAACTGTGTGAATTATATGGATGTGGGACTTGGGAGAAATACGTAACGTAATATCGTTAACGTAAAGTTTGACAGCTCATACTAAAATTGCAGCCTTTTTTCATATCGTATGAATGCGCTTATGTATGCCGCGCTTCCATCTCCATCTTATTTCGTCCATTTTGTAATGTAAAAACATGCACCAAGACTTACCATCTTACATCTAAGGATAGACAAACGCATGAATAAGTTGCCTGGACCAGACCCAGGTGAGGTTCATGTTCACGGGCGACGCTGATCACTTACCATCAGGTGGCGTGTTTGCCTGCTGCCTATGCACAACCTTGAAAAACTATTTTTATGAGAATTGTGTCACTTTCGTACCATAATTTCATGCCACATACGTTAGTTTACACAATAAATTGTTAATGAAATTAATGTTGAGAAACTATATTTTGTACTTATAACGCTTTTTTGTAATTTAGATCAGGCATAACTAAATTTCTAGTCACGAGATTTAGTAAAAGAGTTAAGAGACACTTGTCTAATGAAGTATAACTAAAAGTAAAAGTAAGTTACGCGACCACAGTCTGAGTCGTCATCGGTTCGTCTGTTCGATCGTATTTCCTGTCTACGTCTGATTTGTTGGTGTCGTTTTAGGTACACGTTCCTCAATTTGACAAAACGAAACCCTTATGGGATCACTCCGTTTGTCTGTCTGTCAAACCAAAATCAACAGGGCATTTCTCGGTAACATAGAATGATGAAATGTCGCAGAAAACTAGACCTCACAGCTAGTGAAAGAAAATATCTGAAAACCATTTATTTATTGTTATATTACATTACAAATTACATAAAACACGTTTTTCGGAACCAGCGCGCGAGACGGTTTCGAGTTTGTCTGGATTTTTTGTTTAACAGCTAATGAAGTTTCACTTGGGTTTTAAAAGGATAGGTCTAGAAACTTGATTTGAGCGTGGGTATCCTCCTACGTCGCTTAAAAGGTCTTTCATTTTTGGTAATTTTTCCGAGAAGAGATTAGTCATATTAATATGTCTGTCTTTATGTCTTCTAATACTGCCATTAGGTGAATAAATATTGCAAAATATGTGATGTCATTCATCAATAAATTTAAAATATCTTACCAAAAAAAAAGAAGTAAAGGACGTATCTAACAATATGGTATCCTCGAAACATCGCTTTCAAGTGTTAGATTTTTTTAATACTCACAAGTATTCATTAGTTATTTTAATAACACACTATTAAGTAACAATAACACATAATAATACATAATATTAAAAGCATTATAAATTATTCCCAATTATTTAATGAGTTTAAAAAGAGATTTATATTTAAATGACTGGTCATTTAAATCGCTTAAACTTGGCTCGGGGAAAGTGGACCGATCTACAATTGAAGTCGATGAGCGAATCCAACATACAATTGAATGCTGTATTGGTTTTTATTATTTTAAGTAAAACTAAATTAATTTAAAGTCCACATTCTCATCTTTAAGAAATAAATTAAAGTACTGTATGGCCACACTAGTCTCTATAACTCACACCACGTTGCCACCTTATAAAAGTAAATATCACGATTAATAATTAATCGGTGAGTTCAAAATTTAATTGAAAAAGTTGCCCATAATACTCATTACTCGCCAATCACCGTCGCGTCGTTGAGTTTGGAAGGTAAACAACATTCAAGATTTTATATTATAGTCAGCCAAATTTTTTATTTATGGCAATTTTCGTGTCAATCTTCGCTAATTTGATTGGTGAGAAATATGTGTATCCCTATAACTGCTATGCAGTTGAATTGGGCCGGCACGACCGGGGTCGTACTTCTCGCTCACATAACACCGGCGCCAAGTAACAGCTATGCTGTCGCGTTTCGTGCGGTGTGTGAGTTTTGCGGTGGCCCATTGGGGGATAGGGGAAAGGAACACATCACATCTGCATAATCTCTGGTTGTGCGGATGTTATTGGCGTCGATAGTCACCAAAAGGCTTCGACTGCTCGTTTGCCCTCTTATGATATAAAAAGATCAAGTTGAGTCACGGTGTACAAAATATAGATGTTCGTTAGTCGTTATATACAAATCTACGTTACTTCATAGTTCATACACTAACTATAAAATCTGTTTGTAATTCGTCACCCGATACTGTTGAGTCATAGTACTCACACTATAGTTTTACATTCTTGTTTATCAGCCACCGTTCATATGAATGAAACATTATGAGGTGCGTTACCGAGAATGTATCTGATTACTAATTTCCTTTGTCTTATCTGTGAGTATCAACAACGTTATCGTAAAGGATTTACCCGTGTGATACTTGTTCTTTGAGCCAGACGTTCCGGAAAGGCAGGATAGCCAGTGTAATTACGCCAATATCTTTTGACTTGTGTCCTGAGTCCCGGGGCAGGTGATGTAACTGTCATATCGAATCGCGATGTTGCAGGTGAACTTATTAATGTTTAGGAGCTACGGTTTTGTTATTTAGTTAATCACATATCAAAAGAAGGTATATTAGTTTAAATATCATCAGCCCGTAACTGTCCCTTGCTGGACCCCTCTCTATGAACACCAAGATGGTCCAACTTTTAACGGCTACTGTCATTACAGCTAGATAAATAACACTCATATAAATTACCATTTACAAAATTTAGGAACGTCTAAACATGAAATATCAAAAACTTTTCCAACCACTTAACTAACAAGTTCCATAGCATAAAAAAGGATTTCCCTGGTTTTGTAATATCATGGCATGTTATCAGATCGCTTGTCAATCTATCTTTTAACGAAGCTACAGTGCAGTGCAATCGTTGCATTGTACCGAACGCCATGAAGACACGCCAAAGCATCGTCAGGTTAACGAACCAACTACGTGTTTTAAGTCACGTTTAATCGTTGACTGACAAATAGATATTGTTTAGAGATCACGAATCTATTTAAAGGAGCTGTATTGGGTTCGATCTAGTATATATGGTTAGACGCAAAGTTTTTGGCGCCTAAACCGCCTAAATGAAACCGTTTAAAGTATTAAAAAACCTTTTGAATATAAAATTCTTATAAAACCGGGATAAGTTCCCTTAAAAGTAGTTTTATTATAATTTTTAACATTTTGTTAATAAGGTATCCATATAATGATAAAATATATCGATGAAAACGTCCAAAATATGTAAAATAGTTTTTGATTGTAAATAATAATAATTACTTGTGTGTACTGTGCTCGTAGTACCTACTACGACCGCATTTTGATAATTATGGAATCTTTCTTAGTGTCAGATTACAATCCAATGTTTCATTGTTTATCGTTTTATATAACTATTATTATAATTTATTTTAATAACATTTTCTACTGTATAAGAATTGAAGCAAAAACAATTTTTAATAAAGTAATAAGCTTATGAGTTATATTTTATTGGCGTATTCCTCAAACCTCAACTAAATTGATTAGGATCCTTTATGATTTTATCGAAGTTTGCTACGATTTTAAATTCTAATTTTTATTTTAAATATCGTTTTGTTCGAAAAGACAAAATGTTACAAACTGCGATAAATACCGTATAAAGTAGTTTAATTACGAATTAAATAAAATCAATTTATGAACTAGGTTAACAGTAATATGTATATGTATAATAAAATGTTGAGTGTGAGTTTAAGATAAACGAGCTGTGTGCTGTAAGATTGCACCATAATATGGTAGTAGGTAGGTATACATAATGTACTGTGGTTGCACCTTTCGTCTGCGGTGCTCGAGTCGCGCGCAATATATTTTAAACCTAGTACCTATATCCTTCGACCTTCACGGATCGTTAGTCCATACGTTGTTGTCCCTTAAAATACTAATCTACAAGACCTTGAATAATAAGATATTTAATTTACATATTATGTAGGTATCTGTATTATGATAAAAGTATTGTATAAAGAATAGCTACTCGAAGTAAGGATTTTGACATGAAAATTGGAAATAAAGCCACAAGTTATTTAACAAGTAGGTATCTATCAATAAATATAAGAAGGCAATATCAATGACATAAGTGATTGCTATTGATCATCAGTAGCAATCACTTATGTCATCATTATATTATACAAATTCATGAACTCTTAAATTTCTATTAAAGTCGGTGTTTTCTTTGCTAAAAAGAACATGTTTGCTTTTATTTTTGCAAGAGTAACCGCGTGACATTAATAACCAATATTTCTACCGAAACACAAGCTGTATTCAGCTGTAACAAGCCTATATCAGGGCGAACTAGATTCCTCTCCACCGTGAAGATTGCAATCAGGCGGGTCATTGTTAAACTCATCTAAGAGACACATTAATTAACACGCATATCTGAAATCTAACCTAATTTACCATGGTTGTATACAATTATTTGTAGTCATGGCTATATTACCGCTCGCTTAAAAAATTAGCCATGTTAGATCCAACAACCACCTGTACCATTTGGCTCTGTAGATGGCAAATTGCTCAGAATGGCGATTATAAGCAAAGTTCTCTTAATTTTTTCTTGAAGGGCTGAAGGCACTTACAGTGGTTTTATTTAGGGTGGGCACTCCTAGGTGCGAGTCCCACATTGGGTCAGGATCTACCCGAAGATTGTAGCTGCATCTATAAGTATTTCCCTGCGATATAAAAAAAGCATCAGTATATAAAAGAAATATAATTCTAGAGGCACATATCTTAGCGAACTTAAACTTCGTTATAAACAGAGTCCTCAGTTATATAGCTGCCGCATAAATCATCATATACATGAACACTAGGTACCTAAGTTCATAATCCTTCAAGGCTGCTCGGCTACTTTCGCAATCAATACGTTCGCTAATGTCTAGAATCAGCACCTTTCAGATATGGTTCAGCCAGACTACAGCTAGTATTGAATATTTTATGCAATATTAGCTGATAGCATACAATATTCAATAATAGTCTGGTTAGACCAGCCTTTTTTTACGTCGGGAAATGCTCTGCGGCATCCCGCTGGGGAGTGGGTCTCCCCACGCGGGTATGTGGAACTCGCTGCGTCCGACAGCTGGTAAGTGGACGCAGCTCTACCCACTAAAACCCGGCGAGTGTCAATAATGCCGCCTTTGGTGAGGTGTCCCGGATCTAATGAGCAAACAGGGCACCTTGACGGCTAGTCAGTTCCCAAAGGGACGCCCCATCGGCTCAATTCGCTTTGCCCAAGGTGCTGGGCTCACCCTAGGCCACTGAGCCTCACCGCTACGAGAAGGCCTGAACCATGGTGGAGTGGTTAGACCAGCCTAGACTCTATTACCAAATTATGATACAAAATCCGGTATTTCGTTGCACTGGGCCCCCAAATAAAAATATTCGTCATAATTTGTAAATAGTCAAAATGTTAATGATGACAATAAAAATAATTAAATGAATCTAAGTTGTTAACATATTTTAGTATTGATAAATCTATTCGCTGATACAAAACCAAAGCTTTAACCTAGTAGGTAGGTAATAGACTCCCACGCCAAGAAAGGATATCCAACCTGAGAGACCTTAACAGCAATATGGACGGGTTCAATGTCTGTCTATCTGTGATCTCGTGCACCGGGTACATGATTTCATGCTCCCGTGGCTGTGTTGATGTGATATGGGCTAGCTGGTAACACGTGAGCGCTATAAACGTTTTGTTAAATACCTCGATTCTCAGTACAATACTTTTAATAAACTACTCATTTGCTCTATACTAAGTCTTATTTCAACCGCTATTCAGAGAATGCTAAGAAAACATAATTTTATTGGGGATTTCTTTAGTATAATACAATACTTATAGAAAATTACCTAAAATTCAAGAATTAAGGCATTTAATATGACGAATAAAACTTCAAAGCACTTTCAAATTCAAACTTAGTAAAACTAAAATCTTAGCATACTAATTTGTTTTAGGAAATTATGGATAGAATACTAATTCTTATAACCTGTTCCGAGGCGACCTTGTGTAGACCTCAGGTATTCATTATCACAGGCCAATCTTAAATCCAACGCTCTTATTAGTCCACTGACGTAAGCATATTGATTGGACGAAATAGTTTTATGTGGTTTTTCAAGTACACACACCTCGTTATTATTCCGAGACACACACTTAATTCGAAAATTGACAGTACGCACCTCTCAGTCCAAAGAGTTTAATTTTAACATACTTATTACTTGTTTTTTTTTTTTTTTCGGAAGGGCTAGACTTTTCGGCCTGATGGCCTTTAAGCTCAATCGGTACAGTAAGTGAGCAGATGGCTGACTTAAGAAATATTCGCAGGGGGCGCGGTTCATCGCGCGCGCTGCTCGGGAGCGGAGCGGAGCATCATTTGGACTAGTCAAATCCGATACGGTCGACTAATCTTTTACGGTTGAATTTAACCTATCATCATGAGGGCCGGCCCTCATCCCTCCCTCTGGAGAGAGAGGCGGGTCATGCGCGGTGCCCAAGCAATCTAGCGGTAGCGTAGTGCTAGCGCTGTTTGCGCGGTCTGGGTTTGTGTCTACTCGGATTCGGATTATTACTTGTACTGTCTATCGTATTACGTATTATTCAACAGCTGTCGCTTAAAAAAAATTATCGATATAGTAATAATATTATGTACTTCCATAGCAAATATATAATGGCGAGGATGTGCCAGATAGTCGTCGTATAAAGAAAGGCATTTATGACTTATTATTCTGCGTACTAATTTAAATTTCATGTAAGTGAATCCTAAGGACACTAGGTCTATGAAGCGAATTATCCATAGAAATATTAAGACTTTTTCTAAATGTCACATGTGAAGACAGGTCTTGTAAAAAGGTGTGTCATGGTAAAATAAGCACCATTCCTTTGATGGTTCGACTAAGTTCGGTTAAATTTTAAAATCGATGAGGGGAGCTTCTGCTGATGATCTGTCTGGGTCAGCAACTATCAACATGATTCTATGCTATGTTCGACAATGAAACTTTCTCCGTTGACGATGACAGCAGATGATAATTGTCAATAAGGACTAGATTGACTATCAGGTATCAGAAACAAAAAAGCGACAATAGTTCCAGTGGCTCGGTGCGTTAAACATTCGGTGCAAGAGATAGATACCCATCGTTGCGGTCTGCTTGCAACTGAAAAGCGTGACAAACGTCGCGATATTAATTGTCAACGTTGTCCTGATTTAACTGTTCTGCTCATTTCTCCTAAACGTTTTTTAAACATTTCACACTTAAGTTTTGCATTTTCTACTGACATACAAATTTTAAACGAAGGCATTCGTTTGGCAGATAACCTGGATTAACTGCATATTATTACCATCCGCTGTAGAGAGAAGTTCATACTAGGGGGTTCATAACTGCTATAGATATGGATCATTCGAAATTTGGATACCTAAAACTAAATACATAGTCTTAAAACAATTTCTCATATTTCAATTATTAAAAGCTAAACGTTTATTTTTTAGATTTTTTTCAACTTAGTTAACTCGGCCTGTCTCACGAAATCGTGGGAAAGCGTGAAGTAATTTATTTGCCATTTGAATACTGTATCACGACAACTTTCGCGCTACGTTCTGAACTTATTGCTTGACCCTCGCGGATTCAATTAGCGTAAAATGTATCACATCAAAATTTTCCCCGTGGTTTTCTTGGTCCCCAAACTCCCCCAAAATGAATATCCCATAACTTTTCGCAATATGAATGCAAAAATAAGTTTTCAAATCGGGCTGGTAGTTTTGGAGCTTAGCGCGTTGAAACAAACTCTTCAACTCAAAGACTTAGCTATTCACCGAGAGCCTTTTTTTGTCTTACTATATGAAATGCGATCTATATAGAAGACGTACATATAGACTACATCAGTCTACATCGTCTATGACCCCTAGTATACTATAAATAACTATAGCATAATTCAAAAAACGTAGTTAAACCCAGTTAAACCGGTCACTTTCAAGATATACAAGTCTTAAGACAAATGGCGAACCGTATAAATGATCCGCGATCGTTCTGTATCTTACTTGTTATTCTACAGAGTATGTCGCGTCATTGTTCACGCCGGAAGCCCTCGCACGTTCGACAGTTAATGCCCGATGGTATGCAGGTGTTTTTATGTCCTAAACAGCGGATAACAAATTTGAAAATTTAACGGACCTTCTAACAGACACTTAGATGGCGAGTTCTTTTTTCTTAAATTATTTAGATTCTTTAAAAAGGATTTATGACGATGAAATGTAATCTTTTATGTAAATTGCATTTAATATAAATAAAAATTAGCTCTTTTCAATAGCTAAAAGAATTTCTTTGTTTAAACGCTCTTATCTCCGTTACTATTAGTGCTATAGTGCTACACTTATCAGCCTGAGACCCTTCCTCATAAACCCCAGCGTTAACGAACGCCAAAACAATGAATCTAGCTTAGAAGCTACACCAACCAGCATTGGTTAATAACTCGCGAAAAAGCAAATTAAATTGAACAATTTAGGTTATTTTTACATGCATGCAGCATGAGTCTTTCGCTACTGCGTAAAAACCCCTATAACAAGTTCCGTTACAAGGTTGGTCTCAGTCCTCAGATGCAAGATATTAATGTATATGACCATATAATATATACCTTATAGGCGAAATTTCAAGGTAGCATCTTATTTATATATATTTCGTTTATTATAGTTTTTTGTAAAAGTTTAACTAATATTTTTTCCAAAGGTTTTACAAACTAATATTTTAGCATGAATAATATTACCTTTACTTTCGGTAAGCAGCCTTTAATTTTTGTTTTGTAATCAGTTAATTTGCATTGAATAAAAGTTCAACGACACTTTAGCGTTAATTCATTATGAACAATAATTTTATGAAATATTCAAACAATTATGCATGCAATTAAATGTAATTTGTACACATAATTATGACGTCTTAAAGCTTATTGATGTAAAAATTAACTTTAAAGTGTCTTACCCGGCTATCATCTAGCTCTACAATATTTTAATCATATTATTGTGAAATCGGATCCTTGGATCGTTCATCTTGGCGTTCTTTGACGGAGTGGACGGATAGAGGCTGACGATGATGATAATGATGATGATTGTGAAATATAAGTCAGTTCTTCGAGAACTTACCACGAGACCAGATTGACGTGGTGTGATAGCGTCCATAGATATTATTATTATTGTTATAATAGACACTTTTATAGAAGATGTAGTTAATTTTATAATCATAATTTTACGCATATTACTAAAGTTTAGTAAGACGTAGTGCCCTGCTGCATTGCAGCCGAACTGGGCCGGCACGACCGGGGTGGTACCTCTCGCTCACATAACACCGGCGTCAAGTGACAGCTATGCTGTCGCGTTTCGTGCGGTTTGTGAGTTTCCGGTGGCCCATTGGGAGGATAGGGAAAAGGAGGGCTGCGCATCTGCATGGCCTTGGTTGAGCGGATGTGTATGGGCGCCGGCGCTGTGAGGCTCTGACTGCTCGTTTGCCTCCTAATGACATCGTTTTGTTTTTTTTCAGAAGACAAATTCAGAAGTTCTTTTTTTTCAACTCAGGCACTTTGTACTTTCAAGAAAATATAAATAAATTATAGTTTAAAAAAACTAAAAAACACGCTTTAATAGCAAACCCAACAAAAAATTTGAAAATAATTTTTAATACATGAATTAAATGGGTTAACAAAATTACTTATTGTAAAAAAGCGTGGTGCTTGTAACTAAGTTTTTATATTAACTTCACTTTTTAGAAATAGACACCGATGAAATATTTTAAATAATGAATATTGAGCACCTCACGCTTTTTTACAATAAGTAATTTTGTTAACCCATTTAATTCATCTATTAAAAAATATTTTCAAATTTTTTGTTGGATTTGCTATTAAAGCGTGTTTTTTAGTTTTTTTAAACTATAATTTATTTTTTACTTTTTAGTGTAGATTTTTTAAATTAAAGATTTTATTAATTTAAAGTACTCAACTATTAACAATCACTTTAGAAATGAGTGAGAGACTAAAAACAACACAAGTGATGTAGGTAACTTGCGCGCCTTACGCCTTCCCTTTTTTTTTTTCGCAGGGAAATCCTTATGGATGCAGCCAGGATCTTCGGGTAGATCCTGACCCAATGTGGGACTCGCACCTGGGAGTGCCCACCCTAACTAAAACCACTGCGAGCGCCTTCAGCCGCTTTTTGAGGGTCCCGAATATGCAGGCAACAGACAGGATCACCTCAGCGACAGGCTAGCCCCGGCGAAGGCCAGACTACTCCTCGTAAGGGGGGACTACCCGGCCGTTACTAAGCAGTCCCCGCGACGTCGTATCATACTAGGCCCAGGTTCCCATCCTGAGCCCGACACGAACACAGAGGCGTTACTGGAGGCGCATTAAGTAGCGCCTCCTACGCACCCCCGTTCGTCGCCTGCGGGGGGAGGCCTCGTCGGCGGCCTCCTCTCTCACCCGCTCGTCGGCCTCCTTCTGGGACATTACTGCCTCGCAGAAGGAGACCATCGCCGTCCAGGACTCGTCGTCACCGAGCATCGCAGTGATGACGCTCGGCAGAGACAAGTCCCCTCCGATGACTGATGTCAGACCGTGACGCAGCGCCGCCCATCTCGGGCACACCTCGAGTGTGTGCTGGGCTGAGTCCACCGCCGCGCCACAATCGTGACACACTGTCAACGGCTCCCTGCGGGCCGTCCGGCACAGGTACTCACCAAAGCAAACATGCCCGGTGAGCACCTGTGTCAGACGAAAGGTGATGGGTTTGCGCTTACGGCGCATCCACCGCTCAAGGATCGGACGCAGAGCAATCGTCAGGTTTTTGCCATACGGCTGCTGCGCCAGGTCCTCCCCCCACCTCCGCATTAACGCCTCTTGCCCTAGTCGGCGAACCCGAAGGATCCCGTCTAGCGTAAAGCTCTCGCCAAGAGACCTCCTATCCGAGACATAGGAGTGCATCTCGGCAAGAACCTCCGCCACAAGCTCCCACGGGGGGTCACCGGCTAGGGCAGTGGCTGCTGCCCATGAAACCGTACGGTACCCCCGGATCACTCTTACCGCGATGACCCGCTGCGCCGACCGCAGCCGGGCCTTATTCCTCCCAGTAAGGTGATCCGCCCAGATGGGTGCACCGTACGTCGCCATACTACGGCAGACTCCGGAGTATAGCTGCCCAGTGCACTTGCCGCCTTCGCAACCTTCGGTCCCAACATGGAGAAATGTGGGCCGAAGGTCCACCCTCCGTCAAGGATGAGCCCCAGATATTTGATATGGGGGCTCATCCTTACCCTCACCCCTCCGACCTGGAGGGCAGCCCCCGGTGGGGGTCCTTTCCGCCCGGTCCCGCGGAAGAGAAGGGCTTCGTCTTCTCAGGTCTGACCCGAAGCCCTAACCTCTCTATGCGGCTGATCACGAGGTCGATCCCGACCTCGGCCAGCCGCGCCGCCTCCTTATAGCCTCGTCCTCGGGCATACACGAGGGTGTCATCCGCGTAGCATATGACACCCATTCCGGGGAGGAGGCGGCCTCGCAGGACCCAGTCGTAGCCGATGTCCCACAGGATCGGACCAAGAACCGACCCCTGTGGAACACCGCACCCGACTCGCCACCACTCTACGGACCCACACCGGTTATCGCAGGCTACCCTCCTCTCGGAGAGGTACGTCTCCAACAGCCTCCTTAGGTACGGGGGCACTCCGAAGAAATTCAGTGCCTCCCGTATCACACTGTGAGGGAGGCTGTTGAAGGCGTTCGCGATGTCCGCGAGAGAGATGGCGAGGACCCTCCCATGCACCCCGTCTGGACCCGGCGCCCTTTTCTTACTCTGGAGGCGGGACAGAACCACCTCCATTTCAGCCTCCGTGACGGGTGGCGGAATACCCTCCTCGTCCGGCGTCTGCCGAGCCATCCTGGGGGGGCCTTACGCCTTCCTAGCATGTACTATCCTGATTATCCTTATCAGGATATTGGAATAATTTTATCAAATTATTGTATTTGTCATCGGTCCTCGATAAATCTACAACGTTTGAACAAAATCTGGTCGTTAGAAGTGGGTCAAAATCATGTTCAAAGATTCCATTACATATACATAGATACAACCCACGCTAATAAAAGCGTGGTAAAAAGGAATTTTTAATATTATTTTTTAAATAAGATTAAGTATATGAGTGTTCATCAGCATCTGGGTTTAATATAACGGACTTTGACCGGGCGAGATGAGTCACAAATCACGACATCCTTACGCCCTCGCAGCCTTCATGTATTTATAGTTTTTGTAGTCTAACCAGCCGTGACCACTTAACGTAACCTGCCGTTAGATAACCTAATGGTATTTACAGTTTTACCTACACAGTAGTTTATACCAATTATTACAACAAAAATGCCTTAAAAAGCTTTTAACATGTCACACTCACAGAGATTTTTCAAACATTGTGAAAACATTTATTATAGTGTAAAAAGATTTATTATAGTATGTCTATTGTATTTCCGAAATAATTAAAATCTTCCAGTAGTCTAGAGAGAATCTGCATTTTTAATGAGGATAGAAAAGGGATAGAATCAATAAACTGAGGCAAAGATGAATATGACGCATTTATCAAAAGTCAAAACCTCGAATAAGAAAGCGATATTTTTAAAATGAATAAGATATTATTTATAGTGTTTTTAAACATAACGTTTATGAAAAACCAAAACAAAGATCTTATGTGAGACGATTACCAGTTTTGGTACAAAAAAAATCTTACTTATTCATCTTGTGATGTGACATCTTTACATACACCTACAAAATAATGCTATAAAATATAAATTGTGTCTACATAAAATAATTAAATGTTTGATTATATTGTAGAAAAAAAGTAATAGAATAGGAAGAAGCATTTTTTTTTATTTTCTGTACGTATACGATTGTGATACGGTAATCTCCGAAACATTTTGCACACTTTCTTGTGTTTGAGTAGTTCGGAGCAACAGCAACAAAGCGCGTATTCGTGTCTGTGGCTTCGCGTTTCGCATACGAATAGTGCATGGCCGGTTGCCCTGTTTCGGGTTGTTCTACTGTTTTCATGAATTGCTGAAGAACTTGTTATCATATAGACACTGACGAAGGTTGTTAAACTAAATAAATCTTTGAACTGACGTCATGACATGCTAAAATGAATACGAATTATACGAAAAAAAACATGTCTATGGAAAAAGGTGTCTCTTTTGGCTTTTCGCGTGCGATAAAATAGTAAAGATTGGCTACCAAAATAATGATAATTATCAACAATTAGCATTCAGCTTTAATTCGAAGTAAACGCGGGTGAATGGCAACAGTCTGTTTATCACAGTTACCATTTATGTATTGGTATGAATAGGATAGGTATTTCAAAACAACCGTTGAATAAATTACGTAATGCATTTAGCGGGTGGGTCCAGCCGTGACGGCATGAATGGGGACGGTGAAAAGGCAGGAAGTTTGAAGTGCAAGGGCGCTTCCATACAGACATGCATAGCCAGCCAATATTACCTTGTATCAATAGCTGTTCAAATTTGGGTCCCAATATGGGACCCTTGGATACCCGAAATTGACTCTTGGTTTCAAAAGTGTCAAATTCTAAATAAAAATTTTGGACTAGTAATAAATGTAGTATTAATGTTTTTTTTAAATATTAGATTGTTCGATATTATTTAAGTTAGGTGTCGTGAAAATTGAAGACTGATTGTAATTCTTATGTTTTTAAAATAGATTGTTGTAATGATGACTTTTTAAAACCATATCGATAATAACCAGTCTTTTCGACACCAGGAAACATATCATAGTTTTAGCATTTCCTAAATTCATTGCAAAATATTTCGTATCCACAATGTTGAAAGCTCGAAATCCGTATATCCCTAAATTCGTTCCGTTTTACTTTTACTTTATCTTTAAAGAAATGTCGAAATTTTCACAAAAACGTCTATTGTTGGTTCAAGACCTCGATTCGATATTGTTGCGAACAGCGGGGATCCGTATCGCAAATAATCGCGAATGGGCGGACGTGCTGTGCGGATGTTGAGCACGGTTGCACAACGGCTAGTTATAGTCGAGTAAAAGTAGGAGGTCCTTTTACGCGACTTTTACCTCTTTCATCGTATAAATGTATAGAACCCAAATCTCATTCAAGTCATGAATAATGTGTGCCATCATCTTGATCAGTTTGTAATCGTCAACTGGATATATGCCTCAATGGATCACCATAACTTGCATTCCATAGTTTGGATATAAATACGTGGCAACTATACTGGTATCAAAGAGTATAAGACACACAAGATAATAGCCATACAAATTAATGCTAAGTGTCACAATTTCTTATAGTTTATTAAATAATAATTTATTTTTTTATATTTCAGGGTGAACAGAACAAAGATATAACTTTCACAAGTACTGAAGAGCCACAGAAACAGTCTAAGGCGTGGCCGGATATCCGCCTTGTGGACGGGCCCTCGATCTTGGCTGGGAGGGTTCAACTTCTTCACAAGGGACAATGGAGATCAGTTTGCACCAACTCCAGAAAGTAGGTTCACATTGTAATTGTTACTTGGGTATTATTTGACCAGTATGGAAATTTTCAAGCAAAGTTGAATCTCTTTGTAATCTTTATTTTTTTAATTCAAGTAATATTACGTAATATATATCTGTATTGTTTTTATATTTACTGTGATTTTTTTGAGTACACACAAATACACCGCTAACTTTGTAATCCACAGATTTTTAAGTGAAAATAATTATATTAATTTTATCTTTCTGTTTCAGTTGGACTATTAATGACATGGAAACGGCATGCCGGCAATTGGGATTCATGGGCGGAACGTTCTACAACTGGATGGATCGACAGGCAGGTCGTCGAGCGCGGCTGTTATTTGAGGAACCCAAGTGTAAAGGCACCGAATACGACCTCTTTCAATGCGATTGGAATTCAAGGCAGCTAGGATCAGGTGTATGTGACTTCCATCCGGATTTAGGTATCCAATGTCAACCACACCATGACAATAACGAATTGAGAGACTCAGGAACCCACTGGAGAGGAATTCGATTTGAAAACGCTGTATACGAACGAATACTCACCGCCTCAAATACTCTCTATGTACCCACGTCTATGTCCAGATTGGTTCATGTTGCTATAAGGAACGCTGGATTAGGAAGAGACAATAATGCAACCAGTGCCTTAGATATAATGGGAGTACCGCCGGGCATGCATCATATCGAAGTATCACATTCAGCATTTAATGCGATAAATGTTACCTCCCCAAATGCGCCAATAGTTATTAATAACTGTACAATAAACGACAACAGAGGTTATGGTGTGTATGTGAATTCTACCTACGGTATGGCAAGGATTGAGAATTGCTTGATTCATGACAACGGCGCTGACGGGGTCAAATACGTGGTGCACGAAATGAATATAGATGAGCGATTCGATCGCAGCGAAATATTTGATTTATGCACTTTAGCGTCTACACCTAGTCAGACATTCCCTATACAAATGTCAATAGAACAATCGAGATACTCAAATATGGCGCGAAACTGTAATCAAAAATTTTATACACGCCCCGATCATGTGCTAACGTTAAGCTTCATAAAAATCATGACTAACAAAAATGATACAGGAGAAATTTTTGTGTATGATGGATTAACAGCTGAGGATAAGCTTTTGATGTCATTCAGCATTAGAAATAATACTCGGCCTCAAAGTGTTACGTCTACCAGAAACAGAATGCATGTAAGGTTCCATGCCGATACGAGAACAGATATTGTCGGTTTTCTCAGATTAACATCCGGAGCTAGCAAAACATATGATTTAAATATAGCTGATACCATTATATCAGACAATAATGGCAGAGGTGTCGCCTTGGAGAATTTAAGATCACAAATTCATATTCACCGAACTTCAATATCTAATAATAACCATGTGGCTGGTCTGCAAGTTGTCAGTGGTGCTGGAGACATAAATGTAACAGAGAGTAGGATTTCATTCAACCAAGGTGATGGTATCAATATAACCGTTACAGGGGGTAATAGAAATATCTCAAGGAGCACTTTAAGCTCTAATCAAGGTTACGGGATTGCAATATGGCTTAACAATTCGAGAGAGACTGAATATATTCCCGTAAACCAAGCTACAGTGGTCGAATACTCGGAAATTTTCAAAAACATTGATGTTGGAATTCTTCATGGAAACTTTTGTGGTGATAGTTGGGTGAATATAACTGGCAACTGGTTTAATTCTAGCATGGAAAGTACAATAGAAATAACTACCTGTTGGCTATTTAATGATTTGCCTAAGATTCTCAATCTACAGATCGGACATAATAGGTTTTATCAAAATCGTCGAGTCCCAATAAAAATTCAGCCAGCTTTAAACGTTGTAGGTCGCATTGAGTTTAATTACTTCGAACATGGTGACTATGGTGCAATAGCAATTTTAAATAGAGTAGATGGAAAATATATAGAGGAATTTGAAATATTACCAGCGACATTTTTTATACAACATAATTATTTTTACGGAAATAAAGGACCCTTTGTAGTCAACCTTGGATTGTCACCATATAGTGATATACAATATATTCAATTTACAAGAAATTTTCTTAGAGATAATAAAATTAGAGAGCCGTTTGAACCATTGGAAGGCTTGTCTTCTAGACTCACTCCGAGAAGTAGAGTGGCAGCTACAATAGTCTTAGCCTCTAGTAACATCGATATATTCAGAAATATTATCAATAATCCAGAAGCTCAGTATGAAATTGGTTCACACGTAGAGGACCAAAGTAAAATACTGAATTGCACATACAATTGGCTTGGATATGGAGAGGAGGAAAAGGTTTATAACCGCTTATTTCATAGAAAAGACAGATACAATTTGGCCAAGATAGTATATATGCCATATTTATTACATAGCAGTAATCCTGGAGCTACTCAAATAAACTACAATTCACTCTTTGTACCTCAATTTAATATACCTGGATCATTTACTGTAGGCGGTGAAGTGGAAGGTGTAGAAATGTTAAGATCAGGTGAATATGACGTCGATAAAGACATAAATATACGTCCTGGCGGGAAACTTATTTTACAGTCTGGTGTTACGTTAAAATTTCCACCTGCTATTGGGATGATGGTAGCTGGTAAATTAGAAGCACGAGGAAAAAGACCCAACGATATAACATTCACCTTAAAAGATGAAATTATGTTGTCAAACGATAGTATTTATGAAACTGATATTGAAATAGAACCTACAACTCCAGGATACATCGAGCCAATTGTCCCTATTCGTCTACTAGGTGGAAGAACACAACACGAAGGAAGATTACAAGTGCGCATAGACGGTCAATGGGGAACTATTTGTAATTATCAATGGAATATAATTAACGCTGCCTTAGTTTGTAATCAACTTGGTCTAGCTCTTAATCCAGATGATTGGTTTTTAGAACCAAATGAAATTCCCAACGCGGGTTTAACAGAAGATGTTTTATTAACGAATGTGGAGTGTACAGAATTTGACAATGATATAACGAAATGCAAAGCTGAAACAGTCGAACACTTTGAAAATTCTTGCACTCATGAAAACGATGTAGGCATAAGATGTTATGAAACCAGTTGGGCCGGTGTAAGGTTTAGTGTGATAGCAGAACGAACAGATTTACAGTACGTCACTATTGAGAAAGCTGGGTTACTGGATTACTCATCTAATCTGTTTAAACCTGCACTCCAAATAGATTTTGCACGCCATAGCCTAGAAAGTGTTAAAATATCTAATAACTATCATGATGGCTTAGGTATTCTATATTCTGATCTATATGGGGCTGATGCAATAAACACTGTGAGAAACTCGGAATTTAGTAATAACAAAGGAAGTGGTATAAGTTTTAAGCAGCTAGGTCTAAAAGTTTATAGCTCTGTGATAGAAAATAATTACGCTGGTATATCTCACAATCCACATATAACTGGTCCACAACAACGAGAAATAGCAGGGTGGTTTAATCTAGATCCCGGATTTAATATGGACGAATCCAATTACCATCCAATCATGATACCAGAGTATGAAACAGATATTTCACTAGTTAACGGAGAAACCAGGCATATAGTGTTCACGAAGCAGCTTGGAGGAAATATAGCCAAAACTTATAACATTAAATGTAACCCTGGATACGTTTTAGGGCTTCAACTTCTGAACCCAATACATAACTTTTCCACAGAAAATATCTGTATATATGATTCTCAAAATATCAACGTCGGAAGCACTGTTTGGTGCCTTGATCGAGATTTATCCACTTTTCCAACCACCAGTAACACTTTCGGCGTGGTTTTGAAATACCAAAGCGGCATAAATGCTCTAGGAGGTGTTGTACTTGTAGTTAGTACGATAGTTGCTCCCGTACAAAATATACGAAACAGAATAATAAAAGGCCCCATACCGACACTGCACGTAGTGAACTCCAAAATAAAAGGAAATACTAAAGGTATAAAGGCTTTGTACTACAACCGATATCTAAATGAACTTGGGGATCACTTTTTACGTAAAGCCAACGAAACAATAAAAATAATTAATTGCGAAATCGCTTATAACGTCGAGGAGGCCGTATACGTTAACACTCCCTTTTGGGATATCCATGAGAGTAATATCACAGAAATCATTATAATGATTAATAGTAGTTTAATAACAGACAATGGTGTCGGAATATATCATTTTGCAAGGGATTTGAGAAGTTCAAACAATCTTTATCATTACGTGCTTCAAGACAATACTATAGAGAGGAATAAGTACGGAGGATTCGATGTCAATTTACCGTATGTTTGGCAATACAATGAGAATTTTACACATTCTGTATTTATGCAAAATAACACTTTCCGCAATAATAAAAATTTTAGAGTGGTAATTGATGGACATTTCGCAGAAGTAAATATAACAAAGAACATTTTTACTGAAAACAATTGTAAAACAGGTCTGCTATCTCTTCGTGGTATGGAAAAGAAAATGAAAATAGATGGGAATCTAATAGAAAGAAATAATGGTCAATACATGGTACAATTTTACATGGATAGTCAAAGTGAAATTATGGGATTTGTGTATGCTGTGTTTGTACTAAACCAAGTCAGGAACAATAAATACCTTAGTCAAGTTAATCGGGGTGCAGTAATAAAAACTATGGATCCCACGTATGTTATCGGTTTTAAAGGAATACAGAAAGTAAAAGTTAGTAGGAATATATTTGGAAATAACGCTATACAATATACTTTACTGGCTGGTATTAAAACTGCTAAAATTAACAATCTGTTAGACGTAACAGAAAATTGGTGGGGAAGTTCAGATGAAAAAGAAATAAGAAAACAAATATTCGACTTTGACGATTGGAATAATCATGCCGTTGCTACGTATTTACCATATTTACTAGAGGAAAATTTTGATTCTAGCGTTTCGGTTACTTTTAGCCCTGAAAGAGGTGTTGATATGAATGAACTCGGTGGCCGCCTCACTGCTGACCTTACGATAAATGCTCGTATTGAACCCTATGTGATTAAATCTGATATTACAGTGATGCCTGAAGCAACGCTTACTATAAATCCTGGTGTAATTTTAGAATTTGCCCCAAATGTTGGTATACTAGTATTGGGTACCCTTCGAGCTGTTGGACACAGTCAAATGCCGATTATTATGAAACCACTCGCCACTTCACCAGTCGCTAATATTGAGTCGAATAGAATAGAAAGGAGACAAATAAATCAGTATTCACCTAATCACCGAATAATAAGACGACAACTGGAAATGTTATCCGCCCAAGAATCAATTAGATTGTGTACTGGAAGAAACTGTACCAATACTGACTACAGCACGAAAAGAATTAATGAGGGATTTTTGGAATATTACAATAAGACAACATTACAATGGGTGCCAATGTGTGATAACAGATTCACCGAAAGAAACGCTCAAGTCGTATGCCGAGAACTTGGTTTTGATCCTATAAACGTATTTTTCGCTCACGACCGTCGTATAGAATATCATAGTAATTCACTTTCACGAATTTGGTCTTGGCCTGAACCGTTGCAATGTGTCGGAACCGAGAATCGTTATGAGGACTGTCCGATAAGACTCAACGGCCAACTCTACGGTCATAGACACGAATGCAAATGGGATTCAGAATTTGTGTTCATCCACTGTGGTACCAGAAACTTGGATGATAATTTAGAATACTGGGGCGGTATTCGGTTCACATATCCCGAGTTTGAATACGCTCTGTATGAACACAGAATTCACGATCATAACACACATGAAACCATGAGAAAAGTCGAAAGCACGTTGCAACATGTCCAAATTGTCGGTGCCGGAATACTACATAGTGAGAAATCCCCTGCAATACAAAGTGTCGTGAAGAACCCTTCAATACGGAACGTGAACATTAGTAACTGTGCTTATCACGGCATCAACTTGATATCACCTCCTGACACTATGAACATGATGTTCAATTCAATCAATAATGTCCTTGGAGAAGGACTGAGTGCTATATCTTTAAACGGCGAAGGCAGGGAATCTGAAGAGTCAAGTTTTACTCCACTAAAAGATTTAAACCTGCCATACCATTTGTTCTCCCTAATAGATATTTGTGATAGCACAAAAGTAATAACTATTGAAGAGCGTGTACTTCTTTACTACAAATACGATAATAATCCCGTGAACTGCGTCAAAATCTTCAAGAGTACGTTTAGAGTGAAACCATTCGGATTTAGACTGCTTCAGTTTAATTTATTTAACCATACAGCGAACTATGGTAAACGCGATTCGCTTAGTCTATACGATGGTGATATCTATAACATTACAGCACCTATGATTGGATATTTAGAAAATGGATCTCCGGATGAGAAGAAACTGTTCAGAACCGACGGTGCTAGTTTGAGTGTAAAGCTTTTTGCAAATGGCGCGTCATCTGTACATGGATTTGTTGCGGAGATAGTCACCCTGCCAATATCATCAATTGGATTTAGTAAGTATAGCTTGAGCTTGAATTATGAGCGACGGTGGTCTAGTGGGTATGGGCTCGGGCTCTTTAGTGCGAGGTCCGGGTTTGATCCTGACCCTTGTGATGCCTTTTTCTTCATTTCTATGTGCATCTGAACATGAGATCATCTCTTGCTAACTGGTGAAGGAAACATGAGGAAATCAGCATGCCTGATAAGATTAAAAAGTCTTTGAAAGTGTGTGAGGATCACCAACCCTCATTGATTTCGAGGAGACCCGTGCCCAGCAGTGGAAAATATAAGGGTCGATACTCGATATTATTAATTATATGTATTATAAGAATAGCTTTATATTTTCAATTACATGTCGAGTACATGTCATCATCATGAGCTTATTTCTATCTCTTTCACAAACAGCGCTTTCATTGAACGCCAAAACTGGACCACCACCGGAACGGATCCAACTTGAAACGGCCATTGCACGAAAATCGTCTATTTTGTAGGACTAAGGCCAATCCAAAACCCCTTAGTCCATAGGCTTAACAAACTCTTCGTCGTATGTAAGCGGCTCTACATTTCAGCGTGCTTATCCATGACAAAACACTTAATACCATGTTCCAGGTCGTGACGTCCAGCACAACATATCCAACAGCGAGTTCATCAACAACCGTGACGGCGCTATCGTGTACCAGTCCGTAGGGGAGGTGAATCCTCTTGTGGCCGTCATCAGAAACGAGGTCACCAACAACTGCCTCAAGCTGTACGGCAACTTCACCACATGCCCGGCGGCCATTAGGATCGATGTCCAGAACACACAGACTTTGGTGTTTAGGGTGAGTCAAGTTTTCCTTGACTTTTTTTAAACTGGCCTCCGAATCAAAATAAATATTTTGTTGGTTGATATTGCATTTACGGTAGTTTATGTTAACTCTATAGTAACTCAAACTTCTTTTTATGAAGTACAGATTTAACGTGAGGACATTCATAAGATTATATGTACATACCAATAACTTATATTCAGACTTTATTAGGAGTTAGGAAGTGGGAACACCTTCTAGAATCTAGAAGTGCATTGACATTCAATTCCAAGTAAGCGAACCGATAGGCGAGGCTTTGTATTTTAAGAATTATAACATATGTTTTCAGAATAACCTAGTTCGCAACAACGTTGGCGGTCTACTTCTGCGGGCTGACTCGAGAAGCACAGCCACTTCACTGCGCGGCTGGATACACAACAACCTTTTCTACGATAACCACGACATGCCATGTCTCAAAGTTGAGGGTAGGTTCTAAAATATTATTAAAATAAATCAGAGTAACTTTAGAATTGACACCATACGATTTTATATAATGGACCTACCTGAGACGAGACGAGAGGTCTCGCTTCTAGTAATTCTACTAACTTTCCTGACTTTTTAAAGTGTAACTTCTTTGCGCGCATGAGGGTAATTTTTTTACGGATGAAATGTCATGAAAATGTGCAACGTTTTTGTCCAAGAAGAGAGATAGTATTATTATTTTATTTAAGGGTGGGGACACCAGCAAGGCCAGACGGGTGATCAGTCCTCATTAACGGGACCATTTCACCCAAAGAGAGAGAGTAATTGAGACCGATAGAGAGAGAGTGAGAAAGGGCGAACGTAGTATGAGGCACATAGCCATGGAGTGAGAGTAGGAAGCAAGCGAGTGAGAAAGATCGAGAGAGAGTGACATAGAGCGAACGTCGCATCGCAAGTCTCAGAAATTTAAAGCTTTAGATTAGTATAAATATAAACGAGATTTAATAATTATTTTGCTAAATAAGTTTCACTCCTGACATGTGTACTTTGTACGTACGCACGTCTTTTACAGCTGTTTGACCAAAGTATAATGCAAAATTATGGAGATAGGCACCGGAGAAGTAGATATAGCCATTAATATATCCAGAAGTTAATGCTAACTTGGTAATGATATTAAAAGGACTATTATACAAAGTGTTCATCTCCTCTATTTAGTTCAATTTTCTAGTAAAAGGTAATGAGGAACCATTTCCCAGGTCGCCAGTCATCCCCGTACCAGGAGGTGACGATATACAGGAACTACATCACCCGTAACCGCGTACGGTACGACGACGTGGTGGTGCTGCGCCAGGTGGTCTCTAACTTCAGCCACAACTACGTCCACGACAACACCGGCCTGCGCATCCTGCAGGTGTCCGGCTTCCACCGGGTCCGACTGCCCATCTACCAGACCACCTCGCACAACGGCTTCTATAAGTATGTAGAATCATCTATACTGGCTGTTCACTACAGCTGGCGTTTTTTTTATGTCATAAGAAGGCAACCGAGCTGTCGGAGCCTCATGGTGACTACCGACGCCCATAGATGATGACCACCCCAATGGGCCATCGGAAACTCACAAACCGCACGAAACGCGACAGCGCGTAGCTGTCACTTGACGCCGGTGTTATGTGAGTAAGAGGTACCACACCGGTCGTGCCGACCCAATTCGGCTGCAAAGCAGCATGGCACTACCTCAGATATGTATGACTTCAAATTTCCATACAAATCTCGATTAGTAAAAAATAACCGTTGTACTGATTGTATTGGGTACGTACGCAGGAACTACGCGCTGTGCCGCGAGGGCCGCGCTACCGTGGTGGCGGGCACGGCGGGCCAGCACTACGTCGACAACGTGTTCTTCAACCCCGACAACGACTACGAGATGATCACCGTCAACCGCTCCATGTAAGCTATGCTCCTTTTAACCTGTTGGGGGCCCTAGGCAGTAGGATAATGGGGCCCCGACGAAAACAACAATTTTAAGATCTGGAGCCTTTTTGGACTAGAGAAGAATAAACCTAGAAAAAAATAAGGGCAGTACTAGGTATTCTAATCAGCAATCATTTTTGTACCTTATATCAATCATAATATTACGATATAAATAAGGGGGCCCCATGGATCGTGGGGCCCTGGGCACGTGACCAGAGTGCCCAGTGAGAAAGACGGCCCTGCATGTAAGACCAACTTATAGTCTCAGCTCTAATGAATATACGCCTCAAGTAAGAGTAGGACGTGGATATACAGGATTATATGTAAAGCAACCTCGCATAACACGGGCAAAAACGAAAATATGTCCAATTTTTTTTACCCTAACCCAACTATGAGCGCGGGGAGTGAATCACTAGGATCCACATCCCGCGACAAAAATAATAGAAACTTAGAGCACGGGGAGTCGATCCTAGGATCCACACCCAGTGACAGCGACTAATATACTAACGGGGACTAAATAAGAGGAACCTAGAACAACCTGCTTGAGCGCGCGTGGCCACCATCCACAAGTGTCAAGTATAGGGACGCCGCCCACTGAGTTTCTTGTCGGTTATTAGGATAGGGCTAGGGTTCGAACCTGTGGTAACATCCTTTCTCCCTATTCCATCTCATTGGCTCCTCTTAGACTCAAACATTTTCAAATCATCGTCATCATCATCATCACTCATCACGTCCACTGCTGAACATAGGCCTCCCTCAATGAACGCCATCGTCATATAATAATATTAATCTACCTAACAATGAATTTTGCGGATCAAATAATTAATCATCATTCATCAAAAACCCAACTTTAATAATGGTGCGGACCAGTGGTCTGCAGAGAGTTTCGCTGGCCGGGCCAATTAAGCACCCAGAAAAAAGGCAAAAACGGAGTAGGTACGTAGAGTGAGCTCAATTCTCGAGAGATTGGTTCGACTTACTTCGGGAACTCGTGAATTCTGGTGGCTCGCCAAGGTTATTCAAGGGAATTTTGTAAGCCTCCCTACCATCTCTGCAGATGAGAGACACTCGTTGGCCCACACCGCGAAGGAGAAGGCCGATCTTCTAGGATCTCTTTTTGCTTCCAACTTGACTTTGGATGACCAGGGAAAAATACCACCGACGATCCCTCGGTGCGATACCTCAATGCCGGAAATAATTTTCTGACAGAGCTCCGTACGTAAAGCCAAGAGGGCTTAGCTAAATATCCATAAGTCGAGTGGGCCTGAGGGCATCCCTCCGTTAGTGTCACGAAATTGTGCTCCTGAGTTGGCACCCGTCCTTACACGTTTTCTTTTCCGGCACTCTTATTCAGTAGGCGTCGTCTCATGCTCGTGGAAGACAGCTTTGGTACACCCGATCCCTAAAAAAAGGACCGCTCAGACCCGTCCAACTATAGACCAATAGCTATAACTTCCTTGTTCTCAAAGATTATGGAATCCTTAATTAACTGCCAGCTTCAGCGGTATTTGGAGGAGCACCAGCTGAATAGCGATAGCCAATATGGCTTTCAACGGAATTGCTCAGCTGGTGATCTTCTAATATTCCTAACACATCGATGAGTGGAGGCAGTTGAGAGCAAGGGGGAAGCGTTGGCGGTTAGTTTGGACATAGCGAAGGCTTTTGATCGGGAGTGGCATAATGCACTTCCAACAAAGCTACCATCCCTTTTTTCCCATGGGGCCAACAATCCCTCGTCTGCGCAGGCCTTTAGTAACAATTAAGCGGACAGTTATATTAGTATTTATGTTTGTATTAATGTAAAATCTAACGAATTATATAAAGTCGCCGGCCATATTGCTTGTGTGTTACATATAAGGCTGTATAGTCCCGTCAAGTGAGAATAGGAGGGATATAGGATGCTGTACCTCCGTAAAATATGTTAAAATGTAGCTGTAGTATAACAAACCAGAGCTTTTACATGCGTAATATAACTTAATTATGTTTAGTATGACAGAGTTGTGAGTCAGTATTTTGGATATTATAAAACTAATGTTTACTGTAATAATACTAATTATTAATTCAGTAAATATTAGTTCAAGTTTCGATAGTTACTTGCTTTAAAAAAATATCGTTTATTTATTAAATACATAACTTTGTCATAAAGTTTCCGTTAACTTTAATATGTTGCATGACATAGTTTTAAGGTACCTTTTAAATTTATCAAGAAGACATGTCGCTAGTTATGAGATTGGGCATTAGGGCGACTGTAACCAATATAGAGGATTTTTTTTTTTTTTTCATATACAACTTATTACGTTAGAATTTCAAAAAAATCCATCATTTGATATCTGCTTGAGTCATGCGAAGGATAGATTCCTCCAAATTATCTCAAGGCAAAATTCATTTTGTCACAGTAATATAAGAAAATTTAAACTATCTTAACTTTCATGGTAACTCACACATAATTTTTAAGTTTTGTTTTTAATTGTTACCCACAAAATGTGTCCATACTAGCGACGGCTAATATATTACTTCATTTTACTATTATTAACTTAATTATTGGCTTAATATAATTATATTTGACTTGCATGTTTCTGTTGCATGGCTGCCCGGACGATAGCTTTGTTGATTATAACCCCAATGCGATGAGGTAAGTTGCTTTTGATGATATCTACTGGAACATTATAATAAGTTTGGCCTTATAAAGATATGATACGCTACCACCACATCTTACGTCAAATAGCTTTGATGTGTTTCGTAAGGAAGGCCCCAAATTAGGCAATTACTGACATCGAGACCATCTTAAGTTTAAGGAAATAGACGAGGTGCTTTACCTGAAATGCTAACAAATAAATTAAAAAATAAAGAAAACTCCAATTGTTTTATTATAGCGGACGAGTAGAATAACATTATTGTACTAATGTTTAAAAGCTTCAGTGTATAATTGCATGAAATGATTGGACTACCATGGGATCTAGATTCGTAGGAGTGAGCTATGGTATAACTAAACAATATGCTATGTATTGTTTTCTAATTTACGCGAATTTCACTCATTATAATGAAACAGTTTTAAGGATTTTATCGCGGAAACGTCGGGCTTGTAAAAATCTTAATAAACCGCGATAAAATCCGTAAAAATAGTTTCATTATAATATGATATGTATTCTCCTCCAGATTTCATTAATACTTTCACTTTAAATTAAATCCCAGACAAACTTATTAAAACTGAGGGTCTAGCTTTCAGTAATTTACGGGCCTGATTCCAATATGTCCAATACTTTAAGAGCGAATTCTATAAGAGAAGCATTAATGCATATTATCGTTTTGCTAAGTAAATGTTCAGCAGTGCTAACGGTATCTACTGCGGTAAATCGATTGATGCACCAAGTCAAATAATTAAAGCTAGCAGCAAGCCCGCTTAGATCAATTGTGCCAAGCTGGTCCACTTGGTACAACATCCATAGGTCGCTAGTTCAGATCCGGCTCGAAGGACGAAAGAAATAATGTAGGGTCTAATGCTTTATAATCCAATACATTTTGTATAAAATGATATATGATAATGTGGAACAATTGGGGAATGATAAATAAACTGTTCCAGTTGAGTGATGTATGATAAGTAACTTTATTATATAGGTAATTAAAAATGTTAATTCCAAATTGCATGCGTGTATAATAAACGCGGAGAAAGAAAATGTTGATACACAAATTATTATGTATGGTTAGCAACTCGTACACGTTACTTAAATGTTTGTAGCGCCCTCGACCTGTGGCGCACGCGCATCGACGCCAAGCACAACTACTGGAGCTACAACGAGAGCGCGGCGGTGGCGGGGCGCATCCGCGACCGCGCCGACTCCCCGCGCCTGCTAGAGGTGGACTACCGGCCCTACTACCTGAACAACGCGACCGTGCTGGGGGGAGGCAAGTGCCCGCCCGGCTGGGACGCGCTCGCCGGCAGCTGCTACGTGTACATCGGCGCGCCCATGACCTACGAGGAGGCGAGGCTCTTCTGCTTGGTGAGTGGAACGGCTATGATATGAGGGCCGCTGGGTTAATGCAACGGCCGTGGAATCAGGCGGAAGTTAATTATTGAGATGCACTCGTTGTCAGTTTATGGAAATTCAGGAATCGTCACTTAGGAGATAATTTTAGAAGACACGAGGTTTGGGAGTGTGTACATTAAATTTTATTTATTTATTTAGCTCTTTAAACTGGGTGAGAGATTTGATCTTTGAAGTTTGTTAGTACTTATGTCTCTCAACTCAGTCTGCCTTTGTATGCGTGTGTACGTCAAATAGTTTGTCTAAAATAACCCCCTATCAATTTTGAGAACTTAACTGATTCTGTGTGTCGTACTTGTCTTCAGCAATATATTTTCGGTCTGTCTTATTTTCCATTTGTCGTCCCCAGTCGGACAACGCGTCGATGCCGTACGTGAGCGGGCCGTACGGAGCGCTGTACGAGTGGGTGCGCGCGCGCAGCCCCGAGCGCGCCGAGCGAGTATGGGTCAACCACATCGACTACGTCACGCGCTGCACCTCCTTCGCCGTCAGCTCCGTCGACATCTCCGACTGCCAACAGAAGAACGCCTTTATATGTGAAATTGGTGAGTTTTGAGAGAGTTGCGGGGAGTCGTTTGTGATCAAGACTAGTCTGTTAGTTCGTGACCCTGACTGTTAAACCAGAAGGTCGTGGGTTCGATCCCCACCCAGGATACATGATTGTGTGATGAGCATGATCTTTTGTCCTGTGTCTGGGTGTAATTTATCTATAATATGTATGTAGATATTTAGAAATATATAAGTGTATATCAGTTGTCTGGTTACCGAACAGGCTTTGCCTACTTTGGGATCAGATGGCCATGTGTGAGTTGTCCCAACATCTATACAGATAAATAAAATTGGAGTGTATGTTTGTAGTATTAAAATAACCGCTTTTTACTAAATGCATAGGGATGTATACACGGTACATGTACCAAAATAGCGTTTTTTACAATTTTTGTCTGTTTGTCTGTCAGTTTGTTCCGCAGCTTGTCTGTTAGCTGTTGCCCGCAGCTTCGCCCGCGGTAACTTAGATTTACAGTCGTATACGGATTGATGATGATTATTTTTATAGCCTAAGTTACTCCTTATAACATCAGCTATCTGCCTGTGAAAGTCCCGTCAATATCAGTCCAGCCGTTTCAGAGATTAGCCGGAACAAACAAACAGACAGACAGACAAAAATTTAATAAATCACTATTTTGGTATATGTCCTGTGTAAACATCCATATGCATTCAATAAAAAGCAGTTATTTTAAAACAGACAGTCCAATTTTATTTATCTGTATAGATGTATAGATAATTCGTTTGATAGCCTTGAAATATATCGACCTTCCTTATGATATAAATACTCTTATTAATTACTCTTATAAATAGTCTTCTTGCGATATTCTATGGAAATTCCGCCAGATGTTTCCTTTTAAACGTAACAAACTCACTTTCGAACCCTCTTCTCAGACCCGAAGATTTCAATATCGGCGATGTCGTGGGGGGCGGACTCGCTGGCGCTAGGCTTCGTGGGCGTGCTGGCCGCGGCGCTGCTGCTGGTGGGCGCCGCGCTCGTCTGCTGGTACTCCAAGTCCAAGCACAGGTATAGTATGCCACAATATTAAGGACTCAATATAGGCCTAAAAGCTTTCCCAAGGTACACTCTTGGGAGGAAAAAGATTTGTGGTGAGGTTTAGACACTCCCCTCCCCGTTCACAAAGGGAGGAGGGCGCTTGAAAGAATGGCGGGGCTCAGAAGTCACGTGACTAAACACTACACCAATAATCGCGGGTTTGAACGCTGCAAATGATTTGTATATTCAATGTTAAATAGGTTCCTTATGGAAAAATATATAAAATTACTAGCAGCGCACCGCGGTTTCACTCTCGTACTTCCCATTCCCGTGGGAGTACAGGGATAAGATAGCCTATATGTTATTGTGACGTATAAGCTATGTTATTGTAAAGTTTCATTAAAATCCATTCAGTAGTTTTTGCGTGAAAGAATAACAAACGTTCATCCATACATTCTTACAAACTTTCGCATTTATAACATTAGTATAATTTATATGTTTATCCATAAGGTTAATACGCTTACCACGACACGTTGACGTGGTGTGATTGTTCTATACTCTACAGTAGTAATATGTTGCAGGCACGTGCAGCGGTTGCAGCGGCGCAACTCCATCCGCCAGTCGCTGCACTCGGTCCGCTCCGTGGGCTCGCTGCACGCCGCGCTCGCCGACCAGCCCTACCGGCGGAAGGCGCCGCAGGTGGTAACTACATGCGCATGTTTATTGTATACACGAACGGGCAGCGTCGCCGGGAGATGAACTAGTGTACGGGACTAGCCCAGGCAACTCATTCATGTATTTCCCATCCTGAGACATAAGATGGTAAGTCTTGGTGCCAGTAATTACACTGTCTGTCCTGCCCTTTTCTCCGAAATACAGCAAAGGGCAATGGGCGCAGGTAGTTATAAAACTCTGCCCTAAAATATGAGGTTTGAGCCTGACTTGACGACTACGAAAATGTGTCGTTCAAATCTTGTTAGTGAATAACGATGGTCTAGTTCATCATCATCATCACCAGCTGCCATCTTCATATTGAAGTTCGGTTGGGAAAAAAAAACTGCGATCCCATGCTGCTTCCTTCGGATGCATATAGCTTTGTTGTTATTGACTCAGGCTTGAACTTGGGGCACGAGTCTATTCTTGAAAATGAGTTGTTTTACATTAGCATGTGCACTTATTTATTATTTAAGGGTGGGGACACCAGCGAGGCCAGACGGGTGATCAGTCCTCATTACCGGGACCATTTCACCCAACGCATGTGCACTAGATCTTGTTAACATTCCTCATGGGTCAAGGAAAGCATCGTGAGGAAAACTGTATCTTTGAGAGAGATAAGGTTTGCTAATCTGCATGGTCTGAGTATTTTTATGTAATGTCCACAGAGCGCGCGCTCCACGGAGACGCTGACCAAAGGGTCGGACTACAAGAAGATGCTCGCGTCCACCACCTCCATGGAGTCCATGGAGAAGAGCCAGTTCAACTCATCCATGGAGGACACCCAGAGCTTCGACATCTACGAGGCACACAACCCGAACCTCAAGCACTCCACCTTCCAGCCAGAGTACAGCGTGCCGCAACTGGTGTACCGGAACGAGGGCTACCGGGACAACCCCCTCACTAAAGACAACTCCGGTGCCCCGTCCATGACTACGGTGGCCACAGAGGAGCTGCCCATGATCCACCACCCGGGGGAGCTGCAAGAAGACCAGCCCCACGACTACTTCTCGTCAGACACGCTGCCACTGCACGAGCGGCCGCAACGGGGCGAACCCCCCCAGCGTATGTACGAGCCCCCTCAGCGATCGTACGAGCCTCCCCAGCAATCGTACGAGCCCCCCCAGCGCACGTACGAGCCCCCCCAGCGGCCCGGCGAGCCCCCCCAGCTGTCATTCCTGCTGGAGCTGCGGTCGCGCTTACCCGACCCCCCCACACACACCACTTTTGGGAGACCACAACCAGCGGGTAGGCTTCATTATATTTTCTTCATTCTAATCATTAAAACAGACGACTTTTCTCTCATTATTTTTTTCTATCATCGAACGTTAATACATGCTGTTCTCATACAATATATGTTTAACTTTATTTAACGTAAAATTGCTTTTACGTCGGTGATGGAACAACGGTTTTGCTGGTTGACAGTAGTACCTATAGGTATGTTCGTCCAGAGATATATGGATATTAATTGTTGGCATTCTGCCATAGAATTAGCTTTATTAAAATGATGATCAAAAAAGCTGTACATGCGACGCAATTCTATACGAGATATTAACATAACTAATGATGAATATTGATTCCCGTAGATCAAGAGCAGTACTACGATGACACGTTGTCGAGCCCGCAGCCGCCGGGCTATATGAACGACTCCAGCCAGAGCTACCCCTCCCCCCTGCCCCACGACTACCCCTCCCCCCTTCCGCACGACCACTCCTCCCCCCTGCCGCACGACCACTCCTCCCCGCTGCAGGACTACGACTACCCGCTCCGGTCTCGGTCCGAAGCTCTCCTGGAAACCAACTTTGACTTCGAAGACTCGGAGAACAGTCCGATTTCTGAAGCCAACAGGTCCTACAGCCAGCCGTTAGAAACTGCCATGTAATAGTCACTATATTTTGGTTTATTTTGGTCGGTATGATCTTTCATTACCATCATTTTCTATTGAAGATTCAATATCGCCTCTACAAACAAAGCTAATCCAAAGCCTAACCATGACGCAGTGTTTCAGACAAATGCCACAGTCTAAGGATGTTTTATCTTTAACCCTGTCTAAAGACTATATGTGAGCAAAAGTGCTAGTGTGTTAGTGTGAAGCGACAGTGACCTGGCTGTGCCAGCTTTTACTAAGATAAATATTGACATGACCCACATTGTGATTAGCTCAAAAAATGTCTCTTAAAATGTTACCGATCGTAATTTCGTGCTAATGTTTGAAATAACTTTAATCCGGTGTAACGTAATCAAGCTCAAAACCAAGAGTTAAAAATACTGAAATCTAAACCGGACTGGATTTTGTATTAAAGTGAACTTACAAAATGAAAACATATTTTATACAATGTATGTAAATATGTACAGAAAACCGTCCGAGATGCCTTAAAATATATATCTGTTAAAAATGTCACTATTATTTGTATGTTAAGTGGCCTTAGAATTGAAAAGTGTTTATCGCCAGATGTATAGGAAAATACCTAAGTAATATAGGTTCTTAGATGTAAAAAAATAAGACTGAAAATGTCTTCTTGTTAGAATTCTATTAATCGTAATATCTATATCAATTTATTTCAATATTCTACCTCTGCTAATGTATGTGGCTTCATAAGCATCGTGCTAACTTTTCTCTATTATAGGCAAAGATTTGCGATCTCATTTGAAATAATATTTTAATTATTTATGTAATAAGATCCAGCATACCTATTTCTTTATCGCTTTGTGACAATGATTTAAAAAACTGTTTATGACGAGTAAATTATACTTATATCGTATAAAATGTTATTTTTATCAATCTAAGTTCAACTGTAAATTTATTTATGGATTTTAAATTTACTATTATTATGTAAAAATAAGTTACTGTACTGTCCGTCCTTAGTTTAATAGAATATTTTTATATTATATTTATTTTGTAATATGCAAATCATGCTCTATGAATTTATTTAAAAAATAATATAATATTTCTTAAACTTACATTTATGTAAATATGACGCTTTTAAGAATACGAAATATTTTTATTTTTAAATCTTCGTACACTTTTTAAAATTTTATATTTAGCTTTTACCTAAGGAAACTGGTTTTAGAGTTCGTCGGCCATTAACCAGGTGGGAAAACGATCTCCGTGCAGTGGCCGGTCCGTGTTGGATGCAAGTGGCAAGGGATCGGTCGTCTTGGCGTTCATTGAGGGAGGCCTATGTTCAGCAGTGGATGGATAAAGGCTGATGATGATAGGTAAACTAATTTGTACCTATATCAAAAGTTCTTTTATCCATGCTTTAATCGTTAATCGTACAAAATTAGAACTGAAATAGGAATACAATAGAAGATTAATATCATAAATAATAAAATAATATTTTTTATTCGTTCGTTGTTTTATTTCGAACATACAATGACCCTATTACCTAACGTAATAAATTCAAAACTGTTGAAATACATAATACAAAGCCTTAAAAAGCTTAAACTCGTGAATATGGAGTGTAGTTGTACTTGAATTTTGTACATAAATTTACTAACTAGGTAGTAGGTACTAAAGTATGAAGTGTAGAGACAAGGGCATAGAGTACCTAATATAATATGGGAAGACAAGGGGAACCATCTCCGAAAGTTGAAAAAGTGCCCTGCTCCGAATAACGGGAAAACTACGATATGAGCATAGTCTTTGAGTAGTTAGTAGTAGTAGAAAAGGACGCTCTTCTGTTTAACGCTATTTCACACAGGCTCGTTTTTTGAATCTAGTACGTACACAGTCTTGTTATAATGTATAATGTCTTTGGTCAAATCAGTTGTAGTGATGTAAAATAAAAAGAAGAATAAGAGATTGTCATTTGTCATCAGGCAATAAAATATTATAATCTAATATTCGTAGACAGAGAATACTATTAATAATAGTATTCTCTGAATACTATTAATAATAGTATTCTCTGTCTACGCTAATATTAATAATTATTTAATTATAAATATATATATATATATAAGATTGTCAGTTGTCACTTGTCACATTCTTAATTCTGACACTCTGTGATTCTGACTTTTTGTACGTATAACGTAATTGACAATTGTATCTTAGTGTTTGTCAATACTCAATACTCATTAGACCTTGTACGCGAGTTTTATGAAATAAAATAAAATTGTAAAAATCAAATAGTAACGATAAGTAAAATGAATTAAAGTTAACATAAAATATAGTAGGTGATTTGTTCCTTGTAATTGGTAATCTATTGTGTCTGAAGAATTTATTACAAATCGACATGGACGAAACTGGATCGATCAACAATGACGATTATATTGAAACTATTGAAAACGAAGAAGACGTTGATTATTCGGAGGATAGAGAACTAGTCGATGACTCCTGTTCTACGAAGGTTCTTGATTCGAACGAAGAACCCAGGGATAGATACCGCGCTGTATATTTTTTGTTCTACCTATTTGGTATTACTTCTCTTGTACCATGGAACTTCATGATAACTGCTAATGATGTAAGTTAATAGTTATTATTTTATTAGTTAATTCACAGTATAAAACATTCAAATGACTATGTTTACTTTACTTTTCTTAAAAAAATAATTAAATGGTAAAATAAATGCCCCCCAGTGGCCTATTGGGGGGATAGAGAAAAGGTAATCAAGGCTTCTTCATAACTTTAGGTTGTGTGGATGTCTATGGGCGTTGGTGGTCACCATAAGGCTCCAACTGCTCGGTTGCCTCCTTATGACATAAAAAAAGTCTAGTCAACAAGTGTTTTTTAGGTCAAAACTTTTCTCCGTCTCCTAAAAATATGGTTGATATGGTAGTGTCGTTCATTTGGGAATAGCATGTAGATAGCTTTGGAAAAAATGTAAGATGTGCTCATAAAAATTACAAAAGTTATAAACAATCTAAAATTGAAAAAAGGGGTATGGTTCTTTGTTTATATCTCAAAAACTTATCTGTGATATTTAAAATCTGAAAAAATATTTTGTAAGAGGTAGTGCCATGCTGCATTGCAGTCGAATTGAGCTGGCATGACCAGGCTGTAGCATATGTAAACATTATTCGTTAATCATGATGATAGCAAATATCTATTAAAAATATTCACTAATTTAACACATAAAAAATACAAGATGTCAAGTACACAATGTAACAAGATTAATTCAAATGACTTAATGTGCTTTATTTAAAACTTGTTAATACAGTATCAAGTATCTCCTATAATTTGGTCTCAATTCCTTATAAATCTGATTTTTTTGTGACTAGAATTAAACAAATATTAACCATCAATCATACCACACTAACCGAGCCCCGTAGTAAGCTTGTAAGGACTTGTGTTAACTACACTGCCTCTCCAGTTCTTCTTTTTGTAACTGAGCAAAGTGAAGAAGAGTGATGGTTTACATATTTTGAAGATGGCCACTCTACTCACGGCACATGTGTTAGATATCTCAAATAATAAGGTAATAGTTACATGCTTGTTGCAGTTTAATTAACTAATGTATATGGATCTATTTATTGTTACAGTATTGGATGTACAAGTTTCGTGACGTCACACCACATAATCTCACGATTTTTGTCCGTAAGACTCCATTTCAGACAGAATTCACGTCATATCTTAATGTGGCCACTGCTATACCTAACCTGATATTCCTAGTTCTCAATTCATTGTATGGACATTGGTAAGAAAATACTTATTATTGTTAAATAACTAATCTGTATTGTAACAAGTCAATTTAATATGTTTTGTATAAAAACTGCTCTTACCCCCAAATACTCAAATGAATTTCAAATTTAAGGCGTACTTAAACTCATGCTACGATGTGTCAGATTCAAAGAAAAAAGTGGTACAATACTAGTTTAGGTATTTACGTCTTAAATTTGAGATTTGTTTGAGTATTTGGGGGTTAATCAATTATTGTTGGAAATAGTTTTAATACATATTTCCTACTTTCTTGGATCACTTCTCAGTCTTAATTTTCAGTTTTAATAATTAAAGTTCATTATTACACAAATATTGTGTAATAATGAACCCATGTTAGAAATAATTAGAACTCTTCCTGAATTGTATTTGTGATCACATTAATCATTGGGATATTGTTTTCAGGGTATCAGTAAAGAGTAGACTGCAGGGATCATTGATTGTTGTGACGCTGGCATTTCTTGTGACCACTGCCTTTGTGCAAGTGGACACAGATGAATGGCAGAACACATTCTTCATCATAACAATGGTCACGGTTGTGGTTATGACAGGTAACATTTTTTTACATAACTTATTATAAACATATGACATAAAATTGCTTAGCAACATTGGACAACATAACTTATTATAAACATATTCAGACATAAACATTGCTTAGCTACATTGTATGTCTCTTCGTAATGTAACATATTAGCAAGGAGCTAATTTTACTCTGATATTGGCAAATCCTTTACCAAAGTAAAAGAAGAAGAATTAATGAGATGAAAAAACCTACAAACTATGTAATCTAAAAAGTTAAGAGTGTGTCATGTATTTTTTAAATCATGAGACAGTAATATAGTAAAAGTTGGGACACGATTTTTAATAAAGTAATAGGCTCTTGTGATCCCATTCTCTTCTCATTACTCGCATGCCAAACAAAATTACATCTGAGAAAAATTGTCTGTTTATACTTTATTTAAAAAAAACACAAGCAATGAATTTGGTGTCACAATATACACCAAATCTAAATTTACGAAACATTCAAATAAACAAAAATTTCATAAATAAATAAAACATTATTTTAATAATATTTTAATAAGAGTAATAACAATTACATTTTAGATATGTGAAACGATAATATCATTTCGCTTATAAAAATAAAATAAAAAAACAATCTGTCAGAAGTGGGATTCGAACCCACGCCCACAGAAGTGGACTGCGACCTGAACGCAGCGCCTTAGACCGCTCGGCCATCCTGACTGTGAACATATGATTGAAATTATGGAATAGTTAATAAACAATTATTGTAAAATGAGGATGACCAGTCAAGTGCGAATCGGACCCACGCATATTATTAGTTATTACCACTCTATATTTTGTAATATACTTACTAACTAAACTAAAGTATAGTTTGATAAACATTTCGATTAAGGTCAAGAACCTTATGTAGGTGTGACTATTTTTATCATTTAGAAAAAAATGTTTTTCGAAGGTAACTTGATTTACAACAATAATTTTATACAACGCATTTTAACGGCATGAGTTTTCTATTTATACTTTAGTTTTTTATCCAGTTTTTTAAAAAGGAAACGAAAATTACGAGTGCTCAGAGTAAAGAATCTGTTTCAGTAAGAAAAAAATGAAATGTATTTATAGAACGGCTAAAAATAATGTTTTATGCCATTTTCGGTACTATTTTTTCTAGAGCTTATCAGAATATAACTTCCTAGTACATGTAGGTAAAGCCGCCGGAAACTAGTTAGCTATAAGCCGTTCCGTGTTTATTTAATAGATACAAACAAGTCTCATCATTTAAATCACAAGTATAGGTGACCTAATGATCTAGGCTTGATAAACTAAACCTCACCTAGACACGATAACCTTTTCGTTTGAGAACTGAATTCATCTTTGTCGCTATTGGAACTAGATAGAAATTGTAGTAACCCGTCGCTATGGACTTATTATTTGTTATTAACCGACTTCAAAAAGGAGGAGGTTATCAATTCGTCGGAATCTTTTTTTTTTTTTTTTATGTATGTTACCTGATTACTCGAAGATGGCTGGACCGATTTGAAAAATTCTTTTTTTGTTCTAAAGGGTATACTTCCCAAATGGTCCCATGATAAGAAAACCAGGATCAGCGCCATTACAGGTGTGATGATGGAGACCATACACAGTCGAGGGGAATCCTCGACGATTTACAGCTTTAATTGGGCTTACTTCATACGGTAAATAATATTATGCCAAAATCATGTAATTTTATTACTTGTCGTTGTTAAATGAACAAAAAACAACTGTGGCTTGGAAGCGCATCATAGTTTTTCAAGGTCATCATAATATCCATTCTATATCTATATATTGGTGATGTTCACTACCTATATATAATGGAATTATTTAACGAATAGCAGCAAATCTGCCGTGATTGCTTTCGATTACATGTATATAAAGTTTTACGCAATTCCATTTCGGTTTTTTCATTTGTTATGTAATGATTTAAACCGTTTCTACGTTCTTCTCATTTATACAGCGCTATCTAATCTGAGCAACGTGTTTAATAGTTCTACCCATATTTCAGACAAATAAAATCAATTATCGAATTTTGAAATCACTAAAAATTAAGAAATAAAAATTTTTTAAACAAAAATTAAAACCGACTTCAAAATTTAAAAAAAACTAAAAAGTAATAAAATAATTTCCTTAATCTTTGTGCCTACAATTTATGATCAACTTGTTCTTCTATTAATATACAATCTTTGCATTTACCACGTCATTATTGTTACTTTTGAAGCCGGTGTCGTATTCGTTGATGTACTACCTCCCTACCTACCTTGGCTGACACCGACTCCAAAAGTAACAATAATGACGTGGTAAATGCAAAGATTGTATATTAGTAGAAGAACAAGTTGATTATAAATTGTAGGCACAAAGATTAAGGCAATTATTTTATTACTTTTTAGTTTTTTTTTAATTTTGAAGTCGGTTTTAATTTTTGTTTAATTTTTTTTTATTGTATAATACTTACAAACATTAATTGGTTGTTAGTAAACTTTACTGTAATGTTTTTTCTTCCGAATGTTCAACATCAGCCTATCCGTCCTATATCGGAATACATCGGATCACTCGCGTGATTTTACTACCAGAAATACTAGAAGACCTACTAAGTACTAACGTCTAGTCAATAAGTGCCTTTTAGGTGAAGACGTTTTCTCCGTCTCCTAAAATATGGTTGACATGTCGTTCGATTCGGAATCGCATGTAGAGAGTTTTTGGAAAAATTGAAAAAACTAAAAAAAGGGGTTGGGGTTTTTGCTTCTATTTCAAAAACTATTTTAGATATTTCATATGTGAGAAAATATTCAAAAGACGAGAAAATTTCCTAATAAATGGCCCTTATTTTACGGAACTGTATGGCTAATGTTTATAATTTTTACCAAGGGTTTTGCGTAAACCCACTTCACACTTCACGGAGTTAAGTTCACCAATTCGCATTGGACCAGCGCATCGGTGTACAATACCCACATCGCCTGAGGAGGAATAGGAAGAGACCTGTGCCTAACAGTGAGACGTATAAGGTTTGCTGACGAGGATAGAATTAGTCATTAGAATAATTATTGTTGAATTATCTCTCAAATAGGCATTATTATGTATAACTACGACCCAGTTGTACTAGATGACGACTTACTTCTCCCCACGTGCGCTGCTGATAACATATATTATTAGTATAATTAGTTTTTATACTTACGGTGTATTTTGTTGTATCTTTACTAATCCATACTAATATTATAAAGCTGAAGAGTTTGTTTGAACGCGCTAATCTCAGGAACTACTGATCCGATTTGAAAAATTATTTCAGTGTTAGATAGCCCATTTATCGAGGAAGTCTATAGGCTATATAACATCACGCTGTGACTAACAGTAATTAAGTTGAGTAAGTTAACGCGGGCGAAGCTGCGGGCAACAGCTAGTATGTTATAGAGGTAATGTTGTAGGTTTTCTTTTTTATGGCATACGGATTCAAACAAGCAGTCTACGTATGGTGACTATCGAAGCCCATAGACATCCGCACAACCAGAGATTATGCAGATGCGTTGTCCTCCTTTTCCCTATCCCCCCAATGGGCCACCGGAAACTCACTAACTGCACGAAATGCAGCAAAGCAAAAAAAAAATGTTTACCACAGTTTACCTGTATAATGCTACGTTATCTCTGATTTTATTGGTTATTGTTTTTAATAATTATCATCATCACGGTGATGGACAGCCTATAAATTAACGCAGACGAAGCTGCAGACTACAGCTAGTATAATAATGATTTCACTCCCAACTTGACCTTATTCTTGTCCATCGAGTAAGTAATCGTCAGCTTAAAAATTAAGTAGCAGATATTACAATTAGAAATTATCTATAAAAAAGTAATGGACTAAAAGTATTAGTTTTGTATACCTGCCCGCATACCAACCCGCATTGGGCCAACACTCGAGGAGAAGACCCGAGCCCAGCAGTGGGACATATAAGGTGATGATGATGACATATCAAAGGCTGAAATACATTCAGTTATGATGGGTTCTATAATGAGTCATTATTATATCTAATGGTAATTCAATTCCGCGAAATTTTAATTCCAATGTTTATTCTAAATTAATGAAGTGGTTGAAACTAACTTCACTATTGTTGAGTCACTCGGTGAAGATAAGAATGTTTGGTCACCAATTAGTGAATGACGCGACGAGGACATATACCTAAGTAATACAGACTACAGACGACAGGAAAATAATAAGCACATTTATTCTGAGATTGGCAATCAGCTATTTTTATATTTTTGAAACATATATTGGTGCGCACTCTCAGTCAAATCTACTCGAATGTCATGATGCCAAAGTATTTTTTTTTTTTCGGAAGGGCTAGACTTTTCGGCCTGATGGCCTTTAAGCTCAATCGGTATAGTAAGTGAGCAGATGGCTCACTTAAGATATATTCGAAAGGGGGACGCCCCCCTCCGCGCAGGGGGCGCGGTTCATCGCGGCGCTGCTCGGGAGAGCAGGATTTGGACTAGTCAAATCCGATACGGTCGACGAATCTTTTACGGTTGAATTTAACCTATCATCATGAGGGCCGGCCCTCATCCCTCCCTCTGGAGAGAGAGGCGGGTCATGCGCGGTGCCCAAGCAATCTAGCGGTAGCGTAGTGCTAGCGCTGTTTGCGCGGTCTGGGTTTGTGTCTACTCGTATCGGATTCGAACCTAAGCTTCCGCGATCGATCCGGATCGATGTGGTTTCCATGTGTAGGGTTCGACGTCGCTTACGACCCCGAGGCCCAAGCGGTGTGCAGGTGTACCTAGCACCGTGTGTGTGTCTGTATATGTTGTGACGTTCGCGTCGCGCTTTTGCGTCGCGCATTAGTAGCTGAGAGTTAAAACATGCTTAGGTAACCTATGTCTAATTGGAACTGAGCTATCTGGGGCATAATTTGCCGCGCTCACGATGGGCGGGTTTGGGTGGAGGAGTGCCTTTTCAAAGTGACGTTCTGACGTCACTTTGAAGTGGCCCCTAATGGACTCTATTCTGAAGTCCCTGTGCAGGTCGATGTTTCTTACGTACCACGGGCAACCGGTTGCCATGCGTAAAAAAATATTTTGGACTATTTGTAGTGCATTAAGTCGACTTTGTGGCACATGCGCGAATGGGACACAAGAGTATGACATAATGGGTCGGATACAAGTTTTATACAGGGTTAGCTTATGCCTGAGGGGCATTTTGCTGTTTTTGTTAATTAAGGAATATAAACGGCTCAAGACGAATTTGGCCTTTTTGGTGACTGTATCTATGTGTGGTCTAAATGACATCGACCTGTCAAGGGTGACCCCCAGGTATTTTACCTGATCTACTCTGGGTATTTCTATATTGTTTAACCTTATCGGTTTCATGGTACGATAAGGTCGTCTGTTTGTGACCCTCCTACGTGAGAATTTTATGGAGGCACTTTTTTCTGGGTTTATATCAATCCTCCATTTTGCGAACCATTCACCCAGCTCGGTGACGGCACGCTGGAGGATGGTGGAAGCCCTTGCTGCTGAGGGGTGGGTGATATACAGAGCGGTGTCGTTTGCAAAGAGAGCCCGTGTAACCGCCGGGTGTTCAGGGATGTCGGAGGTATACAAGTTGTACAAGGTCGGAGACAGCACGGAGCCCTGTGGGACTCCGGCCCTCAGAGGTCTCCGAGATGACAGAGTGCCCTCTACTCTATATCTAAAATGCCGGCCCGAAAGGTAGTGGCGGATGATGATGACTAATCTGTCCGGTATTCCTAACTTGAATAGTTTGAATATGAGTCCTTTGTGCCAGATTTTATCGAAGGCTTTTGCTACATCAAAGAATACAGCGCACGTATCGTGTTTGTTTTTCTTATGGAAACCTCTGAGTATATCCTCCGTCATACGGTGAACTTGCCTCGGGCAGCAGTGGTTTTCGCGGAAGGCGAATTGCTCATCTATGAAAAGATTCTTTTCGCTAATAACGGTTTTCAACCGCCTAAGCAGAATTCTTTCGTAGATTTTTCCTAACGAGCTTATTAGGCTTATGGGACGATAGCTAGACGGTTCCGAGCGTGATTTTCCGGGCTTCGGCCAAAATTATTAAATTGAAACTTTACACACTTTTTAAGGACCAATGACAATACAATAATTCAATAACTTTGTGCCAATATCCTCATTCAGGATAATCAGGATAGCACATGCAAGGAAGGCATAAGGCGGGAAAGTTGTGTGGTTTCTAGTCTTTCACTCATTCTAAAGTGATTACCATAAGTCACCCATTATGCGAGTGACGAAGGATTAAAATAAAATGCAAATAAAATTTATTTTAAAAAATCTATACTAACAACTAAAAGTAAATTATAGTTTAAAAATAAAAGATACGCCTTAAATATCGAATTTTGGATTCACAAAAAACTGTAAAATATTTTTTTAATGAAAATTAAAATCAACTTTTAAAAAGTAGTAAAACAGTTTCTTTAATTTTTGTGCCTACTGCTTACAATCAACTTATTATTCTAATGTCTAATGTACAATCCACGCGTTTGCGACGTCATTATTGTTACTTTAAGTTCGGTTTGTTTAAGCGAGTTTTTAGTTTTTTTAAACTATATTTTTAACACGCTATAATTTTGTTGCAGCTGCGAGTGCTATCTTCATCGGCGGCATCGTGGGCATAGCCAGCAAGTTCTCCGAGGAGTACATGACCGCTATCATCAGCGGCCAATCCCTGGGCGGGATCATAGCGGCCGTGGCCCAGATCATATCGCTGGCCTTCAAGATCTCACCGCTCCACAGCGCGCTCATATACTTCTGCATAGCGGATGTGATGGTCATCACCTCTCTTCTGTCCTACGTTCTGCTGTACAGGATCGACTTCTTCACCCACCACGTGTTCCGAGGGGCGGGGCTGGCGGTGAACCGGCACAGGGATGCGTCGATGAAGACGGTGCTGAAGAAGATATGGGTGTACGCATTCAGCATATTCGCGGTGTTCGGTATATCGATGGCGGTGTACCCGGCGGTCACCGTGTTGGTGGAGTCGCACCCTACTACGGCTGGCACCGACTGGAATAGTGAGTAGTGGTATTATAGTCAATTGTACAATGAGTACAAAACTAAACGAAACTTACAGTAACACAATATACTAGAGTTCTCTTTTGTATTTATATTTTGTACTACACTATTATATTTACCGGTGGGAGAAATGGCGTGCCGCGACCGCATGGGTACCATCATCCTGCCTTATGTCCACCGTGAAACAGATTGGCTGTGTTTGTGAAAGATTTTGTAGAACAGTATAACTGGCAACGAGAACTACCATCTTACGACTCGGGACAGGCAACACTCTAAAATGAGTGTCCTGCCCGGGCGAACTGATGTGCGACGTTGACCACCATCAGGGCGCTGGTCGACCTGTTTGCCAAACTAACTAAAAAATATAATAATAGTCGTGAAACTTACTAACTTACCGGTGGGAGGGAAGCACTGTGCCGCGCTCCCGGCTGCATGGGTACCACCATCTTGCTTGTTTCTCCCGTGAAACAGCTTTGCTGTGTTTCGATAGAAGGGCAAGACAGGTAGTGTAATTACTGGCACCGAGACTTAACATCTTATGTCTCAGGATAGGCAACACATAGATGAGTTGCCCGGGCTCGTTCCAAGTAAACTGGTTTATGTTCATGGGCGACGTAGACCACTTACCATCAGGTGGCACGTTAGCCAGTTTGCCTATCCAACAAACCGTGGAACAGGCCCGAACAACAACTTAAAATATATTTATTTTTATAAATGTACTGCGAGGACAAGTACCTAAAGTCTATTTTGACTCAGTATCACCGTTCTATCTCCAGACATATTCTTCGTGCCCGTGGTCAACTACCTGATATTCAACTGCGGGGACTACGCCGGTCGGCTCATTGCTGGGTTCCTGCTCAGAGTGAGTTGTTTTCGGCTTCCTCATATTTACAGGCATTCACGCATTTTAAATCTACCTACAAAAGATTTATAGATATACTTAGTAAGCGGTAGTGCCATGCTGCATTGCAGCCGAATTGGGCCGGCACGACCGGGGTGGTACCTCTCGCTCATATAACACCGGCGTCAAGTGACAGCCATGACGTGTTTCGTGCGGTTTGTGAGTTTCCGGTGGCCCATTAAAAGGAGGGCAACGCACCTGCATAACTACTGGTTGTGCGGATGTCTAAGGGCGTCGGTAGTCACCATAAGGCTCCGACTGCTCGGTTGCCTCCTCAAGTTTTTTTTATGCAAAAAAAAACTTGAAGTACTTAAGTAGACCATCATCATCATCAGCCTCTATCCGTCCACTGCTGAACATAGGCCTCCCTCAATGAACGCCAAGATGGCCGATCCCTTGCCACTCGCATCCAACACGGACCGGCCACCGTGCGGTGATCGTCTTCCCACCTGGTCAATGGCCGACCAACACTTCGTCTACCTAAACGAGGCCTCCACTCTAGAACCTTATTGCCCCATCGGCCATCCGTTCTTCTGAGTGTGTGACCGTACTATAATAAAATCCGACAAAAGTAAGTGTATAATATATAAAAAGTGATTAATATGTTTAAGGTACTTAATATTTTTGTACTTAGTAATTTCTTTAAAATGGTACTACTTTTAACAACTTGTATCAAGAAGTCTTACTTGATACGATAGTAAGTCTTCGTTAATTAAATAGTGACTTTGAAACAGAATTAACAGGAAATTACGATGTATGAGAGACGATAATAGTACCTTTAACGCCTATAATAAAATGTAACATTTTACGTTTCGATGACTAAGTTTTTAGCTTTATTTTAGACGCAAGTAACAACTTTATCGCCAGGTTAGGGTAAACCGGTATTACCTGTGTTTTGATACAAGTGAGTCGGTGGATACGATTTGAATAACAAATTCAACTATTTATAAGTGTGCAGTATCCCTCCATTGTCAATATTGCGTATATCCCTCCATTGTCATGAAGATCGCCTGCATTAGGTTGCCCAAAACTATTATCAATCGTAGGCCCTCCCCACTTCGACGTCTTCGTTCACTATTAAAGAGCTACCTTGTCTTGACCTTAATTGAAGCCATCGAGTATATAACCGAATAGACTAATGTGAGCCATCAAATTATGAAACTGGTCAGTGATTTGTCACTGAAGTAATGGCAATTCAACCAACCTGTGATCTGTATGTACGTCTCATCGGCCAATCAGCGCAGAAAACGCGCAGTGTCGCAGCACAAATTTGTCTGAATTACCACTCTATTCTGGTTATTATAATATAATATGCTTGATGGTTAAAGCACACCAACTCCGAATTAAAGCCGAGACACAAACTACAACCGAGATCTCCTCAATTTTAACCCTTGTTTCACCATCATGACGGCGCTCATATCCACTGCTGCAAGCTTCTTTCAACTAACTTCCTCCCATTGGCAGCTTTGATCTGCCCATTATCATACATTCATCACACAAATTACTTGGACCAGTGACCACTCACTGTCCGGCCAAACGTTTTCGTTCAAAATATTATTGTTAATAGAATCAGGCGTTACCTTGCGGAAATCCATTATATAAGATATTAAATTAATTATATTAATTAGCAATTATCCCGCGAAAAACGCAGTCTTTACAGCAAATGTGTGAGTGCACGCATATGCATGCATATAGCACCGCCCTCCTTTCCCACACTGCATATGCGTACACTCGCATGCACCACCACCCCACATGCACCACAACCACAGTAAAAGACCACCACCAAACAATCTACGTACAAAATATTATTTTCGATGTGAAACATCTGTCGGCGGGCGGCGGGCCTTTGCAGTAAAATCTACTCCAACTCGACGGCAAATCGCATGTCGCCGTCATTTCTTTGTTTTATTCCATACAGGTATAGAGTTTTATTACTTACAAGCTGAACCCGGTAAATGTTGACCTGTCCTTATCCTAAAATGTCCAGCGTCTTCATCATTTTGTACAAACTGACGACAACCAAAACAACAAAAATAGAATTAAGTATCTAATTTAGTGTTTTGGTTCTGAAGTTCATAAATCAGCGACAATTGCGCTTTTTGTGAGCGGGTGGCGGAAATGTTGGTTTTGAACTAGAGCGATGTGACGCCACGCTGGCAGGTTTTATTTTATAAAATATAGAGTCACAGAGGACGACCGCGTTGGCGCTCAAGCCGGAGGTAGCGGGTTCGAATCCCACCTGGGAACAAAAAAGTTTTTTGTGTTCCTGGGTCATGTATTATATAATAAAAATATTATATATAAAATATATGTATAGTATAAAAGTATTAAATATATTTCCGTTGTCTGGTACCCGTAACACAAGTTTTTCGAGAATTTTCCACGGAACCAGATCGACGTGGTGTAAAAAAAGCGTCCATAGATATTATTATTACATCTGCTGGCGTCCGAGACGCCCATTTTTTTATCCCATACATATTTATTTATGTATTTCAGCCGACGAACCAGTGGGTGATAGCGGGCGCGAGCGTGGCCCGCGCGGTGGGCGTGCCCATGCTGATGGTGTGCAACGCCCAGCCGCGCTCCCACCTGCCGGTGCTGTTCCCCTGGGACTACGAATACATCGCCATCATGGTGGTGTTCGCGCTCTCCAACGGGTACCTCACCAACATCGTCATGATCAACGCTACCAAGTATGTAACAATTGCCTACCATAAAATTTCTATTCTAGTTTCACACAGTCCCACTGCCAGCGCTCAATTAAGAGCTCTTTCACACTTGCGTTCGTCCAGCGTAAGAGTTAGACGCTGCGACACTTTGTACATGTTGTACGTTTATCGAACACCTATGCTGGACAATAGCTAGTGTGAAGGGGGTCAAAAGGTTTTTTTTATGTCATAAGTAGGCAACCGAGCAATCGGAGCCTTATGGTGACTACCGATGTCCATAGACATTCGCACAAACAAAAGGTATGCAGATGCGTTGCTCTCCTATTCCCTATCACTCCCCAATGGACCACCGTAAACTCACAAACCGCACAAAACGCGACAGCTTAGCTGCCACTTGACGGTGTTATGTGAGCGAGAGGTACCACCCCGGTCGTGCCGGCCCAATTCGGATGCAATGCAGCATGGCACTACCTCTTACAAGCATGGCATTACATCTTCTTACATTCTAATAACGCCAGAACGTACGTAAAAACTCCTTTTATATGTTACGTTTTTCGTAGGAAAATTATGGCAAATGTACATGGAATGTTGAAAACATTCAAAATGGATACATAGTTACTGTCAGAAAACATTGTGTGTATGCCTTAAAAATAACTCTATCAGAATGTTGAGGGATGGAGGTTAGTTAATCCGAATGACGCCCTCGCCTAGTTTCGACATGAAGGACGGTCTTATAGATCATTCTCATTTCTCATTATGCTAAAAAATTATTAGAATATTCCCCACCACAGGGCGGTGGACATGCACGAGAAAGAGAAAGCGTCTTCGGTGGTCGCGACGATGCTCAGCGTTGGGCTGACCGTGGGCGCCGCCGTGGGCTTGCTTCTAGTCAGACTGCTTTAACTGCCATCACCCGGTTTCACTTGTAACACTACATATTTATATATTTATCGACGATAAAACTAGATACATAATTTTATAAAATTAATTTGCATTTTACATGTATTTTCAAATGTACAAAAATTATAACTGTAATCATAAAATATTGAAAGTGATAAACATAATCATCTAAATATGTAGCTCAATTTTTAATATAGAATTTTGTGTCTAGTTTTTATAATGCATATATCAATTTAGAAGTATAAGTATAATAAATATTCTTGTTTGTTAGTATGACAAATGTAATCTGTATTAAATCCGTGATATATGTCACTGTCAATATGATATTTGACATTTATTTTAATAATAATTAATTACCAGTTTTTTTAATAATTTGACGTATGACGTCGACGTACCTAAGTTACTTGAGATCTCGTTTATCTACCGAATTAGTTTAATACCCACATTCCAATAGGTTTCTATAAAAATGACATTATAAGTTAATAGTTAATAGACACAAACGTTACTTTGCGGAAATCCATAATATGAGATACTAAATAATATACATAGTTCATTTTTGCTAACTTAGTATATCATATTATAAGTTGACGTTAGTTGTAATGTTTTATTGGAAATGTTAGGGCAAAGTGGATAGTAAAATAATGTTTTGTGCAAATAACCAAAGTAATACATGATCTTGATGGATCTATGTTTAAACGTGATGTGATTTTTATTAAATAATTATATTTTTTTAGCAAACCTAATATTTTGTGAGGAATTATTTTAATAATGTTAATATAAGTAGCCGTAGTTATCTACTTTAATTTTAGAACGAATCATGACATTTTTGGGGTTTATTTTTCTAACATATTAAATAGTTATTGTTTTAATTTAAGCTTAATCATATATTTTATGAATATTAATTATTATGAGTTCTTAAATTGATTGAATTTACAAATAAATAATAATACTTATTTTATAGGAAATTTAAACCGGACCAGGCAAATAATACTTACGACAAAAAAAATACACATACATTTTTCGGAGTAACTGTGTCGGTTATATAATATGGTGATACTTTCCTATAACAAGGATTACATAAAAATGGCCGCTAGTGTATTTATATCCTAATAAAACTCGTATCCAATCTACTCTACATCCAAATTATATTTAGCCCGTTAGTTTCGCATACTAAACTTTACGTAAGTTAGTTTTTTATAAACACGTATTCTGAGGCCTTTTACTGTTATCTTGCCTTGTATTCTGTTCGCGGGAATGTGATTTATTCGTCGTTGTTTCCGACGGCGAGTTGTGACTTGTGACCATCTAATGTGAAAAGCGCCATCTAGCTCTTGATAAATGAAACCTATGCAAATGTCTTTTGTCTCTTACAAAAGGGGTACATAAGTGTTTTGTGATATCCAGTATTATTGGCTTTTTTAAGTTATTCGATCCCTCTGGTGCTTTACTATAGGTTATGATATGATGTCTTGCCAACTTCTTATACAGTAAATACTATAGTGATATATATATATATATTATCAGAATATATATATATATATATATATATATATATATTCTGACGACTCTGTCTGTGATAGATTTTGGGTCACGCAAAGGATAGATGTACCAGGGTTAATTTTTGATTAACATTAATGACTATGCGTATATTAATAATACATTTCTTAAATTCATTTCCGTTAACCAGTATATTATATTAACCTTAGTTCTTACAAAATCATTTATTCTTAGACTTAATTTAAATATTATATTCATTTTTACAAATAATCAAACACACTATTAATCTTATTGTGTAACGAACCTAATCAAATATGTACCTAGGTATATTTAACCGACTTTAAAAAGGAGAAGGTTCTCAATTTGATTTTGTTTTTTTAAATATAAAGTATGTGATATTTACTTTGACAATTTTCAATATTACCTGAACGAATCATGTTATCAATTTCGTTGTTAATTATATTTAAGTTGATCATTAGCATATCATATCTCGATGTTTCTTTATTTGAACATGTACATAATGTGATGTATTAGTCGTAATGTAATATTTATACCAACATTAAATGTATTTAGGCATGTTACTTTTTGTTTATTCTCAGCCCTAATGACTAGTCCCTACTCACATTTTTATCTGTTATCGTGATTATATAATTGTTTAAAGTTGGACTGTAGACTTTGGCCTGTATTTAACGGAACCGAATAACAACCTGCTACTGTGGGTATCCTCCAAAAACAGGTCAGGTGTGCAAGGCCATAGTTTTCCGAAGCGCTAGGCTTACTGGTGAGCAAATGTGTGTATTATGAAGAGTGAAGTCTTTTGTCAAAGAAAAGACGTGCAGTTAAAACTAAACCGCCACTACAAGAGGGTATTGCAACTTGACTATGAGATGGACGGACAACAAGCACTACATAGAACCTAGACATCCATTTTGAATGTGCTGGGTTGAGTTTATTTGTAAACAAGTCTCTGATATTTATACAAGATTATATAAACTGTGCGTTTCAAATGAGAATAGGACGGACTTAACGCCATATTGTGATGGCATAGCTGTCAATTGAAACCAGTTAGGTAGGGTGGGCAAAAAAGTTTTCTTTTAATTATTTTTTTTACAGAGATTAAGTGAAAAAAAATCAATCAGAATTTAGCTCTTCGATTCCGCTTATCTCAGCATTTAGGTCCGAGTGCGCGTCGGATACGTATTTTTATTTATCCCTGTGGCCAAATGAACTCGCTTGGTCATTTTACTTGCATTTTGCAGTGTTTGAAAAATGGTAGCGTATATTTCATGAGTCAAACTTATATTTCCTCTACGTCCTCACGACGAAGTACACTAAAAACGGCAAGATGGCGACCGGCGTCCTTATTTTATTTAATAATTTTCGCATGGCTTCAGGGCCTTTGCGTCAACAATGAAATAAAAAAAATTGTATGTTTTTAAAAACGAATTATTACTTTATTTTTTTAATAATTTACGACTATTTAACGTTTTTATTTAAATTCGATTTAAAACTATTAATTATGCAAATAAGTTTTTTTGTTAACTGTACTTTTCAAGTGATGTTTGACAGATAGAGGTCATTGACGTTCCTATTCTTATTTGAAACGCATAATACATATATATTGTGTTATACGCTTTTATTAATATTTTTCAAGATTTTCTACAGAACTTAGCACGCATTTAGATCTCAAGCCAGTCATTGCAGTCGACCACAATGTTTATAATATTTAAATTGGTTTTCATGGATATATTTTTGGAGGGATTTAACATATGAGGTTAGTAAAATAAAACAAATAATAATCAGTCTGTCCCTTTAATAAATAATGTCATGTAAAAATAAAATCACAATTCAAACGTCACAGCGAGAGTAACATCACGGCACAGTCGGCGTTAAGTATGCATAGACAACTACAAGCACAATTTATTTATTTACACAAACAATTATTTTGAGCCGACTGCAAATACCGTTATCCAGGCACCATTATTTTTACACAAGTATAAAATTGTTATATATAGACATGAAATAAGTTTAAATTGTTCAATATTACATGTAAAAAAAGATTCAAATTTAGAAACATAAATATATGAGAACTAAAAAGTTCCCGTTATATAATATATGATGTTTAAACTCGAATAAACCAACCAGTGACGTTACATAGCAATATGAAAAGTTTAGCTTTGTAATCTATGACATTATAAATAATCTTACACATTTATGACAAGTTTTTTACGATTCTCAATTTATACAATAATATAAATATAGAACATTAAACATAAAACATCCCAGTACCAAAAACAAATCAAACCCAATATAAACCATTGGATATGTTTAACCACTAAGAGTGAAACGGTTCTATCATATATTGTAAAGCGTGTAGGATAGAAGATTGATCCCGCGCTAAATTTAGCTCAGGCTAGCATATTGAAGTTAAATTATTATGAGTTAACCCTAGCGATTAAAACCTGTATCTACATAACAGGATAAGATACCAAAAATACAAAAAGTATTTTTAGACGTCTACCAGGCCAGGGCGTGGCTAATGCGTATCTAAACGCACAAGCCACGCCCACTGTGATAATACGCATTACATACGTGTTGCACATAATTATTACAATAGCATTAATATGCATATACCACGAGTTCTTTATAATTTTTTATCCTATCTAAACAATATTTATGTGTAAAATACCACATACAATTGAACCATTATCTGTAGGTTAAGTGTCATTTACATAGTGCCTGTTCTCCAAGTCTTCAAGACGTGGATTTTATAAAAAGTTTGAATTAGCAGAGACTGGTCTTGTGTAAAAGATACTCAACCTCAAGCTTATTACAAAATGCTAAGCCTTGCACATGCTAAGCCATATCTTTCTTTCTCAATCTTTATTAGTTGACTGTTTATTAAATCTACATAATAGCACCTATGTTTTATATAATGTAGGTTTGTTACAAATGTTGGATATGTTATAACCATGGATGAAGTCAATTTAATCATAACTTTAAAAACTTTTTTATAAATTTAGTATTGCTTAGTAGACTCCTGCAATATCTCTGATACAACTGAAGTGCATGTTTTTGAAGTAAATACTTCTTAACGCATATGACTTGGGGAGTAAGCTGGTGAATGCCTTCGAGCATTACGGAAGTTGAGAGGGAGATATAGTTAGTGAAGATAGAAAGAGAGAGTTAAGTTTCATAATTAGTGTAAATTCGGGTCTCCAGTGTCACTTGGTTATCAAATATTTATAAGTGCGTTTAGAAATTTTAATAATCCTAAAACGTTTCAATCTTTTGTCGAATTTTTATTAAATTTAGTTTTAAAATTTCCTAATGTCATAAGTATTTACTTTATCAGCCGTATTTATTGCCTTTAACTGCCATTTTTTTTCAATCTAGCATAGATATTCTAGCTACCACTTACCAAACTATTTGTAACAAGCCCTACATTCAAGTCTCATTAAAAAATATATACAATTGTGATATTTAAAGATTATCTTATACTACGGTGACATATATTTTCGAAGGTCATAAAATTGTTCTCCATGCATAACATTTTTAATGGATTTAATAAGAAAAAACAAAAAAAAAGTCAAATCAATTAAAATAATGTCTTTTGATTATTTGAATAATTCAAATGAGTTTTTTTGCAGTTATTTATATAAAAAAAACAATGTAAAATGTTCGGTCCAACATTTAAAACATTTACTTACACGCAATTTAACTTGACCGTAGTGAAGTTAGTTATAAGGATACGGCATTTGTATAGAAAAATGACAGCGGTGTCACTCATACCTTACTTCAGTCCGTTATAAGGAAACAACTTTTAACGGATTTTATCGCGGTTTATTTAGTTTTTTTACACACTAGTCGTTTCCTCCAACTGAGTCCTCCCGTGACCATGGCTACTGTAAAGTATCCGACACGTCGGGCTTGTAAAAAACTTAATAAACCGCGATAAAATCCGTAAAAATTGTGTCATTCAAATGGACTGAAGTTAACTATGAATTAAATGCTTTCAATTTTCTATACAAGGTGATGCATCTTTAAAATTGAGTGAAATTCGCGTAAACTGATCAAGTATGTTAGTGATATTGTGGTGGTGGTAGTTAGATGGTCATTATCACCTGGAGCGGTCGTCGCTGGCGCTGTGCCGCACGAAGCGGAACATGCCGTTGGAGATGGCCACCACCGGCGAGAACAGTCGCAGAGGGTACTCGCTGGAAAAAAAATACTGCTAATGATTCCAAGCCATTAACACCCCAAAGTGTCTTCTGTCCAGCCATGTCTGTAAGTGTTAGTTTTCTGCATCTTGAATCAAATCAAAATCGTTTTTTTTTTCTAATATTCAACGTCAATTGAGTCTACCAACTTTTTTAAGCAAGCTCACTGAGAAGAATCGGCGAAACAAACTCAGTGTAAATAATAATTATGTTAATAGCCTATAAATATAGGCAATAAGATTTTCTCCACCCCGGTTCAAGCCAAGTCGTGGCGGTGGGGCTCAGTAGCCTAACGTGAACCCAGCACCTTGGGCGAAGCAAATTGAACCGAGGGAGCTGCTCTTTTTACCCCTCTTATAAGAAGAGGGGACAAGAGTAGGACAAAGGGCGAGAATGGGAAAGTCTCCCCATTGCACTGTTCCGACGTTGGGAGGCGTTGTTCTGTGGTGTGGGACAACCCCTCTGTGGAGGTGGCGTCGGTCCCTTTAGGGGCTGACTAGCCGTCGAGGTGCCTTGTTTACTCTACAGATCCGGAGCACCTCACCAAAGGCGGCATTGGTGGCACTCGCCGGGTTTTAGTGGGTAGATCTGCGTCCACCTTACCACCTTTCGGGGGCAGCGAGTCCCACATACCCCGCCTGGGAAGCCCCCCTGACCCGGCGTAAAAGAAAAAAAAGGCTATAAGATTTTGAGAATGAACTCGTACTATTATGTCTCTTATTATCAAGGTTATTAAAAATCAACATACCTTCCACTGACTGGTGTCGCTTCATTACCACTCAATATGAACACCGGGAAGAAGATTGAAAAGACACAACCACTGCAACCAAGTTAAAAAAAATTATAAACAAACACATTCACTTTTATTTTACTAGATATAGGAGGTTAATATTTTAAAAAAACCGGCCAAGTGCTAGTCAGACTCGCGCACAAAGGATTCCGTAAGTACCATTACATAATATACAACATTAGACACTTTAACAAAAAATATGGTTTATGTTTATGGAATTAAATGTTTTTTATATATTTGAGTTGATTGCATGAAAGGTAAATTGCGGTTTACGATTTATGACGTATAAAAAAACTACTTACTAGATCTTGTTCAAACCAATTTTCGGTGGAAGTTTGCATGGTAATGTACATCATATACTTTTTTTAGTTTTATGATTCTCTTATTTTAGAAGTTACAGGGGGGGACACACACATTTTTCCACTTTGGAAGTGTCTCTCGCGCAAACTATTCAGTTTAGAATAAAATGATATTACAAACCTCAATATCATTTTTGAAGACCTATCCATAGATACCCCCCACGGATGGGTTTGATGAAAAAAAAATTGAGTTTTAGTTCTAAGTATGGGGACCCCCAAAATTTATTGGTTTTTTTCTACCTTTGTGTCAAAATCTTAATGCGGTTCACAGAATACATCTATTTACCAAGTTTCAACAGTATAGCTCTTATAGTTTCGGAAGAAAGTGGCTGTGACATACGGACGGACAGACAGACAGACAGACATGACGAATCTATAAGGGTTCCGTTTTTTGCCATTTGGCTACGGAACCCTAAAAACACTGGTGGTTGGCTCCTTACTATAAGTGTAGTACTTATATAACAATAAGCCTGACTACTGAGCAATGTTCATGTATCTTCTCGAAATTAGGCGAGGAGGATATGAGGCCACAGTTCACCCTCACAAGGAATTACTGTAGCTTAGTAAATTTACAAACCTCTCGATGTTATTCTTCTGCAGTAATTCTCTTACAGGTTAAGACGGTGACATTAGTCTTACCTTATGATATAAGACTGCGGTATCTGCGTTAGGACAGCGAGTGGCAGGCCAAAGCCCAGGAAGTAAGGCCAGTTGGTCTCGATGAAGGTGAGCCTCTTGTGCAGCTCCCAGCCCATGTTGAACCATTTGTACTCGAACGAGTACAGCGAGTAGAGTAGGCACATGTGAACGAGGCACAGCAACTCGCCTATGTATGTGATTGGCAACATACTGACTAGCATACTCTGTAAACAATAGAGGGGGTAAGTAAATATCTGTAACAAGTAATGCAATAAAGTTTGTTTGAATGTGCATATTGTCTAAAACCTGAAAAACCCCTTAGAGTTCATCAGTTGGACAATAATAATTCTTTTGGGAGAAGACTTTCCTAAAACTCAACTTTGTAGACATCAACTTATCTTACTAATAAATAAAATAAAATAAAAATATTTTTATTCAATGTTGTACGTCAAAGTAGCTTATTGAACGTCAAATGACTCTACTACCGGTTCCAAAACTAGTCCACTGAGAAGAACCGGCGAAACAAACTCAGTGAAACTAATCTTTTCAATATTATACAATATAGGTACATAATATGATATAATTATACATAGAAGCCATGTAGGAAACGCCTTATTCCCAAGGTGTGGTATCTTCAATAAATTCTTTTATTTTGTAGTATCCTTTACCACACAAACGTTCTTTAACAGTTTTTTTTAATTTATTTATCGATAGGTTTTGAACGTTTTCTGGGATCCTATTGTAGAAACGTATACATTGACCCATAAAAGAATTACTGACCTTATGTAGCCTAAAATATGGCACAACAAGTTTATGTTTGTTCCTTGTATTTTTATTGTGATTATCGCATTTTTTTACAAATTCATTTATATTTTTGCGAACATACATCACGTTTACAAAAATGTATTGAGATGCTACAGTCAAAATGTCTATTTCTTTAAATTTCTCTCTTAATGATATTCTGGGACCCAGACAGTAGATAGCCCGTATAGCCCGCTTCTGCAGTATGAAAATTGTATTGACATCAGCGGCATGTCCCCAAAGCAAATCCATGACCCAGGAACACAGAAAATATTTTTGTTCCCTGGCGGGATTCGAACCCGCAACCTCCGGCTTAAACGCCAACGCGCTTACCACTGAGCCACAGAGGTCGTCAAGTCCTAATCCAAGGTGCAATGGCACCTTGGATTAGGACATAGGCTATAGAAATAATGATCATCAATCCGGATACGGTTGTAGATCTAAGTTCACGCAGGTGAAGCTGTAGGCACCAGCTAGTAATATTATATTGCTTATTTATTGTATTTGTAAAATAACAGTCACCTTTTAGATATGGACTGCAGAAAGCGTATTCTGGTCCTACTATTGTTAAAAAGAGGCTGGAAGATAATATATATAAAAAGCAAACACTATAAGAGATCCCTTATGACCCATATCTTTCAATTTTATGACTGATGAACCCAAGAGACGTTCTTCAACAATATATCAATAAATCAGAATCAACTATTTCTGACTTTTTGCACAACTAAACGCCAAGACATTGAAACATCGATATATTATATACTAAATTATCTACGTACTACATTTCGCCATCCGAAAACTCACTCTGTTCGACTGCAGTTCGTTCGACAGCTACCTTACTTTAGTGTGCCTTCGACAATCGAGTATGGACACTGAAGCAGTGTGGGTGCGTACGGAGTAGCGCTAATAATACGAAAATTTAAACCAAGGCGTAAACCTGTTTTTTTCTACTTTACTAATTATTTATTTAATAAATTTAGAAATAGAGAATAAAATATTCTAATGAAGTTTTGTATGTATAAAAGCTGTGTCGGTTTTGCCTGCGGTGTAAAATATTTGAACTTTAGGGCCGAAACACATAACCGTATTGCGCGACGCGAATTTCACCGTCACGGCGTCATGCTTATTCACAATGATTCAGTTTATTTCAAAGACTACTATTGTTTGTTTCTATCACTTTTGCAAATAACACGCGTAAATCAGAAGCAGTTTTAAAATTAAAATGTCTGACGTTGATATCGATTCATTTATATCTTTGGTTCAGGAACGCCCTCGTTTGTGGGATTCTAGTGACGAAACTTATAAAGTACTCGCCATCGGGATTCACAGCCTTATTACACGGATGTATCCAGTATCTTCTTTGTCGTACATTTAAAACAGAGTAATGTCTTCTTAATAACTAACAAACAATAAGTTTATTACGATCCATGGCAGAGACTCGTCTATCCACGATCAACGCAACGCAAACTGCTGTTTTTAGCGTTGCGGCGCCGCGCCGCTTAAATCAGCAGTGGCGTCCCTGCCGATTTCAGCGGCGCGGTGCCGCACCGCGACGCGAATTTCACCGGCACGGCGTCATAATTATTGACAATGATTCAGTTTATTTCAAAGACTACTACTACTATTGTTTGTTTCTATCACTTTTGCAAACAACACGCGTAAAGTCAGAAGCAGTTTTAAAATTAAATTTTCATTTATATTTTTGGTTCAGGAACGCCCTTGTTTGTGGGATTACTGAGCTGATCCATGAGCAGAGACACGTCTATCCACAATCAAAACTCACAAGGAACTGGTTACCCTACCGTAGGACAATAAAACGCACTTTTTCGCGACGCCGCAACGCCGCAACGCCGCAACGCAAACTACTGTTTTTAGCGTTGCGGCGTCGCAACGCGGCTATGTGTTTCGGCCAGTGGCGTAGCTAACTAGGGGCTAGGCGGGGCAGTGCCCCGGGGCCCTCAAGCTCAGGGGCCGTCGAATCCTTACCAGAAATCTCGATCGAACTGAACTCTTGGAAATTGGACAACTCAGTTTAGAGAAATTCAATAGTTATGGAATTCCCCTAAATTCTTTCTGTAGGTTGGCAGTGTTGTCAAATTGACGGATAGCGATATGTGCGTTTTATTGTGGATTCCAGTTAAGATTATTTTTTTCGAGAACGGGAAATTTAAACGAAGTCATTGATACTTTTAAGAAAACTAAAGCTAGGAAAAAAATGTAAATATAATTGTTATTTAGTCAGTTGGTAGGCCCAACCTTTATATAATAATAGGTAACCTATGAAATTGCCGTTCTGCAGTACTGGCCATTTCAAATCAAAATAATTTTTGTTTGGCTAAGAATTGTAATTTCAAATTATTTTATTTGAAAAACATGGAATTATTTTTCCAAAAGTAGTCATTTGTTTATTGATTAGTGAATTTTCATCGCATTTCAATATTTTTCGTCATCATGGATACGTAAAAAATTCGAGTAATTATGGAATATGAGTACCGTCGTGGCAGCAACGCGGCACAAGCGGCACGCAACATCAACGACGTTTACGGAGCTAACACAACAAACCAACGCACCACCTGTTATTGGTTTGCTCGCTTCCGTTCTGGAAATTTCGACCTGAAGATTAAACCTCACGGTCGTCCGAAGACTTTGGTCGACAATGACGAATTAAAGGCGATTGTGGAAGCTGATGATACACAATCTACGGCTGAATTAGCAGCAGCTTTCGACGTTAGCGTCAAAAACAATATTGGTCCATTTGCGTCAAATTGGCAAGGTAAAAAAGCTCGACAAATGGGTGCCCCACGAACTCAATAATCGCCAGCGCGAAGTACGCGTCGAGACGTGCCTTGCACTGCTCAACACACACAAATGAAGGAATTTTGAACCGCATTGTTACCTACGATAAAAAATGGATTCTGTTTAATAGCCGCAAGCGCTCAGCAAGTTGGTTGGATCCTGGTTCAGCACCTAAACAATGCCTTAAACGAAAACTTACCCCTAGAAAAGTGATGGTCACTGTTTGGTGGTCTAGCGCCGGTGTGATTCATCACAGCTTCTTACCAAACGGGGTGAGCATTACTGCAGATGTGTACTGTGAAGAACTGAACACAATGACGGAGAAGCTGGCACATCTCCAAACAGCATTGGTCAATCGCTCGTCTCCGCTGCTCCTGCACGACAACGTACGACCCATACTGCACAGCAGACGGTCTCCAAGTTGCAAGAACTGGGGTTGAAAGCTCTCCGTCATCCGCCCAACTCACCAGACTTTGCGCCTACAGACTACTACTTTTTCCAGAATTTGGATAACTTCTTGCCGGGAAAAAAATTCAATACCCGAGGGGCAGTACAAAATGCCTTTGAAGAATTTGTTGCCTCCCGTCCAGCTGATTTCTTTAAGAAGGGCATCAATAAACTGCCACTGCGTTGGAAAAGATGCATTGATTGCATGGGTGATTACTTCGATTAATACAAATAAAAAAAACATGAAAAAGTTCGTTAAAATTTTTTCATACAAAATGGCAATTTCATAGGTAAAGACCTAATAAACCCTTGAATCTGCTCTATTTCGTTTTATTAGCCAAACCTACACCAAGTATTAATTGTAATTTATGTTGTTACTGTTTAATATTTTTATTACCTGCCTTGCAGTGCACAAAAAAGAGCTTAAGTAGCTTAGCATTTTTAAAGTATTTATATATTTCATATTTTTATTTGATAAAACCAAATTACATAGCAGTGGGGCCCCATTTTTTTATTTGCCCCAGGGCCCTTGGTTACCTAGCTACGCCACTGGTTTCGGCCCTATGTTCTAACTATTGACAGTATTTGAAGAAATTGTTGACATGAACGTTTGTGTCAATCGGTAGAATACAAGTCAATGCTAATAGAATCAGGCGTTACCTTGCGGAAATCCATTATATAAGATATTAAATTAATTATATTAATTAGCAATTATCCCGCGAAAAACGCAGTCTTTACAGCAAATGTGTGAGTGCACGCATATGCATGCATATAGCACCGCCCTCCTTTCCCACACTGCATATGCGTACACTCGCATGCACCACCACCCCACATGCACCACAACCACAGTAAAAGACCACCACCAAACAATCTACGTACGTTTCGCCCCGGTGCTATATGAATGCATATGCGTGCACTCACACATTTGCTGTAAAGACTGCGTTTTTCGCGGGATAATTGCTAATTAATATAATTAATTTAATATCTTATACAAGTCAATGCATTGAACCGTTGATTGTACCAAGACCGTATCGTTCTGCGGTGACGATGCGACCTCATGCCGCCGTGGGTGTGGTACAAGTGGGGCCTGTGGTACAAGCCCTTAGATTATAAAAAATACAAGTCATTAAGATTTTGAGTTATGTCATGTGTTGGTATTAATAACCAGCCAAAATATTGTTTCTTACCTGAACTAAAAATAGTGCTTGCACCAATAAACTGAAGAGTGAGTCAGCAATTATCTTGCTAACACTAGACATGAACTGCGGTCGACCTCGTCGGTGCCTGTACGCTGAGTCCGCAATATCCTAAAACATTCATCATTATTATTTACCAGATAAAGTAAGCATTATATTTGAATAATTCACATTGGGGTCACTAGTGTGAATCCCACCTTTGGCATACAAATTGAATTATGCATATAATGGTAGCCACACACACTCCAATATAATATGCATAATTCAATTTGTTTAATTTGTATACTTGCGCAAGTCTAAACTTGTAAACACATTTGTTTACAAGTAAGTCTAAACTATGCTGTAACATATTCTTTTGCAAATTTCTGACTTGTAAAAGTTTTGAAAAAAGTTCAAATTTTTCGATTCCTGCAAAGTTGTGTTTGCGCAAGTATGTTTGATTGTGTTTGGCAGCCCTAAATGTGTGTACTGTCATCATGGATGAGAATAAAATCAAAATCAATTTTTTGAAGTGTAAACTTCTTTTACGGTTTTCTTCAACAGTGAGTAAGCAATGGTCTCATGTTCAGGTGCACATAGAAATTTAGAAAAACCCATTTCTAAGCATCTTGGGAGGGTCAGGATCAAACCCGGACCTCTCGGCTCTCACTCAAGAGGCCGAGCCCATACCCACTAGGCCATCGTCGCTCACAAATATAATAAAATATAGACCTATGCATAATATTATTAAGTATTACAAGTTCTTACGAGCCTGGGACTAGATGACTAAGTCCTCTAGGGAGAGGTCAGAGAACTCCTGACAATACCCATACAAATGATATTAAATGTCGGGATCACAGCCTCAAGGTGATTGGTTAAAAATGAGTAAGCTGCCGCTGGTGAGTTAAATTCAACGCTAATTTGATTTCTACCTACTTTCTTGATACCTCCTCGTGAAATATTCTGCTCGTGGGAATTTAGCATAACCTAGTTGAACTTAATCCGAAAAACCTCATCCTTGTTAAGAGTATTTTCTGTCGTTTTTCAGATAAGGATGGATATACAAGGAAATCATAGAATCAGATGGTGCCCCGTTCAACAATTTAGCTGGAGGCTGGGCATTCTTCTCCTCAGAAAATCTTTTACTGGCTGTACATTTGACTACCATGTCTTGCGATCAGCAGCCTGACAGTCAACAGAAAGCTTCATATTGTTGGTCAGGTTAGGCAGTTTAGGTGGTCTATTCCACCTTGTACACATTGTATAAAAGTTAGCAATGTACAAAATTGTTTTAAACACTCGCCTACATCTGATGTATCTGAGGTGCACAAAAACAATGCAATCAAATTTTGCAGGGCAAACACATAAAAGAAACACATGTTCAATTCCAACAGATGCTATGTTAAAGTCGTTATACAACTAAAATACTTACTTGAAACCATAAACTATTTACGAGCTTGCTTAGCAGAAACAATGGCAGGACCCATATCATGCGGAACGTCATAGACAGGAACGGCTGCATCCATCCCCACACACTATGAGCCACGCCAGGGTTGTGACCAAAGATTATGATAACTAAGTACTTCACTGCCGGTAACAAAGCATACTCAAATATGAGTATGCTGAGTAAAAATATAAATCCATTGAGGATACAGGATTGCAACACCCTTGTAAGTACCTTTGATTCCCTGTAACACAAAAACATTTTTCAAGGCTAGTAGCCAGTAGGATAGGCTGACTGGCAGACGAGCCCCATGAAGGTGACTTGTCAATGTCACCCACGAACATAAACAAGTTCACCTGAGATCGAGCTCAGGCAACTTACTCATGTGTTGCCTATCTTGAAACATAAGATTGTAAGTCTTTTTGAAACCATAACAAAAATATTTTACTATGATTGTTACCACCATATGATCTAATAAATGTGCATACACTTATTAACATTACAAAACATTACCCATGGTTGCACATTTTTAAAATGAATGATACTGATACTTAAAATATATAACCAATTTTAACTTGTTATTGTGGTGGTTGACATCGCCCATGAACATAAACTAGTATACCTGGAACGAGCCCAAGCAACTCATTTATGTGTTGCCTATCCTGAGACAAGATGTAAAGTCTTGGTGCCAGTAATTACACTGCCTGTCTTGCCCTTCTCTCCGAAACACAGAAAAGCTGTTTCACGGGAGAAACAAGCAAGATGGTGGTGCAGTTACCCATGCAGCCGGGAGCGCGGCACAGCGCTTCCCTCCCACCCTTTGTGTAACAGATTGTAACAATTAAATAAATATTTATGTTAATAATTATTATTCAGAATATAGAATATTAAATATTATTGCATTGTATGTAGTATACCTCAATGAAGTGCTAAAAGTAATATATTTGAGAAAAATATTAGACTATAATATATAATACAAGACTTACTGTTTGACTTTTGTTTGTTTTTGTTTATGTTTTTCAAATTCAATTTGAGGCGAACGACTAAGTGCACGTTCATTAATTTCTTTATCTAAATATAGAAGAACAGTTACGCCACGTAGACTATCAATAAATCCCTTTATAAGCGATACAGAAAAATTCTGAAACAAAGACATATAATTACTATGTATTTTATAAACAAAGCTAAATAAAGAATATCAAATTTGTTTTTACTTACTGTAACGCTCTCCATTTTGCTCTAAAACCCATTAAGATGTTACTTCATTGTATAAGCAATAGTGATACCTATTTTAAATCATTGTTTTTAAATCGAAAATTTTAAAGTTTGACGTAATAATAAAAAAATTGCAGCTGTGTTTGATTGATCAAACTTTGACCTACATCCAGTGTTGCCATTTTTTTTTTTTTTTTTTTTTTTTTTTTTGGCAGTTCTCGTACGTAGTACATTTGCCATTATCAAACGGGAGAAATTTTTCCATGTATATAAAGGGACGAGAGATGTTAAATTTAGGAATCATTCAGGGCAGGATATAGGATATGTATGACAAGATAATAATAATATTATTATGAAATATTAATTTATATAGCTATACATATATTTAAATATATTACTTATATTATAGACACACAAGACTTTCATCAAATAAATACTAAACCTAAATTTCTATATTATTAGTAATTATATAATCTGAAATTATTTTATATATGTAATATTTTTTTATAAATAACAGACAAGTAATTGAGGTTGGAAAAGGGATTTGATGATCTAGTAAGGATTTCAGGAAATCGGAACGGTCATATAAAGGACAAGAAAAGAAAAAATGATTTACATCGCCAGTTTCACAACCACACAAACAAGAAGAGTCGTTAATAATTTTAAACTTGGAAAGATGAGCAGGTGTACAAGTATGGCCAAGTCTCAATCTTGAGATGATACTAGAGCACCTCCTATTAAAATTCATTGAGAAAAACCATGGTTTTGATAAAATATCAGGCTGAAGAGAGTAATAATAATTACCTTTTTGTTTACTGCTTTTTTCCCATGACGTTTTCCAACATGTATCAAGATCGAGTTTAGGTATTGATAACAAGTCTGAGCAGTAAATCTTATACGGAACAAGGTCACCACATGAAATAGCTTCATTAGCGAGAGCGTCTGCTATAACATTTCCTTGGATTCCAGAATGTCCAGGAATCCAAGAAAATTTAATATTGTAATGTTTTGCTATGCATATTGTTAGTAATTGTCTTGTGTCAAATATTATGGGGTTGTGTTGCTTAATTTTAAATGGGTTTTTTTCTAAGGCTTGTAAAGAACTAAGTGAGTCAGTAAAAATGATTGAATTTTTGAGTTTAGCTAGTATTATATAATCTATGGCTTTGAAAATACCCAAGCACTCTCCAGAAAAAACAGAAGATTCTGGAGGGAGTTTTACCTTCTGTACAATGTTATATTGACGGTGGAAGATACCTACGCCTACTAAACCGTTAACATTATGTTTCGAAGCATCTGTAAATATGAGATGGGTATTTTTAAATTTTTTCTCAACAATTGCATTAAATTTTTCATTAGCTATTAAAAAATCTGACTTAGCTATACCAATATTTAATATTTGTGGTGATAGAATAAGAGATTCGAAGGAACAAGAAAACAAAGGTAACATGTTAGATTGATGTAAAGGTGCAGAGAGAGATTTAAACTTATAATAGCTATTAATTAAATGTGGATTCGATTTATGTATCCAATACGGTGAATTAGATACTAAGTAAGCTAAAAGATGAAGTTTTTCAATAAGAGGGTGATTGGAAAGCTGTAGACGTCGAAAGAGAAATTTATCAGACAAATACTGACGACGTAGTTGTAACGGAGGATCACAGCACTCAATTTGTAAAGCGTTAATTGGGCTAGACTTCATTGCTCCACAAATGATTCTCAAACATTTGTTTTGAATTTTGTTCAACATTTTAAATCCAGAAAGAAGGCCCGGTTCCAATAGGAAGGTTCCATATTCGAGGACACTACGTATGAGAGCATTATACACGAGTTTCAAATAAAAGGGATGGGCACCCCACCAAACTCCTGCTAAACATCTTATGATGTTTATTATTTTTTCACACTTATTTGCGATGAAATTGCAATGAGGGATGCCTGTAAGTTTCCTGTCTAAAATGACACCTAAAAATTTAAAATCATTTTTTTGTGGTATAATGGTCTCATCGTAATAAACATGAACTGGAGTGATAGTTCGCATACGGGAGAATAAAACTACTGAGCTTTTAGATGGGGACAAATATAGTCCATGATCATCAAGCCATTTTTTTAAATATTGAAGTGATGACGTTAACTCTGTGCATGCTAATTTAATGTTTTTACTTTTTACATATAATAATAAATCATCCGCATATTGCAAAACTTCAATCTTTCTATCAATAGCTAAGTCTAGATCATATGTGTATAAATTATACAATAAGGGGCTCAAAACGGACCCTTGTGGAAGGCCTTTGGATAACACTCTAGAATGTTTTTGTTCACCATCAGTAAACAAAATCGATCTATCATTAAGCATATTTATAACAAAAGAAATAATTTTTCTGGGAATCTGAAGGCATAAAAGTTTTTGTTTAAGAATTGGTATCACGACATTGTCATAAGCATTAGATAAATCCAAAAATGCTGCAATGACAAAATTATTATCAGAGAAGGCTAGCCTGATATCGGTTGTAAGTAAACTAATATTATCTATACTACTTCTGTTTCGTCTAAAGCCAAATTGAGTTGTTGATAGCAAACTGTTGCTTTCAACGAACCATTCTAGACGATTCTTAATTAATTGTTCGCAGATTTTTAGGAGGACAGATGAAAGGGCAATAGGACGGTAAGACAAAGCAGAAGAAGGATCTCTATTAGGTTTTAATATTGGAATTACAATTTGTGATTTCCAATTTGCAGGAATGTGACCAGAGTGAAAAATAGAATTGATTAAATTTAAATAATATGTCATGCTTATGTCATTTAAATGAGTAATGAAAGAATAATATATTCCATCTGGACCAGGTGCAGAATCTGATGCATATTCTAAAACGTTCTTTAATTCTGTCATTGAAAAGGGAGAGTTTAATTCAGATGATTCATTGTATAAGGCACCGTTATCATTTAAGTTATCTTTACGAAAATTAACAGTGGGAGGAGCAATTCTATCAAGAAAATCGTCTACTAGAAAAGATGGAAAAGTTGGGGATGGGGTGGTATTATAAGCTGATCTAAATCTTCCAATGTTTTCCCAAACACTGGATGAGGGAGTATTGGGAGATAAAGATGAGCAGAACTTTCGCCAGCTGTCTCTTTTTTTTCTTTTAAAAAGTAATTTTGTTGCGTTTGTAATCTCCTTTAGTGATAAGAGGTTTTCTAATGTCATATTATTATTAAATATTTTTTCAGCATTTTTTCTTTTATTTAAAAATTCTTTGCATTCGACATCCCACCATGGAGGACTTGGAATATAAGGGTTCCCATGTTTTATATTAAAAACTTCATTGGCACTTTCAATTAATGTATCTAAAAAAATTTGGGCACCGCAAGAATCACTAATATTTTCTGATATTTTCTGACTAAGTTTTAAATCAACTTTACTACTAAATTGAGTCCAAGTGTCAGAATTGACTTTTGATATATTGTATCTCGGGAATAGTTTATTGCAAGTTTTAATTAATTTGCCAGGAGGAAATGAGGTAATAATGGGATAATGATCACTGCCAAATGTGGATGTTAAAACAGAACTTGACAGCTGAGATACAAATTGGGGTGAGCAAATAGTTAGATCTACTACACTATTTCCTTCAGATAAGTTTGTACGTCTAGTAGAATTACCATTGTTGATGATACACAAGTTGTTTTTATCTAGAATGTCCAAAAGTTTATTACCATAACAGGTTGTCATGGAGCAGCCCCAAGACTGGTGATGACAATTAAAGTCACCAGTTATAATTAATGGTTTAGGGAGGGATAAGAATATATCCCCAACTTCATTTAATATATTAATAGAAATATGTGAAATATATACAGAAACAAAACAAACTTTATTTACAATTACGGCTAAAATAGAAATTTCAGAACTATGTACAGGAGTGGATATTATATTAAAAGGGTAGCCTTTCTTAATGAGAAATGCTACACCACCATATCCATCTAATCTGTCTTCTCTAACAGTATTATATTTTTTAATATTGAATGTAAAACCTGGTCTAAGCCAAGTTTCACATAATGAAAATAAAAAAGGGTTATATTTATTTAATAAGTAAATTAGATCACTTTTTTTATTAATTATGCTTCTAGCGTTCCATTGTAATATTTTGTTGGCCATTATTTATTTTGATTATATTTACAATTAACTCCATTAAGGGGGCAACGATGGACGGTATATTATTATTGGTCTGGGCAAAGGTTTGTAATAAAGATATAATATCTGATATTTTTGTTGGTTCTTGTGTGGAGGGAGTATCATTTGAAATTGGGCTATAATTTTTATCTAATTGATTAAAGGAAAATTCTTTTATGATATTATCATGTGCAGTTTTGTCGTAACCTTTTCCAACTTGTATAGGGCGGGAAGGTTTAGATATAACTGTTTTCTTGTAAGATTTTTGTGGAGTATAAGAAGATGGAGTATTAATATTTTGGAAAGATAATTTTCTTTGAGGACTGGACAAGGTTTCAGCGAATGATTTATTAAGTATAGGGAACATTTTACTTGCTTCTTGATAAGAAACACAATTTTGGGACATATATAGTTTTATTTCTTTTTGTCTGTTAAGTTCCGGACAAGATTTACTGTTTGCCATATGGCGACCAGAACATTGACAACAGTAATAGTCATCTTCAACATTACATGAATCACTAACATGATCCTGACCACACTTGAGGCATCTTGGTTTGGAACGACATTGCATCTTTGTATGACCATAACGACAGCAGTGATAACATTGGATGGTGGGAAAAACATATAAGTCTACGGGCAGAGAGTTGTAGCAGATAAATATTCTTTTTGGGAGTACCTGACCATCAAAATACATTACTACCGACTGTGTGGGTTTCCATATTGGAGACCCATCAACAATAGTTTTATAATTAAGTCGTCTAATTTTAACTATTTTGCCACAGCCAACAGGGGTTGAGATATTAGAAATAATTTCCTCAGGAGACCAATCTGTTGGAACTCCTCTAACAATGCCTATTCTTAAAATATTAAATGAAGGGACATATGCTTTATAATTATTGTCGGTGATTATACTATTGTTAATAAAAGAGTTAGCATCAACATAATTTGTGAAGGAAACAGACATACGGTTTCGACCAATTCTCTTAACACTACCATTAACTATATTATAAATTTTATTTTTTAAAAGAAAATTTCCGAAGGTTATCGGGTGCAATATTTTTCCGTCATTATCAGAGGATTGGATCTTCTGAACATGAATAATGTAAGGAGGTGCATCTAGTTCATTGTAAAGATTTCGACCAATTGGAGTATTTGGTTTACTGACTGAATCATTAATATTATGAGGCACTGGATTATCTGATTGTAATAAAGGCTGTGCAAGTGGAATATTAGTTAAATTTTTACCCTCATCTGATTTATCGGACTCTACACAACGACATCCAATGTCCTTTTGGTTTCCCGTATTTTTTCTTTTCTTTTTGTTACAATTTTTGCATATTTTATGCAGGCGACCACGTTTTAAACTAACTTTTTTGGAAGATTGGTCAGTGTCCATACTAGAATCATTATATTCTACTGTAACAAAACTGCAAGCTTCGGGCACTTTACATGTTCCCCCGGGATCCGGGGGTTCATTCATGTTGCAATAGAATGTAAAAAGAAACTTACCAACCAAGAATTTTCTAACTAACTATAATATATACAAATAAAATTTATAAAATAAATATTATAATAAACTGATCTGAATGACTAAAATAATACAAAAATTAATGAGAAACAAAAAACCACAACTGCGCGCCTTGAAATTTCCCGCCGTTTTTTTTCAGTGTTGCCATTAGTTGCCAATGCTAATGACATTTGAATTCAATTTTTATTTAAATTGTATTTTTTTTTATATTTATGATACGTGATTTATTGTGAATAATATAAAAAAAATGCCACTAGGAGTTGTCTTTATAAATAAATTTATTAAACCAACCATGGCATATTTCAAAAATTGAACCCACGATTGATCTACCAGAGGCCAGAACTCAAAGCAAGCACTATATAATCATCATCAGCTATCCGTCCACTGCTGAACATGGCCCTACTTGCAACGACTTAGGGACTTTCAAGAAAAAAGCATACTCACTCATATCTGAAACGCCGACAACGCACCTGCTAATCCTCTGATGTAGCGGGTGTCTGAGGATGTCACTTTTAACTTACCTTCAGGTGAACCAACTGTCCGTTTGCCCCATCTTTTATAACAAAAAAATAAATAAATAGGTGTAGATACAAGATAAAATAAGATATTTTAATCGTTGTGGTTGTTAGAGTGATTTCTCGTGTCTGCATGTCTCGTTAGTCGTTAAGAAATACGATTTAAAAACCCGAAATAACCGAAGGCATCACATATTTTCAATATGGACTTTCGGCCCGTTTGCAAATAGGCGCTCGCCGCGTGGCCACTCTAAACGTGCTTCGCTTCTTTCGGGCGTCCCTAGACGACACTGTTGTTTATATTAGAGTTCAGAATACAGAGGACTTAAGATGGGGTTCCATTAAAGACACACTATTTAATTTTAATGATGTGAATAAAATTTACGCACATGAATGGCTATTATATGGAATCAAATAAAAATAAAAATACAATACAAAATACTCACCACACGAAAGCCATTCGTGTGTGCAAAGCACAGACATATAAGAGAAGCAGACCGAACATGACAGCTACAAAACCGAGGCAACTATCAACACAGACACACTTACACACACATAAACAATGGCATGGACCGTATTCAGTACTTAATAATTATAAAATTACAAGACGGATTATCTTATTTAGAAAAATGGATTGCAATTCCATTGTTAAAACTCGAGAACGGCTGGACGGTTTTCGATAATTTTGGTCTTAGAATAATCGTATCAGTACTAGGAAGTTATATACGATGAGAAATTTCGGAAAATGTTAGCACTTAAAAGGTGAGAAATATTAGAAAAGGTGTATGTAGATGTAGGTTGTAAATGTAGGACTAGGTTAGATTTAGTTGTAGTTATTTATTTATTCCAAGTCATAGTTGAGACAGAACAACGTACTGGGACAGCTAGTAATAATACTAATATAAAGACGAAAATATTATGTAAGTTTAGCATGTTTGTTGCTCTTTTATGGCAAAACGGCTGAACAGATTTGCCTGGAAATTAAAATGGTGGTGGCTTATATCCCGAATTAGGACATGGCTATAAAAATAATCATAATCGTTCCGGATACGGTTGTGAAATTAAGTTAACGCAGACGAAGCTGCGGGCACCAGCTAGTTTATAAATACGAAGATTGGAGTTGAAAAATAAAATAAAACCAAAAATAATTTACGAATCATTTATTTTTAAAAGATATATATTTTTTTAATAAAATCGTTCAATAAGGTTAGTTTAATTTGCATCGTTTTTACACCTTAGTTGTACGTAAAACTTAATAACTGATTAATAAATGCAAGTGATTATAATCATGATCTTTATTTTGCGAAACAAATGTCATAATTTAATTAACTTTCAATTTTTTTTCAAAATGCCTTTATTTCCTTAGTTTTAAGCTTAATTGTGCTCCTCAACTTCATTATTCCCTTTTGAAGATTCTTTATTCTAATAGGCTGCTCCTTAGCAGTTGTCGCTAAGGCAGGTTAGCTTTCGTCTATCTGCAAATATGCATGTTGATAAGTAGTAAGGCCAGTAAAAAATAATTACCTGTAATGTAACCTTCGATTGCCATTCTAAAAATCATCAGATGTAAAATTTTGACATAAGGAGTACCGGTGGGGGGGAAGCGCTGTGCCGCGCTCCCGGCTGCATGGGTACCACCATCTTGCTTGTTTCTCCCGTGAAACAGCTTTGCTGTTCGGAGAGAAGGGCAAGACAGGCAGTGTAATTACTGGCACCGATACTTAACATCTTATGTCTCAGGATAGGCAACACATAAATGAGTTATAGTAAAAATAATAAAATAAGTGATAAATTCATCACCGGGATCATCTACAGTTACCATTTACCAACTACTATACTTAACATATTAACTGCCGTAGCCATATAGTAGGTACACGTACCCCAAGACGTCCAATGAAGTTTTACTATCTTTGGAATAGTATATTTTTCGACAAATACAAAAATAAATGCCTGTAGGCATAGGTAGAAGATTTTGCAATATTCAGTACTCGTCTTGTGACCACTTTATACTTTTTATAAAGTTTTTAAAGTGGTAATTACACATGGCAACCATATTATGAAATTAAAATCATACCTCTCGCAATAGTAAATCAAAAATTGTTGGAATTGCTCCATTAAATCCACTTTTATCTACGACTGTCAAGAACTGTGAACTGTGAACATAAGACAAGATTTGTGGGCTGCCAATTTGTCACGTTAATTTTTGCCAACCAGGAATTTCACAAGTGCACATCATTTGGAAACCTGAAAAGAAGTAAATGTATCATTCAAGAATGTTTGTGTAGGTACCTATTATGAGTTTAACCAAGTATCTATATTAAAAATAAATTAGGCACTTAATACATCGAAACTTTACTACTAATATTTTTAACCTAATACTTTTCTCGCTTAACCTAAGCCATTAAAATAAAATAAATCTAATAAAATATTAGTAAATCTAAATCCTACCCCTGCAAATAACTAAAGTACCAAAACTGTCAAACAGGATTTCAGGGAAGTAAAATGTTGTATTATTTAAATAGACTTAGATGAATTTGCTGGGTATCATACGTATTCAAAAAATATACACGTAAAACCAACGCTTAATGTTTATATTTAACTAAATTAAGTATGAATAGTAACATAATAAACAAAACATTTTTCACGACGTTATTTTGCTTCACAATACTTACTTAGGAAATATTATGTCAGGTGTTTTATAATATGTAGCACTCCTACCTTAACCATATTTATCCCGTCTTATTTTTACAATTCACATATTAATATTTAATATTTTTATGAAACAAAAACACTTGAGCGATTTTGTTATGACGCCATTTGTCATCTATCATCATCTATCAATATGGCGGATGGCTTCGCTTTCTGATTTGTCTATGTATGTGTCTGTGTTACTACATTGAAAGACAAAGAAAGGTGTATTTGGAGTTCAGACAAATGAGAACGAGATGGAGTTATTGCGTATTACTGTCAATGTGTTTGTGATAATTGTGTTTGGTCTGCTTCTCTTATATGTCTGTGGTGCAAAGTTATTCAACTTTGTTAGTGTTAGACAAAAAAACAGCCTTCTGGTCATTTCATTCGTTTTGATTTAGATTATAATCGCTTCAATAGGGATGTTGACATTTTTCAGAAATGTTTTTAAATCATTTATAAATATGTAATGGAGGCCTAAATATTATCAACTTTTGCTTAAATACGTCTAATGCCTATAAAATCTTGCATTTTATAATGCATTTTAAATTTCGTTCCAAAACGCTAACACTTGTCACGTGACGGCATATGTTGTTAAACATCGTAAAAGTGATACGTGGGTAACACTGAAATTGTTTAGAACTGGCCAGTTAGAAACTGGCCAGTTAGAAACATTGAAAATGAAAACTTTTTTTGAATTTCAATTTTAGAACTCTTTGGTAACCTAATGTACAGCTTGGCAAAAAAGAGTATGGAAAAAATGAGGGCGCCACTTTCACTTAGGTCTCATCATAATATGGAAAATCAGTAAGATAATTTTATAAAATCGTTAAAAATAAATGTAAACTACTAAGCTTTACTCAAAATATAGTATTTGTCGGCGAAGTATTGTCAACATCATAGGTTTCCATTAAGTAAAATATTTAGTTCCACCTGTCACCGCGTCATACTCTTTTTTGCCAAGCTGTAGTATATTGCATTCATTTGTCATTTGTTTTTGTGAATTGGCGGCAAATCTAAAACTCTTGTTACACGGGAAAATGAACATAACGAGAGAAAATTTTCGGTCAATGATTTATTATGACTTTCATTGTGGGCTTACTCAACAACAAGGCTATGATAGGCTGCGATTAGCATTTTTTAATGAAGCCCCATCTCGTGCCACTATTTACAATTGGTTTAACGAGTTTAAGCGTGGACGTAGCAATCTCAGTGATGATCCGCGTGAGGGACGTCCTTTAACAGCGACTACTGAAGATAGCATCAGTGCTGTGCGACGCATGATAGAGGAAGATAAGAGAGTGACCTATCAGCAGATACGGGCAAGCCTAGGTATTGGTATGAGTCAAGTTCAAAAAATATTACACGAACATTTAGGCGTCAGGAATCTTTGTACCATATGGATTCCCCATACTTTAACCGACGACCAGAAACGCCTCCGCATGTACTGGTGTCGCCAAATGTTAGATAAGTTCAACGGCGGTAACTCAAATGCTGTATTTGACATCATCACAGGTGATGAAATCTGGATATATTGCTACGAACCCGAAACCAAAAGACAATCAGCTCAGTGGGTGTTTCCTTTCGAGGATCGGCCAACTAAGGTAAAGAAAGGAAGAAGTCAAGGAAAAAAGATGATTGCCTCATTCTTTGGTCGGAAAGGTCAGTTCGCGACAGTTGTGCTAGAAGATGGAAGGACAGTTACTGCAGACTGGTATGTCAATCGCTGTTTGTCTGTTGTCTTGGAAAAAATTCGACAGCAGCGCCCTCGAAGCAGGATCCTCCTTCACCACGACAATGCCTCAGCGCATTCCGCAAAACGGACTGTTGAATATTTGACTATGGCAGGTGTCGAGATAATGAGTCATCCGCCTTACAGTCCTGACCTGGCGCCCTGCGACTTTTATTTATTCCCAAGAACTAAAGATAAAATTCGAGGTATTCGCTTTACTAGCCCTGAAGATGCGGTGAAAGCGTACGAAAATGCCATAGAAGAGACTCCTAAGGAAGAATGGGCCCACTGCTTTTCTCAGTGGTTCCATCGAATGCGACGATGTGTAGAAAGAAACGGAGATTACTTCGAAAAACAATAAAAGTATTGGCAACTTTCTACATTAAGCCGTTTTTCATTTTCTAAACATTTTCAGTGTTACCTAGGTAAAATGATTCTTGTTGTCGTTAATAAAAAATGGCTTCTAAGTTTTATAAATGTTGTACGGTGCCTATGTGTGTGTACACTGTCAAAACGCCTGAAAATGGTTTTTATAATATGTACTGCGTACGGAAAATGGTGTATAAAAGTACGTCAACATTCTTCCGCTTCCGCTAAATAGGAACTGGTGACGTCATTTCCGTTTATTATCACGTGACCTATTTTAAATTTTGTTACATTTTATTTATAAAATATTAATTTAATCATATAAAAATAAGGGAAAATATTGTATTTTTTCAGAATTCTATCATATAAACTACCAATTAACATCAAAATTATTTTTTTATATGAATACTGTCAACATCCCTATTGTAATTTGTACTATATTTTTTTAAACATAATGTTTGTCATTAGTGTGTGTTAGACAGAATGGAGCATATTTATACCAATTATTATGTGATTTTGTGCACAATGACAACATATATAATATAACTAATAAATAAACTTTACTTTAAACGTTAAATAATGATAATAAAATCAAAATGTTGAGATTAAAACAATTATGGTGGAAATTGGTTCTCGTAGGGGATTCTATTCTTTGTTATAGCAACACTAATTAAATTCCAAAATTTTCAAACCAAACTTCAAACTCTTTACTCTCTTCTCTATGTACATATTTCAAACACGACACTTCTCTATAGTCTATATCGTATTATTGTAAATTGTAATCGTGTTAGTTGTTACATAGTGTTTTTCAAAAATATTGTTTTATATTATAGTTGTAATGTGTTAACGTGTAGACGTTTATAATATGTGCTACAATTGATATATAAATCATAATGGAAAATAAGTTTTTGATCAATAACTTGGGGTAAGTGTTTTTATCTTACAAATCTACTTAGACCGCAATAAAATCATGGCTCCCTGACCTCCTTAGTTTTTCATTGCGAATGCTTTGTTGTCATTCTCCTTTATGTTTCCACTAACACACTTTTTTCTTTTTCATACGTACTTATTTGTTTATTACAAAGAACAGTCTATCTTTGTTATGAGGAATTTACAAACTGTGACCTAATTCATGTAGTTATTGTACAATAATATAAAACTTGTAATTGGTAGTGTATTACCTCTATATATACATATTAAAAAATAGCTATGTAACAAAATACTTGCATAACCAAACCATGAAAGTAGGTAGTGATTATTGAAAACCAGTTTCTTAACAAGTTTCTACAAAGTTTTCATACACATAAGTACATACAATTACATAAGTTTAATGGTAGAAACGTCTTTTATTGGAGATCTATAGATGAATAGATAAACGCTTTATATAACAAGTATTTAAGGGCTTAGTACATGACAACATATACTTGTTCTCACATTGAAAATTGTTAAAATGTGAAGGGGATGCTGAAATTTGTAGTTTTGGAGAAAATAGTACGACAATATCTCTTTAAAAATACGTTGCTTTGTTGTATTTACATCAACATTAAGATAGAACAGAAGTTTAAACCTATCGCCTTTATGAGAGGGGTTGAGATGGTAGGGGAGGTATTCATAATTGGTGAAATGAATCAAACTGTGTATATTGTATCTTACATAATTTTAAATGTTTTATAAAATCATGTATATTTTGTACACAAAATTAGTAAATTTCAAGTTTTATTTTCCGTATCCCTCATAATATGATTTCTCGCTTAAGACACATTTTTGGTTTGGTCACTGTGAAATCACCTTAAGCGGGTTTTACTGCATATCTAAGAGACTACTTTTAGATTTAGATTATTTGGAGGATATATATTTATGTAGGAAAACATAGGTGTGAAATGACATCTAAAAAAATAGTATTGAAACATTTTTGCAGCACATAAAAAATTACAAAAGTTACCCCAAAATACTCAAACGAATCGCAAATGTAAGACATACTTAAACTCGTGTTTTTGACGCTCGTCTCTTTCTTTGAATCTGAGACGTCATAGTATGAGTTTAAGTATGTCTCAAATTTGAGATTTGTTTGAGTATTTGGGGGTTATAAACAAATTATGATAAAAAGAGGCGTTTATTTTTCACGAATAGTTTAAAAACTATAAATGATAGCCAAAGAAAAAGGTTTATCATAAGAGATGGAAATTTCCTATGAAAAAGTTTCCACGCACAGGACTCTATTTGTTAGTATACATGTTACTCCAATCTACACAGTTCCTGTTGGTATTTTTTTATTGGACTTGCTAATTTGCAGTAGAGCAGCCAGTGATAGGTATTAATGAGTTAGTCTGACCTGGTACAACAGGCCTAGTCTGGTCAATATATCAAAAGATAGACCACTATCATATGGAGACTCACCTGTCAGATTGATTGAACTTAAATAAAATTAGGGCGCAGATGTTTGTCAAATAGATATACCATTCATGACAGATGTAATGTACTAATATTATAAATATGATAATATATATGTCCATCTGTCTGTTAGCTTATCTGACCTAAGCAATTGGAACTACACTCCAGCCAAACTCAAGGTAAAATGTTTGTAAACAAACCACAACAGCTGACTTTTAGGGTTCACTTTAGAATTTTTTCATAATTTCACTCCTTTAATAGTTTTACTGATTTTCTTTTATGTAATTTCTTTCGTTATGTCATTTTAAATATTGACCCCTACTGATCCTTAATGCATTCTTAATTTTTTGGCAGACGTCAAGAACATTTTTCCATTATGTCATGATGTAAAAATACCAGAAGAATCCTGCAATATTCTAAATTTTGGTTTTATTCTAACTGACCTTAAACAAATGAACAGCGTCATGTGGTGTGGTGATCTGGTTTTGTACAGTATGCCATAAGTAGAGAAAAAAATACATAGATTTCATTAAAAATAAAATAAATTAGTTTATAAAACTAAATTTCAAGCAAGGAATAAAAATCTAGTTCCAGTTTTATTAACCTGTTCGCAATTCTACATGAAAATGGCACGCTTCAGACGTTTATTTATTTATACAGATAAATAAAATTGAAGTGTCTGTTTGTAATTTCTAATTAATATCTTTTTACTAAATGCATATGAAAGTATAAACGGTACCTACATCAAAAAAGATTTTTTTTAATTTTGGTCTGTCTGTCTGTCTCTCTGTCCGTTCCGTCTAATCTCTGAAACGGCTGGACCAATTTTGACGGGACTTTCACTAACAGATGGCTGATATTATAGGGAGTAACTTAGGCTATAAAAATAATCATCATCAACTCGGTACGGTTGTAAATCTAAGTTAACGAGGGCGAAGCTGCGGGCAACAGCTAGTTACTTTATGAATTAAATTCTGACAAATGAGAAATCAGATGTTGTTCGATCAATGACATTTTTCCTTATATTTGACAGATAATGCCAAAGAATATCAATATACACGCTATTGTTATATATACATGTAGTGTTGCTTAGCTTGGCAACATTAAATTATGCTACTCTTGAAATTGAGATGATTTCATGTATATGAACAAATTAAAACTGATTGAATATTTTTTCCTTTATCTCATTACCTGTACAAAAGTAGACCTACTTCCCATATAATTTTGCACGATCTCCTTTAAGTGATTGAGGCGAGAGTTTGACAAAGGCATTCATCGTCAAACCCTCACCTCAATAATTTTTGTTTTTTTTTAATGTCATTGTTAACTATTATTCGAAACATTTCATACATTTCATTACATTTTTTATATTACAAACATAATATATAGTGCTGTTGAAGCATCATAACTTATATATATATAACTCAATAAATAGCATTATAACTTATCAAAGCAGTCAATAAAAGTTATTTTTTACAATATTGCACTCTAGGTTTTTTAGTTATATGTTCATAATCAATATCTTACCATTTATTTGACTTTTTTTTTAAATAAACATTTAATAAAAATGTTCCTTACCCCTGCTGTCGGACGGTTGCCTATCAACGCTTTGTCATAAATGATTAAACATTCTACATCGATTTTGACTGGAGTATAGATATTAGATATTCATAAATGTGAAAGCAAATGTCTGTCTGTCAACTTTTACCATGTTAAATAGATATACAATGGCGAAGGCATAAAAATAATCTTCATCAAAGCTGCTGTTAGCAATATAATATTAAAGTAGAATTTCGTACTTAGCCCCAGTACATCACAAGTCATCCTTTCCTTATCTGTGACCTGGGTGATTGCTTTTTGCATATCAAGAAAACATTACTAAGGATTATAGATAAGAATGTTTCCTCAACAGTTCTCGAGTTGGAAATAAACAATACTTAATTAACATCTATCATCATATCATCAAGTAACTAGCTGTTGACGACCTCTGTGGCTCAGTGGTAAGCGTGTTGGCGCTCCAGCCGGAGGTTCCGGTTTCGAATCCCGCCAGGGAACAAAAATATTTACTGTGTTCCTGGGTCATGGATGTATATTAAATATGTGTATTATATAATAAAAATCTTAAATATATGTATAGTATAAAAGTATTAAATATATTTCCGTTGTCTGGTACTCGTAACACAAGTTCTTCGAGAACTTACCACGGGACCAGATTGACGTGATGTGAAAGCGTCCATAGATATTATTATTATTATTATCTGGGGCAAAAGTAATTATAAATTATCTTTTTTCAGTTGTAATCATACAATTATTTTTATTAATACAAAAACACAATAAGATGTATGTTAAGTTATGGGGTATTATATGGTATGCATGTTACGTAATATTATGTATTAGTTTTAGACAATGTGCAATGAAATGTTCATTTGTTATGTTAGTTGGATAGGCAATTCTTTCCAAAACACAGCAAAACTGTTTCACAGAAAAAACAAGCAGGATGGTGGTACCCATGCAGCCGGGAGCGCGGAGCAAGTACAATCTCCCACTAGTAGAATATATAATATAACATGTTTAACTATACAAATACATAATTAAGTAATATGGCAAATTGTATAATCTACTTTATATGAAAATGTCAGGGAAAATGTTAAAATGGGATTATGGAAAATTTAAAGAATTTGGCTTACATACTTTGGGGATGTAGCCTGTCTCATAAAAATAAGAATTACCGGCAATAGAGGAATCTTATATCCCTGGCACTAAACATTTTATTTAACGACTATTGGCGCCATGCAGTTTCACTCGCGTAGTTGTCGTTCATCTGGGAGTATGGAAATAAAATATAATATATGAAAAGCTTCATTGGTAAATGAATTAAAAAACGGTTAAGACGTGAAAGCTTTACAATAAAACAACCTCGTATCTATAATATTATATAGGATTTAGTATAACTTAGGAAAATATAAATTTATTAGGCGGCATTTGAACCCGCGAACTCGATAGAGACCTAGTGGTCACCTATCTACTACGCCACAGTCAAATAACCCTGTAAGTTGTGAGATATGACACCTCATCGGCCGCGTAACGGGATTTAGTTAAACTTTATAATACCAATAACAAGTTTTAACTAAGGAGTTCGTTCGCTTACCAAACACAGTTATGGAAACGTATATCCAAGGATGTAGCAATGTGCAAGTTAGACAAGTTCTTCGAGAACTTACCACGGGACCAGATTGACGTGGTGTAAAAGCGTCCATAGATATTATTATTATTATTTCTTCATGTGTGCATGATGTCATAAACTACATACTATTTTTTTTTAATAGTCGCACATATAGCGCAGGCCGCAAACTTACCCCACCATGGTTCAAGCCTTGACGTGGCGGTGGGGCTCAGTAGCCTAGGGTGAGCCCAACACCTTGGGCGAAGCTAATTGAGCCGAGGGGGCTCTTTGTACTCCTCTTACAAGAAGAGGGGACAAAAGAGCAGGGGGCAAGGGGTGAGGATGGGAACCTCACCCCATTGTACTGTCCCGACGTTGGGAGGGGTTGTTCTGTGGTGCGGGACAACCTCTCTGTGGAGGTGGCGTCGGTCCCTTGCAGGACTGACTAGCCGTCGAGTTGCCCTGTTAGCTTAACAGATCCGGGGCACCTCACCAAGGCGGCACTGGTGGCACTCGCCGGGTTTTAGTGGGTAGAGCTGCGTCCATTTACCATCTTTCGGGCGCAGCGAGTCCCACATACCCACCTGGGGAGACCCACTCCCCAGGCGGGATGCCTCAGAGCATTTCCCGGCGTAAAAGAAAAAAAAAGGCCGCAAACTTAAACCCTACAAGCCAAATAGAACCTTACTTCTGTTAGCATAATTATGTTCCTTAAAGCCGGATACGGATAACCAGTGGGCTAATAGAGTTCTGGAGTGAAGGCCACGTTTGGAGAAGATGAAGGATCGGTCGAAGGGACTGGATGGGACGACGAACTCCGTGCATTGGCCGGTCCTAGTTGGATGAGGGTGGGGATCTGATGTCTTGAACTGAAAGAGGCATATATCCGGCAATAGGGTATTATGAAGAATATATACATGATATTGGTATGTTGGCACTTTGATAGATATGGGTGATTCGTTAATCCTAAATGCTGGAAAGAGTAATTGTATTTCGTAGGTATAGGTCAGTTCTTTACTTTTTAAGTTTCTACTTATATTACCTACTTCAAAAAAGGAGGTTTTATTAGTTTATAGAATCAGGCGTTACTTAGCGCAAATCCATAAGAGTGGAGGCCGCGTGACCGGCCCGTGTTGGATGCGAGTGGCAAGGGATAGGTCGTCTTGGCGTTCATTGAAAGAGGCATATTATGTTCAGCAGTGGACGTATAAAGGCTGACGATGATGATGATGAATTTATTTGTTAGTAGTACCTAATTCCACGAATCTACGCATAAAGTAGGTACTTACCTACTATGTATAAAGACGACTTGGTTAGCAGAATTATTATTATTATTTGGCAATTCGGCAGACAAGTCCCTGATAGTGATCATGACTATAAAATCCGTGTACAGGAAAAATGGTCGATCGTTCAATGGTGCTATCTTGAACATTTTGACTAGAATAGGACACGGTTAAAAAGTAATGCATTTATATACATATTTTCAAAATGTCTGTGTTTTTGTGTGTAAGCAGTAAAAGTGTCATGTTTGTTCATTATTTACTACACATTGAATATTAAATAAACAAAACTTAAAAGGCGGAAAATATGAGTCTTTAATTATGCTATTACATATTAAAAGATAAATTTCAAAATATTCTTTATACTAGTAGAATAACAGTCACAAGAAAAAGTAAACTAGATTGAATCGATCCGTTATCTTAATTTCCATTACCGGTTAACACCACGCAAGTAATAAAAAACAAACAAGAAATAAATAATAAATAAGCACATGTATGTACAATAGAAAATGTCACATATCTCTCTATCTCATAGGACTCGTAGGGTTATATTCTAAATCTATGGAAATTCCAGTTGGAGCGATGGGCTTGTGCCGCGCTCCCGTCTGCGTGGGTACCATTATCCTGTTACAGTTTTTCTGTAATTAGGAAAGAGGGGCAGTACAGGCAGTGTAGTTACTGGCTCCAAGAACATCTTATATCTCAGGATAGGGAAGACTTGCACGTTGCTGGGCTAGTTTCAGATTAACTTATGTTCACGGTCGACGCTAAGTGCTGACCACTTACCATCATGTGGCTCGTCTGTTCGTTTGCTATATACGTCTGTCTGTTATATACATAATACACACACACACACACTCATCATCACCCCTCCACTTCTAGTTGTATGCGCCCATATTATGTTATATTAGATCGTAGGTATACAAATACATTTGTACGCAACATAAATATTGCAGGCTCTATAGATTAAGCATGGCTTTTTTTTCAAACACCATCCGTCAAAATATCACTTGAAAAGTACATATCAAAATCTTATATTAGTACATATACATATACGAAAAGGTTTTCTTATATTTACACGATATGCAATATTTATAAAATTACTTTTTACGCATTTTCGCTGTTTATTATGATTTTTACATTGATCATGTATCGGACTTTTTACTGCTGTGATTAAACATCCTTTAATCTACAAAAGCCTCTTTCAATAGGTCGCAGATCCTTTAATAATTAACATGGCAATAATATCTGTAAAAGGCCGATGTTTTTTAACATTGCTGTCAAGTTTCCGAAAATTCGGGAACTTCCTACTTCCTGTCGAGCCCGAGGTCGGAACCGTGAAAAAGGTTTAAAGTTTAAACTGCTTTACTGACTTGTGACCATGATATTAAGCGACATTTAACAGCTTGCGACCGTGGTAATTAAATCCTGCAATGGTAAAAATTATATTAAACAGTTTCAAATGGCACTGTAATTACGGAATCCTGATTCCTGATAGTCGCAGGCGCAAAGTTCAAACACGACGTCACGGCGTGGCCGACTCGATGTGCGCTCGCCAGTGTGTGAGCGGTAGGGTGGCGGATAGCACGTTTACGCCGCTTTTGCCTTATCAACTATAGACTATATTGTGTAAACATGACAGTGGATATGGAGTGCGCTGGGCCCGATACTATACCCATGATCGTCGACAGGAATGGCAGCCACGCGGGGGTGACCATCGTGCCAGCGCAGACGAAGAGACTGACCCACCTGCCCAAACGGCCACCGGTGGATCTGGCGTTCACGGATCTCACGTACAAAGTCCGGGAAGGACGGAAAAGCAGTAAGTCTTGTTTACGTATTGACGGTAGTTTTAATTTTTGTACCTTTTTTTTGGAATGTGATGGATATGGTTTAATATCAATTACTTATTATACATTCGTATTTTATGTAAGAAGCATTTGTGTTCGTAAATTATAATATAATATATAATATTTTGAGTAAAGAAGATAATTTTAAATTCAATTCAGCGTGTAATGCGTTTATTGAACACACAATATGAAATAGGTAATAGGTACATACATATACGAGATATTATTTCACAAAAATAAATAATTAATATTCACTTGTGGTATTTTCTTACGGCATCCACAAGTAAACAGTCTTTGTTCGTAACTTTGAAAATATTGAATTTAGACGATACATTTTAAACAAAGGACTTGAATGTATTTACTGGCGATAAAAGGTGCGAATGACTGACGTTTTCCTTTGTTTCCCCACAGCTAATGTCAAGAGGAGATTTTTTGTGTGATGGAGGTAAATCGCGGATTTTTTTTGTGTGCTTTTTTTGTTTTCATACGACAGGTAAAGTTGATGAAATATGCATTTCGATTTTTCATCTTTATTTAGACTTGAATATCGTTTGTTTTATGTGGATAATGAACCTTGGGTTCTGTTATCAGGGGAGGCATCCGACAGTCAACGACTTTATCAGGTCAATTTCGTTACGAATGTTCCCTTCACGTTTTACCATAGAGCAATCGATAAGAATTAATTGTATGTTTTAAAATATTATCAAAAGTACACGTGTCAGGATTGAAGCCACACCCCTTGATTAAAAAGTGTCGTCCACAGTTGCTACACATATTATATTATATTCAAGGTCATATAGGTATATTTAAGAGTTCAAATGACGGTAACTTGTAATCACAAGCCCAATATTTGTTCCAAGTGATGATAAAAACAACACAAAAACCTCTGCTTATAATACGTAAAATAAATATTCATTATTAATGTAATTTATAAGATATATTAAAATATTCATAAAGCAGAATGCCCATTTAATATTAATTATAAACTAGTGATGCGGGCAAATGTCTGTGTATTCGTATTTTTACGGCTACGTATCATAATGAGATCCACTTTTAATATCGACCAGCATCCTAAGACTCCCCACGGACTCGAAATAGTATCGTAGAATACTTTTTTTTATATTTCACAGGAGCAATCCAAGCCTCCATACACATCCGCACAACCAGAGATTATGCAGATGCGTTGCACTCCTTTTCCTTATCCCCTCAATGGGCCACAAGAAACTGACAAACCGCATACCTGCATAACAGCATAGCTGTCACTTTACGCCGGTATTATGAGCGAGAGGTTGGTCCACGATTTGGCTTCAAACCAGCATGGCACTGCCTCTTACTAAAATAGAATATAATATATTATTATAAGTACATATAAAATATTATGTACATAGAAGATATTAGGTATTCGAAATTCGAAATCTAGATTTCTTTAAAAAGTACCTAATTGTACGATATGAGACAAGTAAATAAGATAAAAACAAGCACAATAGGTACTTATTCGGACTATATTATAATATGGTCGAAGTTTTGAATTTGTAGTTCTTACTGTTACTAAAGAAGCGTATGTCCGGGAGTGGCTGGCAGTACTATGATGATGATGAAATGATGAACAATATAAATTAAATGTAATTTGAAACTTACCGAAAACGAATAAAAGGTCGTTTGTAAGTTGTGCGTAAATAAATTAACGATGTAATTAGTATGTATAACCGAGGCCAGACTTACTTTTCATCATCATCATCGCTCCGTATAGCCTCTTTCAATGAACGCCAAGACGGCTGATCTTCAACCACTCGAGGTTTTTTGCCTCACGGCATTGAGGTTGTAGCCCCTTTATAAAGCCATAACAATGAAAAATTAACTGTTAGTATATTTTCGAGCAATTCTTGTATATTTAATTAGAATACAAAGGCAAATTTCACAACTATATACAATGTCATGATAGCTTAGATAGGAAAGCAGGCGGGTCCGAAACCAGAAGAACCCGGTTAAAACAAAAATAGCGAGATGCTCGGTCATCCAGGTGCTATTAGTCTCCCCACCACGGTTCAAGCTTTGTCGTGGCGGTGGGGCTCAGTAGCCTAGGGTGAGCCCAGCACCTTGGGCGAATCTAATTGAGCCAAGGGGGCTCTTTGTACTCCTCTTATAAGAAGAGGGGAGAAAAGAGCAGGGGGCAAGGGGTGAGGATGGGAACCTCACCCCATTGTACTGTCCCGACGTTGGGAGGGGTTGTTCTGTGGTGCGGGGCAAGCCCTCTGTGGAGGTGGCGTCGGTCCCTTGCGGGACTGACTAGCCGTCGAGGTGCCCTGTTAGCTTAAAAGATCCGGGGCACCTCACCAAGGCGGCATTGGTGGCACTCGCCGGGTTTTAGTGGGTAGAGCTGCGTCCATTTACCATCTTTCGGGCGCAGCGAGTCCCACATACCCTATATACCTGGGGAGACCCACTCCCCAGGCGGGATGCCTCAGAGCATTTCCCGGCGTAAAAAAAAAAAAGGTACTATTAGTTTCCTTGTCTCGATGTTTGTGCAAATATCAACTTAATTATCATCCGAGGATCAGCTAAGTAGGTTATTAAGATGACTCTTGCGGGAACTGCTGATTACTAATATTATAAACTACTTGTTGCCCGCAGCTTCGCGTGTTTTAGTAGTCTAATAATTATTATTTTAAGACCTTGCTCGCACCATAAACTACTTCCTTGCAAATATAGAAATATTGATATATTCGACATATTTTTTTTACTCATTGACGTTAGTTACTTACCTTATCGTGTTTTTACAATGTTTTTTTTTAAATATAAATAACAAAATAATTATGATAATCTCGTAGCCTAATTGTTTGTGTATCTATTAAAAAAACGTTCATCAAATTGATGTCTCTTTGGTTGGCTTATCTTATTTACATTGTTGTTATTATTATTAATAATTGAATACGGCGTGAGAACAATAAATAATAAAGATTATAATATAATTACTCAAAAAAATATATATTTGGACAGTAATTTTACGTTAATTTTTATAGGTATCAGCCAAATAATTGAAAAAAAAGCATTTAAAATTTTTGGTGTATCTTTCCCTATATTCGTCTTTTCTTGGTAAATAAAATAATATAAATCTATACATAGAGCTATACATGCAAATATGTTATATTTTAGTTATTTAGGTAAAGCTATGATTCGGTTCATAAAATTTTATAATTCAAGCGTTTAGGTACACAATGTACAAATGTTTTCAAAACAATTAAGTATAATGCGAGAAGCTGTGATTCACTTCTTACTTAAACACACACACACACATCATCTATTACAAATGTAGAATATTTACAACATACGTGCAATTTTCCTTCTTAAGAAAATTAATTACAATTCTCTTACGTATATGATAGCAATGCATTTAGGAGGCAAGTGTGTACTAACATTCAAACTGGCATTATAATTCTTGGACATACTATAAACGATTGAAACGCATGGACTAGGCAGTGGGTAGAGTTGGCAACTTTGTTCAGGCCGTTGTCTGCTGGACCACGGTAGACAAACACATTTGAGAACTTATTTCTAAACATCATCTCTTGCCACAAAGTGAACCGACCCGTTTGCCCCTTATATGCTATGAGTCTTATGTCTTATATGCTGTATGTTATGGTGTAGTAATTTTAGAGCCGACTATACACAACACTGTAAGGAACAGACTTTATAACGTACTGCAGGTGTGTGTAAAATAGTAAATGCAAACTTCCCGTCCTATATGTAGCACGATTTGTCGGACAAAACCTCTCTGGAATCCCAAACACGGCATTCCATAGAGGTTTTGTTTTGTTACGAAATGATTATTCTAAACAGTCTATCAGATTTTCTAGAAAAAATTCTACGGTGTAAGGTTCAATATAAGAATCACTTATACATAATATAATAGTCAAAAACTATACTTATTTCTTTTAAACTAACTGGTATTCCGGAGATTGGAGCCTTTTGGTTTAGTTTTATTGTATGAGTATAGATATATGAAATTCGTCCATTTCTTCTTACTTTAAGGAAGTCTTTATACCTTATTGACCAATGACCACCGACTTCTAAAAACGCAGGAGATTCTCAATTCGGATGTTTGTATGTTTTTTGAAGGATTTGAATTTCTGTTTTTTTTTTGTGAAAATTGTATGTTAGCATTTTGAAGAGTTCACGCAGAGTATTTTCGGGGTCGGAAAAGTTGTCTGCATCAATATTGTTGTGCACTAATGTTTGTTTTATTGCTGTCAACTCATAATTGCTTTTAAATTGATTTCCCGCGAACATTGTCACGAGTAAACAAAGTTTTAGACTATTGAGAAAATGTTCATGTTTGGAGGATTTTTGTTAGTTTATTCGCAACCTAGAGACGAGCCACCTGATGGTAGGTGGTCGACGTCGCTCATGAACATTACAAGCATGGGACAGGCCCAGGCAACTTTTTGCCTTGCCTACACTGAGACGTAAGATGGTCTTGTAATAATCACACTGCTTGGTCGTACAAAAATTTGGGGCGTTTTGGAAAGAATCCTCATTTCCTAAACAGAATAGTTTTAAGTAAAAAGCGGGATGGTGGTACCCACCGTTACTACACCACCATACTAATGAGTAATGAAAGTGTTTAGTTTTTGTTTTATGTTTGAGGTTCAATATCAGTTATAACGCTTAATGAACTTAAATAGAAGCGAAATGCTGTTTGTTACAAGAATACATTTAACAAATTAGTTTTGTGAGGTATTTAATAAATTATAGATTAACGAGTTCTTTTTCAGCCAATAATGCGATGTAGTCATGTAATGATCATCATCAGGTCATCACCTATTGAACTTTTAAGGCATAACTGTGTTGATGATTATAATCAAATCAAAAAATGAGCTTTCAAGGAAATCCCTCCATAAGCAATCCTTATGCAGTGCCAGCTGCATGTGAGTGGCGGGGATCAGCCGTCCTAGCGTTTATTTATACGTAGAGGGTTATGTCCAAATGTGCATAGTTACAGCCTGATGATGATATATTATTACGCCGGGAAATTATCTGAGGCATCCCGCGGGCGAGTGGGTCTCCCTACGCGTGTATGTGGGACTCGCTGCGCCCGAAAGGTGGTAAGTGGACGCAGCTCTACCCACTAAAACCGGGCGAGTGCCACGAATGTCGCCTTTAGTGAGGTGCCCCGGATCTGTTGAGCAAACTGGGCACCTCGACGGCTAGTCAGTCCCTCAACGGACCCACGCCACCTCCACAGAGGGGTTGTCCCGCTCCACAGAACAACCCCTTCCAACGCCGGGACAGTCTCCTCTTCTTATAAGAGGGATACAAAGAGCAGCTCCCTCGGCTCAATTAGCTTCGCCCACGGTGATGGATTCACCTTAGGCTACTGAGCTCCACCGCCACGACAAGGATTGAACCATGGTGGGGAAGGTTGTTAATGATGAAGGTACTTAAGTGATGAGTAAAAAGTCCTTGTTATGTAAAAGTGCTTTGTATTCCAATTTCCAACACGAGTCGCAGTGTCATGTCCATAGCGTGACGTCACGGTGACTAACAAAGAAGCGTACCAATTGGCACACGACCTTTGTGCCTCTATCACAACACTGCAGTTTTGCGGAAACATAGATTAGTGATATTGTACGCGAAGTTTGGAGTCTCGAATAACTTTTTTTTTTCCGGAGGGATCTATGCTAATGGCCCGAAGGCCCTAATGCTTCATCGGATTAGTGTGAGCCCATTCGGCTCACTTTTGATTTATAAAGTGGGGGGTTGCCCCCCGCCTACCGTGCAGTCTGCGACCACACGGCCTCCTGGCGTCGGTTGTGTGTCAGTGGCGGGACTGTGCCGCGTCACCGTCGGGTGGATCGAATAACTTGCGTTAAATATTGCGTAATATCTGTATTGTTAGTCTTACGGTGTCTGGTGGACCCATAGGGTGGACCTTTCTTAGATTTTTTCAATATGTACTAACTGAGAAGCGAAGGAGAGACACCATTATATAAACTCTAATAAGTTTGTTTTTATCATAAATGGATTTGTCGCTTAGGCGTTTGTGTCGCCTTTCAATTTTTTTAGGTGAGACAACTTTTGACTCTTAATATCTGCTGCATGATATCATAGCCAATTTAGTTTATACTATTGAGATGACATTCTTGTCATGTTATGTACATATGGTTACCGCTGCACAATCGTCTTCATAAAGTAAAAAGCAAACAATAACAAAATATATTTACCTAGTGGTCCCGGGTATGTCGTCCTGCTGGTAACAGCGGTACGTATCGTATCCAAAACTATCTTTTATAGTTGCACACGAAACTGCACAGTGAACTGCGCAAAATGTCAACAATCGGCTCAGTCATTTAGAAGTTCAGCGCGACACACAACTTGACACCACATTTTCTTTTAATACATATTATACGTAACTTTATTGCAATGGTTTTAATTTAGTCGCGCTACAAGAACAAGTAAAATAATATAACAATGCTTGCTTTCGTAACTTATGATTTGTGGTTTAGACCTCTGTGCGCCTGTTGCACCGATAGGTCGCCTGGACGCAAGGGCGTCGGTGACCAAATTGATATATTTTTTTAATAATAAAATTAAGCTAAATTACTATAGCCCTTAAACTATTTATCCAATTTTAAAGAATGAGGTACAAATCCATTATGATATGATTTTACAAAAATGGTGTCAATAAAATTTTTAACATTTCATTCAATTTTGTGCTATAAATTTCGAAGAAGTTTATTTATATTTTTTTTAAATAAGAATATTAGAATTAATTGAACGAAAAATGTGTTTAGATATCAAAAGTTAAATAAATGATTATTATTCTCACACAGCACTACTACTCAGAAAATATCCGAAGTTTTTTTTTAAAATATTGGATAGGCAAACTGGCAAACGTGCCACCTGATGGTAAGTGGTCGATGTCGCCCATGAACATAAACTAGTTTACCTGGAACGAGCCCAGGCAACTCATTTATGTGTTGCCTATCCTGAGACATAAGAATTCGTGTGATTCCTTAAAAATCGAATATACATATAATGGAATTCCCCAAATCTGACAAGCCCGATTTAAATTTCAAAACCTAGTTTTATTATATATTAGCACTTATTGTAATATTCATCGCTTCAATCAGGTTATAGCTTCATGGTGATGATGTAACTTAACAACGTTTGTTATTGTAACATGTATGGAAATGTACTGGAAAGTACTGGAAACCCCATGTTCACTATATGTGTTTCCCTACTTATATTTGTTTTAATGAAATAAATTTTAGGATTTTTTTGCGATTTATTAAGTTTTTTACAAGCCCGACGTTTTGGATACTTTACAGCAACCATGGTCACAGGAGGACTGAGGTGTCAAACATCCAACATATATTATATTTATATTGGAATTCCAAGCTCATTGTTAACTTTAGGCCATTAGTGAGAGGGGACAAAAGAGCAGGGGGCAAAGGGCGAGGACGGGAACCTCACCCCATTGTACTGTCCCGACGTTGGGAGGGGTTGTTCTGTGTGGCGGAAGTTCTTGCTGAGGTGCACTCCTATGTCTCGGATAGGAGGTCTCTCGGCGAGAGCCTGACGCTGGACGGGATCCTGCGGGTCCGCCGACTAGGGCAAGAGGCGTTAATGCTGAGGTGGGGAGAGGACCTGGCGTGGGAGCCGTATGGCAAACGCCTAACGGTTGCCCTGCGTCCGGTCCTAGAGCGGTGGATGCGTCGTAAACGCAAACCCCTCACCTTCCATCTGACACAGGTGCTCACCGGGCATGGCTGCTTCGGTGAGTACCTGTGCCGGACGGCCCAAAGGGAGCCGGCAACTGTATGTCACGATTGTGGCGCGGCGGGGGACTCGGCCCAGCACACTCTAGAGGTGTGTCCGAGATGGGCGGCGCTGCGTCACGATCTGACGTCAGTTATCGGAGGGGACTTGTCTTTGCCGAGCATCATCACCGCGATGCTCCGCAATGACGAGTCCTGGACGGCGATGGTCTCTTTCTGTGAGGCAGTAATGTCCCAGAAGGAGGCCGATGAGCGGGTGAGAGAGGAGGCCGCCGACGAGGCCTCCCACCGCAGGCGACGAACAGGGGTGCGTAGGAGGCGCTACTTAATGCTCCTCCAGTAACGCCCCTGTGCTCGTGTCGGGCCGAGGCTGGGATTAACCTGGGTCAAGATAGGCACGACGTCGTCGGGGACTGCTAAAAGTATCGTGAAAACGAACGGCCGAGCAGTCCCCCCTCTCGAGGAGGAGTCTGGCCTCTCGCCGAGGTCAGCCTGTCGCCGAGGGTCCTGTGTTGCCTGCAAGATCCGGGACCCTCAAAAAGGCGGCGGAGGGCGCTTGCAGCGGTTTTAGTGTGTAACGACACTGCCCAAGTGCGAACCCCACACACGGCTAGGTTTTAAACCAACCCCGGTCCTAGTTATGGTTTGGGCTGCAAATTTCCGCTGCAGACCAAAAAAAAAAGAAAAAAAAGGGGTTGTTCTGTGGTGCGGGACAACCCCTCTTTGGAGGTGGCGTCGGTCCCTTGGGGGACTGATTGGCCTTCGAGGTGCTCTGTTTGCTTATTAGATCTGGGGCATCTCACCAAAGACGGCATTGGTGGCACTCGCCGGGTTTTAGTGGGTAGAGCTGCGTCCACTTACCAGCTTTCGGGCACAGCGAGTCCCACATACCCGCGTGGGGATACCCACTCCCCCGCGGGATGCCTCAGCATATCCCGGCGTTTAAGAAAAAAAGGCCATTAGTGAGTCCAGTTGTGTTATACCGGTATATCGAAGTGCGAGGGATTTTCTTAACTTTTCAATGTACCTTACTAACAAAAGGTATGAAGGAAGATATAATGAGGATGCTCTATATAGGATAATATACTTTAACGTGTCTTTGAGGTTGTGTAAAATTTGCATCTGCAGAGATAACACATCCTACGCGATACAAGGCGAACTATGGCCCTATCTTCGCCGAGTTTGGAGGTGGAGAACCAATGCTTAGTTGGGCATTGGGTTACGTAACATATTATGAACGACTATACTTAGCATTATTGTATTTTTACATTTATTATTATATTCCTTGAAAGATATTTTACCTCCATATTTTTTCCTAAGTAAAGAATTTGTTAATATAAAAAATAATTAAGTGCGTACGTGTTATCAACTGTTATCTTTTATCATTGTTATTGATAATTAAGCAATGCTAACTGTTAATATGGAAACACGTTTTAATCTGAACTTATATTTGAAAAAGAATTTATATTTGACTATGCAGCTTCGCCCGCGTTACTCAACTCCTATATGTCATAGCGTGATGTTTTATAGTCTATAGCCTTCCTCGATAAATAAGCTGTCTAACACTGAAATAATTCTTCAAATCGGACCAGTAGTTCCTGAGATTAGCGCGTTCAAACAAACAAACAAACTCTTCAGCTTTATAATATTAAGTATAGATAGCGGTTTCCCACAGCTTCCCCGCGTTAACTTAGATTTACAGCCGTATACGGATTGATGATGATTATTTTTATAGCCTAAGTTACTCCTTATAACATCAGCTATCTGTAAGTGAAAGTCCCGTCAAATTCGGCCCAGCCGTTTCAGAGATTAGCCGGAACAAACAGACAGACAGACAAAAAATGTAAAAAATGTTATTTTGGTATATGTACCGTGTATACATCCATATGCATTCAATAAAAAGCGTTTATTTTAATATTACAAACAGACACTCCAATTTTATTTATCTGTATAGAAGATTTCTAGTTCAAGAGAGCAAAGGTACCCGAAAACGTGGTCTAAATTAGAACGACCTAGTAGTAAAATGTATTTATACTAGGAAATAGATTGACACGCGGAGCGTGGAGTTTGGGTTTGATCCTTACCTGCGTTGTAAAAATACAAAATTATATAAAGTTGTAATAAAAAACAAGTACATTTTTTAATGTTTTAACCTTATTACGTGGACAAACTAAGGGAAACAGCCAGCAAGATGTAATGTTATGGAGGAGAGAAATTTTGATCTCACTCTCACATCTTAGCGATGGGAGGGTCGGGAGCGCTGTGCCTCGCTCCCGGCTGCATGGTGGTAACCATCTTGCTTGTTTCTCCCGTGAAACAAAACAGGTTTGCTGTGTTTTACCTATCAAATTTTTGAAACCATACGTAAATGCTTTTAACTTTGCCAATTTGTAATCGTGCCAGTGCATCTGAATTAATAGTACCTACATCGCAGAGTTGCTACTAAATGACAATGAAGGTAAATTTAATTATTACCGCTATAGCCTCAATTACATGGCAGTAGAATGTCTGCGATCGTTAGTTTTTCCTCGTCGACATTGCTAGCGCCGAGTTGAGTGTCGTTCAATCATTCACGTGCTTGCATTAAATCGATGCCAATCATTATAACAATGCAATAGACTTTTATAACAATTGAGTAATTATGATCGTGTCAGGTCTCATTCATACCAAGACCAATTTTTTTTAATCTATAATTTATAATTCGCGATTTTTATCACTTCACGGAGATCAGTATATCTAGTTGGGCTCATACATACATGCCCCTCGTATATCGTATACCTATGCTAGGATATTTATTTATATATATATAAAGCTGTTATTTTGTTGGTCTGTGATTAATGACTGAAGCGATTTGGATAAAATTTTGCACACTGTGCAGTTTGGTCCAACTCGAGGAATATAGTTTGGAACACGATAGGTGGCGCTATTATCTCCGGCATGACCATCTGCCTCATTCTTTTCTTTTACGCCGGGAAATGCTCTTAGGCATACCGCGGGGGAGGAGGGACTCCCTAGGCGGATATGTGTGACTCGCTGCGCTCGAAAGATTAAACTAGGGACGCAGCTCTACCCACTAAAACCCGGCGTGTGCCACCAATGCAGCATTTGGTGATGTGCCCCGGATCTGTTGAGCAAAAGGGCACCTCGAAGGCTAGTCTGTCCCCCCAAGGGACCGACGTCGCCTCCACAGAAGGGTTGTCCCTCACCACAGAACAACAGTGCAATAGGGTGAGGTCCAGGTCCATCTGCCTACCTCTTTGGCCGTCATTCTTAAAAGTCGTCAATAATCATCAGTCGAGGTCTACAGATCGAGAGATCATCGTCAGAACGATATCATTACATTGCAATCATTATGTTCCACGCCAGCGGAGACGCGAGTCTTTTTTATACATCTGGTTGTGTGCGGAAAATACCCAAAACACGTTATGAGAAACAAAACAAAATCATATAATGTCAATAATTTCTATTGCCGTCGGTTGTGTGTACGTCTGTCACGCGTCATCTCATATGTATGATAATTAATACAAAGCGATGTGAGCTTCAAAGCCGCCCATTCATCGAATATACGTATATTATATATGTCGGCGTGGCTTTACGGTAATAATAACCAGATTATCTCAGAATACTGTATTACAGCGTATGTACAAAGGATGTTTATACTTTGACGAATTACAAATGAGTGCCTAACTATTGGTATTACAACATCTTATAAATGACGGAGGGGAACGGTTGCGGGAGGCGAGTCCAGGCGAGGGCGAAGGCGACGGCCACACGCAGCGATGAGTGGTGATTGCTGTGTTGAGTGTTCACTTAAGGTGCCGGATGCTGGCGTCCGTGGTACTTCTATGGTCAGATTGTTTCTGCACCCATCAAGTGAAGTACTCGCGGGATCAAACTATGCTAGCCTTTGTTTTGGTAACATAACTCGCGCTCACTTAATATTAACGCAATGCGTCCCTACGTTCCCCTATTTATATTAAACAAAGTACTTCCATAAACAATTAAACATGTAACTAGTATTAAATACAATATTCTTATTATGAAAAGGGTTTTATATAGAATAGTTATATTAGTTTTAATACATATTAAATTGAACATTTACACAGTAAATTGAGTATTGTAACAAATAAATGAAACATCAATCATCTTCGAAACATTGAAACAGTTGAAACAGAACAGTGGCTATTAAATATCAGACCTTAATAAATAATGGTTGATATGTTTACAAATAACTATTTAAATATAAATCTTATGTATTTCTGATATTTCTATAACAATATGTTCACCTAAATGTTAAACTAAAACATATTTATATCAATAGTTGCTAACTATTGCCGATAGGTAGCGATTTGCGCCCATATATACTAGCTGCTTCTACTGATTCATCGTTAGTGTATATCATCAGTTATACACTAACGATATGAATACATCAGTCGTTAGTGTACACATATAATCGGATAGTGTGAGTCATTAAATTCCGAAACTGGTCAGTGAATTGTCACTGACGTAATGGCATTCAACCAACCTGTGATCTGTATGTACGTCCCATCGGCCAATCATTCATCGGTGGCCATCAGTCGGCCAATCAGAGTGTAGAGCCGGCGCAGCGTCGCAGCACAAATTTGGCGGAATTTGTTTACATACAAACATTGAGGCACCGCTCTATTGAGGTTATATTATGCTCGATGGTGTATATCAAGCGATGTTGTATCTATTGTTCCTGGCAATATCCTTATGTTTTTATTAGTGTGAACTGGTACCGTCAAGTTACAGTAAAACCCGATTTCACAGGGCCCAAACAAAAAACGCGTCAAGCGAGCAATCGTATTAGGGCCCGTACGGAAAATAAACCTATTTACTAAATTCATGTTGGTAATGAATTATATATTTATAGAGTAGTTAGAAAAATATAACATTTATATAAAATTATGTACATTATAGTGTATTTATAATTATTAATTACCTAACTTGAAATAATCACTTATTTTTGTTTGACTAAAGGATTTTTGCAGTACGTTTTCGCTTTATCCAACGATCAAAATGGATTTTTCGCCTACCACTAGCAAACTTAACTTTTCCGACATATCGGAATTAGCATAGGTCACGACAGTCAGTCGCTCTTTACTTGCTTTGACACCATGCCGAGATTCTCCCTTAAAAATACAGGGACTTACCTGGCATCAATTTAAAAAAATAACGTGGAGAACGTTAAAAATTTTGCAACAATGCGGGATGTGTTGCCCTCATCCGTGTATCAACATCTTGTTGTGCAACTGTCTGATTCCTCGCTGATGTGACGGTACTCTATGCCGCGGCGAGCAAAGATCGTGTATTAAACGGGATGACAAATAGTATTGTTAAAAATGAAAACATGTCTCAAGTTACAGGAGAAATTATGATTATTACGAGAGATATATAATTATTACGAGAAATCGTATTAAACGTGATCGTATTAAGCTGTACTGTATTTACTTTTTTCAAAATTACGGCCAGACACAGGCTAACTAATCTGTCCATTTTCGGATTATATTGTTATCCTTGTTCAATGATTTCTAAATATGATCGGCGGCTAAGGCATGAGAGGGTAATAAACAGAGTTTACTTTGCATTTATAATAATACAGGTATCAATTAAATACTTTTGACGATTGCGAACAACAAAAACTAATATAAAATGGCTTTTATGGAATCAACACAACTTAGCAATAATACTTATAAAATGAGTAACTTGACATTGTATAACATCTATTCTTAAAGGTTGAAACAGTTCTTATGTTTTTTAAGACTATTTTTTTTATTTAAAAAAAGTGCGTGCGTACAAAAAGTACACATGTCAGAAGTAAAACTTATTTGGTTAACTAATTTTTAAATCTCGTTTATATTTTATACTAATCTAAAGCTTTAAATTTATGAGACTTGCGATGCGATATTCCCTCTATCGCACTCTCTCTCGATCTTTCTCACTCGCTCTCTCCCTCTTCTTGGACAAAAACGTTGCACGTTACAGAAGAAAGAGAATTACAGAATTACACAAGAAGACGTCGATTAGAGATTGTTGTGCATTAAATTATGCATCAAATTTCTATAAAATTAAATTAAAAATTAAATTGCGCGCACTGTATGTCGTTACATTTACATTATACTTTTATACCTTTGTCACTCGTTAACAATACTTTTGTCGTGATTTGCATATTATTTAGTAGTCTGTTTCATAAGGAACACTTCCAATTGATGCTATCTTATAGCTTACTATAAACCACAGACGACGTGCTATAAACTTCATCAATATTTCGGATGTCTCGTTACCAAAGCCGCGGTCACATCTATTTATTTATGCATGCAGCTACTGCTCGGGGTGCATATTTTGATTCTATTAAACAAACAACTCCGGAAAGCTAAGCATGATGAATCTGAAAATGAAGTGAACTCATCATTTTCATCCTCTTCAAAGGAATTGTCAGCCTTCTTCGGTTTCCCGCTCTAATATCACTATCTATAACTTATTGTATCGATAGGCGCTTGTCGTCTTGTTGTCTTGGTAGCCATCCTGCTTTTCTCTTCCGTCAAACAGGTTACCTGTGTTTCGGAAGGAAGAGCATTATTATTTCGAGATTTATAATCTTACGTCTCAGCCAGTCATTACATTACACATTATGAGTTGCCTGGTCCGGTTCCAGGTAAACTGGTTTATGATGATGGGCGACGTTGACCACTTACCATCGGGTGGCACGTCTGCGTTTGTCTATCCGAGTAACATTTAAAAAAGTATTGCGACTAGAAAGTTTACTTATTTTATCATTATTATAACTATAGACAGCGACAGTCGTGGTTGATAGCTTAAATGAAAGGGCAATAGACAAGCATGTTTTAAAAATTGTTTGAATAACCGACTTTACTTTTTTAGTTTTTTTGTAGTACTTACTTACTTACTAAAATAGTCAAACTTTTAGTTTGACTATTTTAGTTTTTTTTATTGTCTTTAGAAAATAATTAAATATTTATTTTTTCATGTAATTAAATTTTTAAATTGCTGTTGTTTTTTTTTCTTTAGACACAGATGTTCCAAATTACTTTTATGGTGTACGATAGACATTTCACAATACAAAATTAAAACAAAAAAAGATGCTACATACCGTAACAAAATAGCTATCGTCAATTTAGTATGAAATTTTTGAGTTTTAAAATCTTTAAACTTAAATAAAATATAAAATGATAACATTTGCCTGATACATGTACGACGTTCTAAATGACCTAAACTATCACCTCCTTTCGGCATTGCATCCTGTTACCAAACATAAAGTAACACTTAGATTTTTATTAGATAGGTTATCCGCGACAATAATCTGTAGGAAAATTTTAGTGTTGTTACGTTTAAGAATAAAGAACTTTGTTTAGGCGGACGGATTTTTTTTTTCCGGATGGATCTATGCTAACGGCCCGAAGGCCCTAATGCTACATCGGATTAGTGTGAGCCCATTCGGCTCACTTTTGGTTTATAAAGTGGGGGGTTGCCCCCCGGCAACCGCGCAGTCTGCGACCACACGGCCTCCTGGCGTCGGTTGTGGGACGGAAATATTGTCTTGAAAAGTTATATTAGAATTCCTATGAACTTGTACCTATAAGTACATTATTAAACGTCTAAGACTCGGCAAGATAATATTGTCTAGACCTTTACCTTTCTAACGCTATAAAATATTTATTACCATGGTTTTTTAACATGTAGGTACACAAATAGTACCTATAAGGAAAAAGTAGATGTATCTATATGTACCTGATGTACGTTTTTTTCCAGATGAGAAGACAATCCTCAAGTCGGTGTCGGGGAGACTTCGGTCGGGTGAGCTGACGGCCATCATGGGTCCGTCTGGCGCCGGCAAGTCCACTCTCCTCAACATCCTCACGGGATACAGGTTAGTCTATTGATACGTTTCTTTTTTATGTGACGGCGAAAGACATAACGCTGTTTTACGCGTGCTAGCTAGAAACTATGAATGTCTATAATAAAATAGATAATTTACACCTACGGCGCCCCGTGACGGACAACTTTAAAAATGTATTCTTCATACCATTATTAACAACTAGCTGTTGCCTGCAGCTTTGCCCGCGTTACTCAACTCCTATAACTCACAGCGTGATGTTATATAGCCTATAGCCTTTCTCGATAAATGGGCTATCTAACACTGAAACAATTTTTCAAATCGGACTAGTAGTTCCTGAGATTAGCGCGTTCAAACAAACAAACAAACTCTTCAGCTTTATAATATTAGTATAGATAATACGGACCTCCCGAGGAGGAGTCCTCTCGTAAAGTATCCCAAACGTCGGGCAAGTACAAACTTAATAGACCGCGATAAAATCTATAAAAATTGTGTCACTATAGTTAATGAAATTCGCATTTAACAATAATAATTATAGTTCTTAAACAAGTAACTGTTTTTTATGTCATAAGGAGGCAACCGAGCGGTCGGACCCATAGACATCCGCACATCCAAAAGTTATGCAGATCCGTTGCCCTCCTTTTCCTAATCCCTAATGGGCCACCTGACAAAACGCGACAACATAGCTGTTAAGCTGTCACTTCACGCCGGTGTTATGTTAGCGAGAGGTACCACCCCGGTCGTGCCAGCGATTCGGCTGCAAAGCAGCATGTCACTACCTCTTACAACTAACTCAGGTAATTAAATAACTCAGAAAATCAACTTAAGTAAGTCAGATAATTCATATAAGTCATATTTTTAAATATTAGTAAGGATGAAATATGCTTTATCTGATCTGTGGTAGTTCCAAGTTTATCCAACATCTTTCATGGGTATTGATTTATTATTATTATTATTTGCTAACTAGAATAAATTTTCATGTAGCCGAATCCGCGAGAAATAGCTAGTATAGTAATTTGATTTTTATCTTAAATATCAACATAAAGTCAACTATGGTCGGCATTTATGAATAATTTTTGATGGATTCTATATATTTAACATTGAATATATTATGTAAAATACGTAGAATCCTAGCTATAAAACCTCGTGATGTGTCCTCGAAATCAAGTGAGGAGAGTAGGTAATTAAGACATAACATGTGCTGGGCGCTGGCCCAGTGGTTGCCAAACTTAACCCGTTCGAAATACATTAGTTACGTTTACGTCTTATAAAACATTAATTAACAGAAATAATATACATTTTTCTCTACTTATTAGGACTCATCGTGAGGAGAAAGCTTCAACATAACTTTCACTCTGTACCTTATAATTAGTAAACGACAGTGAAGTCTACGGCTGACTAGACCTGACTAGTCTCAGTATACCACATGCACACGATTGAGAATATAAATAGAAAACAATAGTATATTCACCAATTAAGTGTTGTGTAATAAGTTGTTTTAATCAACATGATGTATATTTGTATACCTACTTGAACTACTACCGTATTGTGTTCGTACTATTGTTTTAGTACTAATTGCATGTTCATATTCCATAAAATAAAATATCGGGTACATCACAGTAGTGATGTGAGCCATAAAATTTCGAAACTCGTCCGTCATTTCTCACTTACGTAATAGCGATTCCACCAACCAGTGATGTGTATGTACGTCCCATCGGTCAATAATCAATCAATGGCGTTTAGTCGGCCAATCAGAGCGCAGAACCGGCGCAGCGTCGCAGCACTAATTTGGGGGAATTTGATTTCATACAAAACACAACATTAACGCTCTATTCCGGTGATACGCTCAATGTATAATACAGTGCACGCTTAATGCGCAGCCTCCTCTGTAGGGGGCGACGACCTTGATTCCATGCATCCGGATCCGTCAATTGAGTTTGGATCCGTTATTTGTTAGCACTGACTTTGTAAAACCATTTTTTGTGCGATGCGAACTCCAAAACCTATAAAAATGACAGCCGTGGTCAGAGAACGAACCTCAATCTTAGATAGTTCATAGGAACAACTTTTATATAGCTAGTGACATATTGATTATTACAATATACATATGGCCTATAACCTCAAGGCTCAATATAATCATTAAGAAGTAATAAGAAAAATATTATCATTAGTGGCTAAAGAAGACGTCTTTTTGCTACAAAACGACGTCACCTATCATGTCCAAAAGTGTCCACACTCAAAATAGACAAAACTGATATACTGCAAAATTACATAGTTTAGGAGTTCTTCGTGAACAATCAAGCAGACACTAAGTTTATATATCTTTATCTTTATAAATATAATTATTTTGTGTGTGTGTGTATGGCACTGAACTCCTTAACGGCTGGACCGACTTTTATGAATTTCCTTAGTGTGTTGAAGTGTATTTGAGAATGGTTTAGATCACTGATTCCTAAAGTGGTCCAGGTGGACCCCTAGAGGTCCACGGAAGACTTGATGGGGGTCTACGTCGGCGTGACAAAAGAATGGGAGTTCACAATTCCAAAGAGAAGGTCAACGAAAATTTGTCATTCTCACTTTTTTTTTCGAAAACTGTTAATTCGTGGTTATAACTCGGCCGCAATGCAATTTCCATGGTTAGACTTAATCTTCACATATTTATCGAGTTTTGGAAATATGGTGGAAATTTAGCGGCAGGGGATCCACCGGGATCAGCAAAATTTTGAAAAGGGTCTATGGGGAAAAAAATCGGTCGTCTGTGAAGTCGGTTTACTGACGATAGTTGAACGTGACAACGTCATAAGAAAATGGAACGCCTCAGAGCGAGGTAACGCCGCATGCGTCATCTTTTTTCGTTATTGCAGCCGGCTCCATCGAATTATAAGACGTTGTCACGTCAAAAGTTTGGGAACCTCTGGTTTAGATTCACAATTCGGTCCCCTACAAAATGTTTTGTAGGGGACCGAAGTTCTGTTTGGTCCGATAGTATACATGACATAAAAATATGACAGCCGCATTTTAAAGCAACCGAAAAACAGTTCCTTGCCTTTACTAGTGTGTAAGTGATCACGTAAATTACGGAGCAACTTTGAACCTCTTGTGTTGTTGCGATAAGTCAAAGGCCAAATATAAACATGCTTGTTGTGACGACTTTTTGTTATGCCTTTGAAAACAATTGTCTATTTTAATTTGCGGCTATCAGATAGTATAGTCACATAATTTGATAATTATATCTACAACAGATTTGTTGTCAGTTGATGGAAAAATTGATGTTCAGTGTTAGGTTTAATCCGATATACAATTTGTTATATGTAGAATACTGATGTTTTTTTCGTATAAACATAGTATTGCCAAAGCTATGGTTGTGACAAGACGGACAAGCATATTTTTTTTTATCTGTCCGCGTCTTAGTCACAGGTCACACGCAAGGTCGTTGAAAAATGTTATATCTAGTTGAAAACAAAAACTGAAATAGAAGGGCTAAACTCTTATACATGTATTGGCTACTCTGCAATAATAAATCATCTATATTTATTTAAAAGTCGTGTGACGGTGTTTGTGGTAGCACTCATCCGAAACGGCTCCATCGTTTTTTATGATTTTTAGGGTTCCGTAGCCAAATGGCAAAAAACGGAACCCTTCTAGATTCGTCATGTCTGTCTGTCTGTCTGTCTGTCCGTACGTATGTCACAACCACTTTTTTCCGAAACTATAAGAACTATACTGTTGAAACTTGGTAAGTAGATGTATTCTGTGAACCGCATTAAGATTTTGACACAAAAGTAGAAAAAAAACAATAAATTTTGGATATAATACTTACTTAGAACTGACCCCCATACTTAGAACTGAAACTGAAAATATTTTTTTTCATCAAACCAATACGTGTGGGGTATCTATGGATAGTTCTTTAAAACTGATATTGAGGTTTCTAGTACCATTTTTTTCTAAACTGAATAGTTTGCGCGAGAGACACTTCCAAAGTGGAAAAATGTGTGTCCCCCCCTGTAACTTCTAAAATAAGGGAATGATAAAACTAAAAAAAATAGTATATAAGATATATATTTAATATTACCATAAAAACTTCCACCGAAAATTGGTTTGAGCGATATCTAGTGAGTAGTTTTTTAATACGTCATAAATCGTAAACCGCAATTTACCTTTATATGAACCATATTTTTTGTTAATGTCTAATGTTCTATACTATGTAATGGTACGGAACCCTTTGTGCGCGAGTCCGATTAGCACTTGGCCGATTTTTTAATGTATATTTGGAAGGTATTAGAATAGGTTCTAAAGTAGGTATATTTAATACTGCTAGGTAGGTAGGTATATTTACTAGAAATAATTTATACGGCAGAACAACGTTTACCTGGTCAGCTAGTAATAAATGCAATCAATGCAATCAATGCAATCAAACATTTTAACAAAGTTTTGACACAACTATGTTGATGACCAAAGTTCACACCACGCAGACAATGAGTGTCTTCACTCTTCATGTTTGGTAACTTCTATAAATAAATTATGAAATACGAAGAGTCGCACTGGATGTGTTCCTGGTTACCAAATACATTTTCAGTAGTATGAGAAAACGAAAAGTTTCACTTTGTAGCGATTATTAACATACTTTCACTACACATTGGCGGTTGCACAAATTTTGTATGTACTATCACAGTCATATTGGTTAGGTTTATATAGTTACTAATGCTTTAACATGGGTCCGGTTTTTAATTTTAGGAAAATTTATACATCCAGTTATGTATCCGTAGAACTGTTAGTTTTATAAAATTGATCACACTATCATTATTATATACCTTATAACTTAAGTTTATTAATAGTTGCTTCGAAATTTAAATAGTAAATAACCAATAAACACCATTTGGTAAGTGCTCGCGCAATACTCTGCGAGAGTAAATAATGGAAAGTCATAATTTTAATTACCATCATCACCCTCAGTATCATCAAAGGCGTGTCCTACGTACATACGTGCTTGATGTTTATGAGAACTGCTGTTATTACTTAAGGCAATGGGCGCTGCAGCCAGCAATCCGACAACCACTCGACTGACGACTCGTATTGCATTACTGGGCCGAGTAACCTTCGCAAGATTTGCTTTTATTTTTTTACTTCACAACATCTTTGATTTCATAAACATTTTGTAACTACGTACAGGAAGTTGTATGAAATGTCGTCAATTTCCTAAGTTATATCCTTTTTTGCTGGTAACCGGTGATGGTTCTTGCCATCTCATATATTTATACGTATTTGATGGTTCTTATCTGTAATGTACTTTTGTTTGCGTTCTGTTCGTTTCGTTGATTATTCTAAGGAATTGACTTTAAGATGGTCGTTGTTGATGACGTGTTACAAGATTTGTTTGATGAAATGATTTTGTGAAGTTGGTGTCGTTACAGATACACTTGTTTCCTTTATACAAATACTAAAGTCGTAGGTGTACTGTATCATAAAAAAATATATTTATCTATATTTGCTAGAGTATCCCTTGATTTGAATGGCCATATTCTGAGACTTAGCGTTGCCTATCCGGGGGACTACAAAGTTAGGTCATCCTTCATTCTTACCAAATACGGTTTCCACCCAATATTTTTTGCTCTGTCAGGTCTTTGTCTTATGTCACATCTTTTCTGTTTACCATCGTTATTTTACAGAGGACTTCGTATCGAATTAGCCAAATTATACTGCTTTAGTATTGATATAATAATCTTTTTATACTGTCTTGTAATGATTGTGGAGGTATCGTGATTAAACTTGATAACGTGGTAATAATTAGAAGCCGGATCATGTTTATCAGCGTATTAACTGGGTCATAGCGGTCAATTGGATCTACAGAGGCGAGGGTGACGAGACTAGAACCGAAAGTCGAGTTTGGAACACTGTTTGATATACGGCTATTATTATATATTATTATTTATTCTCTAGCCTATACTGTTCCACTCCTGGGAATGGCCTCCCTTTCTTTTAACTACTTTTTTTCTTATTATGGTGCGAAAATATGCGAGTCGCATTTTCGTTCTGGAGAAACCGTATATGCCCTTTCGATAATAAAAACCCGTATTTTCCTCGTTTGTTTTTTGTTTTCGTTTGTTTACAGCCATACCTATAATTATATGAACTCTGACACTTGCATGTATTACCTTGTATGTCTTTATAATGCAACAAAACAAAGAAAATGTTAACTAAAATATAGTCTTACTGGCAACTATTTCTTTTTCATTGATACGATAAAATAGGCAGCGGTAGGGAAAGTATAAACGACGATGACTATAATATAAAAATTAGCATGACCCTACCTTTTTTGCAAATCCCGGCTTTAATTTAGAAGAAATACTGCTAGAAGGACGAACGAACAAAGCGAAGGTTTTTAATAATAACTAATACGTTACTTTGAGTAAAGTTTATTGATTTCATTGATTTGTATGATTTTAATTTTTACATAGCACCCACATTTCTTATCAATTATTATCGTAGACTGATGAAATTATGTGTACGCATTTACACGGATTTATTATTAAACGATGATAAAGCACTTCCAAGTGTCCTGTAATGATTTTATACTAAGGTCACCTAATTGTAGAATGTTTACTGGTACTTCCCAACTTGGCCTTCCCAGGTGACATTTTTATGTCACGACACTGCAGTGTGTTGTATCTTGTTCAAACCCAAATAGCCTAATGTTCTATATTTAATCCTAATTCAGAACTACGGTAAATGAAAATATGGTCAACATAATCATCATAATCAAATTAAATTACAACGAGGCACCCGAAAATAATTTCCACGCTTGCTTCGTCCATTTCACATAGTTTCGATGAGATAGCTTATGGCTCCGACTGCTCAGAGGCACTGTATGACATACAAAAAATGAAAAACTGTCAGGGAAATTTTTCCTAATCTTGTTTTCCCATCCCAGTTTGTTAGAATAGAAAAATAACATACTAAAATTTCATTCACGTACCTACTTAATTTACTTTGCTTAGAAAATCGAAAGGCCAAAAATTCGAATGCCTCGTCTTAAGGTTACTTACGTCTTAACTAAATAATATGTGCTCAATAAAGTGTAAGAATATTTTTTATATAACACGGGTCTTTTTAAGGCCAACTTTAACAAAATCCTTACTAGCTGGAAGCTTTATAAAGTGACCAGTGCATTTAATTATCAAGGAAATGTTCGAGTTAATCTAGATGTTTAAATTAACACTGGTGTAGAATAACACAACGATGGTGCTGTTAATGTTAACGACAATATTGTTGTGTTGAAATTATTTTATATGGGCTAAATGCTTGTATTAAGACAAACGTCAAATTGAAGAATCGTTTTACTTTTCGATAGTCGCTTACCCAAAGGTGCCGTATTGTTGTGGCTGAACCTAGTAGTGAGTGTTTTATTATTTGACTATAGATTAAAGTTGTTGGCACTAACCGATGAACCTAATTGATGATTGAACCCAATGATGACCATAAGGCTGAAAAACGATCGCTTCCTTTACATTAGGAGATTGTCTAAAGGGCCTTAAAAAAGACCGATGTTATTAAGTTTCTGGCTTTTCAGACCCGAAACAAAAAATCTTAGTGTTGATTTTTTTAGTATTTAAAAAAAAAAAACTAAAACAGTTGTTATTTCCTTTAACACGAAATATTAATTCCATAAATCGTATTGTCGTAAAGGACAATAACTATATTCGGAACATTTTTCTTACGCGAGGTCAGTTCTCGTCCGTTACCGCTGTAGGCCTTTTGATAACCTTTTCTCGAAGTCACACAAATGGTCAATTTATTTAAATGCTTCTTGTCAATAACGTTTCCGCCACGTTTCTTGTTCCTCGTCCATCGTATATTCATTTGTATCACAATTCAATGACGAAATGAGTTTAAGACACTACATAGTAGTACATAGTCTAGATTACTTGTCTCGTATCGTACAACAAACTGGTGATGAAGCTTAAATGTAGCTTTTTTGTCAGTTTGTAAGTTTTTAAGTATATAATAGGTACATGAAATCGTTTTGCTCTGAGAAAATAAGAGTTTGTATGTATAAACGAGCTGATATCAGGAACTTCCGAGCCGGTTTGAATTTTCTTCCATGTCGGTTTGGATTTTTGGTTGAAATTTAACAACCCAACTATTTTGGAAGGTTGTAGACTAATTTTGAGGGAATGGTTTTTTAATTATTAAATGGGTTACACTGGAAGGGACAGCTTTAGTATAATATTGTAGTAATAATAATTTTTATTAGGTAGGTTTGTAAAACACTAACAGGACACAGTTATTTTTATTGCAGCTGACACACTTTGATATTGATAATGTTATATTGATAAGTGAGATAGACCGATGGGCGGAAGCGCTGTTCCGCGAGCCCGGCTGCATGGGTACCACCATCTTGCTTGTTTCTCCCGTGAAATAGCTTCGCTGTGTTTCGGAGAGAAGGGCAAGACAGGCAGTGTAATTACTGGCACCGAGACTTAACACCTTATGTCTCAGGATAGGCAACACATAAATGAGTTGCCTGGGCTCGTTCCAGGTATACTAGTTTATGTTCATGGGGGACGTCGACCACTTACCATCAGGTGGCACGTTTGCCAGTTTGCCTATCCAACTAACATAAAAAAATAAGTGTTGTTTGCAATCATCATCATCTCACTATACTGTCGTCTGTCGTTGAATGTTGCTCGATTTGTGTCTGAATATTCTATCTTCTTATTATTATTCTATCTATATCTGCTTGTGACTGCTAGACTTATCTTGTTGAATTGAATATTTCTGTAAAAGGAATTTGTTTAAAATCTACTCGCTGTGGCTGTACTAGGCAAAAAATGTATGCCATTGACTGGTTAGGGACAGCATTTTTACTGAATGAGCCAATCTGGTGTACTGAATGTAAACATTCAGTATACGTCGAAAGGCGGTACAAACATCTTCCTTATGATAGTTGCCTATTTAATATTTATAGGTGTACAAAGTATGTATAGTATAATTTTAACACTTAATAGCCTGTCGCCTTGAGAGTGATAATGACAAGGAAAATAAGTGCAGGTATAGAAAAATTGCAAAACCAAGCAAATGGATTTTGCTTGGTTTTGCTATATCTATACTACCTACGTACATACTACTACTTTTTACATAGAAACATAATACAATAAACTTACATATTAAATAATAATAAGTATGTATGAACATTCACATCACGCTAACCTAGTTCAGAGGTAAGCTCGTGAGAACTTGTATTACAAATATAATGGAAATAAATTTACATAAATACATAATGTGTACATATCCGTGACCCCAGTACATGCATTTATATTCATACAAATTTTTGCCCTTGGCTGGACTCGAACTCGCGACCCTTGTACGGGATAACGCTAAGCGGCTTTCAGGTTTGGGACAAATATATTTTTAATATTTCATCATTATAATCAGCTCGTGTCCATCTATTGTTGAACATGGCGTCGTAGTGAACGTCGGGTTATTGACGATATTTTGATTACGAATGACGTAGACAAATATACCAAAAGCTTCATACTGTTCTTTAGTGTTAGTGTGTAGTGAATAAGAATAAATTTTAACATAAATTTTTTGCTCGTTACAATTTTTTGTTGTTTTCTGTTGATTTTGATAAACGTATTCTGCGGACCGGCATATCTGGTTTGTGGAGGTGGATGTTGTCTTGAAGGTCGTCTACGTCATCGGCTTTATATTTATTTCCTCAACTTTGAAAATGGTTCAGCATGTTTGTCGCTGCTTCTGTTGGAGTCCCGTCTTAGGTACCTGTTATGGTTGGATATGAAGAACCCAAACGGCCTCAGTAGCGCTATGTACACCTAAACACACATACCGAGTTTTATATTTGCGATATTTTGGGGGCGTCCATTAATTACGTGAGGTTTTTCAGGGGGCAGGGGGGTCGAGCAGAATCTCACCCAAACTCACTTGGGGAGAGGGGGTCTTAACAAATATCACGTATTTTTATTCGCAAGAAACAGTGTATAATTACAAGAAAATAGGGTCAAATTATGGTAAAACATATTTCTTGATTATAATAATTCTCTCCACGGATAGTGCACTGATTTAGAATAAGTGTTCTTTAATAATTTTGATAGTATTATATTGTTCAACTATATCACTATGATTTTAGATTACAGCCAGCGAACTTAAGACTCGTATGTCTTTATTAACTTCATTAAATAAAAATAATGAAATAAATTGTCTTTTTTAAAATTGGTCTACAACATTTACATTAAAATACGTCTTTAGAAATATCTCACGTGAGATTAGAACGGAGAGGGGGACGGGGTCGAGCCAAATCTCACGATATCTCACCAATGGGAGAGGTGGGGTCTAAAAATCGTCAAATTCATCTCACGTAATTTGTGGATGTCCCCTTTTCAAAAACATTACATCCTAAAATAGTCGATTTTTCAACGAATTTTTGGATCTCTTATTTGCTTGCTGTTGTAAATATTCGAGGGTGTCAGTGAACACTTATTTCGTTATTCCGACTCCTGTCAGAAATAAAGTCTTCGTGTTCTACATGGTTGAGGTGGCAGACACAAGCTAGGTTGTATTGCCTGATAGATGTGGTAATTTAAAACGGTCTGTTAAGATCTGAATAGACTGGGACGTGCATTGGCATCGCGAATGGGAAGCTTTGGTGAAGTTCCTCCGGAGATCCCAGAGCATCTCAAATTACGCGGAGGTAGACCACCGCTGGGTTTTTAGTGCGACGTAGTCTACACTTGTATTCCACAGTCGAAGTAGTCGGCCAAAGCCCGTGTATCAGTGGAGCGTCAAACGCGAGCGGTTGTGAAATTGACCGCCGCACCGCCTTCCAGTGAGGCAACGTAGGTAATGGGCCTCCGCTTGGCACACGTCGGCATACTTTGTTGTACTGTAATTGAGATTGTGTTTAAAAATACCTCTATTATTATCCAAAACTAGAGACTATAGATTTTTACATGCTCTGCCCTTCTATCACAACTAGAGTAATGCTGTTTGACGGAAGAAACAAGTAGGACGGCGATACATACATACACATACATACACATACATACTCCATGTAGATTGTAGACGGACGCCCATCCATCCCACCTCGCATGCTAAAAGTATCCGAGCCGTTGGACATGTAAGATGCGGACCGCTATAATTTCCGCAAAAAGTAATTTTGTTAATGAGTAAAATTCACGCAAACATTAGCAAAATATTTATATAAGGTACATATAATAATAAAAATAATATCTATGGACGCTGGTCCCGTGGTAAGTTCTGGAAGAACTTGTATTACGGGTACCAGACAACGGAAATATATTTAATACTTTTATACTATACATATATTTAAGATTTTTATTATATAATACACATATTTAATACACATCCATGACCCAGGAACACAGAAAATATTTTTGTTTCCTGGCGGGATTTGAACCCGCAACCTCCGGCTTGAGCGCCAACGCGCTTACCACTGAGCTACAGAGGTCGTCAATATAAATAATAATAAATAGTCAAGTTATTCAGTATTTTTTTAAACACAACAACATCTTACTGATAATTATGTAATTACTACCTTCTAATTATGATTAGCAAAACTAGTAATTAAATAATTACTAAGTAATATGCTTGTATATCAACGCATGTCCATGCTTGTCTAAATATATGCTAATAATTGTAAAATAATCAAAAGGTTAGTTTCACTGCGTTGGTTTCGCCGGTTCTTCTCGGTGGACTAGCTTTTGAACCGGTAGTAGAGTTAATTTGACTTTCAATAAGATACCTTATTTTTATGTACAAGATTGAATATTTTTATTACTTTTACTGAATATAGTTGATACCTGGAATTCATAAGCATCGAAAAATAAACAGTACAAGCGAACTATAACGTTCACGAACTTTCGTGACTTACTTATCCCCCGAGAATGAAGTTTACAAGTAGTCTAATTAAAAAGTAAAAAGTAAAAAGTAGTCTAATTATTATTCTGCGAACTTAAACTTGTTTATCCGAAAACAAATGTTTATTCTTCAAGGAAGGTATATCTTCTGAGAACAAATAAATTAACTCCAGGAAAATGCTATTATAGTTCTGGGTACGTATTAGTTGTAGTCGCGACTTTGATTGTTTTATTGGGTCGAATCTTATCAGTACTAATCATTAATTAATGATTGTTTTGATAGCGCGTGTCCTTCCTTAGGTTATAATCGCCCTTGCTTATTTTAACGATATCGGATCAGCTGTTAATACGTGGAAGGCAAGATAGAACGACTCAAGGTTACACAAGTCGCTCATCTTTCCATACAAACGCAGAACAGTAATTACTACAATGTTTGACGTTGACCATCAAAAACTAAGTATAATATATATTGATCTCGTCGTTTATCTATGTCTGTATGCACCCAAAATCGTAGAAAATATACATTTAAAAAATATAAGCTTCTAAACTTTCGTATTTCAACACTGATTTTAGACCAACTTTAGGCGAAAATAGTATACGAAGCACTAAAGGTCAAAAATAAATACAGACATAGTTTAGTTATTCAAAAGTTGAAATAAATTTGTTTTAATAAGATACACTTAATTAGTTTTTCTATAATAACTGTTTCGCTAAAAGGACATTTTAATAATGAATCATTGTGCATTTTATTCTAGCATACATGTTCGCGCATTATATCAGGTGAGATAGCACTCTTTTAGTTAGAGTTCGCGCCGTCGACTTCTTCATCCTTAATACATGGATACTAAAAAGTTAAATAGCATCGAACATATTTAACCGGATAATAATAATGTGAGCCATAAAATTCCGAAACTGGTCAGTGATTTTTTACTAACGTAAAAGTAATTCAACCAACCAGTGACCTGTATGTACGTCCCATCGACCAATCATTCATCAATGGCCATCAGTCGGCCAATCAGAGCGTAGAACCGACGCAGCGTCGCAGCACTTTGGCGAAATTTGTTTTCATACAAAACACAACATTAACGCTATATTCTGGCTATAAATATGTTCGATGGATAGATAGAATACATGGATACTAATGTAGGTAATACAGTTAAATAGTTATTAATCTTTGGTCCTAGTTTCTAGGAGTGCCGTGCTTTATAGGTTTATAAATAAATTGTTTTATTAGCAATCCATGCTAATGTATAGATTGTTAAATTTGTATCGATTGTTCCGGATTTAGTTATTTTCGGATATTATACCATTTCAGCTAAACGCTGCGAGGTCGTTACATACTTAATTATACGAAATTGCTAGTATATAACCTTTTAATGGCGGGGACATGTAATAGCTTTGTGATTGGAGTAAATAACGATATATTAAAATAATTGCACGGACTACCGTGTTTGATAGGGCAAGGGTGTAATTAAACGGTTGACAAGTTCACTTAATGATATCCCAAATATTAATGCATTCGTTTTGGTGTAGATGGTTTCACGGTCGTTATTCCAAAAGAAAGGTAATCGGTGTTACATAAGTAAATAGTTTTAATTTTAGCCTTAATTTATTTCTCTAGCTGTTGCTGTTTTACCCGTTTAATTGAAACAAAAGACTTTCCTAGAAGTTATTGTTTCCTAAAAATCAAATACTAAAATATTGTTTTAAACCCTTCTGGAAGATTCTGCCATTTAAAAACACAGACACCGACCAAACTCTTCAGTTTTATTATATAAGTAGTATTATTATAGTACTATTATGTATTTTAATCAATTTCAAAGTTAGAGGTCGCTCTATGTTCGTACTATTTTTGGAATACATAAAAAATCAATCTTTATAAAGATTATTTATTAATATGGAAGCAATTATACATGATTGAAGCGACTGTGATATCATTGGTCTTAGTTCGGAGTGTGAGGTACACTGCTAGAAGAACTTTATTATTGCACTTCTCTGTGTCGTCAGGATTATCGCTATCTTTGAGAGTATCTAAAATTCGCCGATCAGTATCAACACAGAACATAGGCGAACCTTCTTATCCTCCTCGCCTTATTTCGAGGAGAACAAAGCCCACACATCCACGTCTAATGTGATCTTAGTTCAGGGTTGCAATCAAAAATAAATATTATAAACAAAGTCTTGCGTTATTCAATATTTATATACAGAATATGCATTTAAATGTATTTTGTATTACGTATGAAATACAAAACGGCTTATTTATCAGGATATTTACAAGAAATAAATAAAAACTTGCTTAAGTATTCTTATTTAAACTGTGTATTTTATTTTGTTGGAATAAATCTTATTAGAATTTATGCACTTAGTTCAGCTATCGATAGGTATAGTATTCCTCACCACAAAAAATAAAACTAAAGAACCGTTTTATTATATTGCATATTTTTATACGTATACCATCAAATTGGGCGGTGCATTTCCCGTTTTGTAAGCCTCATTTATGACAAAAAATTATATTATGTTCAGCTGCATTATATTATGCAATAGCTGCAGATATAAAAAAAAAACTGAAAAAACTGCTTAAAAAGACTAATTAAATCCTTTTTTTACAGGACATCTGGTATGGAAGGCAGTATAACCGTCAACGGCATGGAGCGCAACCTGTCCAGTTTCAGGAAGCTGTCCTGCTACATCATGCAAGACAACCAGTTGCACGGCAACCTCACCGTCGAGGAGGCGATGGTGGTGGCTACCTCGTTGAAGCTGTCCACATCCACCACCACCGCCGATAAGGAGGAAGTGGTAGGTTACGTTAAACTATTGCGTCCTACCTAATTATAGCGCGACGGTAATTCGGCGGTGATCTTGTGGTCTTATGTTCCCGGAATCACACCATAGATTTTCCTGGGCTAGTCCCGTGAAACAGATTTGCTGTGTTTCGGAGAGAAGGGCAGGACAGGTGTTACTGGCACCGAGACTTAATAGACGACGAAGAAGTACATTCCATACGCCGGGAATGCTCTGAGACATCCCACCGGGGAGTGAGACCCAGGCCGGTATGTGGGACACGCTGCGCCCGAAATGTGGTAAGGTGGTCGCAGCTCTACCCACTAAAACCCAGCGAGTGTCACCAATGCCGCCTTTGGTGAGGTCCCCCGGATCTATTAAGCAAACAGGGCGCCTCGACGGCTAGTGAGTCCCTCACGGGACCGACACCACCTCCATAGAGGGGTCGTCCCGCACCACAGGACAGCCCTTCCCAACGTTGGGACAGTACAATGGGGTGAGGTTCCCATCCTCGCCACTTGTCCCCTCGCTGTTTTGTCCTCTCTTCTTATAGGGATACAAAGGTGGTCGCCAAGGTACTGGGTTCACCTTAGGCTACTGAGCCCCACCGACACGACAAGGCTTGAACCATGGTGGGGGTATGTTAGTTTGTCTGTCCAAACAGAAAAAAAACAATAGCATGTGTGACGTGAGATTACATATGAATAAGTCTACTTAATTATATGCCTTGTTACAACAAACAGGTCCGCTTTGGTATTGTAGTTATAAAAGTTATTAGCAATCACGTTTTGTTGCGAATACTATAATTTTAAGAATATATAATATATATATATATATATATATATATATATATATATATATATATACATACTTGTATATATCGATAGTCTTAATTCTATGTATAAGGTTGGGAGAATCTTTAAATGGAAAATTGACGGGATTTCAACTTGCAACTTCACGATGAAGTGGCGCGACAATTACTGACCGTTTTATTATTACCAAAAACGTATTATTTTTACATAGAAAATAATGTTAGTTTGAATGGAAAAATGGAATCAAAATCACCCATGAACATAAACTAGTTTAGTAAGAGAGCCGTACCCTAAACTAAAACCACTGCGAGTGCCGTCAGTCGATTTTTGAGGGTCCTGGATCTGATCTGCAGGCGACAGGATCACCTAAGCGAAAAGCTGACCCCAGCAACGGCCAGACTCCTCCTTCCCCGCGAGGTCGTGTCATACTGGGCCCAGGTTCGCATCCTGAAACCCGACACGAGCACAGGGGCGTTACTGAAGGCGCATTAAATAGCCCCTCCTACGCACCCCTGTTCATCGCCCACGGTGGGGGCCTCGTCGGTACCCTCCTCTCTCACTCGCTTATCGGCCCCCTTCTGAGACATTATTGCCTAGCAAAAGGAGACCATCGCCGTATGTGGTGCCTATTCTGAGATATAATATATTAAGTCTTTGTGCGAGTATTTACAGTTTACACCGCCTGTCCTGCGTTTCTCTCCGAAATACAGCAAAGTTGATCACGGAATCAATAAGTTATTAGCGCGGCGCAAATACATATATACTTCCTATGGCTGCAATATTTATGATACACTTCCAAATATATACCATCGTTCACCAGATCGACGAAATCTTGGAGACACTGAGCTTATCCGAGCACCGTACAACGATGACCTCGAACCTGTCCGGGGGTCAGAAGAAGCGTCTGTCGATCGCCCTTGAGCTGGTGAACAACCCGCCCATCATGTTCTTCGACGAGCCCACCTCGGGACTCGACAGCTCGTCTTGCTTCTCTTGCATCAAGCTGCTGCAGTCGCTGGCGAGGGGTGGCAGGACCATCATATGCACCATCCACCAGCCGTCCGCCAGGTTGTTCGAGATGTTCGATCATCTGTATACGCTCGCGGATGGACAGTGTGTGTACCAGGGCAGCACGGGAAGACTAGGTGAGTCTTATTCTACCATGTTTTTATTAACTCGCTTTCGGCGTTGTCTGTCGTGAAAATTTGTAATTGATTTTAAATTGAACTTTAAATGAGCTACATGCTTGAGATTTTTACCTTAGTTTAGTAGTGGGTGACAATCCATGAAAATATAAGAAAGAAATATACTTTTAGCTTAGAATAATTACATTATAGAAACCTAGTCCGCGCGGCCATTTTGAAGCAACTCACATGGAGCCATTTTTGCGCCAAGCGCCGGGAAGTTCAGCAGTATTCTATGTCAAACCGCACCAAACGTGTCTTCGTAAAATAAATAATTATGACGCTTTGTGCAGTTAAATTGTATGACAATACATCTGAATAACAAAATAAATGTAATAACATCACTTTTCACTGGAAATCTTTCAATATTTCGTAGTATCTTGTAATTAATTAGGTTTAAATAAATACAATTTTTTTCAATGCTCAGTATTGCCCGATTGTGAAAATATTTTTACTGATTATTTTCCCCCACTGAATTAATTTAAAACAGTTGCTACTGATATTTACGTAGGTACGCGACACGTTCTCGAATTAATGTGTTTGTGTGATTTAACGATATCAAATACAAACAGTAAAACAGTAACAAACATTCATACTTCCATACATACAAACTTTCGCGTTTATATTACAAGTTACAAGTTTAAACAGTAATATGCATAACAACTTTACATTACAACTGTGTTTCATGCCAATAAAAAATAAATATAAAAATGTTTATTTTACTAATTACTGTTATATTTTCTTCGTTTCATATAAATAAACATTCTTGTAATATAACAATTATACATAATAAATAATAATATGACGACCTCTGTGGCTCAGTGGTAAGCGCGTTGGCGCTCAAGCCCGGAGGTTGCGGGTTCGAGTCCCGCTAGGGAACAAAAATATTTTCTGTGTTCCTGGGTCATGGATGTGTATTAAATATGTGTATTATATAATAAAAATCTTAAATATATGTATAGTATAAAAAAAAAGTATTAAATATATTTCCGTTGTCTGGTACCCGTAACACAAGTTCTTCCAGAACTTACCACGGGACCAGATTGACGTGGTGTAAAGCGTCCATAGATATTATTATTATTATTATTATTATAATTATAATATAGCTTGTGTAAACATGGTTAAGTAAAGTTGTTATAAATTAATACATAAATAGATATGCCCACCTAGCTATTTATGTATTAAATATTATTGCTATAACAAATTGTTATCAGCGACCGAATCATTTCCCGTTTTCGGGAAAACTTCACCACTACTGGCAACATTGAATTAATTTAGTGCTTCATTTTTGACAGCGCGCTTGTATGAAGACTGATCTTCTATATTGTAATTATTCTAAGACTTTTAGTTCTTTTAAGTACATACTAAAAAACTATTTAATTATACTTAATTACTTTAGATAAACAATGTCATTTCTATTAATAATGATAATAATTTGTATGATGTCCATGTACAGTCGAGTGGCTGGGCAGCCTGAAGCTGCAGTGTCCGTCGTACCACAACCCGGCGTCCTTCATCATCGAGGTGTCTTGCGGGGAGTACGGAGACAACACCGGCAAGCTGGTGCGCGCCATCGAGAACGGCAGGAACGACATCAGGTCAGGGCCACTACTAGTTATATAAATATAGATTTAAAGAACTATATTTCCCCAAATAGACATTACATGTCACTTAGACATGACACTATGAGAACAATTTAAATAGTTATAATAAGTTATTATAAAACATTCGTCATGTCACACTTCCTGTTTTAAGTACTATTGTAACGCGTTCAAATGTTATTTGTGATTATATATTCACATAATTTTGTATTGAATGCGTTAATGAGTGTACATTTTTTATGTTCAGCGGCAATTTATTGCAAAGTTGCACTCATTCAAAAGTAAAATCTACTCTATTGTCATTGCATTCTAATTCGATACACGCCATTTACTGGAGGTAGTGAAGACATGCTTGGGTGTCTTGAATAAACCAGTGACAAAGACTTAGTGAAGAAACCTGCATACCTGATACTTGAACAGAGTGTGATAACATGCATTAGTGAGCTACGACTTCATACCTTTCTCGTCTAATTCAGAGGTTGATACCAATGCGGCCATGCCCAACAGAGGCATGTGTTTTGCAGCAGGATTGGGCAAGCACGATCAGGGTGGTTCCTCTCGCTCGCATAACACCGGCGTCAAGGGACAGCTATGGTGTCGCGTTCCGTGCGTTTGTGTGTTTCCGGTGGCCCATTGGGGGATAGGGAAAAGGGGATAGGTCTGCATAATCTATGGTTGTGCGGGTGTGTATGTGTGTCGATAGTCGCCAAAACGCTTCGACTGCTCGTTTGAACTCCTACGCTATAAAAAAACTTATCATAATAATATCTGCACTTGGCGGATTAAAACGACCACGAATTCTTCGTGTAGCACCCAGCCACCTGAATACTAAGTGATATTATTAGGAGTCATGCCTTCCAGACATAGGCCTAGATGAAAAAAAATGTCGGCGGTAGTTCCTGACTTACCAGACGCATTTTTCTCCCAGGACCGGGCTCCCACTGCCGGAGCTGCCGGAGTACAACAACAAGGGCGACATGGAGGCGTCGCTGGCGTGGGACAAGAACGACCTCGCGCAGGCCAAGGACAAGGGCGGGCCTGCGCCCAACGGCACCCGCTCGCATATGCAGAACAGCCTGCTGCAGTACGCCACCAGCGAGATCGCCAAGGGGAAAGGTAACGTGATGACCATGATGATGTTAGTACCGGTAGCAGTACAATAGTAGGCTACCAGTCCACTCGACTGCACGTCTATGGGGATCGATTATCAAATCAAAATATTAAACATTCCTGTAACTAATTTGAAACACAACAGATGTTCTACAAAAAAGTGTGTGTATTATGTACACGCGTTAGAAGTTATACTCCTTGAAAAAAAATACATAGTACAATTTCATTACACTGTAACCTTTTTGCTTATTGTGTAGTTAAAAACTATATCTTCTTCTGACGTGTGTATACTGTCATTATGTGAAAATTGTTCTATAGCTAACTTCATGGTGACGGTTTTTTTCGTGACGGTGTGCGCGCGCATCGTAAAAATTTACTCTCATCATTTTCCCCTAACGCACCAAAAGAATTATAACTTCAATAAATACTTAGTATGTTTTTTACCCTGTAACAATAAAAATGGCCATGTAAGATTAGTTTATTATTTATGTATTTACTATCTAATATATCTATAAGTAGACTTAAAATATTACGTTTTTTCAATTCGATTATTGGTTTGGACGGGTAAATGTTGGACTTTGATAACTTTGGAAAAAATAAAATATTTTATTGAAGATACCACACCTTGGGAATAAGACATTCACTGTTTAGGTTGACATGGGCATGATGTACCTATTTATAAACTAAGTATTTTATGTTGATGACAAAAGAGCAACCCTCAAGTTATTTTCTCGTTTTTCTTGGGGGAGTCTGAATTCCAAAATAGTTTTTTTTACTACACCTTTTTATTGACTTCTTTTTTTGACGTAGGTATTTCTAGTGTACAAGTTGCTACCTACGAAATAAAGATATTTTGATTTGATTACTACTGCATTAACATTAGTATGGGTAAGTCTTACTCCAAGGCCCGCGGCGCCGCTTTCGACGGCATTGCACACATCCCAGTGAGCGGACTGGAAATCATGCACTAGATATAGCTATTGGTTGGTTTTCCACCATACAATGTATTCTTGATGTTTCGAACATTATGTTTAAAATTCTTGTGACGTTCGGTCTACAAAATTAACATATTTGAACATGTGGGTTAAACTTTATATATAGGAGGCTAGATGGTCCCCACCATGGTTCAGGCCTTGTCATGGCGGTGGGGCTCAGTAGCCTAGGGAGTGCCGAGCAACTTGAGGGAAGCGAATTGAGCCGAAGGGGCTCTTTGTACCCCTCTTATAGGAAGAGGAGACAAAAGAGCAGGGGGCAAGGGGCGAGGACGGGAACCTCACCCCATTGTACTGTCCCGACGTTGGTAGGGGTTGTTCTGTGGTGCGGAACAATCCCTCTGTGGAGGTGGCGTCGGTCCCTTGGACTGACTAGCCGTCGAGGTGCCCTGTTTGCTCAGCTACATAACTTTCGGGCGCAGCGACTCCCACATACCCGCCTGGGGAGACCCACTCCCTCGCGGGATGCCTTAGAGCATTTCCCGGCGTAAAAGGAAAAAAGAGGCGCAATGGTGACCCGAGCTCAGCAGCGGGAGATGAAGGATCGATGATGATGATTTTGTTCTCGTGGATTATCTAGCTGCGGACCAGTTGATGACGAATCATGACCAATGAATGATGTAGACGCGCGATGTTCAGTGGATGAGTTGGGTGCGTGTTATCGCGGGCCGCACCAAACAGGAAGTTTATCTACACACTTTGCCCTCGCTATCTGCTAATGTTTAGTTATTTTATTCTCACATTTGATATTTGTTTACTTTTTGTAGGTATATTGCGTCTTTGAATGTTGACATTCATTGTTTTGCCAAAAATGCGCGTATTTCAAACATGTAAACATTAATTTCGAAATAAATTGTAAAAAATGTGTGTATTAGTAATAATGTCTCAATATCAATCAATCGATGTGAGACAAATTAAGTGATAAATTGGTAACTTTACCGTTTAACCTCAGTCGTCTTAGTATCCCTAATATATATCAAATTTCCCACAATTGCGGGAATACTCCACAAAATAGTAATCCTGTTTCTAATGTACTCAAAGAGACTCAAACTCTACATTAATTAAAGAAATTAATTAACCTTAGAGATCGTTAAAGTCATATTAATCAACACTAAACTCTACATTTAGGTCAGATATGTTCTAGCTATATGGTTTAATGCAACAGTAGATAGTGTCATACAGAGTAACCCACTGTACATTTGTACAGTAATAGGAAATTAAATATCATAAGATATGAAAAATAATGTCATTTTTAACGACTATATCTGTTAAAGAAGTCGTTAAAGGGTTAAAAACTATGATAAAATCAAATTGTGAAATTTTTAGTCTGTGTCACCCGGACGATAACAAATTGACTGACAAATCATTTATTTAATCAAATCGGTTAAGTGATTGGGCGCTACAATGAAACACTCAGAAGTACAAACTTACACGCATCAATAGATTCTTAAAATCATACGTTTTCCGATCGTCTTTGCCGTAGTCGGGTAAAAATATCATATATCTATAGAAATGTATCACCAAAAGATGAATATCGCGATAAGTTGATAGATTTCTTTGTAAGTCTTGTTTGACAAAGAAATCTATCATCCAAGGCTCTTCTATGTGGCATTCTATCAATATTATAAGTGTGAAAACTATGTTTTGTCGTTTCTACGTCATGATCATTTCTTGTGACTTATACATGCCTTGTACAATAAATGCCTTTTCACACGTCCCGGTTGCCGGGTACCCGTGTAAAGTATATTACCTAAAAGTGTAAGCAAATCACGCCTGTACGTGTTTTTTTTCGGAAGGGCTAGACTTTTCGGCCTGATAGCCGTTAAGCTCAATCGGTACAGTAAGTGAGCAGATAGCTCACTTAAGAAATATTCGAAAGGGGGACGCCCCCCTCGTCGTGCGCGCTGCTCGGGGGAGCAGGATTTGGACTAGTCAAATCCGATACGGTCTCCTGTACGTGTGAAAGCTGCCGTACAAGCCCATACACTTCGCTTCCCGGCGCCGCCTACCCGGCAACCGGGACGTGTGAAAAGGCACTAACGGTAACAACAGCGACACGAGTTCTTACGAACTTACCACGGGGCTAGGTTAATGTAGTGTAGATATATTATACCTATGTACTTATTATTTCCAGGTGAACTGGTGGTACAGATGGACACGGAAAAGCAGGACAACGCGGAGGTGGCTCTGCTGGGCACCGCGAGTTCACCCAAGAGGTACGCTACCTCCGAGTTCACCCAGTTCTGGATCGTGCTCAAGAGGACGCTGCTCTTCAGCAGGAGGGACTGGGTGAGTCACGATAAATATTGGCTAAACAACTATAATAAGAAATAATAAATAGGCTACTGAGCCCCACCGCCACGACAAGGCTTAAACCATGGTGGGGAAACTTTCGACGTTATAGTCGAACATACATAGATTGTTAACACATTACCTTCCTTCTATTAGTCCGATAAAAAGTAATAAATCTCCCCAATGATTGTAAAGCGTCAACTAACGAGTAATCGTCAACGTTCATAATGATTGAGCAATTACAACGTGGACGTACACGAAGGTCAATCTGTCGTAAGGTCGGGTCGGAATATTGTGTCCCCGCTACATTACATACAGACTAGTGATCATATAAAAATAGTGTACATTTTACATTCAACTGACATAAAAATTAAATACACAATCTATGCTACTATTAAAAAATTTCAATTAATAAATGGTAAGTGGTCGACGTCACCCATGAACATAAACTAGCTTACCTGGAACGAGCCCAGGCAACTCATCTATGTGTTGCCTATCCAGAGACATAAGATGTTAGGTCTCGGTGCCAGTAATTACACTGCCTGTCTTGCCCTTCTCTCCGAAACACAGCAAAGCTGTTTCACGGGAGAAACAAGCAAGATGGTGGTACCCATGCAGCCGGGAGCGCGGCACAGCGCTTCCCTCCCACCGGTATAAATAAAGAAATGACAGCGACATGCCGTTTGCTGTCATCGTATTCGAGTGCATTTTACTGATAAATCCAGGTTTTCACTAATGCACTCGGACCAAGTACCGAGTGTATTAAGATGAACGTAAGTATGTAGGACGTAAGTCGTATCTGAATATATATATATATTCATATATATTCGTATATCATAGTATCTGAGACCACTGATGTTTTCACATCCGAGTAGTATTTTATCTTCTCTCGCAATGGAAATAAATACGACTGATCTGTTGCTGCGAGGGATCGAAATTGTCGCAAACTTAATGTTACTTAATATTTGAAGTTTAAAATCATGAAAAAGAAAGAGAAATAAAGAAAAGAAAAATTGGACCTCTTTTCTTTTCTTTGGACGAGCATTTTTACATTCTTGGGATGATTATTTTATAGCAATTTAGTTTGACACTCCAAAATACTTCTTCTTGATATAACTCGATAAATAACGTTTCGCGTTCCGTCCATTTTCGCTTGCATTTTGATTTATTTGTTTTTATAATTCCATCCGAGTCAGCTCATACAAATGGAGCGCCGTCCGAGTCAACTCGGATGGGTACATCTTAGTACACTCGGACCACGGGTTTTCACTATCCGAGTAGCATGCGAGTGGCTATCCGAGCGCACTCGGTCCGAGTGTACTAAGATAGTGTAAACCCGCTAATAGATGTTTCGCGACGTTGAACCTTCTCAACGAACATAACGTGACCCCAGACGCTGATGTACCTGCGGCTGTTCGCGCACGTGCTGGTAGGCCTGCTGATCGGCGCGCTGTACTACAACATCGGCAACGACGGCGCCAAGGTTCTCTCCAACCTCGGCTTCCTCTTCTTCAACATGCTGTTCCTCATGTACACGTCCATGACCATCACGATCCTCAGCTGTGAGTATACCACTAGACTTTTTTAATAGAGGGGGGGGGGGGGGGTAACTGACAATCGGTTTAGCTGGTGGTAAGTGATCGACATCCAAATATCCAAACTGTTTGGTTTACTAAAAAGATAAAATGAAAAATATGAGAGGATAATCATCGTGTAGAGCGGGGTTTCTCAAACTTTGTACTTTTAAAATTGAATATATCTGACGGCCCCCACCCTGCTACTAGCAGTGCCCTGCGGCTCCACCCGCGTACTTCCCATTCCCGTGGGAGTACAGGGATAGATTATCGCCTAGCTATATGCTACTCTGATGTATTAGATATGTTATTGTAAAGTTTCATTAAAATCCATTCGGTAGTTTTTGCGTAAAAGAGTAACAAACATACACCCCATCCATATATTGTTATAAACTTTCGCGTTTATAATATTAGTATTTAGGACACCAAGGACTTGACATTATCAGGTACATTACAGGGTCAGTTATGTCAACCGGTGTTACAGCTATACTATACGTTATATTCTAACCACTCGACATTTTTGTTTGCAGCGAGTATGATCATTTATTGTCTTATTTGTACATTTTGTTGATGACGTCGGATCTCGAATTGCGACAATATTTCGAGAGCAATGACTCGAGCTTCATGACACCGATACGACAAGTACGGAATAGGTTTTATAACGTTACAAGCGTTCGATAATTATACGTCTTCGCCGAAGTTACTCTTGCGTTACACAGCATGTAATTGACGTAACACAGTACATTTTAAACAATCGCTAGTGTAACCACACTTGCTAAGCCTGTAGTATGTGGTTTATTAAATAACAAGAAAACAAAATAGAAATAGGCAGTTTTTAAATTATTAGCCTAAAGAAAAAAAACATTTTTCTTTAACATTCCTTTTTTAAAATTTCTTGCCACTCTTTGTTATCGCTCGTAAGTCACTTTTCGGTCTACGAGGCGAAGGTATCCAAAATGAAGCAAAAAAGTAACTCTTCCCTTATTTTATATGTTGTATACGTAAAATTTTGAAAGTAAATAGAAATATGTTAAAGATGGAAAAAGACTAGTAAAAAATATCATACTTTTATGAACAATTAATATATTGAGTTGTGTTTAATTTGTCTTCCAGTCCCCCTGGAGATGCCGGTGCTGGTGAAGGAGCACTTTAACCGCTGGTACTCGCTCCGCTCCTACTACCTCGCCATCACAGTCTCCGATATACCCTTCCAAGTGAGTGTATTATATTCTAGCTGATGCCCGCAGCTTCGCCCACGTTATCTTAAGACTTATAGCTGTATGCCTGTTGATGATTTATAACCTATGTTACTTTGGGAGAATGAAGTAATACAATGGTAAAATAATTTTTGAAATCGGTCCAGTAGTTTTTGAGTTAATCGTAACAAACAAACAACAAATCAAATCTTTTCTCGTTATAAAATTAGTTTAGATGTGTTAAAATTAAAAGTTGTCCGTCACGTCAGATGTGATACATCTATGTTAATATTAAAATTAATAGTTATTAAAGTTTTAAGAAGTAATAAAGGATATAATAGTACTCGCGCATGCATAAGTCGAGAGCGTCGACACTCGACAGCGTCTGCCGTTTGTTATGGCGGACATGCCGTTTAACACAGACGTTTCACTTTTGCCGGGTCTCCCCTGATGGTCAACATTTTTAACTACTTACAATCTTGTGTTCTGTACAAAAGTTTTTCTGAATGTATGCGGTGATCCCCAGGCGATCTTCTGCGTGATATACGTGGTGATCGTGTACCTGCTGACGTCGCAGCCGCTCGAGATGTTCCGTTTCTCCATGTTCCTGTCCTCTTGTCTGCTCATCTCTTTCGTGGCGCAGAGCGTGGGGCTGGTGGTGGGCGCTGCCATGAACGTGCAGGTACGTGGGTGGGGATGATTGTCTCAGTACAGCCCTCCTAGTTCGGTGCAAGTGTGATCGGCCGTGTTGGAGTTCAATTAGGAAGCCTTAAACCCTGTGCTCACCGCCATTTTTGAATTACCAAAACCAATTGAATTGTAAATTAAGTCCAGTCAATGTAAAGCGTTGTAAATGTGTTATTAGATGTTAAAAATATTTGTTTATGACTAATTTATGAGCCCTTAACGTGATTAATTGCATTTTTATTGTCACTGTAGTAAAATACTACACATACTCTATGATCAATGACGCGCTGAACGCACACTTTAAATCCGTCTCGGGGAATACTGTTTTACTAACATATGATTAGGTGACTATTCATATCGATATGACCGTTCGACGCTCGCACCGACAAGGGTGCGGGTCAAAGACCTGCCCTAGACGAGGTACGGTACGAGGCAAGACGGGTGATATATGTAAGTAAATACAATTTGAGGGAGGCCTATGTTCAGCAGTGGACGGATAAAGGCTGATGATGATGACGATGATGTTGATGCGGCGGACGGCATGGCGTTTATTTATTATAGGACTGTACTGTACCAGTACTATGATATTGTATACATAATGTTTAAATTGCTTTCATTAGTATTTTAATTACATATATGCGATCAGCATAATATTTAACTGATTATGTATCTACAATTTTTTTTGCTAAAGTTTTAATAAGAGTATGTAATATTGTTACTATTTTTTGGTACATCAGAAATGGCGGTATTTTTTTGTATGTCATAGGGAGGCAACCGAACAGTCGGAGCCTTATGGTGACTACCGACGCCCATAGACATCCGCACAACTAAAAGTTATGCAGATGCGTTGCCCTCATTTTCCCTTTCCCCCCAATTGGCCACCGGAAACTCACAAGCCGCACGAAACGCGACAGCGTGGCTGTCACTTTACGCCGGTGTTATGTGAGCGTGAGGTACAACCCTGGTCGTGCCGGCCCAGTTCGGATGCAAAGCAACATGGCACTACCTCTTACAAAATCCCTTATATTAATGCATGAGTTACCCCAAAAATAATAATATTATATATTATTATTATTATTATATGTACATCTGGTGCACAGAACGGCGTGTTCCTGGCGCCGGTGATGTCGGTGCCGTTCCTGCTGTTCAGCGGGTTCTTCGTGTCGTTCAACGCCATCCCGGTGTACCTGCGCTGGATCACGTACGTGTCGTACATACGGTACGGCTTCGAGGGCACCGCGCTCGCCACATACTCCTTCAACCGGACCAAGCTGCAGTGCCACGAGGTAAATACACGGCATACGATACAATGACGAGTACACAGTAGCTTTGTAGTAATTATCAAACAAAATTTTATGGTATATCAACCAATGTTCAATCATAAATGCGCAATCAAATGTTTAACTTGCTCTCCCGAGCAGCGCGCGCAATGAAACGCGCCCCCTACGGGCGCGGAGGGGGGCGTCCCCCTTTCGAATATTTCTTAAGTGAGCCATCTGCTCACTTACTGTACCGATTGAGCTTAAAGGCCATCAGGCCGAAAAGTCTAGCCCTTCCGAAAAAAAAAGCAAAAAAAAAAAGATGTTTAACATATTTGTTTGTGACAAAGTTCGAAAATATGCATATTTAATTGAAATTATATAGACACAATAGTAAAGTGTTCATAATATAAACCACAGGAGAAGCGATAACGAATACGCAATAATTTGGTTAAACAAATATACCCTTTGACGACTATGTCACTTTCTTTCTCACGAGTTTGTTACTGTTTCCTATCGTTCACCATTTATCATTTTAAATCACCCACATGTATACTTATGAATATTTATTATAAACACGCGTTGTAGATTTATGAATATTTGAGAAACTACTGTGAAAATAGTTTCGTAAAAATTATTGTACTCTTACATTATTTTCCAAACGCACCAAAAGAAGTAAAACTTCAAAAACAATTCTCGCATTATCTAATAATTAACCTCCCATTCCAGCCGTACTGCCACTTCAAGAACCCGGAGACCACACTGGAGGAACTAGACATGCTGGACGCCAGCTTCTCCCTCGACATCGCCGCGCTGTGCCTCATCTTCCTGATCCTCCGCATCGCCGCCTTTCTCTTCCTGCGCTGGAAACTCAAGTCCACCAGATAAGTTGAGCTGTATCGATAGGTTAATATAGTTTGTGATGTTCATGGAGGATACGTGAGAATACGTAGTTCAGGCCAAATGTGATAAAATTCAGACATGACAATTTATATGGAAGTGTGCCTTAGTACGGCCGAAGCCTTCGTTTTCGATGTGAAACATCTATTGCGCTAGTAGAATCGAATGCCGTGATGTCATACGGCATGACGTCTTACATTTTATTCCATCTCATAGATCAATAATTGTGAATTCTAATGTCATAGTTGTTTCACATCGGGGCGTCCCGTGGCAGTCTATTTTTTTTCAGTGATCCGCTGTTATGGATTTGAAGCTTTAGTATTGCCGTCCAATGTCACAAAACATAGTTCTTATACCTTGATCGGACATATTTTATATCTAAATGGACTCTTATGTGAGTGTTGGATTATTTTTCTCGCGTCATTTTACATGATGAACATAAATCCATAGTGTATATCAATTTTTTGATCTTAAGAGTATAGATGTATAAATAAAATGCTGTTAGCCTTGTAGCGTATGAAATAATATAAATGTTATTTTTATTCATTTAGTGTGGACGGGTTTCAGTACTTATGAATATTATATTAAATGAGTTGTTATAGTGTTGTACTCAAAAGAATTTTATTTTTAATAACATTAAAGAAATACCAAAAATGTATAAAACTGTAGAGAGTTAATTCATCTGCAATTGGAAAGTGATAAAATAGACTTATTCGAATTTAGCTTTACATTATCATTCCAAAATTACTTTTTTTATTAAAGCTGCCTGGCTTTAAATTATATTGACTTGTTCAATTCAGGATCGTATTGCTCATATTAGTCTTGCCTGTTGTATTTGCGGTACAAACGTTTGGTGATATTGTAAAAATGTTAATATCGTATCGGTTTGGGTTTAAATATTAAATAACCAATTGTTTGATTAACGATATATCTACTAATTTATTACGATGAGTTTTTCTTTTATATAATGTTTTCGTATTATTCAAACATAGAACCTAAGATGTTGCGAAATAGTCTAAATACGTCTTCGGTGGTTCTGATGATTTATTAGATAATGGGTAAAGTATGTAATAAAGAAAAATATAATAATGCACAGTAGACGCACAGTATACGTCAGTATGTAAACTTTGTCCCGTTGATGAAATAAATACCCACGCTTCGTTGAAGCTATAGGGTTGTGTAATTTTTAATGTTTTAATGTTGTTTTTTTCTATTAAAACATTTTTGTTCAGTAGTGATCAATCAATCGAATAGAAACACAAACAATTTAAATAGGTAATATCAGCAAAAGACGATAATTTAAAACACGGAAAACAAATTAATATTAACACAACTTGTGAACTCTTTAAAAAAATCGGTTGTCTGTAAAGTTGGTTTACTGACGATAGTTGAACGTGACAAAATTATAAGAAAATGGAACGCCTCAGTGCTAGGTAACGCCGCATACGTCATGTTTTTTCGTTCTTGCAGGCGGCTCCATCGTATTATAAGACGTTGTCATGTCAAAAATGAATCATAAATGATAATAATTAATTTCATTCATATTCGGAGGGTAAACTTATAATATATTATGTCTTGACGCGCCCGCCACGCGCCCACACGCGGTACTCGCTACACACAGTCAAGAGCTTAAGCAGGGTTGCCAACTCGATATCTCGGTGGTTGCTAAATGACGTCTCAAATAGTGCTAGATTGATAAATTTTTTGAATAAGACATGAAACAAAATTGTTAAAATTTTTATCAGTCGATGGTAATAACAAGTCATCTGTTTCCACTACTGTATTTTCGTTTCGTAGAACTGTCACAAATTAATTATTGTTACCACACATTACATTCATTGCTTTAAGGCTCTAGCTCAATATTATAATTTACTGTTTAATCCTAGATTTAGTTCTAGGTGCTGAATGTTAAATTACAGTGCAAGTCTTGCGAAAATAGTGCCAGATCTAGCACCGAAAGTGCTAAGTTGGCAACACTGTGCTTAGGGGTCTCGTGACTCGTCGATGCGGTGTTTGTGTGAGTGTGCCGTTTGGAGTATTTGTTCATAGTTTCCGTACTGAACCATATTATGTATACTGTGGTAGACGGCTTGAAAATTCTGAAAATAAATAAAGATATTGAAACAAACTAAATAAAAAACTTAAATATTGAAACTGAGTACAAATATCGTGATTATTCATATTAATATGACAATTTTGATATTGATTATATATACTTGTATTTTGAAAAAGTACCTATATTATGTATTCAATATATTATGTAATAAATGAGCGGAGTTGCAGAAGCGTTACTATGTTGAGACTGGGACCACGGTTTATGTAAGTATGTAGTTAGATAATATGTACGGTTAGATTATGGTTTATGTATACAATTTTATATATTTTTGTAATAAATGGTTATTTAGTATTGTGTTTTTCTTTTCTTCAAATAATAATGTTCATTATATTATTGAAGACGATGATGATCTCTGTACTGTGGCCGGTCCGTGTTGGATGCGAGTGGCGAGGGATCGGCCGTCTTGGCGTTCATTGAAGGGGTTCAGCAGTGGATGCATAGAGGCTAATGTTGATGAAAATTATAGTGTCTGAGTTATTTCCTGATTCCTTTCTGTCCCATAAAAATTTTGTCAATAATTTTTTAGGCTAGAGTCGAAGGGGAAAAAACTATAAAATATCTGCATCTTAAATGTGTTAGTCAGATATATATTATTTATGAATCAGCAAGTAGATGACATCACGATCTTGTGGAGATCAAGTTAGGATTTAGCAGGATATTAGCCGTCTTGGCGATCTGGAACTGGCTGAGTTAGGAGCAAACGACAAGAGATGGTGATTGTACAGGCACCCGTCACCATCCGTGATACATCAGCTAATGTATTTGTAAGGTATTTTTTCATGAGCTGTAAGTATATTAATATATTTTTAGCCATTAATAATCACACAAAAACAGGTGTAAATGTTTTATACTACAGACAATTGTGTTCATTATGTATAGTTCATTAATCTTAAACGTTAAAATTGCAATTTAAGGAGAAAAACTACAATGGATTTTTTTGTATAAAATGACATACCTGGTGAATGTAGCATTGCATGCATGCATTTTTACCATAAACTACTTTCCTTACCAAATATAGTACCATGTGCATTAATATGTGGGTGCTGGTGGGAGGGAAGCGCTGTGCCGCGCTCCCGGCTGAATGGGTACCACCATCTTGCTTGTTTCTCCCGTGAAACAGCTTTGCTGTGTTTCGGAGAGAAGGGCAAGACAGGCAATGTAATTACTAATTACTGGCACCGAGACTTAACATCTTATGCCTCAGGATAGGCAACACATAAATGTGTTGCCTGGGCTCGTTCCAGGTAAAATAGTTTATGTTCATGGGCAACGTCACCACTTTGATGGTAAGTGGTGACGACGGTGGTACGTCTGGCAGTTAGCCTATCCAACTAACATAAAAAGATATATCCAAGTGGTCACGGACTTGAACCCTCTACCAGTCGATCCCGACCGATGTTTGGAACATGTTTTATCTCTAATGCCCTATGGGCCTATACTAACGTAGTCACTTCATCCAAAGCCTGGCAGTATGTGAGTTTCTCGGTATATGGCCAGCACCTGACTCAACCACTTGTTCACCGGTGAAGGAAAGCGCCATGACGAATCGAGGTGTGTAAACTATCAGGAATAAATAGCCAGCTCACAGCTGACTGGCACAGAGACTTAGACAATGGGTTGTGAAGCCAATCCGAACCAATTTACTCGGTTTATAAGTACCATTTTTGACGACCTCTGTCATGGCCAAATGGTTAGCGCGTTTGCGCTCAAGGCGGAGGTAGCGGGTTCGAATGCTGCCAGGGAACAAACACGTTTTCTGTGTTCCTGGGTCATGGACGTGTATTAAATATGTGTATTATATAATAAAAATCTTAAATATATGTATAATATAAAAGTATTAAATTTATTTCCGTTGTCTGATACCCGTAACACAAGTCCTTCGAGAACTTACCACGAGGTACAAGATTGACGTGGTGTGAAGGCGTCCATAGATATTATTATTATTATAATTATCTAGCGTTGACCACCTACCACCTACCACCTACCACCTTCCTGCTTGTCTGTTCAGTCATTTTGTTCGTAATAACCAAAGGTGTGTAGGATCTAATGTCCAATGATGATGATTCCCAAGTGCAGAGCAAAAAAAAAATCAAAACATAATTAGACCAATCCCTTTAGGAGGGATTGGTCCACATACCAGCCTCTATCCGTCCACTGCTGAACATAGGCCTCTCTCAAAGAACGCCAAGACGACCAATCCCTTGCAACTCGCATCCAACACGGACCGGCCACTGTACGGAGATCGTCTTCCTACCTTGTTAATGGTCGACCAACACTTCGTCTACCCAAACGCGGTCTCCACTCTTGAACCTTATTGCCCCATCGGCCATCCGTTCTCCTGAGTCCCAGCCCACTGCCACTTCAACGAGCTTAATCTTTGCGTAATATCGGTAACTTTGGTTCCCTGGCGGGATGTCTTCGTATCGAATCCTATCTGCCAAAGAAACACCCAGCATAGCACGCTCCATAGCACGTTGAGCTACGGCAAACTTTCGGACCAGTCGTAGATTTAAGGCCACGCTTCTGCCCCGTAGGTCATCACGGGGAGAACGCATTGGTTGAAGACTTTCGTCTTCAAACTCTGCGGTATAGACGACGTGAGAATATGGCTAAGCTTCCTGAATGCTGCCCATCCCAATTGAATCCTCCTATCGGCTTCGCTCTCGAAATTATGTCTACCTAGCTGCAAAGTGTGTCCAAGGTAGACTTTAAACTGGACAGAATGTGGCATAAACATTAACGGCGAGTATCTCTCACACCTTCGTTTCGCTGACAATATCGTTATATTGGCCGAGTCGGTGGAGGGCTTGCAGGAGATGCTGCACAGTCTAAATGAATCCTCCCGACGTGTGGGCCTTAGGATGAACTTGAACAAAACGAAAGTTATGTTCAACGAACACGCTATCCCTAGGCCGGTTAACGTTGATGGCACAACTCTCGAAGTCGTGCAAGAGTATGTCTACCTTGGACACACTTTGCAGCCAGTTTATCATTACTACCATTAAAATATATACAGGATGTCCCGTAAATCGACGTCAAGCCGTAAATCCGTGATAGGCCAAGTTACAATAGTTATCAGAAAAAAAACCAAGTAATGTGTCTCAAAAAATACAAAGCTTTTAAAAAAATCGAAAAATCGACATCTTGTGATGGTTTTTTAATTCCCGGCACTAAACATTTTTACTTTTTTTGTAATTTATTTTTGTATACAGTAATCCAGAATAATGCTTTAGTAAACTGGTGCCTAAAACTTAAATCAAACGACTCCGACTTAAAGGGAAATGAGGCTTTTTGCCCAAACCAATGATTCGAATTTAATAGTTTGCTCGATTTTAACTGACTGTACTGGAAAAAAAGTGTACTACGCAAGTTTGGTAGGTAATTTTTAAAGTTGGCGCAGTTAATAAGAATTCTAAAATGGTATGACACTTGCTAGATTATTTCTTAAATTTTGGACAGTATTGATTTTTGTAAAGGAAGTCAGTTTTCAACATTTTTTTCTTACTTACTTAAAATGATTCAAGTGTACCCAGGATTTTCTCTTAGTGATATTCTGATTTGGATGAGACGGAGAGAAACATTCAACGAGTGTAAGAGACAAAATCCAAGAAGTAAAAGAATATCACGGGCCACGGGGGCCATAGTGTCTCATTACTTTTAACTTTAGGAAAGGTGTTTTTAGGAAGCTTTTAATTGAAACAAATTTTTGGAGTCTAAAATTTATTACATTATAACAAATGTTCAAACTGCCTCACATAACCATCACAAGATGTCGATTTTTCGATTTTTTTTAAAAGCTTTGAATTTTTTGAGACACATTACTAGGATTTTTTTTATTTTTCTGATAACTATTGTAACTTGGCCTATCACGGGTTTACGGCTTGACATCGATTTACGGGACAACCTGTATATATATATATATACAAAATATTATTAATGTAAAAAAAAAAAACGCTTGTATATTCAAAATAAACAAGTACATCAAAAATGTATTTTTTGCTCACGTATCCGTCATTCCGGGAACTTAAATTGCTTGTTTAGTTGTTTCGCTTGTGAATTTCAGTTTGGTATTTATATTTTATATATATAATATTTAAAATCTTAGCCTTAGTTTTTATTTGGCTTTTGTACATGTAAAATTTTGCTAACATTCTAACATTCAAAACTCTGGTTTTTTTCACCACATAAAAGGCGCAAACTAGGTTTTTGAGATCTCTTATATTATAAATTCTGTTATAAAAAAGTTACAGCACATCCTACTTCGACGACGAAGGGCCGACCAACTACAACATGAGGTGACGATATCCGTGCATTTTTTGTTTGGAATGATCTATGCTAATGGCCCAAAGGCCCTAATGCTTCGTCGGATTTGTGTGAGCCCATTTGGCTCACTTTTGGTTTGTGAAAATGGGGGGTTGCCCCCCGCCAACCGTGCAGTCTGCGACCACACGGCCTCCTGGCGTCGGGTTGGACCGTGCATCATATCCGTGCATTGGCCGGTGCAAGTTATATGTAAATAGCAGACCAGCCGCCTTAGCGATATCTGACAGGGGCCATGTCCATCAGCACGGTCACAGACCCATGATGATGGATGAAGCTTGAAGTATGAGGGACATACGCGAATAACGAATAGAATGTGGGGCTCTTTTGGAAAGATAAGAAAGAGAATGTTGATGCTATGATTTTTTTTGTCGACTCGGTGAATTGCTTTATGCATGTAGCCAGGACCGAGGGTAGGCTCCTCCCTTCTCTTTTTAGATATCGCAGGGAAATCCTTTATGAATATAGCCAGGATCTTCGGGTAGAACTCTATGTGGGGTTTGCACCTGGGAGTGCCCTACCCTAAACTGCTACACTGCGCCCTATATATTTGTCCACAAGTGCTATCATCTCTAATATTATCTAACGCGATTTTTTGTACCATTTTTTTCAATTTGTTTACTTTAAATACATGATAGGTAATCAATTTTATGGGAACCTGTATTGTATAACCAAAAATACTTAAGTGCTAGTTAGTGGTTTTGTTAAGAAAATAGAAATAAAGTGTGCTAAGAGAACATATTTCATACTATACACATAGATATAGTGTATAGTATGAATACAAGAGTGGCAAACACCCCTTTTTTTTCTTTAACGCCGTTAAATGCTCTGGGGCATCTCGCGGGAGAGTGGGTCTCCCCACGCGGGTATGGGGGACTCGTTGCGTCCGAAATCTGGTAAGTGGACGCAGCTCTACTCACACAAACCCGGCGAGTGCCACCAATGCCGCCCCTGGTGAGGTGCCCCGGATCTATTCAGCAAACAGGGCACCTAGTGACGGCTAGTCAGTCCCTCAGGGATCGAGGCCACCTCCACAGAGGGGCTGTCCCGCACCGCAGAACAACCCCTCCCAACGTCGGGACAGTACAATGGGGTGATGTTTCTGTCCTCACCCCTTGCCCCCTGGTCTTTTGTCCCCTCTTCTTACACGAGGGGTACAAAGAGCCCTCTCGGCTCAATTCACTTTGTCCAATTCATCTTCCCTAGCCTCACCCTAGGCTACTGAGCCCCACCGCCACGACAAGGCCTGAACCATGGTGGGGTTGCAAACACCCCTTCTGTCAAGTGGTGGGTCGTCGACGATTTTACTGTCGACGCAACGAGGCCGTTTATAAATCGTCAACGATAGACTAGTTTATAAAGTTCGTCTGTCGAACACAGGATCGAGTGTCGAGTGTACGCAAAATTAGTGACAATAGTAGGGGTGAAAAAGACAATGACCAATGTTTACGCAGCAAACGTACGAGAAAGGAGGTAGTCCGATACGAACACCTCTAATGGCGTCAACATCTACCCGCATACTTCAGTCTCGTGAACAAGACATTTCACATTTCGACATTCTCTACGAATGTCGAAATATCGAGATCCGCGAAATAAAAATGAAAAACATGGTAAATATCCCGTTTTAAATAATTTTTGTAGTAATAAAGTAGTCTAATTTTCGATTAGTTTACACGTCATACAACGCCCACCACTGGGCCTCGACGTAACATTTATTGAAAATCCTATTTCTGCATTCTCAGTACTATTGTACTGTGAATACTATGCAGAAATAGGATTATGTATACACGAGCACATAATAATGTGCTCATTGCTAATTTCAATATGATGTATTTTTGTTTGATATAATAAAGCTAGGTTACTTGTCACCATACTTTTTTCCCTAATAAAAAGCAAACGTTACAGAGTATAGATGGTTTGGAAAAGCATTATAATTAATGGCGTAGATCTATAGCATTTGTCCTAATGTAGACAAAAGTTGACGTATTAAGTCCTGACAAGAACAAGAGTCAACAGGTTTAGATGAAAAAAAACTATTTTGACAGAACTACCAAGTACGTTTCGCTTGTCTTTTTATGAGAACTATCTTCATTAAAAACTTCTGATAATTGATCTTAAATACAAGCACACCAGAACTTGGATAAAGGTTTTCTATTTATTTCAATGATAAACACAATTGTCGACACGCAACTTCCAACTATAAGCAAATACCATGGGACGAGGATGTGAAATTCCTTCGGTTTTTTATGAAACGTGAATTTCTTTCTCTGATCGTTTATTACTTTGTGGAAATAATGGTTAATTAAACCATTCTCTTTAAGTTCCTGAGCCAAATTCTGCAGCCTATCGACCATAGGAAAGCCTTTGTACAAGTAAATAGCGTAAACGACTTTGTTCATAGGTAATTTGAACGGGTGAATACGGGATCTTCCCCATTTGTCGTAAAACTTATACTTGTGATACGAGTATATTGAGTACAAAATGATGGTATACAAGTTATCAGATTTGCTCACACTCTCAATGCTTTTTAAGAGATTACCACATTTAATATTGTCTTGGTCATCGTATAGGATCGTGTTATCATTAACAGAATAGATGTAGTTCATTATAACTGGACTAACGCACGACTGGAGTCCGTATTTGGCTATATCATCTTTGTTAGATACTTGGTAACGCATGAGGGGGTTAGTGATAAGCCCCACTAAACTGGACGAGTATAAAGAGCTTATCAAATATGAAAACCATATCCAAAATATAAACACAAACTTAACACGGAAACTGCCGGATATGCTGCTGCCATGTTGAAAGAAGTAGTCGCATATCTTTATGAACATACGAATTTTATCCTTTGGTCGGAATAATAGTAGAATTACTAGATAATACACAATGAGAACAACGACAAGCGATAACCAAACGTTAAATGAAAAGGCTAAATACGAATTACGCCACGCGTCCACGAATGTAGCTGCCTTCACTAGAATCCTTACATCGTCCATGTAAGAGAGATGCACCCATATGTAATCAAAAGCCCTCGCCCTGGAATTGGTCAGCAACATTCCTCCGAACATCAAATGGTCCTTCTTCTCTTGAACCAACATCAAGGGACCGACAGCGGACATGTTTTCCGAAATCAATGAAAAGTTCTCTCCATCGTCGCTGTAGTTGTAATGAAATGTTTTGAAATGTTCTCTCTCACCGAATATATCGACGATGAATTCTTCCACACCCCTGAATCCTTCGTCTATGGCCTGGTTAATGCTGAAAGGAGGCCAATGTGCAATGTTCGCTTTGAACGTGCAGTTTTTAAGTCCGGTTGTGTATTTGTAGAAAAATACATCTTCTAGTTTGCTCGAGCATTTGCCTATCTCTATTATTCTATCAAATCTTTGCCCACAGCCGAAGTTTTCGAAAGGATTGAACGTGTATAAGATTGGATCGTCGGTATTGTTTATAATGGTCGCATTGACAACACTGAGGTGCAGTAGTGTTTGGAATATCGACTTCAGGTCTTTAAATTTAAGATTGTCTATAATGATAAGGAATTTTCTCTCCGGATGCCACTCGGGTTCTCTTTGTAAGGTTGGAAACTGGTATAGGAATTTTAGTGGACTTCCTGCTGCAACTACACATCCGCCACTCCTTAGGAGCTGTTTTCGTGCAGTAGTCCTCGATACTGTGGAGACGTGGTACAACAAACTTATTGCTTTCAAAATTTCTTCACTTTGGGTGTAATTTATATCGACGTATGATAATTCTGTGCCGTACTCGAAAAAATCTTTCAAAATTTTGATAACGCAAGGCGCGACAGTTTCATTCTTTGTTGGTATGGCTATTTGCGATATAACATTAGAAATTTCTATTAACAGGAAGTACCAGAGGACTATCATTGTGGACGGTTGTTGCGTGAATGACGTGTTATTTTAGAAAAAAATGTAGATTAATTTGTTATAATGTTAAGTTGTTATAGGTCAAGAGCTATATAACATATCTTTTTAAATTTTATTGTTATATTGTGTATATGTATATGTGTGTATATGTATTTGTGTGTATATGAATTTAATGAAAACACATACGTGTATGGCTTTTATGATATTTTAGATATTTATTTCTTGACTTGAATTTTTGACGACCTCTGTGACTCAATGGTTAGCGCGTTGGCTGGCGCTCAAGCCGGACCAAGGAGCCAAGCCTGGTGGGACCAGGGAACAAAAAAAGTTTTCTGTGTTCCTGGGTCATGGATGTGTATTAAATATGTGTATTATGTAATAAAAATCTTAAATACATATATAGTATAAAAGTATTAAATATATTTCCGTTGTCTGGTACCCGTAACACAAGTTCTTCGAGAACTTACCACGGGACCGTGATTAAACGTGAGATTGACGTGGTATAAAAAGCGTCCATAGATATTATTATTATATTATATATTATTTATTGATTAATTATCAAGATAACGGAGTGAGTATCTTGTATATTTAAAAAAGTCTCACTTATTTTTTGTCTTATATATCTAAACAAATAATAACTAGAGCATCCACACACTATCTACGACATGATGCATAAATAATATTATGTAAAAAATTGATAACTTCCGTTTACATTGATAGTGGAAATGGCGCGTCCCAGCGCCATATTGAGGTCAGTATTTTATGAATGAACTAGTTATTACTACTACTTCTTTTGGTTCTGTAAACTCACTTAATTTACAGAAGTAGAAAAATCGAGTAACTATTATCAGTGCAAGTCATGTTCTTTAAGATTGTGTAGATAAAGCTATTTTTTACCTAGTTTGATTATTTACACAAAAGCTAAGTTAAGCCATTTTGCCAATTTGGGCATTTAGCTTAGGTTAAGTTTACTTTAAAAACGAATATTTTTTTGTTTGTTCTGAAGTCACCTAGCGCAGTGGGATGGCTATAGTGGAAGTAGCAGATTCGAATCCTATCAAGATTTTTTTCTTTGATGACATTGTTTTAAATTCGTTCATAATAAAGGTTAAAATGTAGTGTATTTTATGAGCATACCGGAAATAAGCAGACTAATAAAACATAAGAAGGCGACAAATACAAATTGTACACAAAATGTGCTTGCTAGGCCGTTTTTGTAAAGTTTACGTCACGAAAACCTACTGTCCTTTACCAAAATACAAGTCCAAAGGTCGACCGGGCGACCTTACTATTATAACTGGCTAGATCACATTTTGATGACCTCCAGCATAGCGGTACTATAACAAATTTGGGGTTTGATTACCTACAAAGGCTGATAAATGTTGAATAGTCGCTTCTAGTGTTTAATAATAATTTTAATATCGCTGCAATAATATCACGGTGTGATAGACATGATATTTTTGGAATTATTATTAACTACTTTTTTCAAAATTCAGTATAATTTATAACTTCTTTATATAGTTAAGGCAAACAGACATACAAGCCGCGTGATCAAAGGTATATCGACTAAAAAGACAAACGACACTTACGACAGGCATGAAGACTGTCCTCAACACGGTTCAATCCTTGTCGTGGCGGTGGGGTTCAGTAGCTTACTGTGAACCCAACACATCGGGCGAAGTAAATTGAACGTAGGGAGCTGCTCTTTGTACCCCTCTTATAAGATGAGGGGCAAAAGAGCAGGGGGGTCCATACCCTTTCTAAGAAAAAAAGCATTTTTGAAATCGGCCTAGCCTTCTTCCAGTAATCGGAGAACATACATAAAACTAAAAAGATTCCGATGAATTGAGAACCTCCTCCTTTTTTAAGTCGGTCAAAAAGTGATATTGTACGTGTACAAATTTAAACAATATTTTAAAGTTCTATCAGACGTTTGCTCTTTGCCTACATACTATATAACTATCTCTGTGAGTGACTTACATATCGTTCTACTTAATCTCTCTCCATTAATCAGCCGGCAATTAACATGTATGACATTAAGTGTAAGGGGGAGTTTGTCGTGGCCGAGCAGGCCCCCTTTACGAGAATTAGTCTGACTTTCGCCGGAGCCAGTCTTCCGCTTGAGGTGTTCCTGTTGCCTACAGGTCCAGGGCCCTCAAATAAGTGGCTGAAGGCGCTCGCAGGTGGTTTAGTTAGTTAGGTGGGTAGTGCATTCCCAAGTGCGAGTCCCACATAGGTCTAGAAGCATATACATTTACCCACCACCATACCAACAGGGCCTGGGTGGAACCTGGGAACTAAACATGGATAACAATACCCATAAATCGTAATTAATATTATTATTTCTGTAATGTTAGTTAAGGTCAGTAGGAAGGTATGTACAGCAACAAATTCGACCACGACTTCGAAAGTAACAGTAATGTCGTTGTACACGCAAAATATTGTACATTAGTAGAAGAATAAGTTGATTATCCTGCCTTCACATTATTCATACTATAAAGTATAAATATTAAACACCGTTCCTAGTGCTGACTGCTGACGAGTTGACACCATAATTGAACAATAACACTCTAATAGCAGATATGGTAGAACTATTTTATTTTGATCTACATGGCATAGAAGGTCGCGTGTCATGGATTCATTCGGTATAAGATCTATTTCCTACATATTATACTGTGATATTATTGATATCTTTATTGTGCAAGTGGTAGGTAGCCAACCCTATTTTATATGTGTGATAGGCAAGAAAAGTGGTATTTTGGTCATTCATACCTACTCCATAATATACTGAGGCGTAAGATGGTAGACTCTGTGGTATGCCGTATGGGATGGTAAGGGGATGGCTCATAAATCAAGCCACGGGCACGCGACACAGCGCATCCCTCCCACCGGCCACCACTATCTGACATACTGACTAATGTCAGTTACACACTGTTTGTTTTTGTCTGTTTTTGATTTACCTTAATAATTACCTTCCTGTTTTTGATTATTATTAAATTGATGTTTATACCACAGACTACATACTGTAGTCTGAGGTTTATACAAATATTAATACACCCACACATCAACCTCTGTGGCTCAGTGGTGAGTGCGTTGACGCTCAAGCCGGAGGTTGCGGGTTCGAATCCCGCCAGGGAACAAAAATATTTTCTGTGTTCCTGGGTCATGGATGTGTATTAAATATTTGTATTATATAATAAAAATCTTAAATATATGTATAGTATAACAGTATTAAATATATTTCCGTTGTCTGGTACTCGTAACACAAGTTCTTCGAGAACTTACCACGGGACCAGATTGACGTGGTGTGAAAGCGTCCATAGATATTATTATTAAAAAGATATTATTATTATTAGTAAGATTATTTTAATGGATGGGTGCTGTTGTGGTTGTTTTATAAATAGTTGCGCGATCAGTCTTTATCATAAAAGCACATGGGCCTGAAATACGAAAATATGTGTGTAGGTACCTACGGTTTTCCTATAATAAATCACATCATCACTTACTTTTACAAAAGAAAGTTAATGTGACCCTAATTTGGAAGTCTTTTCCATTGGGCACTCTGGGTAGGTGCCCAGAGCCCCGCGATCCACGTCCCCCCATTTTTTATCAGAATATGATTGAGTGATGATTTTAAGAAGATCAAACAATTATTGCTGATTAGAATACTTGTTAGTGCCCTAATTACTATAATTATTAATTACCAGTCTTTAGTCCCAAAATCAGGTTCACAGATTTCAAAATTGTTGTTGTCGTCGGGTCTCCATTATCCTAGTGCCCAAGGTCCCCAAGGTCCCCATTTGGTAAACGGGCATATCTCGGGAGACGTTAGCTGTAATTAATCGCTGTTCATTGTAGGAGGCCTATGTTGAGCAGTAGACGGTTAAAGGCTGATAATGATGATGATCATATTCAAATTTTTATATAACCTTTACAAATAATATTTTGAGATTTGTATAAGAATTAATTTTTGTTTGCAGACAACAATGGTGCTTTGGTGAAAAATTAATGTTTTTGCATGTTATTAGCTGTTATATGAAATGAAAGTCTCATTTATTATGTAGGTTTTTTTACGCAATTAGTATGTAGGTTATTACGTCTTAAATAAAATCGCAATATTAGGGGTTAAAGTATGAAATTGCCGATTTGTACTGAAAAATTGAAATTAGTTTTTTTAACCAACTCCAAAAAGGAGAAGGTTCTAAATTCGTCGGCATATTTTTTAATTTAACATATGTATTTAATCAAAATAATTAACATTATTATCTATACATTGCTGCCATCTAATAGGACGGTCATTTATGCCTTTGCGATAGAACTCTGGTGATAACAAGATTCGACAAACTGTGTGAAAGCATTTTGTACTGCCTCCTGAGAAGAAAACTTTTTATCACGTACAATTGATTTCGACGACCTCTGTGGCTCAGTGGTAAGCGCGTTGGCGCTCAAGCCGGAGGTTGCGGGTTCGAATCCCGCCTGGGAAAAAATATTTTCTGTGTTCCTGGGTCATGGATGTGTATTAAATATGTGTATTATATAATAACAATCTTAAATATATGTATAGTATAAAAGTATTAAATATATTTCCGTTGTCTGGTACCTGTAACACAAGTTCTTCGAGAACTTACCACGGGACCAGATTGACGTGGTGTGAAAGCGTCCATAGATAGTTATTATTAAGACTTATTTTTTTTTTTATTGAGAATACGGAGGGTGACGAATGGTTTCTAATTGCAGTTCCTGTAGAGTTAACGGTTTCTCGTGCTGTATGAGGTCTCGCGTTATGGAGCAATAATTATGGTGAAGTTCGATTCATGAGTCGGAGCTGTTTCAATGCTAGTTTTGCTATCATTGTTCGGAGTTCGGCACAGTAGATATCTGCCGTTATTGCTTGACCAGATCGGAGAGAGCTATAGTTAATAACACCAAGCTGAGACCACCAAACAGTTACCATTACCTTTTTATTGGTAAGCTTAAGGACACTGTTGCGGCGTTTGACATGGGGTCAGCCATTGCATTTTTCGCTTACGGTTATCGTAAAGAATCCCCTTTTTCTCCGGAATGATCTATGCTAACGGTCCAAAGGCCCTAATGCTTCGTCTGACAATTGTGAGCCGATTTGGCTCACTTAAGATTGATTATTATTGGGGAGTTGCCTGTCTGCGACCCCACGGCCTCCTGGCGTCGGGTTGGTCGTAAAGAATCCACTATTCATCACATGTCACAATTCGAACCAATATTCCTTTATTTCTGTATCGATTCAACAAGGCAACACGATTTTCAACAAGTTTCAACACGCGTTTCTTTCTGCAGATCAATGAAATCATAAGACCAGCCATTTTTTATTTTATTGATTTGACGCAAATGAGTCAATATTGTTGGTGAGGTAACGTTAAACCACGCCGCTAATTCCTGGGTAGTTTGGCTCGGATCGGCTTCCACCATCTCTTTCAATTCATTTTTTTTCTTTTGATCTTCCATGTGGTTCGTTCTTCAAATCTAAGTTTCCTTCACGAAGGCGTGTTCATTAGCTGTCGTCTCCAAACGCAACATTGATATTACGAGCTGTTTCTGTCGCGGTAGTTCCGCGTCGGAACTCGTATTAAAAAATCACTCAAATTTTCAAAGTATCTTTCTTGTCTTTTTTTCTTTTTTTTTTTTTCGCAGGGAAATCCTTATGGATGCAGCCAGGACCTTCGGGTAGATCCTGACCCAATGTGGGACTCGCATCTGGGAGTGCCCACCCTAACTAAAACCACTGCGAGCGCCTTCAGCCGCTTTTTGAGGGTCCCGGATATGCAGGCAACGGACAGGATCACCTCAGCGACAGGCTGGCCCCGGCGAAGGCCAGACTACTCCTCGTAGGGGGGGACTGCCCGGCCGCTACTAAGCAGTCCCCACGACGTCGTGCCATACAGACCCAGGTTCCCATCCTGGGCCCGACACGAACACAGGGGCGTTACTGGAGGCGCATTAAATAGCGCCTCCTACGCACCCCCGTTCTTCGCCTGCGGGAGGAGGCCTCGTCGGCGGCCTCCTCTCTCACCCGCTCGTCAGCCTCCTTCTGGGACATTACTGCCTCGCAGAAGGAGACCATCGCCGTCATCTTTCTTGTCTAAGCTGATTAAAAAAAAAACATCTGAAAGTCGATAATCGAATGTTGCACATATTTTTAAAAGAAGAACTACATAAGTACCATGTCAAAGAAGTTTTACTCAAAAATCTCAAACCATGAAGGTTCTATGTCAATTCGAAGTACTAAAATGCATTTTTTTAAATACTTTATTTAAAAAATCTATTTTAGAGAAATATTAATTAGGAGGCCTGTGTACAACAGTGGAGGGATAGAGGTTGACGATGATGATACCTACTTAGTTGTTGGATTAATTTCTTTATTAGGCATGTTTTAATTGTCTTTTCATTAGCTATTTAATGAGATAAGTTTATTTATATTTTTGAAAAAAGTTTTTATTTCGATTTCACATAGTCATGGGGTTCATTTATTAACCTTTGGGATAGGTATATTAATATAACTCTTTTTCATAAATTTATTATTTAAAATGAGGTAAAGTATCATACTTAGGCACTCGCACGATTAATTCTAATAAAGCTAAGGTTGCTAGAATCCAAGAATGTGAGGAGCAGACTCAAGTCCGTCTGGTTTTGGATGCTGAAGCAATGATTTTTTTTATGTCATCAGGGGGCAAACGAGCAGTCGGAGCCTCATGGCACCGACGCCCATACACATCCGCACAACCAAGGCCACGCAGATGCGCCGCCCTCCCTTTCCCTATCCCACCATGGGCCACCGGAAACTCACTTGACGCCGGTGTTATGTGAGCGAGAGGTACCACCCCGGTCGTGCTGGCCCAGCTCGGCTGCAAATTGCAATGCAGCTTGGCAATACCTCTTTTATTAAGATAATCTAGGTACCTATGTAATAATGAAGGGCGTTAATATAACGTTGTCTTAAAAATACTCTATCCGTCATCAAGGATTAGCGCCCAGACATTATCTATTTCTTAATCTATATTAACGCGAGTAAAGCCACGGGCAAAAGCTCGTTATAATTATTTAATCCAACGAAGGATAAACGCGTCCTGTTGATGATGGCCGTGTACACAGAACATAGTATACACGTGTTACTTTTTACTACAACGTGTTAACTTCATTTATATTCACAATAACAATTTGCTTAGATGGTGTTTATTTGTATTAATTAACAGTTTTGGGCAAAGTTTGTTAACTTTTGGTATTTCAAAATTGATCGAGAACAGTTATACTATGTACTAATATAATAAAGCCGAAGAGTTTGTTTGTTTAAACGCGCTTATCTCTGCAACAGGAAGGTTACTTACTATTACTAATATCACATACTTGCCCCATCATGGTTCAAGCTTTGTCGTGTCTCGACCAACTAACAAAACACCAACCATGCCATATTCAAACTGATACAAGTCAATTGAAAACTGACAAATAACGGCACATTTGGGCGCTGTTAGGTTTGATTTGCTACTTACTTTTTCTAAGGTTGTTTTATAGTTGCAGTTCTGATTATTATTATTTTCATTTAAAGGCATTAGCTACTAGGCTATTAGCCATACAAAATACAATTATTCGGTCTGTAATACGGAGAAATGGCGGGAAAGCCCAAGGAGCGCGGCTTCACCCCTCTAGCCCCTATCAATCAACTATCATTCCCCATTCCATCCACACAAGGCAGTCCATTGCAGTTCTGATCTTTTCGTTTGCATAAACTATCCGTCATAGTTGATCCATAGACCATAGTGCGTTTTATGAAGCAAGGTTCGATTTGCATGAGTAGCACCGTGCTACTAAATTGCAAGAAAATGTCAATGCTTTTTCACACAATTAATGCACATATTTTTTTTTTGCAGTCTATTTATTTATACAGATAAATAAAATTGGAGTGTCTGTTTGTACTACTAAAATAACCACTTTTTACTAAATGCATAATGGTTGTACACACGGTACATGTACCAAAATAGATATTTTACATTTTTTGTCTGTCTGTCTGTTTGTTCCGGCCAATCTCTGAAACGGTTGGGCCGATTTTGACGGGACTTTCACTGACTATATGATAGCTGATGTTATAAGAAGTAACTTAGGCTATAAAATAATCACCATCAATCCGGATACGGCTGTAAATATAACTTAACGCGGGCGAAGCTGCAGGCAACAGCTAGTTTTGAATAAAAAAAAATGATTTGATACGTCTTTGGTCTTAAGGTATTATCCGTGGGCCGTTTATCTGACCTAGGTCGATCGCCAAGGTGCTTAAAGTATCAATTATTAATATCTATTAATAATTTCTAATCAGTTTCCGATTAATCATCGTGATGGTGCGACTTGAACAGCAGTTCTTGGAGACAATGAAGGTTTTACACCCCTACCATCATCAACGACCTTGTTTGATCAGCAACCAAAGATAATAAATTTGTCCAAAGATTGTGGATTGTTGATATTTTAGATAGATTTGTTCAGACATGTTCAGACAAGAAGGGTATTAGGTTTTTTTTAATGTTAGTTGGTCAGGCAAACTGGCAAACCTACCATGAAAATAAACTAGTATACCTGGAACGAGCCCAGGCTACTCATCTATGTGTTGCCTATCCTGATACATAAGATGTTAAGTCTCGGTGCCAGTAATTACACTGCCTGTCTTGCCCTTCTCTCCGAAACACAGCAAAGCTATTTCACGGGAGAAACAAGCAAGATGGTGGTACCCGTGCAGCCGGGAGCGCGGCACAGCGCTTCCCTCCCACCGGTAAATGGATTTATTCAACTTTTAAATTTCATGTTTTCATGTTTAATTCTAGACCTAAACGGTCTAGACTCTACGACTCTACAGTCTAGAGTCTAGACTCTACGACTCTACAGTCTAGAGTCTAGACTATTGTATGCTAAAGAAGTTTTTCACGTTTTTCTTCATCGCATAACAAGCGATAAGGACAAAATAAAGCACGAAAAAATTTAAAAATATCAGTAATTTTATTCATATTTTTTGCGAATATCTTTAACATGTGCCAGAGAAGTATGATGTTAAGTTTTTATGGATAACAATAAAGGTTGTTGCTCCATGACTTTTCTACGGGTCAAATATTACCATATTGTATGATGCCATTGACATGGTCCAAGGTCGTATCCATTACTCTCAAATACCTGACGAGATTGAGGATATCCGCTGATGAATTCACCACACATTATATGTGTGACTGGTGTGATTTTTAAAAAATATTTATTTATTTTAGATAGAATAAAATTTATAGACTTTTAATGATAGAAATATTTTAAAATAAAGATTTATTATTATTATAACAGCATTGCAAAACGGAAGCAAGTAAGATTTTGACGTAATACTTTTTTCCAATAACTTCGGTGTCCTCCTTAAACATGATTTGTTAAGAACCTCCTCTTTTTTTGAAGTCGGTTAAAAAAGTGTGTGGTGAGAAGTCTTTAAATAAAAAAAATAAAATCATGAGTTATTTTTGTGAAAAAATGAAAACTCATGCTGCTATCGCATCGCACATCGGAGCGATGACCGTCAGTAAAAGCACACGTGGGCCTATTTAATAAACGCGACAATGACAGGTGACAGGCGTCAGGTGACAGGCGTCAGGTGACAATTCGACAATTTGACAATATTTAGTTTAATAAAAATTATCACTGACAAATAAGTCACGGTGGAAAATCTACAAATATGTGGACTTGTCGTGAAAATTTGACATATTTCTGTTTAGTAAATAATATGCGACAAGTGACAATTTGTCCGGAAAAACTTGTAAAATTTGTTTTATTAAACACTAAATTGTCATGGCAGGTAGACATATTTGTCAATTTGTCAGAGATTTTCGACAGGCTTTTCATCCAATGTCAACGCTATTCGACAGTTAAATTAGTAGTTAGTACGATTAATTTAGAAAAATGGTGTTAACGTCGTTGACGGATAACAGTAGTAGTGAAGATGATTATTTGGTGCAAACTGTACGACAACGACGTCGCATTTTTAAACGTAATTGAAACCTTTCAATGTAATTGAAACCAAAACCTCTCTGTTTTCAAAGATAAGGCCTAAAATTGTTAATTTGGCGTCCATTTGAAATAGCAAGCAAGTTGTCTCATGTGCATGCTTCGATTTTTTGTTGTGACAAATATGTCGGAATTAGTGACAAACTTGTCAATTGTCATGACAAATAAGTCGAGAATATTTTCTTAGAGACTCGACAGGTAAAACCTGACAATTGTCACTTTTGATGTGAAACATCTATAGCCGCACGTAAAACCGATTTCTGGCGTGGCGACGCATGCCGTGGCGACGCGTCGCCACGCTATACGATATTACATATTATATGCATATTACTTTTACAAAATAATGTCGATGTTTCACATCTGCCAGGCGTCCCGTGACGGCTCACACGGTTTGTTTTAATTTAATTAAACAGTTTTATAGCCTGACAATTTTGTAAGTATTTGCCTGTCGCATTTGGACTTAATTGTCATCTTTATTAAACGCCACTTGTCGCGACAATTTGACTTATTTGTCAAAAAGTTCAAATTTGTCGTATTGTCGCGTTTATTAAATAGGCCCCTGGGTGGTCCTCTTCTTCTGCGAGGACGTGATATCGCAGAAGGAAGAGGCGGAGCGGGAGAGAGACCGCACTGATGCTCCTAACGGCAGGAGAGCACGGCGATGACAGGCGGTCGTAGCTATATATATAAGTTATGTGTCCAGGGAGGCACCCTGGCGGAGTAGGAGGAGAGGCCACAACCCCCTGCCTTCGCGGACGTCCACAGTTCCCGCACAGGGCCGGCCAGACAACGAGGAGAACACCGCTGGGGTTTAGTGGGTAGAGTCTGCGTCCATCTTAACATCTTTTCGGGCGCAGAGAGTGCCACATACTTTAGCCCCTACTGGACCTGGTGACTAGTGCATAAGAGCGTTGCCCGAGCAAAACAAAAAAAAAATGTTATAGTATGTATATGTTTTACAATACAAAAGGTGAGTACCTATAGGCTATTCGTTACAGAATGATATTATTATACTTATCTTCGTCAAATCTGAGCAGCAGTTTAGGCGTGAATATATACGCGGTAATAACATTTATATTATTTTATATGATAATTATTTTAAAGCTGGTAACTAAGTGATAACGTAACATCATACTGGGGGAAGATTACCTCATACATTTAAACTTACAAAAATTACCACTTTATAATTTTTGTGTGTGATGAACTTAGTAACAAAAGATATTTTATTAATAATTTTATTTATTGTATTTTATTTATTGTATTAACATAACAATTTCCTGGTAAGGCTCAAGATTTTTTACAGTTCCCCAAATTATTTCGTTACGGATTCATACGATTATTATTTTACATTAGGCATAAAAATTAACTCCTTTAATCACGCACTACCATAAATAACAATTATACTTTAATTACTTATTTACCTCTTCGTGTTGCAACATTTTAAAGTATTTTAACAAGGTCCAAAGCATATTAACGTATTATTAAAATATTGCGTTGAGATCGCCAAGTGATCACGGTCCAGGCTCTAAGCAAACGACACGAGGTCAATTCCGACCGCGGTAGTAAAAATGTTTTTTCCACTATTATATGCCCCTCTAAAATGTTGCATAGAAGATTGCGAAGAAATCTGAAAATATATTATGCGATAAAATCAGTTCTTAATTTTTTTATTAGTTGGATAGGCAAGAGTAATAAATAATAATAATAAATGAACTCTTTTTTTTGTCTCGCTGGGGAATGCGTTTAGGCATACCACCTGGGGGGGGGGGGGGTTATGAGGGACTCTCTGCGCCCGAGAAGTTGGTAAAGCAGGCTCTACCGACTAAACCCCAGCGGTATTCTCCTCGTCCTCTGGATGATCCGGCGAGGGAACTGTGGACGTCCGCATCGGGTCACAATGATCTGCCATCCGGCACTCTTCTTTGGAGACGGGTGGAGGCGTCCCCTCCTCTTTCTCCGCATAAGGCACACTGAACACATAAGAGTGCCTTATAGACCGGACCTTACGCACGCGCGACAGATCCCCCATAACTGACCTACATCAACCTGAAAATAAACAAGTTCATCAGGCATATGAACAAAAATCGACACGTCTAACCTCGGGCTACGTTTCATGACAGCCCACCTAGTGTTGCCATTCTTACAAAAAAAAAATCGGTTGTCTGTAAAGTCGGTTTACTGACGATAGTTGAACGTGACAACGTCATAAGAAAATGGAACGCCTCAGAGTGAGGTAACGCCGCATGCGTCATGTTTTTTCGTTCTTGCAGCCGGCTCCATCGAATTATAAGACGTTGTCACGTCAAAAATCCTCTCGTAGTGAGGTGTACAAATACCTACATAAGAAATATAAAAAAAAAGTGAGTGCGTACAAAGTACACATGTCAGAAGTGAAACTTTTTCGGTAAACTCATATTTTAATCTCGCTTATATTTATACTAATCTAAAGCTTTTAATTTTCGAGACTTGCGATGCGACGTTCGCTCTATCTCAATCTCTCTCTCGATCTTTCTCACTCACTTGCTCCACTCTCACTCCATGGCTATGTGCTTTATGCTACGTTCGCCCTTTCTCACTTTCTCTAAATCGATCTTAATCACTCTCTCCCTTGTTTTGGACAAAAACGTTGCACAATTTCGTGGCGTTTCAACCGCAAAAAAATTACCCTCATGCGCGCAAAAAAGTTTCACTTCAAAACTTAACCTAACCAGTAGCATACCACTTGTACCTTCTTTGGTCTGCAGCGGAAATTTGCAGCCCAAACCGTAACTAGGACCGGGGTTGGTTTTAAACCTAGCCGTGTGTGGGATTCGCACTTGGGCTTGTCGTTACCCACTAAAACCGCTGCAAACGCCCTCCGCCGCCTTTTGAGGGTCCCGGATCTTGCAGGCAACACAGGACCCTCGGCGACAGGCTGGCCCCGGCGAGAGGCCAGACTCCTCCTCGAAAGGGGGGACTGCTCGGCCGTTCGTTTTCACGATACTTTTAGCAGTCCCCGACGACGTCGTGCCTATCTGGACCCAGGTTAACCCCAACCTCGGCCCGACACGAGCACAGGGGCGTTACTGGAGGCGCATTAAGTAGCGCCACCTACGCACCCCTACACCCCTACACCACCCACGCGGGACGCAGCGCCTCCCATCTCGGGCACACCTCTAGAGTGTGCTGGGCCGAGTCCATCGCCAACCAAGCGCCACAATCGTGACATACAGTTGCCGGCTCCTTTTGGGCCGTCCGGCACAGGTACTCACCGAAGCAGCCATGCCCGGTGAGCATCTGTGTTAGACGGAAGGTGAGGGGTTTTGCGTTTACCACGCATCCACCGCTCTAGGACCGGACGCAGGGCAACCGTTAGGCGTTTGCCATACGGCTCCCACGCCAGGTCCTCTCCCCACCTCAGCATTAACGCCTCTTGCCCTAATCGGCGGACCCGCAGGATCCCGTCCAGCGTCAGGCTCTCGCCGAGAGACCTCCTATCCGAGACATAGGAGTGCACCTCAGCAAGAATTTCCGCCACGAGTTCCCACGGGGGGTCGCCGGCTAGGGCAGTTGCTGCTGCCCACGATATCGTACGATACCCCTGAATCACTTTTACCGCGATGACCCGCTGCGCCGAGCCATACTCCGCAGACACCGGAGTATAGCTGCCTGCAGGCGGCGCTGGGTCCTCCGAGGTTCGGAAGGAGTCTGCCCAATGCACTCGCCGCCTTTACGACCTTCGGGCCCAACTGTGCGAAGTGTGGGCCGAAGGTCCATCCTCCGTCAAGGATGAGCCCCAGATATTTAATATGGGGGCTCATCCTGATCCTCACCTCTCCGATCTGGAGGGCGGGACCGGGCGGAAGAGAAGGGCTTCAGTCTTAGATGGTCTGACCCGAAGCCCCTTACCTCTTTATGCGGCTAATCACGACCTCGGCCAGCCGCGCCGCCTCCTTGTAGTCTCGTTCCCGGGCGTAGACGAGGGTGTCATCCGCATAGCAGATGACACCCATACCGGGGAGGAGACGGCCTCGCAGGACCCAGTCATACCCGATGTCCCACAGGATCGGACCAAGAACCGATCCCTGCGGGACACCGCAGCCGACTTGCCACCACTCTACAGACCCACATCGGTTCTCGCAGGCTACCCTCCTTTCGGAGAGGTACGCCTCCAACAGCCTCCTGAGATAGGGAGGCACTTCGAAGTAGTTCAGGGCCTCCCGTATCACACTGTGCGGGAGGCTATTGAAGGCGTTCGCGAATACCACTTGTACCTACCTCATAATGATAAAAAATAAGTATTCTAAAGTATATTGTTAAATTGCATGTAATCGGGTCAGTGCAATATACTATAATAACTAAATAAAGATATAATTTACGCAATCATTTCTTCTTAATCTTTATATACGCGATGAACCAAATTTAAGTTATATAAATTATAATGTCTTTTACCCATCAAATACATGGGATCTGCGGGCAGCCACAGCTAGGTCACACGGTCCTTGTTGGATGCGAGTGGTGAATGGTGATATGTGACTTATTATGGATTAGTGTGAACCCAACACTAAGTGAAGCGAGTAGGCGTTGAATAATCTAAGAATATGGATGGCTAATTTCTCTGTGTTCTGACCTTCTATGTCTGTTATATTAGTTGGATAGCAAGACGGCCAGACGAGCCACATCTGTAACATAAACTAGTTAGCCTGGGACTAGACCAGGCAACTCATTCACCCCACCATGGGTCAGGCCTTGACGTGGCGGTGGGGCTAGTAGCCTAGGGTGAGCCCAGCACCTCGGGCGAAGCTAATTGCGCCGAGGGGGCACTTTGTACCCCTCTTATCAGAAGAGGGGACAAAAGAGCAGGGGGCAAGGGGCGAAGATGGGAACCTCAGCCCATTGTACTGTCCCGACGTTGGGAGGGGTTGTTCTGTGGTGCAGCATAGCCCCTCTGTGGAGGTGGCGTCGGTCCCCTGAAGGGCTGACTAGCCGTCAAGGTGCCCTGTTTGCTCATTAGATCCAGGGCACCTCACCAAAGGCGGCATTGGTGGCACTCGCCGCGTTTTAGTGGGTAGAGCTGCGTCCACCTTTCAGGCGTCAGCTTTCGGGCGCAGCGAGTCCCACATGCCCGCGTGGGGAGACCCAATCCCCAGCGGGATGCCTCAGAGCATTTCCCGGCGTTAAAGAAAAAAACATGCAACTCATTCACGTGTTGCCCATCCTGAACCTGCGCCGCTATTCTTTTCAAAAGACTGCAAAGCTTTTTTACGCAAGAAACAAGCAGGATGGTGGTCCCGTGCAGAGAGGAGCGGCACGAGCGCATCCTTCCCGCCGGTAAATATTGGCCTATTACCGTTGATCTCCAACATAACTTACCGACCTACTTATCATCATGTTATCTTTCGCGTGATGTTGGCTATTTTTCAACAGAGGCTACGAATTATCCGTCCAAAATTTTAATATGTTGAGTTTTGGTTGGATGTAACAAAAAATGCAACTTCTTGGTAATTTTGAAAAATGGTTAAGGCAAAAAACTATTTGCGCATGACAACTTTTTGTTAGTTTTGTTTTTAGGGTTTCGTGTATGAAATTGTCTGTAACATTGTAATAAAATCGGCATTATATTGACTCCCTAAGTATCATACTTCAAGAACTTGAAACATGCCAATAAAATGCTAAAAAGTGTAAAACAAGACTAAGTGTAAAACAATTCGAAAACACTCGTTTATAGCAGCTATAAGAGCAGACTGCTCTAGCCGGTGACCCCCCGTGGGAACTCTTGGCGGAGGTTCTTGCCGAGACGCACTCCTATGTCTCGGATAGGAGGTCTCTTGGTACGCTGGACGGGATCCTTCGGGTTCGCCGACTAGGGCAAGAGGCGTTAATGCGAAGGTGGGGGGAGGACCTGGCGCGGCAACCGTACGGCAAACGCCTAACGGTTGCTCTGTGTCCAGTCCTTGAGCGGTGGATGCGCCGTAAGCGCAAACCCCTCGCCTTCCATCTAACACAGGTGCTCACTGGGCATGGTTGCTTTGGTGAGTACCTGTGCCGGACGGCCCGCAGGGAGCCGTTGACAGTGTGTCACGATTGTGGCGCGGCGGTGGACTCGGCCCAGCACACCTTCGAGGTGTGCCCGAGATGGGCGGCGCTGCGTCATGATCTGACATCGGTCATCGCAGGGGACTTGTCTCTGCCGAGTGTCATCACCGCGATGCTCGGTGATGACGAGTCCTGGACGGCGATGGTTTCCTTCTGCGAGGCAGTAATGTCCCAGAAGGAGGCCGACGAGCGGGTTAGAGAGGAGGCCGCCGACGAGGCCTCCCACCGTGGGCGACGAATGGGGGTGCGCAGGAGGCGCTACTTAATGCGCCTCCAGTAACACCCCTGTGCTCGTGTTGGGTTCAGGATGGGAACCTGGGCCCAGTATGACACGACGTCGCCAAATAGTCGATACCGCGATAAAATCCGTAAAAATTGTTTCTTTTTAAAAATTAACAAATCTACTAATGTAACTTGAAAATATGTTTTTACACCATATCAACATGGTTAATGGCAAGCAAATTTGCGTTAAGAGACTTATTGACAAGACAATAGTTCAACCCACGACCTTTTTAAGCGACTTCAAAAAGGAGGAGGTTATCAATTCGTCGGAATCTTTTTGTTTTTTTTTATGTATGTTACCTGATTACTCGAAGATGGCTAGACCGATTTGAAAAATTATTTTTTTGTTCTAAAGGGTATACTTCCCAAATGGTCCCATGATAAGGAAACCAGGATCTGATGATGGCATCCCAGAGAAATCGAGGGGAGCTTTTGAAAATCGTAGGGGCGACTAGTGCGTTTGATATTTTTTTTATTAAGTGTTTTGAAGGACTACAATTTAATGAAGGTCTGGAGTCGATCTGATGCTGGAGCCGAAAGACAATCGAGGGAACTCCTCAACGATTTACATCAGTAACCTTGTGTTTGGGCTTGATTAATTTGTGATGATGAGAACTTTACACCTAGATGGGTTGTGACTGTCATTAGGGGTCTGATGATGAAGACAAAGGAAAGTTAAGGGAACTCCTCAACAGTTTACAGTAGCTACCTTGTGTTTGGACTTAATTAATTTAAATTGATGAGAACTTTTTACCCATATGGGTTATAAGCGCCATTACAGGTGTGATGATGGAGACCATACACAGTCGAGGGGAATCCTCGACGATTTACAGCTTTTATTGGGCTTACTTCATACGGTAAATAATATTATGCTAAAATCATGTAATTTTATTACTTGTCGTTGTTAAATGAACAAAAAACAACTGTGCCTTGGAAGCGCATCATAGTTTTTCAAGGTCATCATAATATCCATTCTATATCGATATATTGGTGATGTTCTATACCTATATATAATGGAATTATTTAACGAATAGCAGCAAATCTGCCGTGATTGCTTTCAATTAGATGTATATAAAGTTTTACACAATTCCATTTCGTTTTTTTCATTTGTTATGTAATGATTTAAACCCTTTCTACGGTCATCTCATTTATACAGCGCTATCTAATCTGAGCAACGCGTTTAAATCCATATTTCAGACAAATAAAATCAGTTATCAAATTTTGAAATCACTAAAAATTAAGAAATAAAAAATTTTTAAACAAAAATTAAAACTGACTTCAAATAAAAAAATAAAAAAAACTAAAAAGTAATAAAATAATTTCCTTAATTTTTGTGCCTACAATTTATAATCAACTTGTTCTTCTACTAATATACAATCTTTGCGTTTACCACGTCATTATTGTAATTACTTTTGAAGCCGGTGTCCTATTTGCTGATGTACCTACCTCCTAACCTACCTACCTTGGCTGACACCGTCTCCAAAAGTAACAATAATGACGTGGTAAACGCAAAGATTGTATATCAGTAGAAGAACAAGGTGATTATAAATTGTAGGCACAAAAATTAAGGAAATTATTTTATTACTTTTTAGTTTTTTTTTTTTTTTATTGAAGTCGGTTTTAATTTTTGTTTATTATATATAGAAAAAAACTCATTTAATATTTAGCCTTAGCAAAATTAAAATTCGCTAATATGTATATGAATAGTTAAACCTGAATTGTATACATTATGTGAAGTCTTTTTCTGTGGTCCTGTTTTTTAATGGGCTCCATAATTGAGGTGCCCTGGAACTGTCAGAAACAGGGCACCTCGGTGACTGGCCGGTCCCTCAAAAGACCGTCCTTTCTGTTTCCTGGCAACTGGAACGACGTTGAAACCGTACAACGGGATCAGGTTCCCGATCCGACCCCGGCCACAATTGTTTAGTAGTTCTGTTTTACTCAATTATGAGGTCGAAATCGTATCTTGCCAAGATCAGTGCACTCCTGTAAAACTTCTTTAGCATGGAAAGTAATAGATTTCCGTAGAGTGGTGGCGAGTCGGCTGCGGTGTCCCGCAGTGATCGGTTCTTGGTCCGATCCTGTGGGACATCGGGTATGACTGGGTCCTGCGAGTCTCTTCCCCGGGATGGGTGTCATCTGCTATGCGGATGACACCCTCGTCTACGCTCGGGAACGAGACTACAAGGAGGCGGCGCGGCTGGCGCCGTGATCGTGATCAGCCGCATAGAGAGGTTAGGGCTTCGAGTCAGACCATCTAAGACCGAAGCCCTTCTCTTCTGCGGGACCGGGCGGAAAGGACACCGGGGGTTGCCCTCCAGATCGGAGGGGTGAGGATCAGGATGAGCCCCCATATTAAATATCTGGGGCTCATTCTTGACGGAGGATGGACCTTCGGCCCACACTTCGCACAGTTGGGTCCATAGACTTAGATGGTTGGGTCCGAAGGTCGTAAAGGCGGCGAGTGCGTTGGGCAGACTCCTCCCGAACCTCGGAGGACCCAGCGCCGCCTGCAGGCAGCTATACTCCGGTGTCTGCCGGAGTATGGCGACATACGATGCTCCCATTTGGGCGGGTCACCTTACCGCGCGGAGTAGGGCCCAGTTGCGCTTGGCGCAGCGGGTCATCGCGGTAAGAGTGATTCGGGGGTATCGTACGATATCGTGGGCCGCAGCAACTGCCCTAGCCGGCGACCCCACGTGGGAACTCGTGGCGGAAGTTCTTGCTGAGGTGCACTCCTATGTCTCGGATAGGAGGTCTCTCGGCGAGAGGCTGACGCTGGACGGGATCCTGCGGGTCCGCCGACTTGGGCAAGAGGCGTTAATACTGAGGTGGGGAGAGGACCTGTCGTGGGAGCCGTATGGCAAACGCCTAACGGTTGCCCTGCGTCCGGTCCTAGAGCGGTGGATGCGTCGTAAACGCAAACCCCTCCCCTTCCGACTAATACAGGTGCTCACCGGGCATGGCTGCTTCGGTGAGTACCTGTGCCGGACGGCCCAAAAGGAGCCGGCAACTGTTTCACGATTGTGGCGCGGCGGTGGACTCGGTCGCGATCTGACGTCAGTTATCGGAGGGGACTTGTCTTTGCCGAGCATCATCACTGCGATGCTCCGCAATGACGAGTCCTGGACGGCGATGGTCTCCTTCTGTGAGACAGTAATGTCCCAGAAGGAGGCCGATGAGCGGGTGAGAGAGGAGGCCGCCGACGAGGCCTCCTCCCGCAGGCGACGAACAGGGGTGCGTAGGAGGCGCTACTTAATGCGCCTCCAGTAACTTATGTATACTTACATACATAACACTCTTCTCAAGCAGTCGGGTAAGAAGTGACTCGCGGGAACTTGAGGGCACATTAATTTTTATTATTTGAAAAAAGAAAATTACTTTTTCAAATAATTAAAATTAATTTTATTATTTTGTTAATGTTGTTGTTCTCAACGAACATTACAACAATCACTGCAAGATAAAAAATTATAATAAAAAAAATAAAACTTATTTTTCTTATCGCAGAAGAAAAATAAGTTTTATTTTTAATTAGAAAAATCTGTGTAAATAAAAGCAAAATATATTATGTATATCGTTAAGAATATAATAAATATACCGGAATTATATTTCGAAGACAAAAATAACGATAGACAATCCGGTTTATTGACGTCGACTTACGTCCAACGATAGAACTGGAAAATAATGTAACGATCAGCGTGTACCCCTTGCTCCTTTCTTCCGTGTTCTAGTAAGGATTTAGAAAAAAAAATTAATAACTGGAACTTATCTTGCGTTACAAGATGAATAACGATATGTGGGCTAAAGAACAGTAGGCCTTTTTATAGGTTTTATAGGTTTACCTAGGTAATAAATTTGAAACAGTCAAAACATGACTAAAATCTTTTACCGATGGGAGGGTTTCGCTGTAACTCTCGACTGCATGGGTACCACCATCCTGCTTGTTGATTCAGTGTAACAACTTTTCTGTGTTTCGGAAAGAAGGGGACAGGTAGAGAAATTACACCGACACTTCCATTTTAATACACAGGATAGGCAATGCATAAATGACCGGGTCAGTCCCGACCTTATTGATGTTCATGGGTTACCTCTCGACTGACCGACTTATCACTTACATTGTCTATCCATTTGCCTATTCTAGTTAAATAAACATAGTCTACGCGGTGTAAGCCGCAACAACTAGTGTAATTCTAATCGTTCAGTTACATCAGATAATTATACAATAATTAGTAATTACGTAGGTAACTTAGTTTCTTGTTCGTTTAATATAATTTTCTTTGTTTTATCGTTCTATTATAATAAAACGATTTTTACGGATTTTATCGTTCTATTTTACTTGCTTTAATACTGAAGATTGGTCTTGGGATATTTAAATTTTATGAATACTATCTGTTGCCCGCGGCTTCGCCCGCGTTTACAGGTGCTGTCACTTTAAGTTTTTTTTTTGCGGATTTTATCGCGGTTTTTTAAGATCTTTACGTTCCCTATCGGATACTTTACACCAAACATGATCGCGGGAGGACTAAATACATCCTAATATCACATACCTATTTGAAGTAACCACAGATAACAGATATTTGAAATAAGTTGTTCCTAATATTTCGTTGGAAGTAACCAACGATTTATTACAATTTAATTTGTTATACTATAAACACAACGAAGTTATTTGCACAAAATAAGGAAAACTTCTTTATCTGGGGATTAAAATATATTTATACAATATGAAAATTGTTATTATTGTTTTGTAGTTTGTTCGCGTTATATGTAATTTTATTGTAGTCTGAGGTAATAACCATTATAAATCATAAAGTTAATATACCTAGCGGAATATATATTAACTTTATGTTATAAATTTAAATTAACGTTTTAATGACTGACATATTGAATATATACACAAATATGTACAATTACCCTATTCAAAATGAATATTTGAAGGTCTCGATAATTCTGTACCTACACAAAATTTTTTCACTCTGAACGTACTACGTAAAAATAAGTCAAATAAGTAAATAAAAACTTAAATAAAGTTCAATATCTTAAAAAAGTGCTAAAAGAAGGTTGTGTGATGAAAAATAAGTAGGTACCTACTGTAAGTATGAGTTTGTTTCTTTTCTGTGGATTCTGTGTGTCTTGGTATGTTCTATTGATGTTCAGCAAGCTACTTTCGAGTACAACGTTGAATAAAAAAAAATGACATTATATAAACTCTTGAAGGGCTAAGGCAACGTCTTAGTCAAAGAATCGATTCTTGAACGAATGATGACAATGTGCTCCACTGAAAATATTTGCTAATTTTGAATCACACTTTTCTTTACCCTAAGCTAAAGAAAAACATGAGTGACTTGTAAAGTTCACTGACCTGATATATCTAGCCCTAGCGCGTGAACCAGGGCTTAACTGTAGTTACACACTGTAGTGTTGTCAATTTCTGGGTGATTCCGTGAATGCGGGAAATATCGAATTTGAATGGATTTCGTATATTCTTACTAATACATATTATAATGCGAAAATAACTCTGCCTGTCTGTCTGTCTGTACGCGATAAACTCAAAAACTACTAGATGGATTTTCATGCTGTCTTCAACATAAGATTTTTAAGTAATATAAAGATGAAATAAGAGTTGGAAATATTTAAGCCGATTGGGAACTTATATTGAAAATGCTGCCTTATTTTCTTTAGAGATATAACAAAATATAAAAGTAGAAAAATTAAGGCCGGCGAAGTTGCGGGCAACACCTAGTGGAATATATGGTGGTGTTACCATGTATAATGAATTAATCAACTGCTATCTAATATTGCGACCATTCAGTATTTAGTGATAAATAATAAAAAAGTAAATAATAAGTAATTGTACGCCTCATAAGCGAAGCGTTGAGACTTGAAGGTGCAACTACTCCCGACATGTCAAAAAAAAGCAGTTTTCTCGAAACTGAAATAGATTTTTTTTTATTTATATCGCTCTTAAGGTTAAGTATGAGTGTACTTATTTATATTAAATCAAATAATCTGTCCGGCACTTAAAATAACAATAACAATTATTTTCAACATAGTAAATAATACCACTTGTCTAAAAATAATCTTTTACGGACGTCCGTGTTTTCTGTGTGTATCTGGCAGGCATTTTGTTATTATTATCTAAAGTAACAATGCGCCGAGTTTCTCAATTAATATGAGCGTTCAATTCACTGTCGTTTAATTGTCATTTATAAAAAATCTAAGATCCGACTGTGTATAACTTCCAAAAATATTAGACTATTTGTGTATTTTACAAATATGTATTCATCATTTTGTTATCATCTAAAGTAACAAACTGCGGACTTTATCAATTAATATAATATGTAAGCGTTCCGTTTAATTATTATTATATTGCATTTACCTATATCGGATTGTTTATGCAACTAACAAGCACAAATAATTTACAAATAATCAATGTTATTATGGAATGTGGAAAATAAGGCGTGCACTTTTGGATTATCCAATTTTTTTATTGTTTTTTATTTATCGAAATAATTTTTCCTCTTAGAGAATGTGTGTTTTTGGGGAATCCAGAATGATAGTAGGTGAAGCTGCTTTAAATTAGACACAACAAATGTTTTAAAAGTCGAATATAATACAAAGGATATCCCTGGACCCTCAGGTATGGTAAGAGTACCTACTGTACTATGAGTTGTATTCGTTTGGGGAACATTGCACCCAGTCACTGTTCAGTGTTCACTAGTCGCAACTTGGGTTTGGCGCGAAATCGACGCGGCGCGAACGCGCGTGTTTAATTAAAGACAGCATTGTGTTCCATTTTTAAACGTATTCTTTTTTATCGTCTGTGCAAGTGCTTTCGTATTTTTCCTTTTTGTGTAGCAACTAGCAGGTAATTATTTTATTTAAATTAAAATGTTTTTAATTTTTGTTTATATAAAAAAAAACGACAAATAAAAAAATAAACAATATTATCATTTTTTTATTATTTTGAAACATTATTAAAATTTTATAAATATATATGGATATATCAAATATGTTCTATGAAACAGAGTTTAGTTAATGAAATACAGTGTTTTAATTATTTTTAACCTGTAGATGGAAACATAACAAACATAACAAAAAATAAAGTTACTTTAACAAAGTGTTTTATTAATTTAAAATAAATACCTTTCAGTTTACCGCTATGTCAAATCAAATAATCATTTTCATCGTGAGTATATTTAAATAGTTACAAGAAAATACAGTTCAAAATAAATAATACCTAATAGTGATTATAAAAACATATTATGTTCAAATTATGAATGAACAACATGAATTATTTAAACAAATAAACAGACAAGTGTGAAAAATCCGGTCAATGTCAGAATAGTATTTCATACTACAATAATAGTAAAAAACGAAGAAGTGGATATTAAATAAGAATAAATCATTATATTTCTGTAGATCTATTTTTTTTTCTTCAGTTTTTTATGTAAGTAAAAAATTATAGAGGGTAGTTAGGAATTTCGCTAACTTATAGAATATCCAATTAATAGTCCTTCCTTGAGTTCTAAAAGCTTATATCCAACAACGTCGTGTAATTTGTGTGCTTATGAGCTTTTACTAGTTTTACTCGATGTGATTGTTTCAAATGTTTACATTATATAACATATGATATATATAACAAATGCACATCTTTATATTCTATTTATATATCTTTATACATATTATATTGGACCGATTTTGATGAAATTTGTTTTGTGTATTCAAGATTCGATAATGCTGAATGGTTCAGATTCACAATTCGCTCCACTATAAAATGTGTACAGGATAACGTCCGCTACTGATGATGCATGGTTATTTTTATTATTAGACCTGTTTAAAACGGGATATTCACCGTGATCTTCACTTTTATTTCTCGTATTCTGATATTTCGCTGTTTATTCCGAATACCATTCTACCGAGCAAGACGAGGTTTGAGATTTTTCTTTTCCTGTAAAATTCGCATACAATCAATATATTTTTCAAATTACCCTATTTTTGTGTAAGTGCTTCATATGCCTCGCGAAGCGTTGAGAGTGCTCGTACTCTCGGGCATCTCGAGTCTCGAGTCTTGAGATGTAAAAAAAAAAGCAGTTTCTTGAAACTGAAATTGATTTTTGTTATTTATATCGCACTGATAGGTATTTATGAATGCACTTATATCAAGTCGAATAAGCTTTATTTTCTTTAACGCCGGTAAATGCTCTGAGGCATTCCGCGGGGGAGTGGGTCTCCCCACGCGGGTATGTGGGACTCGCTGCGCCCGACAGCTGGTAAATAGACGCAGCTCTACCCACTAAAACCCGGCGAGTGCCACCAATGCCGCCTTTGGTGAGGTGCCCCGGATCTAGAAAACAAACAGGGCACCTCGACGGCTAGTCAGTCCCGCAAGGGACCGACGCCACCTCCACAGAGGGGTTGAATACCCCGCACCACAGAATAACCCCTCCCAACGTCGGGACAGTACAATGGGGTGAGGCTCCCATCCTCACCCCTTGCCCCCTGCTCTTCTGTCCCCTCTTCTTATAAGAGGGGTACAAAGAGCCCCCTCGGCCCAATTAGCTTCGCCCAAGGTGCACCGCTCACCCTAGGTTACTGAGCCCCACCGCCACGACAAGGCCTGAACCATGGTGGGGAAGTCGAATAAGCTGACCAATCGCGGCTGTCGTTTCATTTTTATTATTATTTATAAAAAACTAACACACGACTGTGTAAATATCAGACTATTTATTCGTTGCTAAGCAACTGACAGACTTTTACAAATAATCAATTTTATCGTGGAAAATAAGAATAAGAGGCGTGCACTATTGGCTTTCCAAACTTTCTAAAATAGGTAGGTACCTTCTTTGTTTACAGGGTTGTTTTACAGGGCTAAAGTTAAAGTGTGATGATGGACCGACGAGTCGAGTTGAGTCGTGACGAATACATATTTTTTTTACATATTTAAAAAATGATTACGTAATTAGGTAATCCAAAAATTTGTGATTAATTTTTAGTTTTGTTTATTGATATTTGCCTTTTTCTTTTATTTTAGGCATACGATCGCCTTTTTTGACATTCTGCCAGTTTTTATTGTTGCATGTTCACATACAGCATATTTGACAGAACGAAGTCTGTGCAGCTAGTAATTTATAAAAATATTAACAAGATACCTTAAAATTAATATAGGCGACCTGTCATGTCACCTGTATAGACTATAGGCCATTTTTATTAAATAACTATTGAGTACCAACAAGGTACCAACACTAGTAATCGTACATAACAGTTGTATAATGTACAATCAAGTATAATAATAGTAGTAAGTAACAAAAACGTGTTTTTATTCGTAACGCGTCAAAGTTTTTGTCGTCTATTGACTATTGTTCGTTCTTGGTAACATTATCCCAGAATTAAGTAGAAAAAAATAAATTAATTAAAAATAAATATTTAATTTATTCCCGTGTCCCGTGGTTGTAGAACTAGAGTACGGGTAACGGAAATAAATTTATACATACAATTAACATTCATTAAAAATGTCAGTGGATCCCAAACTGCGATACTTGCGTGTAGCTAGTATGTTATACATAATTTACATTTTATATTATGTCGAACTGATAGCGAAAACTCTGAAGGGATTGTGTGTCAAATGGTAGGGAAGCAGGCTGCACCGCTCTTCTGCGTAGTTCTTCTTATTTTATATTATTCACACTGAGAACTACTATTTTTCTTCTCAAGACGACTAGAGTCAAGATAGACAACACAAAGACGGCTAGGAATTAGGGTGAACTCGCATATTTATGGGCGATATTAACCACTAGTTCAATTTTTCGGTTTACCTTTTTAAGTTTGCATACCCAGTATATTACCCAGTATTATAGCGACTTCCCACCGTGGTTCAGGCCTTGACGTGGCGGTGGGGCTCAGTAGCTTAGGGTGAGCCCAACACCTTGGGCGAAGCTAATTGAGTCGAGGGGGCTCTTTGCATTCCTCTTATGAGAAGAGGGGACTAAATAGCAGGGGGCAAGGGGTGAGGATGGGAACTTCACCCCATTGTTCTGTGGTGCGGGACAACCTCTCTGTGGAGGTGGCGTCAATCCCTTGCGGGACTGACTAGCCGTCGAGGTGACCTGTCAGCTTAACAGATCCGCGACCTCACCAAGGCGGCATTGGTGGCACTCGCCGGGTTTTAGTGGGTAGAGCTGCGTCCATTTACCATCTTTCGGGCGCAGCGAGTCCCACATACCCACCTGGGCAGACCCACTCCCCAGGTGGGATGCCTCGGAGCATTTCCCGGCGTAAAAGAAAAAAAAGTATTATAGCGACTTAATAAATAATATAACAAACTTTTCCACTTTTTGGGCAAAGAAACCTCGAAATAAGCCAAGGCTGTGCATTTGCAATTCATTTAACTAACTATATTTTATTATAATATATTTATATATGGTAATTCCTATTGGTACAAGTATTTAAAAAGCCGCGATAAGATCTGCCGGGTCTACAAAATTCAATGCCAAAGGAATTAATTACAAAATGTATCATTTTTTATGGTATTTAATCTGTTTTACCGGTTTCACCGTTTTTAGGGTCCCGTACACAAAGGGTGCCAAATATGGTCCATACTCCATATTACTAAGCCTCCACTATCCGTCTGTCACCTGGCTCTATCTCATGAACTTATGATAGTTGAAATTTTCACAGATGATGTAGTTCTGTTGCCGCTATAACAGCACATACTAAAATATAATAAAATCAATATTTATAGATATATACAATAAAATATTCCATAAAACAAACGGGATTTTTTTTGCCGTTTTTTGCTCGATATTAATAACGGAAACAGGTGGACGCTTGAATTCGCAGAATATTTAGTTACTAAAATATTAACTTTAAAAATAAATAATTAAAATAAAATTAATATTTAAGGAGCCCCCTCGACTCAATTAGCTTCGCCCAAGGTACTGGGCTCACCCTAGGCTGAGCCCCACCGCCACGACAAGGCCTGAACCATGGTGAGGACCCAGTATTTTACCCAGTATTGTAGCGACTTAATAAAAAATATAACATACTTTTCCACTTTTTGGGCAAGGAAACTTCGAAATAAGCCAAGGCTGTGCATTCATTTAACTAACTAGTGCCTGGATGACCTCCTCGGTTTTTTTTAAAAATAAAATGACATTTCCTAAAAATGATTCCTAGCTAGATCGATTTATCGCCCCCGAAACCCCCTATATACTAAATTTCATGAAAATCGTTGCAGCCGATTCTGAGATTCGAATTATATAATATATATATATACAAGAATTGCTCATTTAAAGATATAAGATAAATATAACAAACTTGGGCTCCCTTATAACAAATGTGATTTATTTGTTAAAGTGTGACCTAATGTTGATATATAATGGGACGGAACCCCTCGTGCGCGAGTCCGACCGCACTTAGCCGTTTTTTCTTATAAATTGCCTTATTATATGTTACGTAATATTTGATACGAGATAGAAATGAGGTTTTAGATTCTTGTTTTTTTGTTACTTCTGTCATTACGGCAAGTTTTTTGTATTTTTTGTCATATTTACCTGTGTGTATACACGTTAATTTTCAAAATGATTTGGAAAATTTTGAAACAAACTGACTAAGGTGCTTGTACTGGAGATATTATATACCACGTCGTCACGGATGGCCAGGTGATGTCAGATGTGAAACAACTACATAATATTATGTTACTATTTATTTATAATTAATAAAATCTAAAGCGAAAGAAAGAAATACCCAAACACACACACACACACCCACACACACACCCACACACACACATACACACACACACACACACACACACACACACACACACACACACACACACACACACACACACACACACACACACACACTAACACACACACCCACAAACACACACACACACACACACACACACACACACACACACACACACAGTTCAGTTCAAGTTCAGTTCAACAAGAATGTTGATATACGTATTAACAATTGATTATTGTAAGGTTAGTACTTACCTATGTATTTTACGTAGGTATCTATTGCCGCCCCACCGTACATTATAGAAATATAAATCTTCTTTTGTTATTTCCGGCAACAGATACCTTTTTTTAAAAACGCGATTATTTTATTACTTTTTAGTTATTTTATTTTTTTTAGTCTGTTATAATTATTGTAAAAAAAAAATATTTCTTAATTTTTTAGTGATTCATTAAAGAAAGACATACAGAGATAGACAGACATTTTGGCTTATTGAACCGTATGAATTAAGCCCAACAAAAGCTGTAATCGTCGAGGAGCTCCCTCGACTGTCTATGGTCTTCATCATCAGACCTCTAATGGCACGTGTTACCCATATTCAAAGTTTTCATCAGGTTCAAAGTTTTCATCAGTATAAATGAATTAAGTCCAATCACAAGGTAGCTACTGTAAACTATTCAGGAGTTCCCATAACTGTCCCTCGTCTTCATCATCAGACCCCCAATCACAGTCACAACCCATCTAGGTGTAAAGTTCCCATCAATACACATTAATCAAGCCCAAACACAGAGTTACTGAAGTAAATCCTCGAGTTCCCTCGACTGTCTTTCAGCTCCAGCATCAGACCTTTATTAAATTGTATTTAAAATGCTTAGTTAAAATATTAAGCGTACTAGTCGCTTCTACGTTTTTTTAAAGTTTCCCTCGATTTCTCTGGAATACCATCATCAGACCATGATTTCCCTGATATCATGGGGGAATATCCCTTTCAAACAAAAAAAAAAATTTTTGAAGATCGGACCACAATTATAGACTGAGAAATCGGTGTACATACATAAAAAATATCGTACGAATTGATAACCTCCTCATTTTTGTTGAAGTCGGTTAAAAAAAAAGCGTGATCGGGTAACAAACAAACTTACAAACTTTCACATTATTCATACTATAAATACAAAATTAGCGCGCTAAGATTATAACCAGCTGCTTTCGAAATTCCGGATAGAGAATATAAATAACTAGGTATGTAAAATATTGTCGACTGTAAAAGCCACCACAAAGAAATATTTTGCGGTCTACAAAAGGCTTTCTCGCTCTTTCTTATTGAATTAGAATGAGATAGTCAATCTAATGTATACATGTACACCCCACACTGCCAAAGTGCCGTATGCGAAACATCCTGATTTCTGTCGCATGTCTGTCAGTCAATTTTATTACAGAAAAAAAACAAAAAAGAAGCTAATCAGATAGGTTTATAGTTGAAAATTAATAAATATTCAATAAAGTATTACATCATTACCGCTTTTATAACTTAAATGTATACTATATAATTATTTGAATATTTCTGACTTTGTCGTACAACTTTGTAACAATACAGTTACAAGGTGATTCGACACCCATAAGTATTTGCTACAGGACAACGACCTACCGAAACTCGTTAAACTTAATCGCGTAAAGTTAATTAAAAAGAGGTAAATTACTTATTGGATAATTCGATGTTTTTATGGCGTAACTAATTGTTAAAAAAATAACAATAAAGGTCTTCTAAGGTCCTATATTTTTTGCCCACCGACCTTCATTCCGTGTCGGATCCGACATCGGTCATCAGATCGATGCCCATGTCATGTCGATTTAATTATTTACAATGATCTTACAGATAACAAATTGTGTTGAATAGCTTTTAATATTATGTCTGACTTATTAAATTTTTATGTACCTAACTCTTATAACATATTGAAGCCAGATATACCAGCCTGTATTTATATATATATATATATATATATATATATATATATATATATATATATATATATATATATATATATATATATATATATAAGAGTTAGGTTAGGTTAGGTTAGGTTAGGTTATTAGCCTGTATATATAATCAGTAAAGCTAGTAGTATACAGAGGTAATTATGTATGACTTCTGATAATGGGGCGATTTTAGGATCATGAAAAAGTGATCCAACATATGTGGCAGTTATTTGTATGTATTATATATTTATCAATAAATTATTCGGATCGGAACAATCTGGTATATCAAAAGATAATAATAATAATATCTATGGACGCTTTCAAACCACGTCAATCTGGTCCCGTGGTAAGTTCTCGAAGGACTTGTGTTACGGGTACCAGACAACGGAAATATATTTAATACTTTTATACTATACATATATTTAAGATTTTTATTATATAATACACATATTTAATACACATCCATGACCCAGGAACACAGAAAATATTTTTGTTCCCTGGCGGGATTCGAACCCGCAACCTTCGGCTTGAGCGCCAACGCGCTTACCATTGAGCCACAGAAGTCGTCAAAGATCCTTACTATATAATATTATAAATGCGAAAGTAACTCTGTCTGTCTGTCTCTTCTTCACGCCTAAACCACTGAACAGATTTGGATGAAATTTGGCACGAAGATAGTATGGAACCCGAGAAAGGACATAGGATAGTTTTTATCCCGGCTATCCCACGGGAACGGGATTTATGCGGGTGAAACCCCAGGACTGTTTATCTTCAGAACTACGGAACAGATTTGGGTGAAATTTGAAACGAAGATACTTTGGTACTCAAGGTAGGTCTTAAAATAGTTGTTATCCTGAAAATCCTACGGGAACGGGAACTATGCGGGTAAAACCCCAGGACTTTCTATCTTCTAAACCACGGAAAAGATTTGAGTGAAATTTGATATGATGATACTTTGAAACTTAACGTAGGACTTTATTGAATAGTGCCATCTATTTATAAATTGGTGAAATAAAATAATTCTTATCCTGAAAATCTCACGGGAACGGGAACTATGTATGTGGGTATAACCTCAGGACTGTCTATCTTCTAAACCACGCAACAGATTTGGGTGAAATTTGATATGAAAATACTTTGTACATTAACGTAGCACATAAAATAGTTGTTATCCTGAAAATCGAACGGGAACTATGCGGGTAAAACCCCAAACTGTCTATCTTCTAAACCATGGAACGGATTTGGGTGAAATTTGATATGTAGATGCTTTAAAACCTGACGTAGCACATTAAATAGTTGCTATCCTGAAAATCTCACGGGAACGGGAACTATGCGGGCAAAACCCCGGGACTGTCTATCTTCTAAACCACTGAACAGATTTGGGTGAAATTTGATATGAAGATACTTTGGAACTTAACGTAGGACTTAAAATAGTTGTTATTCTGAAAATCCCACGGTAACGGGAGTTGTGAAGCTAAAAAGCCGGGACTATGTATTTATTAAACCACTGAACAGGTTTGAGTGAAATTTGATATTGAGATAGTTTGAGACCCAAGGCATAAGGTGTATAAGTGTAACAAGAAAAATTTCAGACGTGTCAATAGATGGCGTTAACACAAAATGTAGATCACGCTATCTATTACAAGATGCACGGGAACGGGATTTATTCGGGTAAAACCCCGGGACTGTCTATCTTCTGAACCACGGAACAGATTTGGGTGAAATTTGATATGAAGATGCTTTAAAACCTGGAACGGTAAACTATGCGGGTAAAACCCCGGGACTGACTATCTTCTAAACCACGGAAAAGATTTGGGTGAAATTTGATATGATGATACTTTGGAACTTAACGTAGAACATTAAATAGTTGTTATCCTGAAAATCTCACGGGAACGAGAACTATGTGGGTAAAAACCCGGGACTGTCTATCTTCGAAACCGCGAAACATATTTGGGTGAAATTTGATATGAAGATACTTTGAAACTGAACGTAGGGAATAAAATAGTTGTTGTCCTAAAAATTCCACGGGAACGGGAAATATGCGGGTAAAACCCCAAACAGTCTATCTTCTAAACCACGGAACGGATTGGGGTGAAATTTGATATGAAGATGATTTAAAACCTGACGTAAGACATTAAATAGTTGTTATCCTGAAAATCCCACGGGAACAGGAACTATGCGAGCAAAACCCCGGAACTGTCTATCTTCTAAACCACTGAACAGATTTGGTTGAAATTTGATATGAAGATACTTTGGAACTTAACGTAGGACTTTAAATAGTTGTTATTCCGAAAATCCCACGGGAACGGAACGGAATTGTGAAAATGTTGCCCTCCATGGCCCACGCCCACGGATAACGAATCAATATCAATAATAAAATAACATAAGTTTGACATAAGTGTTCGATAACCAATTGACAGTTTATGATTTTGTTACGAATTTTAACATTGTCTACCAACTTGCGATAACGATAACGAGTGACATAATTGACGACGGCTTATGTCAATCCCATACATTTTTTTTCGAAGTTCGTTATCGTTTTTTTAATGTTACTTTGTCTAAGGCCTGTGTTTCCATATTTTAGTAATTTATCCAAAATGATTTATTAATAGAATTCATCCTTACCTCCTTACTAATATTATAAATGCGAAAGTAACTCTGTCCGTCTGTCTGTATGTCTGTCTGTCTCTTTTTCACGCCTAAACCACTGAACAGATTTGGATGAAATTTGGCACAAAGATAGTATGGAACCCGTAAATTACAACCATATTATTTGAAAAATAAGATTTCAAAAATACTTCTTACATGCGGACGAAGTCGCGGGTAAAAGCTATGAAATAATATACGGTACTTACATTAAATAAATTAATTTTGTCTGTCTGTTTGTTCCGGTTAATCTATAAAACGGCTAAGCCGATTTTGACGAGACTTTCACTGGCAGGTAGTTGCTGTTATAAGGCGTAACTTTGGCCATAAAAATAATCACCATCAATCCGAACGGCTGTAAATCTAAGTAAACGCGGGCGAAGCTGCGGGCAACAGCTAGTTATATTATATGTCAAAGATTTGAAAGTCACTAAGTACAGGCGATCATGGTAACTCCTTGGCTCACGACTTCGACGTTGACGTCTATAGATAAAACCACTGAGCCACAGAGGTCGTCGATTATACTTTAACAAACAAAGTTGTGATCCACCCGTGACCATGGTTGCTCTAAAGTCTAAAGTATCAGAATCGTCGGATGAAGAAAAACAGAAAAAATCTGTAAAATTTCCTTCATATAGATAAAGAGCGAAAATCGTGTAAATAACAATACAAAGTTGTGAAGATTGGTTCTTATAATTGCATTGATGAAAATGATTATCAAATACGTGCACTTCATATCGTCAATGTAGAATTCTTTTAAATTTTAAATTTTGCGCTACGCACTATGCAGTGCATTTTTTTTTTCTTTAAGGCCGAGAAATGCTCTTAGACATGTGGGACTCGAAAGCTGGTAAGTGGACGCAACTCTACCCACTAAAACCCGGCGAGTGCCACCAATGCCGCCTTTGGGGAGGTGCCCCGGATCTAATGAGCAAACAGGGCACCTCGACGGCTAGTCAGTCCCCCAAGGGACCGACGCCACCTCCACACAGAGGGGTTGTCACATAGAACAACCCCTGTGGTTCTGTGGTGCTCAACAGTCTCAACGTCGGAGTACAATGGGTTGAGGTTCCCGTCCTCGCCCCTTGCCCTCTTTTGTCCTCTTTTCTTATAAGAGGGGTACAAGGAGCCCCCTCGGCTCAATTAGTTTCGCCCAAGGTGCAGCCGCTCACCCTAGGCTACTGAGCCCCACCGCCACGTCAAGGCCTGAACCATGGTGGGGCAGGGCATATAAATTATATTTATATTATGCATTTATATGACCTAATTCATAACATAAATATAATTTATAACCCATAAAGGTATTATGGATTTTTTATACAAGCTTATTGCAAGAAATACTTATACCTTTTTGTGGATTTTATGGTTGCTTGTTAAGTATTATTTCGATGATTGGGATCTGCTTTTTTTGCATTTTTTTTTATTGCCACGTGTCAATCAAGAAGAAGAAGGTCATATCAAGTCAAATGAGTGTCATGTCACAAGTTTTTAAAGATAAAAAAGCCATCCTACCGCGATTCTGACTCGCTCGCTGTGGGTTCCAAAAAACGTGTTTTTCAATAACAAATTAATATTTTCTTTTTTCGGCTTCATGTTTTGAAAACTTTCACCAAAATTTCACGATTCTATGTCAATGGGTACCCTTATTTATAGGTTTGGGTCTGATAGACACACAGACAGAAAGACAACGGAGTGATCCTCGGTTCCGTTTTGTCATTTTAACTAACGGATTAGGGAACCCCAAAAAGCCCTTTATTATTTATTTATATATAGAGAAAAAATGCACCTATACTAGATGAGTTGTGTATGTCTGTAATGTTTTTTAATTGGTGCATTGCGTTAAACAAGTACCTAAATGTCGATACTGCGCGTGTTGAAATCGTCGTGAACACAGAACAATTTCGGTTCACCTTTAATCTTGTGTCGAAATATTGTAACTAAATATTTACGTCAATTATTTATAATAAATCGATATATAATGGTTCATTATTAATATGAGTATGTCGCTCAGCTGGGCAATTATCAGCAAACTGGCAGAAGCCCGCGGCGTCGCCCGCGTCTAAAAAACATTTGTGAAATAATGATGATTTTACAATGGGTAGCCTTAGGAACTAAAACGTTATGGAACAAATGTTCCATAACGTAAACGTAAAAAGCTGCTTACAAATGTAAGCAGCTTTTTACGGGCAATATAAATAAATATACCAGTATACTCAAAATTATGGATAGTTTAATCTATACGGATAAATAAAATTGGAGTGTCTGTTTGTAATATTAAAATAACCGCTTTTTACTAAATGCTTATGTATACACGGTACATAATATACTAAAATAGCATTTTTTACCATTTTTGTCTGTCTGTTAACAAACATGTTCCGGCTAATCTCTGACACGGCTGGGCCGATTTTGACTGTAAATCTAAGTTAACGCGAGCGAAGCTGCGGGCAACAGCTAGTTTAATTTATAATAGGTAGTATTTGAATCAGCGATCCAGGAGGATATTAGTCGCTACTTAACTAGTGAGGAAGCTATGATTCATAGATAACGTTTGGGTAGGTATGGAAGTAGGTATAATGAATTCTAACGTGTAAAGAATTGTTTTCTACCCATTTATGAAAAACCTTTGTCATTCGATTTTCATTTGGGTCTTTTTCGCGTCCAAACTGAAAAGTCATGTACGAAATGTTTAACGGAAGTTTTAAATTGTTTGTTACATAAACGCATAAAAACAAATATTATCTTATCTGTTCTATTTGTGTTACAAGTTTTTTTTATTTAATGGAAATTTTTGGGAATTACTCCCGATCTAAAAGATTTAAAGATAAAAAGTTCATCGGGAAGTATACGGGCATTATGACAGCTAAAATCTTTAACTTCATATCATTGGGATGTTTGACGGTCATATCCAGAATATTAGTAATTAAATATGTATTGCACATTATATTTGGGTTGCGCAACCGCAGGCGACCTCGAGATGTTTGTCCTGACGAAACACAAGACCGATGCATTCTAAAAACCTTAACCTAAGCTAGCTCCGCTATAATAGTCGATATCTCTTAGCATTGTTAGATATCAATCATTCAATCATCTTCGTAATTGTCTGAATGACTTCGGATGTCAATCGTTCACTTTGTCCAAAAAGTCAGGAATGACATCAATGTTTTGTTTGCTTTTGCACCGGGAAATGCTTTTAGGCATCACGCGGGGGAGGGGGGATTCCTGCTGCGCTATGCCTGAAAGATAATAAGATGGACGCAGCTCTACCCACTAAAATCCGGCGAGTGCCATCAATGCCACCTTTTTTAAGTTGCCCCCCAAGTGACCGACGCCACCTCCACTGAGAGGTTGTCCCGTACCACAGAACAACCCCTCCCAACGTCGAGACAGTGCAATGGGGTGTGGTTCCTATCCTCGCCCTCCTTTGCCTCTTCTTTCCTCCTTCTGTCCTCTTTTATCCCTTCTTCTTATGAGACGGGTACAACGAGCAGCTCCCACGGTTCACTTTGCTTTGCCCAAGGTGCTGGGTTCACCTTAGGTATACTGAGCTCCACCACCACGACAAGGCTTGATCCATGCTGGGGATCAATATTATGCCTATTTTTCTGAAAAGGCTTTTCGGCCTGATGGCCTTAAAGCTAAATCAGAAATTTATGCCTGTACACTTATTTATACCTTAGGAGCTGCTGTTGAAAAAAAATGATGCTGCTTTTGTCTGTCTTAGTACCTAATAGAAGTATACGTAGAATGCGCTTTAAGCTGCTCTAGTCTGCATGGATGTCTGGTTATTTATTTTGCATATCTGTTTCCATATCAAAAGCAGGTAGAACTGACCTTCAAGAAAAGAGCATCATATTTGAAAGGTAACGCACCTGTAAATCCTCTGGTATAGCGGGGTTTTATGGATGTATCTGACCACTTACCACTAGGTGAAACGACTGTCCGTTTGTCCTCTTCTATAAAAACATAGGTTAGTTAGATCTGAAACTATTATTTTCGGGCGCATTTTTGTGTTGATAGTTTGTGGCACAGCAATCTATAGCGTTCCAATGCTTTGCATAAACGCAATAATTTGTGCAATATTAAGGCTAACTCTTTATTTTACAACCTTGTGATTTGTCATATTTACCTTTCTTTAAGGTACAAATCAACCGAACTAAAGTTCTGATAATTTTGTGAAATATAGGTATTGATAAATGGACACAAACAAATCAAGCAAATCTATACTAATATTATAAAGCTGAAGAGTTTGTTTGTTTGAACGCGCTAATCTCAGGAACTACTGGTCCGATTTGAAAAATTCTTTCAGTGTTAGACAGATTATTTATCGAGGAAGGCTCTAGGCTATAAAACATCACGCTGTGACTTATAGGAGTTGAGTAACGCATGCGAAGCTGCAGGCGACAGCTAGTGTTATAATTTTAAACTTGGTTGTCTAGTGCATTTAGTAACGCATGGATTTTCATCGGATTAATCCTAAGTGTCCTTGGTCAGTGAAGGGAAGCGTTAATGGGAGGAAGTTTTGACATTTCTTAATGAGAACCACAATGAATGTCGTCGTAATAAAGAGATTATGCAAACCCGTAGATTATGATTGGTCCAACTCGATTTGACAGATAAACTATTTTTTTCGTGCGCGGGGAAAATCCAATACGCATACCATCTGGCCTGGGTAGGAGATGGTTGTGTGGGACTCTAACCACCCCTACCCAATAAAATCCCCGCAGAAGCCTTCAGTCGTGACTGGTCAAGCTACTGGACACTTTACGCAGCGGTCACGGGTTCGGATCTCCCCAAGTGCAGATAATTTGTATGTTGAAAGATGTACGTGCATTTGTTTTTTCTTTCCGTCCGTTCTTCTTTGAGTTCTTCCGAACTTAGCACGGGCCTAGGTTAACGTTGTGCGATTGTTGTTTTGTATTTATTATATTTATGTATTCTTTATTATTGTTGCGATCATTCTTTTAGTTTTTTTTTCGCAGGGAAATGCTTTTTACGCATGTAGCCAGGATCTAGGGTAGAACCTGACCCTATGTGGGTTACGATCATCCTAGCCGGATCCCCATCATGGTTCAGGCCTTGTCGTGGCGGTGGGGCTCAGTAACCTAGGGTGAGCGGTGCACCTTGGGCGAAGCTAATTGGGCCGAGGGGGCTCTTTGTACCCCTCTTATAAGAAGAGGGGACAGAAGAGCAGAGTGCAAGGGGTGAGGATGGGAACCTCACCCCATTGTACTGTCCCGACGTTGGGAGGGGTTGTTCTGTGGTGCGGGACAACCCCTCTGTGGAGGTGGCGTCCGTCCCTTGCGGGACTGCTAGCCGTCGAGGTGCCCTGTTTGTTTTCTAGATCCGGGGCACCTCACCAAAGGCGGCATTGGTGGCACTCGCCGGGTTTTAGTGGGTAGGGCTGCGTCCATTTACCACCTGTCGGGCGCAGCGAGTCCCACATACCCGCGTGGGGAGACCCACTCCCCCGCGGGATGCCTCAGAGCATTTCCCGGCGTTAAAGAAAAAAAAATCCTAGCCGGATACAGTCTGATAGTGATGATGTTCACTAATGTTATCACACACAAAAATGCGCCAAGTGACCTAGTTCAAGAAACTTTGACCGACGACAGCTGTTATCAGATGAGCTATCCTTGTCCTATTTTGTCGCTCATTGTTTAATTTGAATAACTGACGGCCGACAGGTTGTAGCGGGTTCGAATACCAAGGGCAAGTATATATAATTCTTCTATGCATCAAAGAACCCCAAAACGACTGCACCGATTTTGATGAAATTTGTTATGTCTGTTCAAGTGGATTCGAGAATGGTTTAGATTCACAATTCGGTTCACTACAAAATGTTTTGTACGTTTGTGAATGGTACTTTTATAAGGGACCCCAGCCCATCGGATATTGACGACGAAGTTAACTCGTTAACCGCAAGGCGGAAATGAGGTCATCACCCCGTCAGGCGAGGCGTTGTTGGTACACAAACAAATTTGTTGGTACAATAATTAAGTAATATAAATTGACATTTTTATGAACTACTTGGGAAAAAAGCCTGTGACTCGTCTACGTTAATATTTCAACTAATAAGAGTCTTTAATGAAAGAATATATTATAAAATAATGAAGTCTAAATATTAAAAAAAAATAAGAATAAAATTGTTAAATGAATAAGATTTGTCCATCCATAACCGACTAAAACTTAAATTTCTAAATATCTGCACAACATTTTTTATAGTAATGGAAGCAAAAGGTTGTAACGCCCGAATACTCAAACGAATCTCAAACTTAAGACTTACAGCTTGGCAAAAAAGAGTATGACGTGGTGACAGGTGGAACTAAATATTTTACTAAATGGAAACCTATGATGTTGACAATACTTGGCCGACAAATACTAGATTTTGAGTAAAGTTTAGTGTTTCACATTTATTTTTAACAATTTGATTAAATTATCTCACTGATTTTCCATATTATGATGAGACCTAAGTGAAAGTGGCGCCCTCTATTTTTTCCATACTCTTTTTTGCCAAGCTGTACTTAAACTCGTGTTGTCCCTCTTTTTTTCTTTGAATCTGACACGTCGTAGCATGAGTTTTAAGTACGTCTTACATTTGAGATTCGTTTGAGTATTCGGGCGTATGACTTATAATCTAGGTATTATTTTGTTCTAGAATATCAGAGGTCAAAATTACAGTTACATAATATGTATAAAAACTCTGAATATTGACTCGTGTACAATCCGTGAAAATTTAAGAATATGTGAAAAATATTATTTATTATGCGATGGAGGGATGCGCTGTGTCACGTACCTGTTTAAGCACCTGGCACATTGTAAGAGTTAGTGCCATGCATTATAGCCGAATTGGGCATGAACCTCTCGCTCACATAATACCGGTGTAAAACGACAGTTATGCTGTCGCCTTTCGTGTGGTTTGTGAGTTTCCAGTGGCCCATTTAAGGAGGGCAACGAATCAGCGTGACCTCTGATTGTGGGGATGATATGGGCGTCGGTAGTCACCATAAGGCTCGGACTGCTCGTTTGTATCCTTTTGCCATAAAAACCATCCGTCCATTTCTTCCGTCAACAGCTCTGCATTTTGAAAAAGTGTTCAGGGCAGTGGCACCGAGACTTCTATCTTACGTCTCAGGATAGGCAACACGAGAATGAGTTGCCTGAGCTAGTTCCAGTTGTTTATGTTCACTTACAATCAGGTGGCGGGTTTGCCAGTTGTGGGTTGCCTAATTAACGCTGGTTATCTTTCCTTTTGAAGCTAATTGATTGAGCTTTTTAATGTTTTATGTATTTGTACACCTCACTATAGAGGATTATTTTTTTGTAAGAATGGCAACACTAGGTGGGCTGTCATGGAACGTAGCCCGAGGTTATTCGTGTCGATTTTTGTTCATATGCCTGATGAACTTGTTTATTTTCAGGTTGATATAGTTAGGATCTGCCGCCCCACCATGGCTCAGGCCTTGTCGTGGCGGTGGGGCTCAGTAGCCTAGGGTGAGCTTAGCACCTTGGGCGAAGCTAATTGAGCCGAGGGGGCTCTTTGTACCTCTCTTATAAGAAGAGGGGACACAAAAACAGGGGGCAAGGGGCGAGGATGGGAACCTCACCTCATTATACTGTCCCGACGTTGGGAGGGGTTGTTCTGTGGTGCGGGACAACCCCTCTGTGGAGGTGGCGTCGGTCCCTTGGGGGACTGACTAGCAGTCGAGGTGCCCTGTTTGCTCATTAGATCCGGGACACCTCACCAAACGCGGCATTGGTGGCACTCGCCGGGTTTTAGTGGGTAGAGCTGCGTCCACTTACAAGCTTTCGGGTGCAGCGAGTCCCACATACCAGCGTGGGGAGACCCACTTAATTCCCCGCGGGATGCCTCAGAGCATTTCCCGGCGTTAAAGAAAAAAAAGGTTATCTTTCCTTTATCACTCACGATTAATAATGTAGGTAGGTAACGCACTTTACCTTATAACTTAACTTCACGTGTGGTTAGTGGTGGTGTAGTGATACATACATACAGTGTAGTAATACATAATGTGTACATACATAATAGTAACTAATATGTTTGTCAAATGTCTTAGTATATAAGTTGTAATGTCTCATGTTTTAGAGTAGTATAATAATGCAGATCAGTGAAGCAACTACCTACATTTTTAATTTGTCTCAACAGCCATCCTTACACTGGTCCCGCAATCGCATGCATTAAAAGGCACGTCATAGAATGAACTCTTGAGTATTTAATTTGTGAACTTTAATTCCTTCACCTATAGTGATGTTGCAGAAAGCACGGAGCACGTTATTACATTAATTATGTGACCTTAAACCTATGTTTTTATAAACCCATAATATATAATTATCATATTATATAGCATACAACGCAAGAAATCAAAAGCCACTTTATTGTATACAGGAAAACTACTATGTTGACGGCCGGCTCGTCTTATGACATAATATTTTAAATATCAAATAATAATAATAATAATAATAATGCCTATGGACGCTTTCACACCACGTCAATCTGGTCCCGTGGTAAGTTTTCGAAGAACTTGTGTTACGGGTACCAGACAACGGAAATATATTTAATACTTTTATACTATACATATATTTAAGATTTTTATTATATAATACACATATTTAATACACATCCATGACACAGGAACACAGAAAATATTTTTGTTCCCTGGCGGGATTCGAACCCGCAACCTCCGGCTTGAGCGCCAACGCGCTTACCACTGAGCCACAGAGGTCGTCAAATTTCAAACTCAAATCACTTGAAATATGTCCAAATTAGAATACAAAACATTAAACCTATATAGGTACGTAAAACCCAAGTCTCGCTCTGACATTGGCAAAATCTCATAGGAGCCATTATACAAGAAGAAGAAGATTATAAAGCGAAAATTAAAAAAAAATAGTCCATAATTTTTGCAGACTATACTAAATACTGAGAAAAAAAAATTGTATTCTTATTGTATTATAATATTTTTTAATACTCGATATCAATTACTACTTTTAATATTTAATTCATACTAATTCTAGCTAGTACTCGTATTTATTCTGTGCTAATTCTTAAAAAAAGTAAAGCTTTATTCCAAAGATGTAAAGGGTAGCACATCTTCAACAAATTCCTTTTCCTTATTAGTCCTCCTAACAACTTTACCGCTTTTAGTAGTAGTTAAACTTTTATCACTATCAAGCCGTTGAAATCGATTTACATGTTGTCTAAATTACCTGAAATGATCGCGTTTCGTCGGAGGATATAAATTTTATTTCCTAACATAACAATATGGATGTGCTAAATAACAAACTGTATACATAGTAAGACTATATAATTATGTATTACCGAAGCAGGTATATCCTGTATAATTGTCTTGTCTAAATATACACTTATAACAATGAATTGTTCATTGACCTTCTTTACTACATATTTCGACACCGGCTGTTAGGTTTTGGAATCCAGATTCTGTCAATATATAATAAAATTAAAATGATTGCACTTTTAAAATTATAAAAAATAAAAGGTTTTATAAAAAAAATCGAACATGGAACCGGATAGAGTAGTAATGTGAGCCATAAAATTCTGAAACTGGTCAGTGATTTGTCACTGACGTAATAGCAATTCAACCAACCAGTGATCTGTGTGTACGTCCATCGGCCAATCATCCATCAATTGCTTTCAGTTGGCCAATCAGAACGCAGAACCGGCGCAGCGTCGCAGCACAAATTTGGTGGAATTAGTTTTCATACAAAACACACAATATTACCGCTCTATTCCGGTTATATTATGCTCGATGCCGCGACCCAAATACAGAGTATTGACTAATTGGTGGCAGTGAGTGGACCTCTCACAATTCTATATCTGAGGTAGAGGCTTATGGTAGAGGCTTTGGGAAAATGTCTTCATATTATGTTCGTTAAGAATATGTATTTATTTTGATAATATGCTGATGGTAATGTGATGATGTATTCACAAATGAAACATATAATTGTAAGTTTCCATTTATATTGTATACTAGCTGCTGCCCGCAGCTTCAACCGCGTTAACTTACATTTACAGCCGTACCCGATTTTGATTATGATTTTATATTTATTGATCAGCTATTTGCCACTGAAATTCCCATCAAAATTAGCTCAGTTTCAGTGATGATCTGGATCAAGCAGGCAGACAGTCAGACAAAAAAGAAAAAATGTTAAAAATGTTATTTTGGTATATGTATCGTGTATCCTGTTTGTAATATTAAAACGCATATGGACACACACTCCAATTTGATTTATCTGTATATATATAAAAAAACAGAATCCCTATTCTGAACACATGTTCAAATTACTATCTGCTATACACATATTATATATTATTAAACATAATATATCTATTGAGTTGCAATTATGAGTAAATATAAAGGAAAGTGTTTTCATGTGTTTTCCGACCGCTCGTTTGTGACCGATTGCGGTAACAGCTCTATAATAATACAGATATGTCATCAAATGGAGCGGCATATAAATCCTTACGAAAGTCTCGCTTCCTATATTATTTATATAAAGTGTTGTCCGCTTTTTTTTCTTTTCTGCCGCAAAATGCTCTTAGGCATCCTCTAAGGGGGACTCCCCAGGCGGGTATGTGGGACTCGCTGCGCCCGAAAGATGGTAAGGAGGACGCAGCTCTACCCAATAAAACCCGACGAGTGTCACCAATGCCGCCTTTGGTGAGGTGTCCCGGATCTGTTGAGCAAACAGGGCACCTCGACGGCTAGTCGGTCCCTTAAAGGACCGACGCCATCTTCACAGAGGGGTTGTCCTACACCACAGAACAACCCCTCCCCACGTCGGGACAGTGCAATGGGGTGAGGTTCCCATCCTCGCCCCTTGTCCTCTCCCACTCTTCTTATAAGATGGGTACAAAGAGCAGCCCTCTCGGTTCACTTGGCTTCGCCCAAAGTGCTGGGTTCACTTTAGGCTACTGAGACCCACCGCCACGACAAGGTGGGGTGCCTGAATCTAGCCTTGAACCGTGGTGGGGATATGTTGCCCGTTGCTGTGTGGAGACCGTGCAAGATTTAATTTTAATTTAAAAGTACTAGTGCAATATGTAATTATCTTGTTTAATTGTCTGTAAGGAACTATAATAGAAAAAGAATGCTTAAATTTATCGCAATACAGCTTGGTTCCGTAAACACTAAAGAAGCGTAGCTATTTTACGGTACTGCTCTAAAGATGTTGCGTGTTAAGGTGGGTCCACACTTAACAATTTACCGAATATTATCTCGTGACCGGATAAGACACACGTGTCAGTACCGATTAATGTGGATGTATTTGGTAACGCGAATAATTGTTACAAGTTACACTACCTTTGATTTAATCCATACCGAACACTGAAAAAACTGCCGAACATAGAATAAACGACAGGAAAATGTACGGAGTTACGATCCACTAGTCGGGCCCAGTGTGGACACTGGTCTGTGTAGTGTGACGCATCTAAGTCACGTTCGAGCCGATACATCGAGAGTCGGTTTTTTCATAGCATTTTCGCGTGACCAGGAGACGTCCACCCTTGAATTTATGGCACGTGTCGGAGTACGCCAGATGACACAGACACAGACACGGGGTAGGGGTGAATCACGTCGTGACGTGTGTGACGTGTCCCGGTCGGTATGTCCCCCGCCCGCATCTCGTCGCCTCGTTGTTCGTTCATTTCCTGTAGCGATGCCATGCCACGCACTCTCGTTCGACACAATACATCTATATACACTTGTAAAATTTCATAGTACATGGTTTGTCATCATGTCAGCACAACCTAGATCGTCCACATTTAGTGTAATATGTCATGTAGCGTTCCCACGAACTACGGTACGTCGTTATGACATTAGTGTGGACCCACCTTTAGGGCAGGCAACATCGATAAGTTGTCAGTCTTCTTTTTTTGTTATAATGGGGGACTCGCGGCACATATCTCTGCCGAATACCCACTATAACCCCGCGAGTGCCACCAATGTCACCTTTGATGAGGTGCCCCGGTTCTGAGGAACAGGGCACCTCGACGGCTAGTCAGTCCCCCTAAGAACCAACGTTACCTCCACAGAAGGGTTGTATCATAACACAGAACAACCCCTCCCAACGTCGGGACAGTGCAATCGAGAGGCTCCCATCCTCGCCCCTTGTCCCCCCTACTCCTTCGTCAGTACAAATAACAGCCCCCTTGGTTCAATTGGCTTCGCCCAAGGTGCTGGGTTCACCTTAGGCTACTGAGCCCCACCGCCACGACAAGGTGGGGTGGCTGAGTCTACCACTATAAGAGTATATCTGTCTGTTTGTTCCGGATAATCTCTGAAACTACTGGGACGATTTTGATGGGGCTTTCACTGGTAGATAGCTGATGTAATAAGGAATAACTTAGGTTATAAAAATAATCATCATCAATCCGCGTACAGCTGTAAATCTAAGTTAATGGGGGGGAAGCTGCCCGCAGCTTCGCCCGCATTAACTTAGATTTACAGCTAGTATAAAATGAAAAGCTTGACACGTTCATAACAAGCAAACCAACTGCGAACAAACATAAATAATACAATAATCAATACATATAAAATGGTATAGACATTTATAATATGAGGACCAAAGGTTTCCAAACCTTGGAGTTTAGTAGTTGCAACACTCGACACGCCGCCAGGGCAGAGATGCTATCACCGCAACGGTGCGACTACTGACTCATACTAATTCTAGGGTTCCGTATCCAGTATGTTAGGAGCCCTTAAAGCGTGACTGAAGCTGCGCCTATGTCTCTGATCTATAATTTTGCACATGTTCTAAGTTACACCCATCGTAATTTTTTTATAAAAACTTGACTACAAAAATTTCCAATCTATCTAATCTAGTTTGTTGTCCAAGTTCGCCAATTCGACGGAGACACGAAATACTCTCAAGGTGGCAGCACTGTATCATTGCGCTTGAATGAACGAGTTGCACATTTTTTGATAAAATTAGTAAATCTGACTTTAGTTTAGAGTTGTCTGTAGAGTCTGTAGGTTAGAGTGATCACTATAAGCTTGTTCAGCGGAATTGGAAAACAAATAAAACAGACGAAAGCCGTTCAGACGAGTTATCACTTTATTGGAGAGCTCCGGTTGTACTGAATGGATTTTAATGGAACTTTACAACATAGCTTGTACATTAGAATAACATATTATTATAGGTTGTCTTTCTTACAAATGATCCCACGCACCTAAATAAAATGCATGCGACCCGGGTGGAGCTGTGCCCTTACTTTAACGTCAACTATTCGTGTAGATTGTAAGCACCTTACGTTATAAATTCTTTGGTCCTTTTCAAAATAAATATACAAGTTACGAAATTGCTTGTCGGCAAATAAGATTACAAAATTAAAAATGTGTGGAAGCGTGTGAAAATTAATTAAAGTAATACACGTGAAACCAACGAAAGCGTGTAAAAATTATTTTAGCATGTATAATGCATGCATATTATGCAACACATTGTTGTAATGAATGTGTGACAAAAAGAATTAACCGTGGCCTCACACGATATTGTTGTATTCAAATGTATGGAAATTAATGTCATTGTAACAACTTTAATTATTTCACTCAATGTCAAATGACTTGTGTAATTATATCAAAATTTAACTGGAAATAATGCACATGCAATTAAATAACAATATAATAATATCTGTGGACGCTTTTAAACCTGGTCCCGTGGTAAGTTCTCGAAGAACTTGTGTTACGGGTACCAGACAACGGAAATATTATATTTAATACTTTTATATTATGTATACATAATATATTTAAGATTTTATTATAATATACACATATTTAATACATATCCATTACATAGGACATCGTCAGGACGATGTCCTGACTCGCACCCATTTTAAAGCGACTCAGTTACAAGAGGGTTTGCTCTTCTCTTATTAGAATCTTATTAATCGACAGATTCCATGATAAGACCGTCGGTTATATGAATTAGATATAAATACATACATACAAAATACACATCCACGGCCCTGACTATCTGTACTTGGTGGGATTGGTACCTGTGACCTAAGCGTGTGTTTAGCCTCACCAGTCGCCAGATAGTTACAAAATAATAATAACTGTCTACTTATATAGTGTGAAGTAATATACTTACCGATGGTATTTTCGTGCTAGGACTTTTTCTTCTAAAACGTAAAACTTAATCAACTATTGACCTAAAATCTAAATGGACAAAAAACCCATATAATATAACAGTTATAACATCGTCTATGATACTATATTTATTATTTAATACTAGATAGGCACTTAAATAAAATTTACTATGATATTTTCTAAAAAGTTATTTTAAACTGAGTTGCGGTCATAATAAAATTCTAAATATAATGGGAGTGGCGTAGAAATAGTTTCTAATTATCCTCGGACTCGCCTAACGGGCCCAGATCGTTCAAGATAGCCTTCATAACGGTATAGCCGTTACAGGGAATAGTCAACTAACTTGATCATGGAGTTCAAACATCGAGCATAAACCGGATTAGAGCGTTATGTTGTTATGTATATATATGTATGTTATGTGTTTTGTATAAAAACAAATTCCGCCAAATTTACGCTGCGACGCTGCGCCGGTTCTGCGCTCTGATTGGCCGTCTCATGGCCATTGAGGGATGATTTCCTGATGAGACGTACATACAGATCAGTAGTTGGTGGAATTGGTATTACGTCAGTGACAAATCACTGACCAGTTTCGGAACTTTATAGATCATATTACTACTCTATCCGGTTATATAATAATTATTATTTTGTCTTTATTAGTATTGCTCTTAGGCTGATCTGTGCACTTCTAAATAGTTTTATTTTTACCGTGCCTTTTGTCATTACGTCATGTGTGGCGTTCGTCAACTCGTATTAGACCAGCGTATATCTTATTATGAACTAAGGAATTTTAATTGTATGTGATTTTGAATTATAAAAATAAATTTAAATTAAATAAAGTCTTCTCATCTAAAAATAAATATACATATTTTGATAAAACATCACATAAAATCACAGTAATATTCTTCATATTAAATAAAACGAGGTAACGTTTCATTTTCTAGCTTATAAATCTAGTAAATACAATTTTAATAAATAAATATAAAAATTATATTAATATTGCTACCACTTCTAGGAACGGCAGATCTGTGTAAAGTTATAGTTTCTTTGTTCACGAGTCGACCGATGCAATGCTTGTTTGTTTTGATAAAAAATATTTTAAGATTACCCACTATTTAATAGTTGTAATTGTTAGTTATTGCTAGTATAATATTTGTGTATTGTTAAGGTGTAAGTAGCATGTTCGCATATATGTTATTATGTTAGGATTAAATGCTATGTAAATTTCTCATTTTAAGTGAATTTTGTAATTCTTTATGAGAATAAATTTCTTTAAACCGAATTATTAAGAATATTTTTTTGTCCACTGTACAAGACAGAATGTCAAACGAGCCAGGTACGTTATACATGGGAAGTTAAATTGTATGGCCTTTAAATAATTTAAAGGTGGCAAGATATATGGATATCTACTGATACTAGTATCAGTAGATAATGAAAATCAAAAATATGTTACTCTTAGTATCATACTAGCTGTTGCCCGCGGCTTCGCCCGCGTTAACGTAGATTTACAGCCGTACTCCGATTGATGATGATTATTTTTATAGCCTAAGTTACTCCTTATATCATCAGCTATCTGCCAGTGAAAGTCCCATCAAAATCGGCCCAGCCGTTTCAGAGATAAGCCGAAACAAACAGACAGACAGACAAAAATTATAAAAAGGGCTATTTTGATATATTATTATGTACCGTGTATACATCTATATGCATTTAATAAAAAGCGGTTATTTTAATATTACAAACAGACACTCCAATTTTATTTATCTGTATAGACAACCAGTCGCTGGGTCTCTGCCAGTAGGTTTTCTAGAAAGCCTGTGGCCTTACTAACATACCGGTTTATAAATTAAAAATATACCTTACACGATTCTTATGTAGGTACCTATTTGTATGTAACTTTTTGCAATAACAAATAGTAATATTGCATAAATTATAGTATACTAGCCGTCTTGAAAGACGTTACTCCGTAAATAAACATTTTGTCGTAGACCGAATTATGAATTTGAACTATTCTAAAATTCACTTGACCACACACAAAAAAATCATTAAAATAGGTCTCCAGCCATATAGGAGGAGTTCTGTCTCTGTTTGTTCCGGCTAATCTCTAAAACGGCCGGGCCGATTTTGGCGGGAATTTCACTGGCAGATTGTAGCTGATATTGTAAGGAGTAGCTTAGGCTATGCTATAAAAATAGTCATTATCACTCCGGTTACGGCTGTAAATCCAAGTTAACGCGGGCGAAGCTGCGGGCTACAGCTAGTTATAAATGAATAAAAAAAAATAATAATATCTATGGACGCTTTCACACCACGTCAATCTGGTCCCGTGGTAAGTTCTGGAAGAACTTGTGTTACGGGTGCCAGACAACGGAAATATATTTAATACTTTTATACTATACATATATTTAAGATTTTTATTATATAATACACATATTTAATACACAGCCATGACTCAGGAACACAGAAAATATTTTTGTTCCCTGGCGGGATTTGAACCCGCAACCTCCAGCTTGAGCGCCTACCACTGAGCTACGGAGGTCGTCAATTATAATGCCACCTGCACCTTGGCCCTCAAAATTGAATTTTATTTTTTTATTGCCTAAAATATGATTAGGCATGTTGATTTTTGTGTGAATCCTTGGTACATAGTTTAAGAAAGCCCCTTATGATTATACATTTTTAACAGAACCTTTTTCTTCATTGCAGATTTGACAATTCGGTGGTGGGATTTATGATGTACGTATAGTTGGCAACAAAATGGCGTCACCAGACCAACCCGCCCTGGGGATGGGGAAGCTGTCCCACCTCCCACCACGACCTCCCATCGACCTGGGCTTCCAGGACCTAACCTACACGGTTAACAATGGCTGATGTACGTATAGTTGGCAACAAAATGGCGTCACCAGACCAACCCGCCCTGGGGATGGGGAAGCTGTCCCACCTCCCACCACGACCTCCCATCGACCTGGGCTTCCAGGACCTAACCTACACGGTTAACAATGGCAAAGGTGAGGAACTTAATCATAGGCGTTATTATTGCTGATAATTGTTTTGAGATCTAGATGGGAAGCTGGTAGAGTTGATGGTAAGTAGTCAACGTCGCCCTTAAACGAAAATGAGTTAATCCGGGATTCAAGCAAATCTATATAAGTTTATGTTCATGGGTGACATCAATCACTTACCATCAGGTGGTGCGTCTGTACACTGGCTCTTTGTACCCTCTTTGTACTCTTATAAGAGGGGACAAAAGAGCCAGGGGCGAGGATGGGAACCTCACCCCATTGTACTGTCCCGGCGTTAGGAGGGGATGTTCTGTGGTGCGGGACAACCCATCTGTGGAGGTGGCGTCGGTCCCTTAGTGGACTGACTAGCCGTCGAGGTGCCCTGTTTGCTCATTAGATCCGGGGCACCTCATCAAAGGCGGCATTGGTGGCACTCGTCGGGTTTTAGCTGGTAGAACTGCGTCCATTTACCAGCTTTTCGGGTGCAGCGAGTCCCACATACCCGCGTGAGAGACCCACTTACCCGCGGGATGCCTCAGAGCATTTCCCGGCGTTAAAGAAAAAACATGACGAATCTATAAGGGTTCCGTTTTTTGCCATTTGGATACGGAACCCTAAAAAGGTGGGAAGACGATATCCGTGCATTGACTAGTCCGTATTGGATACGAGTGGCAAGGTATCGGTCGTCTTGGAGTTCATTGAGGGAGGCCTATGTTCAGCAATGGACGGATACAGACTGATGATGATGATGATAATGATGATGATGATGGTGTAAAATATCTATGGAAATAATTGCAAAGTAATAATATATCTGATGTACATAAAATACATTGTAATGTTGTTGAAACATCTTGTAATAATTATTTTTACTATTAATGAGTAATTAATGATCATTACGATTCCTACCTGAAGATACATTTTATTGAAATGGTGTAATAAATAGTGCATCAATGGGGGGGATGTGCTTTTTATTTTGAAAAGTGTGCCCAGCATGGGTAGTGGTAGCATCCTACTTCCCCACCATGGTTCAGGCCTTGTCGTGGCGGTGGGGCTCAGTAGCCGGGGGTGAGCCGCTGCACTTTGGGCGAAGCTAATTGGGCCAAGGGGGCTCTGTGTACCCCTCTTATAAGAAGAGGGGTCATAAGAGATGGGAACTTCTTCTCATTGTACTGCCCCGACGTTGGGAGGGGTTGTTCTGTGGTGCGGGACAACCTCTCTGTGGAGGTGGCTTCGGTCCCTTGCGGGACTGACTAGCCGTCGAGGTGCCCTGTTTGTTTACTAGATCCGGGGCAGATAGGTGACGCAAGGATAAGTCATATTCCCCACCATGGTTCATACCTTGTCGTAGCGGTGGGGCTCGGTGAGCCCAGCACCTTGGGTGAAGCGAACTGAGCGGAGGGGGCTCTTTGTACTCCTCTTATAAGAAGAGGGTACAAAAGAGCAGGGGGCAAGGGGCGAGGACGGAAACCTCACCCCATCGTACTGTCCCGACGTTGGGAGGGGTTGTTGTGTGGTGTGGGACAACCCCTTGTGGAGGTGGTGTTGTACCCTGATGAACTGACTAGCCGTTGAGGTGCCCTGTTTGTTCAACAGATCTGGGGCACCTCACCAAAGGCAGCATTGGTGGCACTCGCCAGGTTTTAGTAGGTAGAGCTGCGTCCACTTACCAGCGTTCGAGCGCAGCGAGTCCCACATACCCGCCTGGGGAGACTTCCACCGCGGAATGTCTCAGAGCATTTTGCGGCGTTAAAGAAAAAAATAAAATAGTTGTCTTAATATGACATTAAGACAACTATACCCGTTACTGGCGAGTAAATACTATCCTGTATGCTTAGCAGTTATCGGTGAGTTTGACCATTTACTTGACTCATGTTGACTTGCACCAACTTGCACTCATTGCCAGTAAACGTAGCTAATGGCAATCGTATCCGAGTATACTCGATTAAGTGCGTCCGCGAGTATGTTTCAATGCAATGAACCCGAGCGTGACCGATCACTTCATTCTTTAGCAAAACGCAAAGTATCTTTGGCAGTTAAATGGTAACCGTTATCTGCAGATAATGTGCAAGGTTTGAGATGCATTTTGTAATACCGCTATTGACCAACCGTTACAACACGTGCGCATGAGCCGTAGACATGTGCTGTAAATATTCGACTGGTATCGATATAATTATGGTTTATTTAATATTGTTTATGAAATTTATCAAAATAATTCTTTTTAAAACACAGCTAAGTTACAAAGAATATCGTCGAAACAACGATTTATAGGTTTTTAATACTTTAGAAAAATCAGCATCACGGGAGCACTGTTATGAAATGTATGCCGTGAAATCATAAATCGCGGAATAAAAACTCGATCACCGTGAATTAAAGTCGACATTCAAAATTAAAAGCGGTTATTTTAATGAACAAAAACAGGTTTAATTCAAATAATCGAATGAATAAACAGGATAATATTATGACAATTATTGATTGCCAGCATTAACTTACTTAAACTTTATTTACTGATGATTTGTCACTGTCATTTTCATCTTTTTAAATTGATGAAGTTTCCAAATGTTGTGCATTGTACGTGTAAAAATATCATACACAATAAATAGATATTTTTGTGGCAATCAGATAGACATTTTATCAGATATATATATTGATTGCCAGCATTAACTTACTTAAACTTTATTTACTGATGATTTGTCACTGTCACTTTCATCTTTTTAAATTGATGAAGTTTCCAAATGTTGTGCATTGTACGTGTAAAAATATCAAACACAATAAATAGATATTTTTGTGGCAATCAGATAGACATTTTATCAGATATATATATTGATTGCCAGCATTAACTTACTTAAACTTTATTTACTGATGATTTGTCACTGTCATTTTCATCTTTTTAAATTGATGAAGTTTCCAAATGTTGTGCATTGTACGTGTAAAAATATCATACACAATAAATAGATATTTTTGTGGCAATCAGATAGATATTTTATCAGATATATATATTGATTGCCAGCATTAACTTACTTAAACTTTATTTACTGATGATTTGTCACTGTCACTTTCATCTTTTTAAATTGATGAAGTTTCCAAATGTTGTGCATTGTACGTGTAAAAATATCAAACACAATAAATAGATATTTTTGTGGCAATCAGATAGACATTTTATCAGATATATATATTGATTGCCAGCATTAACTTACTTAAACTTTATTTACTGATGATTTGTCACTGTCATTTTCATCTTTTTAAATTGATGAAGTTTCCAAATGTTGTGCATTGTACGTGTAAAAATATCATACACAATAAATAGATATTTTTGTGGCAATCAGATAGACATTTTATCAGATATATATATTGATTGCCAGCATTAACTTACTTAAACTTTATTTACTGATGATTTGTCACTGTCACTTTCATCTTTTTAAATTGATGAAGTTTCCAAATGTTGTGCATTGTACGTGTAAAAATATCAAACACAATAAATAGATATTTTTGTGGCAATCAGATAGACATTTTTATTTAAAATTATGGAATTTCAATAGTATCGATAATACACGTCCCTACAGCAGCGAGACACGTGACAACATGTCCTAACTCGGCTCACGTGGATGCAATACGGTCTCGTTTCCGTTTCTTGAGCTTTTTCTTTCAACCTTCCTTCCATCGCAATCCTTAAGCTGAAGGAATCTGTTGAGAAACACCTGGCAAAGACCTTGACTTCTTGGATTATTTTAATCGGTGTAGGACGTAGGTGAATGTTCAAATTATATTTTATTATAGTTTGTACTTTGTTAAGATACTTTCCTGGCGTTTACTTTATAACGTTCGGACGTCTGATACACCAGTCCCTCTGTAACCATGGTTGCTATAAAGTATCCGAAACGTAAACATAAAACAAGCTCTACAGCTTTTTTAGTATAGACTAGAAAAGATAAGTTAAGTGTTAGGGTCCCATCATGGTTCAGGCCTTGCCGTGGCGGTGGAGAACAGTAATCTGTACTGACATAAATTAAATTATACTGACCGTGAAGTAAATTGTACTGACCCGACGTTGGGAGGGGATGTTCTGTGGTGAGGGACAAGACAACAAGTGTAGGTGGCGAGAGTCCCTTGAGGGCCTTGAGAGACTGACTAGCCGTCGAGGTGCCCTTTTTTTAGGTTTGCTCAACAGATCCGGGGCACCTCACCAAAGACGACAAGATAAGTGTTAAGGGTACCTACTGTATTTTCGGCCCCTAGCACGTATATTATTTGTACTCTAAGCTCGCTATGTATATTTCGTTTATGTTTGGCATGAAAGGATATTGGTCAAATTCACTTAAAAATCAACACTCACGCCCTCTAAACTAACTTTAAAAACTAAAATTAATGTATTATTTTTCAATCAAGAACACAACCACTACAATCTCACGGACACATTTAAAACTTTTGAACAATTTAAAAAGTATAATGCCTGATAATAATTTGTATATATGTCCTTCGCTCTAAACTGTACAATTTATTTCTTACTAAACTAAGACGATATTATATAATTATAAATATGTATATAAATAAAAATGTATGAACTGATGACTAGACAAACATCGAGTCCATGATAAATGATAACAAATATATATGTATATAAATTATATTATTTCTCGTACTTTTTGGTGACAACGCCGTAACTTCTTTGATTCTTGATCAAAATTATTTAAGGCGGACCTTTCCCGATAAACGGCATTTTGAATTCTGTTTTATTTAGAAACTAAGCCGATTTCAGTTTTGAAAAAATATATATGTTATTTAACACTCTTCTCTCTGCTTGCTGCATCTTGCTGCATTAAAAAATTGGTATGAAAAAACCATTTTATTTGAGTAATATCAGGTTCTGTACATTAAAACTTATACCATAATAAACCTTGTAGAAAATGACGTGATTTAAAACGGTCGTCATAGATTATTTTTTTATAAATCCCTCCCTTCAATTAAATATGTGTTTTCACTCGCTGCCAAAGCGTTCGACGCGGTTTCGAGCTCCATACTAAATTCAGTTCTCGGACAGCCCCGCCTTAATCTTCATTTAACACATAAGTTGCTGGCTATTGACGTAAAATAAGTTTTTTATTATTATTATGTGCGAAATTTTCGCAAAGGTTAGCTAGTATATTACTTTTTCATTAAATCTATGCCGAAGCAAATAATGTACGCAAGTCCTTATTTACATAACTTGTATTATACAACCAGTTCAAATTCCCACAGATTATTATGCCTCATTATATCATATTATGGGAAAAAAAAACAAAAAAATTCAAGTAACATAATATTAATATGTACCTATTAATGTTTTATGTTACGATTTATCTTAAAATTGTAATATGTACAAGTGCCAAACTTGATTTTATTATAGCGGTGCTCAGGTGTGTTACTTTAGTACTATTATTTATTCTTTGGCTTTGTATATAGTGTATGCCTGTAGTACAAAGAAGGTCAAGTGGGAGCCGGCGTTTTCCCAATAATGAAAAAAAAAAACATTTTTTTTGTTGGGTTATTAATAATTCTCATGTTTTCATTTTTATTGCACTATTCATTGCACAAAAGTAATTATGGCTTTGTGGGATCCGAAAAAAATAATTGTTTTTTCGTCAGTAAATTTTGTTGCAATCAATTTGTAGGTCATCTACCATCATCATCAGCGCTAGTCACTGCTGAATAATAATATCTAGTTTTTTATTTCGACTGGAACGGATACGGCCTTGATAGTGCTGGGATCGTGAGGTTTAGAAGGAAGGAAATAAGATTAGCAAATTCTGGAATAGAATGGAAGAACCATTCTATTCCAGAATATTCATATACATTGTACTCAACTTAGATATATCACTGGTCAACACTAGTCATGCCACACGAACTATTATAACAAATACTGTTTTAGCCACCTTCCCACATTAATAAATAGCAGTTGTTTTGTTTCGATTGGCCTCAGATTTTTTGTGATGTGTTGATAAGTATAATCTGTACTACGCCAATATACGCACGTAATCGGTCGCGAATAATTAGTCTAGAAATTAATTGTTTTTGTATTAATTTAAATTTAGTGCTTTACAAGTAATTGTTGAGATAGTGTAAATATGTCGAGAAAGTGTAATAACGATCCTGATTCATTTTGTTAAATTTGTGGTGAATTAACTTTTAAAAGGCAAAGACGAAATTTTACTACACTTGTGTTGGAGAGTTATCGCCAGTATTTCGGTTTTTCTGTGGCTCATCAAGACAAACCTTGGGCACCTCATATTTGTTGCATAACTTGTGTTAAGAATTTAACTGATTGGAAGAAAGGCCGCCGCCAAATGCCGTTTGCGGTACCCATGATTTGGACCGAACCAAGAGATCACATTTCGGATTGCTATTTCTGTCTTATAGATATAAAAGGTATTAATTACAAGAAAAAACACATGGTCAGCTACCCGAATTTAGAATCAACTAAAAGACCAACAATTCATACTGACAATTTGTCTATGCCACTTATACCAGCGGCCGTAGAGATTCAAAATTCAAAAGAGCCATCTATTTCAAGCCAATCACCGAGCATTGATTACGAAAATGACTATGAGTTTGAAAAAAATTCACATTTCATAACTCAAGAAGACCTAAACGATTTGGTTCGCGACTTGAATTTGTCATAAAAGCAGTCAGAACTCTTAGGATCTCGATTAAAACAGTGGAATTTGCTACATCAAGAAACTAAAATAAGCCATTTTCGAAATCGTGACATACTCTTCAGATCATACTACTCTCAAGATGGAGACTTGGTGTATTGTAATAATATAAATGAGGTTATGCAGAATTTGGAAATCGAATTTGATCCCTCTCATTAGCGCTTGTTCATTGACTCGTCTAAAAGTAGCTTAAAAGCTGTTTTACTGCATAACGGAAATGTACTTCCTTCTGTACCTCTAGCCCATGCTGCTAATTTTAAAGAAACTTATGAAAACATGAGACTATTACTTGAAAAAATAAAATACAGTACATATTCTTTCAAAATCTGTGGGGATTTGAAGGTTGTTGCCCTATTACTTGGACTTCAGCTAGGCTATACCAAATTCTGCTGCTTTCTTTGTGAATGGGATAGTAGGGACAAAAAAAACCACTATCATAAAAAAGTATGGCCTAAGCGAACATCTTTAACTCCTGGAGAAAAAAATGTGAAATATTTACCCCTTGTAGAGCCATCTGAAATACTTCTTCCACCATTACATATTAAATTAGGCCTTATTAAAATTTTTGTGAAGGCGATGAATCGCAATGGAAACGGATTTTTGTATTTAAAAGAAAAATTTCCTAAAATAAGTGATGCGAAGATAAAAGAGGGTATTTTCGTTGGACCTCAAATCAGGAAGTTAATAAAAGATCCAGTGTTTGAAGAATAACTGAATGATGTGGAAAAACAAGCATAGATATCTTTCAAGAAAGTTGTCTCAAATTTTCTAGGTAACCATAAGAGTGACAACTACAGAGAATTTGTTAGCGAGCTATTATTGGCTTATCAAACATTAGGTTGCAACATGTCACTCAAAATTCATTTTTTAGACTCGCACCTAGAATTTTTTCCTGAGAATTTAGGAGCTGTAAGCGATGAACACGGAGAAAGGTTCCATCAGGACATTTTACAGATGGAAAAACGCTATAAAGGCAAGTGGAACCCAAGGATGTTGGCTGATTACTGCTGGACGATAAAAAGGGACCAACCAGAAGCTAAATATGCCAGAAAGTCTTAAGTTGGAAGATCAAAATAGAATGATTTTGCATTTTTTTTTTTCAAAAATTCATAAATTTTAAAATATACAAATTACATCAATAAACAAAATTCTTGGCGAATAGATTTTTTAAAATTATGTATTGTCATTAACAGTCACCCATCAATGTAAATAATATAAGTGAAGTCCATGTGGCGTGACAAAGTTCAAATTTTGTTACCCAGCAGAAAGGCTTTCTGGTCGAGGGGTCAGATAACTTTACTTCGAATCCAAATGCAGGTAATTTATATGATGAATTTGAATGCACCGGGTCACGGACGTGTATGCTATTAATTTTGAAATTTATTTAGACGACCTCTGAGGCTTAATGGTTAGCACGTTGGCGGTAAAGCTGAAGGTTGCGGGTTCGAATCCCGCCAGGGAACAAAGAAGTTTTCTGTGTTCCTGGGTCATGGATGTGTATTAAATATGTGTATTATATAATAAAAATCTTAATTATTTGTACCCGTAACACAAGTTCTTCAAGAACTTACCATGGGACCAGATTGACGTGGTGTAATAGCGTCCATAGATAGATATAATTTATTTCCATTCCTAGAACCCGCAACTCAAATTCTATATAATTGTACCAGGGACGTGTCAAATATTTTGGTATACATGTTTTTTTCCTTATTCACGATTGCAAAAGCTAGCCAAGGGAGATTAAGTTAACGTAGTGCAAGTTTTTTCAAACATTTATTAGCTCATTTATATTAATTAGAGGTCGACCAGTTATCGAAATTCGAGCTCAACTTAAAAATAATCATTCAACTTCAAATACAGTTTGACAGGGTTTCCCGTTAATTAATTGCTATTATGTATTTTGTTCATTCGAAGCGGTTTTCTGTAGTGTTTGTTCTAAAAACTGTTTATATTGTGATTGGTTGGCGAATATTGTGGGGGACTGCGCTGGAGAAAAAAGGTTTGCTATAGTAGGACTGCTATGGCGATTTTCTTGATTTTTGATTTAAACACTTCTATATATAGGTATTGTGATTAGTTGGCGAATACTGACTGTTCTGGGTGGGTGAAGTGGGGAATGTTGGTTGAGTGACGCCGGGAGGATCGAAGCTGCGCGCCGTTTTCCGCCGTTTTTCCATATTTCGGACTTGGCTTCGGCCTTACCAAATAAATACAGACTTGGCTGTATGGACTTTAGTTATCCTTTGCCTATCCCTAATGGGATAAATTATCAAACAACAACTATTATTTGACATTGTCGTCATTATTCAACTTTGAATGTGGGCGTATCGTAGTGTGTGTAACATTTTATTTAATTAATTTAAAGTTTTTATAATAAGTTAAGTACCAAAAATAATATCTTTCTCAACTTCCTCTCCAATTAATCTTTAACTGTACCAAATTTCAAATCCTCTCTATCGCAATCCTCAAAAAGGGGTACAAAAGCTTTTGCTTCACGTATTAATATATAGGTAATAGAAGTTATTCATGGCTTTAACCGCCACGTTTAGACTTGTAACACTAATTGACACAATATAGCTACGGAACCCGAAGCATGTGCTTTTACATAATATTATTACCACCTGTGGGAGGGAAGCGCTGTGCCGCGCTACCGGCTGCATGGGTACCACCATCTTGCTTGTTTCTCCCGTGAAACAGCTTTGCGGTGTTTCGGAGTGAAGGGCAGGACAGGCAGTGTAATTACTGGCACCGAAACTTAATATCTTATGTATGTCTCAGGATAGGCAACACGTTAATGAGTTGCCTGGGATCGTTCCAGGTAAACTTGTTTATGTTCATGGGCGACGTCGACCACTTACCATCAGGTGGCACGTTTGTCAGTTTGCCTATCCAACTAACATAAAAAAAATCACGGAAACTACAATCTTTACACTTTTATGTATTCAACAATTAACACATTTTCCAGGTGTCAATCAACTTGTTTGTTCTATAATTATTGCTGACCTCACTATTTCATCGTAAATCTCACGATAAAAAAAACCTTATATATATATAAGGTGATAGGCGCGTGAGAAATAATAACATGTGTTACAAACCACTGACAACACCAGCCGGATGTGACGTTGGTTACCTATCTTAATACATTTATTATTATAATAAACTTTAGGTGACGCCAAACGGATTTGTTTTGATATTGAAAATATTGAATAATAATTACCTAAAGTATAACACTAATAAATCTCAATGTACATGATTAATATAATAATAATGATGCTATAATTAATGATGTCTTTACAATAATAATTTATAATGTTACGACGATATTTATAATAATTTTAGTTAATAAATAGTTATCTATTGACTGTAGGTATTAATGTAGTATAAAAAAACACCAATAGGCAATAGCGCTCTTAGAGGCATTCTACTAGTATACTTTGTGAAGGGCGTTACTCTGCTCAAATATATTGTGTGATCGAGAAGATTCAATTGTTTAAAACGGACATTCCTGCCCATAGCCGGTGATACATTTTAAAGTGAGGCTATGACCATATAAAAAAGTTTTATGTTAGAAGAGATAGGAAAACTAGCAGCTTGATGGTAAATGGTAAACGTCACCTATAAATATAATCCAGTTGATGCGAGAGTATTGAACCAGACCAGGGTAATTTATGTGTTGTAGGCGCAATACTTATCTTATATATAAATAATAAAGAGAAAATATTATTCAACAATACACCACGTTAACCTAGCCGCGTAGTACGTTCGTAAGAACTTGTGTTACAGATACTAGGAACAGAAATAAAATATATATTGTTGAAGTTCTAAGGAAAGTGGACTTAAGGTGCCAAACAAAATACCAAATTGTAAATTCTTGCAACGTTTCGATCTTATTTTATCTTATTCCATTGTTATAGTCTATAGAGAACATGTGCCTCGTAGTATAGAATATAATACTTTTTATGATGTAAATTTAACACAACTAATAAAATAATGAGCGCGACACATGTGGAGATTCCTGAATAAATTGAAATTCAAATATTACGTCCATGACCCAGTGCAGACATCTTTATTCATCATTAAAATTATCGACAGTTGGCGGGATTCGAACCCGCTACAGCTACGTAAAGTGTCCATTAGCCTAACTTAACCAGCCGGCCGTCAAAGAGTAGAATATATAAAAAATCATTAAGGAGCACGGGTTCCATTTTCTGGTTCCAGGACAACGCTGTAATCTTCACTCTGTTGTCCGTCTGTCTGTGTATCAAACCAAAACCTATAATGTACTTCCCATTGACAAAGAAACATCAAATGTGGTAAGATGCTGGGTCCCACAACATAAGCAGAGGAAACAATCTGAGAACCGTTCATTTATAACATTACAGTGAGCGAGGCAAAATCGCGCTTGTCTGTTTTTTGTAAAACATTATCATTAAGACGAGGCACCCGAAAATAATTACCACGCTCGCTCCGCCCATTTCACATAGTTGCGATGAGATAGCCTTATTTATTTCCGTGCGCAAAAAAAAGAGACGAAAGACAGCGGCGCCGCTAATTTATTATAACGTAATTAGGTAGGTCAGGGTAAATTGATAAAATATCAACTATCTTTTTTCAAGTTCTCGAGAATGCAACATTTGCAAAATTTGCAAATTCTGACCTTTGTGTTTTGTAATTTTTTTAAGTAAAACTTCTTTAGGCACGACTAGAGGGTAACTCAGATTTTTATGAAGCTTTACTTTAATCGCGCGTAAAGATTACACGCACATTTTTTTTTCCCTTTCATAAGCATTTTTTTTTGCGCCGGAAAATGCTCGTAGGCAATGTGGGACTTGCTGAGCTCGAAAGATGGTTCGGTAAAACCCAGCGAGTGCCACAAATGCCGACTTTGGTAAAGTGACCCGGATCTGTTGAGTAACAGGGCACCTCGACGGCTAGTCAATACCCCAAGGGATGGACGCCAGCTCCACCGATAGGTTGTCTTGCACCACAGAACTACCACAGAACCTCCTAACGTCGGGACAGTGTAATGGGGTAAGGTCCTCATCCTCGTCCCTTATCCCCTACTACTCTTTTGTCCCCTCTTCTTATAAGAGGGGTAAAAAGAGCAGTTTCCTCAGTTCAATTGGCTTCACCCCACGTACTGGGTTCACCTTGGGCTACTGAGCCCCACCGCTACAATGCTTGAACCATGGTGGGGTTCACAAGCATTAGTCCTGTAGCTGTTAAGGTATTATTTGGACATTGTGAGAATTGTAAAATTGTATTTGTTTAGGAAATAGTTACTTTTAAGGTTTATGGCTATAACCAGGGCCGGACTTAAACATAATCCGGCCCTGGGCACCGATATAAACTTAAACATAATCCGGCCCTGGGCACCGATATAAACTTAAACATAATCCGGCCCTGGGCACCGATATAAACTTAAACATAATCCGGCCCTGGGCACCGATATAAACTTAAACATAATCCGGCCCTGGGCACCGATATAAACTTAAACATAATCCGGCCCTGGGCACCGATATAAACTTAAACATAATCCGGCCCTGGGCACCGATATAAACTTAAACATAATCCGGCCCTGGGCACCGATATAAACTTAAACATAATCCGGCCCTGGGCACCGATATAAACTTAAACATAATCCAGCCCTGGGCACCGATATAAACTTAAACATAATCCGGCCCTGGGCACCGATATAAACTTAAACATAATCCGGCCCTGGGCACCGATATAAACTTAAACATAATCCGGCCCTGGGCACCGATATAAACTTAAACATAATCCGGCCCTGGGCACCGATATAAACTTAAACATAATCCGGCCCTGGGCACCGATATAAACTTAAACATAATCCGCCCCTGGGCACCGATATAAATGCCGCCCCAATACTGCAGTTTCATTTAAACTTATAGTTTATTACCTTATTTTTCAAAAATAGAATAACTAATTTATTATACATTATTATAATATCTGTGCATATTATATATTGCCTATTGTATATTGCGAAATCTAAATGTTGTCAGTACGTCTGATTTGATGCATAGAATTTCTACCAACCCGTCGCCAGGAGGCCGTGTGGTCGCAGACTTTACGGTTAGCGGGGGGCAACCCCCCCCCTTTTACAAACCAAAAGTGAGCCAAATCGGCTCACACTAATCCGTTGTAGCATTAGGGCCTTTGGGCCGTTAGCATAGATCCATCCGAAAATAAATAGAATATCTAAGCTATTGAGCCTATTTGCACTCATTGTAGAACGTAAGAAGTTTTTAACTCTTTTCAAACATGAAAACGATCGTTCTGGCGCTGCAGTTTGTTGCAGCTAATATCATAAACCCACGTTTGGAAACTCAGTGTAAAGGTCCTTTATATTATGTAAAAATGAATTTCTTTAATTATCTATTTAATAAAAAAATATTTATTCAAAGAATTAACTAATTATATTGGACAATCTTGATAAGACTGGAAAAAAAATCAGTTTCTAAATTTTGCCGCCCTAGAAAACTTGCCGCCCTGGGCACTAGCCCCGATTGCCCCTATTGTAAATCCCCCACTGACTATAACGTGTGTAGTTATTTGTTTTCATAAGGTACTAGTTGTTGCCCACAGCGTTGATTTAGGCTATAGCCGTATCTGAAAATAGATAGCATACGCCTTATCATGTAAATTAACCTACTTGCTAAAATTTTTATCAAATTCCGATCAGCGGTTGAGGCATATTGCACCAAACTCAGATTAGCATTTATAATATTAGGGATATGATGTTAAGTTTTTGTAAATTCGAATTGTACATAAGGCAAGAAGTAAAAAGAATATAAATGATTTCAGGTTGGATTTTCCAAAGACTTTAACATTTAAGAAATCATTAGCATTATAATGTAAACATCATTAAAATATATATTTTATAACTGCATAAAATTGCATTTAAAGCAACAAAGACCCGGTATTCTTATTCACCTATTTTTTGTTTTCAATACATATTTTATATTTCAAAAATATTTATATTGATATTATTATATTTGTATATGTATATAAAATTCCTCTTCTATATCAAATCGCCGATTCGCTGAACTTATTGCCTTATAGCACGGATGTCCCTCACGGCGATGCGACCACCTGTTGCCGCTGCTCTCCTGCGGGAAGAGGCACCAGTGCGCTCCCTCTCCCCTCCGCTTCCTCCTTCTGCAACATCCCGTCCTCACAGAAGGAGATGACCACCGGCCATTTGCTCCCTGACGGTCACCGTTCGACGCTGACGCACACTCTACCACGTCTTAACGTAACACGTGCGACTTTGAGCGTATTTCCTGAAGAGGTGTTGTCGAATACTTGATTTATGTTTTCGGGCTAGGTTGGTTACCTTGTTTTAGGTACCGCTACTACTCCAGTGCAGCCAGGGTCTACAGGTTAGCTATGATAACTATAGTTTGATAACTTGAAAGAATGAATACTTTATTTACCAGTGGAAGACGTGCCCTCGTCTGCGTGGGTGTCATCAGCCTGTTTATCTGTCATTAAAGTTTTCATAGACCCGAGCATTACATCGTGAGACGCAAGCTCTCGGTGCTAGTATTTAAGCAATAATAATAATATCTATGGACGCTTTTTACACCACGTCTATCTGATCCCGTGGTAAGTTCTCGAAGAACTTGTGTTACGGGTACCAGACAACGGAAATAAATTTAATACTTTTATATTATACATATATTTAAGATTTTTATTATATAATACACATATTTAATACATATCCATGACCCAGGAATACAGAAAACTTTTTGTTCCCTTGCGGGATTCGAACCCGCTACCTCCGGCTTAAGCGCCAACGCGCTAACCACTGAGTCACAGAGGTCGTTACCCCCCTCTCCGTTGAACATTGCAGATCTATTGACCTATGCAACGAGTGCGCTGCATATCTTTATCACCAGTCATATAAAATATATAATAAAGAAAAAATACTCGTGAAGATTGCACGAAATTAATAGTACACAAAAGGCGACCTTATCGCTAAGGTAGCGATTTCTCCCAGACAATAATAACACTTGTCAAGAAAATCTATCTGAAATATATGAAATATTGGCACCGCACCGCACACGAAACACTGGAGACACAGTTTGACGTTTATATGACTTGGACTCGCGACACCGCAGACGTAACGCTGGAGACACAATTTGACGTTTGATTTATTTATATAAGATTATCCAATATTTGTTTTGCAAATTGTGTTGCTTCTGAATTATGTCATGCCGTTTAAAGTGTATAGGTTGTCATAGATTATGACAACCTATACCTACATTTTTTATGGCATAGTAGGGCATGAGCAGTCGAAGCCGTTTGGCGACTACCGACCAAAGATTATGCAGATGCGTTGGCCTCCTTTTCTCTAACCCCCCCAATGGGCCACCGGAAACTCACAAACCGCACGAAACGCAACAGGATAGCTGTCACTTGACGCCGGTGTTATGTGAGCGAGAGGTACCACCCCGGTCGTGCCGGCAAAATTCGGCTGCTAAGCAGTATGGCATTAGCTCTTAATACAATTTAAACGGATATCAACATATAACATATAGGTTGTCATAGATTATGACAACATATATTACAGCCTGTATTTGAATTGTTTTGTTTTCACTTCTATCGGCAGTCCCTGTGACTGGTTGGGTGTTTTTTTTATTTTCTGTTACATTGTTTCAATTACGTCATCGTTTACGTTTTTGTTCAAAAAGTGTTGAAATAAAACAATGCACGTATATTTTAACATAATTGACGCATTTTTCTCGCTAGCAAGAAAAGGGAACAGTTACGTGCAGTACGTTTAAACAGTTCATTAGAATATAAACAAGCGCATTTACATGTATATAGAACGGTGAAAGGACAGCCCGGGGTCGAGTCGCTGGCAGAATAACAATAGTTACCAGGTACTAGTACTGAGAACTATGAGAGGAAGGCAGACGAACCTATTGATGGCAAATTACATTGCGTCCGGCAAAATATCTGCTGCCAAAACCCAAATCAAAATTATTTTATCCTAAATAGTATAGCAACAAAGTATATTTTTGAACGTCATTTGAATCTACCACCGGTTCCAAGACGAACCCACTGAGAAGAACCGGCGAAACAAACTCAGTGGAACTAATCTTTTCATATATATAAAATATAATAAATTTTACATGATATCCTGAAATGTCTGGGAGGAATGCCCTATTCCCAAGCTGTGCTATCTTCCTTGAAATATATTTTATAATATTCTTTACCACATAAACGCTCGAATTTTATAATGAACTAGCTGTTGCCCGCAGCTTCGCCCGCGTTATTTTATATTTACGGACGTATCCATACCGATGATGATCATTTTTCAAATTTTTTGTTATATCTCTAAAGGGAATAAGGTTGCGTTTTGAAAGTAAGCTCCAAGCGGCTTAAATTTTTCCGACTTTTACTTTCTTGTGAGTTAATCTTAAAAGATAGACATATACTGTCACGGCCTTTTTTTAGAACATTTAAAGAGAAATAATTCTTTCACGCATATTTTGTGTATCTTGAACCGTTTTCGCAGCGCACGCAACGGAAGCCCTCAAAGAAGAATATTTTTCCCCGTTTTTTACACATTTTCCACTGTTTCTTCGCTCCTATTAGTCGCAGCGTGATGTTATATAGCCTAAAGCCTTGCTCGGTAAATGGTCTATCCAACACAAAAAGAATTTTTCAATTAGTAGTTCCTGAGATTAGCGCGTTCATACAAACAAACAAACTCTCAGCTTTATAATATTAGTTTATATAGGTAGGGTTTGAACGTTTCTGGGATCCTATTGTAAAATCGTATACAGTTGCCTTTAAAAGGATTGCTTACTTTTGTGAGTCTAATCACTGGTACATCTAGCCTGTGTCTATTAGGTATATCCCTACTATGGATGTCACTTTTTTACCAATTTTATTTATGTGTTACCCAAAGAGCAACACGGGCCTCCGTCCAGCGCCGGAGTTTTACCATATCAGGGACTAGGCGATTTTGCGTCAGACTATTTTGCGACATAAGATATTAGACGTAGGTGTCAATGAACCTGTCGCCTGCTTTTATATTTTGAATCCTTCCTGGTTTTGGGATCTTGTTTATGTTTATTGGCGACGCTGACCACTTACCATCATGTGCCGTGCGCCTGCTGGCAAGATGACCACTATCCTGTTTATTGATACCGTGAGACGACTTTGCTGTTTTTCACAAAGAAGGGCAGGACAGGCTGTGTAATTACTGGCACTGAGACTTAACATCTTGCGCCTCAGGATAGGACGCATGAATGAGTTGCCTGGATTAAGGCAAGAATTGCCAGATTTGCTCCGAAATTTTAGGAAGTCTAGTTCGGCGCTCCAGGCTTAGTATTCGAGGACATGATGCCAACTCTGCCTACAAAGTAGACTGCGTAGGCAGAGTTCTTTCTTGGCTGTATTATCAGTACATACCACCTTCTTTCTTGACTGTTTTATCAGTACATACCACCTTCTTTCTTGGCTGTATTATCAGTACATACGACATTCTTTCTTGGCTGTTTTATCAGTACATACCACCTTCTTTCTTGGCTGTTTTATCAGTACATACCACACCTTCTTTCTTGGCTGTTTTATCAGTACATACCACCTTCTTTCTTGGCTTTATCAGTACATACCACACAATGATTTACCGGTGGGAGGGAAGCGCTGTGCCGCGCTCCCGGCTGCATGGGTACCACCATCTTGCTTGTTTCTCCCGTGAAACAGCTTTGCTGTGTTTCGGAGAGAAGGGCAAGACAGGCAGTGTAATTACTGGCACCGAGACTTAACATCTTATGTCTCAGGATAGGCAACACATAAAGGAGTTGCCTGGGCTCGTTCCAGGTATACTAGTTTATGTTCATGGGCTACGTCGACCACTTAACATCAGGTGGTACGTTTGCCAGTTTGCCTATCCAACTAACATTAAAAAAAAAAAAAAAATGAACATCCCGTTTCTTACCTATTATTAGCATGTATAAAATAATTTTAGAAAACAACACAGCCTTGTTTCAATCACTAATTATTCAATAAGTATAACCAGTGAATTACTTAGTAATATATAATCATGACGCAGTTAAATACATGTTGGGTGGTTTTTGTAGGAAATACGATCATATTTCATATTGTTTCCAGATTTAGGGATATTTTCTTCAATAGTTATTTTATTTTGTCTTTTAAATATTTGATTTAAAAAGGGGTTTCTGTAGTTTTATTACATGTTGGAAGAAAAGTGTATTGTGATAGTGATATTTAGTTTTAAAAGGAGGAAAACATTCTAATCAAATATGTATGTCTGTACCGGTGGGAGGGAAGCGCTGTGCCGCGCTCCCGGCTGCATGGGTACCACCATCTTGCTTGTTTCTCCCGTGAAACAGCTGTGTTTCGGAGAGAAGGGCAAGACAGGCAGTGTCATTACTGGCACCGAGACTTAACATCTTATGTCTCAGGATAGGCAACACATAAAGGAGTTGCCTGGGCTCGTTTCAGGTAAACTAGTTTATGTTCATGGGCGACGTCAACCACTTACCATCAGGTGGTACGTTTGCCAGTTTGCCTATCCAACTAACATAAAAAAAAAAAAAAAAAAATGTAAAACATTTTTTTAAGTTTCTTGTAACTCTGGTTTATTTTAAGTTTCTTAAAATATTCTTATAGTATTGAGCTCAAGGATACCAGTCAACCATATTTTATATTTTGTTATAATATATTGTGATAGTAGATTTGAGCGGAAATAAAAGGGCAGCAAGTTTAAGTGTTGTTCCTACATTATTTTAATAAAGTCGTCTTACTTATACAGTATGTGAAAATTTTGTTTGTTTAAACACGCTTATCTCCTTAACTACATTCGAATAAAAATTTTGATAGCCTGACAATCAAGGAAGATTTCGTATTGGTTTTTTACATTTTTAGAGCAACTAAAGTTTCAGAAAACCTTTATTGTATTTAAAGCGTTATACGTCCTTACTGGCCTTTGATTTTATAATGGCCAAATGTCTCTTCCTCGTTAAGAAATGCTCTGAGGCACCCCGCTGGGGAAAGGGGACTCCCTAAGCAGGTATGTGGGGCTCGCTGCGCCCAAAAGATGGTAAGGGAAGCAGCTCTACCTACTAAAACCGGGCGAGTGCCACCAATGTCGCCTTTAGTGAGGTGCCCCGGATCTATTGAGCAAACACCTCGACGGCTAGACAGTCCCTCAAGGGACCGACGCTACCTCCACAGAGGGGCTGTCCCGCAACACAAAACAAACCCTCGCAAGGTCGGGACAGTGCAATGGGGTCCTCATCCTCGCCCCTTATCCCCTCCTACTCTTTTGTCCCCTCTTCTTATAAGAAGGGTACAAATAGCAGCCCACTCGGTTCACTTGGCTTCGCCCAAGGTGCTGGGTTTACCTTAGGCTACTGAGCCCCACCGCCACGACAAGGCCTGAACCGTGGTGGGGATGTGTTGACGTGAGGTACGCTAGTCCAATGCGGCCTATCAACTTCACACACCCTCAAAGGTTTATAATTGTAAAATAAAATGTATTTTTTATATATTATAATAAGTTTTCCATAGCAATAATCACGGTTGATGTCTCACAGTCAACAGAGCTCGTGTTTTAGTAATTACCGGTATATTATTATAATGCACCATAAGTGCTGTTATTATTATTCGACCTCGCAGTATCTTATCATTTACTTATACAAAATAAGTGAGGTTTGATTAAGAAATTTAATCCAAAAATATCATAGCTGGATTTTGAGAATCCCTTCTTATCTATCTATCTATCTATGGTAGTAGAGTTATTTGACGTTCAATAAGATACAGATGTACAACATTGAATAAAAATATTATTTATTTTTATTTTATGATTTAAATTACTCACATAACATGTACTAAAACAATGTAAAGTGGGAACAATAAAAGACAGGTAAACTGTCCATACGCGCAAAGCCTAAAGCCTAGTAAGGCTTAAAAACTTACAAAAATTGTACAAAAAGAATCTATCACAACAATATTTGACTTGATGTGGATTCGAAACCGTAACCTTATTTCATCGTGAGAGAGAGGAAAACGATACGATACTATATTCGAGATGGTTATAGGATTTATTTAAATACTAGCTGTTGCCCGCAGCGTCGCCCGCGTTAACTTGATTTATAGCCGTACCCGGGATTGATGATGATTATTTTTATAGCCTAAGTGACTCCTTATAATAACAGCTATCTGTCAGTGAAAGTTTCGTCAAAATAGACCCAACCGATTCAGAGATTTGCCGGAACAAAGAGACAGACAGATAGAGAGACGGACAAAAATTGTAAAAAACTGTTATATAAAAAGCGGTTATTTTAGTAATACAAACAGACACTCCTATTTTATACGCTTAGGATGTTGCCCTACCGTGGGCGGGCTGATGATGTTGAAAAGAGCCCGACCATAAAAATGGCCGTATCGGACCCACTCGCTACCATGCGTATAGAAACAAGGTCATGGCCGACCAATGACCGCTCTCTTTATACACAATTACATAACGTTTTCGATTTGGCAAAATGTCAGGGGCACGAATTTGCACATAGTTGACATTGGCTTAAAAGGTCTTAGGATGTTGGCGTAGGAAGTTGGACATTGTAGGTGTGGTTGCATCATGCATGCATATGCGTGTACATGAAGCAAAGGGTGAGATAATTAGGACGTTAAAATAATAGCGTAGCTTAAGAAATGTGTAACTAAACATTAAAATGTAACCATTCATAAATCATAGATAACATAAAAGTGTTACCATTACTAAAAACTAAAAAGGTATACCTGCTGTTAGAGATACTTATAAATTTATATTCGAGGAATGCACGTTTAGAAACTATATATTATCTCTTAAATTTTTGCTATAATCAAACAAAATACATTTATAAAATTTTATTTAAATCGGTTGGGTGCTTTTCAAAAATAAAAATATTAACAGACGGGATTTGTAATTATAAACGTTAAATTATAAACGTAATTTCAGTTTAAATGCTGCTTTGTTTCTTAAAGACATTTGAATTTAGTAAAATAAAGCATTCGTAGATATAACTCGTATATCAAGTTCTGGAAGTAAAAGTAAAAAAAAAACCGGTGGGAGGGAAGCGCAGTGCCGCGCTCCCGGCTGCATGGGTACCACTATCTTGCTTGTTTCTCCCGTGAAACAGCTTTGCAGTGTTTCGGAGAGAAGGGCAAGACAGGCAGTTTATTTAGTGTAATAATTAATAAACTCATTAAGCAACATTAAAATTACGAGCGAAGACGCGGGCAAAAGCTTCACTTGCTTATCTTGTACAATTGGTCTAAAATAATTTCCGTTATTGTAACACTGTACGCCCATTGTGTTCTAATAAGGCAGGCCACGGCCGTACCGTAACGTTACTAGTTTTATTGAGATAGCTGATGCCCGCGACCGCGTCGATATCTTCAGTAGAATGAAACAAAATATAAACATAATCGCCTTCGCGGGAAACGCGGTAGACGTGAAACATCTATAAATAAATATATAAAGCTCAAAAGAAAATTTGTTCAAAAATGTTCAGTTATTTTTGTTTATAGATTTTTTTCTTTCCCTTTTACGATAAGAAGTAAAAGGAATAAAGTAGTATAAAATTAAATTTTCTACAAATCATGTCTTATAAAATTTTCTGTAGGGTTGCTCGTTTACGATATACAGCGCCAAAACCCTTTGAAACCCTTTTTCCAAGATGGTGGCACGCGCGGGGGTTTAGCTTGGCCTTGAACCGTTCAGGGTGGCGACCACACAAACTTTAACTTAAGCTTATGCAAATGTGTATGTGATACATCAAAAAAATAAAATTAACTACCTAACCTAAATGTAACTTTTCAATGGACTACTAATATACACTAATATTATAAAGCTGAAGAGTTTGTTTGTTGGAACGCGCTAATCTCAGGAACTACAGGTCCGATTTGAAAAATTGTTTCAGTGTTAGATAGCCCATTTATCGAGGAAGGCTATAGGCTATATAGTATATACCAAAGATTTGACTAACAGTAGTTAAGTTGAGTAAGCTAACGCGGGCGAAGCTGCTGGCAACAGCTAGTATTTAATATTAGAATTCATTAACTATAATAAAAAATGGAATAAAATAAAAACACTAGGGTGTCGAGAGCGGCGGCGTAGTGAGCATCATGACATGACAGCGCCATGCCGTCGTCACGGCATAAACGCTGAATAAAAAAATAGAAATAATGGCGTGGTACAGAAATTTATAAACGACAGCTAGTTTATAAAATTAGTCAGGATTTATGAATAACTAGTAGCGTGCCGTGGTGTCACCCGCGTACCTACTTCCCATTCCCGTGGAGAACAGGGATAAATAATTATAGTCTATATTTTATTTATTCTGTAATATTAGTTATTCTGGTGTGTAAGCTTTAATTTAACGTTAAATTTCATCAAAATCCATTCAGTAATTTTTGCGTAGAAGAGTAACAAGCATACATCCATACATTCATACGTCCTTACACACTTTCGCGTTTATAATATTAGGACACGACGCGATTATAATGACAATAGCCTGGAAGCATGCACATGCATAATGCATTGGTTCCAAGTCTGATATTATTGTCAGTCATTTTAGTCTATTCATAATTAATTTATGTAAATACAACACAAATATGCCTGCAATATAATTATTAAGGAACAATTACCCCACTGTTTTGGATTCTGATCGTTGTGTTGACCAGCGCCAGTGTGTCAAATACCATTGTTGATTTTCCAAAAATGCCGAACCGAAGTTTTAATAAGAACCATACCTCGAATTTAACGGGAGGGTTGCGCTGTGCTGCGCTCCGTCTGCTTGGATACGACCACAGCACACAGCACGATCCTACTTATTTTACCCGTGAAACAGCTTTGCTGTGTTTCGCAGAGAAAGACGGGACAGGCAGTGTAATTACTGGCGTTACTGCCACAGAGATCTAACATCTTATTTCTCAGTAATCATCAATGAGTTGCCTGGGAGTTCTAGGTTAATTTATTTATTAAAAATTACTTTCAAATTTTTTGTTCGGTTTGCTATCAGAGCGTGATTTTTAGTTTTTTTAAACTATAATTTATTTTTTACTTTTTAGTGTCGATTTTTTAAATTAAAGATTTTATTAATTACAACTATTAACAATCACTTTAGAAATGAGTGAGAGACTAAAAACAACACAAGTGATGTAGGTAACTTGCGCGCCTTACGCCTTCCTAGCATGTGCTATCCTGATTATCCTGATCAGGATATTGGAATAACTTTATCAAATTATTGTATTGCCATCAGTCCTCGATAAATCTACAAAGTTTGAACGAAATCTGGCCGTTAAAAGTGGGTCAAAATAATGTTCAAAAATTCCGTTATATACTAACATACATACGTCTGAAGCTAATAAAAGCGTATTAAAGTTTTCAGGGAAACAATAAAACGCGCAACGAGGGTTCCGTAACATTTATTATGTGATGTGCTTTTCGGAATTCCGTTACGTGTGCTATAAGACGTTACTTCGTACCCAATTTCAATATTTAGAGTTTACTAGGTTTTGATCCCTTTGCGAGTGTAGAAAATTTTCGGTATAAACGGCATAATCTTTTGATTGCGTTGGCTTAGAGGTATGATTTTTCTACAGCTCCTGTAAGGGGTTCCTGAGAGCCTGAGAGCTCCTGTAAGGTCTCCTCGCGCTCCTGAGAAGGGTCTTGATAGACAGACAGACGAACAACAAAGTGATCCTATAAGGTTCCGTTTTTTCCTTTTGAGGTTCCGTAACTCAAAAACTCCGTACCTGAAAAGTTTAAATATTTTTACCATGCATCAATATCAGCACTTCATCTGACATGTCTTCTTTCAATAATAATATTACATCGGCCTACCTGCATCATTCTAACATAGCTGAAAACATCTAAAGCACTATACGGAAATGGAGGGCAACGCATCCGCATAATCTCTGGTTGTGTGGATGTGCGTGGGCGGCGATAGTCGACAAAAGGCTTCGACTGCTCGTTTGCCCTCTTATGCTATAAAAAATATAAACGCAATTTTTTTATGAAAGTGTGGATGTATGTTTGTAATTCTTTTACACAAAAACTACTGAATGGATTTGAATGAAACTTTACAATAACACACAAGTATATTTACTCCCCAGGCGGGTATGTCTATCTGTCTGGTAAACTATGACCTAGTTACATGCAACCATAAAATATGGTGGAAGCTTTGTCTCATAACACAATTAAAGGAGAAAATTATTTTGTATAAAATAAAGATTTTCGGAAATCGCGCTTGTCTGCGTTTTTTCCTTGTTCAATAAAAATGCTAGAAGTTCATACTAGACACTACGTTTCACCTAACGCCTAGGTATTGAACATGCCCTTATATAATGTCTAGTATTATTATATACTATCCATCTAGTGCCTTGAAGCTTTTATATATAATAACTAAGTACTAAATAAATATAATTAATAGTTCAAATATGCCAGTACAAATAAAGACAGACAAACAAGCAACTCGCACCATTTGATACCAAGGACCTATGTGACCGTATATTTGTTACTAACTTTTGCTCGCGATTTTACTTGCGTAAACAATTCAATTTCGGGGTACTTTTACTGTGAAATATGATTTTTATGGGCTGACCCTACATCTACCGCTGGGAAGAATGCGCTGTGCCACGCTCCCGGCTGCATGGGTACCACCATCTTGCTTGTTTCTCCCGTGGAACAGCTTTCCTGTGTTTCGGTGAGAAGGCAGGACAGGCAGTATAACTGGCACAGATACTTAACATCTCTTATTTATTATGTCTCAGGACAGGCAACACATAAATGAGTTGCCTGGGCTCGTTCCGGCAAAACTAGTTTATGTTCATGGGCGACGTCCACCACTTACCGGGGGCACGTCGGCCAGTTTGCCTATCCAATTAACATAAAAAACAACATCGTAAGATATGTAGATATGATATAAGATTCTTTTTTGAAGCTCTAAAACCAACTATAGTGACATTTTTTATAAAGTTGTAGATTTTGTTCGTTGAGGTTTTTGGCTCTCCCCATTTTTGTCCCTTTACTTAAGTATAATTTTGTGAACATGAGGTTTTTCTTGTTCCAGCATCGAAGATAATACTGCGTGGTATAAACGGAGAGTTCCGTTCTGGCCAGCTGACCGCCATCCTAGGACCCTCAGGAGCTGGCAAGAGCACGCTGCTCAACATCCTCGCTGGATACAGGTAACTGGTTTCCATCCCCACCATACACATCACCTTATAAACCATATAAATATATATAAATATAAACCATCTATTGGCGCGCCTTGACCCCGAATGACATGACGGCAAATGGCTGACGCTGTCATGTCGTGATATTGCCGTACGCCGCCGCCCTAGATTTGTATGTGGCGTCTACTATATTTATTTATTTGTTTTATTTAGTTCGTTGATTATGAATTGCAATAACGCCAACACAGGTGTTTTACATCTATCAGGCGTCACGGGATGGCCAGTTTTGTATGGGCTGTAAAATCCGGTTATTAACCTGCTAAAACACTCACACGCTATACATTACATACATATAGTACACACTCCAGCTTCCTCCAGATCACCGTCTTCACACAGGATATCCTATAATTTCCTCAGAGAGAGGTGACCTATTTTTACTTAAATTTTACTCTGGGGAAAGTCAAATCTATCTAAGGTGTCAAGCCAGTGTGTGTATGGACTGAAATCGTTCGGATTTACAAACGATTAAAAGTGTTTGAATACGAAACCTTAATCCTGACAGATTTTGGTTCTTCAAAAGCAACTTTTCGTGAATTCTAGAAGAACGAAGCGAAGACATTATGTTTCTGTTCAACGTCGATTTTCTTTTTCGAACGTTTTGTTTTTGTTTATGAAAACATGAATCAATGTCAGATAGAATTTTTGGTTCCGGTATAACTACTTATAGACATTGTTTGTATGTGTTATTTCTTTGTAACTGTCCTAGTGTACATATATTGTTAAATAAATAAATAAACAATATTTAAAGTTTTTTGGAAAATAATCTTTAGAATTATCCTTTACAGTTTAACATGTTAAATATTATAATATAATAAAAAAAAAATGTTATATGTTTGTTATATTTTACGAAGTTATCTCTGAAGGCTGTGCTCAAATTTGAGACGTTGCATCATAATATGACCATAACCGACTAGAAGGAACGAAACTCGAAGGTTGACCACCTTCGAGTTTCGAACGTTCTTGTAATTTAGATTGTGTATTATAATTATTGTCGTTGATGATCAATTTTGGTAATTACTAGTTTTGAGCGGTAGCATTCCACCTCTGATTGTCCTCGTTGTGATTTTATCGTACCGGTGGAATTAAGCGGCAATAGTTGCTTGGTGTTATCAGCTCGGAGTGAGAGGGTGATAAGCATTAGCAAGCTAAACGAACACCGTTTCTGACAATTATGTTATTTATGTGTCAATAGTTTTATCGTCGCGAAAAAAGTAGTTCTTAGCCAGCAGTGTATATAAATCAACGTATGAATATAGATAAATTCAGTATAATCAGATCGAGATCGGCCATCTTGTCGTTAATTGAAGGAGGCCTATTTTCAGCAGCAGAGGTAGTGCCATGTTGCTTTGCGTCCGAATCGGACCGGCACGACCGGGGTGGTACCTCTCGCTCACATAACACCGGCGTTAAGTGACAGCTATGCTGTCGCGTTTCGTGCGATTTGTGATTTTCCGGAGGCCCATTGGGGGGATAGGGAAAAGGAGGGCAACGCATTTGCATACTTTTGGTTGTGCGGATGTATATGGGTGTCGGTAGTCACCATAAGGCTCCGACTGCTCAGTTGCCTCCTTGTGACATAAAAAAGTGGATGGATAGGGGCTCATGATGATGACGATGAAAATGATGATGAATCAATTCTGTTATTTCTTGACCTATTTGTGTCACTGCAATTATGTAATGTCTCCCGCTTTGATTGGCGAAAAAAAATATTTCCAACTCCTGAATTTATCTTATTGAATTCGTTGCGGGTAAGCAGTTTTAGTAAGTGGCAAGGGATCGGTCGTCTTGGCATTCATTGTTCAGCAGTGGACGGATAAAGGCATCAGGCATCATCAGATGATGATGATGAAGCAGTTGTAACCGGATGTAAGCCATAAAATTCCGAAACTGGTCAGTGATTTGTCACTGACATGATAGCAATTCAACCTACCAGTGATCTATGTGTACGTCCCATCGGCCAATCATACATCAATGGCCATCAGTCGGCCAATCAGAGCGCAGAACCTGCGCAGGGTGTTAGCACAAATTTAGCGAAATTTGTTTTCATACAAAACGCATAACATAAGCGCTCTATTCCGGTTACATGCTCGATGGCTAATCTAAATGTAGCTGATAAGTATGGTAATTTTATTACGTTGTTTTGTTTTCAAGACATAATATTTGAACGGAAAATCCGACTAAAAATAAATGTTCTATTGTCAGGGTGTTTGTGATGAGATCAAAATTCCTTATCCCCAGGGCCATAGGAGCGTCTGGTCTCATATCCACCAATGGCGAGCCTCGGGACCTGCGGACCTTCAGGAAGCTGTCCCGGTACATTATGCAGGATGACCTGCTGCAACCCCTTATCACTGTGCAGGAGGCTATGTCCATGGCTGCGGACCTAAAGCTGGGCAACCATATGAGCAACGACAGGAAAGCTGTTATTGTAAGTGGTCTTTTTTTCTGTTTACCGTTGCACAGGCATCTTTTAATTATGGCCAAGACAGCCGAGTCTAGGGGCGTAATGCTCTAAGGCATCCCGCGGGGGAGTGGGTCTCCCCACGCGGGTATGTGGGACTCGCTGCGCCCGACAGCTGGTAAGTGGACGCAGCTCTACCCACTAAAACCCGGCGAGTGCCACCAATACCGCCTTTGGTGAGGTGCCCCGGATCTAGTAAACAAACAGGGCACCTCGACGGCTAGTCAGTCCCGCAAGGGACCGACGCCACCTCTACAGAGGGGTTGTCCCGCACCACATAACAACCCCTCCCAACGTCGGGACAGTACAATGGGGTGAGGTTCCCATCCTCGCCCCTTGCCCCTGCTCTTCTGTCCTCTCTTCTTATAAGAGGGGTACAAAGAGCCCCCTCTGCCCAATTCGCTTCGCCCAAGGTGCAGCGGCTCACCCTAGGTTACTGAGCCCCACCGCCACGACAAGGCCTGAACCATGGTGGGGGTCGCTACTATACTATACTACTTTACTATATAAGACTAGAATATAAGACTCGGATTGCTCATTTGCCCCCTTATGACATAAAAAAGTGCGTAGGTACGCGTACAAAGTACACATGTCAGAAGTGAAACTTATTTGGCTAACGAATTTTTAAATGTCGTTTATATTCATATCTTCTAATTTAAAGCTTTAAAATTCCGAGACTTGCGATGCGACGTTCGCTCTATCTCACTCTCTCTCGATTTTTCACTTGATCACTCGCTTGCCTACTCTTACCCTACTCCCACTCCATGGCTATAGGCTCCATGCTATGTTCGCCCTTTCTCACTCTCTCAAACGGTCTCAATTACTCTATCCCTCTTCTTGGACCAAAACGTTGTACATTTTTGTGACGTTTCATCCGTAAAAAATTTACCCTCATGCGCACAAAAAAGTTTCACTTCAAAAATCTTTTTTTAAACATGTAATGAAATAATTCTGATGTTGCGTTTAGTGAGTCTGACATAACATACATACTTGTTGTTTATGTTGAGCTAATGGTTCAAACGACAGTGACATGTTGTGCAGTGACGATATTATAATGTTCTCATGTAAGTGATTAACTTGTCTGTTATGAGAAAAAATATATCTGTAAGATGTATATTTGTATGAGGTAGTGTTGTTGCTACATAACAGCCGAATTGGGCCGGCACGACCGGGGTGGTACCTCTCGCTCACATAACACCGCCGTAAAGTGACAACTATGCTGTCGCGATTCGTTTGGTTTGTGAGTTTCCGGTGGCCCATCGGGGGGAGGGGATGGGGAAGGAGGAAACGCATCTGCATAGCCTTTTATTCTGCGGATGTCTATGGGCGTCGGTATTCACCATAAGGCTCCGACTGTCTGTTTGCTTCCTTATGCCATAAAAGGACTAAAAGTTTAATTACTTTAACCCCTTAGGGTCATACAAGTGAGCCACTCAAATATTAATCATAATCAAACATCTTTTTGCGGAATATAATTAGTTTATTATTTTATAGTGGTTTAGGTGTTTTTATTGTACGTGTTACTTCCGTAAAGTAATATTAACACAATGTGTGAAGTTTACTAAAACGTTATTATACCGTCGTTACTACAGTCGGTACCTATCTTTATGAGAAAAAATACACTGCGCATATTGTTATTTAACACAAAGTGCTAATTTGTGTGCAAAGCGTAAAGACACGTAAAGCATTGTTCACACCCCAACACCATAATATTATTGTCTATGGTTATGATTTAGGGGTCCGTAATGAAAGGTCTTGTAAATTCGCCAATTGTCATATTGATAGCCGTGTCTGTCTGAGATTGAGCTAAAGTCTGAAATAAATCTGCGGCATTGTTTATTGTAGCCTAAGAGAACAGATATGCATTTTGACGTAACATAAACATATTTTATATATCATATTATACTTATTATAATTATTTAAACCATATTAATTTTATCATATCAAACTGTGAGACAACGAAAAATCTTAACTACAATTTTAGCAAAAGAACGGAAATACCGTATGTACATTTAAAACAATAGTTTTACAGAGCCGTTACGTTCGTGTTCTTTGTCGGTTTTTTAAGGTTTTATATCGAAAATGCGATTTAAAATTGCGTTAATGGTGTAACTACAGGTATAGAAGTGAGACTAGAGTTATGGAAATAGGGGAGTTGTGCGAATATATACCAGTTGTGCTATTTGAAGTTTTATATTATTGTTATTCATTAACAACGAGACCATTTTCTGTCTTACGGCAAAAACTAACTTATATTATTTACATTTCAAAATTATTATATTCAAAGTTATAATATTATGTCTAGCAATAAAACTCCTTTTTTCAGATTTTATCGAGGTTTACTAAGATTGACGACCTCTGTGGCTCAATGATTCGAGTGTTGGCGGCGTTCAAGCCGGAGGTAGCGGGTTCGAATCCCGCAAGGGAGCAAAAAGTTTTCTGTGTTTTCTGTTCCTGGGCCATGGATGTGTATTAAATATGACGTGTATTATAATAAAATCTTAAATATGTGTATAGTATAAAAGTATTAAATATATTTCCGTTGTCTGGTACCCGTAACACAAGTTCTTCGAGAACTTACCACGGGACCAGATTGACGTGGTGTGAAAGCGTCCATTGATATTATTATTATATTGCCATTTCGGATATTTTACAGCGATCACGGTCACGGGAGTCAGTATTTTATGATGTGTATTTGCGTTAACATTCGTTATCATAATATAATGAGTCTGTAATGAGACTGATGCTTCTCACGACGATCGTCAAGACGCAAATCAGTCTTTACTCGCTTCTATCTTAGACCGGCCATTGTACTGAGATTTTTATAGAAGAGGGGACAAACGGACAGTCGTTTCACCTGGTGGTAAGTGACAAGCAACATCTATAGATGCCCGCTACATCATTAGCAGATGCTTCTCTTTTCAAATATGAGGATGATTCAATTTCTTTTATAATGGCGGTGCTTTTTGATTTCGCCGAAGATATGAGTATGTTCTTTTCCTGAAGGTATGAAATGCCGTAAAAATCGTGGCGGTGTGGGTGAACTGTAATCGTATTCTGTCGAATCGGTCGACCGACCGTCTCGAAAGTGGCCGCCAATCAGAACCTAATTGTCATATCAGTCATCAGTTCTTCGACCTGGCATATTCTTACATCCCAATAGTAGCATTTTCATCGCAATAATTATCTTAGTATTCAGACTAAATAGATTTTCTCTATTTATACTACCTAGTGCTCTAACCGACGCGTTGCCAGCGCGCCTCACTTTCTTATTTCACGGAAGGTTTGTTCAACTTGAAGAATGCTGTCGCGGAAGTCGGCGAACTCATAATGTATAGTTTATTGCCATTATAGTGATGATTACAATATTATGGTGATTGATGGTAAAAGAACAGATTACAATTATATATGTAGACTAGCTGTTGCCCGCAGCTTCGCCCGCGCTAACTTAGGTTGAGGGCCGTACGCGGATTGATAATGATTATTTTTCTAGCCTAAGTTACTCCTTAATACATCAGCTATCTGTCAGTGAAAGTCCCGTCAAAATCGGTCCAGCAGTTGCCGAGATTAGCCGGAACAAACAGACAGACAGACAGACAGACGGACAAAAATTGTGAAAAATGCTATTTTGGTATATGTACCGTGTATACATCCATATTATGCATTAAGTAAAAAGCGGTTATTTTAATATTACAAACAGACACTCCAATTTTATTTATCTGTATATAGATGTATAGATATGGGAGGACGATACGGTTTTTTTTGCGCCGGGAAATGCTCTTGGGCATCCTCCAGACAGGTATGTGGTGAGCAACAGGGCACCTCGACGGCAAGTAAGTCCCCCAAGGGACCAACGCTACCTCCACACAGGCATTGTCCCGCACCACAGAACAACCCCTCCCAATGTCGGGACAGTACAATGGGGTGAGATTCCCATCCTCGCTCCTTGTTCCCCCTGCTCTTTTGTCCCCTCTTCTTATAAGAGGGGTACAAAGAGCAGCCCCCTCGGTTCACTTGGATTCGCCCAAGGTGCTGGATTCACCTTAAGCTTGCCCCACTGCCGCAAGGCTTGAACCATAGTGGGGATGACGATTCGGTATAATCCGTCCAAGATAGATGAATTATGTTGTTGACTTTTATAGGTGCCTTCAGTTCTTAACCTTCGTGATTTTTTTTTATGTTAGTTGGATAGGCAAACTGGCAAACGTACCACCTGATGTTAAGTGGTCGACGTCGCCCATGAACATAAACTAGTATACCTGGAACGAGCCCAGGCAACTCATTTATGTGTTGCCTATCCTGAGACATAAGATGTTAAGTCTCGGTGCCAGTAATTACACTGCCTGTCTTGCCCTTCTCTCCGAAACACAGCAAAGCTGTTTCACGGGAGAAACAAGCAAGATGGTGGTACCCATGCAGCCGGGAGCGCGGCACAGCGCTTCCCTCCCACCGGTATAGATCCATAACGGACACTTAAACGATGTTATATTTATATACCGGATATATTACGACATTAAATAAAAAGAGGATTATACCACTCGTTTTGTTGTTTGATTTAAACTTTGCTTATAGGCTTTTCATATCTAACATAACATTACGTTTTTTGGTAATCTGTCCCGTTGCCTCGAAAGAAAACTCCGGTATGCAAAATTGTCCTGTTTCTCAAAATCACGCGATTTTTAATTAAGGAATTTAAAAAACCAATTGCCAGAATAAAAACAAGAAAGTCAATTGTCAGTTCACTAAGGATTAAAAAAAGGTAAACACATACCTATATAAAAGTGTATGAAGTTTTTTATGTTTTTTTTTTTTATGTTAGTTGTATAGGCAAACGTTTATGTTAGTTGTATATACCTGGAACGAGCCCAGGCAACTCATCTATGTGTTGCCTATCCTGAGACATAAGATGTTAAGTCTCGGTGCCAGTAATTACACCGCCTGTCTTGCCCTTCTCTCCGAAACACAGCAAACCTGTTTCACGAGAGAAATAAGTAAGATGGTGGTACCCATGCAGCCGAGAGCGTGGCACAGCGCTTCCCTCCCACCGGTACGAGAACCTGTAATTTAATAAAATGTCTGTTTCGTATGAGTTCAAAAATAATTGGCCACGTTAGTCGTATTGTACCCTTCGTCCAGTAGAATCCCAGGGTCACAAAGCATAATATTTCCAGGTCGAGGAGATAGTCCAGCTGCTGCGGCTGACCAAGGCGAGGAACACCGCCAGCGAGCGGCTCTCCGGGGGGGAGAGGAAGCGGCTCTCCATCGCACTGGAGCTGCTCAACAACCCCCCCGTAGTGTTCCTGGATGAGCCCACCACGTAAGTCACTGTCATTATTTTTCAAAGCTTTCTTTTTTTATTTATAATTATTTTTCAAAAGGTTCTGCTTAACCTATCCATTTCTACTAAATTTCTTTTGCCGGTTCTTCTTAATAGTTTGAAACTAGTACAAGACTCAATTACCTACAATAGGCTACTTTGGAAGAACAATATTTAGAAAAAATCCTGTAAAGTCGGTTTACAGGCGATAATTTTATGTGATAACGTCATAATGCGTCACAAGCCGAGCGCCTAGGTCGATCGTGCCTTTCAATCGATTGTTGCACGCTCGGCTCAGGCGGAACATGACATTTTTTCGTGCGTGCAGCCGGCGATCATCGATTTAAGAACCACACAATGTCTGATTTTGCTAGGATTCAAACCCAAAATTACGAATCGTACACATGTGGTACACATCATCAGATCTTAATAAATATTAATATGTAGTTAGAGAGTTTCGCTTAGTAGCTTAGACGGTAGTGCCATGCTGCTTAGACGGTAGTGCCATGCTGCTTAGACGGTAGTGCCATGCTGCTTAGACGGTAGTGCCATGCTGCTTAGACGGTAGTGCCATGCTGCTTAGACGGTAGTGCCATGCTGCTTAGACGGTAGTGCCATGCTGCTTAGACGGTAGTGCCATGCTGCTTAGACGGTAGTGCCATGCTGCTTAGACGGTAGTGCCATGCTGCTTAGACGGTAGTGCCATGCTGCTTAGACGGTAGTGCCATGCTGCTTAGACGGTAGTGCCATGCTGCTTAGACGGTAGTGCCATGCTGCTTAGACGGTAGTGCCATGCTGCTTAGACGGTAGTGCCATGCTGCTTAGACGGTAGTGCCATGCTGCTTAGACGGTAGTGCCATGCTGCTTTGCATCCGAATTGAACATACACGACCGGGGTGGTACCTCTCCCTCACATAACGCCACCGGAAACTAGGGGAAAGGAGGGCGGCGCATCTGCATAATTTCTGGTTGTGCGGATGTGTATGGGCGTCGGTAGTCGCCAAAGGGCTTCGACTGCTCGTTTCGCCCTTCTGTGCTATGAAAAAAAAAAGAAAAAGAATTTAACAGAATTTGTACAACGAGGTACCACTATCTTGTTCATTTCTTCCATGAAACTCTGCTTTAAGTTGGTTACATGAAACAAAATCCTCCAAGTTTCTATCGTGAAGGCATTTATCTACTACCCAATAAATGGCAAAGGACTATAATATAATAGATCATAACGGCGACTATTTTGATTAATAATTCTTGTAAGAAGTATTTTTTTAATAAAGTTGAATTTGAAAAAAAAGCCGAGTTTCTACTTGCACACATATACAAACAACAGTATAAAATTATTATTCTTGTTTCTAATGAATATCACACGTGTAAAAACATTCGTTGCAACTAAAGGAAAAAAACGCGTTATTATATTTTAATTTTAAATTGTTTCCTTAGTTTTTTCTAGGAGGTTATTAACACATTATGAATAATAATCGGTATAAAGATTTGACCAAAAATGTTGAGCGCATAAATACAGTCTCCATATGAAGCGAATAATGAGATACATTATTAAATATTAACTCATAGATACATAAGGATTATTCTGCAGAACAAATAGACAAGAGCTTTAATTCGGATTCCATGAATTGATAAGTAAAAAGAATAACAGAACCAGATGAATGTGTTAAATAAATACAGAATTTCTCACGAAATTTTATCCCTTATTTGATACCGTTAGTAAAAGCTTTATCTTATTTGAACGGACGCAGCACCTCGAATTTGTGGAAATTTTGTGTTATAAGCTATACTTTCACCTCTGTGGCTCAATGGTTAGCGCGATGGCGCTTAAGCCGGAGGTAGCGGGTTCGAATCCCGCCAGGAAACAAAAAGTTTTCTATGTTCCTGGGTCATGGATGTGTATTAAATATGGGTATTATGTAATAAACATCTTAGATATATGTATACTGTATAGTATACAAGTATTAAATATATTTCCGTTGTCTGGCATCCGTAACATAAGTTCTTCGAGACCGTACCACGGGACGGGAATGACGTGGTGTAAAAAGCGTCCATAGATATTAATATTATTATATTATTACTAAGTATGCAAATAGATGCGTTCTCGTATATAATATCACTAACTGTAGTTGTCAGATTACTGGGTACTGCACGCGGAAGATTGCGTATCGAAATGAGTGACGACCTCTGTGGCTCAGTGGTAAGTGCGTTAGCGCTCAAGCCGGAGGTTGTGGGTTCGAATCCCGCCAGGGAACAAAAATATTTTCTGTGTTCCTGGGTCATGGATGTGTATTAAATACGTGTATTATATAATAAAAATCTTAAATATGTGTATAGTATAAAAGTATTAAATATATTTCCGTTGTCTAACTTGTGTTACGGGTACCAACCCGTAACACAAGTTCTTCGAGAACTTACCATGGGACCAGATTGACGTGGTTTGAGAGCTTCCATAGATATTATTATTATTATAACAAATTGTGTCATATAACATGAAATTGTACATAATATATATATCTTCATTTTCTCTTACTTAGTTACTGTAACACAAGTTATTAATTTACCACGTGTCGTGACGTGACGTGTGATTAGTGAAGATGGTCTAGTGGGTGTGGATTCGGCCTCTTTCTTGTGTGAGAGGTCTGGGTTCGATCCTGACCGAGTGCACCTAAATGGGTTTTAATAAATTTCTCCGTGCACCTGAATATGTGTGCCTGCACGCCGGTGAAGAAAAACATCGTGAGGAAAGAGGGCAACGCATTTGCATAACTTTTGGTTGTCTATGGGCGTCCGTAGTCACTATAAGGGTCCAACTGCTCGGTTGCCTTCTTGTGACCTAAAAAAAACATCCTCCTCGACTGATTTCGAGAAGGAGACCCGTGCCCAGCGGTGGGACATTAGTGGGTCGATGATGATGATAAATGTGATTATACCGCAATCTAATAAAAAACCCTTAGTCATATATTTTCTTTTGTTCCAGCGGTCTGGATGACGTGGCATCTTCCACTTGCGTATCTCTCCTAAAGCGGGTGGCGCGCGGTGGTAGGACGGTGATCTGCTCGCTGCACACTCCATCAGCGCGGCTGTTCTCCGTGTTCGACCATGTATACGTAGTGGCGGAGGGCCGATGTGCCTACCAGGGTACCGCCGCGGGAGTGGTACCCTACCTGAAGGAGCTGCAACTGCCCTGCCCGAAGACGTATAACCCTGCTGATTTTGGTATGTCATTGTATATACAGTGTATTTTGATGTTGTGTAGGTTTACTGAGGTAAATAGGTTTCTATTTTAGATACTAATTCATTTAGTATGTACTGAATGGACTATTGATTCAATGCAATTATTATACTTATATTACATAGAGTTAATGCATATTATGATCCTTTTGAGCCTTTTTGCATACCACTTTGGTTATGCGGAACTCGCACCCACTAAAACCCAACGATGTTTTATCCTTTTTCTATTGGACAGGGTCAAGGGAACGCCAGGCATCCCCACCATGGTTCAAGCCTTGTGGCGGTGGGGTTCAGTAGCCTAAACTGCTCCATGTACCCCTCTTATTAAAAGAGGGAACAGAAGAGCAGGGGGACAAGGGCCGAGGATGGCAACCTCACCCCATTGTACTGTCTATTGGTGACACTCGCCGGGTTTTGGTGGGTAGAGCTGCGTCCACCTTAACACCTTTCGGGCGCAGCGAGTCCCACATACCCGCCTGGGGAGATCCACTCCCTCGCTGGATGCCTCAGAGCATCCCGGCGTAAAAAAAGCCAGGCATCCATCCTATGACACCGTCAGCGGATGCCTTTGCAGGCCTGATCGTTTTAAGCCGTGAGTATTTTTGTGGTATGTCACGGTAACCAAATTTCCCTATACTCTTTATTCTCACTGAATCCATAGTTTTTTAGGCTTGGTACTCTTTACAGTAAAAGTCCCTACCTAAGTAGTTCTTCTTTGGTAGCAGCTACTCTCAAAAGTAACTGAATTTACCACGCACTCTATTCTCGAACCGTGTGTTGAATCAGCTTAGCTCATGGAATCAAGGCCTCGTTTGATACTTTCCTCCTTGAAGATTTAAAAGAGACCTGTCTAGAGTAATACTCACATTCAACATTTCCAGTGATCGAAGTGTCAAGTGGTGAGTACGGTCAGCACCTGGACCGCCTGGTGGTGGCAGTGGACAACGGCCGGTGCCAGCGCTGGCGGGACTACGCGGTCACCAACCACGAGGTGGACATCCAGTGGCACAGCACCCAGGGGGTGGCGGGACACAACGTTAACTACGAGAGCAGCTTCCTGCAGCAATTCAGCGTACTAGTTAAGAGGATGCTATTGCAGACTGTTCGGAATAGGGTACGTAGAGTTATTTTAAGGAGTTTAAATTAGAAGAAATGAATGCTTCTCTGTATTTTTTGTGAACATAGATCCTATTTATTTAAATACATATACAATAATAAATAAAATATATTTTTATCAAAGTATCTTATTGAACGTCAAATAACTCTACTACCTAATGGTAGTAGTTGTACTCTTTGTGTATATGTATAGATGCTTATTTGGCTCGCCAGCGCACCACCACGTCCACTTTCCAATCAATTCAATTTCAAATCCACTTTCAAATCCAATTCAAAACTACTTGCTATATGCGGCCTTTTTCTCAAAATGTTCTTATAGAAGGTAGGCCTATAGCTAATTTCAAAATCTGATTATAGTAATAATTATCTTGCATTTCAGGGCTACCTGTACCTACGGCTGTTCCTCCACGTCTTCCTTGGTTCCATCGTAGCTGCTCTCTACCAGGGCATCGGTAACGACGGTAGTAAGGCCATGTTTAACTTCGGCTTCTGCTACGCATGCATCATTGCCATGCTGTACACTGCTATGATGCCTATATTGTTAGCATGTAAGTATCAGACTTACATACCCTAATGACGGTCAAAATACTTTATAGTAGATCGATCTGTCATAGTTTTCGTTTAAAATTTTTGTTTAATATAAACATTTTTGTTAGATAAAAATTGCGCCTTTGCGCGTATAATAGCAAACACCCTCTTAGAATGAAATGGTGCATTGGAAAGGTTAAATATTCAGTTTTTAAGGCGCAAGTTTTTATATTGCATAGGGCATATCTTGTGGGAGAAATTAATACTTTCTTACTTTATATTCTTTCTTTATCATGGGACTAGGATTATCGTGCTATTACTAATATTTGAATGATGTCTTTAAAGTACAAGTCATTCCGTGATGAACTTACCCAAGATAGTAACTGCCAATCCAGTATACCACAAACAGACAGAATAAGCTATAAAAAATATAAACTTTCCTTTCAGTTCCTACAGAAGTGTCACTTATAAAACGCGAATACTTCAATAGATGGTACGGTCTGAAGCCGTACTACGCAGCGCTGGTGGTGTCCAGAACACCAATCACTGTATTCTTCGCTCTGCTCTTCCTCATCATAGTGTATCCTCTGACCAACCAGCCGCTCGAGGTGGCGAGGGTAGCCATGTTCCTGACCATTTGTGTGATGGTCGCTCTCATATCCGAGTCTATGGGCACCCTCATCTCCTCGACACTTAATGTGGTGGTAAGTATACTATTAATATAATATTACTTCATTATCACCAACATTTTAGTTTTTAGTTTGCTGTTAAATAAATTCCTTTATACAAATTAAGTTCGTACAATTAAGTATGGACAGTTACAATTTTAGACTTAGTATTCAATAATTTTCCTCACGCACACTCGCACCTCGAAATACTATGATGCGCTTCCGAAGCATCCCTTATGGTTGTTTTTTGTTCATTTCACATCGCCAAGTAATAAAATGACACATCATCTATGTAAACATTCCTACCTCTTTGATGGACTTCTAAGACAACCAAATAAGTATTATTGAAATTAACTCAAAAATGGGTTGTCAGATCTTGATCAAATGAATATGGGACCAAATTGGAAACACCAGGTTTCAAATAAAAGAATAATCTTAATCCATCACAATTAGTGGAGTAATCGCGTTAAAAATATGAAAAAAAAACTAATTGAGATCCTCCTCTTTCTTTAAAGTCGGTTAAAAATAATGTACGGACAGATATTTCTCATAGATTTTGGAGTTATTAGATAAGGGCAAACAGGGCACCTCGACGGCTAGTGAGTCTCGCAAGGGACCGACGCCACCTCCACACCACACCCGCACCACAGAACAACCCCTCCCAACGTCGGGACAGTACAATGGGGTGAGGTTCCCATCCTCACCCCTTGCCCCCTGCTCTTCTGTCCCCTCTTCTTATAAGAGGGGTACAAAGAGCCCCCTCGGCCCAATTAGCTTCGCCCAAGGTGCACCGCTCACCCTAGGTTACTGAGCCCCACCGCCACGACAAGGCCTGAAACATGGTGGGGTAATAACCCCACCATGTTCTAGCTTATCTAATAAGATAAGCTAGAAAATCTCAATTTTTCTAGTTTTTTAATGAACTAAAATAATAATAATTATGGAGTAGTAAGAACATAAAAAATAAAAGTGTACCAAAGATAAGAGGGGTTAATTTTTTTTACATTATTTTCTTGTATCTGCTCTGCTAATTTTTTTACGAGACAGTCTATATCGATATTACCTTTCAGAACTCGATGTTCGTGGGGCCCGTGATAAGCGTGCCCCTGATGCTGCTAGCGGTGTACGGGATGGGCAACGGGGATGAACAGCCGCCCTTCGTGTGGGCAATCGCGCGCGCCTGTTCCTACCTTCGCTACGGGCTCGAGGGGCTCATAGTGGCGGTCTACGGGGCCCCCAGGCAAGACCTCGAGTGCCCCGAGAATATCGAGTTTTGCGAATACAAGAGCGTGAGGTGAGATTTGAAGAACATTTTTATAAATAATACTTTCTATTGGAATGATGAGAATTGGTCAAGTTACTTGATATTACGTAGAAGAAGGCTTGTCCAACTAAAAAAAAAATATTTTTTTGTATATTCAAGGCACTTCGTCAAGTTATTGGGGATGTCAGGCGCTACGTTTTGGAAAGACTTTGGAGTGCTGATGTTGATGTTTGTGCTGACGAACCTGGCTACTTACTACCTCCTGCGGCAGCGGCTGTCTCCCAACTACGCCTTCAGAGCCATCAAGGTCATCGGCAGATTCATCAAGAACAAGATGAGCGATGTCCATTAGGTCCAGTGATTCGAATGTAGATGGCGCTGCTTCAGATTGAATTTTAATTATTGCTAACGAATTTTAGATTTGTATAAGGCTGGTTTCCAAAGTAAAACTAAGTGTAGGTATAATAAATGCCGATAGAGTAATCTCGCTTAAATCAAGTTTGCTTATAACATCACGTATCTAAAAAAAATTTTTGTACTTTTATACTTTTCGGGATAAATTCCAGAATTTGTCATTTAATTATAATGTTGTAAATATATTAAATCTCTTTTGTGCTTATGGGTGCAAAAAGGTAAGGTTAGGGAAAAATAATTTTATTTATTTCGTTAATTTTGTATTTTTCTAAGTTACATTTGAAGTTTTCTTCATTGATTCCTTTTAAGTATAAAATATTAAGATTCAAATTTATAAAAACATAGGTAGCGACGAAAATATACAATGTTTTAAAAACTTTTGTTCGATGTATCTCTGAGAACTTCGAAAAAATGTATAGGATATAAAAAAGGATAATTGTATTAAAACTGAAAGTACTTAATCATGTTAATAAAATTAGCATATGCCATGGCTGTGCAGTGTGCACTTTATAATTACTAGAGAAATTGAACAAATAAAGAAGTGTACCTATTACTTACTACGAGGTAAGTATATTTTGATAAGGTCACTATTTTTACTAGACTTAAGTATGAATGTATATGTGAGAGTAAGAGCAAATAAAATGATGGTTCTGCTTTGAACACCTGTGATGACAAATTTTATGATGCAAATATTGTTTATTTAAATTCATTTTTGACGCGACAACGTCTAATAAATCGATGAACGCCGGATGCATGCACGAAATTATCTCGTAACGCGCATTGTACGCTTGCGTTTTGTTATGACGTTGTCACGTTAAACTATAGTCCGTAAACTAACTTTACAGAAAACCAATTTCTTTATTATTATTTTCAACGAATATCATACTGTATATTTTAATGAAGTGTACAAAATACAGCAGTTGTGTGAATGTTGTAGTGTATGTCATTTATGTTGTTTGGGTGTTAAGACTGAATTATTGGAATAAAGGTGATTTGGAAAAAAGAAATTGTTTTATTGATACTTTGTGATTATATTGATATATACCTACACACGTGAAAATGAAATATGTAATAAAAAGTAAGTAAAAAAAGAAGTAAGTAAAAAAACTAATTTTGATATCTCGTTTATATTTATACTAATCTAAAGCTTTAAATTTCCGAGACTTGAGATGCGACGTTCGCTCTATCTCACTCTCACTCTCGATCTTTCTCACTCGCTTGCATATGCAACTTTATCCCTACTCTCACTCCATGGCTATGTGCTTCATGCTACGTTCGCCGTTTCTTACTCTCTCCCTATCGGTCGGTCTCAATCACTCTCTCCCTCTTCGTGCACAAAAACGTTACTACTAAACTAAATATTTTCGTCTCGTTATATCCGTAAAAAAATTACCCTCATGCGCACAAAGAAGTTTCACTACAAAACATATACAGGTACCTACTTACGTAATGCGAATAGTAAATATAAATAATAAAATATTGGTCGAAGTTAAATCGACGATTCCAAAAAGAAATTTAAAATGTGCGACTCTTTCTTAATCGATTCAGTTTAAAACCACATAAATAAATAGAATAAAAATTTACGTATGATTCGATTCTTAATGAATCGATTTAAATGAACAACAATGTTTCTGAAGTACTCGTCAATGCTGAGAAACTAATTCAAATAATCAATTCAAATAATAAGGTTAAAAAAAATAACACATTGGATTAAATTATTTATTCACCAAATTATAATTTCTCACTAAAATAAAATCACCATTTTGCTTTATACTTGAGTTTATACAACGTGACTAGGCAGCCATTTGTGAGAAAAGTGAAGTGGTTAATTTGGAAAACGATAACCTTATAGTTACTATCACTACTCCTTATCACTGAACGTGCATTTTAGCTGTCAATGTTAAACCCAAAAAAGAATTTCCCAAATTGTGGGTAGTGGTTTTGAAAAAATCTCTACTTAGGATGTTGGAAGATTTTACAATTTAATTATTTATTAAAATTCATAAATTTATCTTTGAATGAATCTTATGAAAACTTGTTTTCAAAATTAATATTTGGATTTGTAAAAAATTCAAAGTATATTTTTTGGGAAATCCTCACAGAGGTTTTGGCAACTGCTTATTTAGCAAATATAATGGCTATGTTCCGATTCCAATGCGAGCAGTGCTCTTACTGGTATAAATTCGTTCTGTTGTGGACTGACAGTATACATTCGCAGTATTCTAGGGAAATATACCACGTCATAAATCCTTGGCTTTTCTACTGTGAACACTGGTGCTTTCGAGGTAAGGTGCTCTCAGTGCTTTGATCACGTGACCAACAGCGTGCATCAATTACCAAAAACTTACTTTTAGAAGTATCATAAGTCATTTAAAAAACGGTTATCTCCACATAATTTTCTGTTCTAGGGATAATATTTCGTCCCGCCCGATTTCCAAAGGTATGAGATCTTCATCATCGTCATCAGAAAACCAACAAGTAACCATTATAGCTAACTATTCTTCGCAGTATACTAAATTGACGTCATACCTTACAGTGCTCGCAGTGTATATCGAAACATAACCAATGAATAGACAATCACTTGTGTATAGCCTGGCCAAAAATATATAAACCCTGCACTGGTGTTGCCACTGTGTCTTTTATACGGTAGCCCATACAGTCCATATACAGAAATTAGTTCCGAAACATTCCGCAAAATGGCGATTTTATTTTTTTGGGCAGGCTATACATGTATGTAGTGGCAAGTGGCTATTTTATTTTTCAACAAAAGTTTCATTTTCTCACGAAATTTCATTGTAATTATCAATTCCCATATCTAATATTACTTACTCTTCAACGTGTTCTGAAGTAAACATTGATAAAAACAATAATGATCTGTTTACTTCACATACACTACAATAGTCTATCCTTTTTATTTTCTTTGCAATCAATAAATTTAAATACAACATAAACATATAAAAAAGTATATAAAACAAATGAAAACATTTCCAACATTTAAGTAACAAAATTCAAATAACCTTTTATACACTTACAACTAGTGTTTTTAGTATTTAAGTATAATTCTAGGTGTACCTTAGTGTATGTAAAAATTTAAGGCAACATTCGAATAAAGTGGCTACACAGGCCTACACTTAATGATATATATTCAACATAATATATGTGATTAAAATAGTTTATAAATTGATCGGAAATATACAACAGTTTCTAGAACATTCTTATACAAATATGCTAATTAAGCTTAATGTTTTATAAAAAGTTAGGAAAGGATTTATAAATATTTTAAATAATCATATGAAATCAAATGAAAGAACATTAAACGATAAAACAAATGAGGAATGTAATTTTTCTGTTGCCCGCAGCTTCGCCTGCGATAACTTAGATTAACAGCCGTAGCCGAACTGATGTTGATTATTTTTATAGCCGTTCCCGTCAAAATAGGCCCAGCCGTTTTAGAGATTAGCCGGAACAAACAGATAGATAGACAGAGAAAATATAAAAATAATGATCTTTTTATGTAAGTACCGTATATATTTATATGCATTTAGTGAAAAGCTGTTAATTTTAAATTACAAACAGACACTTCAATTTTATTTATTTGTAAGTAGATTATTAACTATTTAGTGACATTTGTTGCTCAATTAAATTATTTCGAGATGTAAATAATTAATAGAAAAAAATATTTAAATGCCGATACCAGACGTGGAATACAATAAGGAGGCTTTCGACTTTCAATGGCAGTGTTAGTTTTATAATATTAATATAATAAAAATAATACGCTTTTGTAAAACGAAAAATGTGATATAAAATAAAATATAACATTTGTAAATAAATTCACTTATACTAATTAAAAATTAAATTAATCAATAACCGTATGTACTTGTTGTACTTACTATACGGAATGCACTTGTTGAACTATTTTGTATTATTCATAAAAAAATACTTAAATATTATAAAGAAACAAGGTTAAACCTTCAAAGTAAGAAACATTTAATAGAATGTAAAATTGGTGCAAATAAAACCTAACCAGGGACTGCCGATAGAAGTGAAAACACAGGGACATAGCACTCAGCAGTGACGAGCGACTGTACCTTTCAGGCTCGGGCACACTCGGCGATCCCGATTTCATCCGATCGAACCTTTCACCTGCAAGCGTGATGGAACAGCCTCACTTACAGCCTACAAAAATCTGTGTGCAGTGCGCCAAAAGAAGTTTTCACTTCAAAAAGCGACGCCTTTAGACTTAGTAATGTAAAATAAAATAGTAAAATAATAATGTCAATATAATGGAAAATAATAAATTGAGTATTAATAAAGAACAAATAATATCTATCTAGTTCAGTAGGTACATACAGATCTAGGCGTTTGCAACAACCATTCCACATACCCGGCGCTACTTATACAATATGTACAACATGGTAACTACAGTTTATATACGAGGGATGGTATATACAAATGATACTTACATGGTAATACATCTAAAATACATTTTAATACACATACAATTCCACCTGTTTCATTGTTTAGTAATTCATTCTCTGGAATAAGATGAAGCTGCTTAGATCGAAAGGCCATCAGCTTTTGAAGAAAATAATCGGTATTTGAAAAAAAAAATAGATTTAGTTGTCATATTAGTAGTAAATATTCTTTAGTAAAGACGTCACAAGGTTTTGCTGATGATGTATCACTTTATTCTTACTTTTATTCATCTTAAAATTATAATATGTATTTTGCTTTCTAGTCAAATACAAATTATCGACAATACTAGATTTTATAGCTTTTTACGTTCTCTCCATGAAGTCTTGGTGTTCGCCTGGTGAATTCTGTGATAATATTAGTTTTTCGGAGCTATAAAATTACAATAATAAACTAAAATAGTATTGAAGTTTTAGATGGATTTTTTTATATCTAATGCAATTTAAACTAAAAAATGCATATTTTAAATTAAATAGTCAATTAAGTATCAAAAAACTACTAGCTATCGCATAATATTTTGAAATAATAAGTAACAAAATTTAACAGGTAGAATGTAATTTAATTATTTTCTACTATTTTTTCTGACTTGTCATGTTAGTGTTATATATTTACAACAAAGCCTACTTATATCTAAAATGGAATGTTCTTTATAATATGATTGTCCATTAAGCAATAAAGCCTACCAATCCACTGGGACTGCCGATAGAAGTGGAAACACAGCGACACAGTATTCAGCAGTGAAGAGTAGCTGTCTGCATCTTTCTCGCTCGGGCACACTCGCCGGTCCCGAGTTCATCCGATCGAGCCTTTCACCTCCAAGCGTGACGGATCAGCCTCACTTACAGCCTACAAAAATCTGTGTGCGCAGCGCCAAAAGAAGTTTTCACTTCAAAAAGCAAAGTTAAACAAAATCTTTCGGAGTATTTTGAATTGCTCGTAAAAGCATATTTCATGTAAAAGTATATTGCTTGTAAAAGCACAAATTAAATTAAAGTATTTTCCGTTTTTCGTGAGTGATTTCTATAGAGTGAAGTGTTGGCTAGCCTTGTCTTCATCACACTGGTCCAGGTAGACTGCGGGTCTGTCGGTATCGAGGCAGGAGTCCAGCTTGGCATGTCTGATCTGCAGCCCGTCCCTCTTCCACTGCTGGGCGTCATCAGAGGGGTCGCAAGCTGCCAGTACTGCAGTGACTCTATCATCAGCTGATAGCGACACGCACAGGCTGTGATGACGTAAGAGACCATTCTCGAAGCTCCACTCCTGGTTTCCACCGGTGTTGTGGCATGGGTACATACCTAGAAAATAAATAGTTTAATAGCAGAATATATTTGCAGTGTGTTATAGGTTTTTAAAACAACGAAACAATTTATTTGAATTTCAAACTTGAATTATTATGAGTGTTTGTAGTTCATGACGGTACTAATGACTGTTATCATTACTTTTTATACTTTTTGTATGAAATCATTAGGTTTTATCTATAGAGGGATTAGACTCTTTGCTGCACTTCATATCTTTTTGGCTGTTTTCATATGATAGCAATAGGACCAAATCAGCTTTTGTTCAGACGTGTAGCGCCTGACAATTATTAAATGCAACCAGAAGATCTGCGTGTTGCTATTGCAAGATATAAGGCATTTAAATTTCTTTTGACAGGACATAATATATCATTGCTTTATTATGCCATATAAAAATTATTAAAAGTTACTTGCGACTACACAGTTGGGTTTTAATTATTCAAGATAATAATTTAAGCTCCAGTTTATATCCAAAATATGCTCAATGTGGCACTTGCTTCTTTGGAACTACATTAATAAGTGTATTATATTCCCTCTCCAGAAAGTATTCTTTAAATCTACACCCTTTTTTATTTATTCCTGCACAAAGTAAAATACAGATGAACTGACCCAAGGTCCCATCCACTAGATGTCCCATGGTGTCGAGGCAGCGCGCGCCCTGCCTCACGGTGTGGGCGCCCATCGAGGGCACCTGCAGCTCAGGGTATACATGCTGGAGGTACCAGCGGAACGGCTTGCAGCGCAGCTTCGACCGGATCGCCAGCCGCTCAGAAATGCTGTGAGATTCTCAATGTTAATTGACGTTTGTTGTGTCTTTCGAGGAGACCCGTTATTACATCGACAAGGTTATTCAAGTGCCCAATCAAAGCTGCATATTACGGCAATTTATTATGTTGGTGGTAATGAACTCTGGCGGATTCCTATTGACGTGTCAAATCAGTCGGTTGGACTACACATACGTATACTAGATAGACATCCCTAGGAGAGCTTCTCTAGTTGGATGGAGAAGAAAGATTACCGGTGGGAGGGAAGCGCTGTGCCGCGCTCCCGGCTGCATGGGTACCACCATCTTGCTTGTTTCTCCCGTGAAACAGCTTTGCTGTGTTTCGGAGAGAAGGGCAAGACAGGCAGTGTAATTACTGGCACCGAGACTAAACATCTTATGTCTCAGGATGGGCAACACATAGATGAGTTGCCTGGGCTCGTTCCAGGTAAACTAGTTTATGTTCATGGGCGACGTTGACCACTTACCATCAGGTGGCACGTTTGCCAGTTTGCCTATCCAACTAACATAAAAAAAAAAAACAGCCGTATTGGCGACGAAAGATGTTTGGTTATGAACGGATAGACTGATAATTGTGGCTCTAATAGATAATTTCGACCTACTTGAAAATTATTGCAGAGTCGTGTAAATACTGACAACTAAACCTCAGTATTAACCCGATGTTCATAGCCCATAGCTGACGTTGACCACCTACAACTCTATGCGTTTACCTGACTCTTAAAATGGTTTGTAACCGAATATTACGCAACCGAAAGCCATAAATGGTTTGAATGACTGTCGTTTTAGGACGAAAATGCCTTTGTTTTGAAATTTTCTCAGCAATAACGATTCTCATATTTCTTTCTTATGGACACACGTTGGGAAATTTCACACCCCTTCTTTTTCTTTTAAATTTATTAGGTTTCCTTACAATGTTTTTCTTCTCAGGTACGTATTTCTTATATTACAATAGTAGCTACCTAAAACAGTAGTACATACATACATACATACATACAATAGTAAGAACATTAAACAAAATACTTACTCTCCGTATTCAACTTGCTTGGCCAAAGGCTGTGATCTATAGTAAAGCTCCTTGAAGTCATCCATCCACACTTCGGCAGCCCTCCTAGTGTTCCTGGCGAAGACGGCTCCCGATCCCCCCGGGAACGTGTAGGGGTGTCGCTTACGGAACACGTGTCCCACCCGCGAGCACGGAACTATTTCTAGTGAACCACCGCACTGCCATACCCTGGAAGAAAGTGTACTCATACATCAATGATAATATATATTATTTTTTTAATTCCTGAAAGAGAGATACAAGTGATATAAGTTTTATCACTAAGTGCGTCTGTACAGACTCTGTAGCATTATTGTTCTCAAAGTAGTGAACCGATTTAATGCAGTTTATTATTTGATACGTTTTCTGACAGGTTTCTGGTAGTTTTTAGACATCTCGGAGCAAAATCAGTTTTGTCGTTTCGAGGTCATGACTTCTTTTGCAGTTATTGTGTTGGGTTTTGGTTACACAAGTCGCTCATCTTTCCATACAAACGCAGGACAGTAATTACTACAATGTTTGACGTTGACCACGAAAAACTAAGTATAATATAAATTGATCTCGTCGTTATCTATGTGTATGTACCCAAAATCGTAAAAAAATTATACATTTAAAAAATACAAGCTTCTAAACTTTCGTATTTCAACACTGATTTTAGCCTAACTTTGGGCGTAAATAAATAGTATACCGAGCACGAAAGCTCAAAAATAAAGCCCGTACAGATATAGTTTAGTTATTCAAAAGATAAAATAAATTTATTTTGAAAAGATACACTAATTAGTTTTTCTATAATAACTGTTTTACTAAAAGGACATTTTCGGAATGAATCATTGTGCATTTCGTTCTAGCACGCTTGTTCGCGCACTATGTCAGGTGAGATAGCAATCATTTTGTTAGAGTTCGCGCTGTCGACTAGTTGAACCTTAAGGAAAAATATTTTTGTTATTTAATATGTGTTACAAAAACACAAATTTTGTTTTGTTTGTTTAACCATCTTTTGTCTCGTTTAACGTGATTAGTAATCATAGGAAGAATACTAAGTATGTTTTAGAATATTATTGTACAAAGAAGGATACAAAGTTGCCGACAGTGTAAAGAGTCAAAGTTGGTGATCTTGAATATCTTTTCGTCCAACTGTACTTCACCTGTGCTCTGATCCTAGCTCTTTTTACAATTCATTAATTTACAAAATTCCAGTTCTAATTAAATTTGTTACAAAACCAACAATTAATTTAAGTTTCAAATAAATAGAAAATAGAACGTTTAGATAAGAAATCTCGTACAGTTTCCCCACCCAAAACCCAAACCCAATCCACCAACTCTTAATGTCGATTTTTGTTTCACCCATGGATAGAGTAGTAATGTGGGTCATAAAATTCCAAAACTGGTCAGTGATTTGTCACTGACACATTAGCAATTCAACCAACCGTCTGTATGTACGCACCATCGGCCAATCACCAGTCAATGGCCATAGTCGGCCATTCAGAGTGCAGAACCGGCGCAACGTCGCAGCACGAAGGCGAAAATTGTTTTCTTACAAAACACAACATTACCCTCTGCTCCGGTTCTATGCTCGATGGTTTCACCATGCCATGTTTTTGCAATAAGTTGTACATTTAAATGACATTCCGTATCATCCGCAAAAGTCAAGGTATATTCAAATTGTTTATTGCGATATATTTCCAAATAATTGAATTAATTTCATTATTAAATCATCGTAATTACCGCCAAATATTTTAATGGCGGTGTTGTAAGGTGATAATAATTTTAAAGGTTAAAAGACAGTCGGCTGACGCAGTGGTCGCGGGTTTGAACCCAGTGCAAACAATTTGTATGATGGTTGTAGATCGGAGGACTCGCCAGGGTGTCATCACTGTAGCAGCAGTGAAGACACTGCAGACCACACCCTGGCGGAGTGCCCAGCTTGGGCGGAGGCAAGGGCGCCCCTCATCACTGAGGTTGGCGCGGACCTGTCGCTCCCTGCGGTCATCCGAGCGATGACTGTCAGTGAGAGCACATGGCAGGTGGTCCTCTCCTTCTGCGAGGACGTGATGTCGCAGAAGGAGGAGGCGGAGCGGGAGAGGGAGCGCACCGGCGCCTCTTCCCGCAGGAGAGCACGGCGGCGCAGGCGGTCGCACCGCCGTGAGGGACCTGTGCGCGGCCGATCGGGGGATCGGCTGCGCGCGCGTATGGTCCGAGCTATAAGGCACCCTTGTGTGTTCAGTGTGCCTTAAGCGGAGAAAGAGGAGGGGATGCCACCTCCCGCCTCCAGAGAAGAGTGCCGTACGGCACATCGTTGTGGCCCGGTACGGACGTCCACAGCTCTCGCGCCGGGTCACCCAAACGACGAGAAGAACACCGCTGGGGTTTAGTGGGTAGAGTCTGCGTCCACCTTACCATCTTCTCGGGCGCAGAGAGCCCCACATAACCTCCGGGTCCCCCCGGACCCGGTGGTATGCCTAAACGCATTCCCCAGCGAAACAAAAAAAAAAAAAAAAAATGGTTGTAGATACCAGTGTCATTTGTATGTTTGTATAAAAAAAAATCTTAGTACTCATAACATACATTCTAATGTGCTCACTGAAGGTAACCTTAGCGTGTTGTAGGCGAATGTTGTTATAGTTTTATTTATACTGTAATATTGTAGGATATCTATGAAAATGTATTTATTATATTATGTGAGGTGTGCTCCGGTTGTGCTAGCAGCGAGACTGTTCTTAAGGACAGGTAACGTTAAGTAAGTGTAATCAATATTGTGAGACATGAGTTTTTTTAAATCTATGGACGCTTTCACACCACGTCAATCTGGTCCCGTGGTAAGTTCTTGAAGAACTTGCGTTACGGATACCTGACAACGGAAATATACTTAAAACTTTTATACTATGCATATATTTAAGATTTGTATTATATAATACACATCTACACTAATATTATAAAGCTGAAGAGTTTGTTTGTTTGTTTGTTTGAACGCGCTAATCTCAGGAACTACTACTGGTCCGATTTGAAAAATTCTTTCAGTGTTAGATAGCCCATTTATCGAGGAAGGCTATAAGCTATATAACATCACGCTGTGACTAACACTAATTAAGTTGAGTAAGTTAACGCGGGCGAAGCTGCAGGCAACAGCTAGTATTTAATACACATCCATGACCCAGGAACACAGAAAACTTTTTTGTTCCCTGGCGGGATTCGAACCCGCAACCTCTGGTTTGAGCACCAACGCGCTAACCACTGAGCCACAGAGGTCGTCAAAGTTACATATTACATATATAGTACAATAAGTGCCATTTCACACGTCCCGGTTGCTGTTATCCGGCGCCGACTGTCCGGTAACTCCTTTCGCTTTCACACGACCTGATTTTGCATCCAGTAGCGTCTCTCTCAGTGGTTGTACCTGGGCGACTGGCCGGCAGTGAAAGAATGCTGCGTCTGCCATACACCTATGTAAGTCCTGTCGCCGGCTACCCGGTAGGTGGCGACCGGACGCACAGTGGTGAATCTGGCGTGCAACCGGCGACCGCTTGCCGGCCAAATTACGCCGGTACGTGTGAAAGCTGCCATACACGCTCATACACTTCGCTACCGGATACCCGGCGCCGGCTACCCGTCAACCGGCACGTGTGAAAAGGCAATAAACCGCGTGGTCCAGGTTTAAATAAACACCATTTCTTTCAGAAGGACCATTGAATGAAAAAACGACAATATTCCCCTGTTTTCTTTAATTATTTTTCCATCACTAATCCTTTAAGCCATGAAAAGTATCACTAATTTAAGTCTCTAGATTTTTAATATAAACCTTCTCACAATTTTCTCTCAACCCTTTCATCATCATCATCATCCGCCCCTATCCGGACATTGCTGAATAGATATAGGCCTCCCTTAATTGACGCAAAGACCAAACTCAACCATTTAAAATAATGAATATTTGATAATACAACGATCGCTCTTTAATATATGTTATAAAAAATCCTTGGAACCAAAAAAAATGAAGTTCTTTAAAAAGTGACGTAGTTATACTAATATTCTCTTCATTTCACCCTTTATCTAAAACTCCTTTTATAATAATAATTAATTTATTCTCGATCATAAGACCGGTGTTATAACTATAAATCATCTAGAATCTTCTGTTTCTATGAATCAAGGGAATAATATTTTATATCAAAACTGGAATATTTAATTGGAATACTAATGATTTGAAAGGTCACTGATAAGTCCACATTTGGACATATTATTATTATCATATGCGAAATTTATCGATATACATCGATACATATAAAAAAAGTCGATTTCCACTTTATTGAAAACTAGCTGTTGCCTGCAGCTTCGCCCGCGTCACTCAACTCCTATATGTCACCGCGTGATGTTATATAGCCTATAGCCTTCCTCGATAAATGGGCTATCTAACACTGAAATAAATTTTCAAATCGGACCAGTAGTTCCTGAGATTAGCGCGTTCAAACAAACAAACAAACTCTTCAGCTTTATAATATTATAATAGCTTTATAATATTATAATATATTTTAAACAGAACATATTATATATATATATATAAAAATCCCTTTAATAATAATCTTTCCAAATAAATCATAATTAAGTTTTCTTAAGTTATTAGTAGCAATTTAAGTTATTAAAAATAAAGAAAAAGAAAATAGGTTGTTGTTTCTATACTTTATTTTAAATAATTTAAATTGCTACTAACCCATAGATTATGAAAATATTGTTACTAATAAAGTTTTGGCTATGTGGCCTGAAATAAAAATATTATTATTAAATTTTGTCTGTGTGTTTATGATAAACCCGAGTGATATCATCAAAACCGGGAATCCCCGTATAACAAACAACAATAATGACTATAAATTTTAATTAGTCCTTGACAAATTGTTATTTTTAATCTATCCGCTCATTTCTTGACAAAAACCTTTTTCTTAATAAACTTGGCCTTTTGAAATCCTTTTACCAACGAGAATTTTTTCAAGGTCAGATAATGCCAAGTATACATAAAACAAGATAGCTGCGGCCAGTGAGACACTGACAATCGTAGTAAGAATCTTTTTATAGCGTAGATATTATATTGGCAAGAAAGAATCGGGTTTATTCAATTCAGAAGGAGTAGGAGAACTCTTTTAATAAGATATCATTCAGAAGGAGAGAATGGCCCTAATGGAAGCCCTTATAGGGGGAGAAATTACTACCAACCGTCTCAAAGTTTCCGACAAACCCCTTTTAAATCAGATGAAAGAAGAGAGGCATGGCTCCTAATGGGAGGAAATGAAAGGGAGAGAGGAATCACTCCTAAATACCCCCTTAGATCAGTTTATAAGGGCTTAGGAGCAGTGAACTCTAAATATATTTGGTTTAGATAGGAAACCATCAATAGCTCACCTGAAGGAAATTTCCAGATTCTCTCCGCCCCAGACGTCCATCTTCATATCGTATTTGCCGAGCTTGTTGAAGTACTTCCTGTCCATGCTGAAGAGTCCTCCCGCGATCATGGGCGTCCTGATGACCTGGGTGGGGTCACTCAAGCGGGCGCTGCGCTCGGTGTGAGACAGGTATTCCCACTGGAAGACGAATAGACTTACATTAAAGACAAATTATATATGGGCACTTGTAAAGAAGCTCAAAAAAGCCTTTAGATTTTTTTAATTGGCTCCGGGCTCGTATATTCGACTTATGTTTGTGGCGAATGTCGTGAAAAATGTTTTGAAAGAAAGTAGAGGAACAGCATTTTTTTGACGTTCGCAGATTTTGGCCTTCGACGCCGAGACGGCTAACCACTCGCATCTCACTAGGCCCGGCGACGGATCGTCATCCCATCTATAGAACCACAATACCAAACCATATTCCTGAACAGGGCGACGGAATGAAGGCTTCGGTAATATCGCTATATATCCAAATATCACTTTAAGCCTACATCGGCGTGTCTCAGCCTACATGTGCTAAGTAAAAGGGGCTTGCCTTGAACACCAGGTTCCAGTCGAAGCCGCCGCGCAGGTCCGCGGAGGCGCCGATGTACTGGAACGTGTCCATGCTGATCACGTCGATCACGGGGCATACCACGCGGGTTGGATCCTGAAATATACAACAATTATCAACATTTCAAAGAGGGCAATAGAAAAACGAAAAAGTCTTAGGCTGTAATTTTGTGAACCGGTTTGGACGCGGTTTTTTAACCAGATTTTCTAACAGTGGTACTTAGATATGTTTTATCAAAATCTATTCAGCCGTTTCAGGGACATAAGTTTGTTTTTAATATTTTTATGTCAAAATATACGAAAATTTCCGAACCGAAGTCTCAGTAAAATCCTTAAAAAGTAAAAACTATTTTACTATAATTAATGAAATTGACGTAGAGTTTTAGTGTAGGATATAGTGTTATTACACTATATCCTTAGCGATTTAGGCTCAACATTTAAGCTAAAAACGTTGTATAAAGATATAATATAATGTACCAAAAGACGAGAACTATGAACATATAGAATGTCGTCATTGCTTAATATCTTCTCATAGCTTTTACTGCGATTGGCTACACCGTTTGCGGCCACTTCGTCGCAATTTATTTTATATTGATAGCTTTTCGATCGCTTTATTTCTCTATATAATTTAACGTATAACGCAATTCTTTCTGTTTCACCTTATCTGCGTTTTGCAACTGCTATTCCTATTAGGTCAGGATTAATGGCCATGTATTTATCCATATCTATATATCTAGAGAAAAAATATCTCCAGAAGGAATATATAGATATATAGATATGGCACAAAGTGGTAATATTACATAAAGTTACACGTGTAGACTGTAGACACAAAGTCGGCAAGGATATCAGCATAAATTTTGTTATTTTTAGAATGTTTTCTTAAACTTTGTTTTATATTAATTTAAAAAGATATTTGTCGCGTTTGGGGGGTGGTAGGACCCGTGATGCGACCAGATAGAAGTAGGGGTTCGAAATAAGATGCTGTAGGGGTACCTTATTTTAAAGCCGATTTTTTTCTTCAGCTGACCCACGATCCAATAGCGTATTTGTACGGTAGCGAAGGACACTGGCCTGACTGGTGACTCCTGGCGAAGATGGCTGGACACGGGGAGATCTCCACCGGTATTCAATGCCAGTAATTCAGCCGGTAATTCAGCCGACTGTTGTGTTCTTCTTAGATTTAGATAGGTAGCCAAATTTAGTAAATTCCCAGCGGAATTTAAGCCGTGTTTAATTTTCGAGGATTAGCCTCGAGAGTCAGCGGCGATGTCCCCAGACTCACGTTGACAAGCCCGGCAGTCAAAAACGCATATCCTGACCACATCCGATCCATCGTTCAAAAATCAACATCCCGTTCTACAGTTAAATGTCTTTATAATTAGTTAAGTTTTAATTTAGACATTTTGTTAAGTTTAAAACTTATTTATCATTATATTATTTAATTATCAGCTTAAATTTAGGTAACGTGCAAGCGTAACGTTACATATTCTAACATCAAAAATAATAATATTATGGATGTATGATGAACTTCTAAAATACTGAACCGATTTTAATGCAATTTTGTAATGAGATTGAGGACACACTGTATTTAATAAAATGACGACGTCTAGGTATACCACTATTTTTTTTTAACTTTTTTCTTTGTTAACATTTTTATAATATTTAATCGCGCAACTTTTGGGGTCCGTTTTATCTTAATGATTGTGACGCGAGCGTTTCGTATCGCTTATACAACCGCGCGTGTTCCAGTTCGATTCCGGTTTGGGTAACATTCGCGAGGCCCTGACACCATAACCTTGTCCGTGGATGATGACACTTACAGTATACCTTGAGACAGCAGAAGTTATGTAAATAGATTTCATGGCATTCAAGGCCATCATGATCATAATATAGCCTGTGACAGGTCGCGGATTCGAATCCCGCCAAGGGCAGAAACTCGTATAAAGTTAACTAAACATATTAGATGTGTTTGCCATTATTAACATAAAAAGTGTCTTATCATAAGACTAATAAAAAAAACTCTACTACCGATTCTCAAGCTAGTCAACTAAGAAGCACCGGCGAAACAAACTCAGTGAAACTAATATATTAAATATTTTACAATGCAGTTATAATATTATTAGCATAAGTCTAGCGAACACCTTATTCCCACAGTGTGGTGTGTTCATTATTTTTATTTTATATTATTCTTTACAACACAAACGTTCTTCGTGGGTTTTTTAAATTTGTTGACGAATATATAAATAAATATTTTTATCCGGGTCATAGATAGGTATGTCCTTGTATACTATACATTTCATGCATTTATTTTCCTTATTTGTATACAAATTACTTATACAAAATCCATTGAACTAGGTTAAAGTGATGTGACTTGTTCATAAATGACCCCCAAAACGACCCGGCTACTAGAGATCGACATCTCTCGTAGAAGGTCAATCTCTTTAACATTTCGGACGCCTCTGTAATAAGCAGACCCTTGACTATACGTGGGTAACACTGAAAATGTTTAGAACTGGCCAGTTAGAAACATTGAAAATGAAAACTTTTTTGAATTTCCATTTTAGAACTCTTTGGTAACCTAATGTTTTTGTGTGTTTTTGTGAATTGGCGGCAAATCTAAAACTCTTGTTACACGTGAAAATAAACATAACGCGAGAAAATTTTCGGTCAATGATTTATTATGACTTTCGTTGTGGGCTTACTCAACAACAAAGCTATGATAGGCTGCGATTAGCATTTTTTAATGAAGCCCCATCTCGTGCCACTATTTACAATTGGTTTAACGAGTTTAAGCGTGGACGTAGCAATCTCAGTGATGATCCGCGTGAGGGATGTCCTTTAACAGCGACTATTGAAGATAACATCAGTGCTGTGCGACGCATGATAGAGGAAGATAAGAGAGTGACCTATCAGCAGATACGGGCAAGCCTAGGCATTGGTATGAGTCAAGTTCAAAAAATATTACACGAACATTTAGGCGTCAGGAAGCTTTGTACCAGATGGATTCCCCATACTTTAACCGACGAGCAGAAACGGCTCCGCATGGACTGGTGTCGCCAAATGTTAGATAAGTTCAACGGCGGTAACTCAAATGCTGTATTTGACATCATCACAGGTGATGAAAGCTTTTTTTGCTACGAACTCGAAACCAAAAGACAATCAGCTCAGTGGGTGTTTCCTTTCGAGAATAGGCCAACTAAGGTAAAGAAAGGAAGAGGTCAAGGAAAAAAGATGATTGTCTCATTCTTTGGTCGGAAAGGTCAGTTCGCGTCAATCGCTGTTTGTCTGTTGTCTTAGAAAAAATTCGACAGCAGCGCCCTCGAAGCAGGATCCTCCTTCACCACGACAATGCTTTAGCGCACTCCGCAAAACGGACTGTTGAATATTTGACTATGACAGGTGTCGAGATAATAAGTCATCCGCCTTACAGTCCTGACCTGGCGCCCTGCGACTTTCATTTATTCCCAAGAACTAAAGATAAAATTCGAGGTATTCGCTTTACGAGCCCTGAAGATGCGGTGAAAGCGTACGAAAATGCCATAGAAAAGACTCCTAAGGAAGAATGGGCCCACTGCTTTTCTCAGTGGTTCCATCGAATGCGGCGATGTGTAGAAAGAAACGGAGATTACTTCGAAAAACAATAAAAGTATTGGCAACTTTCTACATTAAGCCGTTTTTCATTTTCTAAACATTTTCAGTGTTACCTAGGTAGAAGCGTTATGGTTATCAAAAAAACGGTTGTCTGTAAAGTCGGTTTACTGACGATAGTTGAACGTGACAACGTCATAAGAAAATAGAACGCCTCACAGCGAGGTAACGCCGCATACGTCATGTTTTTTCGTTCTTGCAGCCGGCTCCATCGAATTATAAGACGTTGTCACGTCAAAATGATATTTGGAGATCTCATCGACTAAACTAACACTCACACAATCCTCCTAATCTGGTTACTGTATAAATATGAATGATTGTATAAATAGTTTCTCAATCAAAAAAGCGAGTGAACGGATTTTAATGAATCTTTATTTGTTTTGTAACATTAGAATGTAACGGGCTAGCGAAATCAAATTTTGGAAGAACTGATGATACTCTGAGGTAACTTTTGCAAAATGTAGCATTATAAAAATCAGGTTATCAGCACTTTTTCGGATTTTTTATGATAGTAGGATAGGCAAACGGGCAGACAAGCCACATGGTGGTAAGTGGTCAGCGTCGCCCATGAACTGTTATTGACTGTTATTTACATGAACACAAATTAACCTGAGATTAACCCAGGCAATATTCGTGTGTGGGCAACACACGAATGAATGAATGAAAACGAATCCTGAGACATAAGAGTTAAGGCTCGGTGCCAGTAATTACACTGTCTTAACCTTCTCTCTGAAACACAGCAAAGCTGTTTGACGGGAGAAACAAGCAAGATGGTAGTACCCATGCAGAAGGGAGCAGAGCACAACCCTCGCACCGGTAAAGCTAACTCCTATAATCTCGTATGTCCTGGTATTTCATCGTTTGTAGCTTATGACCTTGAAGAAGCTATTCCCCTATTACTTTAATAATTTTACATAACCTAATTCATTTACCGTCGAGAGAGACAGTGTCTGTATGCTAACCACCATCCTACCTATTCCGTAAATGTAGAATATTTCACAACGAATGGCACAGGCGGTGTAATTACTATGAGATATAACTTATTGTGTCACAAGATTGGTAAGATGAGTCCCCTGCAGTGTATATTTGCCCAACGTAGCCTGCGTTGACTTACAAAGTGGATCGGACGTCAGTTTGTCTGTTTTATACAAATGGAAAAAACAGTTCAGGTGGTGATAAGATCATCTAATTCATATACGCTACATCGGAGAACTTGCGTTGCCGGTCTTTCAGATATAAGTACATACGCTCTTTCCTTGCAGGTCCCTAAGTCGTGTAGGTACTTACCGGTTTACATATGAGTATGATCTTGTTCTGAAGTATGCTTTTGCTGTTTTTTATGTCATAAGGAGGCAACTGAGCAGTCGGTGCCTTATGGTAACTACCGACGCCCATAGACATCCACACAACCAAAAGTTATGCAGATGCCTTGCCCTCCTTTTCCCTATCCCCCCCCCAAACGGGCCACCGGAAACTCACAAACCGCACGAAACGCGACAGCATAGCTGTCACCTGACGCCGGTGTTATGTGAGCAAAAGGTACCACCCCGGTCATGCCGGCCCAATTCGCACTACCTCTTACATGTGTATGCTCTTGTTCTGCTGTGTGCTCTCGAGCTCCAAAGTCGTACAACCCTTTGTGGGTCTTCCGTCTTGGCTACTTATACAATAGACTGTAATCTGACCTAAAGTCACAGCACGCGATCGTGATGGTCGATCGTGGTAGTGAGGGTGCTGGGTGAAGGGACGGTACTTGCATAACTCTTCCGTTCACTCTGCTTCAATAACGCTGACGCAAGTTAACAGCGATGCGATACATGACATATAATTAACAAATGGCCGAAAGACAAACGAAAATTAATTTAAAGACGCTAATGAGAATCCAAGGGATCGGCCGTCTTGGCGTTCATTGAGGGAGGCCTATGTTCAGCAGACGGATAGAGGCTGATGATGATGATGATGATGATGAATGAGAATCCCGTGAAATCTGGTGTATTGGCCGGTATCAGTATTGAGGCTGGAAATTACCATATGAAACGAATTACACCCAATTAAACCCCACACGAAGTTTGTTTCCAGTATATTCTTTTGATAGTTGTGTCTGCAAGAGGCTACTTTAAGTTTTAATTTAACTGTGAAAAATTTGTGCAAAAATTGTTATAAAAACCTCAAAAAACAATCGATATTAAATTTCGGGTACCGATCATTTTAGTAGTTTAAACTATTACATTAACATTTAAAATAGATATCCTGTACTCGAAAAGCGAAGGTCGTAAGATGTTTTGGACTCAGGATATAATATATATATTTTTTATAGAAGAGGGGGTAAACAGACAGTCGTTTCACCTGGGAGTAAGTGAAAAGCGACATCCATAGACATCCGCTACACCAGAGGATCAGCAGGTGCGTTGCCGGCCTATTAAATATGAGTATACTCTTTTCTTAAGTCCCAAGTCGTACCTGTTCGTAAATACCGTAGATAAATATTTCGATATTTCTGATTAGTTTCGATCGCATCACAGTATCCAGAAGACAAAATCGCCATCGCTTGTATCTTATCCTACTAATATTATACTGTAATGAGGCAAGCTACTTTCAAAGTGAATCGCTTGCAACAGCTCATCTCGGTACCGCCGGAGGTCACCGTCGCACTTCCGCCCGTTTTGTAATGGTCATTATATTGTGATCATAGTGATCATGTGACCTGATTATTATAATTTATGACTTTCATAATTTATTACTTTGATGGGCATTTTTTGGAAATCCTATATAATAAACCCAAAGACACGATAATGAAAGAAAAACCCAGACAAGAGCCAGTCTAACTCGCGTGCTGAAGGTTCCGTAAAAGGTGTTTTTTTTTTAAATATAAGCACAAATTAACGGTTTTTCACATTTTCTCCTTAACGTTTGTTGTGAGACCTAGCTTCTTACAAAATTTCATGATTCTATGTTCGTGGGAATAGCCCAATGGTTCCGTTTTGTTATTTTAGGAACGAATCATACAAGGTTTATTGAAATAAATTAATATAATGCGCATAAGAGTTTTTGGCGAGGTTTTCGCATCGACAACTTAATTCACTACTATTAGTGATTATACATTTATCGCGGTTCATTATGAATTTTAAATTCTAAACGTTACACTTTTTTTTTCTTTAACGCCGGGAAATGCTTTGAGGCATCCTGCGGGGAAGTATGTACGACTCGCAGCACCCGAAAGATGGTAAGGTGGACGCAGTTCTACCGACTAAAACCCGGCGAGTGCCACCAATGCCACCTTTGGCGAGGTGCCCCGGGTCTATTGAGCAAACAGGGCACCTCGACGGTTGGGCAGTCCCTCGAGAGACCGCCGCCACCTCCACAGAGGGGTTGTCCCGCACCACAGGACAATCCTTTCCAACGTCAGTGTAGTAGTTGTACTCTTTGTGTATATGTATAAATGCTTATTTGACTCGCCAACGCACCACCACGTCCACTCGGGCCGACGGTCTAACACTGACTGACTCTACCCTGCCCGCCTAGTGACGTATGCGCTCGAGACAAACGTCATAACACAATGTTTGTATAACTACATACACTACATCCAGAATAATGGGGTGAGGTTCCCATCCTCGCCCCTGGTCCCCCTGCTCGTTTATCCTCTCTTCTTATAAGAGGGGTACAAAGAGCATCTCCCTCGGCTCAATTTACTTCGCCCAAGGTGCTAAGCTTACCTAAGGCTACTGAGCTTCATCGCCACAACAAGGCTTGATCCATGGGGGGAAATGTTAGACTCCATAACTGTCACGCTATACAAAATAGTTTCACATAATATTGATTTACAGTGAAAAATTAATGTGAATGATTTTTTACACCACTAATTTAAGCATAGAATATTTGTCATTTTTGCAGTTAGGGCACATGAGTAAGTAAACGAACAGAGACAAAGCTTTCATACAACGCGTTAAATTATTTAAGGGTTGTCACAGGTGGATAAAATTAAACGAACAAAACGATTTTTTTTTATCGAGTAGTAACCTATGTAAATATTCTATCTTTATTACCTACAAAATATTTTTTCTAAATATTTTGTGTTTAAGTATATTTTTATTTGCAATAATCTGTTGTACCTTTTAATAGAGTGGTAAATTCTAATGGAAAGCTCAAAGCACTCTCATTGCATATCAGTTTTATCATAACTATTATATTTTTCTCCAAACAGGAATCGTCTTCTAATTACGTATTCTGTACCTATACTTATTGTATTTTTACTGTAAAGTTTAGCTTAGATTTAATGTCGGGTCAAATGTTTCCCTAACTAGACTTTAGACACATCCATAAAAACTTAGTGAACAAAAGTTATAATAATTAGTGGAAATAAAATAATAAGATATAACTTACCTATTGAAATCTTTGGGATATCTAAAATATGATTTGTTTTATTTGCTCTATTATTGTTCATACACACAGTACAGTATACAATATTGACACTTGTTACTTTTAATTATCAATAATAATTTAAGAACAATGTTGTAAAATATGATTCTTTTTTATTTGCTCTATTATTGTTCATACACACAGTATAGTATACAATATTGACACTTTTTACTTTTAGTTAACAAAAATTTAAGAACGATGATAATAATTCGATATACCCGCCAAGCGAAAAAATATACAACGCACTCACATCCCCGCGTTCGAACACTCGTCGAACCGGTTTCGACCGGTTTCTACTCGTACGTGACAAGCCACGAGTGCTTACGCACACATGCGTTACGACGCTTGTATTCGTGTAATCGATTCGCGCGGTTGTACGAAGCTCTGCCTCTGTCCGTTTATTTACTCATGTGGTTAGGGCGAACAAAATAGCGGACAAAAGCTCGTATAGTAACGTAAAGAGTGTAGTAGGTATAACTGAGTATAGTTTAATTGAGCTAACATCAAGGACTTCAAGTCTGGTTTGAATAAACATTTACGCTAATTAGCCCATTTATTGAAGAACTTTGATCTTTAAGAACTGGCTATACACATTAATTACTACCTTTTTTATAGCATAGAAAAACGAGCAGTCGGAACCTTATGGTGTCTACCGACGCCCATAAACATCCGCATAACCAGGGGCTATGCAGATGTGTTGCCCTCTTTTTCCCTATTCCCAATAGGCCTCCGGAAAATCACAAATCGCACGAAACGCGACAGTATAGCTGTCACATCGCCGGTATTATGTGAGCGAGAGGCATTACCCCGGTCGTGTCGGCCTAATTCGGCTGCAATGCAGCAATGGCACTACTTCTTACAAAAAATCTTATAATTTACATATTATGAAGTGGTACGCAGGTAACGCGCTGCGCTCAGCGCCCTCCCTCCCTCAGCTAGTCCATACTAACTCCTAAAACCGAGGATAGTATCTTCTTTATATAAGGAACATATTTCTACTTAGTGTAAATCGTGACAAAGTGACAGACATCAAAGATCAATCAAGCCTTCGTCTTTTCGAATGTAGCTTCAAAAAAATCTTTCAGTTCTTTGAATATAAAAACATTGTTAGTAACTTGCCATTGTATTGACCACTGGAGATCGTTACGTTCGATCGATTTTGATACTTTTATAACTCTCGTCATAGGAATGTATATTTGAATTAATTTCACGCGTTGCATCTTTGTATTACCACACAATTTGGATTCCGTTTCTAATTCATCACATCGATTTGGCCTCGCTTGTTTTACATTTGCTTTCATTTTACAATTCAAATAAGAGTGTTACAATCTGAAGCTCAATGTTGTGTCAACTTTGCGAAAATTTCAAGGTGTACATTCTTTTAACTGGTCGATATTGTGAGATCATAAATATATTCGACTTTTAGTTTACTTGATGTATAAAATCTAGTTGATAGTAGTGTAATACTTTTAAATAAAAATATTCTTTTATACAAAAATAATACGAATTATTTTCACTTGTAGACATCTTGTGAGTAATTTTTTTATACCGTTTTTTTTCCGAACAGCTTACACTTGTTTCAGAGAAAGGGCAAGAGGAACCAGGCAACCTGACCACAAAATGTCCAATTTACCAACCCGCATTGGGCCAGCGCATCGGTGAACTGTGGCCCATAACCCTCCTCGCATGATTTCGAGAAGGAGACCTGTGCCCAGCAGTGAGACATAACGTCTGTAAAGCTAGAAAGGTCAAGTCAGCAGAATGACTCGTTTTATACATCAAAATTTAGTTTTATATAGTATTTAACAGATATTTGGTGCTGTGATAAGTGGACCAAAAATGAGAACACTGCTAACTTATAATTAAGCTAGCAGTGTACCATTCGTGACCGCGCTATGATACAGTTGAAGCGAGAGGCACATGAGCTAATAATTTAGTGCTCAATTAGTGCTGCCTGTATAAGCAAACAGATTTTTGAAAAATATATTTTTTTATATTTTTTCAAAGCAACTACTGCTAGTATAACGACGCCAACAGTCTCAAGAGCTAGAAGGAGACTCTAAAACGGAAACTAATGGAATTGAAAGACGTCACCATTAAGTGCTCAATTATTGCTGCCAGTATAGCAAAGTTATACTGGCAGTAGTTGCTTTGCTAGCTTAATTATAAGTTAGCAGTGTTCTCATTTTTAGTCCACTTATCACAGCACCAAATATCTGTTATATGCACTAAATTAGCACTAATTGAGCACTAAATTATTAGCTCATGTGCCTCTCGCCCCAACTGTATCAAAGCGCGGTCACGAATGGTACACTGCTAGCTTAATTAAAAGTTAGCAGTGTTCTCATTTTTGGTCCACCTATCACAGCACCAAATATCTATTATCAGCACTAAATTAGCACTAAATGAGCACAAAATTTTGATATATAAATTGAGTGATTCTGCCGACTTGACCTTTCTAGCTTTACAGACGTTGAGACATAATATAAGGGTTGATATATTATATAAGGTCTTTACCTATGAAATTGCCGTTTTGTATGAAAAAATTTAAATGATTTTTTTTCATGTATTTGTATTAATCGAATTAATCACTCATGCAATCAGTGCATCTTTGCCAACGCAGTGGCAGTTTATTGATGCCCTTATTAAAGAAATCAGCTGGACGGTAGGCAACAAATTCTTCAAAGGCATTTTGTACTGCCTCTCCTCCTCCTCAATACCCGATTGAATTTTTTTCCCGCCAAGAAGTTATCCAAATACTGGAAAAAGTAGTAGTCTGTAGGCGCAAGTCTGGTGAGTAGGGCGGATGACGGAGAGCTTCCAACCCCAGTTCTTGCGTTGTCGTGCAGGAGCAGCGGAGACGAGCGATTGACCAATGCTGGTTGGAGATGTGCCAGCTTGCGGTTATCAAACAGAATTCATTTTTCATCGCAGGTAACAATGCGGTTAATTTTTTTTTTTTTTTATGTTAGTTGGATAGGCAAACTGGCAAACGTACCACCTGATGTTAAGTGGTCGCGTCGCCCATGAACATAAACTAGTATACCTGGAACGAGCCCAGGTAACTCATTTATGTGTTGCCTATCCTGAGATATAAGATGTTAAGTCTCGGTACCAGTAATTACACTGCCTGTCTTGCCCTTCTCTCCGAAACACAGCAAAGCTGTTTCACGGGAGAAACAAGCAACAGACACACAAATTCCTTCATTTGTGTGTCTGTTGAGCAATGCAAGGCACGTCTCGACGCGTACTTCGCGCTGGCGATCATTGAATTCGTGGGGCACCCATTCGTCAAGCTTTTTTACCTTGCCAATTTGACGCAAATGGACCAATATTGTTTGGACGCTAATGTCGAAAGCTGCTGCTAATTCAGCCGTAGATTGTGTATCATCAGCTTCCACCATCGCCTTTAATTCGTCATTATCGACCAAAGTCTTCGGAAGACCGCGAGGTTCATGTTTCAGGTCGAAATTTCCAGAACGGAAGCGGGCAAACCAATAACAGGTGGTGCGTTGGTTTGTAGTGTTAGCTCTGTAAACGTCGTTGATGTTGCGTGCCGTTTGTGCCGCGTTGTTGCCACGACGGTACTCATATTCCATAATTTAGAATTCTTAGCCAAACAAAAAATATTTGGATTTGAAATGGCCAGTACTGCAGAACGGCAATTTCATAGGTAAAGACTTATTATTTTAAATATCTTCAATAAAATTCAATGTCTGCTTTTTACAAAATATAATTTGCTTACATTAAGCATTCATGGTCTATAAGGACTAAATAAAGAGGTCCAAGTTATCGAGAACCTCGTGGTCCTTGACATTACCATTCACATCATATCTCCGTTTGGTATGTCGGGTATTGGCGACATTATAAATGTGCCATCTGTATGCACGACTCATGTGTAACGGATAATAAGGATATTTGGAATAAAAAAATGAGAACAAGATGGCGTCTCATGACAGTATTTAAAAATATAATAATATCAATGGACGCTTTTAAACCACGTCAATCTGGTCCCGTGGTGAGTTCTCGAAGAACTTGTGTTACGGGTACCAGACAACGGAAATATATTTAATACTTTTATACTATACACATATTTAAGATTTTTATTATATAATACACATAAGAACACAGAAAACTTTTTGTTTCCTGGCGGGATTTAAACCCGCTACCTCCGGCTTGAGCGTCAACGCGCTTACCATTGCGCCACAGAGGTCGTCAAAGATTATATTATATGTCACAGATTTGAAAATCACTAAGTACAGGCGATCATGGTAACTCCTTGCTTCACGATTTCAACGTTGACGTCTATAGATAAAAAAATATACTTGTATATATTTACACTCGAAAACTTTTAGTAACCCAATTTGGTAATTTCCTAAAGCTTTATTTTTATTTCCACCAGATTCGTGTAGGCGAAACCGCTGACATAAAAAGGTGTGACATTTAAAAAGTAGTATCAACTGTCACGGGCGGCGATAAAGGATGTCGATGTTGGTATGTGTGGTGCGCGCTGACACACATGACGCAGGAAGTTGGCACCTACGAAGGTCACCGTGACTCGAGCATCCAAAATGTTAACAAAGGAACTACATTAACTAAATCTGGTGTATTTATACAGTTATCACCAGTCTCTTTTGTCTGTTATCAATCAAATACACTGGTACAGGTGTCATATGTAATGCTCCTTTTTTCTCTGAACTTTACTGTGTTCAGTAACGAAGAGGACTTGTGTTTTGATAATAATATTAAAGCCAAAACAAAGAGGTCATCGCACATGATTTTTTTTATATCATAGGAGGGCAAACAAGCAGTGAAGCCTTTTGGTGACTATCGACGCCCATATACATCCACACAACCAAAGACAGATGTGTTGCCCTCCTTTTCCCTATACCCCAAAGGGTCACCGGAAACTCACAAACCGCTCGAAACGCGACAACATAGCTGTTACTTGACGCTGTTATTATGTGAGCGAGAGGTACACCCCGGTCGTGCTGGCCCAATTCGGCTGCAAGTCAGCATGGCACTACCTCTTACAAAATGAATGTTTATCACCTCTCACTTTTTCCGTGAAGTAGTCAAACGAAGAAGCTACGAGCTAAGATGAAGTCGTTAGCTTTCTCAAGGCCAGTGTCGGAGTTTATTAAATAGAAGTAGATATGATTTCTCACGGAAAGAAAGATCACACATTACAATATCATTGTGTACAATGTACTATGCTCATGTACGAGGCAGACTTCAAAACCTCCAGGGCTGTTCTTTCTCTAGATTTTCTATTTTATTATATTCAAAGATAATGCACACCTCGTGTGAAATTTCGAATGTTGGTATGTAAGCAACATACATACAGATTGGTGGATTTGAAGTTTATAACACAAATAATCTGGTACATAGGCTACAAACAAGAAAAAATACAGTTGTAGACAGAAAAAAATCATTGGATTAAAATTATTGTGCTAAAAATATTAAAGTGACTTATGTTTGTAAAACCTTTGTCTACACCGGTGGGAGGGAAGCGCTGTGCCGCGCTCCCGGCTGCATGGGTACCACCATCTTGCTTATTTCTCCCGTGAACAGCAAAGCTGTTGCTGTGTTTCGGAGAGAAGGGCAAGACAGGCAGTGTAATTACTGGCACCGAGACTTCACATCTTATGTCTCAGGATAGGCAACACATGAATGAGTTGCCTGGGCTCGTTCCAGGTATACTAGTTTATGTTCATGGGCGACGTCGACCACTTAACATCAGGTGGTACGTTTGCCTATCCAACTAACATAAAAAAAAAACATAAAAAAAACAAGTCGCGAGTATTACGTAACACGAGGTACAATGTAAGTGGTATTATAGGCTGGTCGTTAAGCCTATTGCTATACTTGCGTAACGGCCGATATCTAGGAATTGCTGGCGATATGCGGACATGCGCGTTACTAGGAGTCGTGATGTGATGCATGGAGTTATGTATATGAAACTGATGAGTTTATTGAACAAGGTAATTGAGAGGATATGTGAGATAGAAATGTTTGTATAGTAATAGCGTAACAGAATAGGTTGTTTTGTTTATTCCTTTGATTAATTTACTGCATCCTAAGTGAATTTAGATATAAATTAATTTAAAAGTTTAAGAATATATTTTTTATAATAAGACACATAGATGTAGCGGCTTCGAATCCCGCCAAATCTATATATGTAATGTCAATTTGTATGATGACATAAAATGTCTTCGTACGGAATCATGAATATAAGCGTATTCTTTTCTCAATTATATTTCCGGTCTCTACTTATATCACTAATTCTTACTATTTTTAGTAGCTAATTAGTAGCCAAAGTACTAGAATCACAAAATATTTGTGAACTCCAATCTCGTAAGGGGGAATGAGCCTGGAGATCCGTCTCGAGGCTAGCATCCACCCTAGTCTCAAAGGATTCTGTTAAAGCTATTTTATGTTGTGTACTTTTTCATAGAAGGGGGGAGGGGGGCCATCGGACAGTCATTTCACCTGGCCAAGTGATAAGCGCATCTATACCTTACCATACAACACCTTTGCAATGGAAAAAAATGTAAAAAATACTTTAGTTATCTGGCCATGTTAAATGACAAGGTAGAACAACTGACCTCCTTGACCCTCTGCAGCAGCGGCTCCAGCCAGTGCACGTTGCACTCCACGTGCGAGTCCAGGAAGGTGAGGATGGGGGCTGTAGCCACGTCCGCGCCGCGTACCCTGGAGCGCATCAGACCCTCGCGCCGGGTGTTACGGATCACCTTAACCTTGTTGATGGCGCGGAGGGCGGCGCCATCCTCCGCTGTAAGAATGTTCAAGCTTATTATAATGAAACCTACATTTGATACATTAATATAGATTTCATATCAATTTTTTAAATGTACTTCAAAACAAAATTTTTATTCAAAATTGTACCACCAAAGCAACTTTTTGATCGTCAATTGAGACTTTCACTGATTCCAAGATGAGCCCTTTGGGAAGAACCAGTTTAACAAACTCGATGGAACTAATCATTTCAATTATTCTATAAAAAATACATGTTGTTATCCTGAAATGCCTGGGAGGAACGCCCTATTCCCAAGATATGGTATCTTCCATATAGTTTAGGAGATGGTCGAATTTCCGGTTGAGAAGTCTTACTTGGGGCCAATAGTAGACTGATGCAGCTAATCAAATTAATAATAAGTAAAGTCGTAGTTCAGCATCATCAGCCTCCTCCTGTCCACTGCTGGACGTAGACCAAGATACGTCTCATGGCTCATCCTCCGTAACGCGCAAAAGAAACTGGAAGTACATTAAGTTACTTACTAATAAAGTAACTTTGAATTTGCAGTAGTCGACCTTAATTGATGTACTCCAGTTTCTGGTAAATGCCAATGGAAGAAAGATTTAAGACGATGTACCTTTCTTGGTGTTGATGATGAAGGCAAGAGACTTCTAACGATGATGTGGTGTATAGTATAATTATTATAGACATACTTGTTAAAAAAAAACTAAACACTAGTTAGGCCGACCTGCTCTAGTTGGCCAGTGACCTCAAATCATCCGTCTTGGCGTTTATTAAGAGACTATGTCCTGCAGAGGATGATGATGAAAAGAAACACAAAACAACATAAAAAAATCCGGTGGGAGGGAAGCGCTGTGCCGCGCTCCCGGCTGCATGGGTACCACCATCTAACTTGTTTCTCCCGTGAAACAGCTTAATGCTGTGTTGTAATTAATTACACATGCCAGTGTAATTACTGGCACCGAGACTTAACACCTTATGTCTCAGGATAGGCAACACATAAATGAGTTGCCTGGGCTCGGTCCAGGTATACTAGTTTATGTTCAAGGGCGACGTCGACCACTTAACATCAGGTGGTACGTTTGCCAGTTTGCCTATCCAACTAACATTTTAAAAAAAAATTGGAATGAAAGCCTTAATGTTTTAACAGAAAGCAACAAAAAATAATAAATAAATCTTGCCATAACATTAATACCTAAGTTTGAGCTCTGGTTGTTATTTCTTACGAAACCATTTGGCGAGATATATCTGATGTAAAATATTAACAGACAATTACTGCTCGTAAATATCGCGTTGTTAACACCTAGTTTTAGTTTAGTGTTATAATCTTAACTAATTTTAATATAGCGATACTGAGTTTCAACCTTTATTTGTTTTTTAACACTGTACCGTTATCAAGTTTTGAATGAAATTTCCTAAGGAAATATATTTTATCAACGAAAGAACATAAGTTATCAAAACAATAATTATCAACCAGGATACAGTAGTCTATATTAACGCGTGTGAAGTCGCAGAAACTACATAGTGTTAAGTAATTAAGGAGAAAATATTATTCATTCAACATAATTGTTATACAATTCCATCTCAAAGGCCATTTAACTTGTACACTCCAGGTCATTAGCGTTACTTCGTATTGAAAATTTAAATGTAGTTTTCATATTACTTAATAAAATGAAGTGTTTTGTCTTTACTTAAAATATCTAATAATAATAATAATAAACAAATTCTTCCTGATTAAAAATCTGCAGTGGAAAAAAAAATTGAGAGTTTATGCGGACAAAACGGTTACCAAAATGTAACCATTCTACAAAATCCATTAAAAATTATATATTAATTGGATTTTTTTTTGAAATTTTGAAATTAGCTAAGACCATTAAGTATTTATGACCACTTTAACCAATTGTGAGCACGCCTGTACCTATTGTAAAAAACACAATAGCGTTTGGTTCTGCTGCAAATTGTACTCATAAGTCATAACACTATTATAATTATGATCAACGTATTATAAAGTCTAGATAAACTACCATTATTATGTTAAATATGTTTTAAATATCACATAAACTGAAGCCGATGATAATGACGCTACAAATTCCGTAAAAATATATCATTGTAATAATCAAAAATAATAATCTTTATTCAGTATGTTATAGGTTTACAATCAGTACCTGAATTATGATTGGGAGCTCCTTTTAAGTCCATAGTTTTTATAATCATACTAGCTGTTGCCCGCAGCTTCGCCCGCGTTAATTAACTCAACTTAACTACTGTTAGTCACAGCGTGATGTTATATAGCCTTATAGCCTTCCTCGATAAATGGGCTATCTAACACTGAAATAATTTTTCAAATCGGACCAGTAGTTCCTGAGATTACCGCGTTCAAACAAACAAACTCTTCAGCTTTATAATATTAGTATATATTACATTATAATATTATATTAGTAGTAATTTACCGCTGTGCCGCGCTTCCGTCTGCGTGGGTACCACCATCCTGGTTGTTTGTCCCGTCAAACAGCTTTGCTGTGTTTCGGTGAGAAGGCAGGACAGACAGTTTAACTGGCACACCGAGACTTAACATCTTATGTCTCAGGATAAGCAGCACATAAATAAGTTGCCTGGGCTAGTCTCAGGCTAACTTGCTTATGGGCTGCGCTGACCACTTACCATCACGTGGCTTACTTATTTGCCTATCCAACTAACAGGAAAAAACTTAAGTCTGTGGCTATTTTTAAAAAAATAATGTAAGAATAATAAATATTACACAGTTCGTCATTCATTTCATCATTATCATCGTCAACAGTCTTAGTTTTGTCTAACATCAGCACCAAAAATAATCTTAAGGAAATTAACTTAAATATATTTTATGTATAGTTAGAGTATATCAAACATCAGATATATTCAATCAAAAGATAAAATCAAAGAGAGATAAAGAGAATGCTTCCGAATAAATCGACTGACAAATAATTGGACAAACATTCTATTTCTCTAACGCCAAAACCAATATGTCAGGGCTATATCTGTTTTGTCAATATGACCTATCTATAGCAGTTGTGACTTTCATTTGATAATATATTTTTATTCGTAAGAAACTTGAGCGCAAAAATCTTTCATGATTTAATTGGTGGCCATTTGAACCAATTTTTACTATTCAGGATAAATGGTAAATTACTAAGAAAATTTTCACTACCTTTCCTTTGCCTTGTAATAAGTACTGAAGATATAAGATTTTAAGAAGAAAGATCTTATAATGTTTACAAGAATTGCAGTAATTATAATTAATTAACTTAAGTCTGAAGTCTGAAGGGAATTTATAGTGGTTAAGTTAGTAGTAAACACTCACGACCATAGCTGATACAGTAACTCGTGACGTTTCGGATAGCCTTCGACTTCTATCAACAATGGCAATGATTTAAGCTGTGAACTGTAAAGTATGCGAGTATAGGGAATATAAAAATCTTAATAAACCTCGATTAAAAAATAAAAAGTCTACGTAATTATATTATATCGTTGTTGAACAATGATTAAAATGTTTCACATTAAATTCCCATTGTACTCATTCACTCACAATGTGAGCTGAATGAACTTATTCATATATAAGATAAACATTTTTAACGATTCTAAAATTAGTGAATCAATTAATGTATTTTAAGTAAAGTTAGAAAAAAAAAGATTACCGCAAGATTAAACCAATTTATATAATATAGCCTATAATATATAAAGCATCTATCTACTAACGTGCATTTAATAAAATTATTCTTACTACCTGATTCAGGAGGTAAATCTATCTCCCCACCATCGTTCAGGCCTTGACGTGGCAGTGGGGCTCAGTAGCCTAGGGTGAGCCCAGCATATAGGGCGAAGCTAATTGAGTCGTGGGGGCTCTTTGTACCCCTCTTATAAGAAGAGGGGACAAAAGAGCAGTGGGCAAGGGGTGAGGATGGGAACCTTACCCCATATACTGTCCCAACGTTGGGAGGGGTTGTTCTGTGGTTTTAGTGGGTAGAGTTGCGTCCACTTACCATCTTTCGGGCGCAACGAGTCCCACATACCCGGGGGATGCCTCAGAGCATTTCCCGGCGTTAAAGAAAATAAAAGGTAAATCTATCTACTATAATAAAATCAATTATTTAATTAATTTTATTATTTGATTAATATTTTTATCGCTGTTATTTTCAACCCGCTTTATATGAATTATGTTTATAAAACAACAGTTTTCTGGCGAGTGTCCGCTAAACTATAGCTTTTTGAGTTATTAATAGTCAATTAATAGTCAACGATCAGGAAAGGTCAATCCATTCAGTCAGTTGAAACAGCCAAAATACGTCGGTGAATCAACGAAATACGCCAAAATACGTCGGTGTATATATAATAGTTGATATAGGCAAACCGAGCAATACCTTTATTTTTAGGCAAACATATTTTTAGGTTTTGATGCTGGTGATCATGATGATGGCGACATACAGCCTGCGGGCTATAATGGTGTTGGTATCCGAGGCTGCACCACATTTTCACACGCCAGCGCGTCATTTATCGCATGCGTTGCCTCAGCTCGTGTACTCGTATCATAATTTGATTGAGAAATATAAGAACATGAAACATTCATATTTCTGTCTGACGGATTGCCTTGGTGTATGGCTTTTGGAGGTGTGGGTTTGTACAGGGTTTGTACAATGTAACATTTAAAAAATGTGGATTTTAACTAGACCCAAAACAACATCTAACCCTTAAAACAAACTTCTGCTAGCCCAAGACACGGAATAAATAATGATACTAAAGTACCCAAGAGTCAAAATTTATCGTAACTGTTATTTTAATTACTAAAGATGAAAATAGTGAAAAAAAAAAGGAGGTCACTTGATAAACGGGAAAAAGTTAGTAAACTGTCGTGTTTACATTTAACACGCTGGTTATACTGATTCCGTATTAGACCTAATTGGCCACTAGATAAACATTGTCTAGCAAATTATATTGAGTCTATAAATAACTGCTACTAATCTGAAACGTCGGAATTGGAAAAACCTTAGAATCCTTACTTACTCCTTAAACCTTAGAATAGAGAAAACGAAAAAAGGCTGTCTTGATATGTTCCATCTATATTCTACATACCTTTTTCCCAAACAAATAATAGAATCGTACTAATATTATCCTACCAATATCCTAATTTGGATATGCACGTATGCAAAAACTACTGAATGGATTTTAATGTAATTTTACAATAACATAGCTTATACATTGGCATAACACATAACTCACCCTATTCCACTGAGACACTGAATGCTTTGTTTGTAAATAAAGTAAATGTTGGCTCTGGATGAGTCATGTGCAATGAGTTTATATAATTATTGTATTAAATATCCTTTGTATGATATTTAATTTTATCAGGCTGAATAATGGATGCTGCTGCTTTTTAGAATTAAAAAGCGCCAATTATTTTAAAAACTTTTTATTATAATTCGACATGTATTTTAGTTGAAATCCGTTATATGCGTTTTACTTTAAAAAATACAGTCGAACATAGAACCATTTTTTGAAGTCGGTAAATAAAAAAAAAATGTGCTGGCTATTTACAAATACCTCTACAGTCTGTTGACTGTCACCTCATAGATTATATCATGTCTTTTTGGAACATGCATATTATTCGATATGAAAATTCAGTATGGTAGTGAACCAAAAATACGAGTCGATAAGTTTGTATAATCTAAATTTTACTATAAAGAAAATAAGAGCCCACATAATGTCGTATATACCTACGTAACACCATGTGGGTGATATTGGTTTTTTTTTTAATCCGTCCGTCGTTATGCCTACTCAAGAAGTAAAATAAATAAGATTTTGAGAGACAATTGGTATTACAAGTCTAAAAGAATTGTTTGTTAGCTATTTCATTTTTAGCTGACCTTCGACCTCTGACTGGCTGTGAATTCCACGACCTTTGCGCTGTCGGTGGTAAGTACTAATTTGGCTGTCGCGTCTAGAAATTACGTTTCGCTAAGTTAATCTCAGTACTGTTATGTCTGCACGATTGCTAGGGTGTATCATCAGTTTAGGTTATACTAAATTCTAACATAAACACCACTTTAAACTTTATTTGCTTGAGACCTAGTAGGTTTATACCTAAGTATATAAATTTCTAAATTATTAAAATAAAATTAGTTAATTCTATATTATCTATACAAATCTTATAAATATGAAAGTAAGTTTTTTTGCTACGCTTTCACGGAAAAACTACTTAACCGATCATCATGAAACTTTGTACACATATTCTTGGAGGTATTAGAAGTAACATAGGATACTTTTATGAAAAAAAAAACACCTTATTCTGCGCAGACGAAGTCGCGAGCACCAGCTAGTTATATTATATTTCTTCTGTGGGCATATATATGTCTCTGAACTACTCCTAAACGAAACGGCTTTGCCGATTTTGGTGGATTTTTTCATTCGAGAATAGTTTAGATTTACAATTCGTTGCACTAAAAAATATATGGTACAGAACAAAGTCTGTCGGGTCCGCTAATGAAGGTAATAAAGCTAAGTATTAAAGACTTTTTTCAGCGCGCGTATCTCCGAAACTAATTGAAAAATATTCTTACATTGGATAGCCAAATTATTGAGAAAAGTTATTAATTTTAGAAAAAATATTTTCAGTATTGGGGAGAATGAAACCTATCAGCTAGTGACTAGTGGCATATATTTTTAAGAAACAGTAGTTACAAATATAAGTAATATTTGATGAGTTGTGAGTGTGTAAAATCTGAATTAAAAAATCTCTTGAATTAAAAATGAGGAATATGTTTCTTTACCAAAGAAGGCATGCGAGTTTGTACGATCCTAGATATTATATCTTTAAAAATATAGTCAAGAGTTCATGACAAAAATATATATAAGAAAATCGCAATATTTTGTGCAAGTATAGTGTACGATAACCCTTAAAATAAAAGATGAAATCTATTTGAAACAAATTGCTTTTTAAGCGCGTCAAGTTTTTGTCAAGTAGTAAATAAATTGTAAAGTGGCGTCTGTGTGTAATTAGCCGTTTAGTTCGTTTTGTGTTATGTTGTGTGTTGTTTGTGTATTGTGTATGAGTTGGCAACAGTAGGAAGGTGATTAAAATGTCACTTTGTTGTTCAAGAGACATTTTTATCATGTTCAAATTCCTTCTTTTTTATTTTGTAAATTTAAGAGAGTAGTTTTTTTGTTATTGTTTTTAAATACCTAGAAGTATACCCGAAAAGGGGCTAATAAAATCATATTATTAGTTTTATATATAAATGTCAATTGACTATTTAATTTACAAGATATTATTTATTTCTTTTTGTTTATAATTTATTTATTCCGCTAAAAGTATAATAACGCTTTTGCTAAAATATGCGACTTATTATTTTTTATTCGATTTCTTTAATAATTGTCAAAAAATTGCCAATTTAAATGGCAATCATTGTAATGCTATTCTTTATAAGAGTGTGAAGTACTTACGGTTTTCGCTAAAGTCATCCACCAGGATGATTTCCTTGATGAGGTGTTCCGGACTGCGATTGAGGACACTGCAACGGAGATAAAGTGTTAGAGACCAATATCACTCTCTAGAGTCTTTTTTTTCTTTTACGCCGGGAAATGCTCGTGGGTATGTGGGACTCGCTGCGCCCGAAAGATGGTAAATGGACGCAGCTCTACCCACTAAAACCCGGCGAGTGACACCAATGCCGCCTTTGGTGAGGTACCCCAGATCTAATGAGCAAATAGGGCACCTCGACGGCTAGTCAGTCCCGCAAGGGACCGACGCCACCTCCACAGAGGGGTTGCCCCGCACCACAGAACAACCCCTCCCAACGTCGGGACAGTACAATGGGGTGAGGTTCCCATCCTCACCCCTTGCCCCCTGCTCTTTTGTCCCCTCTTCTTATAAGAGGGGTACAAAGAGCCCCCTCGGCTCAATTAGCTTCGCCCAAGGTGCTGGGCTCACCCTAGGCTACTGAGCCCCACCGCCACGACAAGGCTTGAACCGTGGTGGGGACTCTCTAGAGTCTAGAATATTGTATCGTTATTTATAAATATTTAAAAAAACTATTCTTAACTAATTTTCTTCCATATTAATATTGTGGGGTATGCTCATAATACGAACAGGATCGAAGACGATTGCCGTGCCGTGGCTGGTCCGTGTTGGATGCGAGTGGCGAGGGGTCAGCTATCTTGGCGTTCATTGAAGGAGGCCTATGTTCAATAGTGGACGCATAGAGGCTGATGATGATTTAAGAGATTTCCAATGTCGTTAATGATGACGATCATTTGAATCAGAAGGTTTAAAGAATAAAATTTTGGTTGGAATTTTCTTTTCACTGAGTAGAGGCACGTATACTGTTATTATACTACACTACTAGTGTAAGAGGTAGTGCTATGCTGCCTTACAGTCGAATTGGGCCGGCACGATCAGGGTGGTACCTCTCGCTCACATAACACCGGCGTCAAGTGACAGCAATGTTTTCGCGTTTCGTGTGGCTTGTGAGTTTCCAGTGGCATTGGGGGGATATGGAAAAGCAGGGCAAACGCTTTTGTATAATCTCTGGTTATGCGGATGTGTATGGGCGTCGACAGTCGCCAAAAGGCTTAGACTGCTCGTTTGCTCTCTTATGCTATAAAAAAAGTGAGAAACCTTAAACGTGCTATCAGCATGGAGATTAGCTATCTGTTTCTTCCACGATATATTTTGTTGTTTCATACAGGCAGTATGATTATTAAAATCTTACACGGGCATTAAGTCACAGTTCTATGTCATGTGAACTAAACACGGCGAGAGTGTGGCCGGGTATGTCATACCCACCATGTTAATTATTTGCGTATATTTTGTGTGTGTGATCTTCAAACTTATAGTCCCTTTGAGTAGCTGGAGTTACAGGGTTGCGGAAGGGGATAGTGGCGTGATCGCAATAGCCTACGCTCGAGTTATACTCTTGCAAACTGTGTTCGGGTATGTGATACCCTGCGTCATAGCTGGTGTGTGTATTTCATGAAAAACTAACCTTGCTTTTTCCGCTCTTTTAACTTATTGTATGGAGCAAACAACGTATTTTTTGCAAAAACTGCACCGATTTCGACATCAGTTCTTAAGATGTTCCTAATATTTTTAGGTATTTTTTTTAGTTCATATAGTTACTTATTTCATATTCTATCGTACAATTATAAAGTTTGTTATCATAAAACTTTTTCGATTAATTTAATTCCTTTGGGTTTTCGAGAGTCTGAAAATTTTTGTTTGAAAATCATGGTTACTTTATTTCCAGTTAAGTAAAAATAGAAAATGTTAAAATGGCGCGATTTTTTTATTTGCAATGCGTTATAATATTATTGACTTATTATTATCTATACTAATATTATAAAGCTGTAGAGTTTGTTTGTTTGTTTGAACGCGCTAATCTCAGGAACTACTGGTCCGATTTGAAAAATTCTTTCAGTGTTAGACAGCTTATTTATCGAGGAAGGCTATAGGCTATAATACATCACGCTGTGACTTATAGGAGTTGAGTAACGCGGGCGAAGCTGCAGGCAACAGCTAGTAGCAAATAAATAAAATAAGTTTTTCAGAAACAAGTTTTATAGTCAATATGTTAACGGGTTTGTACCCTGCCACATACTCCTTGTTACATTTTCTCACCACAGTGTCGCCGGGTTAAATGAGTTTTGGTAATCATTTTCTTACCTCAATTATAAAAATCCATGTCATTTATCTAATGAGTTAATAATGTCCTACAAAAACCATCGACTGTTGATGACATCCGTGTACTTATGGTAACGATAATATCACCGCTGGTGAAAACATTTCACCTTAGTTCCATTGTGATGGACAAAAAGTGATGAAATTCCATACAATAATAGTCGTGAGAGCGATACAACAATTAAATGGTGATCTTTCTCTTATATTATGTTAGCATTGTTGCCTTAATTTCTAAAGTCGCAAAAATTCACATAATAGTATACCTACACATGCACAATGAGAAATTCGTAAGGTGCATTTTTCCGATAGCATATGATTTTTTAGCACACCCTAAGCAGCGCTTGAATTTGACATTTTCTTATTGAAAATAGAAAGTAAAATATGAATAATTTAAGTATGTGTTAAGCAAAGAGGTAGGAATATTGGTTTTAAGCTTTGTCTGTAAACTTCTTGTAACAATTTCTATTGAGGCCTCGCATTTTACAGGCTGTTGCCCGTGTCTTTACCTCCAGATCAAATATCAGGTAAAATTTCTCCTTAAGGTTGAACTAGTCGATGCCGCGAACTCGAACAAAATGATTGCTATCTCACCTGACATAAGGCGCGAACAAGCGTGCTAGAATGAAATGCACAATAATTCATTCCGAAAATGTCCTTTTAGCAAAACAGTTATTATAGAAAAACTAATTAGTGTATCTTTTCAAAATAAATTGATTTTATCTTTTGAATAACTAAACAATATCTGTACGGGCTTTATTTTTGAGCTTTCGTGCTCGGTATACTATTTATTTACGCCCAAAGTTGGGCTAAAATCAGTGTTGAAATACGAAAGTTTTTAAATGTATAATTTTTTTTACGATTTTGGGTACATACACACATAGATAACGACGAGATCAATTTATATTATACTTAGTTTTTCATGGTCAACGTCAAACATTGTAGTAATTACTGTTCTGCGTTTGTATGGAAAACGTATCATTCCTTGATTTGCTTTGGTCGTTTAAACATCAACAACAAATACAACTTAGTCCTGACCTGACGATGGTGCGCAGGAGGGTCGACCTCGCCTCGTTATGGAAGGTGATGATGACGCTGGTCTGCGGTAGATCTTCGTCGTACTTCTTCAATCGGCACCTACAAGACATACTTGGTGGTCAAATAAAAAAAACTCAGTGGAACTAATCTTTTCAAATATTTTATAACAATACAATATTAAAAGATGAATGGCAAATAAGTCCATTACACTTGTTTGGAATAATAACATTAAGAAAAATAATATTAGTAGCCTATGGCCATATTCGGAAATAAATGTCCTGGTAAACCTTTATCAAAATTAGTGAAGTTTAGGCCCAGTATAGTCCAGAGTCCTGATGAACTACTTTATGTTGACCCCTCATCATTATCGTTCATCTGCCAGTTTGCCAATACAATTAAAATAATATATGATTTGAAATTGGACACTCACATGGCATTCCTCGTGTCGGGTATCGCTCTGTTGCTGGGCATGTTGTCCGAGGCGACCTGGTTGAATCGGTTCCTTACATAGGGGTCAGTGTCCTTGGCTCCTCCCGCCACGTATCCCGCTTCGTCGAAGTATGACCTGCCAGTGCTGATCCCATACACCTCCTCAGGGGAGGCGGGGCTGCTCTCCGGCTCCTCGACCACATCTGGATGTTGTTTTATCAAACGCAGGGCTATGTTTTCTTCCTGAAAAGAAAAATATCAATGAGAAACTCGTTGGTAAGGTACTACGGACGGAAATTAATTTACGTTCGAGGATGACAAATGATGTTAGTACGGGGCAGAACACTGTATTGTATGCAACGATACCTGTCTCCGTAGTTTAGAATTTAAATACAGGGTAAGAAGTTTCCACCGGTGTAGATGACATACCTAATGAATGTTCAGGAGTTAAGAATCTTGACTTTTTGAAGTAAAACATCTTGAGGCGCGACTGGAGGGCAACTCAGATTTTTTTCCGACGGAAGTAATGCTCATTCTATATTCAAAAATAGTCACTTGCACTGGTCGTGAGTATATAAGATCATAATAAATTAGGATTTTATATTTTGTAATTTTTTACACAACTTTTTTTTCATTTACTAGTATTTAGACGTGTTATGATAAACGTGTGTCGTGATTATTGTGTATGTTTGGCTTACTCACGTCCAAACTTCAATTTGAAGATGGCACCCGATGATAATGACGGCGATTTTAAAATATTTCACTAAAGAAAACCGGTGTTTTGCCCTTAAAAGTATCTTCACTAGTTAACTAGTACCTACATCATACGCAAAATATATTTTAAGCTGCATCATATGCGCAATGAGACCGTACAGGTTTGCAAAAACACTTCAAGGTCTAATTCCTCATGAATCATGAATGCAGGTAATATACCCTCGATAATTTTGACCTCAAACTTAACTGTTATACAACATAATATAACGCCGAAATTATTGCATTCGTAATATATATTTTATTGTTTATATGAATAAATTAATTAATTATGATTCTTAATTAGATAGCTAATTTAGAGCAAGCAGCGTGATCAGCCCGGTATAATATGTGGTATAATATATTATTGCTGAACAAATACTTTTAGGATATTGTGGTTATTTTATAGTAATCATTATCATCCCCTATCCGTCCTGCTGAACTAATTATTATAATTATTAATCACGTATATTTAAATTTATTAATGTTAAACTTTAATTATTATTAATCAACATTATCTTCATGAATGGCACATCCTTTTGGGGCCATAGGTAATCTATAATTATTTATTATTTAAATTACTTTAATTGATGCTTTTATCAATACGAGACCGACGAAGTCCAACCCATATTATTATACCATGCTAGGACAGTCTCAGTCTCCACCATGGTTCAGGCCTTGACGTGACGGTGGGGCTCAGTAGCCTAGAGTGAGCCCAGCACCTTGGGTGAAGCAAATTGAGCCGAGGGGGCTCTTTGTGCCCCTCTTATAAGAAGAGAGGTCAAAAGAGAAGGGGGCAAGCGGTGAGGACGGGTACCTCACCCGATTGTACTGTCCCGACGTTGGGAGGGGTTGTTCTGTGGTGCGGGACAACCCCTCTGTGGAGGTGGCGTCGGTACTCTGAGGAACTGACTAGACTCGCCGGGTTCTAGTGGGTAGAGCTGCATCTACTTACCAGCTTTCGGGCGCAGCGAGTCCCACTTGCTCGCCTGGGGAGACCCACTCCCCCGCGGGATGTCTCAGAGTTAAAGTCTCATTGTCTCATTTCCCGGCGTTAAAGAAAAAAAAAAACAGTTTTCTGTTACCATGAGATGGACCAAACACATCCAAAGTACTCATACTTGGCTCGATACATATTTCCATAATGCAATGAGATAGATCGGTCATTATGTACAAGTCTAATTAGTTTGGAAGTATTAGTTTAATAGAATATGTTCAACGCAAGCCCATATCCAAGAATTTTTATATTTAAGTCCTAAGGCTATGTGGTTAAACCGCCAAGCTATTATAGATAAGGAAAATTAATCAAATGAATATTGACCGGTTATATAATCGATATGAAATCAGGTGTTTTAATTAGACGATATAATCAACAACCGGCTGGTACGGTCAAAAAGGTTAAGCGTAAAAGTACCATTTTTTTGTATCATAATATGTTGATATTGAGAAAAAAATGTAATCGATTTTTTATCAGAGTTTAATCATGTCACTGTTAATACTTATAATAATAATATCAACCCTTATATGTCCCACTGCTGGGCACGGGTCTCCTCCTCGAAATCAGGCGAGGAGGGTTTTGGGCCATAGTTCACCGCTGCCCCAATGCGGGTAGGTGAACTTCACACACCCTCAAAGACTTTTTATCTCTTCGGCCATGCAGGTTTCCTCACGATATTTCCTTCACCGGTGAGCAAGCGATGGTCTCATGTAGATGCACGTAGAAATTTAGAAAAACCCATTTGTAGGCATCACGGGGGGTCAGGATCGAACCCAGACCTCTCACTGAAGAGGCCGAGCCCATACCCACTAGGCCATCGTCGCTCTTAATTAATATTATTTATTCTGTGCTGTACCGCCGGCCAGTCCACTTGACCCATGACGGTCACGATCCTCAGCAGCGAGGGAACGACGAAGAAGAAGATTCTGTGCTGTGTATTGATTTGATTTTTATTTATATCTTTTTATACCTACCTACTACTTACTACCTGCATATTTATATATGTGTAAATAATGTTACCGTCTAATTATGTTAATTATGTAATTTTAATATAATCTTTATACTTATACTAAACAATAATATTTAAAAAATGCCCTACCTCACCCACACCCCTATCTCTTCATTAATGGTCTGGTACTGTAATTTTTTATTGTAGTGGCATTAAATAAAACATTTTTATTATTATTACCTGTTTTTTCCTTTTACGCCGGGAAATGCTCTAAGGCATCCCGCCTGAGGAGTGAGTCTCCCCAGGTGGGTATGTGGGACTCGCTGCGCCCGAAAGATGGTAAATGGACGCAGCTCTTCCCACTAAAACCCGGCGAGTGCCACCAGTGCCGCCTTGGTGAGGTGCCCCGGATCTGTTAAGCTAACAGGACACCTCGACGGCTAGTCAGTCTCGCAAGCCGACGCCACCTCCACAGAGGGGTTGCCCCGCACCACAGAATAACCCCTCCCAACATCGGGACAGTACATTGGGATGAGGTTCCCACCCTCACCCCTTGCTCCCCTCTGCTCTTTTGTCCCCTCTTCTTATAAGAAGGATACAAAGAGCCCCCCCGGCTCAATTAGCTTCGCCGAAGATGCAGCGGCTCACCCTAGGCTACTGAGCCCCACCGCCACGTCAAGGCCTGAACCATGGTGGGGTTATTATTATTACCTGCATGCAGTTTTTGGAAATGTTATTTTTTTCTTTGTCCCTTTTTTCCTAATGTAGAGTTGGTGATATTACAAACAAAAATATTCATTTATTTACCTATATGACCTTGAACTTTTAATCTGAAAATTGTTTGTAAAACATTTTTACTATCATCAAATATCAAGTGTCAATTATATGTCACTTGCCGACCCGATATGAGGCTAAAGTTTGATAAATTCCACATTATTATACAAAAAGCATTTTAATATATTCAATTATTATTTTAACACATTAAATTATTAATTTGAATACATTACAGATGTACAGGTTTCGGAGACTCATCAAGAACATCACTTATCTTTTTTTATTAGTAGAGATAGACCGTAGTAGAGATAGATTTTATTAGTAGAGATATCACCGGGCAGCGACTACATATTATGACTTCTGGAACTAAACTAATGAATAACTAACTATACGCTTAGTCTCTGATTTTTAAGTAAAAACAACTGTTTTAAGGTGGAATAAAACTTAGGAATGGTTCATCGGTGGGAGGGATGCGTTGTGCCGCGCTTCCGTCTGCATGGGTACCACCATCCTGATTGTTTCTTCCGTGAAACAGCTTTGGCAGGCCGAATGCTGGGCTCTCCCGATCAAATAAAATAGGTACTCTTTTTTACTCCCGAAATGTGGTAAGGTGGACGCAGCTCTACCCACTAAAATCTGGCGAGTGCCACCAATGCTGCCTTTGGTGAGGTCCCCCGGATCTATTGAGGAAACAGGGCTCCTCGACGGCTAGTCAGTCCTTCAAGGGACCGACACAACCGCTAGAGAGGGGTCATCCCGCACCACAGAACAACCGCTCCCAACGTCGGGACAGTGCAATGGGGTGAGATTACCATCCTCGCTCCTTGTCCCCCCTGCTCTTTTGTTCCTTCTTCTTATAAGAGCGGTACAAAGAGCAGCCCCCTCGGTTCACTTGGCTTCGCCCAATGTGCTCTGGGTTCACCTTAGGCTACTGAACCCCACCGCCACGACAGGGCTTGAACGGTGATGGGGAAATAAAATTCTACGTAGTGTAGACAAAAATGATTTTGGATCTTTTCAGGTGTAGCCATCTGCTCACCTCCTACACCGATGAAGGTCTAAAGGCCTTTTGTCATAACTGACTGACTATTCGAAAAAAAAAGATTTTGGAACAGAAATATAACTCTGCATTGGTATCGCCACTGCATCTTTTATACGGAAACACATAGTCCATACAGGTCATGCGAAACATCCATATACCACTTGGATACCCAGTATATACTACCCAGTATATAATAATATAGTCTATAATTTTAGTCAGGGTTTCCCGGCGACATCTCAACACCTGACCTTGATAAAGACCTGACCTCGGTAAAGACCTGACCTTGGTAAAGACCTGACCTTTTTAATACCTGACCTTGGTAAAGACCTGACTTTGGTAAAGACCTGACAAGATAAAGTCTCGATATCAGTGATCTGTATAATAATAACAAAGCTACTAATGTTATATTTTCAAAGTTTATTTTTATTTTAGTGTAGGTAAACCAGTCGTATGAGATGCATGGAGTTTGATGAGCATCCAGAGGAAAAGTCATGCATGATTTGAATTCAGTCGGGAATAATTCGTTTAAGTTGGCTCATCTAAGCAATGCTTTCTAAATTTTACCTCCTATCTTTTAATAAAAAAAAAATGGTTGCCTGTAAAGTCGGTTTTACGGGCGAAGATTTTACGTGACATCGTTTCGGTGACTCATCGTAACGTTACCGAGCGTTACACTTTTTCATAAGTGACTCCCAGCCGCAACCTAATTTAAGACGTTGTCACGTCAAAAAGATAGAACTTGGTTTTAATTGGATTCGACACTCAGCTCTTGGGGCTATTTTGTCTAACCCATTTCGGTCAAAAAACTAATTCTCTTTCATCCTGAAAATGAGACAGCTACTTTTTAAATGCCACTCTCAGAAAATTCGGGTTATGCAGGCATGGATCCCTGGACAAAGTGGTATTTCAGGTAATGAAAGTGCAGATGCATATGCTAAAGAAGCTACAACATCTGGTAGTCTTAGCCAATTTAAAATTTATTGCCAGAATTTTATCCCAATTGCAAAGTCTCACATGATGTCTAAATGGGATAACCATTGGTCTCAGTCAAGTAGTACCCCTATGGCAGAGATTATGCGGATATCCAAGACTCTATCCCTCAAGACCTTTTTCAAATACCGCTAAGCTTACAAACCTGTCTGTTCCACAATTGGCCGCCTTAGACTTGAACATTCCTGTACTCCTGTCTTTCTTGCGAAGATTGAAAGAGTTGTCCCTGATCCTAATCAGGGACAACTCTCTTTAGTCTTTGTGAGTGTGGGATCGATGAAGGTACCCCAGAACATATATTTTTCTGTTGTCTGTTAAATTGTAATGTGATGGCTGTGTAAACTAACAATTTGGTGTACTTTTGTGTTTGTTTTAGCTAATTCAACAGTAAAAGTCTGTCAATATTAATTTGTTATAAATATTAAACCTTGCACTCTCTTAACACCAATTTTCTAAGCAGAGTATTTACCCTCTAGTAAACATAAAACCAAAGACTTCGCCTTCGTCGTCGTTATGTAATGATAAAAATAAACCCTTTAAAATAGTTAATTTATTAGTCTTGTACCATATACCTACCATATTCTTAGTAGAACATTTACCCTGTAGTAAACAAATGATAAAACCCAAGACGTAGGTACTCTGACATTGGCAAATCTTCGTAGGATCCATTATAGCTACAAGAAGAAGAAGAAAAATAAGTAGTCTATGGGAAGTATAGACGTAAAGACGTAAGAATCTTTGATACTTCCTACTTGTTATTTTTTTGTCACTTATTTATAAACGCGAAAGTACTTTTCCACGCAAAATCCACTGAATGGATTTTAATAAAACTTTACAATAATATAGCTTATAAATCAGAATAATATATATGCTATAACTTATCTCCGTACTCCCAACGGAATGTGAAGTACGCGGGCGCAACCGCAGGGTGCTGCTAGCATAGTATAAAGACGTAATATTTAAAAGATTCGTTCACCGGTATAATGGTCCATTATCACTGTGTAGCATCGGTTATACAAGTGATCATCATCAGCCCGTATAATGCTGTAAGTCCAAGTAAACGCGGGCGAAACTGCGGGCAATAGCAATATCACGCAAACATAGTAAGTATGAGCAAATTAATTTATTAGGAAGTGTTCATGAACCGTAGGGTTAATTTGATATGTACAGTTGATGCGCCTAATTTGTGAGTCGTAAATTATAACCGAGGCTAGCGAGCATTCCAATATTAATTAATTTTAATCAATACTTTATTTCCCTAAACATTACATGAAGATACAGTGATAATAAAGGTTATAGAACAGAAACACATTTTGAATTCTAAACGCGTTAAACCATTTACTAGGTTTTGTATGTGACTTTGCTTGTGGTCCTGTTTTAAGGTAACTTTTACCACTTTGCCAAGTGAATTGACGGGGCTGCTCTTTGCACCCCTCTTGATAAGAAAAACAAAGATAAGAAGAGGGGACAAAAGAGTAAAGGGGACAAGGGGCGAGGATGGAAAACTCACCCCATTACACTGTCCGACGTTGGGAGGGTTTGTTCACAGGTAATGTGTAAGTGAGTTAACCGAGGAAGGTTCAGAGAGCTTTTAATATTTATGAATAGTAAGTAGTCTCATTAGTCGATTTTTACTGGACTACAGCAAAACCAAAAAGAGACAAATACCATATTCAGCAGGACCTAGGCAATTTCTATTCATAATTCCATAGCATTAAAACGTGTGATGCTCCGCTATGTAATAGTGAAGCGAAAGTGTATCATTAAACGAAAACCGCACGATAAATGGTCTATCATTATGGAGCCGGCGGCAGGAAGCGAACGAAAGTGTAAGTGATACGACGGGCTCTACACCGTGACGATGCGGTTTATCATCTATCATACTGTTTGTTTTAAAATCATTGTCATCATCAACCTTATCATCCTCATCGTCATAATCTTCCTTGTTACCATCATCGCCATAAATGACACGATACGCAATTTCTTCCGGCATTATTGCAACCATGCCCACAAAGTGTATAACATCTAAAGCTCCTAATCACTGATCTTTTATATATATTTGTTAAAATGATTTTCGTGATCCAGTTGATAACAAAATTGCAACCTGGAATATACTCCAGCTCGTATCATAAAAGGAAGACATGTGTCTGTTGGCATCTGCTTTTTATCCAATTGTGATAAATAAAAACCGAGAATAATATTTAATAGATTTAAGATAACTTTTTGTGTAGACCGAGCTAGTAAAATAATTGATGAATCTTAAGGCATCTTTGATATTAGGACGATTAATAACCCCAGTCCTCCCGTGGCCATTGTCAGAGGTTCCAGAATTGGATTTAATTAATAAGGGAGACCTAGCTTCGCTTTCTAAACATAGGGATGATAATTAATTATTGATGCTACGTAGGATTTGTGTTTCGAAGTCACACGAGTCTCAAATTTTTCTGTTTAAAATCGGTTGATTGATTGATCCCCATTTCTGTTGTTTTTATAACCTTTTATTTAGAGGTTTATCGTGTTTGGAAAATAGTTTGAATCAAAATGATTCTCATTTCTTAACAATTGCCTGTAAATATGCCTATATATAAAACCTCAGTCATCTGAAGACCTCCTATTGAGCACGTACGCGTAGTTTTCTTGGCCTCTCACTTTTATCACTGACCTCATAAATGTTGTTAAAATATTCTCCTCTCCGACTTGTTCGGTATTTTTTTAATTGTTTTATTTATTTTATCATTGTTTATTGTACATACTTTTGTGGATTGTCAAAATTTTCACATTCCCGACTTTTCTACCAGAAGATGTTCAAAACCTCCCAATAAAAAAAATCTAAAAAGTTATTAAAGAGCGTTTGTGTGGTAAAGGATTTTATAAAGTAAAAGATTTTATAGAAGATACTACACTTTGGGAATAGGGTGTTCCTCCCAGGCATTTCAGAACATGTAAAATTTGTTATAAAATATTTGAAAAGATTAGTTCCACTGAATTTGTTTCGCCGGTTCTTCTCAGTGGGCTTGCCTTGGAACCGATGGTAGACTCTAGTGACGTTAAAAAAGATACTCCGTTGGTACTATTTTGAATAAAAAAATTTGATTTTGATTAATTTTCAAACTATGATCATCGACAAGACTGTCCCACTGCTGACATAGGTCTATTTTAATGATAGTTACAAGATTGTTACTTACGAAATAAAGATACCTTGAATCTAATAACACCAAGATGGCCTAGCCCGTCACTTGCACTATGACCGGCTATTGCACAGCCTATATTATATTTGGTGGGCGTTTCTGATATTTCACAGCAGCTGTAGTCACGGGAAACTTTACTATTGAGGTCTTATAATAAACAACAAGTTAAAATTTGTGTAAAATAGAGAGCAACATTTTCCTTCCATACTTACATAATACGTAGTTACTATAATGTACGAATTACTTTTGCTCCGTAATAGTAATACTGATGTAATTGAGATACGACTTTTTTGCGTGTTATCGAAATAGGTCAGCTTAAAAGCAAGCTTTTACTATAGTATTTATATATAAGGCAATATAATAAATTGTAATATGTTTATAGTGTGTGCAATTAAATAAAAAGTTTTATCGTACCTTTATTATTTTAGTTTATGTTTACTGCACTCCTATCTAATAGATCCGATCCGAGGATTCCGAAAACATATTATCAAGAAAATACATTATACCTCGGGCGTAAAAACTAGAATCTATTTCCCGGATAGAAAGGCCAGCCTCTTTTCTCCTATTATTGCACACCTTTTTAGAAAGACATACCTATGAGGTAACTATTAGGAGCTAGATAAAGTCTGAATTTAACTGCTATGCCTCACACAGTATCAAACTGATTTACCCTGATAAATATATAATTATAAGCTAAGAGAAGTTTCTAGCTGATGCTATAATATAAAACGAATTTTATTATCATACAACGTTGTTACTTTCCACTATTTTTATACCGTACATAAAATTCGATGATTCTAGATGGATCTGGGCCCATTCCTAACTGTGGAGATATTCGAACTGATAATGATACATTTCCCGATCACGAAAAGCACGGCTAGTTTTGTTATTGGACAGCAATAAAAGCAATAAAAATCAAAGTTTAGTTGCGTATTTATGTAACAGTTTAAGAATTGTGTATACAGATGTCAATAACAAATTATTGTATGAAAAACTACCTGTACAGACAGCACCAAAAGACAATGAACAATAAATACATTTCCAAAAGCCCGCTCTATACACTATAATTTTTTTTTCTTCAACGCCGGGAAATGCTCTGAGGCATCCCGCCTGGAGAGTGGGTCACCCCAGGTGGGTATGTGGGACTCGCTGCGTCCGAAAGCTTGGTATAACTAGGTAAGTGGACGCAGCTTTACCCACCAAAACCCGGCGAGTGTCACCAATACCGCCTTTGGTGAGCAGGGCACCTCGACGGTCCCCCAAGAACAACCCCTCCCAACGCCGGGACAGTACAATGGGGCGAGGTTCCCGTCTTCGCCTGTTCCCTCTTCTTATAAGAGGGGTACAAAGAGCTGGCTCAATTAGCTTCGCCCAAGGTACTGGGCTCACCCTAGGCTACTGAGTCCCATCGCCACGTCAAGACCTAAACCATGGTGGGGTTCTATACACTATCATAGCGTACTTATAAAAACATCTAAGATACTTCTAAAATCTCGTATTTATCTAAATTTAACACTAAACTGTCTACTGTCAAACTACTTTTTATATATACAGTTCTATATTTTATACTACAAAATATTTTACATTCCCCACGTGTTAGGTTATTTACAACCACAACAAATCGTTAAAATAATTTAATTGCAATAAGTGAATATTGCTAATTGTATAGAATTAACCTAATTATTTTAATATTTTTTAATGTTCATCCAATACAATTCAATTGGGGTCTGAAATATGTTTATCAACTTGTGGTGCTGACTGTACACATGTATAATCACAGCTGATTCTTATCCAGCTGATTGGTTTTACCAGATGGTAGGGGTAGGCATTTGTTAGAATTGGCTAATACGAAACTAGACATGTGTTATTATAACTTATTAGTATGGCGATGAAATATAGTTATAAAAACGTCTTTATTGTTTTATGTCTGGAACACTAAAAACTATCTAAACCACTCGTTACCGGTAAGAAATCTTCATTTTTATCTTGTAAAATATTAGTTTGGTGCACGGAATTAATCTTGGCTATTTATTCCGTGGTTTGGTGCATTCCCTTATTAGTAAATATTACATTTGACGGCGTCATGATAATCTTTATATATATAATTCTTCTGTGCGTGTGTATGTCACTGAACTCCTCCTAAGCGGCTGGACCGATCTTGATGATTTTTTTTGTGTGTGTTCAAGTGGATTCGAGAATGGTTTAGATTCACAAAAAAAAAAAAATTGTACAGGACAACGTCTGTCGGGGCCACTAGTATACATATGTAATGGTATGTCACTAACTCACAAAACACGGTAGCGCGGGTTCGAACCCTGCAAAATTTATTTGATTTGTTTTTAAATTAGACTTCTACATTTCCTTATGGATTTTTTTTCTATGTTAGTTGGATAGGCAAACTGGCAAACGTGCCATCTGATGGTAAATGGTCGACGTTGCCCATGAACATAAACTAGTTAACTGGAATGAGCCCATCCAACTCATTTATGTGTTGCCAATCCTGAGACATAAGATGTTAACTGAACAGAACACTGCCTGTCTTGCCCTTCTTTCTGAAACACAGCAAAGCTATTTCACGGGGGAAACAAGCAAGATGGTGGTACCCATGCAGCCGGGAGCGCGGCACAGCGCATCCCTCTCACCGGTGGATAAAATTCACCCGTAATTCTCATTATTATTTATTAAGATTAGTTTATGAAACTTGCCTTTTTTTCCACGCAGGGAAATCTTTATGGACGTAACCAGGTACCTGGATGGTTCCTGACCTTTGTGCATATTCAATCTAAAACCACTGTGAGCGCCTACAGCCACTTTTTGATGGTCCCAGATCTCAACCTCAGCGACAGGCCACGGCCAAAGGCTAGATACTCTTAGGGAGGACTACCTGGTCGCCACTCAGTAGTCCCCGTGACGTCATGCCATACTGAGCCCAGGTTCCTATCCTCAACCCGTCACAGGGTAGCGTCTCCTACGCATCCTTGTTCGTCGCCCGCGGAGGGAGGCCTCGTGTCATCATGAAACAGGCTTTTTCCGTCCAGGGGTGGACGGAAAAAGGTTGAAAAAGTTGATAGCATCATCAGGTTAACAGGTTTTTACCCGGTAGCCGTTGGACTAGATTAACGTAAAAGGGATTTATATTTGTCTTTACTTAAATTGACAAACATATTTCTATTGCATGGCTATTATGGCCTGACCAGTAAACCCTAGATTGGTGACGCCACTTTATCTTTTTAACAGTAATCCATAGTTTAGTCCATACAAAAATTCATTCCGCAATATGGCAAGGGTTTTTATTTTTCTGGTCAGGCTATTATACTTAACCATTATAATTAAGCGGCAGTCATTACTTATTATTTGATCAAGATTAGAATTATTGCTCATTATAAGTACTAATATATAATACGACTAATTCCACAATACTAATACATGCATGGAATAATTAATATGAGCATTATGTCAGCTCGTGAAAGTGGCCTTGCCGCCATTTCCGGCTCATTGTGATTATATATTTAATGAGGGAGGCGCCATGTGGACATCATTTAGTCATCAATCACCGTCATCATCGAGACCATCTGTTTACTTCTATTTAATAATAATAATAATAATAATAATATCTATGGACGCTTTCACACCACGTCAATCTGGTCCCGTGGTAAGTTCTCGAAGAACTTGTGTTACGGGTACCAGACAACGGAAATATATTTAATACTTTTATACTATACATATATTTAAGATTTTTATTATATAATACACATATTTAATACACATCCATGACCCAGGAACACAGAAAATATTTTTGTTCCTTGGCGGGATTCGAACCCGCAACCTCCGGCTCGAGCGCCAACGCGCTTACCACTGAGCTACAGAGGTCGTCTATTTGATGATTAACCTTTAAAGTACTCTATATTTCTGAGTTTGAAATCGTAGTACCGATGAAAAAAGAACAAAACATTTTAAAGTACCTTATTTTTTTATAAATAATATAATAATATCGACCCTTATGTCCCACTGCTGGGCATGGGTCTCCTCCTCGAAATCAGGCGAGGAGGGTTTTGGGTAGTTCACCGATGCGCTGGCCCAATGCCGCTTGGTGAACTTCACACACCTTCAAAGACTTTTAATCTCATCGGGCATGCAGGTTTCCTCACAATGTTTCTTTCACCGGTGAGCAAGCGAAAAAGAAAGAAATTAAAAAGATCTCACAAACCGTAAATAAAGGTCCAGTATTTTTATTTGGTCTTTTAAAATGTCAATTGCCATGCTAAGTGGTCATTTCAGTACTAATAAACTTAACTTTAGATATTTTGGAATTGGGAACTGACAGAAAGATCGGCTTACTAAGCTTAATTAATTATCTGCCAAAATAATCTGTTGATCGCTTCTTTAGGATTCTCGGAAATACCTTAAAATATTTTAGCTTTAATTAAGTTGTAAAATAAGATTTATAATATGTGAGTTTTGTGTATTTTCCGTCAATTTCTCGATAGTTTTAATATGAATTAATATATGTGCAAGAAGAATGAAATATTTAATAAAATATTTGTTGAAAAGAGGATGAATTAAATATCAAATACATTAAAATATTTAAATGTTGTTAGATTTACTATGTGTTACCTGTGGTTAATAAAGCTCTTTATCAGCCCACTTTTAGACGTAGCCTCTCTCAATGAACGGTAAGCCGACCGAATCACCGTATTATACATATATACTCTAATATACTTCTTTTACCTGTAAAATATGTATTACAAAAGTAACGGACAAAGTTAGGGAATAAACTAGCATGATGAGAGGAAAAGCAGTAACTCAACTTTAATAATAAAATAGCCTTTCTAGTTTTGTCCCACAGGGAGGAGTAATCCATTTTATACTCGGACATCTATTTGTGACTCTCAAGAGACCGATATTATTAAATTATTGTATCTACTAACCTATATTAAATGTACAGATTTGATTTTTTTGTGGGACTCGCTGCGCCCGAAAGGTGGTAAGGTGGACGCAGCTCTGCCCACTAAAACTCGGCAAGTGCCACCAATGCCAACTTTGGTGAGGTGCCCCGGATCTATTATCCTCAACGGCTAATCAGTCCCTCAAGGGACCGACGCCAGCTCCACAGAGGGGTTGTCCCACACCACAGAACAACCCCTCCCAATGCGACTCGGGACAGTGCAGTGGGGTGAGGTTCCCATCCTCGCCCCTTGTCCCCGTGCTCTTTTGTCTCCTCTTCTTATACGAACACCTCCTTACAAAGAGCACCTCCCTCGGCTCAATTTGCTTCGCCCAAGGTGCTGGGCACACCCTAGGCTACTGAGCCCCGCCGCCATGACAAGGCTTGAAACATGGTGGGGAGATTTGATTATACCTCAATGCATGTCATTTGTATGAAGGTAAGCGATACATCGTCAGAGCTAATCTAACGAGCGATGATCTTCGTTAGATTCTTCATTAGCGACAATGACCATTTGACGGTAGCCTTCAGTAGTCAACGCCATCTCTGAATAAATATTTAAATCCGGGATTGGAGTCCAGGTTAATAAAAAAAATGCAAAAATTCTACACAAAAAATCTTATTATTGCTAAAGGTGTTAGTGTAAATGCAAATAACATACTACTGAGGATATAACCTAATTGAATATTTCAAAGTTGTACAAAGCAGAACACGGCGATCTCTACCAAACTTGTACATCAGTGGAGGGACTCGGCAAGAAAGAGGGCCACAGAGTAGTGGACAAAGCGACTGGAAGAGCTTCAAGTGAATGTGAGGTTGCTGACGGCCTGGGCGGATCAGTTCTGGAGGAGTGGGTAGACGTGATCTTTCACTGCCAGCAATCAACTGCGCCATGCTGAGCACTGAAACATCGTGGGACGCAGTGGAGACTTGTGCAAGAAGTGATTTCCATCAAGGAAGAGGCCGAGCGTCGGAGAGAGATCGAGGCTTTCGACGCAGAAAGAAGGCCTTAAAAAGGAAAGAAGGAATATCGCCGGGTTTGACTGGGTAGAGCTGCGCCCGCCTTTCCATCTTTTCGGACGAAGAGAGTCACAAAGAGTCCCGAATTACTAATGCATTTCCCGAGGTAAAAAAAAACAAAGAATACAGTGATAAGGTGAACACGACCATCACAATGCTACAAAACAATGTGACGGATCAAACCAGAGACGACAAGGTGCATATTCATCGGAAGGGGCGCTGGTCAATTGTTATGCGCGGACACGGTTAGGCGCGCAGTTCGTCTGAATAGAGGTCTTTTCTCACTACATGAATCGTTGCGAACTTTACTTTTTATTATTATTGGCCGTTGTCTCCTAGCAATAACTCTATCCTTACAGTCTATATATAACAATACGTACTTACCCATTGTTTTCTCCAATTCAGACGAGACAGATTATATCGATAATTTTAATGTAAATATAACTCAATTTGGTTATGCCTTATGATTAAATTAATTACAATTTTTGTGTATTTAATTTAATTCCTTTGAACCATGTGCAATCATATTGTTTTGTCTGGTAATGGATTAAAATCAGCTAGCGATACCTTTTACCGTTTGGTATAGATATAAAATATTTTCCTATTTAGACACTAAAGTTCCGCGCAAAACTTATATGTATATGAGTTATTAGATTTTATAAGTATGATTTAATCTTCTTGTCCTAAGGGGTATTCTAAACGCTGCGTTTTTTGTGTTAGTGAGCTAAACCCCTAACTACAGCCTACAGTAAGGTATCGTAAATAGTACTACCTACTACAACATTTTTTTAAATATAAGTGTTCATATTAAATTAATGTTACAAAAAACTTCTATTGCGAAAGTTTTATTTGTCCTTTTACATCACAACTAAGCTTCCTTTTTTTTATAGAAGAGGGGGCAAACGGACAGTCGGTGCACCTGATGGTAAGTGAATAGCGACATCCACAGACATCCGCTATACCAGGAGATCAGCGGGTGCGTTGCCGGCCTTTTAGATGTGAGTATGCTCTTTTCTTGAAGGTCCCTAAGTCGTATCGGTTCGGAAACACCGTAGGTGGCAGCTGATTCCATATATTTGTGGCGCGAGGCAGGAAATGCCGTAAAAATCTAGATGTTGTGGATTTCCGGACATCAAGATGGTGTGGGTGAAATTTAGAATTCTTACGCGATGTCCGGTGGTGGAATTCTGCCGCAGGTATTAATCTAAACAATTCCTCAGAACACTCCCCGTGGTAGATGCGGTAGAAGATGCAGAGCGATCCGACATCTCTACGCAGCGCCAAGGAATCAAGCCGATTGGAGATAACATTGTCATCGACGATTCGAGCCGCCCGGCGTTGGACGCGGTCAAATGGAAGGAGTTGATATTGGGGCGCTCCAGCCCAGAGGTGAGAGCAGTATTCCATGTGAGGCCGGATCTGCACCTTGTATAATTGAAGGCAGTGTGAAGGCATGAAATACTGCTTCGCCCTTTTGAGCACGCCGAGTTTCTTAGAGGCTAGTTTAGCCTTTCCTTCCAAATGATCACGAAACTTCCTATCTACCTACATCCCAACTGTACTGAGACAGAATATAGAGGAGTAAGAATTAAAATTTTACTAATGTCGTATGAGGCAGTGCCTGCTGCTTTGCAGCCGAATTGCCCGGCACGACCGGGGTGGTAACTCTAAATATCGGCGTGAAATGACAGCTATTCTGTCGCGTTTCGTGCGGTCCATTGCCCTCCCCCCCCCTCCCCAATAGGGAAAAAGAGGGCAACGCATCTGCATAATCTCTGGTTGTGTGGATGTGCGTGGGCGGCGATAGTCGACAAAAGGCTTCGACTGCTCGTTTGCCCTCTTATGCTATAAAAAATATAAACGCATTTTTTTTATGAATGTGTGGATGTATGTTTGTAATTCTTTTACACAAAAACTACTGAATGGATTTGAATGAAACTTTACAATAACATAGCATATATCAGAATAACATATAGGCTATAATTTATCCCTGTACCCTAACGAAAATGAAAACCGCGGGGCATGCTAGTTTGCAAAATAAGACATATTATTTGTTTGAGAAATATCTAAGGCACAAAGTTTTATACTTTTTATAGCTTTAAAGTACATAAATGAACATTTAGCAGAAGCACTTCATCATCATCATCATAGCCATCTAAAGCCCAATCTTATTAATTTTCGCCTCTTCTCACTACCAGCCTTTTATACACGTAAATTCTTGACGAAATTTGTTTATCATTACATCAACTCGATCTGGTAGGCTGTATTAATCGTGCGACACAATCATGTTCTCGCGTGGGAATTTTTATTTCACGATTGCCTTGGGAAAAGACTGGGTATTACGTTATATCTTTTGTATTGACATGTTTGCTTAATACGTTTATTTTTTATATTCGGCTAGAGACCGACAGATTTCACTCACAACAGCTCCGTTTCCAAAACTCCGAGTGCAAAGTTTTATTAAAGTCAGTTCAGCAGTATAGGAGATCATCACCGACTACGTCATACGAACTCATTTACGAACAGTTTATTCTGTGTCGTAAGATGAGATGATAAGAGGTCCAACCCGACGCCAGGAGGCCGTGTGGTCGCAGACTGCACGGTTGGCGGGGGGCAACCCCCCACTTTTACAAACCTAAAGTGAGCCAAATGGGTTCACACTAATCCGATGTAGCATTAGGGCCTTCGGGCCGTTAGCATAGATCCATCCGGAAAAAAAGATGATAAGACGCCGTGCCAGTAATTATACTGCCGTTATTTCAGAAGCACAACAAAGTTGTATGTAAGAATTAAGTAGGATAGTGCTACCTGTGGGGACACTGCTCAGGCACAATATAAAAATTGTGTAAGCCTGATAGAAATAGGCACTTTCTTGAAATAAAGGGAGCAATGAATCTTGTCCTGTTCCGATATGGTGCAGACCTTCTAAACGGGTTTTGAAAGTTGGCTCCGATTTTCTAGTCACGACTCGCGATCCCTTCTAGAAATTAGTATTGAAAAATTATTCTTATTTTATATCCAATTAGACGTATAATGTCTTAAGTTAAGTATTGCAATTCTTGTAATAAATACATGTAAGCGTCTAAGGAAGTTATTCTAGTCCTAATGGTCGTAGCATGTAATAAGCTGTCTGGCGACATATTTGCAATTATTATCAACGCGTGTATTATGTTGTATCAATTGTAATATGTATTAACAGTACATGAACAGACGCAGTTATAAAGAAAAATTAAGGCAATTTTCGTATACTTTATAACCCCAGAACAGTTGATATTTACTTAAAGTCAATATTTACTCAAATCAAGCTTTATGCAAGAGGTAGTGCTATGCTGCTTTGCAGCCGAATTGGGCCGGCACGACCGGGGTGGTACCTCTCGCTCACATATCACCAGCGTCAATTGTAATATGTATCAACAGTACATGAACAGACGCAGTTATAAAGAAAAATAAAGGCAACTTTTGTATACTTCATATAACCCCAAAACAGTTGATATTTACTTAAAGTCAATATTTACTCAAATCAAGCTTTATGCAAGCACTTTATTGGCACTCGCCGGGTTTTAGTAGGTAGAGCTGCGTCCACCTTACCATCTTTCGGGCATCAGTGATTCCCACATACCCGTCTGAGGAGTCCCCCCTCCCCAGCGGGATGCCTCAGAGCATTTAGTAAAAGAAGGAAAAGGGTAAAAAATAAAACTTGATCATGTTTGCTGTAAAGTATCCTTAATATTTGGCATATCTCTGGAACTGTAGGACCTAGAGACTTGAAATTTGGTAGGAATATTACTTTTGCCATGTAGAGGTCAGCTAAGAACGGCTTTTAAGAAATTCCTCCCCCTCCCCCTTTGACAGAACGAAGTCTGTGCGGGCAGCTAGTACCTAATAAAGCGCGATAAAACAGTTTTGTTTCATTTTAATGAGTGAAATTCGGCGAAAGCATTAGAAAAAAAAAACACATTTTTAAAATAAATTATTTTATGTACAAATATTATATCTACTCATAAATCAGATTGAAACGTATTTACATAAAAATATACTAATATGATAATAATAGTATTGCTATTTATTCAGTTTCTCAGTCATTAGACGCCCGAAATCCGTCTCTAGGTCATCCGTGATGGACGACCGTAGCGAAAGTCACGCAGTTATATAAATGTGTATTATACAAGTTCAGATTACGGCCATTTTGAGTTACATTATTATTTATTATATTACAAGAGGCTTCGATGAGACCATGGTTCAAGCCTTGTGGTGGCGGTGGGCCTCAGTAGCTTAAGGTGAACCCAGCACCTAGGGCGAAGCAAATTGAACCGAGAGAGCTGCTCTTTGTATCCCTCTTATAAGAAGAGGGGACAAAAGAGCAGAGGGGTAGCTGCAGGGGGGGTGTAGGTATAGAATAACCGGTACAATAGCCAATAGTGACTGGTCTGTTGATCTAGTGGTTAATGACCCCGACTGCTAAACCAGAAGGTCGTGGGTTCGATCCCCGCCCAGAAATGTTTGTGTGATGAACATGATCATTTGTTCTGGGTCTGGGTGTAGTTTATCTATAATATGTATGTTTTTAGAAATACATAAATATGTATCAGTTGTCTGGTTGCCATATTACAGGCTCTGCCTAGTCTGGGATCAGATGGATAATTGACAGTTGTCAACGTCACTCTACCCGGGCCTAGCTCTTATTGTTCCTATTATAGGACGTAATGTGAAAAAACGATGCCACTACAAAAACTTTTATATCATCATCATCATCAGCTCCTATCCGTCCACTGCTGAACATACTAGACCTACCTCACTGAACGCCAAGCCGGCGGATCCTTTGATCGTCGTTGCACGATCGTCTTCCCACCTGCTTAATGACCGACCAACACTTCGTCTACCTAAACTCTTATATATACAAATATATTTTTATATATTTAAATAAAATATAAATAAGTATAAATTTTTATTAAAATTCTCTAGAAATAATATCATTAGATGACATTGTTTCATTAAGTATTAGAAGTAATATCAAAATGAGTTCGATACTTTTTTGAAGTGGAAGCTAGTTATTATTCGTGTGTCTGGGGAAACTTCGAGTGTTTTTACGTTTAAGAAACAAAAAACATAACCAAATTAAAATAATTCACAATTAACGGAAGTTTTAAGATAAGTCTTCATTGTCTTAAGGATTATATTTTTTATAAGGCTTATCATACTGTATATTGTTAAAGTCAATCTATGGGGTGCTAATATTTATCAATATTTAAAAAATATAAAATCATTTATTTCTACAATAGATGCCATACAAAGATATATCATATGGCACCACGAGTCATACTGGCATCATTACTGGCACAGGGATAAAAAAAACGGAATTTACTAGCAAAATTCTAAAACAAAAATATCAACAAAACGTTACATAGCCGTGCTGTGTTTCGGAGAGGAGGCAGGACGGGCAGTGTAATTACTGGCACCGAGACTTAACATCCTATGTCTATAGACAACACATGAACCGCTTGGGACAGTTTCAGGTGAACACGTTTATGTTCATGAGCGAAAATCCAAGTAAGATAAAAAATATTGTGTATACCTTACATAATTCAAAGATTTTTATCTTTGAACCAAATCGCAGCTTCTCACGAGTGGTGTAACTTTCTTCCTACAACCTCTTATTTTACTTGCACACTTTGTAACTATTAACTGACTTGATTTAAATGTCCGTCGCAATTTTGTCAAGTCACGCCTCAAAATTGTGTATCATTGGAATTAAAAGCACCACAAATACATAATGTTATTAACGACTATTTAATATAATTTTCATTGCTTCATCATTACATTAATTTATGGAGCAATTATGTTTTATATTCCTATCATTCTGATTTGATGGCTGGTTGAGTGGTCAGGCGTAGTCAATGCACGCAGCGGTCGCGGGTTTGAGTCTCACCAACGTGCAATGATAATTTGTATGATGAATAGATGTCCGCACCGGGTCATGGACGTATTATGGAATTTAATAATTCTAAATGTATAAGTATGTTTATTTGTACCAAGGGTATTAGTTCATAACTTGTTCCAAAGATTGTCGAAAAGGTTGCGAGTGACACTTTACATTTCCGAAAACGTTCGGGAAAAATATAGATAAAGTAAAATCTAGGTTCTACAGTAATAGATCCATTCTCCTAGTTAATATTACAAAAGACCTAGACGTTATCCGATCTGGTTGTGTAAGGTATTGTCTTTTCAGCATGAATTTCGTGATAGTCAGATGTTGCAATGCCTGTGTATAAAAGTTATGCTTCACCGGTTTTGAAAGGATTTTGAACAGGCTGGACTTAGCCTTAGCTTTTACTATCGTACTAAACTAATATAGTCAATTGAAAAAAGAGTATTTAGTACGTGCAAGTTAAATGACCAGAACTGTTAGAGTTTTGAGCGTGCATCATTCATATATAAAAGTCACTTCGCGACGTCATAACTAACTTTAGTTCGGCCAAGCTATACTGTATATATTATTCAATATGTCTATAATAATATTAAATGATATATACTTTTAATTAGTATACTTATGTATGTTTTCGGTTTAATTAAGTTCGAAAGAATCTCAAGGTGAACCTGGTTGAAGTACAAGGGCATGACACTAAGTGCACATATCTTATGCTTTTAATTTAACTTTTGAGCTTATAATATTATTATATTAAATTGAGAACGTTTACGCGAATTTCACTCATTATAATGAAAGAACTTTCACGGATTTTCCGAATCGTCGTGTATGTTAAAATCTTACTCAACCGCCATAAAATTCGTAAAAGTCATTATAATTAAATTAAGATTATTTTTCTTGCGAATAGGCTTAATGCTGATGGTGCTATATTCTTTCGGCATGTAGAGAAAGAGATGAAAATATTTCATTATTATGTAAAAATGTGCAATCTGTGCCTATGCGTACAGAGTGTTGAAAATGCTTTCATAGAAAATCAATATTAATATTATAAAATTCTCCTTGTGATCATTATGGGAAGCATATTACAGGTGGCGTAAAGTTTTAGTTCGATGATTGAGCTTGGTTTGAGACTTGCGGCAAGAAGAATGCGACACAATCAATCTTCTTCCGTCATTAACACCACCCAGTATACCTGCAAAATGTGTGATAGAGTCTGCCGCTCACGAATCGGCGCAGTCACGAAAAGAGCTGTGTAATTAACTCCCGCTGACACTGTTTGAATCGTCTGCAACAGACGGACTAAGGATTTTTTTATACTTAACATAATCATTATGCATCTTCCATTTCTACTGGACACAGCACGGTGTAGAAACTCTACGTAAGAACTATTCTATGTTACCTGAATATTGGCTGGTAAAAAATTGTACATACAACTAATTAAATGAAATAAAAAGTTAATTATGAGTCACCATAAAAATAGTATAACATGCAAGTTTAAATTATTTATATTTATACTTGCTGTTTATTTAACTCAACTTTCTCTAATTTATCATATTAAATTTATAATTAAGAAAATATTTTGTTAAATGAAAATTACTTTCTTTTCATTCATAAAAATAGAATTCTCGAAAAGAGGCGATTTTTCCGACATTAGAAGTCCAGGCCCTTTTTAGACCTTATCATGTGTACAAATCTTTTCAATTTAATCATCTTGAAGAATTATACCTGGAACAAAAAAAAAATGTCTTGGTTAGTTACAGCAGTACATAGTAGTGGGTCGTAATTGTTTATAAAGTAGAAGAAAACTATGATAATATAGGCTACAGATCACCATTAAACTCATATTCTTGAAACAAATGATTATTTTACATTTGCGTGAGGGGTCCGAGATCTATGCTGAACCCTGTGCTGCCTTGAAATGGGATTTTTCTAAATTTCTATGCGCACCTGAACATGAGACCATCGCTTGCTCACTGGTGAAGGAAACATCGTGGGGAAACCTGCATGCCCGATGAGATTAAAAGTCTTTGAAGGTGTGCGAAGGTCAAAAACAAAGGTAAGGGCCCAACACGTAAGGGTTGATATTATAAGTCCTATGTACACTTTTGTCTTAATATATGTCAGTATCTTTCTATATACTTGTATACCTACCTTTAAATACATACTGTACAGGTGTATACAGTGTCATGACTTAGTCATTAGGTAATAGTTAAAGTTAATCTCAAGTAAGTTCGCGTAAATCTTATCTAAATGAATTCATCGCACACTTTATCTCTTGTGGAAACGTGTCCTTGTCTACTTTCTATCGGGTACTTTCTACTGTTAAATCAGAATATGATTCGGTCGGCACAAGGGATTTTAGTTAAGTAGCTCAAAATGATAAAAGGAACCTTAATAGGATCACTCCGTTGTCGTTTGTCTGTATGTCTATCAAACCAAAACCTAATGGACACTTCCTACATGTCAATTAGAATACCGGCTGCATGGGTACCACCATCCTTTTTGTTTCTCCCGTGCAACAGCTCTGCTGTGTTTCGGGGAGAAGGGCAAGACAGGCAGTGTAATTACTGGCACCGAGACTTAACATTCTATGTCTCAGATAGGCAACACATAAGTAAGTTGCTTGGACTAGTTCCATGCATAATAATACTAGGTTATGTTCATGGGCGACGTGGGCCACTTACCAGGTGGCACGTCTGCCAGTTTGCCTATGTAACTAACATAAAAAAAAGATTTATGAAATTTGATAAGAAGGTTACTCTCACAACATAAAGGAAAAAATGCACTGAAATGCATGGTAATAATATAATAATTGTTAAAAACAAGAGGAACTGCCAACATTAACATTAGGTATCAAATTGCTATTCATAAACATGTCATTATTGAAATGTGCTTTTTACGTTCACTGGTGTGATTATTAAAATGTATAGGTATCGACTCAAAAATTGAACCTATTTCTGTTTATTTTCTAATGTTTTTACTCATTATAATCCAGTCCTCCCGTGACCATAGTTGCTGTAAAGTATCCGAAACATCGGGCTTGTAAAAAAAATAATAAACCGCGAAATCCGTAAAAATAGTTTCCTATTTTTGTTACTTGGATTGGCAAACTATACGAACTAGCTACAAATCTACCTGACGGTAAATTGTGTATAATAGTAATGCTTCGTATTTACTACGTAAGGTTGTCAGTAATTTCTTAGGACATGTTAGAAATAACCACTATGTTATATGTATTACATGAACTCAAAACAACAGTTTAATATTTCGCACTAGCAATGCCTTAGAAATACATTTACATGTAGCTATAAAACGGCTTTAGTCAAACCACTCCTCTATCGGTGGTAAGTTTACAGTCCTCTCATATTGCGGTTCCAATTTTGTTTATGAAAGTATGTCCCGCACACGAAGTGAATGTTTGTATCAACTTTTATCATCATATTTCGAAACAATACTATAATAAAAATTCCAATAAAATCAATGCGTTATGTAAACGAAAATACCCATTTTTGTCGCCAACTTTTACATGAATATGGAATGGTTCTAAGTGGTGCAAATGATTTTTTTCTGGTGGTAATTTTTGTGCTAAAACGGTAGCCGACCCAGATACGCGCGCGCGTGAACGGGTGACGTAATGCTAGAGGTAAGGTAACATATAACAATATGAGAACCTTGTATATTGAAGATTTTATTATATATTATTGTAAAATATCAACATCATCATCATCAAACCACATTAGGTCGCTGACTATAATCATCGTCATCAGCCCATGCTGACTCCACATGTATTGAAATCTTTTTTTTCCTTTAACGCCGGGAAATGCTCTGAGGCATTCCGCGGGGGAGTGGGTCTCCCCACGTACGTATGTGAGACTCGCAGCGCCCGAAAGCTGGTAAGTGGATGCAACTCTACCCACTAAAACCCGGCGAGTGCCACCAATGCCGCCTTTGGTGAGGTGCTCCGGATCTAATGAGCAGACAGGGCACCTCGACGGCCTCGACGGCTGACCCCAAGGGACCGACGCCACCTCCACAGAGGTGGAGTTTTCTCATTCAGTCTCTCTCTCTCTGTCTCTCTCTTCTCTCTTGCCGCCACCTCTCCCAACATCGGGATAGTACAATGGGGTTCCAGTCCTCGTCCCTTGCCGCTTGCTCTTTTGTCCCCTTTTCTTATTAGAGGGGTAAAAAGAACCCCCTCAATTAGCTTCGCCCAAGGTGCAGCGGCTCACCCGAGGCTACTGAGCCCCACCGCCACGACAAGGCCTGAACCATGGCGGGGATATATTGATATCTGTGGCTGCCTTCTTCAATGAAAATGAGATCCCAATAGATGAAATCATTATAACAGCATTTTCAAAATATTATGAAAAATATAATACTTGCATCCTATTTTAATCTGCTACTGTGGTAAAAATCTTAGGATCAATAAATAATCTGTCGTACGTACATTCATTAACCCCGTTGGCTTACTTCTCATATTTTAAAGAAAAGAGTATGTTTGGCATGCACCTCTGTCCTTCGCGTGATAAAATAGTCACCTCCGAAGTGACCGAGTGACCGTTGTTTTAATAAATAAAATAGGCTAAGTCTTTAATTAAAGAATACAGGCAAGTGTGAGTCGGACTAACACACGATAGGGCACCGTCTTGAGCATACAACCGGACAGTGTATGTGAGCCATAAAATTCCGAAACTGGTTAGTGATTTGTCACTGACGTAATAGCAATTCAACCAACTTGTGATCTGTTTGTACGTCACATAGGTCAATCATCCATCAATGGCCATCAGTCGGCCAATCAGAGCGCAGAACCGGCGCAGTGACGCAGCACAAATTTGGCCAAAGCACAATATAACATTACCGCTCGATTCCGGTTAAATATGCTCGATGGGCACCGTACACCACACATTTTTTAAAATACTTTTGTAGATGAAGACGTTGAAAAATTTGTTTTCGTTTTGTTATTTTTACACTTGTTATTACGGATTGAAATAGGGTATTATGACAAACAAAGCAATGGATCTGACGTATTAATAATCAAAAGGAACACCTTGCTCTAGCGAGGCCCCTTGTCCACATGTCGGGCAAAATTTTAGAAATGGGTTTCTCTGTCGTCTTTAGAATGTTGCTTACACTCTTTAAGACCCCAATAGTCCGGGGCCCCTGTAGTCCCGGGCCCCTCATTATTAATACAGCGGTAGCTGCGCCTCTTAAACATAGGAATGGACAGCAAAGTCTCAGCGATAGGGTTCGTTGTCTTTGGATACGGCACCCTAAAACTAAATAAAGCCGTGTTTTAAATTAAAGCTAATCACGACAATTAATCGTTTGCAATTACGATGTTATTAAATTATTCATATCTTACTCAACGTGTAATTACTTTATTACTATTAAAAGTTGCTTAACTGAATAGAGATTTGTATCGGTTTGAAACGAAAATAGTCTCATAGAATGTTTTTGTAAGGTTAGGTTGTAAAGGACAATGAAGTTGATCTCTCTCTATCTCTCTCTCTCTCTCTCACTCTCTCTATCTGTCTCTCTCTCTATATCTCTCTCTCTCTCTCTCTCTCTCATCTCAATCTATTGTTGTCTCACTCTATGAATAAAATATCTTCATTTTTATGTTGGTTGAAAAGGCACAGGCAGACGAACGACATGATGGTAAGTGGTTAACTTGAATCTATCCCAGGCAACTCACTTACGCGTTGCCTATAATTAATACATAAGATGGTAAGTCTCGGTGCCAGTAACTCCAGTAAGTACACTGCCTGTCCTGCCCTTATCTCCAAAACACAGCAAAGCTGTATCACGGGAGAAATAAGTAGGATGGTATCATGAAGACGGGCGTCCTGCCCTTATCTCCAAAACACAGCAAAGCTGTATCACGGGAGAAATAAGTAGGATGGTATCATGAAGACGGGCGTCCTGCCCTTATCTCCAAAACACAGCAAAGCTGTATTACGGAAGAAATAAGCAGGATGGTATCATGAAGACGGGCGGCACAACAAAACTCTCCGGTTGTGCTGTGCCGCCCGATAATTATACTATACTAGCTGTTCCACGCAGCTTCGCCCGCGTTAACTTACTTAATTTAACTCCTATTAGTGTATAGCCTTCCTCGATAAATGGGCTATCTAAGACTGTAATATTTCTTAATTAATAGTTCCTGAGATTAGAGCCTTCAAACAAATAAACTCTTCAGCTTTATATTATTAGTATAGATGAATAAAAATTTTCATTTATATCAAGATGCATTTAAAAGCTTCTGAAATGCATGGATAGAAAAGCTAAATTTATAGCAGATTTGACACCCACGTATGCACGATAACAATAAAAGGTATTAATTGTTTTATTGCTCCACATAACGTTTTTATTGTTATTGTTCTGTGTAATTGTTCCAAATAGTTATGACAACACAACCTTAGCTTACCTGTCGAAACAGGTCAAGAAGAACCGGCAGTAACAGGTTTCTTATTACATATAATATATGTAAATTCGAAATTTACCTGTACTTGTACTAAACTACCATATTTATTAATTTTTTTCATTAACGCCGGGAAAAGCTTTGAGGCATCTCGCGGGGGAGTGGGTCTCCCCAGCCCCCAGGCGGGTATGTGGGACTCGCTGCGCCCGAAAGCTGGTAAGCTCTACCCACTAAAACCCGGCGAGTGCCACCAATGCCGCCTTTGGTGAGGTGCCCCGGATCTAATGAGCAAACAGGGCACCTCGATGGCCAGTCAGTCCCTAAGGGGACTGACGCCACCTCCACAGAGGGGTTGTCCCGCACCACAGAACAACCCCTCCGAACGTCGGAACAGTACAATGGGGTGAAGTTCCCATCCTCGCCCCTTGCCCCCTGTTCTTTTGTCACCTCTTCTTATAAGATATTTACTTTTATGGTGTTAATGTTGCTTGGTTTTAATACAAGAATAAAGGGACATAGATACTGGGAGAATATAAATGTTTTGTCCATGGAGCGGGCTATAGATGTAGAAGAAGAAGATATATAAGGATGCCTAAGCTCAGGTAGAGCTTAGGCATCCTTATATACAAACATATTATATAAAATTCTTGTCACAGTTTTAGTGTTTTTACTTCTCCGAAATGACTTGACCGATTTTGATGAAATTTTATATATATATTCAGTAGCTATGGGAATAAGTTTACAACTTTTATTTTTTTTAGGCTCACCAAAATTATTTTGAATCAAAAAAAATGGGGATGCGAATGGCAGGGTCGTCTTGGCGTTTATTGAAGGCCTATGTTCAGCAGTGGAGGGATAAAGACTGATGATGATTTTTTAATAGCATATGAGGGCAAATGAACAGTCAAATCATTATGATGATGATCCGTTCACTACTGGACCATGCCTTGGACGAAGACTTTATGATCGACGAAGATGACGACGCCGATCATCACTTGCGATCATCGATTGACTCTCCATCTCGCCAGAAACGAACTATCCCCCCTTTTACCTGTCATTTGGTATTTGGTAATCGGTTTATGTGTTGCCTATCCTGAGACCTAAGATGGCTTATTTATTTTTTCCGAATCACAGCAAAGATGTTTGACGGAGGAAACATGCAGGATGTTGGTATATTGGTCTCACTATATTGTCATTTCAATTTAGGGCTTTGAGGTGATGTATTTTCTTCGGCAGACTGACACACCTTTGACCTGTCATACCTTTACTGAACAAGGCCATTAAAATGATTAGATGTCGTAAAGACGGGAACACACGAGAACATTTTGTAAGCCACTAATGTGTTATATTCGAATGATCATTTAATTTTATATTTCTCAATAGTCAGTGTAACTGGTGCCGTCTTATTTCTGGCAATCATTTTTGCATCAAGATCAAGATCTCTTGTTTCTAGACAACAAATACAAGAATTCCAAGTGAGCGACGTTGGTCCAGTTATTATTGTCTCCGGTATTGAAGTGAGTGGTCTGAATTCGAACCTGATGCATCCATGAAAACTGATAGTCTCAAATTTTTTCCGCGCACTTTACTCAGCAGTGCAGGAAGCAGCGAGACATCTGCACATCTAATTATATTAAGTCTATGGGTGCGTATGAAGCTAACCAATCGTTTGGGTCTATTTATATTTATGACTAGCTGATGCCCGCAGCTTCGCCCGCGTTAAGTTATATTTACAGCCGTATACGGATTGATGGTGATTATTTCATAGCCTAAGTTACTCCTTATAACATCAGCTATCTGTCAGTGATAGTCCCGTCAAAATCGGCCCAGCCGTTTCCGAGATTGGCCGGAAGAATCAGACAGACAGACAAAAATAGTAAAAAAATATATGATAGATAATGAGATAAGATTTATTTGTATGTATATAGACACAAAATTAACGTTTTGTGAATGTTACGCGTTGTTTACGTTCCAACCTGACGCCAGGAGGCCATGTGGTCGCAGACTGCACGGTTGGCGGGGGGCAACCCCCCACTTTTACAAACCAAAAGTGAGCCGAATGGGCTCACACTAATCCGATGTAGCATTAGGGCATTCGGGCCGTTAGCATAGATCCATCCGAAAAAAAAAAAAACGTTGAGAGTTGAGACCCCCTCTATAATAATGAACTATGTTGGAACTATGAAAACGTTTTATTTCTTTATAATAGACCCATCTATGAAGGTTGTATTGATTTAATAACGTTTATGGGGCATAGTTAAACCAATAACAACGTAAAGTAATTGGAAGGTACATAAGATGGCTGAGTACATATAGTGGAAGGATACGTTTAGGGATTGGCCGTGATGGGGAAGTTTTGATTCTTATATGGGATATGATATGATAATGAGTATGGGCCATTGCACTGGTAGCAAGACGTGATTGTGCCGTGTTTGTCTGCGTTATGGGTACCACCTTGCTTTCATCTGTCAAACAGCCTTTTTTATATCGCAGGGAATAGCTTTTTACGCACGTAGTCAGGATCTCGGGTATATCCTGACCCCACTGCGATCGCCTTCAGCCGCTTTATGAGGGTCCCGGATCTACATTCAACGGGACTACCTCAGCGACAGGTTGGTCCCGGCGAAGGTCAGACTACTCCTCATAGAGACTGCCCGGCCGCTACTATCTATTAAACAGCCTGAGACACTAGATACCATCTTACTTATCAAGCAACAATGAATGCTTGTGCTAGCCCTCGTTTCCCCGCGACGAACGGGGGTGTGTAGGAAGCGCTGAAACGCCCCTGTGTTCGTGTCGGGTTCAGGACCTGGGCCCAGTATAGCACGACGTCGCGGGGACTGCTTAGTAGCGACCGGGCACTCCCCCCTTACGAGGAGTAGTCTGGCCTTCGCCGGGGCCAGCCTGACACTGAGATGATCATGTCTGTTGCCTGCAATATCCGGGACCCTCAAAAAGCAGCTGAAGGCGCTCGCAGTGGTTTAAGTTAGGGTGGGCATCAAAGGTGCAAGTCCCACATTGGGTCAGGTTCTACCCAAAGATCCTGGCTGTATCCATAAGGATTTCCCTGCGATAAAAAAGCCCTCGTTTACGAACATGGGTGACGTTAACTGCCCACTATTAGATGTCTGTCAGTTTACCTATCCTACTAATAACTTAGATAAATGCAAATGAACTCGCAACCTCGTAATACCTTCACACCACTTAAACTGTGAATCAACATAGTGAAATAGAGCCCTATAGTGATTTGCTCCATGTCGATCGAAAGCGAAACTTATGGAAAAGTGGATAATTCCGTGTTTGAGTTCGACTCTCTCTACCATGAACCGTTTTAATTAATTTGTTCAAAATAACATTAAAAAATATTATGCTCTAAAGTTGGCATTTCTTTTGATATTTTATCGTTAATAGAATATATAAAAATTATTTATAATATAATAACTTATATACTAATTTTCTCCTGTTTTTTATTATTCTACACTTACTTTTTCTATTTTTTAAAAGTCTTAGAAATTCAAAACTTTAGACAAAGAGAAATTTAACTTTATAAGTCAAATATTTTCACTGAATCAAAATTCATGTAGTGATTTAATTTCTTTTATTATAAAGAAGATTGAACAAAATAAATCAAATTTAAAGAATATTTCTTTAAATAAATCAACAAGTTATTTTATTCTTAGCCTTTTACAATAAAATAATATATCGTCTTATAAAATTCAATATGGCTAACTTATTTATTATTTTACCATATAAGTAATTACGGACTAATAAATATAAAATTTCTACATACAATATTATTATCTTATCGAGAATGCTGTAATATTTTGTTTTAGCAATAAAAATGTAAATTATCATTTGCATTATTCATGATTTTCTTGGCACACTAACCGAAGTCAAGCTCGGATTGCTGTGTCATCTGACATTTTTGGAAGACGAAAGAAAAATGGCCGATGATTTTTTGGCATGGCATATGAATTAGATGATTCGTATGCGATGATAAAAACAGTTGATATCGATAATGATGATAAAATCATGCCAGTTACAAAAAATTACAAAGATTTTCAGCATTTCTTTTATTAATGTACATTATGATGCCTCCCTCCTATTCTGAGTTATAAATGTTTATGTTTCAGCACAAGTGCCATGCTGCTGTAAGAGGTATTGCCATGCTGCATTGCATCCGAACTGGGCCGGCACGACCGGGGTGGTACCTCTCGCACACATAACACCGGCGTCAAGTGACAGCTATGCTGTCGCGTTTCGTACGGTTTGTGAGTTTCCGGTGGCCCATTGGGGGGTATTGGGAAAAGGAGGGTGGCCTTGGTTGTGCGGATGTGTATGGGCGTCGGCGCCGTGAGGCTCGGACTGCTCGTTTGCCCCTGATCACATAAAAAAAAGGACCGAGCCAGAGCCTTTTATTTAGATGAGGGGGCAAATGAACAGTCGGCTCATCTGGTGGTAAGTGATAAACGACATCCATAGATGCCCGCTAGGCCAGAAAACTAGCGGGTGTGATGCCGGCCTTTCTAAATATGAGTACCTATGTTCTTTTCTTGAAGATCCCTAAGACGTATCGGTTCGGTAACAACGTATGTAGAAGCTGGTTCCAAATAGTGGTCGTGCGAGGCAGGAAATGCCGTAAAAATATTATCCACCCGGTCCTTAAACTTTCTTTACATTTTCAAGTTGTATTGCCACATTTTCTCCTCATAAGCCGCTTGCTCTGTGATATACATATATATAGATACATGAGATAAACCTACTTCATTCATTGATGAATGGTTTTGTGAAATAGCCAGTCTAGTTTATGAACGAAATTATGCGTTTACTTCTTCTAATTATTATCATAGACTTTATCAGTTCCCTGTTGGACATAAAATATGCAATTCCGATGAGATATATAAGATAAAGTTAGTATAAATTTTTTATACATTTTGTAGACGTAGGAATGGGGAAAGCCAGTTAGCTGTATGTAATCAAGGTATTGTTTAGAAATCACGTGTGCATCGCTATATCAGCGAGAGAATTATAAATGGCAGGACCGGCGGAGCTTTCTCTACTATAACTAGTTACCGATCGGGTAATATACGACTAAAATTAACTAAGGTTTATCTGAGTTAAATTGAGGAATGCCGGTCGACCTCCAACCTCACTTGGTCACGAGATAAACGTTCTGATATTTGCAAACATCAGTATTTGCAATCAACGGTCATTTTACAAAAAAATCTCTATTTTATTCTTATAATCTCTGATGACCATGACCATTCTAATATGTTTTTATTTTACGCCGGGAACTGCTCTGAGGCATCCCGCGGGGGAGTGGGTATCCCCAGGCGGGTACGTGGGATTCGCTGCACCCGAAAGCTGGTAAGTGGACGCAGCTCTACCCACAAAAACTCGGCGAGTGCCACCAATACCTCCTTTGGTGGGTGCGTCGGATCTGTTGAGCAAAAGGGCACCTCGACGGCTAGTCAGTACCCAAGGGACCGACGCCATCTCCACAGAGGGATTGTTCTGCACCACAGAACAACCCTTCTCAACGTCGGGACAGTACAATGGTAGGAGGCTCCCATCCTCGCCCCTTGTCCCGCCTGCTCTTTTGTCTCCTCTTCTTATAATGGGGATACAAAGAGCAGCTCCCTCGACTTAATTTGCTTCGCCCAAGGTGCTGGGTTCACCTTAGGCTACTGAGCCTAGGCCTAGGCTACTAAGCGATTGGTAATGAACATGATGAATGACTATTTTACTTGAAGTAGAGTAAAATGTACTCTAAACATTAGAAAACAAAATGTACTCTATTATATTCATCGTTTTGCCCACTAGTTATGCCAATAACTTTTTTATGATAGTTGTATAGGCAAACGGGCAGATGAGCCACATGATGATAAGCGGTTAACGTCACCCATGAACAAAACTAGTTAACCAGGACTAGCTCATGCAACTCAATCATGTGCCTATCCTGAGACATAAGATGTTAAGTCTCGGTGCCAGTAATTACACTGCCTGGTCTGCCCTTCTCTCTGAAACACAGCAAAACTCTTTCACTGGAGAAATAAATAGGATGGTGAAAAACTTAGGTGATACCCAACCAGACAGGAGGCACAGCGCAACCCTGGAAGGGTTACCCCGGTAAGTTCCTGACTATTGCACTTACTGTGTTTCCATAAACCAGACAAATGCGAGTCTATCGTGCTGAGGGTTCAGAAAAATGTGTCGTTTATGTAATAAAACATCAAATTAGAGGTGAAATCACATTTTTCCCTTATTTATGTTGCGGGACCTAGCTTTTTAACAAAATATATCATCATTTTATGTCGATGGGAAGTACCGTATAGGTTTTGTTTTGACCCCACCATGGTTCAGGCCTTGACGTGGCGGTGGGGCTCAGTAGCCTAGGGTGAGCCCATTAGCTTGGTTGAAGCTAATTGAGCCTCTTCTCCCCGTATCTATGTCCCTTTATTCTTGTATTAAAACCAAGCAACATTAACACCATAAAAGTAAAAATCTTATAAGAAGAGGAGACAAAAGAGCAGGGGGCAAGGGGCGAGGACGTAAACCTCACCCCTTTGTACTGCCCGACGTTGGGAGGGGCTTTTCTGTGGTGCGGGACAACCCCTCTGTGGAGGTAGCGTCGGTCTCTTAGGGACTGACTAGTCGTCGAGGTGCCCTGTTTGCTCATCAGATCCGGGGCATCTCACCAAAGGCGGAATTGGTGGCAATCGCCGGGTTGTAGTGGGTAGAGCTGCGTCCACTTACCAGCTTTCGGGCGCAGTGAGTCCCACATACTCGCGTGGGGAGAACCACTCCCCTGCGGGATGCCTCAGAGTGTTTTCCGGCGTTAAAGAAAAAAAATAAAAAGAAAAAGGGTTTGTTTTGACGGTTAGACAGACAGACGGACAACGCAGTGGTCCTATAAGGGATCTATCATGTTGAGGAACGGGACCCTAATAAGAACATGATGTTTAAATTTCTTGCCTTGCAGACCTTATAAAGTGGGCCACCAGATCTAACTCAAGTTCTAACGAGACAACAAACAGGAAACCACAATACTTATACGCGATTACCAATTACAAACACGTTTTATAATTACGCATGTTTAACAACTTTACCTGGTACACGAGCATTTCAATGTCGCTTGTTTTCAATTTAAACATCACAGTTTTTTACCCTTCTGTGGTCAGAGGATTGTGGTGTTTAAATGCATTGGCATAAGTACGTAAATGGATTTGTTTGATGGATTTTAACTTGGAGAGTCATTAGATTAATTTAATCTATTCCAAACAAATAAATAAAATTTCTGTCTGCCTGTAATCTGTGTGTCTGTTTATAATTTAACATTAACGGCTTTTCACTAAATGTATATGAAAGTATATAATACGTTACTTTTTTATAGAATAGGAGGGCAAACGATCAGTCGACGCCTTTTGGTGACTACGGACTCCCGTATACATCCGCACAACCAAAGATTATGCAAATGCGTTGCCTTCTTTTTTCCTATCCCCCAATGGGCCACCGAAAACTCACAACCCGCACGAATCGACATTATAGCAAAGTCATATTTTAAAATTTTAACAGAGAGAGAGACTGTTTGTTCCGGCTTATCTCTAAAACAGTTATGCCGATTTTGACGGGACTTTCACTGGTAGATAGGTGATGCTATAAGGAGTAAATTAGGCTATAAAAATAATCATCATCAATTCGGATACGGCTGTAAATCCAAGTTAATACGGGCGAAGCTGAGGGCAACAGCTAGTTTTATTATAAGGATACATTTTTTCAGATACATAGTGTTGTTGATTACTGGGTCACTTGACACAATGAACGGCGCGCAGACGTTTCGTATTATAATTAGTATGTGGAACGCGACGTAAGTTTTATAGTTTTTACTGGTGGGAGGATAGGGTTCTCATCTACGTGGGTACCGCCATCTAACTCGTTTCTTCCGTCAAACAGCTTTGCTGGGTTTTGGACAGAAGAGCAGGCAGCACCGAAACATAGGCAACACGTGAATAAGTTGCCTGGGGTAGTTTTAGGTTTAGTCCTTTATGTACATGGGCGACGCTGACCACTAACCATTATACTTGTCAGTACAGTCTATCCAACTAACATAAAAAAGACGAAAAGGTCATCATCATCATCATCATCACTTAACCATTAAAGACTTCGTTAAACTAATACACATTGTGTCAGTGACTCTATACGTCGAAGGTCAGTTCCCAAGGTGAGTGAGGTTAATGCAGATTTCCTAATCTAGTTGACAGTAATGGAGTTGGAAATGGCCTATTAGCTAGATAAGGATACACACAACAGATGGCAAACGACCCATTATTAAATAATAATATATTCAAATTACCTGAGAATCACACCATGTCAACCAAACCCCGTGAAGTAAGAACTTCTGATGACGAAGGTAAATCGAGATATAAAAATCCATAACTCGGTGCTATTCACTTCTTGGGATTCGAACTTGTGACCGCAGTATCACCTGACCACTAGACCAGTTGTCAGGTGCGGATAATGATGACGTTGATCACGATGATCCGTTATCATCGAATTCTTATTAATCAGTTCTATAAAAACTAAAGGTCATCATCATCATCCTCACCCCGTCCACTGCTGAACATAGATCTCCCTCAAAGAAAGCCAACACGGACAGGCCACTCACTGTTTGGAGATCGTCTTCCGACCTGGTTGATAGCCGACCAAAATTCGTCTACCCGAACGAGGCCTCCACTCTTGAACCTGATTGGCCGTGCAAGAGTATGTCTATCTTGGTCACACTTTGCAGCTCTGGGTACACATAACTTCGAAACGGAAGCCGATAGGAGGATTCAATAGGGATAGGCAGCATTCAGGAAGCTAAGCCATATTCTAACACGCCTATACCACAGACTGAAGACGAAAGTCTTCAATCAATGCGTTCTCTCCGTGATGACCTCTATGTATTTTATCGTACAGGTGGATAGTCCTTCCGTGACCATGGTTGCTGGAAAGTATCCAAAACGTCGGGAATGTAAACTTACTAAACCGACAAAATCGGAAAAAGTTTCATCATAAGCGAATTTTGCGTAAGTATTAGAACAATATGAGAACTAATCTAAGTTCAACTCGTAATACTGTTACCAATTGTTTACGTAATGAAAAAGAAAACGAAGATCGGCGTCGCTCCGGTTAGCAGATCTGTTTATTAGTTGAATTAGCGACGCCATTGTAAAGTAAACCTTTATTACGCTCTGGTTGATATTACAAACAAGATGAGGAACAGATCCATGTCATAATCTACGAAAAACGAGGCTTTATACTTTGTTTCTGTTAAAAAAGATGTAAAGGTGTTTGCACACTGCGCTAAAACTGTTAGAAAACTTTATCCTAGTGCTAATATGTTCAATATCATAATATAAATAAAAAAAAGTTAAACATAACGTATGCATCGGGATTCATTTCTTTTATGTAAAAACCTTAAATTTACGAATTTAACTATTTGTGTTTTTTATAGAAGGGGGGGAAACAGGCAGCCCTTGCATCTGGTGGTAAGTGATGAGCGGCGTTTCCGGCTTCTCAAATACGAGTATGTTCTTTCTATATTTTTCTGAGTATAAATTTTTAAGTACCTATTTGTATAATACTAGTCATCAAATTCTCAAATAATTTTATTACAAAATGTATGTAGTGGTGGCAAACGGTCGCAGTATCGTATCACCACAGGTATCACGCTAAAGGCTGAAAGATCATGGATGTAATTTTTTTTTTATTTGTACGACCCGTTGACAATATTTTATAATCTAACACAGGAAAAGGTGAAAACGATTATAAAATGTGTTTCGGAGAGAAGGGCAGGACAGGCAGTGTAATTACTGGCACCGAGACTTAACATCTTATGTCTCAGGATAGGCAACACATAGATGAGTTGCCTGGGCCAGTTCCAAGTAAACTAGTTTATGTTCATGGGTGACGTCATCACTTAGGTACCATCAAGTGGCACGCCTGCCAGTTTGCCTATCGAAGTAACATAAAAAAGGTTAGACTCACACGAGGTGATAATGATGACAGGTGAAAACGTTATTCAAGCCTTTTTTAAATTTAATTGCCATTTAAAACATTGTACTGCAAGTATTTATACATTTTACGATTGTTATTGAATTCGGTACTACGCTCCATTGCACTCGTGAAAACGTTGGCCAATATTTCATCCGTTGCTAAGTGTTATTGACGTACAGTAGTGTTATACGTAATGGAATGTGGGTTTGAATCCACAGGGTTAATATATTTTTTAATATCTGCCTCATATTTGCAAATACTGGAAAAGGCATTTATCCACGAATTAATTCGGTTTTTTTTCTAATAATTAGACATTACTAAATGACGCGATGTTTCGTTAATTTCGTTTATCGAAAGAGTTCTAAATTTTAATCAATGACAACACGCCTACCCAGTTCCAAGTCACGGGCAAAAAGAAAATAACACTTTTGTATAAGGGGCCATCCATAAATTACCGTTACACACATTTCATGATATTTCGACCCCTCCCCCGTCCTCGTCACAGTTGGTCACAATTGTGAGACCCCCTCTCTAGTCTGACGTCTCATATTTTGCAATTTTTACATACCTATTGTAAATATTTCTTAATTTATTGATTAGTTTTTAATTCGTGTTTTAAAAACTTTTCATTGTGACATTTCGATGTGGCAATATGACGTCACAAAATCTAGGAGCCCTCCTACCCCTTGTCACATAATGTCACAAATTGTCGACCCCGTCCCTTCCCCCTAACGTGTGACATAATTTATGGATGGTCCCTAACCCAATGCAGAAATCTATATTCATCATAACATATTCGCGGGTTTCAAATCACCCAGTCACCTGTCCACTGTACGTCATGACTCGTGGAATGTTCTCAAAACTCTTTCCCATGGCCGTGGTTAGATTACATAATTAGCGAGATAAGCAGGAGCGGACTGATCCAAATATTCACAACACGAATAAGAAAGTAATGTACTTGGACCAGGAAATAAGTATTTGAAAGTTGTAATACACGTTTGTTTTTTTGCTTCAAGTTTTGGATCATTTTACATATGGTTAGTATTATGTAACTACTGTACTATACAATTTTAGAGTAAACTTATGTATACTAGCTGTTGCCCGCAGCTCACCCACGTCAAGATACGGGCGTATTGATGATGATTATTTTTAGAGCCTAAGTTACTCCTTATAACATCAGCTATCTGTCAGTGAAAGTGAAACTGTCAGAGATTAGCCGGAACAAAGAAACACACTGACAAAAATTGTAATTTTTTTTGGTATAATATATCTCGTGTATACATTTATTTAGCTGAAAACAGTCCAGATGACGTAAATGGATATTTTATAGCGCACTGAACAGGCAAGCGCTTCTTCTGGTGGTAAGTGACCCCCGATATCCAATGCCACTATCAGACCAAGAGGTAGCAGGTCCGCTGTTGCCCTTTAAAATATTAGTATGCCCTTTACTTAAAACTTTACTTTACTCACCGGGTTTTAGTGCGTAGAGCTGCGTCCACTTAACCATATTTCGGGTGTAGCGAGTCCCATATACCCGCCTGGGGATACCCACTCTCCCGCGGCATGTCTCATAGCATTTCCTGGCGTAAAAAAAAGTACCAACGTACTTATCACGGAACAGGGTTGACGTTGTGTGAATGCGCAATCTAAATATCGTTGTGTAATAATTCCTATAGATAATTATTTTGGCTTATCGTGCTGTAGCCAATAACCCTCTAGGCTCTAGCTAATATAGTCAAGAAATGTAATTATATGTGTCGCTACAAAATTAAAAGTTCACGTTTGAATCCCAAATCAAAAATAGATCACACAAATAATAATAATAGGCAATAGGTATAAACAATTATTTAAATACCAAGGAATTTTATGTACCTTATCACGAAAATTGTCATTCCCTAGAATGTATTTGTTCTCAAGTATAACTTGAATAGAAAGACTTCCTATTTTCATATTGTTTACACGCAAAACAATGGCTGCTGCTCTAATTTACCCTTTGTACAGGTTATTTTTAACATATGAATTACACCCTAAATAAACAGCCCTTAGTTGTCATATCGATCGAGAAACGTCCACTCTGAATTGAACTTGTACTCTATGTTCGTCTCGCTCCCACGCCTGTTGTCCTTTTCCATCTTTGGGGTATAAATTAATAGATGCAGGGAAACATATAGGAGGCAAGTTTTGTGGTCCGGAAAATTTTGAAGGCTTAGAAAAGTACTTATATTGAATTTTGTTTTTTTTGTTAAGGCTCTAGGTCACAGTAAAATTGTTAAAAAAAGGTTGTCACTTAAATATAAGACAACTGTAAAGTTATTTTTGGTTTGCTTATTCTTTCCTAGATGTTAAATTTTTAATGTTTAAATTTTTGATAATTGAATATTTGGCGCGCGGACAGATGTTTTGCCACTGACAACAACGGCGTCCAGTGTCCAAACCTGTCCTATCTCTCAAATTAACACAAAAATTTCATTAAAATCTGATAAGTGGTTTAGGAGTTAATCGTGAACAAACAATGTGACACCTTTATTTATATTTTAAGGTAATAACGTAAGAAAAAGCTTTGTAAGAAACTAAAGTGTACCTCCAGCTAACCTAAAATCCATTTGTTATCGTCATGACAACCTAACACAATGAAATAGCTTTTAGTATACTGTGACCTTCACGAGTTTTCTTCATCATCATCATTATCATCGTTTGACATACTTTCTCCTGGTCTCGCCTGTGACTATAATTTTTGTCATCAACATTATCATCACCTAAGAATTTTATGTCCGTGATGAGATTGTCTGTGTGGCAGCGTGCCAGTTACACAGAATGTCCTCCATTTCTACCCGGAACCCGGCGATAGTAGTAAGCAAGATACGTGATAAACACGCAGACAGACAATTCAGGATACAAAACGTAAAATATTGAAAAAATTGTACCACTGAGTTCCGCCGGTTCTTTCCAGTGCGGTAGTAAAGCTATTTGACGTTTAATAGGATACTCTTATGTATAGCCTGACCATAAATATATAAACCCTGCGTGGTGTCGCCACTGTATCTTTTATACGAAAACACATAGTATAGTCCATACAAAAATTAGTTTCAAATTTTTCCGCAATATGGCGAGGGTTTTTATTTTTCTGGGCAGGCTATACCATATTGAATATAAACTAGTTTACTTTATTTCGCCAGTTCTTTTCAGTCGGCTTGCCTTGTAACCGATGGTAGATTCAATTGAAGTTCAATGTAACACATTGGTACAAAAAAAATTTATAAAAAATATATATTTGAACAAAGCGCATCTCTCCAGCATACATACATGCCTATATTTAGGTTAGGTTGACATCAGCTTGCAGCGCTCTGATAAAGAGTTCACTCCCCCTCTTATCAGCGAGACCGGCGGCCCGAAATATGGCACCTCGACGCGCACGAGGTGTAAATTCCCTTGCAAAATTAGCTTATGTAACTGGTGGTGTCCTCGCCAGCCTCACGAGGATTTCTTGACGTCTAAAATTATAAAGGGGTATTCTTGCGGTATTATTACTATATCTGTGGGGTGGGGGGGGAGGGTATTCCGTAAGTTTAGTTGTAAGTGGCAGTCTTCGGAACTACTCCTCCGATCGCATCAAGTAGTATTTACTGGTAAAAGAATACATTCACAACCGACGCCAGGAGGCCGTGTGGTCGCAGACTAGGTAGGCGGGGGGCAACCCCCCACTTTATAAATCAAAAGTGAGCCGAATGGGCTCACACTAATCCGATGAAGCATTAGGGCCTTCGGGCCATTAGCATAGATCCCTCCGAAAAAAAAAAGAATACATTGAGTAACATAGACTATACAATTAATAATCATCAGTCCGCATGCGGCTCTAAATCGAAGTGTATACATTTTATACAATAGAGGTAGCCACTCAGCATTTGCCACACCCTTACAGCAATGGTGAGACGCTGATTTTCAATTTTCATTTGATTGGACTATCTCTCTCTCTTCCTCTCTCTTCCTGGCTATTTGTCCCACATGGTGGTGGGTCAGCCTTCCTTATCATACCCCTCCACTTCACTCTACCCTTTACGTCGTCTTCGGAAACGTTGCATTTTCTTCATGTCCACCAGTAACACATTTTTCCGTGTGGTTTTAGGTCTCCCTCTGGGTCTTTTTCCGGAGACGGACAATTCGAGCACTTGGTTACCAACGTACTCGGGTGGTCTCCTCCTGACATGTCCATACCACCTAAACCTGTTCTCTTGCAGCTTATCGGCGATATCTCGGAGTCCCAGGCTACCTCGCACGTATTCATTGCGGACCTTAGCATCTTCAACTCAGCGACATGGATGACATGGCTTGTGTGAGCGCTCAGGTCTCGATTCCATAGATATCTAATTGTCGATGACGATTGCCTGATATATTCATAACTAATATGGGAAAATCGTCTTGTTGATTCAAACCCATGACAAAAATAATATACCTACCTCCATTGTTCGCAATATTAATATATATGTGAAACTACTTTGTGATTATGTTTAGATTTTTGTTGTGAACAGTAAAATATTTTTCTTTCTTCTTTCTTTCTTTCTTAAAAGAGGGAACCCTTTCGAAAGCCATCAAGATTGCCGATATTATGTAACTTAATGTGTAAACTTCTACTTTATGACGTTATCGAGTACAAACGAGCGACTAGCCTTATCTTTACTTATATCTAGCGTTTGTTTGTAAAGGCTAATCAAAGGAGCTACCAGTAGCTGATAACTTTTAGCGTTAGATAACCCGCTTTTTGCGGAAGGCATATCTATTTATAGGCAAAGACAATAAGACAAAATGAAATTTATTTACATACAAACTTAGTTCAGTAGTGTCCTACAGTGTCAAGTACGTTTTTCTTAGTAGCTTCTGATGAAACTGAGTTTCATTAATTGTGCACGAAGATGGCATTTCCTCTGGTTAAAATAAACTCTATCAAATTTTATCGAAATCAGGTGAGTTAGGCAATCCCTATTACATTCTACAATCGTAAACGCTAGTAGAAAACTAATAAATGTATGGAAATGACATTTAAGACCACGTGATTTATCAATGTATAATGTCATTTTCATACATTTATTAGTTGTTCACCAGCGTTTATGATAGTATAATAGCATCTTGGCTTACTCACCAGATCTAGTCAGCTGTTTGAAAGTGCTCCATACAAATGAACGGTCATTAATGGATGTGAACTTTTTGCGAGTAATGTCAGTCATTGAATGAGGCCTGGGTACAGCAGCGGACGGGAAAAGGTTGACGATGATGATGAATGTCAGGGCACTCGAGTATATTATGTTTCCAATAAATTATTAATTGTTATTAATTGTACCCAGCGGCTAGACGTATCGAGTAAGCGGGAATAACGAAGTTTCTCGTAAATTGGGATATTGTGGAAACTTTTGGAAATGGATAGCATTCGAAAATTTGTAACTAGCGTTTATTATCCCTATTAAAACGATTTAAATTTTCATAGTGTAATAATTAAATGAAAACCTTAAATGAAAAATATAGTGAATGTCCAGTTTTAAAATAGACAAGAAATTTACAGTTTACTGTTCAATAATTCCAGTTACAGAAAAAAAAATCTGACAGAAAAAAGTGACAACGTTATAAGAAAATGAAACGCCTCAGAGCGAGGTAACGCCGCATACGTCATCTTTTTTCGTTCGTGCAGCCGGCTCCATCGAATTATAAGACGTTGTCACGTCAAAAATTGCTATAGTGTAAACTAGCTCTTTCTGGCTTGCAAAAAGGAATTCAATAAGAAATAATAATCTTTATATATATATTTCTTGTGTGCGTGTCACTGAACTCCTCCTAGACGGCTGGACCGATTTTGATGAAATTTTTTGTGTGAGTTCAAGGGGATTCGAGGATGGTTTAGATTTACAAAAAAAATATTTTGTACAGGACAACGTCTGTCGGTGCCACTAGTAATAAATAAAAATTGTACAATATTTAAAACGTAATAGTAGGGTAGGTCCGCACGGCTGTGGAAGTATAGCCCTGGTTGTAAGCTATTTCACTATAACTTGGCCGGAGGTTCAGACTATCATTATCGCGAACAATATTTAAGAAAAAAAAAACACCTTTTATACCACAGTCAATAATTTCGAGATTCTGAAATCCTGAATTATTATCATTATCTAATTAATCGAAACAAAAAAATGTTTACTTTGAAATTATCTTGTTACTATGAAAAAGTGAAATTTCAAAATAATACATCACTTCGCAGTGACGACAAAATGTGAGAATTGGCTAAGTGTACGTTCTCATTGTCACCTGTGCTTCAGAAGTGCTAAGAAGTGTGTACCAACATTACCGAGAGGGGAAGGGAGGCATCGTGAATATCTTGGAAAATATTACAAACCATCTGTTCCACACAGATTCAACTTTTTTTTCTTTTACGCCGGGATATGCTCGGAATAATCCCGCTGGGGAGGGGGGGACTTCCCAGTCGGGTATGTGGGACTCGCTGCGCCCGAAAGCTGATAAGTGGACGCAGCTCTACCCACTAAAACCCGGCGAGTGCCATCAATGCCGCCTTTGGTGAGGTGCTCCGGTTCTATTGAGCAAACAGGGCACCTCGACGGCTAGTCAGTCCCTCAAGGCACCGACACCACCTCCACAGAGGGGTCGTCCCGCACCACAGAACAACCCCTCCCAACTTCGGGACAGTGCAATGTGGTGAGGTTCCAATCCTCACCCCTTGTCCCCCCAGCTCTTTTGTCCCCTCTTCTTATAAGAGGGGTACAAAGAGCAGCCCCTCGTTTCACTTGGCTTCGCCCAAGATGCTGTGTTCCTAGGCTACTGAGCCCCACTGCCACGACAAGGCTTGAACCATGATGGGGCCACACAGATTCACCTGCCTCAAAATAAAAAATAAAAATGTTTACGTTACAAAAACAAACTTTTCCTCAAAATAAATCCTACTAATATTATGAACGCGAAAGTTTGATGTTAATCAATTCAATACAAAATTCTTTATTGTTAGATGTAGTACGTACAATAGATAGGTCTTACAAGTATAAACAGTACACCATAGTTATGGTAAGATGTAAGCATCTTACCATAACTATGGTGTACAATAATTTTTAACATTATGATGAAAATAAATTCAAAGTCAAATTCAAAGCTAATATAATTATGTATGGATGTATGTTTGTTACTCTTTCACGCAAAACTATTGAACGGACTTTGACGAAACTTTACAATTATAGGCTACAATTATCCCTGTATTCCCACGGGATTGGAAAATAATTGAAAATATGCGAATGAAACCGCAGGGCATTGCTAGTACTACTAGCTTTAAATATCAAGCAAAAATAGTTTTCCTAATCCGTCTTCGAGATCCGTAAATAAATCCGTTAAAAAAACGGAAGACGAAGTGTTCGGCCATTAACCAGATGGGAAGACGATCTCCGTGCGGTGGCCGGTCCGATGTGAGTGGCAAGGGATCGGCCGTCTTGGCGTTCATTGAGGGAGGCCTATGCTCAGCAGTGGACGGATAGAGGCTGATGATGATGATGATGATGATAGATTGTAGAATGATGTCAGTTTAGACGACAAGTAATGATTCGATATATTGTCAGCACTTTCTGCGTACATTTGACTAATTTTATTTAAATTATTCATGAACCTAAACTTGGAATAACTTGATGTTCCATCAGGACGTCTAATTTGTCGGTTCCTCAGTGAATATTGGTGTGTAAATATTAAGGGGCCTCCAAATCCGTGAAAATAAAGCCGCATTTTAACATTCACTTATATTTTCGAATACCTAATGGACAGGTCAATTACAATGCAGTACCTATGTGACCTTTTAAGATCAAACTTTAAGCCTCTTTGTTGATAGTTTTATTCAATCCTAATAAAAGGCCAGCAATGCACCTGCTAATGAGATAGCGGGTGTCCGTGGATGTCCCTTATCACTTACCAGGTGAAACGACTCTCCGTTTGCCCCTCTTCTATAAAAAAATCCTTCTCTATCTATTTCTGAACCGGTTACAAGACTAATGATGAAATACTCAAAGGCCCAGGTAGGTAGAGACTAAGGTAGCCCGGGTGATGCACCTATTCTCGGCTTTCTCCAACTTGATTGCCATCCGTTTCTATTCTGAGTGGAACGCCAGTTCTACATAAACTCTTTGCTTTGCTTAATTACTTTACTTGATCACGTAATAAAATGTTGCATCAATTAAGGTTATATAAAATCAATGTTAAATATAAAGCATTCACGAAGACAGAAAGTGAAGGTAGCGTGCTGGGTGAGACGCTCCGCGGTAAACCTTGTACTAAGAATACATCAGTGTACCATCATCTTCATGGTTACGTCATCTTTATCGTCATCAAGGTATCTATCATTGTTTTCGGTTTCAACTTGGTGTGACGACGATCTTTGTGTAATGGCCGGAGGTAGGTAGAGTACCGGAGATAAGCCGTCTCGGCGTTCATTGAAAGCGACCTATGTCCAGCAGTAGATATGTTTTTTATAAGAATGATGATGATGATGATGATTATGATAGATGACTAATTTGATCTTGAGCCTTAATACATAATATAATGAAGTATTACTTACTTTTTTTAATGAAAAGATGAGTCAATCATTTTTTTGTTGACGCAGTGAAATGCTTTATGCATGTGCCAGGACCTGGGGTAGGCTTCTGACCCTATGTGGGACTATCACTTGGGCTGTGTATACGCAAACTATAACCATTGCGAGTGCCTTACAGTTGTGGGTCCCGGATTTGCAGACAACAGGAGCACCTCAGCGACAGGCTGGCCCCGGCGGCCCTCTCTTCCATATATGGCCTACTCGATATAATATTTTAATATAATTCCGGAGGAACTTGTATCCTAGTCCTACGAGTGGGCCATATTAAGTAAAATGTAATGCAAATTCAACACTAATCAATTCTACTGTAAGGATACATTAGTTCCACCATCTTACTTATTTTCGCTAAGCTTTGCCGGTTTCAGGAAAAAGGGCAAGACAGGCAGTGTAATTACGACGCTAACCTACCATCAGGTGGCACGTCTGCCAGTTAGCTATCCAATTAACATAAAAGATTCTTTAGAAATATAAGTAATATATTATCGATTTAATCATTTTTATTAGGTCGAATTACATACGCCACCATGGTTCAAGCCTTGACGTGGCGGTAGGGCTCAGTAGCCTAAGGTGTGCCCAGCATCTTGGGCGAAGCTAATTGAGCCGAGGGCTTTTTGTACCCCTCTTATAAGAAGAGGGGACAAAAGAGCAGGGGGCAATGAGAAAGGACGGGAATCTCACCCCATTTTACTGTCCCGACGTTGGGAGGGGTTGTACTGTGTGCGGGATAAGCCCTCTGTGGAGGTGGCGTCGGTTCCCTGAGGTCCGTCGGAGCTGACTAGCCGTCTAGGTTTGCTCATTAGATCTGGGGCACCTCACCAAAGGCGGCATTGGTTGTACTCGCCGGGTTTTAGTGGGTAGAGCTGCGTCCACTTACCAGCTCTCGGGCGTAGCGAGTCCCCCATACCCGCGTGGGGAGACCTACTCCCCAGCCGAATGCCTCAGAGCATTTCCCGGCGTTAAAGAAAAAAAAAGGTCGAATTACATAAAACATTATTCCAGCTTTTAAACTTGTTGCTCGTTAGATTAAATTAAAATAACCTGTGTGACACAATGCAAGGAATCCAAGACCATAACTATTCAAATTTAAAGACATTGCACATTCTTACACAAATCTTTTAGTGCGGTGTGGATCTTACGCAATTTTACCGTACGTAAATGTAATAAACTTATAGAATCAAGTTCGGTTCCGGCGTCAGGTGCGATTATTACTAGAACCATAACAGTTTACACCGCAGGTGCTATAAAATCTTTCTTGATGTTCATTTTATACAGGTACTTAGGTACAAGCTTTCGAAGTGCAGTTTTGCTTTTTGACTGAAATACTTTTATTATAAACAAAGTACAGGTTTTGTTCATCATTATTATCAGCCTCTATCCGTCTGCTGAACATAGACGTTTTTTTTTCTTTAACGCCGGGAAATGCTCTGAGGCATCCCGCGGGGGAGTGGGTCTCCCCACGTGGGTATGTGAGACTCGCTGCGCCCGACAGCTGGCCCCGGATCTAGAAAACAAACAGGGCACCTCGACGGCTAGTCAGTCCCGCAAGGGACCGACGCCACCTCCACAGAGGGGTTGTCCCGCACCACAGAACAACCCCTCCCAACGTCGGGACAGTACAATGGGGCGAGGTTCCCATCCTCACCCCTTGCCCCCTGCTCTTCTGTCCCCTCTTCTTATAAGAGGGGTACAGAGAGCCCCCTCGGCCCAATTAGCTTCGCCCAAGGTGCTGGGCTCACCCTAGGTTACTGAGCCCCACCGCCACGACAAGGCCTGAACCATGGTGGGGTGCTGAACATAGACCTGCTTCAATGAAAGCCAAGACGACGACTTGCCACACACGGAGATCGTCTTCCCACCTGTTAATTCTGGATTACGTAAGTTTGTTATGGAGAAATAATAAAATCAGTTTGGTACTTGAGAGTAGACAAACAAACCACTTTTTTCATTAGCACATCCTTATTAATATTATGAATGTGAGATTGTTTGTTTGTTTGTGACGCTTTCACGCCTAAAAAGCTAAACTGATCTTAAAAATTATTTCCTAATATGTGTCATAGGCTTTACTTTGTCCCCCTATTCTCGCGGGAATGGGAGCGAGGCGGGTGAAACCGCGGCGAAAACTAGTGTCATATAAATCGTATCTAATAACTATAAAGAGTTTATTGAAGAGCGTTGAATCGATACTGATGAACATTTAAAAACAAGCGATCGTTTCACATCTATACAGATAAATAAAATTGGAGTGTCTGTTTGTAACATTAAAATAATCACTTTTTATTAAATGCATATGGATGCATACACGATACATATACCAAAACAGTCTTTTTTACAATTTTTGTCTGTCTGTCTGTCTGTCTGTCGGTCTGTCTGTCTGTCTGTCTGTTTGTTCCGGCTAATCTTGGGAACGTCTGGGCCGATTATGACGGGACTTTCACTAACAGATAGCTGATGTATTAAGGAGTAACTTAGGCTATAAAAATAATCATCATCAATCCGTCTACGGCTGTAAATCTAAGTTACCGCGGGCGATGCTGCGGGCAACAGCTAGTATAATAATAATAGCAAGACTTAATAGAATTGACAAAACATACGGACGAATTGAGAGCATACACTTTTTTTAAATTGGTTAGTAATATATATTTATTGTGCTCGTGTTATTTTCCCAATACTTACACTAACATAAGACGCTAGTTTGGCCTCCAACTTCCTACTTCCGTTACACGGTACGTCCGTTGCACTACGAATTTAGTAACTTAACTTGATATTGGTATATTTTATATCATCTTGCTATCTTGGATACGGCGATCGAAATATAGAATAGAATAGAATAGAATAGAATAGAATAGAATAGAATAGAATAGAATAGAATAGACTAGAATAGAATAGAATATAATTTTATTCAGTACTCATGCATGTGTGTTGACTGTTATGACTGTTAGTTTGTATGTTCTTAAAACTTCCTTAATTCTATAGACGTTTATTTAGGGGGTTAAAATATATACGAACTAATTTTATTATGAAATAAATGAAAATATAAACATTTAGAGCCTGACAAAAAATGTTTTATATAAAACACCTTTATTGTCTCAAATCTCAAAAAGCTAGATTGTTAAAAATGTAATCAAAGTCATTATTAACATGTAATAATTGAAGCTCAGGATAGCAGCTAATTCGAATAACTAGACGGAATTAAATCCTACGACCATTCATAACTCACACCAAACAAATATGTTACATAACACCTTCAACGTTATGATCAAAATAATAAAAATACATAGAAGGTAACAACACGTTTCCAACCATAAATTATAGTTAATTCGTTAGAAAGGCATTTATCGGTTCTGCTTTAGTTTTATTGTTATTTTACGTGGATTTAACAAGATTATGTAATATTTGGATATATAAATATGAATAGAAATCAATTTTTTTTCGGATGGATCTATGCTAACGGCCCGAAGGCCCTAATGCTACATCGGATTAGTGTGAGCCCATTCGGCTCACTTTTGGTTTATAAAGGTAGGGGGTTGCCCCCGCCAACCGTGCAGTCAGCTCGAAATATGTACTTTACTAATAAGTCCAACCCGACGTCAGGAGGCCGTGCGGACTGCGGTCGCAGACTACACGGTTGGCGGGAGAAACCTTCCACTTTAACAAACCAAAAGTGAGCCAAATCGGCTCACACTAATCTGATGTAGCATTAGGGCCGTTAGCATAGATCATTCCGAAAAAAAAAACGAATAAGTTATGATGTGGAATTATACGCTAAAAGATACTGTACGGCAGTAGCAACCTATATTTAACCTTATCTATACAGATAAATAAACTTGAAGTGTCTGTTTGTAATATTAAAATAATCGCTTTTTATTAATTGCATATGGATGTATACACGGTACATATAGCAAAATAACATCTTTTACAATTTTTATCTGTCTATCTGTTTGTTCCGGTTACTCTCCGAAACGGCTGGGCTTATTTTGATGCGAATTTCACTGGATAGCTGATGTTATAAGGAGGCTACAAAAATAATCATCATCAATCTGGTTACCGCTGTAAATCTAAGTTAACAGGGGCGAAGCTGCGGACGACAGCTAGTAAAATATAAAATAACTCGTCAAAATAACCTCTAACAAGTCCAAGGAGGATTATTTTTTCTTGCGCCTTTTACGTGATTTAAAATAGTGGACGTAAATGATACTTGCGTGTCAAGTTAGTAATACAAGTTCCTTTCGTATCGACCTTACACGATATGGTCAAAACAGCTCATCAAACGAGTCCTCCAAGTATTGGTCCTTGCTCCTGTTATGTTTTATCTATTTTTAAAGATAGTGCGATACATATACTAAAATAACATTTTTTACAATTTTTATCTGTCTGTCTGTTTGTTCCGGCTAATCCTTGAAACGGCTGCGCCAAAGACGGGACTTTCACTGGCAGATAGCTGATGTTATAAGGAGTAACTTAGGCTATAAAAATAATCATCATCACTCCGGATACGGCTGTAAATTTAAGTTAACGCTGGCAAGTAATAGCAATTCTGAAATAGAAAATTTAAGCCTAATAACAATAGCTCAGTATTCTAAGCGCTAGTACCTTATATTATTACTATTTGACTCGCATTTCCATTTAGTATTCTCAAAATTCCTAATTAGTTTTGAGCCTGAATTAATTTAGAGTTTGTTGGATACCACCAATGTTCTCAATAAAGTTTAAGGTAAAACATGAAATTATCACCATTCAAGTCAACTAACTTAACACGGGATATAAAACGTAATAGAAACACCTTTAATGGAGTATGGCGATGGTTCTACTATTTGCGTCATACGATGTCATGTTGTGTCTGACGTCCCTCGTAGCCTTAACAAGGCTGTGGTAATCTTAGATCTTGAGTCTTATACGACCAGAGCGTAGTGCTATAAATGGAATCACTCGTCGTTATTTTTAATATATGTATTCATTTTTATCAACTATCTGTAGTGTTATGTACAGAAGGGATGTGGAATAGAAATTACTGAAAACTGCCATAATGAGCAATTTCGCTCTTCATCAACATCCGTAAGTAGTAGTAGTAAGTAGTGCCATGCTGCTTTGCAGCCAAATTGGGCAGGCATGACCGGGGTGGTACCTCTCGCTAACATGACATAGCACCCGCGTCAAGTGACAGCTATGCTGTCGCGTTTCGTGTGGTTTGTGAGTTTCGGGCGGCCCATTGAGAGGGATAGAATCCCCACCATGTTTCAAGCCTTGTCGTGGCGGTGGGGCTCAGTAGCCTAGGGTGAGCCCAGCACCTTGGGCTGAAGAAATTGAGCCGAGGGAGCTGCTCTTTGTACCCTCTTTGTGCTCTTTGTGCCTTGTAAGAAGAGGGGATTTGTAAAATAATTTTGTGGTCATAATTTATCGGTGGATTTCATGTTAAAAAACACGATGTATCAAACAAATATATTTATTTCAGAAAGGAAATTAAGTATTTTGGACCCTCAGGACTGCAGGATAATAAGCTCTGCATTTTTCATTAAAATCGCTGTTTTTTATTTGAAGGTTCATTTAAACACTTTAGCACTGATATTGAAAGCAGATAATGACAAAACTGTTATAAAAAATAAGTTTAAAATAAAGATATATTATTTTATCTGTTTATTTATTTTATAGTCTATATCTCTAATATATGAAATTTCCATGTCACAATGTTAGTTACCGTACTCCTCCGAAACGGCTTTACCGATTTTTACCAAATTTTATATACGTATTCAGTAGGTCTGAGAATCGGCTACTATCTATTTTTCATACCCCTTATCACTATAAGGGTGGTCAACCCCTCAAATTTTAAAAGTAAACGCGGGCGAAGCTGCGGGCAACAACTAGTAATTTTATATGATTAAGCTAAAAAGTTGGATTTTATTGCGGTTTTTTACATGCCGGACGCTTCGGATACTTTACAGCAACCATGGTCATGGGAGGACTGAGGTATCAGATGTAAAACGTTATAAAGTTATTCGAAACTACCCTATAATACTTTTTTCATTTTATAGCAGAGATGTAGGTGATCCTTTTTTTTTTTGGAAAAAATAAGGCGGGTAAAATCGCTGGGAATAGCTAGTTATAATAATAGTAGCGCTTGTAAAATTCATCAACATAATTTAATATATTATGATGTAAAAATAAATAATAACTTATGGTGCATCTGGGATCTAGGTAAATCATTTTGTAAAAAACGAAAAATAAAACGATGTTGGATGTAAACTATTTTTAGTCTTGGTTCGTTGTTATACAACACGTACGTAAGAATTCATTGCACATTTTATATCACGAAATACTTTTTAGTAACAACATTTTGAAAGATATTTATAGAGTGTGAAGTAAGATAACTATCTCTGTCTTGTTTATTTATAGTCGGAGATAATTTACTCACACTGTCCCTTCGTATAAAAAACTATGAAGTGAAAATAAATTATGGCAGATTACACATATATACACAAACTTATTATGTTACGGCCTAAAATAAAATATCTTTTTGACGTGACAACGTCTTATAATTCAATGGAGCCGGCTGCAAGAATGAAAAAACATGACGCATGCGGCGTTACCTCGCTGTGAGGCGTTCCATTTTCTTATGACGTTGTCACGTTCAACTATCGTCAGTAAACCGACTTTACAGACAACAGATTTTTTATTTATTAAACTATCAAGTGCCAAAAATGTATTCATCCCATCTTCTTCTCTTCGGCGCAATTTTTGAATTTGGAACATCTTAGTGTTCAGATTTCAGCGCCAAAGAAATCAAATATTGTTTGTATTCACCGTCATTTTCCTCAAAATAAGCCAGATTCGGACATTATTTCAAACACGCAGATTATAAAATCTACAACAATCTCTATTCCCAATAATACTGTACGTAACTGAATGAGGTCCCAAGGGGGAGCTCACGGCCCCACAAGATGGTACCGGAAAGGATTTGTGGGTTCGAATGGCTAAGTACGGGGAACTACTAACACCGTATGTGACGGTATTGAGTTCGTATTCTTGTAACGTCTCGTTTGAGTCATTACGCCAGAAGATATGTTGATAAGGTCTATCTTCTGGTCTTATTAATATCTGTCGATACATTTTACAAATGTCCGCAGTGAAAACAATTTGGTGAAGCCTGAACTTCGTAATTAAATCTATAATATCTGTTTGTAATTTAGGCCCCACGTGCACAATATTATTTAGTGACAGGTTGTTCGAGGTGCGGCTACTAGCATCGAACACAACTCGCAAACGTGTGGTGGCACTGTCGGGACGTATAACACAATGATGAGGAATGATATATCGGTCAGATGAAGATGCGCTAGGCTGCATGTGTCCTAGGTCTTCATACTGCCTCATAAATTCCTTATATTCAGCCTTCAACTCCGGCTGACTATTAAGACGCCGTTCTAAATTTAAAAAACGGTTCAAAGCGAAACGCGATGAGTCACCCAAGGGGGGGGCATCATCTTTAATCATTATTGGAACAACATAACGACCATCGGCGGTGCGATATGTGCCCTCTCTATATTTTTGATCACATATGGCATCTTCGGGAGCGGAAATTTTGGATTTCGGTGGCTCCTCAGATTCCCAAAACCGTTGAACGATCTCGTCGAGCGTATTAGAAGACGCGACGAGTGACGTAACGGGTGTGGCCGGAGTGTGAGCCACTGTGTTGATCAAAAACTGGCCACTTATTACCCAGCCGAATACACTGGATAATGCACACGGGTAACCGGGCCCGGGATTATAACGTGAGCCAGTATAAATTTTATCAAAACAATCAACTCCTAACAACAGATCGATCGGACCCGATTTATCGAAATCGTGATCAGCGAGATCCAAATGTTTAAACTTCTCCTTGACGACCGTAGGTAACGGATTCGAAGGAACCATTGAAGTAATTTTAGGTAAAATTACTAACGGTATATCAAATTGAGGTGAGTTACCCGACTTCGGTAATATTGAACCGAAAGTGTAACCTTTTATATTACAAACAGGATTTTCACCAAGACCTGTTACAGTCAAATTACATTTATTTATTTGTAGCCCTAGCCGACGCGCACAACTACTTGATATAAAAGAATCCATCGAACCACTATCTATAAGGGCGCGCGCACACTGATCGCCGTCGTATGTCTTCAAACGCACTATCGCTGTACCAAGTATTTTAGCACTAACGGGCGAGCGGTGGAATTGATTTATACAAGTCAGTGCAGTATTCGTGGTTGAATTGGCACTATCCGCAAATCCCGACTCGACAATATTCGATTCTAATGTATTCTGTTCAAAATGTAATAAAGAATTATGTTTAGCGCCGCATTTAAAACAAGTGAACTTCGACTTACAATCTTGACTAGTGTGGCCGCACCTTAAACAATTTTTACATAATCGAAACTCTTTGACTAACTGAAGTCGCAGTGGCATAGTCATAGAATGAAATTTACTACATCGATATATGGGATGTTTTTCATTACAACATACGCACGCAACTGGAGAAATATTATTATTATTACCAGCTTTAGTCGAGGCCATTAATGATGACCTTGGTTGACGAAGAAATTTAACCTTATTATTATTAATGCGCGTTGGCTTATTAAAAGAATTTAATGAAAAGGATTGTTGACTTACTTCTAGAGCCTTTATATTATTTTGTAAATAAACAACTAAGTTATCGAACTTAGGAAATTCCTCAGTATTCTGTAATTCGAATCGGTTCCTAGTCTCTGTATCCAACGGGCGCGACGCAAGATAAAATAAAATAAATTCACCCAAATTATCAATATTTAAACCGCGCAAGGCGTTTACAGATTCATAAAGAGTATTAGTTAATTCGGAAAGGTCCGATAATGTCGATTTATGAATAGTGTTTAATTTTAATAATTTATCTAAATACGCAGTCGCGAGAATCCGTTTATTATCGTATCTATCTAGTAACGCTGAATAAATCACCTTATAATTAGCCGCCGTAATAGGAATGCCCTTAGCTAATGTCAAGGCATTTCCGGACAAACACGAAAGTAAATAATAAAATTTCTCGGTATCGGATATTGAAACATTATTATGTATAAGTGGCGTATAACTATCTTTAAATGTCGGCCAGTTTTCAATATTACCATCAAACTTAGGTAACTGCAATTTCGGTAAATTTACGTTAGCGCTCGACTGTGCGTGACCTTGACCCGATTCCGAACGGGACGTCGTACATGATGCGCTCGAGTCGTAAGTATCCGCAACCTCGATAACAAAATAATATAGTTCATCGAAAGCTAACATGACCTGATTATCTATTACTGCCTTCGGATTGTCCTTTAATTGTAACTGAATTACATAATCATTATACTGTATAAAATTATCACGAACTGTTTCTATCCTTTTATACCTAGCTCGAAAAGACGATAATTTAGTTTTATTTTCACTAACACCTGTAGCTAAATCATAAAGTATTTGCATGTTTTTAAACTCATATTCACGTTTTTTAATGGCGGTCCTGATTTCTATTTCAACGTTAGCATTCGCCATCTTGAGCGATATTTAGTTATGTATATTAAATATTAAGCGTAAGTTGAAATGAATAATACACAGCGTCACTCAGCGAACCGAAACGAAATAAGAAATGAATTAAGTAATTAATATTTTTATATTCGATTATTAACTGAAATGATAAATTACACCACTAACAAAACCGTTTCGGTCGGAATATGTGGGTAGATATATATATGAATTTTCTAGAAACTCCGAGCACAACTTATATAATGCCGGACTAAATTATAAATGTGATACCTTACGTTATAATTATTTATTTGTATTACTATTTTAAAGACCTAGGTGGCCTGAGAAACTATTAGACGCACTAAATAGTTTATATATAGGTTGAATATTACGATAAATTCATGCATTTAAATCGTTAATATAACCCTTTTACATATAAAAATTAAGTGAGAAGGCTCCCAGGGGGGAGTTTTAGTCCTCACAGGACCTTATACCTATATAATAAAATTAGGTGAGGAGGCTCCCAGGGGGGAGTTTTAGTCTTCCTCACAGGAGGCACCATAAAAGATGAATGAACTCCCAATATGCAATATGAACACATGCAGCCTAGCGCATCTTCATCTGACCGATATATCATTCCTCATCATTGTGTTATACGTCCCGACAGTGCCACCACACGTTTGCGAGTTGTGTTCGATGCTAGTAGCCGCACCTCGAACAACCTGTCACTAAATAATATTGTGCACGTGGGGCCTAAATTACAAACAGATATTATAGATTTAATTACGAAGTTCAGGCTTCACCAAATTGTTTTCACTGCGGACATTTGTAAAATGTATCGACAGATATTAATAAGACCAGAAGATAGACCTTATCAACATATCTTCTGGCGTAATGACTCAAACGAGACGTTACAAGAATACGAACTCAATACCGTCACATACGGTGTTAGTAGTTCCCCGTACTTAGCCATTCGAACACTTCATCAACTCGCTGAAGATCATGGTTCTGAGTATTCGAGTCGCGCAGCACAAGTTATTAAAGAGGACATATTCATGGACGACATTACGACTGGCTGTTCATCCCTCGATGAAGCCATTCGATTAAAGGCGGATGTCACTTCTTTGTTGTCCAAAGGTCATTTTGAACTTCGTAAATGGAGTACAAACGATACTCGGCTCTTAGTCGACGTTCCTCATGAATTCTGTCAAACTTCCAAATCCTTCGATGAATCAGGAAATGAGTTTGTAAAAATTTTAGGTATCCGGTGGAACCCAACTACCGATACTTTTTCATATACCTTTTCAGACACATTTGAAGTTAAATTTACTAAAAGATCGATACTTTCTGTGGTCGCTCGCATTTTTGATGAATGAGGTCCCAAGGGGGAGCTCACGGCCCCACAAGATGGTGCCGGAAAGGATGTGTGGGTTCTCCCAAGGGGGAGATTCAATCCTAACAGAAGGCACCAGGGTGTGTGGGGTTGGCATCCAAGGGGATGCCGGGAACCTCTGGAACGGTTACTGCATTCTCCGATTAACCCTTCGATTAGCCCTTGCGGATTCCAATGGGAAGAAAACTAACAGCACTAACCTGGATCCAGGGGGACAGGTAGGACACGCCCGAACAGTGTGCTGGTCGCCGGCGACGGTTGTCCTTTTGATGCTTGTAGAATCCTGTGGCTCCACTGAATTTCCGCTTCTTAATGAACCATGGTCCGGGTTGACATATCGGTCAGTTACACCGTCAGAGGTCCGTAAATTTAAATTAAATTAACACACGCGCGGTTATTTTATGCGGCCATGTTTACGGGGTGACTTTCCACTTTCTCACTCGAAGTCGAAGTGACGTGTTTTCGGGAAGCGTATCCCGCGCCGACAGTGTGTGTCGATCAGCCAATCACAGGGCGTAATGAGATCGGGTGATGACATGTAAATGAATTGGCGGGAGGTAATTGGTTAATGTCTGTACATTTTCCCCCACCTGAAATCCACAAGGGTTTCACGAAGTATGCAGTTTCGAAAATCAAAAGTTGTGCTCAGTTAGGGAAACATAATTTGAAATGTATATACATAAGTTAAGACCTATGAATAATATGATGAAGTAGAAGGTGCATATACATTTCAGTTAAAATGATAAAGTTTAATTAAACGGTAAAGGACAAACCTTTACCACTGGCCTACGAAAAGTCTTTCCGTTAGCGGTGCGGAGAGTGACTACTCTAACAATCTGATCAGAACCGGTATGTACTTGTTCCACGCGAGCTAACTTCCAGAACATAGGCGGAAGATTTGGTTCATTAACAATGACTACATCATTAACTTTTACGTTAGGTTGGTTCAAAAACCATTTAACCTTTTGTTGCAGCGTATGAAGGTAATCACGCTGCCAAACACGCCAGAAACTTTGGGTTATCATTTTAAGCATCTCCCAACGAGAGCGAGGGCACGAGTTTTCACTTAGAGGTTCTTCGGGTAAAGCTACTAAAGGGCCTCCCGTAAGAAAATGTCCTGGAGTCAGTACGTCAGACTCACAAGGATCAGTCGAAAGCGTACAAAGTGGCCGCGAATTCAATAACGCTTCTATCTTTGCTAATATTGTAAAGAATTCTTCAAGAGTGAGAACTTGAGAGCCTACGACGCGTTTTAAATGATATTTAGTAGATTTTATACCACTTTCGAATATACCTCCGAAGTGAGGTGCACCCGGAGGGTTAAATTTCCATTTAATTTGACGAGTTGCCAAACCATCTGATATTCCAGAGTGATGTCTGCGGAACAAATCTGAAACTTCTGTTAAATATTTATTTGCACCTACAAAATTTGTCCCACAATCGGTTAATAGAGTCTGACATATACCACGGCGCGAGACAAAACGGTCTAACGCAGCAAGGAATGCTTCTGAACTAAGTTCCGTTACTGCTTCTAAATGTACTGCCTTAGAGCTAAGGCATACAAAGAGGCATAAATATACCTTGCAAGTCTTTGCGCCTCGACGGCGACTTTCTCTAATTACAAATGGCCCACCAAAATCGATGCCCGTTGAATTAAAACAACGGGCCTGTTGAAGTCTATAAGCTGGAAGCTTGCCCATCATTGGTTGACAAGCAATTGGTTTCACTCTAAAACACTTCACGCACTTAGAGAGTACGGAACGTATTAACAGTCTAACTCCGATTATCCAAAATTTTCGTTGGATAAGAGATTGTAAAGTTCGAGGACCACAATGTAAATATTTAATATGAAAATAGTCGACTAGAAGTCGAGATAATGGACATTGTTTTGACAACAGCATAGGGTGCAACGTAGATGGTGACAAGTTGGCTTCATCGATACGTCCCCCCACCCGCAAGATACCATCACTGTCAAGGAACGGTGATAGTTTTTGAATGGATTTGACACATGGTGCATTATTTCGCACTCGACTGATGTCAGAACTCATATAACAATTTTGACTAAATTTGACTAAAACCTTAGTTGAATTTTCAAGTTCAGAACTACTAAGCGATCCGTTATATCGTAATGTACGGTCTAATTTTAAATTTGATATGAATCTGGTGATCCACGCTACTATTCTTTGTAGTTTGTTAAAAGGATATTTAGAAATTAAGTTTGACAGAGGTGCATTGTCTGTCATCACATGAAGACTTTTCGTCTCCAGTGGTTTGAGTTCTGGTAAGTCCTCTCTCGGGAGCAGGACTTGTTTATTTGGCCATTGGCTTGGCGAATTTTGCAACCAAGAAGGTCCTTCCCACCAGAGGGAATGATTGAGAAGCTCAGGACACGAAACTCCGCGACTACAACAGTCAGCCGGGTTATCGTTAGTGGAAACATGATACCAGTAGTCCGAACTAATTAAATCTGTAGCTTGAACGACACGATTGGCGACATACATTTTTAGTAAATGCGGTGCAGTATTTAGCCAAGATAACGTGGTCGTGCTATCAGAGTATGCCCTAATCGATTGAATAGGTATTTTATCTTTAAGGAGGTTGTATATGTGTGATAGAACCTTCGCTAGAAGCACTGCTGCGCTTAGCTCAAGCCTATTTACGGTTGTTGGTTTGATAGGAGCCACTCTGGACTTTCCTGTCAATAAACTAATCTTAGTTATATCGCTTTCTTTTGTTACCACACAAACATATACACAACATCCATACCCTTTCAGAGATCCGTCACAAAACCCTACCAAATGTACCTCAACAAAGTTGGAAGGTACAACCAATCGTGGAAGAGAAATATTCTGTAAATCAGTTAAATTCGCTGCTATCAAATGCCATTGTTTGGCTAAGTGTTTTGGGATAGTTTCATCCCATGATAAATTTGAGCGCCACATTTCCTGTAACAAGGATTTGGCTGTAAAAACTACTGGACAGATCCAACCAAGCGGATCAAAAATGCGAGCGACCACAGAAAGTATCGATCTTTTAGTAAATTTAACTTCAAATGTGTCTGAAAAGGTATATGAAAAAGTATCGGTAGTTGGGTTCCACCGGATACCTAAAATTTTTACAAACTCATTTCCTGATTCATCGAAGGATTTGGAAGTTTGACAGAATTCATGAGGAACGTCGACTAAGAGCCGAGTATCGTTTGTACTCCATTTACGAAGTTCAAAATGACCTTTGGACAACAAAGAAGTGACATCCGCCTTTAATCGAATGGCTTCATCGAGGGATGAACAGCCAGTCGTAATGTCGTCCATGAATATGTCCTCTTTAATAACTTGTGCTGCGCGACTCGAATACTCAGAACCATGATCTTCAGCGAGTTGATGAAGTGTTCGAATGGCTAAGTACGGGGAACTACTAACACCGTATGTGACGGTATTGAGTTCGTATTCTTGTAACGTCTCGTTTGAGTCATTACGCCAGAAGATATGTTGATAAGGTCTATCTTCTGGTCTTATTAATATCTGTCGATACATTTTACAAATGTCCGCAGTGAAAACAATTTGGTGAAGCCTGAACTTCGTAATTAAATCTATAATATCTGTTTGTAATTTAGGCCCCACGTGCACAATATTATTTAGTGACAGGTTGTTCGAGGTGCGGCTACTAGCATCGAACACAACTCGCAAACGTGTGGTGGCACTGTCGGGACGTATAACACAATGATGAGGAATGATATATCGGTCAGATGAAGATGCGCTAGGCTGCATGTGTCCTAGGTCTTCATACTGCCTCATAAATTCCTTATATTCAGCCTTCAACTCCGGCTGACTATTAAGACGCCGTTCTAAATTTAAAAAACGGTTCAAAGCGAAACGCGATGAGTCACCCAAGGGGGGGGCATCATCTTTAATCATTATTGGAACAACATAACGACCATCGGCGGTGCGATATGTGCCCTCTCTATATTTTTGATCACATATGGCATCTTCGGGAGCGGAAATTTTGGATTTCGGTGGCTCCTCAGATTCCCAAAACCGTTGAACGATCTCGTCGAGCGTATTAGAAGACGCGACGAGTGACGTAACGGGTGTGGCCGGAGTGTGAGCCACTGTGTTGATCAAAAACTGGCCACTTATTACCCAGCCGAATACACTGGATAATGCACACGGGTAACCGGGCCCGGGATTATAACGTGAGCCAGTATAAATTTTATCAAAACAATCAACTCCTAACAACAGATCGATCGGACCCGATTTATCGAAATCGTGATCAGCGAGATCCAAATGTTTAAACTTCTCCTTGACGACCGTAGGTAACGGATTCGAAGGAACCATTGAAGTAATTTTAGGTAAAATTACTAACGGTATATCAAATTGAGGTGAGTTACCCGACTTCGGTAATATTGAACCGAAAGTGTAACCTTTTATATTACAAACAGGATTTTCACCAAGACCTGTTACACTCAAATTACATTTATTTATTTGTAGCCCTAGCCGACGCGCACAACTACTTGATATAAAAGAATCCATCGAACCACTATCTATAAGGGCGCGCACACACTGATCGCCGTCGTATGTCTTCAAACGCACTATCGCTGTACCAAGTATTTTAGCACTAACGGGCGAGCGGTGGAATTGATTTATACAAGTCAGTGCAGTATTCGTGGTTGAATTGGCACTATCCGCAAATCCCGACTCGACAATATTCGATTCTAATGTATTCTGTTCAAAATGTAATAAAGAATTATGTTTAGCGCCGCATTTAAAACAAGTGAACTTCGACTTACAATCTTGACTAGTGTGGCCGCACCTTAAACAATTTTTACATAATCGAAACTCTTTGACTAACTGAAGTCGCAGTGGCATAGTCATAGAATGAAATTTACTACATCGATATATGGGATGTTTTTCATTACAACATACGCACGCAACTGGAGTAATATTATTATTATTACCAGCTTTAGTCGAGGCCATTAATGATGACCTTGGTTGACGAAGAAATTTAACCTTATTATTATTAATGCGCGTTGGCTTATTAAAAGAATTTAATGAAAAGGATTGTTGACTTACTTCTAGAGCCTTTATATTATTTTGTAAATAAACAACTAAGTTATCGAACTTAGGAAATTCCTCAGTATTCTGTAATTCGAATCGGTTCCTAGTCTCTGTATCCAACGGGCGCGACGCAAGATAAAATAAAATAAATTCACCCAAATTATCAATATTTAAACCGCGCAAGGCGTTTACAGATTCATAAAGAGTATTAGTTAATTCGGAAAGGTCCGATAATGTCGATTTATGAATAGTGTTTAATTTTAATAATTTCTCTAAATACGCAGTCGCGAGAATCCGTTTATTATCGTATCTATCTAGTAACGCTGAATAAATCACCTTATAATTAGCCGCCGTAATAGGAATGCCCTTAGCTAATGTCAAGGCATTTCCGGACAAACACGAAAGTAAATAATAAAATTTCTCGGTATCGGATATTGAAACATTATTATGAATAAGTGGCGTATAACTATCTTTAAATGTCGGCCAGTTTTCTATGTTACCGTCAAACTTGGGTAACTGTAGCTTCGGTAAATTTACGTTAGCGCTCGACTGTGCGTGACCTTGACCCGATTCCGAACGGGACGTCGTACATGATGCGCTCGAGTCGTAAGTATCCGCAACCTCGATAACAAAATAATATAGTTCATCGAAAGCTAACATGACCTGATTATCTATTACTGCCTTCGGATTGTCCTTTAATTGTAACTGAATTACATAATCATTATACTGTATAAAATTATCACGAACTGTTTCTATCCTTTTATACCTAGCTCGAAAAGACGATAATTTAGTTTTATTTTCACTAACACCTGTAGCTAAATCATAAAGTATTTGCATGTTTTTAAACTCATATTCACGTTTTTTAATGGCGGTCCTGATTTCTATTTCAACGTTAGCATTCGCCATCTTGAGCGATATTTAGTTATGTATATTAAATATTAAGCGTAAGTTGAAATGAATAATACACAGCGTCACTCAGCGAACCGAAACGAAATAAGAAATGAATTAAGTAATTAATATTTTTATATTAGATTATTAACTGAAATGATAAATAACACCACTAACAAAACCGCTTCGGTCGGAATATGTGGGTAGATATATATATGAATTTTCTAGAAACTCCGAGCACAACTTATATAATGCCGGACTAAATTATAAATGTGATACCTTACGTTATAATTATTTATTTGTATTACTATTTTAAAGACCTAGGTGGCCTGAGAAACTATTAGACGCACTAAATAGTTTATATATAGGTTGAATATTACGATAAATTCATGCATTTAAATCGTTAATATAACCCTTTTACATATAAAAATTAAGTGAGAAGGCTCCCAGGGGGGAGTTTTAGTCCTCACAGGACCTTATACCTATATAATAAATTAGGTGAGGAGGCTCCCAGGGGGGAGTTTTAGTCTTCCTCACAGGAGGCACCATAAAAGATGAATGAACTCCCAAGGGTGACTCATCGCGTTTCGCTTTGAACCGTTTTTTAAATTTAGAACGGCGTCTTAATAGTCAGCCGGAGTTGAAGGCTGAATATAAGGAATTTATGAGGCAGTATGAAGACCTAGGACACATGCAGCCTAGCGCATCTTCATCTGACCGATATATCATTCCTCATCATTGTGTTATACGTCCCGACAGTGCCACCACACGTTTGCGAGTTGTGTTCGATGCTAGTAGCCGCACCTCGAACAACCTGTCACTAAATAATATTGTGCACGTGGGGCCTAAATTACAAACAGATATTATAGATTTAATTACGAAGTTCAGGCTTCACCAAATTGTTTTCACTGCGGACATTTGTAAAATGTATCGACAGATATTAATAAGACCAGAAGATAGATCTTATCAACATATCTTCTGGCGTAATGACTCAAACGAGACGTTACAAGAATACGAACTCAATACCGTCACATACGGTGTTAGTAGTTCCCCGTACTTAGCCATTCGAACACTTCATCAACTCGCTGAAGATCATGGTTCTGAGTATTCGAGTCGCGCAGCACAAGTTATTAAAGAGGACATATTCATGGACGACATTACGACTGGCTGTTCATCCCTCGATGAAGCCATTCGATTAAAGGCGGATGTCACTTCTTTGTTGTCCAAAGGTCATTTTGAACTTCGTAAATGGAGTACAAACGATACTCGGCTCTTAGTCGACGTTCCTCATGAATTCTGTCAAACTTCCAAATCCTTCGATGAATCAGGAAATGAGTTTGTAAAAATTTTAGGTATCCGGTGGAACCCAACTACCGATACTTTTTCATATACCTTTTCAGACACATTTGAAGTTAAATTTACTAAAAGATCGATACTTTCTGTGGTCGCTCGCATTTTTGATCCGCTTGGTTGGATCTGTCCAGTAGTTTTTACAGCCAAATCCTTGTTACAGGAAATGTGGCGCTCAAATTTATCATGGGATGAAACTATCCCAAAACACTTAGCCAAACAATGGCATTTGATAGCAGCGAATTTAACTGATTTACAGAATATTTCTCTTCCACGATTGGTTGTACCTTCCAACTTTGTTGAGGTACATTTGGTAGGGTTTTGTGACGGATCTCTGAAAGGGTATGGATGTTGTGTATATGTTTGTGTGGTAACAAAAGGGTAATGAGGTCCCAAGGGGGAGCTCACGGCCCCACAAGATGGTGCCGGAAAGGATGTGTGGGTTCTCCCAAGGGGGAGATTCAATCCTAACAGAAGGCACCAGGGTGTGTGGGGTTGGCATCCAAGGGGATGCCGGGAACCTCTGGAACGGTTACTGCATTCTCCGATTAACCCTTCGATTAGCCCTTGCGGATTCCAATGGGAAGAAAACTAACAGCACTAACCTGGATCCAGGGGGACAGGTAGGACACGCCCGAACAGTGTGCTGGTCGCCGGCGACGGTTGTCCTTTTGATGCTTGTAGAATCCTGTGGCTCCACTGAATTTCCGCTTCTTAATGAACCATGGTCCGGGTTGACATATCGGTCAGTTACACCGTCAGAGGTCCGTAAATTTAAATTAAATTAACACACGCGCGGTTATTTTATGCGGCCATGTTTACGGGGTGACTTTCCACTTTCTCACTCGAAGTCGAAGTGACGTGTTTTCGGGAAGCGTATCCCGCGCCGACAGTGTGTGTCGATCAGCCAATCACAGGGCGTAATGAGATCGGGTGATGACATGTAAATGAATTGGCGGGAGGTAATTGGTTAATGTCTGTACATTTTCCCCCCACCTGAAATCCACAAGGGTTTCACGAAGTATGCAGTTTCGAAAATCAAAAGTTGTGCTCAGTTAGGGAAACATAATTTGAAATGTATATACATAAGTTAAGACCTATGAATAATATGATGAAGTAGAAGGTGCATATACATTTCAGTTAAAATGATAAAGTTTAATTAAACGGTAAAGGACAAACCTTTACCACTGGCCTACGAAAAGTCTTTCCGTTAGCGGTGCGGAGAGTGACTACTCTAACAATCTGATCAGAACCGGTATGTACTTGTTCCACGCGAGCTAACTTCCAGAACATAGGCGGAAGATTTGGTTCATTAACAATGACTACATCATTAACTTTTACGTTAGGTTGGTTCAAAAACCATTTAACCTTTTGTTGCAGCGTATGAAGGTAATCACGCTGCCAAACACGCCAGAAACTTTGGGTTATCATTTTAAGCATCTCCCAACGAGAGCGAGGGCACGAGTTTTCACTTAGAGGTTCTTCGGGTAAAGCTACTAAAGGGCCTCCCGTAAGAAAATGTCCTGGAGTCAGTACGTCAGACTCACAAGGATCAGTCGAAAGCGTACAAAGTGGCCGCGAATTCAATAACGGTTCTATCTTTGCTAATATTGTAAAGAATTCTTCAAGAGTGAGAACTTGAGAGCCTACGACGCGTTTTAAATGATATTTAGTAGATTTTATACCACTTTCGAATATACCTCCGAAGTGAGGTGCACCCGGAGGGTTAAATTTCCATTTAATTTGACGAGTTGCCAAACCATCTGATATTTCAGAGTGATGTCGGCGGAACAAATCTGAAACTTCTGTTAAATATTTATTTGCACCTACAAAATTTGTCCCACAATCGGTTAATAGAGTCTGACATATACCACGGCGCGAGACAAAACGGTCTAACGCAGCAAGGAATGCTTCTGAACTAAGTTCCGTTACTGCTTCTAAATGTACTGCCTTAGAGCTAAGGCATACAAAGAGGCATAAATATACCTTGTAAGTCTTTGCGCCTCGACGGCGACTTTCTCTAATTACAAATGGCCCACCAAAATCGATGCCCGTTGAATTAAAACAACGAGCCTGTTGAAGTCTATAAGCTGGAAGCTTGCCCATCATTGGTTGACAAGCAATTGGTTTCACTCTAAAACACTTCACGCACTTAGAGAGTACGGAACGTATTAACAGTCTAACTCCGATTATCCAAAATTTTCGTTGGATAAGAGATTGTAAAGTTCGAGGACCACAATGTAAATATTTAATATGAAAATAGTCGACTAGAAGTCGAGATAATGGACATTGTTTTGACAACAGCATAGGGTGCAACGTAGATGGTGACAAGTTGGCTTCATCGATACGTCCCCCCACCCGCAAGATACCATCACTGTCAAGGAACGGTGATAGTTTTTGAATGGATTTGACACATGGTGCATTATTTCGCACTCGACTGATGTCAGAGCTCATATAACAATTTTGACTAAATTTGACTAAAACCTTAGTTGAATTTTCAAGTTCAGAACTACTAAGCGATCCGTTATATCGTAATGTACGGTCTAATTTTAAATTTGATATGAATCTGGTGATCCACGCTACTATTCTTTGTAGTTTGTTAAAAGGATATTTAGAAATTAAGTTGGACAGAGGTGCATTGTCTGTCATCACATGAAGACTTTTCGTCTCCAGTGGTTTGAGTTCTGGTAAGTCCTCTCTCGGGAGCAGGACTTGTTTATTTGGCCATTGGCTTGGCGAATTTTGCAACCAAGAAGGTCCTTCCCACCAGAGGGAATGATTGAGAAGCTCAGGACACGAAACTCCGCGACTACAACAGTCAGCCGGGTTATCGTTAGTGGAAACATGATACCAGTAGTCCGAACTAATTAAATCTGTAGCTTGAACGACACGATTGGCGACATACATTTTTAGTAAATGCGGTGCAGTATTTAGCCAAGATAACGTGGTCGTGCTATCAGAGTATGCCCTAATCGATTGAATAGGTATTTTATCTTTAAGGAGGTTGTATATGTGTGATAGAATCTTCGCTAGAAGCACTGCTGCGCTTAGCTCAAGCCTATTTACGGTTGTTGGTTTGATAGGAGCCACTCTGGACTTTCCTGTCAATAAACTAATCTTAGTTATATCGCTTTCTTTAGTTACCACACAAACATATACACAACATCCATACCCTTTCAGAGATCCGTCACAAAACCCTACCAAATGTACCTCAACAAAGTTGGAAGGTACAACCAATCGTGGAAGAGAAATATTCTGTAAATCAGTTAAATTCGCTGCTATCAAATGCCATTGTTTGGCTAAGTGTTTTGGGATAGTTTCATCCCATGATAAATTTGAGCGCCACATTTCCTGTAACAAGGATTTGGCTGCAAAAACTACTGGACAGATCCAACCAAGCGGATCAAAAATGCGAGCGACCACAGAAAGTATCGATCTTTTAGTAAATTTAACTTCAAATGTGTCTGAAAAGGTATATGAAAAAGTATCGGTAGTTGGGTTCCACCGGATACCTAAAATTTTTACAAACTCATTTCCTGATTCATCGAAGGATTTGGAAGTTTGACAGAATTCATGAGGAACGTCGACTAAGAGCCGAGTATCGTTTGTACTCCATTTACGAAGTTCAAAATGACCTTTGGACAACAAAGAAGTGACATCCGCCTTTAATCGAATGGCTTCATCGAGGGATGAACAGCCAGTCGTAATGTCGTCCATGAATATGTCCTCTTTAATAACTTGTGCTGCGCGACTCGAATACTCAGAACCATGATCTTCAGCGAGTTGATGAAGTGTTCGAATGGCTAAGTACGGGGAACTACTAACACCGTATGTGACGGTATTGAGTTCGTATTCTTGTAACGTCTCGTTTGAGTCATTACGCCAGAAGATATGTTGATAAGGTCTATCTTCTGGTCTTATTAATATCTGTCGATACATTTTACAAATGTCCGCAGTGAAAACAATTTGGTGAAGCCTGAACTTCGTAATTAAATCTATAATATCTGTTTGTAATTTAGGCCCCACGTGCACAATATTATTTAGTGACAGGTTGTTCGAGGTGCGGCTACTAGCATCGAACACAACCCGCAGACGTGTGGTGGCACTGTCGGGACGTATAACACAATGATGAGGAATGATATATCGGTCAGATGAAGATGCGCTAGGCTGCATGTGTCCTAGGTCTTCATACTGCCTCATAAATTCCTTATATTCAGCCTTCAACTCCGGCTGACTATTAAGACGCCGTTCTAAATTTAAAAAACGGTTCAAAGCGAAACGCGATGAGTCACCCAAGGGGGGGGCATCATCTTTAATCATTATTGGAACAACATAACGACCATCGGCGGTGCGATATGTGCCCTCTCTATATTTTCGATCACATATGGCATCTTCGGGAGCGGAAATTTTGGATTTCGGTGGCTCCTCAGATTCCCAAAACCGTTGAACGATCTCGTCGAGCGTATTAGAAGACGCGACGAGTGACGTAACGGGTGTGGCCGGAGTGTGAGCCACTGTGTTGATCAAAAACTGGCCACTTATTATCCAGCCGAATACACTGGATAATGCACACGGGTAACCGGGCCCGGGATTATAACGTGAGCCAGTATAAATTTTATCAAAACAATCAACTCCTAACAACAGATCGATCGGACCCGATTTATCGAAATCGTGATCAGCGAGATCCAAATGTTTAAACTTCTCCTTGACGACCGTAGGTAACGGATTCGAAGGAACCATTGAAGTAATTTTAGGTAAAATTACTAACGGTATATCAAATTGAGGTGAGTTACCCGACTTCGGTAATATTGAACCGAAAGTGTAACCTTTTATATTACAAACAGGATTTTCACCAAGACCTGTTACACTCAAATTACATTTATTTATTTGTAGCCCTAGCCGACGCGCACAACTACTTGATATAAAAGAATCCATCGAACCACTATCTATAAGGGCGCGCGCACACTGATCGCCGTCGTATGTCTTCAAACGCACTATCGCTGTACCAAGTATTTTAGCACTAACGGGCGAGCGGTGGAATTGATTTATACAAGTCAGTGCAGTATTCGTGGTTGAATTGGCACTATCCGCAACTCCCGACTCAACAATATTCGATTCTAATGTATTCTGTTCAAAATGTAATAAAGAATTATGTTTAGCGCCGCATTTAAAACAAGTGAACTTCGACTTACAATCTTGACTAGTGTGGCCGCACCTTAAACAATTTTTACATAATCGAAACTCTTTGACTAACTGAAGTCGCAGTGGCATAGTCATAGAATGAAATTTACTACATCGATATATGGGATGTTTTTCATTACAACATACGCACGCAACTGGAGTAATATTATTATTATTACCAGCTTTAGTCGAGGCCATTAATGATGACCTTGGTTGACGAAGAAATTTAACCTTATTATTATTAATGCGCGTTGGCTTATTAAAAGAATTTAATGAAAAGGATTGTTGACTTACTTCTAGAGCCTTTATATTATTTTGTAAATAAACAACTAAGTTATCGAACTTAGGAAATTCCTCAGTATTCTGTAATTCGAATCGATTCCTAGTCTCTGTATCCAACGGGCGCGACGCAAGATAAAATAAAATAAATTCACCCAAATTATCAATATTTAAACCGCGCAAGGCGTTTACAGATTCATAAAGAGTATTAGTTAATTCGGAAAGGTCCGATAATGTCGATTTATGAATAGTGTTTAATTTTAATAATTTATCTAAATACGCAGTCGCGAGAATCCGTTTATTATCGTATCTATCTAGTAACGCTGAATAAATCACCTTATAATTAGCCGCCGTAATAGGAATGCCCTTAGCTAATGTCAAGGCATTTCCGGACAAACACGAAAGTAAATAATAAAATTTCTCGGTATCGGATATTGAAACATTATTATGAATAAGTGGCGTATAACTATCTTTAAATGTCGGCCAGTTTTCTATGTTACCGTCAAACTTGGGTAACTGTAGCTTCGGTAAATTTACGTTAGCGCTCGACTGTGCGTGACCTTGACCCGATTCCGAACGGGACGTCGTACATGATGCGCTCGAGTCGTAAGTATCCGCAACCTCGATAACAAAATAATATAGTTCATCGAAAGCTAACATGACCTGATTATCTATTACTGCCTTCGGATTGTCCTTTAATTGTAACTGAATTACATAATCATTATACTGTATAAAATTATCACGAACTGTTTCTATCCTTTTATACCTAGCTCGAAAAGACGATAATTTAGTTTTATTTTCACTAACACCTGTAGCTAAATCATAAAGTATTTGCATGTTTTTAAACTCATATTCACGTTTTTTAATGGCGGTCCTGATTTCTATTTCAACGTTAGCATTCGCCATCTTGAGCGATATTTAGTTATGTATATTAAATATTAAGCGAAGTTGAAATGAATAATACACAGCGTCACTCAGCGAACCGAAACGAAATAAGAAATGAATTAAGTAATTAATATTTTTATATTCGATTATTAACTGAAATGATAAATTACACCACTAACAAAACCGTTTCGGTCGGAATATGTGGGTAGATATATATATATATGAATTTTCTAGAAACTCCGAGCACAACTTATATAATGCCGGACTAAATTATGAATGTGATACCTTACGTTATAATTATTTATTTGTATTACTATTTTAAAGACCTAGGTGGCCTGAGAAACTATTAGACGCACTAAATAGTTTATATATAGGTTGAATATTACGATAAATTCATGCATTTAGATCGTTAATATAACCCTTATACATATAAAAATTAAGTGAGAAGGCTCCCAGGGGGGAGTTTTAGTCCTCACAGGACCTTATACCTATATAATAAAATTAGGTGAGGAGGCTCCCAGGGGGGAGTTTTAATCTTCCTCACAGGAGGCACCATAAAAGATGAATGAGGTCCCAAGGGGGAGCTCACGGCCCCACAAGATGGTACCGGAAAGGATTTGTGGGTTCTCCCAAGGGGGATATTCAATCCTAACAGAAGGCACCAGAAAGGGTGTGTGGGGTTGGCATCCAAGGGGATGCCGGGAACCTCTGGAACGGTTACTGCATTCTCCGATTAACCCTTCGATTAGCCCTTGCGGATTCCAATGGAAAGAAAACTAACAGCACTAACCTGGATCCAGGGGGACAGGTAGGACACGCCCGAACAGTGTGCTGGTCGCCGGCGACGGTTGTCCTTTTGATGCTTGTAGAATCCTGTGGCTCCACTGAATTTCCGCTTCTTAATGAACCATGGTCCGGGTTGACATATCGGTCAGTTACACCGTCAGAGGTCCGTAAATTTTGATTAAATTAACACACGCGCGGTTATTTTATGCGGCCATGTTTACGGGGTGACTTTCCACTTTCTCACTCGAAGTCGAAGTAACGTGTTTTCGGGAAGCGTATCCCGCGCCGACAGTGTTTGTCGATCAGCCAATCACAGGGCGTAATGAGATCGGATGATGACATGTAAATGAATTGGCGGGAGGTAATTGGTTAATGTCTGTACAGTAACAATAACTTTTCATAATTGCGAAAATATCTCAAAAAGAATAAATTCTTAGTTGTTTTGTCGGCGTAGACGTAGTGGGACTAGTGGGCGCATCACGACATGCCAGCGTCACGGCAATTACGGCAAAGTATCGCGAATATATGTGAAACCCTCACCAAAAAGGTATTTTTAAATCTGCATAATAGTTCCGTAGAGCGCATAAATACTAACAAACTGTATGTGTTAGTAGTTTTGTATAATATACTTATTTCATTATCAATATTACCGTGAGTCTTCAAATATTGTTATATGGTTGCTAGGATACTAATAAAGTGTGTGATCACTAATTCTATTAACTTTTAATTACTGGTTATAATCATTTTTACAAAATAAAAGCTATCAGCTCATTGTTACATCTCCTTTATTCCAAAAATTCCACAATCAATCATCTGTTCAACTTCTTCCTCTTGTTCCGAAAGCGCGGTTATCGCTGATTGGTTGACAATCAAATCGAACGACCAATCGCAGTGATCCTACAATTGTTGCCAGTTACATAGGCGACTTTATAAAATAGGTTGTAATAAAAATAAATAAAATGCAATCACGACAGTAGGTATAAATGTATAACTATATCCCTATCCCGTATCATATATATATCACCAAGTAAACAGGGGGGAAAGGCTAAGGCTCTTTTATAACAAAAATCGTCTACAAAGGTAACTAAAATAAGCTAAATTACTAAATGATATAAGTAAACCACTAAAACGCAATCTCTGTGTTTATTAAGAGTTTTTAATATTGCAGTGAATGTATATAAGTTGTTGATGATGATGATGATTATATCCGTTAATACAAAGATATTCGTAATCCAAAAAAATCCGCAATTCGATTAATACCGGTGGGAGGGAAGCGCTGTGCCGCGCTCCCGGTTACATGGGTACCACCATCTTGCTTGTTTCGGAGAGAAGGGCAAGACAGGCAGTGTAATTACTGGCACCGAGACTTAACATCTTATATCTCAGGCAGTCAGTTGGATAGGCAAACTGGCAAACGTGCCACCTGATGGTAAGTGGTCGATGTCGCCCATGAACATAAACTAGTATACCTGGAACGAGCCCAGGCAACTCATTTATGTGTTGCCTATCCTGAGACATAAGGTGTTAAGTCTCGGTGCCAGTAATTACACTGCCTGTCTTGCCCTTCTCTCCGAAACACAGCGAAGCTGTTTCACGGGAGAAACAAGCAAGATGGTGGTACCCGTGCAGCCGGGAGCGCGGCACAGCGCTTCCCTCCCACCGGTAACAAGATGATGGTACCCATGCAGCCGGGAGCGCGGCACAGCGCTTCCCTCCCACCGGTAACAAGATGGTGGTACCCATGCAGCCGGGAGCGCGGCACAGCGCTTCGCTCCCACCGGTAACAAGATGGTGGTACCCATGCAGCCGGGAGCGCGGCACAGCGCTTCCCTTCCACCGGTAACAAGATGGTGGTACCCATGCAGCCGGGAGCGCGGCACAGCGCTTCCCTTCCACCGGTAACAAGATGGTGGTACCCATGCAGCCGGGAGCGCGGCACAGCGCTTCCCTCCCACCGGTAACAAGATGGTGGTACCCATGCAGCCGGGAGCGCGGCACAGCGCTTCCCTTCCACCGGTAACAAGATGGTGGTACCCATGCAGCCGGGAGCGCGGCACAGCGCTTCCCTTCCACCGGTAACAAGATGGTGGTACCCATGCAGCCGGGAGCGCGGCACAGCGCTTCCCTCCCACCGGTAACAAGATGGTGGTACCCATGCAGCCGGGAGCGCGGCACAGCGCTTCCCTCCCACCGGTAACAAGATGGTGGTACCCATGCAGCCGGGAGCGCGGCACAGCGCTTCTCTCCCACCGGTAACAAGATGGTGGTACCCATGCAGCCGGGAGCGCGGCACAGCGCTTCCCTTCCACCGGTAATAAGATGGTGGTACCCATGCAGCCGGGAGCGCGGCACAGCGCTTCCCTTCCACCGGTAACAAGATGGTGGTACCCATGCAGCCGGGAGCGCGGCACAGCGCTTCCCTTTCACCGGTAACAAGATGGTGGTACCCATGCAGCCGGGAGCGCGGCACAGCGCTTCCCTCCCACCGGTAACAAGATGGTGGTACCCATGCAGCCGGGAGCGCGGCACAGCGCTTCCCTTCCACCGGTAACAAGATGGTGGTACCCATGCAGCCGGGAGCGCGGCACAGCGCTTCCCTTCCACCGGTAACAAGATGGTGGTACCCATGCAGCCGGGAGCGCGGCACAGCGCTTCCCTCCCACCGGTAAACCTAAGTACTTTTTACAGTGACAGGTCGATGTTGGATGCGAGTGGCTAGGGATCGGTCGTCTTGGCGTTCTTTGATATTATTGTTCATCAGTGTATGGATAAAGGCCGACGATGATGATGATCTTGAATGGTAGATGTGGCTGATGGGATCACCTTCAAACTCAGACACAACAAATCAGAAAAACTATTTATTTAAACATAAACATTTAGAATTTATATTTGATTAAATATGATCATTATGAAATTTATAGAGAATACAAAAATTATATCAGAAAACTAGACATGTTACATGATGATGATGAGGTTACATATAAAACGATACATTTAGCATGTTTACTTATTTATTAAAATGAATGTTCTTCACTTATGTTTCGTAGAGGTCGATATTTCGTCTTGTTCACGAGACGTTCACGAAATGGTTATAAAAATAATAGTGAAAATAATCCATGTTAATTTAAAATGTTACACTTATCATTATCAGTAACACGAAGACGAAATTCGTAGCTACACTTAGCTGTAGTATATTAATTAGTCTATTTTTATCTTTGTTTTTAGGGTTCTGTACCTCAAAAGGTAAGAAAGGAACCCTTATAAGATCACTCTCTTGTCCGTACGTCAGTGTGTCACCACCAATTTCCTCAGGTACGGGTGGACCTAGCAAAATTTACCTTAATTTTCAAGTTTTCTAATTTTTGCAATTTTCCCTTTACTTGTGCTGCTTACCTTGATTTTAATTAAAATTGACAATTCTAAGTCAACCGGAAGTAGATACCCTGTAGGTTTTAGGTCAATAACCTATGTGGTAGTACCCGTTTACCTAGAATCATGAAATTTGGCAAAAGAACCAATTAAGGGAAAATTAAAAAAAAAAAAGTAAAAAAAATATGGGTGTCGCAGTTGTATGGGCAGTCTTCATTGGGTTGTGAGTGCGAGTTGTATGGGCGCTCATGCAATTTAGATGACCAGCCACTGATAAAAATGATACTAATTTTATTATGGTGGTAATTATACGACCATAACACCCACCTACCCTAATGGGTAGGTACGGAACCCTCGGCGCATGAGTTCGACTCGCACTTAACCGGTTTTTAATAAAATGTGCCAGATTGAGTGATGCGGTCCAACAACACATCATTCCTTTCAAAATATAATAATTGAAAGAAAAATGCATATTTGGTAAAAAATATATTCTATAATAATTATTATAATAATTCTAGTATAATATTTTGTTCTATTCTAGTATATTCTAGAATATTCTAGTTGCTGTACGCGGCGCCATATGCACAGAATTAAATACTATTAATGGTTTTAATTGACTTAACGCTTTTCTTCGTCACAATAAAAATGTAATTGATCAAAATTGTTCACTAATATTTAGGTGATTAAGTAACAAATTATCGATTCTCCTTCCAAACTTTCGCATTAAGATTGTTAGTTAGATCGTATTAGTTTATTGTTATCTAATATTCTCGCGAATTTCACTCATTGTTATAAAACCACTTTTTATAGAAAATATTTTTAGTTCGGTTTGCTATTAAAGTATGTACGTTTGTTTGTATGTATGTAACCGACTTCTTTAGACTTGATTTTGACTAACTTCTAACGACTAGATTTTGTTCAAACTTTGTAGATTTATCGAGGACCGATGACGATACAATAATTTGATAAAATTATTCCAATATCCTGATCAGGATAATCAGGATAGCACATGCTAGGAAGGCGTAAGGCGCGCAAGTTACCTACATCACTTGTGTTGTTTCTAGTCCCTCACTCATTTCTAAAGTGAATGTTAATAGTTGAGTACTTTAAATTAATAAAATCTTTAATTTAAAAAATCGACACTAAAAAGTAAAAAATAAATTATAGTTAAAAAAAAAACTAAAAAACACGCATTAATAGCAAACCCAACAAAAAATTTGAAAATAAATTTTAAGGGATGAATTAAATGGGTTAACAAAATTACTTATTGTAAAAAAGCGTGAGGTGCTCAATATTCATTATTAAAAATATTTAATCGGTATCTATTTCTTAAAAGTGAAGTTAATATAAAAACTTTGTTACAAGCACCACGCTTTTTTACAATAAGTAATTTTGTTAACCCATTTAATTCATCCATTAAAAATTATTTTCAAATTTTTAGTTCGGTTTGCTATTAATGCGTGTTTTTTAGTTTTTTTTAACTATATTTTTACTATAAATTATTACATTTCGTGACTTTTACGATACAAATTACGACAATCATGGGGGTCAAATATTCATCGTTAATAATTATGATTCAACGATGACATTTGTTTTTTTTTTTTTTTTATATTAATTCTAATGCTTAGCAATCATATGTGCAGCCTACAATAGATTGGCAAATGGTCTCTGCGATCGCGATCTGCGATGGTCTCTTTATATAACTAGGTGAGAGAAGTCGACAGCACTCGGTATACACAAGGTAAAAAATTGATCACCAAAATGTAGGTACCTAATGTTATGGAAATAAACACCCTAAGCAATTAAAAGAGTAAAAAAAAAAATTGCGGATTTTATTGCGGCTTGTAAATATTTTTACGAACCAGTCGATTCAAATACTTTACAGTAACCATGGTTAATCTAGTTTTTTTAACGCCGGGATGCTCTGAGGAATGCTCTGAGGCATTCGGCTGGGGAGGGGGGAACTTCCCAGGCGGGTATATGGGACTCGCTGCGCCGGAAAGATGGTGAGGTGAACGTAGCTTTACCCACTAAAACCCGGCGAGTGCCACCAATGTCGCCTTTGGTGAGGTGCCCCGGATCTATTGATCAAACAGGGTACCTCGACGGCTAGTCAGTCCCTCAAGGGACCGACACCACCTCCACAGAGGAGTCGTCCCGTACCACAGAACAACCCCTCCCAACGTCGGGACAGTGCAATGGGGTGAGGTTCCCATCCTCGCCCCTTGTCCCCCTGCTTTTTTATCTTCTCTTCTTATAAGATGGATATAACGAGCAGTTCGCTCAGGTCAATTAGCTTCGCCCAAGGTGCTGGGCTCATCTTAGGCTACTGAGCCTCACCGCCACGGTAAGGCTTGATGGGAAACGATGGTTTACCGTAAAATTCCTTATATTATCATGAGTGAAATTTGCGTAAACATAAACACACCAGAAATCAATAATTTAAAGAGAAACATCGGGAAAAATAGTTTTTAATTTTTAATAAAGATACGGATAGATACTACATTACATAAAACACGATGCAGGTACAAAATCGGGTCACCCGTTTTGTAACGATTGTCTTAATTAAACTACTTGATCTAGTGACACGGCGAACAACTTGACGCTCGATGTAGTCATGTAGCCGTAGCTTAATTTTGTAACACAGGTGTACTGGTAACATTTTTCTATGAAAAACTACGATACATCAAATTCAAAAACTTCGCGCATAATTGCAGTAACGCAGGTATTGTAATAAACAATTATATAACAAAAGCCTAATTGAAAATATTTTTTGTGTACTTTACAGAGGAAGTTTATGATAAAAATACTTTCTCTCTCAATTATTAATCGTAATAAAATATCTGTACCGTAGGCGTACTGCAGCGTGGGCTGGGGCCATGCGCAGTGCACCAACAGCTGATTTACAAAACAAAAATATTACCTTTAATTGTCCTGAATCAGGTTGCATATAATAGAACAATGCGAAAATCCACACACCACCCAATATAAACAAAATTTTTATGTTACGTCGCATTTTTGACACAAGAACACGCGCGTTTTTCACGATTACAATTCTTTTTTTTTCAAATTACGCGGCAAGCGCGCGGCCGCGCGTTCTGCTCGCGGCGTGCGGACTGAACCCGATGTAGTTCAGAGTACGCACAGATAAAAGATAGGCGGTCATGCGCGTATCGACTAGCCTACACCATAACAAAAATAGACATGCAAGTTAAATAATGAGATGCATCGATTGAAATGAACGTCACTCTCGCGTCTCCTAGAGAAAGAAAGTTAAATTTTAATTGACATATAACCTGTTCTAATCAAAATTGGGAACAATTACGAAATATGTTGTTAATTTCAATCAATAGAATGCTTTTCTCGTTGGTTTGTATTCTTCAAATTCGCGTTTAAATCGCGATTGTAAAGGTGAGAGGTGTTTAGTAGAGTCGGAAACTCATTCTGTCGTTCAAAAACAAATATTGTTGATACAAATACTGATATTATACTTATTAGACATACAGTCTGAAAGTGGCGATTTATTTTGGATTTAGAGGTCGGTTACAAGCAGGGCAATGAAAAAGAAATACAGATTAACTGTATCTCATAGGGAAATGGGATATTCTCAAGGCTTGCAAACACTTTGCCTACTTCGTTTTGAAGGGAACTAATTGAGCCGAAGGGGCTCTTTGTACCCCTCTTATAAGAAGAGGGGACAAAAGAGCGGGGGGCAAGGGGCGAGGACGGGAACCTCACCCCATTGTACTGTCCCGACGTTGGGAGGGGTTGTTTTGTGGTGCGGGACAACCTTTTTGTGAAGGTGGCGTCGGTCCCTTGAGACGTCCAGGTGCCCTTTTTACACAACAGATGCAGGGCGCCTCACCAAAGCCGGCATCGGTGACACTCGCCGGGTTTTAGTGGATAGAGCTGCGTCCACCTTACCATCTTTCGGGCGCAGCGAGTCCCACATACCAGCCTGGGGAGTCCCCCCGCGAGAAAGGAAAAAAAGGTGAAAAACAGCGAACCGTTTCTAATAGTAGTCCTCTGACGTGGAGCCGAAGATAAGGTCCGAAAAATCCGTCGTTACGGAATGACGAATATTTAGCATGTATCTTATTAATACGGCGCCAAATAGACGTACCCGATTTTCATATAAATGAGCTTTTCATCATTTTCTTGGTCCAATTTTCTTTTGCTATAAATGTGATCGTTTAATACATATCTTTAGGAAATACGCTAATTTTATTATATTCTTGATTAATGCATACATATGGTGTAGTGATTTGAATGCTTCGCGTAGATCGTGCGTTCGATCGTGTATGATGTTACGATTGAGTTGGCTTATGATAATATAAATATAATACATTGGTAATTAGCAACTCCAGGTCTAGTGTTATTTGCATATTTGTAATGTTATGCGAATATTGTAAGGAACTTATTTGTATTGCGATCGCTAAAACGGATCGAGTAGTTTGAATGAATATTGTGAGTATTTGAAGTAGCCTACCTTTTATGTAGTCATTTAAAACTGACCATTTGCTAAGTTTTTCACTTATTCGCAGCGCTACATTTTAGTAGGTATGTAAAAGAACCAGCAAAACAAATTTAGTGGAAAAAATATACGTTACAAATATTTCGAATTAAAAGAACGTAAACATTCTCACGAAGAGCGATTCCCTTATTTTCAAAGTTTTGTATTCTCATTCCTTAACATCTTTTGTGTTTAATATCAGATTCTAATATATTTTTTGGGATAGTCTGCAGAAGTTTGTTCCTGATACACGACTTTACATGAAAAAAGGTGAAACATACTACTATGCTCGTGGTAAAGATAGTCCCCAACAAGGCCCTGTTGTGGTAGTGGGGCTTAGTAGCTTAAAGTGAACCCAGCACCTCGGGCAAAGTCAATTGAACCGAGGGAGCTGCTCTTTGTACGCCTCTTATAAGAAGAGGGGACAAAAGAGCAGGAGGGAGAAGGGGCCAGGATGGGAACCTCACCCCATTGCACTGTCCCGACGTTGGACGTAGGGGTTGTTCTGTGGTGCGTGAAGACCCCTCTGTGTAGGTGTTGTCGGTCCCTCGAGGGACTGAGTAGCCATCGAGGTGCCCTGTTTGCACATTAGATCCGGGGCATCTCACCAAAGGTCGTATTGGTGGCAATCGCCGGGTTTTAGTGGGTAGAGCTACGTCCACTTACCAGCTTTCGGGCGCGCGAGTCTCACATACCCGCCTGGGCAGACTAAATCCCCGCGGGATGGCTCTTAGCATTTCCCGGCGTTAAAGAAAAAAACAGTGATAAGATAATAATCATAACTAAGTATCGTACGATGCGTTGACTTCTGCCAGCCGGTGCTGCGTACATTGAAAGAGATCATTGTCTAGCAGTAATGACCGCTTAGACGGCCGATCACCTGCCACTCGCGTCCAGCTGGGATCAGCCATTGCACTGAGTGGTCGTCCCAAGCCGTGTGTACCAACATGATGTGTGGGTGGATCACGAACTTGTTTCGTCCTGATCGTGGACTCCACTCCAGAACCCCATATAATCACCTATGAAATCTGTTCATAAAAGTTTAGTGGAAGACATTACAAGATGGTACAAGAGGTAGTGCCATTGCAGCCGAACTGGGCTGGCACGACCGGGGTGGTACCTCTCGCTCACATGATATCGGCAACAAGTGACAAGTAAGTAAGTAAGTTTAAACAGTGAGTTGTAATTACTACGTATAGTAATATAGTTCAAAAAGGTTCAATGAGTTCAAATAGCAGCGTCTTTATTTGAAGTTTCGGAATTGAAACAAAACAAGGTTTGAATAAGGCTGATACGTTTATAAACAACATGACACTGGCAAAGGTGTTTAATTCATCATCATCGAGACCACATTGAGAGAAATAGAATAAGCACATAATATTGGAGCAGCGTTTCTTAGATCTGTAACTTGTTAATGTAACTTAGATTCTGTATTTACCTGGTATTTACGCTTTTAAAAGATGTAGATTCTTATATAAGTAGAGATACACAAAATAGTAGACAAGCTTTGTATGTGGTCAAATATCGATCAATGGACATGGATATAAGATTAGACCTTAGGTATAGTTCGTTCTTCTCAGTATTAGATAGGCAAGATAGACAAATTCAATTATGTGTTGAAAAAAAGGTAGGATTTGTCATTTCAACACAGCGCATATTGCGGAAGAAATAAGCAGGACCGTGCTCTACTACAACTTTGAGAGCTATGGTATCGACGTCAGTAAGCCCTTTTTTTCTTTCTTTTACGCCGGGAAATTCTCTGAGTAATCCCGCGAGAGAGTGGGTCTCCCCAGGTGGGTATGTGGGACTCGCTACGCCCGAAGCGTGGTAAGGTGGACGCAGCTCTACCCACTAAAACCTTTGGTGAGGTGTCCCGGATCTGTTGAGCAAAAAGGGCACCTCGACAGCTACTCAGTCCCTCAAGGAACCGAAGCCACCTTCACAGAAGGGTTGTCCCGCATCACAGATCAACCCCTCCCAACGTTGGGACAGTACAATGGGGGGTAAGGTTCCCATCCTCGCCCCTTGCCCCTCTTCTTTTAAAAGGGGTAAGTACAAAGAACAGCTCACTTGGTTAAATTTGCATCGCCCAAGGTGAGCTGGTTTCACCTTAGGCTACTGAGCCGCACCGCTACGACAAGGCTTGAACCATGGTGGGGAAGTTAGTGAGCCCTGAAACTTTGAAAAACAAGTATGTTTTTCCAAGTTCTTAGTTGCTACAACAACAAGTACCTACAAGAGCTCAGTTTGGTCGTAATATTCGTGTTTTCTGACTTGATCAATTTGCATGAGTTATTGCCAACTCTGCTCTTATATGCTTAAGCTCAATGGCTCAACCATTTAACTTTAGTGCGGAAAACACGCGCAACTTACTAAATGTCACTCACACTTTCTTTATTACTAAAAATTACTACAATTCTTGTTTACTAAAAAAAAGGTAAAGATACTCAATCAAAATGTACATTTTGTAAATGCATATCTCTAGTAGTATTCAGAGAAAAATGTTGAAAAACGGTCACGCCATCTAGTGGAAGAAAATGGGAATACACCAACAATGCTGTCAATTATAGCGGTTACGATTGCAATCTCAGAAAGGTAGAGCTTCTAGTACACTAGTATAATAGTTTGACGGTAGATGGCGCTATATAAATAAAGTCTGTATAAGAACTAAAATGATCACTTCTCTAGAAATAAAAGGTTTTGTGATTAAACGCGGCCTGGGAGTATACATAATTATCAGCTTTCTTTTAAAATCTCAAAATTGACATTCACCAATTTATATTTATAATACTGGTTCCTAAGAGGATAGAGCTATTTGATGTCAGAAAAAAATTTATAACGGTTTGGCCCCCTTATCCCTTAGCGAACACAACAGTAATTAATAAGAGCGTATATATAACTGTGTATTCTTGGGCGAAATTGAAAGAGGCCTTTCTCCAGTAATGAATAGAAAAAGGTTGACAAAGATGATGATTATCATAATATATTACTGAAATAAAGTTATGTGTGGTTATGTCTTTAAAAAAAAATAACATTTTCCTTTTTTTAAAGTTACAAGTTTCATTGTATTTAAGAAAGGAGTTTTATCGTCTTCAGATTTTAAGGCTCGGATTTTCTTTTTTACCAACGAAATATTTCTTGCTCCACATAAAAAAATAATTAGTTATCTTTTTTCACACACAGCGTGATGTTTTATAGCCTTCCTCGATAAATAAGCTGTCTAACACTGAAATAATTTTTCAAATCGGACCATTAGTTCCTGACATTAGTGCGTTCAAACAAACAAACAAACTATTCAGCTTAATAATATTAGTATAGATAAGTGGCAAAATGGATTATTTTGGATATAAATAACTTTTTAAAAATTATGTTGGGACAACTCTTACACGGTCATCTCATCACAAGCTATGTAGAGCCTGTTTCTATGGCAACCAGACAACTGAAATAACAAAAATACATACATATTATAGATAAATGACACCCAGACACAACTGATTGTGCTCATCACAAAGATTTAACTTGGGTGGGAATCGAACCCACAACCTTCAGACTTAGCAGTCAGGGTCACTAACCACTAGACCAACAGGCCAGTCATAATACAAAACAAGTTTTCTCAAAAGAATGTCGTTATTACAGAAGTGTTTCTATAATTGATTTTTTTTTCTCGTTCTCTACTAGGTAGAGTTTTCACTCTATCTTAAAGAACATGTTTATATTTACTTATTCATCATTATTATCATTGCCGTCCTTTCCATTTTCTACTTTAATCCTCTATCCACTGCTTTCAGGCATCTTTAAATGAATAAAAAGTCTATCCATCCCCCGCCACTCGTATTTTTATAGCTCATTTTTGATTGAAAATAATAAATAACAAAATTTAAAAGATTAGTGTTAGTTTTTGAATTTATTATTTTCAGCCTACAATTGTACAAACTGTGGGTACATCAATAATAGAATAATGAACTGAAGTTCATTAAAAGTTCGTATTTAGAGCAAATATCTAATCCATACTTTTTACATTTTAATTTAGTATGTATTCTGCGGTATGTATATCCTGTATACCTTAAGGTATAATCACATTAGCTAATCAAAGATAGTATTTTTTAAACTCTATCCAACTAACATTAAGAAGACATTTTGTATTTAAAATAAAAAACAACATGGCTGCACGCTAACAGATAATAATTAATCAATTCAAAAATATTCAGCTTTAAATTTCAAACAAAGCGGGCGATGGAATTAACCTAGCGATTAAAAGTAAAAAAAAAATGCATTGTTTATGGAACGCGCTTTCCCGCCATTCATATCCCACCGTTCCTGTCAGAGTCGCTCAGTCTGTCGGGAGAGGAGGTCAATTCCCTCATCGCGAGAACTTTTACGATATTTGTTACGATGTTTTGAGTTTTTTGATTTGTGTTTTTATTTTGGATGTTCTTTCGAAATCGGTAAGTGTATTTAATTAGTATAAGTAAGTGTATTCATTTTTAGTAGAGTATATTATTTTTATAATTATTATTATTTCATTTTTTATAATTATACAATTTTTATTATTTTAAAAAGGTACATATTATAACATTTTATGCGGATTAATTTTATATACTTAACCTCTTTAAATGAATTAATATTTTTTTATTAAAATTTCCTCCCGCAAGTCTTCCCGCATGTAACCCCGAAAAGTTCATCCTTCTATGCCCGACCAGTTAAAGTGCTGGTGAACTAATGATGAAATTCAAGTTGCTTCAGTCGTCAATAAGTCGTTTTGGCATTCATTATCAGAAGTCATCTATAGGATTAAATTGATGATTGTTCATGTTGCAAGACATTTACAGAGTCTACAACCTATAATATTTTGTCAGGTATGAGATATATTAATGGGTAACTTTTAACGTATTTTTGGATTAAAATTAAAAAGTAATTTTGATAAAAAAAAAAAAAAACCTATAAGCCATGATGAAATCCATAACATATTTCATTGTTAAAGTAATTGGTTTCATTATGACGAGTGAAAATCGCGTAAACATTAGAAACCAACAGTTTTTTGACGTGACAACCTCTTATAATTCGATGGAGCCGGCTGAAAGAACGAAAAAACATGACGCATGCGACGTTACCTCGCTGTGAAGCGTTACATTTTCTTATGACGTTGTCACGTTCAACTATCGTCAGTAAACCGACTTACAGACAATCGATTTTTTGACGTGACAACGTCTTATAATTCGATGGAGCCGGCTGCAGGAACGAAAAAAGATGAAGTATGCGGCGTTACCTCGCTCTGAGGCGTACTATTTTCTTATGACGTTGTCACGTTTAACTATCGTCAGTAAACCGACTTTACAGACAATCGATTTTTTGACGTGACAACGTCTTATAATTCGATGGAGCCGGTTGCAGGAACTCAAAACGATGACGTATGCAGCGTTACCTCGCTCTGAGGCGTTCTATTTTCTTATGACGTTGTCACGTTCAACTATCGTCAGTAAACCGACTTTACAGACAATCGATTTTTTGACGTGACAACGTCTTATAATTCGATGGAGCCGGCTGCAGGAACGAAAAAAGATGACGTATGTGGCGTTACCTCGCTCTGAGGCGTTCTATTTTCTTATGACGTTGTCACATTCAACTATCGTCAGTAAACCGAATTTACAGACAATCGATTTTTTGACGTGACAACGTCTTATAATTCGATGTAGCCGGCTGCAGGAACGAAAAAAGATGACGTATGCGGCGTTACCTCGCTCTGAGGCATTCTATTTTCTTATGACGTTATCACGTTCAACTATCATCAGTTAACCGACTTTACAGACAACCGATTTTTTTTATTATCATGAGATGAATCAGTTGACGGTTTGTGAATCCCAACTTCAAAAAACACAAGCTTTAAGTTCTATAAAAACTTAGGCCAGAATGTTCTCAAAAATATAACCCAAGCTTCTTCTGTTCCATAGAAAAATGAGGCGACCTCCAAGATTCTTCTCAAAAATATGTTCTGCATACGTATTCTCCTTTAGAATTATGTGGAACATGTTTAATTAGGTTTATTTAAATGAAAGAGTGTCAAAGGGCGTGCGTGACGATAGAACTAGGTGCTCGAGCTCGGGGATGTATAGAAACGGGATGAAATCTCAGCTAGAATAGCACTGAGAATTAATTTTTGTATCATTGCCATAGAAGATTTTTCATCACATAATGATATAGAATGAAAATTCTTCTCTTACTGATAGGTATATTATGGTGTGAACTGATAGGAAATTTAGGTTTTTCATTAATTAAAAAACCTGAACCTTTTATATAATAATAATTTTACCCATTGCTGGACACCACCTTGAAATCAGACAAAGAGGGTGTTGGGCCTTAGTTCACCGATGCGCTGGCCCAATGCGGGTTGGTGATCTTAACACACCTTCGACTTTTAGTCTCATTAGGTATGAAGGTTTCCTCACGTTATTACCTTCACCAGTGAGCAAGCGATGGTCTCATGTTCAGGTCTACATAGAAATTTGGAAATACCCATTAGTAAGCATCACAGGGGGGGTCAGGATCGAACCCGGACCTCTCGGCTCTCACTCAAGAGGCCGAGTTCATACCTACTAGACGTCGCTCATGAACCTCTCAGAAGAATGGCACTTGCTTTTCATTTTTAACCGACTTCGAAAAGGAGGAGGTTGTCAATTCGTCGGAATCTTTTTTTTTTTAGCATCTGTTTAAAAGTGACAGATGAACGACATGATGTGTATTCGTCCCAAACAGCAAATTGTTTCACGTAAAAATAAGCACTATATAATGATGATCATGTTGACGGTTGAACCGCACAAAGAGTATCTCTCCCAATAGTAAATAAATTAAAATATCATTATTTCCTATGTAAAGTTAAACAATGATAAAAATGAATAAAATGTGTGGCATAAAAATAATGTAAAAGAAAAGTAAAAAAGGTCTTTAACTGAGTAGCTTATGACCTCAACAAAATAAAAAGTCTAAAGTTACAAATTCCCATTTGAGAGTTTAATCGCATCAAATCTGCATATATTATCTTAAAATAAGTTCCTATCCTAAGTATCCATTGTCCACACCACTTAAATTACATTATATGTCATCAAAATTACATATTTGGACTCTATGTCAGATAGAGTGTCACCTATATCACCTAATTTGGCTTTGTATTTAGCCGTTACGTCATCACACCACAAAGGCATCACATAAATAGAGTTACCTTGCACGTAACGTAATATACCTACCTACCTACGTGTCGTTTTGTGCATCAAAAGCTGCAGCGAGACAAGTCAGTGGTACTAGAGTGCAGACAAGTGCTTATGGGGTCGCATTATGTGCGAGGATATGAGACAAACTAGTTTAGGAGAGTGGGAACACAATTAAACATACAAATTAGACATCCACGTATATGCAAAACAGGAGATGTAACTTATTTAGTGTAGATATTCGTATTCGCGGTATCATTATAGAGTTATTATCAGTCGAATAAACATGTCTGCTGAATAAAGCAATTCGTCTGCCAAAATATAAGCTCTGCACAATAAAAATTTGGTAAACATCAAATTATTAACAGTTTACGTGAATAGCTGTGTTATATGTATTACTAGCTGGTGCCCGCGACTTCGTCTGCGCAGGATAAGATTTTAATTTTTTGATAAAAAGTATCCTATATTACTTCTACTACCTCCAAGAATATGTGTACAAAGTTTCATGATGATCGGTTAAGTAGTTTTCGCGTGAAAGTGTTACAAACATCCACGCTTTCACATTTATAATATTAGTAAGGATGTACAAATTTCAGTTCTATTAATATACTAGCTGTTGCTGCAGCTTAGCCCGCGTTACTCAACTTTTATTAGTCACAGCGTCATGTTAGCTTATAGCCTTATGTTAGCTTATAGCCTTTCTCGATAGATGAGCTATCTAACGCTCAAAGAATTTTTCAAATCGGACCAGTAGTTCCTGAGATTAGCGCGTTCAAACAAACAAACTCTTCAGCTTTATAATATTAGTATAGATTGTATACGACCAGATAAATTAATTGTTATTATACTAGATTATAAGTTTTTTCACTGCAAAGTTCTAAGTAATTGGTGTGGAATATTAGGAGTTATGTCAGTTTGGGCTACTTATTATTATAATAATAATATAATTACGATCTTGATTGAATTATACGATCCTTGGGGACGATGAGTCCTGGATGGCGATGGTCTCCTCTTGCGAGGCACTAATGCCCCAGAAGAAGGCCGACGAGTGGGTGAGAGAGGAGACCGACAAACGGGAGAGCGTAGTAGGCACTACTTAATGCACCTCCAGTAACACTCCTGTGCTCGTGTCAGGTTCAGGATGGGAACCTAGGCCTAGTATAACATGACGTCACGGGGACTGCATAGTGACGACCGGGCAGTCCCCCCGTCAGCCCCCCCCCCCCCAGTCATGGCCATTCGTCAGGGCCAGCTTGTCACTGAGGTGATCCTGTTGCCTGCAGATCTGGAACCCCCAAAAAGCAGCTGAAGGCACTCGCAGTGGTTTTAGTTTGGGTAGAGCATTCCCAGGTGCGAGTCCCACCCGAGGAACCTGCCTATATGCCTAATGAAAAATGCATTTCCCTGAGTTGTCAAAAAACTACTTACTTATTCTATTGATTATATCGCAAATCAATATAAATTTTCCATTAAAAATTTGCAAATATGTTCCACCATAAACGAGATAGTCATGGTTATAATCGAATCCCGACTACTTTCAAACTTCAAAGGAATAAAATGTACATTTGCAACACACATGTTTTACAGCCTTACAGATCTAACTTATGCTACGTTTTCTAGATAAAACTTTGATTAGCTAATTCAAAGTCGAAATAGCTTTTCAACTTGGCGCGGCCTTAACAAAAACACGTGGAAACCAATTTTCAATCTCGCGAAAGCCGTCGTATGTAATGACATTTAGGAACCAAATTGCAGAAGTATTTTATTGAAATTGAAGGTAGTGTCGATCGTGGAGTTGAAATCTCTGGCCTTAGATTGGTCTGAGTTCAATTCTGTTACACTTCTGATGGTGTCTGGTGCTCTATTGTGAAAGAAATTGTAGAGGAATTTGCATGACCAAGATTGAAGTCTGGGACAAAATAAGAAGTTCACCTAGCCTCGCCTAATTTCCAAGGGTATACCGGTGTAATAAGAGTATGTCTGTGGTTAAGGGACCTACCGTCCCATCTCAGATGATTAGTGTCAAAATTGTAAAGGCATATATTTTATGTCATAAGGGGGCAAACGATCAGTCGGAGCCTTATAGTACCGACACCCATACACATTCACACAACCAAAGTTTATGCTCCTTTTCCCTATCCCCCCAATGAACGATCGGACACTCACATACGCCGGTGTTATGTGAGCGTCGTGCCGGCACAATTCAGATGCAATGCAGCGTGGCACTTATACCTCTTAACATTATTCTCGACACGATTGTCGTCTCTATTAAAAAAGAAGATTCAGCATTGAGTACAATGAGCGTGTTTCAAAAACGCACAGATGCAAATAATTGAGACACAATTTTTTGCATCTGTGCCTCGATTTAGAGGATTAATATGTACATATTAACTTAAGCTAGAGCTTTCTACGCAAAGAAGACGTCTTCTTCTGGATATCAAATAATATAAGAGTAAGTGGCACAAAGTGCTTGACTGACTTCAGATAGACCAATAATATATTGGATTGTATTGTAACTGCACTGTCTATAGAGCGAACTGACAAAGTCAAATGTGCATTTGGTTCAATGCTCAGGAGCGAAACAGGTTCCTAATCTTCAAAGGATTACATTTATATCGGAGGCGCAAGGTTCTTTTAATTTTAATCTTGTACTTTAAATTTAAATTATAATAAAAAGCGACAGCAGAAGCAGAAAAAGATTTTTTTATATTTTTTTATGTTAGTTGGATAGGCAAACTGGCAAACGTACCACCAGATGTTAAGTGGTCGACGTCGCCCATGAACATAAACTAGTATACCTGGAACGAGCCCAGGCAACTCCTTTATGTGTTGCCTATCCTGAGACATAAGATGTTAAGTCTCGGTGCCAGTAATTACACTGCTTGTCTTGCTCTTCTCTCCGAAACACAGCAAAGCTATTTCACGGGAGAAACAAGCAAGATGGTGGTACCCATGCAGCCGGGAGCGCGGCACAGCCCTACCCTCCCACTGGTATAGCAATCATATCATGCTATGACTATGTTCAACCATTGTGTGGTTTCAAAAATATGTGATGTTAGAGAAAAGTTAATAACAACGGCTTTGAAAAAAAAAAAAAAACGATGACTATAATTATAATTTAATGTATTAGGGACGACGATGGTCTAGTGGGTATGGGCTCGGCCTCTCGAGTGAGAGCCGGGGTTCGATCCTGACCCCTGTGGTGCCTTGAAATGGGTTTTTCAAAGTTTCTATGTGCCCCTAAACATGAGACATGAAGGAAAACATCGTGAGAAAACCTGCGCCTGATGAGATTAAAAGTCTTTGAAGGTGTGTGAAGTTCACCAACCTGCATTGGGCCAGCGCATCGGTGAACTACGGCACAACACCCTCCTCGCCTGATTACGAGAAGCAAACCCTTTCTCAGCAGTGGGAAATAATATAAGGATTCATAATATTTATTTATATATATATATATATATATAGTATGTCTTATATTTTGGTAATTTTACTAAAACTTCTAATTGATAATCACATCTAAATTCTTATAATTTTTTAAGGTTATATTTCGTCCAGTACAAGCCATACGATTAGGAACATGGAACATCATCTCACATCGTAATGTGATTTTACATACGTGTTCAGATTTAATTCAATTAATTTAGTCCATTGTAGCTAGCTCTTACGATATTAAATAACAGGTTAGGTTAATGTGAATGTTTAAAGTATTAAAAATTAAGGTTTAATTTTAAGGTTTTATACTAACACAAATGTAATATAATATTTTAAATTGAACATTAGTCTGTAAGGTATACATATATCTATAGGCCATAGTGCCTGACAATAAATAATCTATTTAATATTATTATTGAAAATTGGTAAGAGAAGCTTGAAATCCCACATATTATTTTTCCCCTTATTTTCCAGCTATGTATTTACCGTTATCTCAACGGATTTCCTTAGAACTGCTTTATCTTTTCGTGTCAAAGGACTCGGTGGTACTAAGAATTCATTATTCGATAGAATTTTCGAAATTATGTACTTTATGAAATATATGTTACTCGATTATAGCTCTTGATACTTGTGACAAACGTCGATAATCAATTGTCGCTTTTTCTATGATATAATTCGAAGGGTCGACCTTCAAATTTTTGTACGTTGCAATGTGCAAGGGTAATACTGGCTTGTTTTAGATTTATATGGGGGAGTGCATGTGACGTTCGAGGGGAGAGGTACAGAGTAGTAACATAAACATTTATTTACTTTTTAAATATGCGTTTAAAATTATTTAAACGCATGTTTAAGTTTTACCTAATGTTTAAACACTCTCACTCACTCAGCCACGATCTCGTCTACCATCGTTCTCTGTATCACCATCCTGTTTATTTATTGACTAAAATCAAGGTTCAAGAGTGGAGGGCGCGTTTAGGTAGACGAAGTGTTAGCCGACCATTAGTCATTAGTTGAACAACGATCTCCGTGCTGGTCCGTGTTGAATGCGAGTGGTGAGGGATCGGTCGTTTTGGCGTTCTTTGATGGAGGCCTATGTTCAGCAATAGACGGATAGGGGCTTGATGTTGATGATGATGATGATGATGAAAACAGTTTGGCTGTGTATTGGATAGAAGGGACTGCCCTTGACAGGCAATGTAGGACTGACTCAAATATTAAACATGCACTCTCAGGATAACTCGGTAACACGCCACTTACAATCAGGTGGAATGGATGCCATTTTGCTTATTCAGCTGGCATAAAAATAAGCAGAAGAATTTGTATACGGTTTTTAAGTTTATATATTTTTGAACCGGCAAGTGACGTTCGCGAGCGTCTGGACGCGCCATAACACTTAAAAAGTCGAAAGATAGGTTAACTTTATGCGGGCCCCTAAATACGATAGCTTATAATATGTTTCTATGCTTTATCTCGCTGTTGTACGAGCTGATTGCGCCCGCTCCGTACTGTAAGTGCTCTAGGGTGTTTGTAAGTTTGTTCGTTAGTTCTCCAAGAATGCATGAAATTGTATGCTATGTGCAATTAATATAATTTAGTTATATGACCAGGACATGGAGATTAGCATATGATAGATTTTTTAATCCCATTAATCGGTTCATGAGGGATAACTTATCACACAGAAAAATTGTTATAATTTTAATAAGATTTTTAGGACTTAGGACAAGACTTCTATATACTACTGGGGCTGGGACTGGGACTGGGACTCTACATATAGATGTAGAGTCCTATGTTCCGGTAAAACAATTTTACTATTACAATATAATTATCATCGAGATTTCTTGCAAATATAACATTTTGAGTATAATGTAGCTTCTTGGGACTTCATTAGAGTGAAGTTTGATTTATTTTCAACTAGTGGTATCATCATCATCATCAGCCTCGATTCGTCTACTGCTGATAATAAGCCTCCTTCAATTAAAGCTAAGACGACCAATCCCTTACCACTCGCATCCAACACTGACCTATAGTAGTATACAAACCTATAATTAATATTTAAATTGCAAAAATTAATGGGATTTGATGAATGAACGGATTTAATATGACAAAAAATATCAAAGTACAGCGGTAGGCGGAGTACTGCATTTCAGTAATAAATTCATACATACATCTGACATACTGATTTATTCACTCTGTGTCGCTCGTTCAATACCCGTGATAAACTGTCGGACCGCAGCCTAGCGATTAAACATCTTTATGTAGTTCGGATTGGACCCCGGCGGGGCTCTCCCCGCCCTGGGCTATGATAAGTATTTGCTGTTACCCACAGAGGGTGAAATTATCGTATTTGTACAGTGTCAGGTTTTTCAATAGATAAAAGAATATTAGATTTAAATGTTGTTTTTTATAGAAGACGGCAAACGGACGGTTCAGGTTCACCGCCTTGTAACAATAAACATATTCCATTCGCGTCTTTTATCAGGATTACCCTTACGGTATGGTATGGTAAGGTGGACGCAGCTCTACCTACTAAAACCCGGCGAGCCAATGCTGCCTTTGTTTAGGTGCCCCGGATCTATTGAGCAAACAGGGCACCTCAACGGCTAGTCAGTCCCTCAAGGGACCGACACTACCTCCACAGAAGGGTCGTCGTACTACAGAACAACCCTACCCAACGTCGAGACAGTGCAATGGGGTAAGGTTCCCATCCTCGCCCCTTGTCCCTCTTGCTATTTTGTCTCCTCTTCTTATAAGAGGGGTACAAAGAGCAGCTCCCTTGGTTCAATTTGCTTCGCCCAAGATGCTATGTTCACTTTAAGCTACTGAGCCCCACCGCTACGACAAGGCTTGAACCTTGGTGGGTAAAATAACGGACTTAATTTAATATCTTAAAACGCAAATATGAATAAAAGTGGTCTATAAATCTTGAACGTGACTATCATTAGATACACCACAGCGATACACTTAGTAAATCCCACCATAGTTCAGGCCTTGACGTGGCGGTGGGGCTCAGTAGCCTATGGTGAGCCGCTGCACCTTTGGCGAAGCTAATTGAGCCGAGGAGGCTCTTTGTACCCCTCTTATAAGAAGAGGGGACAAAAGAGCAGGTGGCAAGGGGCGAGGACGGGAACCTCACCCCATTATACTGTCCCGACGTTGGGAGGGGTTGTTCTGTGGTGCGGGACAACCCCTCGGTGGAGGCGGCGTCGGTCCCTTGGGGGACTGACGATCCGTCGAGGTGCCCTGTTTGTTTATGACATCCGGGGCACCTCAACAAAGGCGGCATTGGTGGCACTCGCCGGGTTTTAGTCGGTAGAGCTGCGTCCACTTACCAGCTTTCGGGCGCAGCGAGTCCCACATACCCGCGTGGGGAGACCCACTCCCTCGCGGGATGCCTCAGAGAACCTACCTTATTTCCCGGAGTTGGTTCTAATTGTTTCAACCGAGTAACCTATGTAATTTCCAATTCGTTGAAAAACGTATACATCAAACACTTATGCCTCACTCTCATATGAGGATCCAATTAGTTTTCCACCAATCAGTTCATCATCACAGGCATATGAGAGCTGTAAGTGTGTTGAAAGTGTCATGGAATGTTAATAGGAACAAATGTACTTATATCTATACATCTATACAGATAAATAAAATTGGAGTGTCTGTTTGTAACATTAAAATAACCGCTTTTTACTAAATGCATATGGAATGCATATGCACGTTACATATACCAAAATAGCTGCTGTCTGTCTGTCTGTTTGTTCCGGCTTATCTTGGAAACGGCTGAGCCGATTTTAACGGAACTTTCACTGGAAGATAGCTGATGTTATAGGGAGTAGTAACTTAGGCTATAAAAATAATCATCCTCAATCCCTATACGGCTGTAAATCTAAGTTAACGCGGGCGAAGCTGCGGGCAACAGCTTGTGTACTTATATGATGTATAGGTATTTACTGATTTATGGTAGCTGGATAGGAAAATTGGTTTATTGCCTTTCCTGAAACCCAGTCAAGACTTGTGTCCAGTCATTACACAGCGTATGCTTCTCTTCAAAACACAGCAATGTTAATTTTTGTACCCATGCAGATGGCGTGCGGCACAGCGCCCTCCCACCGTTTGATTGAAATCAAATCAAATCAAAATTTTTTTTATTCAAAATAGTACTAATACAGTATCTTTTTGAACGTCAATTGAATCTACCACCGGTTCCAAGGTGAGCCCACTGAGAAGAACCGGCGAAACAAACTCAGTGGAACTAATCTTTTCAAATAATATATATTAATAACAATTTTAACATCTTATCTTGAAATGCCCGGGCGGAACGCCTTATTCCCAGGGTGTGGTATCTTCCATGAAATCTTTTACTTTATGCTTTACCACACAAACGTTCTTTAACAACTTTTTTGAATTTTTTTATGGAGAGCTTTTGAACGTTTTCTGGGATCCTATTGTAAAAGCGTATACAGATTGTAGAGCTATTGCAATGAAAAGTTTTTGTCTTGCTTTAAAAACTTAGTGCCAAAGGATGATGTGGTAAATGACACGTGGATATAATATACACCCTATTGACATGGGTTCGAATACCTATTTTCATATTGTTTTCTATTTTTATGATGTGGCAAATGCAAATGTACGGTGTAAATATAAATTATAACTACAGTGAAACCTGGTTGACTGTATTATTGAAACTACAATGAGGTCCCGGCACTTTTTCATCGAATTACCTCTGTTAATGGGACTTTTCGAACCTGGTTAAATGAGATTTGATTTCTAGGATTTTTTCGATGTTTACCTCTATGATTGGGACTGTGGAGCTCAATTCCCTTTATAAGTGAGACAATTTATCAGGTTGGGACAGGTTTCGACCCGATTGCTTACAAACATTTGAATAGAATAACGGTACATTTTGACCTCTATAGGCGGGGGCCTCTGTAAATGAGACAACTAAATTTTAAACCTGTCTAATTGAAAAACTGGATAAATGAAAAACCTCTTTAAATGGTACAAAATCATTGGTCCCTTGAGATCCCAATTAACCAGGTTTCACTGTATATTTATATTCGTATAAGTCCTTTTCAATTGATTCTTTAATCGTATACTTAGACCCCTGTCGTCGTCGTTCGTCTTCGTCGTAGTACATTTCACCGTTATATTTTTTTTTCTTTTCTTGACAAAGGATTAAGAGGATAAGAGGTAGTGTCATGCTGCTATGCAGCCGAATTGGGCCGGCACGATCAGGGTGGTACCTCTCGCTCACTTAACACCGGCTTCAAGTGACAGCTATGTTTTCACCTTTCGTGTGGTTTGTAAGTTTCCGGTGGCCCATTGGGGGTATAGGGAAAAGAAGGGCAACGCATCTGCATAACTTTTGGTTGTGCGGAGTTTATGGGCATCTGTAGTCACAATGAGGCTCCGACTGCTCGGTTGTCTCCTTGTGACATAAAAAAAAAATGCGGAGATATATTGTCAAAGTTATTAATTGTTTTACATCATCGAGAGCTAGAGATATTAGCGAAAGATTTTTTTTTTTCTTTAACGCCGGGAAATGCTCTGAGGCATCCCGCGGGGGAGTGGGTCTCCCCACGCGAGTATGTGGGACTCACTGCGCCCGAAAGCTGGTAAGTGGACGCAGCTCTACCCACTAAAACCCGGCGAGTGTCACCAATGCCGCCTTTGGCTAGGTACCCCGGATTTAATAAACAAACAGGGCACCTAGACGGATAGTCAGTCCCGGAAGGGACCGACGCCACCTCCACAGAGGGGTTGTCCCGCACCACAGAACAATCCCTCGTAACGTCGGTACAGTACAATGGGGTGAGGTTCCCATCCTCGCCCCATGCTCCCTGCTCTTTTGTCCTCTCTTCTTATAAGAGGGGTACAAAGAGCCCCCTCGCTTCAATTAGCTCCGCCCAAGGTGCTGGGCTCACCCTAGGCTACTGAGCCCCACCGCCACGTCAAGGCCTGAACCATGGTGGGGATATTAGCGAGAGATGATCAATTCGTAGAGGATTTGAAATTCAAGACTAGCCCATAATGTAAATATAAAACAGTCGAGTATAATGATAAACAATATGTCGGTTGAGGTTAGTGCTAAATAATTGCTAGTATAAATTAGAGTTATAGGATTCGTTGAACCGAGTGTTGAGCGGATTCCAATAATAATTAAAATTGTCACGCAATTCTAATTAAAATGTAACGGTCGCTACAATTTAGCAATTTGTGTTAGTGGATTATGAGCAGTTGTTTTGGGATATTCGGGTATGTTTTACAAAGTAAGTATTAAGGATTTTTTATGCTAGTTGTACAGGCAAACTAATAGAAAAGCCATCTTATGGTGATCCTAGCCACGTACGGTATTTCAGAACCAATACGACTTTCAAGAAAAGAGTATTATTTCAATTATAAAAATAAAATTAGCAGGCACACCTGCTGATGATGCAGCGGGTGTCTATGGATGTTGCTTATCACTCACCACCAGGTGAACCGACTGCCCGATTGTCGTTGTGACGCTGACCATTTACCATGTGGCTTATCTGCCCGTTTGCCTATAAAGCAATACCTTTACGGAATAAATAAGTACGATTATTCTTTATAAAGAAGCGCGCAGTATAATTGCATCCCTTTCAAAAGTATCTAGGTACTATAAAGCTTACTATATAATAATAAGACGTGTCTCATCATCATCATCAGCCTTTATCCGTCCACTGCTGAACATAGGCCTCCCTCAATGAACGCCAAGACGGCCGATCCCTTGCCACTCGCATCCAACACGGACCGGCACCAGCACGGAGAAAATCTACCAGGCGTTTGGTAGATTTTCGCTAGTAGAAGGAATTGACTAGCTTTGGGAAGATTTATACAATACAATAATAAAATCTTGAAGTTCACAATCTACCAATATCCTTAACTTTATGAAATTCTGAATTTATTCCTTCAAATCACCACTGCTTCGTAGATCTATCGAATACCAGCCCTCCACAGAAGTATTATTACCCTAAAATTCCAGAAATTTCCAAAACATTAAAAGTAAGTAAAAGTATTTGTGGTATAAAAAGTAAATGCTATCATTTCCTTAGTGCTGGTATATTATTATGACAAATGATAAATACTGAGTTGCATGCACGAAACTTTTAGCTCCATTTACATACAATATAATATTTGGAAGAAATTGTTTTTACTTTTCTTGAATTGCTGAATATTTTATTATTTGTACTTGATTTTTAACCGACTGCAAAAAGGAGGAGGTTATCAATTCGTCGGAATCTTTTTTATTTGTTATCATTTTATAGACGATTCAATATATATAATAATATCTTAACGTGTTTATCGTACATCAATGTAACGCATCGAGTATCCCCACCATGGTTCAAGCCTTGTCGTGGCGGTGGGGTTCAGTAACCTAGGGTGAGCGGTGCACCTTGGGCGAAGCTAATTGGGCCGAGGGGGCTCTTTGTACCCCTCTTATAAGAAGAGGGGACAGAAGAGCAGGGGGCAAGGGGTGAGGATGGGAACCTCACCCCATTGTACTGTCCCGACGTTGGGAGGGGTTGTTTGTGGTGCGGGACAACCCCTCTGTGGAGGTGGCGTCGGTTCCTTGCGGGACTGACTAGCCGTCGAGGTGCCTTGTTTGTTTTCTAGATCCGGGGCACCTCACCAAAGGCGGCAGTGGTGGCACTCGCCTGGTTTTAGTGGGTAGAGCTGCGTCCATTTACCAGCTGTCGGGCGCAGCGAGTCCCACATACCCGCTCGGGGAGACCCACTCCCCCGCGGGATGCCTCAGAGTATTTCCCGGCGTTAAAGAAAAAAAAAAAAACGCATCGAGTATAATATAACCGGATAGAGTAGTAATGTGCGTCATAAAATTCCGAAACTGGTCAGTGATTTGTCACTGACGTAATACCAATTCCATCAACCACTGATCTGTGTGTACGTTCCATTGGCCAATCATCCGCCAATAGCCATCAGTTGGCCAATCAGAGCGCAGAACCGGCGCAGCGTCACAGCACAAATGACGGAATTGTTTTCATACAAAACACATAACTTTGCCGCTCTATTCCGGTTATATATTTGATGATGTAACGTAACCAAAACGTCTATTATATTATGTATCAAACGTATTTATAATTTATCATACAAGCTGTATGTAACCCTTAGCGAGATTCAAATCTACGACATCTCAATATGATTTTATATAGTTTTTTCGCTAGCTTTGTCGTAATCAACATGTACCTGACTAAAAAATATATACCCTATTAAATATTAGTAGATAAATAAATATCCACAATCTAATAGTAAACATTTTCAGAAATGATGAATCATCACACCGCATCACAGGCGCTAGTCCTTTTGTGCTAAATGAGTCAATTCAGTTGTGCCAGATATAACTTTGACAAGGTTTAAACCTAAGCATTTTTTTCTTATTCAAAAGTGTCCTCTTACCTTCTTACGAGCCTGTATATATCTCAAAGTATATTTTAGCGATAAAAACGCGTGGTTTATTTCTACATGCTAATTAAGTTACCGTCTTGGCTTTACGAGTGGTCTGGTGGTGACCCTACGAGAAGACTTCACGTACCGTACCAAATCCTGCGTGAGGGCTGTCACTTGGTACAAATTTTTTAAAATCTTTTAATTTTAAACAGAACTTATTTCGTATACTAGGGTATAACTATTAAGCATAATATATACCTACTAATAAGTGTATAAGTAACCTTGTCTGTAAGTTGTAACGTCTAAACCGAACATTTTAAAATGATGACCCTGACACTAACAAAGGTTATCGTTGTCGGGGTACTAAAAAGACTTGGAAATACATTCCTATTGGGGTACTTTTGTAAGTGGTGTAAGGAGTGCTATACTGCTTTGCAGCCACATTGGGCCGGCACGAACGGGATGGTACCTCCCGGTCACACAACACCGGCGTCAAGTGACAGCTATGCTGTTGCGTTTCGGTCGGTTTGTGAGTTTGCAGTTGCCTATTGGGGGATATGGAAAAGGAGGGCAACGCATCTGCATAATCTTTGGTCATGCGGATGTGTATGGGCGTCGATAATCGCCAAAAGGCTTCGACTGCTCGTTTACCCTCCTATAAAATAAAATAAAAAACTACATAAATAACAATAAAAAAAAATGAGTTTTTTGTGCCATACTTCTGTTAAATATTACTTACTATTGCCTGTTTTGAAATTATTTTTTTATGAAAATTAAATCTATAATATAATATAATAAAAATACTGAAATCTATAAAAAACTAATTTAAATAAAAATAAAAAAATATTTAAAAATATAAATAATATTTACTAAACAAATATGGCATTATTCGAATATCTCTTAAAATGGTAGTGAAAAACCGTTGCAGGTACGTAATATTTTCTCTTTTGTAGCGCCAACCCTACAAGCAACTGGAACGAATGGCCTTACTTCCAGCTCCAGGTTATTATTGTAGATAGTAAAGTATATTTTACGCGCAAATTTCGAGCTGTGTGTCTAATGTACGGAGTTTGTGTTGTAAACTCTGTGGGGTCTAAAATCATTAGACACCTAAAATGCTTATTGTCATCATCAGTCTAGATAAGAAAGTCAGCTAAAATATTGAATGTAGTACATAAAATATTCTATTGATTGTCAAATTAACACCAACATAGTAAATCTTCTTTTGTCAGATTTTATCGATAATTTTTGGTGCTACAAAATTTACTAATACATGTCTAGAAGGAAGTCCTACATAGGACATATTCCCTGTATAGGATTTGGCTTTTATTCCCTGTATAGTAATTTGGACTCCCCTTTGGGTATGTGGGACTCGCTGCATCCGATAGATGGTAAGGTGGACGCAGTTCTACCCACTACGCGGTGAGTGCCACCAATGCCGCCTTTGGTGAGGTGCCCCGGATTTGTTAAGCAAACAGGGCATCTCGATGGCTAGTCAGTCTCTTCAGGGACTGACGCCATCTCCACAGAGGGGTTGTCTCGCTCCGCAATGTCGAGACAGTACAATGCGGCGAGGTTCCCATCCTCGCCCCAAGTCCCCTCCTACTCTTTTGTCCCCTCTTTTATTTGCCTGCCTTTTTTCAATAGCCTTTTTGAAACGCAAATATTTTATATCTTTTTGTAACGTCTATGTTTCTATGAAGCTATTTTTTATGTAAAAAATATTATAGTAGTAATAATATAATTTAATAATAGTTTTTAACTGATTTAAAGGTAATTTTTATCTGGAATAGAAATTCTATTTATTATTGAAAGAAATGGGGAATAGCTACTTTATAACATGACTAATAGGAGTTAAGTTAGGTAAGTTAACGCGGGCGAAGCTGCGTGCAACAGCTAGTATACAATCAAATTGTATTAACAGGTGATCAGAATCCTAAATAAATATTTAACATAACACACATTTAAATAAAAAAAAAAACTATATTGTGGTGTACCCATAAACAAAAATAAAAGACCAAGAAAAATCTTGTTTTTTTTATAAAATTACTTTAATAATAAGATACACTCTCGTAAAATATGTACTTTATACCAAAAGAAAATAAGGACACGAGTATTGTGTGGATATTGCGTATATTTATGCAAACATTCGTTTTGAAATTATTTTCTTTGTTTTTCAAAGTTAATGTCGTTCGTCGCATTTGACTTCATAATATAACAACTAAGACCCGAGACCAAGATGGGCGTTCCGTTAGACTGTCATTCCCAACATGGCTTCCACTCTTTTGGCCCATCATCATTATCATCATCATCATCATGCTCTGCTGTATATTCAGCAGAGCATGCATCAGCCTCCCTCAATGAACACCAAGACGGCCGATTCCTTGTCACTAGCATCAAACACGGACCAGTCGTGTACTGCACAGAGATTGTAATCCCACCTGGTAAATGGCTAACCAACACTTTGCCTACACTTTTGAACCTTATGGGCCTATCAGTCATCAGTTTCTCGGAGTTGTGATAGGGCCTTCTTGGTGTAAATTGAAAGAGACGTATGTCCAGTGGAGGGTAAGGATTGACCAAGATATTGACGAATAATAAAAAGACCAGCATTGATCTTTCGCTGGACCTAATTTTCTATTACCGCAAAACAAGTTATTCGAAGTCAACTGCACCAGAAACATGAAAACATTTTTGGTTTTTGGCAAACACAGTTCAAATTTGAACCAGTCGATTCAATACTCAAGTCGGCTCCAATCTTATCGTATACTTGGTATACTTAGCCGAAAATTCAAAAAGTCTCAAGTTATAGCTTTTACCGAAACCGCCGAGTCTGGGCCCTACATAATGTAACGCGCTCGTCTGTGCCGCGTGCACCATTGATTCTTTACAATGGCCTATTCAAACGCCGGAACAATAGTTAGGTAGTGTTTACACGCAATTTTTTTTGGGATTTTTCCCGAAATTCCCCGCGACAGCTTGCCCGCGATGACATGTCAATAAGCCGCAGTAAGCTCCGCTTTGACTCTGTCCGATTTTGTATTTGCCTGCCTTTTTTCAATAGCCTTTTTGAAACGCAAATATTTTATATCTTTTTGTAACGTCTATGTTTCTATGAAGCTATTTTTTATGTAAAAAATATTATAGTAGTAATAATATAATTTAATAATAGTTTTTAACTGATTTAAAGGTAATTTTTATCTGGAATAGAAATTCTATTTATTATTGAAAGAAATGGGGAATAGCTACTTTATTATTTGTTTCTATGAACAGTCAAGTTGTAATTTTTTTGCACCGGGCAGGCAACAACAAAAAATCTTTTAACAGGTGATCAGAATCCTAAATAAATATTTAACATAACACACATTTAAATAAAAAAAAACTATATTGTGGTGTACCCATAAACAAAAATAAAAGACCAAGAAAAATCTTGTTTTTTTTATAAAATTACTTTAATAATAAGATACACTCTCGTAAAATATGTACTTTATACCAAAAGAAAATAAGGACACGAGTATTGTGTGGATATTGCGTATATTTTTCAACATCATTGAATATTATACAGGCTTATTCGACTGGTTGGTAAATATCGGTAAAATATGAGCTGGAGATAATCCTTCTATAATCTAATTTACGGCACTCGAAGCTGAAATGTTTGTGAATGTGGTTTAATATCGTAAGATATTTTCAAACTGAATTTAAAACAAAATTAAGTGAAATTCACTAAAATTTGAGTATTATCTTTCATCGTCATTATCATTATGGACCTTTTTTTGTCCTCTGCTAGACAGAGGCTTGTTTCAGTGAACTTCAAGATGGAATTTGTCCGCATCTAAGAAGAACCGGCCTTTCTCACTAGACGCAGGTCGATCTTTATCTTCTCGAACGTAGACTCTACTTAATAATATATTTATATTCATAATCTGACGACCTCTGTGGCTCAGTGGTAAGTGCGTTGGCGCTCAAGCCGTAGGTTGCGGGTTCGAATATTTTCGTTCGAACAAAAATATTTTCTGTGTTCCTGGATCATGGATGTGTATTAAATATGTGTATTATGTAATAAAAATCTTAAATATATGTATAGTATAAAAGTATTAAATATATTTCCGTTGTCTGGTACTTACCCGTAACACAAGTTTTTCGAGAACTTACCACGGGACCAGATTGACGTGGTGTGAAAGCGTCCATAGATATATAATAATAATAATCATCATCATCATCAGCCCCTATCCGTCTACTGGGAACGCCTTACAATGGACATCAAGACAGCGCTTTACAGCTACTGTAGGCATTTTTCTTTCGCATTGTGATATTAAATTAAAATGATTATTTTCATTATAAAAACGGTTTAAGCGCGAAGTCCCATTAGTGCGTTGCGTCGCGTCGTCGCGACGCAAGCGGGAATGCACGCTGTCGCAGCTGCGTCTTACTTGAGCTTTCGCAATAGATAGATACAAACGTATCCTTTTGTTGCTTTTATTACACCTCCAAAATAAACATAAAAACCCTAGACGATTTTTCAGCGCATCTTCCCCCCTTCCGTTTTGTCTCTTGTCCGTCGATCCTCTGAACCGTCGCGAGCGGCGACGCAACGAGGTGATGGGCCATGTCATAAATATATTATATAGAAAACGGCGCAGCGCAACGGATCAACGCATTGTATGCCATAACTGCGTTGCATTGACGCACGACGTCGCGATGCTGGCTGGTATGCACGCCATCAAAGCTGCGTCTTAGTTCAGCATTTCCAATGGATAAATACAAATATGTTCTTTTGTTGCTTTTATTACGCCACCGTCGAAATAAACAAAGAAATCATTGAAGATTCTGCAGCGCATCACCATCCCTCTTGCTTCGTCTCTTGTCTGTCGATCGAGGTAATGGGGCATTTCATAAAAAGTATATGAAAAACGACGCCGCGTCGACGCTGCGACGACGCGACCCAGTGCAACGTTCTAATGGGGCCTCGCGCCAATGTGAAATAAATACCATGTTTTCCTTCACTTCATGATATATGGATTTTTATTTTTAGTAAATACTAATAAATGCTTATATAGTTTAATACTATCTTTTTAATGTACGTAAATAACTACATATTTCATACAATTCTCTCACACTCCAGAATGAGTTTTAAAAGGGGTACAAGATTTCTCCTCACGTATTAATATATAGATGAGCTCCCGTTTCATACATATAGTGGGTGTTTCAATGTTTAATGAAGTTACACCGAAAGTGGTGTATGAGTTCTTTTATAGGGGTCGGATTAGTGAATTAAACTTGCAGGACCTGATATTTAGTATAGTGTGGGTTACAGTTGATATACAAACTGTATGGTGGGGGTACAAAGTGTTTAATAAATATTTACAATGGACTTTTGTAAAATTGGTACATTTTTAAAGGCACTATATAATTTTTAGCATTATTCAGATGGGAAGACGATCTCCGTGCAGTGGCCGGTCCGTGTTGGATGCGAGTGGCAAGGGATCGGCTGTCTTAGCGTTCATTGAAGGAGTCCTACATTCAACAGTAAACGGATAAAGGCTTGATGATGATGATGATGATGATACAATTATTTAATTTAGGGGATCTTATACCAATTCTATGTTAGCTACCTCCGGCTTGAGTGCCAATGCACTAACCATTGAGCCACAGAGGACATAATATATAAAAATTATACTCACACAGTTGCGGTGCAAGGGAAATCCACTGAAGTCTCACAATGGCCGGTCTGGACTCGTTAGTGAGACTCGTTACGTACATTTGTTTTACAAATACAACTTGACCCTTTTACGGTAAACGTTATAATACAAAAACATTTAAACGCCGCAAAAGTGGTAAACCTATTGCTAGGTGTTTTGGTGATAGTCAAACGCGAATAGTTAAGCCTCGGTACCCTTTTATGCTCGCATGTATGTATGTATAGAGCTGTGGCCTGTTATCAATATATAATCCCATATTGTCATTAAAAACCTATAGGTCTTTGAATTAGGCGTTGTATTACCGGTAAAACCCTTTATCTTATCAATAAATAAGATATATAACGTATCCCTACCATGGTTCAGGCCTTGACGTGGCGGTGAGGCTCAGTAGCCTAAGGTGAGCCCAGCACCTTGGGGGAAGCTAATTGAGCCGAGGGGGCTCTTTGTCCCCTCTTGTAAGAAGAGGGAAAAAAGAGGAGGGGGCAAGGGGCAAGGAGGGGAACCTCACCCCATTGTACAGTCCCGACGTTGAAAGGGGTTGTTCTGTGGTGCGGGACAAACCCTCTGTGGAGGTGGCGTCGGTACCTTGGAGGACTGACTAGCTGTCGCGGAGCCCTGTTTGCTCATTAGATCCGGGGCACCTCACCGAAGGCGGCATTGGTGGCACTCGCCGGGTTTTAGTGGGTGGAGCGTCTTACTTACCACCTTCCGGGCGCAGGAAGACCCACTCGCCCGCGAGATGCCTCAGAGCATTTCCCGGCGTTAAAGAATAAAAATATAAAGTATAAAAATAAGTAATATGTAGAGATTGTGAAAAAAATAATTTCACTTTTAAAGAATTATGAATGTCATTGACTCTTAACGATTCCAAACAAAAACAGTCTCGAGATGAGTAGGAGACAAGTGTAGTTTTGTAACAGATACCATGTACAATAGCAGACGAACCAGATAATGCTGATGAAACAACGTTACAGCAATAAAAGCATAAAGTAGAGAATTCCCCGTGTACTCGGGATTCCGTAATATTGAATATTACGGATTCCTGTATATTTTAACAAATAAAACGTCCACTTTCTGTCTGTGCTCACCGGACAGTCTGCAATGTTCGCAATTTCATTGTTGCGCTACAACATAATCGTCCACTTTTGTGTTCCAAATAGAAATAAAACATTTGTTGTTACAAATATTTTTACTTTCTTACATTAATATTTTCAATTATAATAATATAAATAAAGTAGAAACAAAGATAGACTAAATTATTATAAATATTATATTATAATAATTTCCTAATAGATTACTGACCAACGTCACGTGACTCGACATAACCATCAGACTTATATTTTAATAATATACTTACTTTAATTTTGATTATAATATAATAATTTAATTTTGACTAACATTAAAATTTTACTAAAAATTATTATAATTGCAATTCTTATAATATCGTCCGTTTCTATAATTTGTTAAAACTGGTAAGAGTTTAATGTAAGGTTTTTTTTTCGCGGTTTATTAAGATTTTTTATTACCTTCCCGCCACAAGTCACTAGAGTTCAACCGTGAACAGTCCTTGATAATGCTGTGTAAAGCTAAACAATAAAAAACAATGAAATTGTAATATAATAAGTGAAATAAACTCAAAACATCACTACGCAAGTCAAACAAATAGCCATACAAATGCCACGGTAATATCGAGGACTTTTAAAATAAAATCAATTTACACAAAGGCAATTTAATTTTGAAAATATCTTGAAAGTTCCCATCGTGTTCCGCTGCAACCATTCGTAAACAATTTTAATTTCAATCGAAATCCAATATGGCCACCCTAGCCGTGTTCTGAAAATCGCAACAGATACCAATAATCCAATTTTGTTAACGGCTTAACTGGCAATACAACCTACTTTATTTACTTATTATTTTTTATGTTACAATGTTTTTTATACTCATTGCACGCATACACTAAAGTTTTTTTTTTAATTTATTTATAAGAGACAATATGGTAGCTAGAAATATTTATGAATTTCCTACTTCCGATTAAAAATTTCGGCAACGCATCTGCAAATCCTCTGATCTAGCGCATGTTTATGGATGTTATTTAGATATAATTTACTACCATCCATAAACATCCGCTAGATGGCCTCCCCAATGGAAGGGGTAGACCAAATTTTATCGTGCGCGCATGCTAGCCCTACAGGTCCCTTTGACCTTCCATATAAAAAGTCCTACAGAATGCTATGCATCTCTGTAATTCGAAATAATGACTTAACAAAAAGTTGACTCATGGTATGAACTTTAAATAAGCAAATAGCGTCTTGCAACATCAAACGATTGTTTTGTGATGTATCGAGAAATACAGTAGATATCTATAGAATTTGAATGCAAGTAAAGCGAACCATATGCAACATTCCATTCCAGACGACTGCCCTTTGAGTCTGGGTCGAATTAAACCATGCTCATTTCGTTCGTACATCAATCGTACGAGGTGCGCTTGCGCATAAACATTACTCTAGAAATAGGGTTGGCGCTATCGAGAAAAAAATTAATGGTTTATTATTTAAAAATTACCTTTGTTAATTTGCACTGTATATAAGAATAAAGTAATATAAAATCAAATAAAAAATAATATAAAGATTATGGACTTTAGGGCATATACATATTAGTGTTTGAAAGTAGAGTTATTGACGATTTTTAGTGTGGAATGGGATGTGGTAAGAAGATAAAGTAGACTACTTAATCCTCTGAAAATGCTATAAGTTCAAATATACAGTAAAATGATCATTTTAAAGCCACAATTTAAATAACAAATAAAAATTATTAGAATATAATATTACTGTATACAAATAATATACATTATTGTATTTGACACATATCCATAATATATTATGTGTATAATTAGCTCACCGACTGAACGATACAGCTTTAAAATTTCAATCGAGACAAAAACATTGCCCCTTCTTTAAAAATGTTTGGAACTTACTTCCTCCAGCACCCCTGTCCCTCGCGCCATGTTTACCAGTGCAACTCTATCAAGGTGTTAGAATAACATCACAGTCGTTGAACCGCGGCTTTGTGCGCCGTAAACAGAAAAAAAGTAAACAGCCATGTTTATTGGGTGAAATAATAAAATAGCTGGATGTTAACATTGGGTGGTATTTGTGGTTTCGTCGAGTTCAAAGTTATATATTAGAGTTTGTATATACTCCATGTTTATCATCATCATAATCAGGCCCTACCCACTGCTGAACAAAAGCCTCCCTCAATGAACGCCAAGACGACCGATCCCTCGCCACTGGCATTCAACACGGACCGGCCACTGCACGGAGATTGTCTTCCCACCTGGTATATTGGCATAATGGCCAACCAACACTACGGGTAGACATATTGTGTATACAATGGTTTATTAATGTATGCATAATTATATGTTTCATATAGTATTTATTCACACGTATGTGGCGGACCAATCAGCGCCACATTTCTGAATCACGCTATCGAAGTTCCACAGCACGCTATACATTCAATAGCTGAATTGACAGCAAGTGGGCTTTGGCCTGACCGAGCATACCACCTCGCTCGGTTGGAGATCTCCCTTTGGGGCTCACACCTATAATCTCACACACAGATTACATATAAAATGTACTCACCACCTTCAACCGGATATTATCTATCAGTTGACAGTTCTCGCATTGATGTTAAGCTACTATACAATCCAGTACTCGATGTCAAGTACTAAAATTCCAGATGTGATTTTAGGTATCTCCTGAAGGGTAATCAGAGGTTACGTGAAAAACGACATAGAAACTGTGTCATGGATGTGTATTAAATATGTGTATTATTAAAAAAAAATCTTCAATATGTATATGAGTAGTATAAAAGTTTTAAATATATTTCCGTTGCCTGATACCCGTCACACACATTTTAAAATCATAAAATATATAGACAGTCCATACACATGTATTCTTCACGATAACGAGATTCGCACCTCCGATCGCTACGTGTTGCGTTCTGACCACTAGACCAGTTAGCCATAAAATGAATTGGAAACATTGGATGACATTTGATACTCTCAAAAAGCACTTTGGATTTCAGTAACATACTGACGAACATTCATCTTTGACAGCGTGGCATTGCTAACGTTGAGACCTGACTTTAATTTTATTAACTACGGTCACGGTGGGTCTTACAATACCTTTCGATAATTTTAAAATATGAGAGTGCTATCTCTTTTCCAGTGGAAAGGATGCGCTCATCTCTCCCGTCAAACAGCTTTGCTGTATTTCGGAAAGAAGGGCAGGACTGGCAGTAGTAGCACCGAGACTTACATGAGTACAAGTACGGCAGCACCTGAGATGTTTTACTACTCTTTAATAAACTTGTGGGCAACGTTGACCAAGAGTTGGCTCGTCTGCCCGTTTCCCTATATAGTAAAAAAAAACAGTCATAAATATTATCTTTATACCAAATACCTATTTAGTTATAGACACTTATCCAACTATGTAAATGACTGATGATAAAACAGAACATGTGTATGAGTGTATACAGTTTGTGTCTGTACTCGTGCACCGCTGACATTGTGAATTCATTCCCTCGCGCAGATTTTTGAGCAAACATGATAGACTCGCTTATTGACAGCCCTAAATAAATAAGGGCGGATTATTTGCCCTTTGCATAAGTACAGTAAGTACGGACCTTTATTTTATTATTGTATGGGGTATTTTGTATGTAGAGCAATAGTTAATCAATGCAATAAAAGTTTTGTTTGTAGCATTTTTTTAACGGTCTGAGGTCATTTCCTTAGTCTATACAGATACTCAATGTAGGCGTGCTATATATAATATGTTACTCGCCGCAGGAATGTCCGATTACCACAATTGTAAGAGTTAGTGCCATGCTGCTTTGCATCCGAATTGTGCCGGCACGACCGGGATGGTATCTCTCGCTCACCTAACACCGGCGTCAAGTAACAGCTATGCTGTTGCGTTTTGTGCGGATTTGGGTTTCCGATGGCCCATTGGGGGGGAGGGGAATAGGGAAAAGGAGGGCAACAAATCTGCATAATCTCTGGTTGTGCGGACATTTCATTCATAATTAAGAAATTGAGATTACTTAGGAGGTTTGTACCTAGAACTCTTCGTGGCCCAAAACCATACCCCAAAGAATAATCAATGGTCGATATTTTACGCCTACCAACTTAAAGGTTCTGGAATAGATGAAAAAAAACCAAAATTAAATAAAAAAAATCGGATAATGGTAGTCCATTATCAGATTTTTTTTATTTAATTTTGGTTAGCTGGTTAGTACATTAGCATACTAAAAAAACACAAAGAGAGCTCTCCATGGAACCATTTAAAACGCTCGCTAAATTGATTAGCGGACATTTTATCTATTAAATATCTTCGTTAAAAGTGACGCCATTTTGAATAGATTCAAATTCATTTTTAATTACTATAGATGAAATGGAAGCTTGGAATATTGGAGCGACTGTAAAGAGTTTTACATTGTGAATGTTTGTATATGTTTTTTTTACTATATTTTACTAACGTTCAGTGAATGGGTCCACTAAAAGAATGATATGTATTGAACTAGAGACATATTATATTTTATTGCATACAAGCGGACCCGACAGACGTCCTGTACAAAAGATTTTGTTGTGGACCAAATTGTGAATCTGTTGTCTGAAATACCATTCTAGAATCCACATACTGTCACACAATTATTTTTTGTTAAAGTATCTAATGTTGTATATTATGTAATAATAATAATAATAAATCATTTATTCTCAATGGTAATGGTACGGAACCCTTCGTGCGCGAGTCCGACTAACACTTGGCCGGTTTTTTTAAACTACCATAAATAACGTTAAACCTTCACTCATAACCACTAAGCTTTTAAATTATGTATACGGATGATGACAGTTTGTCACCCTCGCATCATTAACAGAGTAATGTCCAATCAAGTCGAAATGGATCCAAAAAAATTTATGCATACGCACGTTTGAGGACGAAATACGAAGGTTAACTCCAGTTAGCTGATACTTCGGCCGAGGGCTCTCTAATCAGGATCATGCGCTTAACGATTTTGAGACGAATTTTAATTGTTTTTTTTTGTTGAGAGTTATATATTTACTGATACATGTACCTATAAGAACAAAAACGGTAATTTTATATTAAGTTGAGATTAATAGTTTTTATTATTATTTAATAAATAATCCTTGGGGAAGGTCTATCTCCAGCAGTGGACTTGAAGATGAATGAATGAAGAAAAGTGAGATTAATAGACGTGTAGGTTAGCCAATCAAACGTCGTAAGGTCAACGTCACACATGTGTTCACCCTGGGTCACTTTATTTCAGGCCCAGTTAAACTGGACCACTAGCAAGGTGTCAATAATTACACTGATACTCTCTTATTGGAACGTAGTTCCTTATCGCGCGTTACGAAAGGGGGCTAGACGGAAAAAGATAAGATAAAAAGTTGGAACGACACTTTTTGCTATAGTTGTAAGCCGTGCGGCTTTTTGTTAGACACATCACTGCGATGGTAGCTGTATTTGTTACACTATTGGGGCTGCTTAGTAAAAAACCCCAGTTCAAATCCCACCGATCTCGGTGACTTTTTTTTTGTTTTTTTTTAAATTATTTTACGCCGGGAGATGCTCTGATTTTTATCGATAAAAAATCATAAAAAAATTACACCTACCCGAATAATTATTTTCCTTACACCTTTTTTTGTTTTTTATTACAATTCCTTCACTAATTAATCGAAAGTCTCTCTCTAGAAAAACTCTCTTTAGTTCTTTTTTTCATATTTTTGGCCATTTTTCGGTATACAGCAAGCTTACACAACTCTAACTCTCTACCCGTAAATTGTGAACATATTCTTATCAAAATCAGCTAAGCTAATAAGAAAGTTAAGAGAAATGTACCAAAGCATAAAAGTATATGAGACTGTGAGATATATTTTAAGGGCTGCCACTGAATAGTAACAAAGAACACAATAGAATGTTATTATGCTCTCGACAAAGTGCAGTCATCTCATTACACACAATATATTGCAGACTAGCTTTTGACCGCGACTTTCTCAGTGGTTGTTTCTTTAAGCTTCAGGTAGTCAGGAAGAAAACATGTTTTTTTTATGTTGGATATCGGACTGGCAGTCGAGACACCTGACGATAAATGGTCAGCGTAGCATGCTGATTTGCAGCCGAATTGGGCCGGCACGATCGGGGTAGTAGCTCTCGCTCACATTATACCGGCGTAAAGTGATAGCTATGTTGTCACGTTTCGTGTATTTTGTGAGTTGCCGGTGACCCATTGGTGGGGATAGGGAAAAGGAGGGCAACGCATCTGTATAACCTCTGGTTCTGCGGACGCCTATGAGCGTCGGTAGTCCATAAGGCTTCGACTGCTTGTTTGCTTCCTTATGATATAAAAAAGCTCATTCATTCTCTCCGAAACACAGCAAAGCTCATTCACGGGAGAAACAACAAAAAAAAACCGGTAAAACTGTTAACTTTATCATTTCAATTAGTTCACATTTGAGGAAACTTTATCGTAGCCATTTTATAAAGCGGGTAATAATAATAGCCAACATAATAATGAGCTCGTATCAACTACTGAATGTCGCTTGTCATAAATGTTCGTGATCTTCTAGCACACACTGTCCCGCTTTCCTCCCAAATAAATGCGGAATAATAACTGGCACAAATATCTGCAATCGTAACTTCCTAAAAGTTCTCAATAAAAAACACAAACATCCGAATTGAGAACCTCCTTGTTTTTTAGAAGTCGGTTAAAAATAATCAAATGGGTTAATATTTTTTTGAAAACGGCTGGTAGTTTTGGGGGTTAGCTTGTAAAAATAAACTTTCCAGTTTTTTTTTATATAATGGTATAGATATTATTTTATTAGATTTACATCATAATGATATAAACTTGGGTAATTCCAGGATTGTAACAAAAGTGCAATATCAAAAGAACCAAATGATATTTCCTTTTAAGTTATCTATTTTTGCTTTTTAATGAATCTCAAAGTGCCAACCCTAATATCTAGCTGAGGCCATTGAGAAATATAAGGGACGCTGTAAAAGCGATCACAACCTTTCTTTCATATTACTCAGAAGTCACGGAAGCTTTTCTTCGATTTATTTCAATACTTTTCATTTAAATTGTCAATTTCATATTTTCAATATAAGATCGGAATAAATGGAGGTCCTTACTGATAATTGCAATTGATAAATAATATAAATCCTAATATTTTTACGATTTAAATTTAAAAATATATAATAAATCATATCATGTATAGGACTATAATAATATTTAAAGCGATATCTATCCAAGGATAAAACAGGAAGAAAATGCCCTTTATTTGAATGTAACAATGCATGTACTGTAATGTATGAGTTGTATGTGAAGTATGAATTATATGTAATGTATGAATTGTATATAATGTATGAATTGTATGTAATGTATGAATTGTATGTAATGTATGAAGTAAGAATGTGAGTGTATCTTGCGTCTCCGCATGAGGACGGCATGTACAACAATGAGAAAAAAATTAAGATCTCAAATCAGATTCAACATAAAAATGTGATTCTTAGAATATTCCTCTATCACATAATTTTCCTAACAGTTCCTCAAATGATTTTCATTCCCTTCATTTCATTTTGATCAGCCCCTATCCATCCACTGCAGAACATGGGCCTCTCTCAATGAATGCCAAGACGACCGATCCCTCGCCACTCGCATCTAACACGTGAATTTGAATTTCAGATGTGAAGAGAAAATTAAGTTTATGTTTTCTTCGTATGCTTAGACAAGAGAATACAAAGAACTTTCGTACTATTCGCCGTGGCTCAGCTTGGTAATTTTGAGTCATACTTTGGGGAAACTTTAAAAATTAACTCATATTTGAAGTTACTCGACCGCGCAAAGACGTCTAAGCAACTTCACAGTGATTGTTCTTAGAGTTAGCTTTGAAGAAGTTTTCGTTGTAACTGTGGTTAGATGTTATAATTTTATTTACATACTAACGGTGTGTAAACTTTAAATACTAGTATTTTCATTTCATTTTGTCCATGTTGATATATTTTTTATGGATAAAAATATGATTCAAAGATATCGCGGCAAGAACATCCAACAAGGTTTTTTTTTTATGTTAGTTGGATAGGCAAACTGGCAAACGTGCCACCTGATGGTGAGTGGTCGACGTCGCCCATGAACATAAACTAGTTTACCTGGAACTTGCCCAGGCAACTCATTTATGCGTTGCCTATCCTGAGACATAAAATGTTAAGTCTCGGTGCCAGTAATTACACTGCCTGTCTTGCCCTTCTCTCCGAAACACAGCAAAGCTGTTTCACGGGAGCAACAAGCAAGGATGTAATAATGATGGTCTTCAAATTATATACAAGGTCTTGGGATCGAGTCCTGCCACGTCTTCCTGTCATTTAATTTCATATTTAGCAACCCTTTAAATAATTAATTAAAACACAAGTTCTTACGAGCTTACTGTGAAAGTAGATTAATGTAATTTTTTTTGCTAGCCTATGCTGTCCCTCTGCTGGGTAAAGGCCCCAAGCTCTTCCATACATTGCGATCTTTCGCCACCGCCGGCCAGGTTAGAATGTCACGCTATCTTTTTCGCGGCCGGCTTCGGCGACGTCGTCCATCTTCTGGCACCCAAAATGTGGTGATGTTTGCGCAGCGGTTGGAGTGCATTCGGCTGACGTGACCTACCCAGTCCCACTTCAGCTTAGCTGCTTTGATGCTCACGTCAGTTATGCCCGTTAATATTAATAATGTATATTATTAATAATAAATAATAACTTATTTTTCACATTTCGCTTAAAAAATATCTGATCATGAATAACATTTGTCAACAGTCACTTCGTCTTTACAATCAAATATTTTTTTGCAAATAAATTCACAGTGCTGAATATCTTCAAATAAACGCCAAGACGTCCTATTATTTGCCACTCACATCCAACACGGATCGGCTACTGAACTGAGATCGTCTTCCCATCTGGTTAATGGCCGACCAACACTTCGTCTACCTAAACGTGGCCTCCACTCTTGACCCTTATGGCCATATGGCCCATCGGCCACATGTTCTCTAGAGTGTGTGACCAGCCCACTGCCATTTCAACATGCATATTCAGCAACGGACAGGTAGACGGCAAAGGCTGATGATGATAAAATTCTCAATGACAAATGACAAATTCACAATTCAAATTTATTCACAAAAAATCCTTCAATACAAACGTACCCAAAAAATAATCATTTATTCATACGAACTGTGTCAAGCAACACTAAAACTATGTTCAAACGAATTCACTTTTCAAAAAGTATTTCAATCACAAAGCTTCAAAAAAATTGCAAATAGAATAAAATCAATGAATATGAATTTCAATCGGTGTCAGCTAAAACAAAACGATTGTGAGGTTTGACAAAGGCTTGTTCAAACTCCTTGAGCTGAGCACCAGTGGTATCTCTTTGAGGAATTCTTATTTGTGTTAATTAAAAGTCTCCAAGTCTTGGCTTGACATAGTTTTTCCTGTAAAGGAAACATTTTACAAGGACACGATGTAGGATTTGGTATTAAAGATTTTAGATATAAACGACAACTAAAATGTTACTGTAAATATATCATCGTACTTACAAAATCTTATTAAGGGTATAAGTAACACAGAAGTTCAAAATAATTCAATAAAATATATTAAATTTATATGTTACTTTTTTATTCTATACAATATATTAAAAAAAACTTATTGAATTAAAAAAGTTTTTTGGAGTTTACTCCTTAAGAAACGATTTGAGTTATACGGCCCGGTATGGAAATTTTATGAGGAGTAAAATCAAGTGTAACACAAAAGTTGAGGCGTTACGTAGAAAGAGACAAACATATAAATCTGTATGATTGAACGTGTAAAAGAATGAGATGGAATACATTACACAGCGTATCTTAAAATAATGCCGCCAACGCCATCTAACACGATATTACAGCACTAAAAGTCAATCACACGACCATTATATATGCAATATTATAAGATAAAAATTACTAACCAAATTGCATATGAAATCACAATTTTGATTTTTATGTAATTGGCATTGTATTAATTTCCGTATAGAAAACTGTCTTCATGTAATTTCTTACGTTATTCTTACGTTAGCTGACACACACACACTTTTTTTTTAAATATTTTACAATTATTCATAATATTTTTATTATATTTTTTATTTATTAACATAGCGCCATCTAACGCAATATAACGACTTTCTAATCTCATACAAAAAACGAAATGTACTAACTGAAATGCCCCTGATCCTCCCTGATCTTATTATCGGGGCCTCCTCTTTGTTATTATTATTATTATTTTGTAACATACTTTATGTAATACGCTTTATTGAAGTAATATAAATAATCCAAATAATTACAGATATATGTTTGTTTCTCTTATCATTTTAGCAGATGCGTTTATTTAACCTTTTTTTCTACTCGATATATATCATAATTATCGTTCGTAAGGAGTAAACTCCAATCTTGCGTCGGAGCTGACACACACACACTTTTTTTTTATACTACCTACTACTTTTATACTACTTATAATAAAAATATTATGAATAATTGTAAAATATTAAAAAAAAAAAAAGTGTGTGTGTGTCAGCTAACGTAAGAATAACGTAAGAAATTACATGAAGACAGTTTTCTATACGGAAATTAATACAATGCCAATTACATAAAAATCAAAATTGTGATTTCATATGCAATTTGGTTAGTAATTTTTTCACATACATTAGTGGTGCAAAGATATATACAGTAAAAATTTACTTAGTCAATATTTTAATAATAGACGAAAAAATAAAATAATAATTAGTACCTACACATTGTTTTATTTAAAATCCTACATAATAACGTCACGTCAATTTTAGTTATAGGGATATTTATTTGTCTTGCAAATCATTGCAACGGAATAAAGTATTATTCCCATTTTTTTTTCATCATTAGCTAAAATTGTTTAAATATCTTACAATATTGCATATAATATAATGGTCGTGTGATTGACTTTTAGTGCTGTAATATCGTGTTAGATGGCGTTGGCAGCATTATTTTAAGATACGCTGTGTAATGTATTCCATCTCATTCTTTTACACGTTCAATCATACAGATTTATATGTTTGTCTCTTTCTACGTAACGCCTCAACTTTTGTGTTACACTTGATTTTACTCCTCATAAAATTTCCGTACCGGGCCGTATAACTCAAATCGTTTCTTAAGGAGTAAACTCCAATAAAGTGTAAGTTATTTTTATAGAAGAGGGGGCAAACGGACGGTCGTTTAACCTGATGGTAAGTGATAAGCGACATCCATAGACCCGCTATATCATTAACAAAAGGTCTTTCAAGTATTTACACATAAAAAAAATACACAATTTAAAATGTCACTTTCATGTTTACAACACATTTTTACTACAATGATTTTCCTATTATTAAATTTAAGATTGTACTCTTTGACCATTTTAATTGTAAAAATTGTAGCTATCTAAAACAGAACTAAATATAATTTTTTCTTTGAACTTTGAATAAGTCAAAAAAGTTTTGCTTCTATTTTAACATCTAGCACTGAATATTTTTTACAATCTCAGTATTGAAACAAGTCGAGAAGATCCCTTTCCGCATAACCCCTAACGGACAGCACAGCTAAATGTAACTGAAAGTTTGATTAAAAAGGGGTTTTAGAGTACTTTTCAAATAAAAAAAAATACGCTTCGATTTTTTTTCGTATATATGTACCTATTTCCATTTGATTGAATATACGACATTTCAATTTTCGTATACGACATGACCCGTTTTTTTAATAACATTAAGCGAAAGAGGAATAGGTAGACATCTTCAGAGAACTTATACGGAACTGATAAAGGAGAAATTACAGGTCGTATCGTATCAGGAGGTGAAGGTATTGGCGGAGAGTAGGAAGGATTGGCGACTGCTCTACCGACAAGAGCAAGGCGCTTAAATAAAGAGAGAGAGAGAGAGAGAGAGAGAGAGAGAGAGAAAGAGAAAGAAATACATAGAGAGAGAGAGAGACAGATTAAATAAATTCTCCTAAATAAAAAATGAATGAAATATCTGTACTTAATATGAAGGGGTGGGTAATGTTTGTGACTCGAGAAACTGCTGACTCAATAAAAAAAAACACTACTATAATGCTACGTTATTACTTAGTGACAAAGGTTATAATTTTTTTTATTATTCTTCCGGCTTAAGATGTACATCAAGTAGCGCGGGTGAATCTCTGGGCATCAGATACTCATTAATGTTAGACGTTTATAAGTATGAATGCTTTTAATGATAGTTTTAACAATTAAATAAATACATATAAACAAAGTAAAAATTTGCTTTTATCAAACAGAACCAAATCCATACCAGAAACATACCTTTGATCAGGCTGAAGGTGTTTATCGAGATAGCTTTGAGACGCTCCGAGATGGATGCCATATGCCTCAAGGTGTACGCAGCAGGTCACTGATAAACAGACAGACTATCGTGTACTATATCTAGTACAATCACCCACTTGGAAACAAAGTAAAAAGGACTTTTATATGAGGCTTAACAACTCACGCATTGTGCACTTGTCGAAAGACTATTTCTACAAGTGCACAGTGCGTGAGTTTAGGTTGATTTGGGATTTGTATACGGAATGTTAATCTAAAATAGTATTTATCTAAAAGAAGATAATATGGGGGTGATGATGGTGACAGAAGGTCTTAGTAAATTTACTCAGACATCATAAATTCGTCATCTTGGCGTTCATTAAAATAGAAAATTCAATCATAGAAAATTTTTTTGTCTGTAAAGTTGGTTTACAGGCGATAGTTTTAATTACCTTTTTGCCACTGATTTCAGAAAAACAGTTAATTGAAGCGAACAAAATGAAATAAAACTGAAAATCATGGAGGAAATCAATTACATCTTATTAAATTGTAGAAATAAACACAAAAACACAAAACACGTTGTCGCGTATTGACATTTGTTATAAATAATGGATTCCAAGCCAACGCTTGGGCCTCTCTATCGTTTGACAGGCTCAGGCGAAACGGGACTCTTTTTCGTGCGCGCTGCCGGTGTTCGTCAATTTATAAGACCGTCTCACGTCAAAAAAAAATCTGAGTCATAAATTTCGTCCTATTCCAAGAAAACAATACGAAAAGCTTATGATATATAATTTTAATCCCAGTAATTTTCCTAGTACGTTCTGCAGTCTAAACATTAACGCTTTTAATTTATTAAAGTAATTCCTCTAATGCTAACATGTACATCTTTTACAAGCCACATAAGTTTACTTTTAAATGTGAAAAAATTTAAGTACATTTGTAATCCTCCAAAGAATAGCGTTTTGTTTCAGGTCTGACTGCGACACAGGAGTTGCGATGAACGAAGGGGAGGGGAGGGGCGTGAGGGGAGGCAGGAGGATCCCCACTCCCATGCCTCCTCCGAAAGAGACTCATCCTACACGGTAAGTCACATCTAACTTAATGCTACATAACTACTACTAACTCATTTCCTAGTATTAAGTAGAGTTCTCCTCAAAACAGGCGAGGCGAATGTTAGACCATACTTTGCCAGGCAAAGTTTGCCTTAACTTGGTAGATTGTCAAACTTCGTACATTCTTAAGGACTTTTTAGTCTTGAATATTTTTAATCACTGGTGAGTGGTGAGCAAGCGATGTTGAAAAGGCTATCACAAAGAAAGAAAGAAGAAGAAAAAAAAACATTTATTTGACCACACACTAGAGACAACAACAAAATAGTTCAGGATATACAATTGAAATATATATATATACTACTACTAGATATTGTTTATGCTTTAATTCTACAAAGAAAAAAATTCGTTGTCTAAAGTCGGTTTACGGACGATAGATTTACGTGATAACGTCATAAAGAAACATTGATGAAAAATTAATTACCTCTTTTGCCGCTGTTTCGAGAAAAACAGTTAATTGAAGTGAACAAAATGAAATTAGACTGAAAATTATGGAGGTAATATTATTAAATTGTAGAAATAAACACAAAAACACAAAACACGTTGTCACGTATTCAATATTTGTTCTAAATAATGTTTTCAAAGCCAACGCTTGGGCCTGTCTATCGTTTGACAGGCTCAGGCGGAACGGGACACTTTTTCGTGCGCGCTGTCGGTGTTCTTTAATTTATAAGACGTTATCACGTCAAAAAAAAACTATGAACATTTTAACTTGGTTCAGTTCATCAGTGAAAATATTATAAATTTTTAGCTACTACTAGGTATTTTAGTGTAGTAATCTATTGTAAATAAGCCCGTATAATCCCCCGTATATTACCCGTATATAAAAATTTATTATAAACATTGTGTTAGAACATTGTTGACAAAAAACATACCTTTCAGATTTTCAGGTTCCTTAATTTTTTTTTCCTTAACGCCGGGAAATGCTCTGAGGCATCCCGCAGGGGAGTGGGTCTCCCCACGCGGGTATGTGGGACTCGCTGCGCCCGAAAGCTGGTAAGTGGACGCAGCTCTTCCCACTAAAACCCGGCGAGTGCCCCCAATGTCGCCTTTGGTGAGGTGCCCCGGATCTAATAAACAAACAGGGCACCTCGACGGCTAGTCAGTACCCCAAGGGACCGACGCCACCTCCGCAGAGGGGTTGTCCAGCACACACACCACCACAGAACAGCCCCTCCCAACGTCGGGACAGTACAATGGGGTGAAGTTCCCATCCTCACCCCTTGCCCCCTGCTCTTTTATCCCCTCTTCTTATAAGAGGGGTAAAAGAGCCCCCTCGGCTCAATTAGCTTCGCCCAGGGTGTTGGGCTCACCCTAGGCTACTAAGCCCCACCGCCACGCCAAGGCCTGAACCATGATGGGGTTACAGACATACACGGCCTGGTGATGGTTATCTTGATAGTCTACGGTCTATCTTGTTGCTTAATTTGAAAAATGAAGTGATTTAGGCGTGAATGTGTAACACAATATGTACTGACACTACATATGTAGTAGCGGTTGGGCAGCCCCTCTCGAGGAGTAGTCTGGTCTTCGCCAGGGCCAGCCTGTCACTGAGCCGATCCTGTTGCCTGCAGATCCGGGACTCTCAATAATGGGCGAAGGCGCTCGCAGTAATTTTGATTTGGGTAGTAGGTACACTGCCCAAGTGTGATTTCCCACTTAGGTCCAGGAGCCTTACCCGAGGTAGCCTGATTACATGTGTCTGTGGACGCTTTCACACCACGTCAATCTGGACCCGTGGTAAGTTCTTGAAGAACTTGTGTTCCAACCAGACAACGAAATTCCTTATATTTAATACTTTTATACTATACACATATTTAAGATTTTACTACATCATCATCATCATCATCAGCCTCTATCCGCCCACTGCTGAACATAGGCCTCTCTCAATGAACGCTGAGACGGCCTTTCATTTGTCACTATATAATACACATATTTAATATACATCTACGACCCACGAACACCGCAATTTTTTGTTTCCTAGTGGGATTTGAACCCGCCACCTCCGGCTAGAGCGCCAACGCTCTAACCATTGATACACAGAGATTGCATCAACAAAATAAAAAGACCAAACTACTTTGGCCACTACACTGTGTGGTCGGTGGGACACTATAAGCCTTAATATTTTACGTAAATACCTAATTGATTTTCTTTATTTAATTTTATTCGCTTTCACACCTTATCATTTGATCGGCTTTCGATATCTGACACTAAAGTAGATTATACATTAGGGCTATCAAAACATTCATAACCAGACCAGATACGGCTGAACTTCAGCCGAAGCGGACAGCATCTGGTTCAATACTGACTGGCTATTCTTAAATAGCTCTTTACTAGACGGAAGCGATAATGATGATGACAAGATGATTTACAACACATTTCACATATTTCAACGACATCTTTGTGCTCAGACAGTTCAGCTGTGATTTATAGAGCGACGCAGGCGACACAGGCAACACAGGGGTATCAAGTTCGCACACGTGTTCGGCCAACACGTTCCCATGACCGTGTCTAATCATTGTAACTGATGACGTGATTATCATCATCTTTTCATTACTAGCTGCCGCCCACCGGTTCCACGGTAACGTTTTATAAAGTGACATTTTTTTTAGTTATACTTCTTTTGGCGCGTTAGGGAATTTTTTTACGATTTTATCGGACGAGGTGATTTGAAGATTATCTTCACAAATAGAGGACTAGATAAAATATGTTTCGTTTGGTTAGGTCAAGTAAGAGGTAGTGCTGTTTATTAGATTAGGGGCACCTCCACAGAACACAATTACTCACGGAGAAGAATGACAACTCCATACAAAAAGAGTGACGCAAAAATACAAGACAACTGACGCCATCTGTTGGTAGCCCCCATGAAACTATACGCACGTTTATACGCTATAGCCTATATATATATACATCACACTTTTTTGTGATATAAATATTAAATAATATTATTAAGATTAATAATTTTACTATGGTACTGTTTTACAATAATAAAATAAACTTAAAGTTTATTATATTTAGTAAAACTAGTACAGTATGTCGCTATAAAACTCAATTGTCTTACTAATGTATACTTGGAAAAAAACGAATACTTATCAAAAATATTTTATTATGACAATAATTAATAAAGAATAACATTTTTAACACATTTTCTGCCACAATCTAGAATGGAAATATAGATCTATATAAATTAATGATCTTACTTAATTAAATATATGTTAAGTTGATGGAATGTATTGACACTTCATGTTTGTAAAACCTGGTTTTGGAAATCTAAAGTTTTGTATCAGGGTGTCTGCCGATGGGCAGGCAAAGAACCACATTTAATACATTTTCTTTTGTTCTCTTTCATTGTTCACTCACAAACGTTGATCACAATTAATTAAAACTAGTTAAGTCACTATCTCATATGATTCACAAAACTAAATTAATCTAAGCACTGAAAAATGGAGGAACCGAAACTCAACTCAAGGATATTTGGCGAGGATAATTCAGTTAATATGAAAACTCAAAAGATAGGATTTACATACATGAAATAATAAAGCCGAACGAATTACGAAAGCAACGGCATCTTGAAACAATTTAAAAGTCCGGACCATAGAGTATAGACTATAGACATACCTGTATGGTGGGGTGCCCACTGCCCAGTAGTATTTAACAAAATTATAATTACTTAAACGTACATAATTTTAGGAAATGGATATACATTTAATTATGTAATAATTAGAATACAAATTTTTGTTAAATTTTAGTTATACAAAATTATAAAAACTTCTAAAGAAATTTAAAAACTCGTATATATTGGCAACCCAACTCTAGCCCCCATGCGACAAATGACGAGAACAAAGTTGACCGCCCCTGGGCACCTCACTAAAGGCGGCATCGGTGACACTCGCCGGGTTTTAGTGGGTAGAGCTGCGTCCACTTACCATCTTTCGGGCGCAGCGAGTCCCATATACCCGCGTGGGGAGACCCACTCCCCCGCGGGATGTCTCAGAGCATTTACCGGCGTTAAAGAAGAAAGGAAGAAGTAGTGCCATGCTGCATTGCCGAACTTAGTTACACACATCGCACAAAAATAAATACTCAATAGAAATGTATCAGAAGGAGGTAAACCAAACACTTCACGACTTTTATACTTTCCATTAATTTGTTTCTACTGTTACTAATAAACCCTTACTAGGAACTTTACCTTGGTAACAATTTAAAATGACTGATGACCTCAAATAACACGACAGTCATCAATATTCCACTCGCAATCACTTTATTTGCTCACGTTTGTTCAATTTATTCCCTGTACATTCACAAGATGAAATGGCGTCGTATTGTTTAACGGTTTCAATGGTATATTATACAAAACGTCATTCAAATCAAATCATTTAATGACTAACCATGTGAGCATGCCACAACCATGCATATGCGATATATGCATGGTTATGGATGAGTATAATCATCGGTAATGACATGATGAATGCGGATCGATAGATTGGTCCGTACCATTGAAACGTACTATTATAGGATTCACTCCATTAGCAAATCGAATTACTTTATAGATTTTTCAATGGTTATATCTATGTCACTGCTACTAGAATTGAAATCTTTCTTTTAAATCATCTTGCTTGGATGGCGTGATGTGTGTCTACTAGTATAACTACACAATCATAAAAACAAAAACCTTCTTACAACCTATCTAGAATCTTTATGATTAAAGCAAGTTCTTAAAATGTTATAGCTAATAGATCATTTAGACTCTAGATAAATTTATAGTGTATTCGATTTTGTTCCTAGAAAAATGGTTGACTGTGTGTGTATCACAACTAACATAATATCTGAAGCCCTGTTGGATGTGAATCTTGAGCAAGTTATTAGCGGTATGTTATTAAGTGCACCCGTACAAGTGCAGGTTGTGTTACTTGCCTCCGTACACCGCACCGATCGAGTATCGACTCACCGAAACACGATACTATTAACTAGTATAACTAATTTCACATGGATATTATATTAATACTAGATATATCACACACAGTTTTGCATTGAAGGCTGATCTCATCACTGAAAATAGGGATTCTCAAAAGCTCGTGCATCTGACTTGTTTGATATCGTTCTATGTTTACCATTGATAATATTTCTTCGAATCCTTAAAAGTTTGTTTACTACAGACAAACATATTATAGAATAAGATAAAACTATATCATTCAGGAATCAGGATGTATGAAGATTTCTAGCTAGTTCTGGGTGAACTATGACCTAACAACTATTCTCTGCTGCGTCCAGCAGTGTCATAGTTGGGAAGACTTTTAGTTTGTTCGAATAGAAAAAAAAACTTTCTATTATACATAGATTACATCGCGTTGATAGGTCTGTATAAAAATTACAGACAGCTTTACTTAAATCCATATTCATTTTAGAAGTTTCCGTCTAAATCCTAACCCGTACTTCGAGATATCTGGGAAGATCAGCGGCGAAATGCTTAGCAACTTAGTGTTAGACAACTTGTTGAAATGTTCCAGTAGTATTGCATTTAGATTTCCTTGTCATATAATTCTCACGGTATGTTTGTATGTAAGATACTAGCTTTTGTCTTTGATTTAATTTAATTCGATTCTCTGGTGATTATTTCGATATCTGTTCAAGGATATGATAAAGTTGGTTGAGAAATTTGATCGAAATAAAAGAAAAATAAAATTGATGGTTGGTGAAAATGTATCAAACATACCGATAGAAATACCCTTACATTTGCTTTATTACGAATATTTACATAATTATTCTTGTTATTCATAAAAGGCCAATTATAATTTCTATAAAATGAAAGAATTTAGCTAGAAACAGTTAAAGTTAATGTTTATACACCATGATGTGTGCATCTAGAATTTTATAATGGATCGTGTAAAAATATATCGAAGCGAAGGAATTAGAAATATTGTTTTTGTTAAGCCAGAAGGAAAGGATATGTTGCTATTAGCAGTTTATATTACAAAATGTGTGTAATTTAAGTGTGATTAAAGTTATTTATTGTCATTGATTAATATAAAAAGGTCTGTTAGGTTAACTATCATATTGATTACTAATTAATATTATCTATTACTATGACTTATTTATTACTATTTCTTGTATTGTCTCCATCAGTCTGCTCCGAGGAGATATTTTCAAGAAACATATTAATTTCGTCCTTTTATTTTAATTAAAAGTTGGTGTTTTTTATTGTATATTTAAATGGTCAATGCACGCACATTCATACATTAAGTCTCTTCCTTCTTTCACACAGGTCTAAACTCAAGATCTTGTACGACACACCACAATACATCAGACTACAATTATGTATGTACAGACACCGAGACATTCTCAAAATGTAGTACGAATAACATGCGCTAATAATAAATCATTGTTGTATCTTAGCGAATGTTAGTACAGTCCATAATATCTTCAGAATAATTTCATTATATCATATTTGTTATCGTTTGTATGTTAACGATCTTGTGCCGACGTAACCGATCTCATTTTAAACAGCTGATCGGTAATTGCATCTCTCTTAGCGTAAATTGATTAATTAATCATAAAGTCTGTCATTATTTTCAGTTTCAAAGGCACTATTCTGTGCTTTATACAATTTTTTGTAAAGTTAATCAAACTGAAACTTTATTTATATTAGCATCTCGCATAGTCTGCTGTTGAACCCTTGATACTCCAACTTGTGTCATCTATACATTTTTAATGATATATTAGGCACATTGTGTTCTGAACCACCAGATACCAAGTTCAAGTTCAATCAAATCAGTTCAAGATACCTCATGTCAGAGGTCGCGGATTCAAATCTCGAAATTTCTTACATGGCACATTCCACAATTACACTTACGAGCCTACAGTTCAACGTGTATTTTGTAAGAGGTAGAGCCATGTTGCTTGCAGCCGAATTGGGTCGGCACGACCGGGATGGCACCTCTCGCACACATAACACCGGAGTAAAGTGACAGCTATGCTGTCGCGTTTCGTGCGATTTGTGAGTTTCCGTTGGCCCATTGGGATAGGGAAACCCTTTTCCCTATCCCAATGGGCACGGCATCGAATGCTTGTTTGCCCTCCTATACTATAAAAGAAGAATCAAGGTACATTAACATTAAACATATACTGAAAACATAATATAATGAGTTAATTTATAACTATCCTTGGATATTATAGTGAATACGAGGGCGGCACTGAAAATTTCGGGAATCAAGGAAGGGACACAATATTACTATTTAAAAATGTATTTATTGCTTTTCGAAGTATTCTCCGCGAAATTTGACACATTTTCCATACGATGGAACCAATCATTGAAGCAACCATTCCATTCGGAAGTTGGGGTCTCCAAAATGGCCGTTTTGTAGGCGTCCACATCTTCAGGCAATGAAAATCTCTGACCACGTAATTTATTCTTTATTTTAGGGAAAGTATAGAAATCATTAGGGCTTAGGACGGGGCTGTAGGGCGGATGGTCTAATAAATCTATGTTTTCTTGCTCTAAAAACTCTTTTGTTCTGTGCGCGGTGTGAGAACTCACATTGTCGTGATGGAGGACGATGAGGCGGTTGCAGTTCTGTTTACGGAGTTCAGAAACGACCTGTGGCAAACAAATGCTAGCATACCATTCTGCATTAACCGTTATTTGTCCCTCAAGAGGAATAGTCGCAACATGGCCGGTTTTGGAGATAAACGTGGCCACCATTTGCAACACTCCGTGAACGAACAATTTTTGTTGGCTTTAACTCATTTTCGAACACCCAAACTCATGACAGGTTTTTTGTTTCGGGTTCGTACGCGTATATCCAGGATTCGTCACCTGATACGATGTTGTATACAGCATTTGAGGATCCTGCGTGGAATCTTTCGAGAGTTCTGACGCACCAAGTAACGCGAGCCGCTTTTTGCTCTTCACAGAGCAAATGCGGTATCCATCGGGAAAACAACTTTTTTACACCTAATTGTTCATGCAAGATTATTTGTATTTGACTCATGCCAATGTCTAAAGTTGCTTGAATTTCGCGGTATGTCACATGTCGATCTTACTCTATCAGCTTACGCACAGCATCGACGTTTTCTTGGGTGACTGCAGTTTTTGGACGACCTTGACGGGGATCATCACTGAGCTTGACACGTCCGCGTTGAAATTCAGCAAACCAGCGATAAATTGTGGTTTTGGATGGGGCTTCATCATCAAATGCAGAAATCATCCGGTCAATACACTGTTTTTGTGTTAAACCACTTCGATAGTCATAATAAATCATCGCTCTAGAATTTTCTCGAGTCAATTCCATTTTCTCAACGACTAAACAAATTTGACAAGATCTTTTTTTTTAAATAAATAAAAGGTATTCGATTTTTAAAACCAAGGAGTTTTCAATTAAAAAGATTTTAATATGACAGGAACAGTGGAAATATTCCATTCCCGATACTTTTAGTGCAGCCTATGTATATTAGATTGTTGGATGCGAGTTAGCAAGGGATCGGCCGTCTTGGCGTTCAGTGAGAGAGACCTATGTTCAGCAGTAGACGGATAGAGACTGATGATGATGATATAAAAAATTGGTTTACAGACGATAATTTAAGGTGACAACGTCATAACAAAATGAAAGCGTACAATGAGCGTAATGGGACAATGAGCGTAACGGGACAATGAGTCATCCTTTTTCGTACATGCAGCCGGCGTTCATCGATTTTGACGTTGTTACGTCAAAATAGTCAATGATGGCTATTCGACCCTGTTTAAACGCTGATAGCTGTCTAGTTATAATCTAGTTAAAATGTAGACCAAAATTCGGTCCCCTTGAACACCGTCCAGAGCACGATTGACCCACGTCTATGGCACTTGTGAATCCACCACTGATTTAGCGAGCTTTTTCGTTTAATCTTCGTTTGCTTTTTTTTTGGAACGGTATAACTGTATATGTATACTTGTGAAGTATATAAGATATATGAATATGCAACTTTTAATACTTAAAATTACGATAAAATTCGTGAAGTATTTACCTACTTCACGAATTTTATACGTAGCGAATTAAGTTTTTGTTTTGGTGGGCGTTGTAGGAATGAACAGTTTTTTTCAACTGTTTCTAGATGGTAAACAAATGTTATGATTTTCAGTAGTATTTATATTAATATCGATTTTGTGTGTTACGATTTTCAGTAGTTTGAATTATTTATATTAATATCGATTTTGTGGGTGTTGGTTTGTCTATTGTCATTTTTGTATAAAAAGACGTCGATGGTGGTATTGTGGGGCATTCTACCAATATACTTTGAGAAGGAGGTTACTCTGCCGGATTACATTGCGAACAAGGAGACTCAATTGTGTTAATTGTGACATCCGTGCTGCGGAATTGTTTCATTTTGTAGACTTATCAAGTAAAGCGTTTGTAAATGGAATACCATATTTTCTTCACACAAATAGGCTATTTTTTAGACTACTGACGACCATACACAACCAGAGATTATGCAGATGCATTGCCCTCCTTTTTCTTATCTTCCCAATGGAAATGCCATCGGAAACTCACAAACCGCACGAAACGCGACAGCATAGCTGTCACTTGACGCCGGTGTTATGTGAGCGAGAGGTACCACTCCGGTCATGCCGGCCCAAGTCTTCCGGCCCAAGTTTATAGATCACTGATAAACACGTTTACGTAGGAACTATATTTTTTTAACGGTATAGCGATCCATAAATTTTGGACAGAAATAGCGGTTCGTTTTTCGGTCCGGTCGTAGCATCGACGAGTAAGGAGTAACCATCGAGCATTTAACCGGTTAGAGTGAGATGTGAGCCATAAAGTTTCGAAATTGGTCAGTGATTTGTCACTGAAGTAATAGCAATTCAATCAACCAGTGATGAGATGATCGGCTAATCATCCGCCAATGGCCATCAGACGGCCAATCAGAGCGCAGAACCGACGCAGCGTCGCAGAACAAATTTTGCGGACTTAGTTTTCATACAAAACGTAACATTGCCGCTTTATTCTGGTTATATGGGAGTAACACACGAATGCGACTATGACTTACGTCTTCCCGAAGACGCCACCTCCGACCAGGAGGGCACTAAGTTTATGATCAAGTTGAAATGAACTCTAATATGACAGTTATACGTACATCTTATTGCATTTATTGTAACGTGTTGGAATGAAATTTCGTTTGTTTACATTTTTAAATTTTTACTCACCTAAGCCTGATAAAGGAATATGAGTTCAATTCAATATAAACGTTAATATTATTGTTTGATCATTTTCTGTTTTCATTGTCGCTGACCGATCGACGATCGATGCACGATTATTATATTGGACTTAATTAATTTATACTGATGAGAACTTTGCACCCTTATGGGTGATACGTGCCATTATCGTTATGATGATGGAGCCTATAGACAGTCGAGGGAACTCCTCGATGATTTACAGATTTTTTTGGGCTTACTTCATACGGTTCAATATGCCAAAATGTCTATCTCTGTATGCCTTTCTTTAATGAATCACTAAAAATTAAGAAATAAAAAAATTTAAATAAAAATTATAACCGACTTCAAAAAATAAAGTAACTAGAATGTTATAAAATATTCGCGTGTACAATCTTTGCGTTTACCACGTCATTATTGTTACTTTTGGAGTCGGTGTCAGCCAAGGTAGATAGGTAGGTACCTAGAGCAACAAATACGACAATGGTGACGTATTTGTTGCTGTAGGTACCTATTTAATTTTAAAATTTTTTTAGCACTATAATAATATACATTTATTATATACAGAGTGAAAATCATGTTCAAACATTAGATTTTTTTTTCGCGAAATGTACAAGTTTTATATAGAATTCCGTTACCGTATAAGGGAACACTTTTAATGTTTTAATTTAGGTTCAAAACGACGAAGGGCACATTATCTACTTTTAACTCTTATCTCTGAAAGAAAATGTCCATGTCATTTATTATGGTGTAATGTTAAACTTCATAAGTGACATGGCACTTTACTGCGGTGGTTGTGGGTACTTTTTATTCTACGCTTCTGTCTGGAACACGAGAAAGCATTTAGAATAAATAAGCAGATATATTCATAAGGCTACATATTATTGTCTACTTTTACAGCGCATATGGAAAACTTGTACTTGTAGCAATTTCCTTATCTTTGAATTGCAGCAGTTTAATAAAGCTATGAACGCCGGCTGCACTAAAAAGTGTCATGTTCCGCCTGAGCCTGTAAGCGAGAGCGCGGAACAAGCGATAGAGAGGCACTATCGGCCTAAGCGTTCGGCTTGTGACGCAATATGACATTATCACACATTTTTGCCCGTAAACCGACTTTACAGATAACAGGTAGGTTTTGTATCGTCTATGTGCCTTTTTATGACATACACACAATCTTCGTGGCTCAGCCAAAAAATACAATTAACCACTTATGCTCTCTATCTTGCTCTAACGTACCATACTGTGTCCCTCTTGCATTGTCAATTACACAGTAAATACCGATATGTGCAAGAACAGAAATAACTCATTAATAATATAAGGAGGTTAACATAATTTATTGAATACTGGCATTTAGTCGATATAAATAATAATGACAGGACTACACGCACTTGAGATAGCCTTCTGACATCAGATATCATACTCTTGTGTGGTCCTTACATTATGATCTATATTGCTGTCGGAGGTTGATCGACAGGATGTAAAACTGTAATGTGTCTGATGATGATGTTTTTTATTTATAAAATCGTTTTTTTTATATTTATAAAATTGTTTACTGAATTTTTTGCTGGTCTACAATTTCTACGAAACAGGCATGAACATTTTATTTTGATAAACGGATATGACGGCCAATAATTTTTCATTTGCGATCATTGAAAGAGGCCTATATTCAGCACCGCGGGCGACGAACGGAAGTGCGTAGGAGGCGCTACTTAATGCGCCTTCAGCAACGCCCCTGTGTTCGTGTCGGGCTCAGGATGGGAACCTGGGTCTGTATGGCACGACGTCGTCGGGACTGCTTAGTAGCGGCCGGGTAGTCCCCCATTATGACGAGTAGTCTGGTCTTCGCCGGAGCCAGCCTGTCGCTGAGGTGATCCTGTCTGTTGCCTGCATATCCGGGACCCTCGAAAAGTGGCTGAAGGCGCTCGCAGTGGTTTTAGTTAGGGTGGGCACTCCCAGGTGCGAGTCCCACATTGGGTCAGGATCTACCCGAAGATCCTGGCTGCATCCATAAGGATTTCCCTGCGAAAAAAAAAAGAAAAAGGCCTATATTCAGCAGGGGACGGATAAAGGCTGATGATGATGATGGTGAAACCACGGGTTGGATTATAAATTCTCTAAAGAGTATTTTCAATCTCTAATAATATGTTTTAAGTCGTATCGATCTCACACTCGCTTATTGCTGGGCACAGGTCTATATTTTATGAACGCTAAGATGGCCAATCGTTCTCTACTCGCATCCAACTTGAACAGTTAAGTTCTTCATACATTGGTTCTCACTGAGAGAGTTTCTAGTTTGTTGTCAATCCTGGCTATACAGGAGTAACAGTGGTGGGAATAACGGGTGGTTGGCATATCCCGTATTTCTCCAATATTTCGGATCTTAGTCCTCTCTTTATTAAAATAACTAAATAAATACCTAAACCACCTAATCCCAATTACAAACTAAATGAAGCTTTCAATCCCGTTGAAAGCAGGAAGATATGGAAGCGGATGGTAATGTACCAGCTCATGTGCGACTTACCGACGCGATCGACGGAATATAATAATAAACACGCGCACGTGTGCTCGCCGTTCGGTCTGTCTTACGGCGATACGGAAAAAATATTAATAGAAAAATTATTTAAAACGGAAATATGATTGTTTCTTAATATAATTTGAAATAGATTATAAATGGGTTTACTAGGAATATAATATAATAAATACCAGGTGAATATATGTTTTTTTAAATTTACTCATTTTTCTACGGATTCAAAGTGAGCAAGAGTGACTGTCAAATCTTTGCAATTTTTCAAATAAAAACGCAGTTTTATATTTTAGCCCATTTTCTTATTTATACGATAGATGCTAATAACTAACGTAGATCAGTTAATTATTTGTTATCATATTACTATTTATGATTAACCACTAAAACAGGCAGAAGCCTCAGAAGAAGAAAGAATTCAATTCAAACCGAGACGGCCGACCCATGCATCGCCACTGGCATCTGAGGCGGACCGATCCTCGATATATTTTTTTACGTCACAAGGAGGCAACCGAGCAGTCGGAGACTTATGGTCACTACTGACGCCATCTGCATAACTTTTGTTGCCCTCCTTTTCCCTATAGCCCTATATGGGCCATCGGGAAGTGGAAACTCACAAACCGCACGAAACGTGGCAGCATAGCTGTCACTTGACGCCGGTGTTATGTGAGTGAGAGGTACCACCCCTATCGTGCCGGCTGGGTTCGGCTGCAAAGCGGCATGGCACTACCTCTTACAATTTTTTTCTGAATGTGGCGCGATGATGTGTACAGGACGCTAGTTGCTTCTGGATTTCATTGGTTACAGTAGGTAATAATAGTTTTTCTATAAATAAGTGTACTGTTTATGCATTCCCACCCCAATGTTTATAAAAAAATCACTTGGTGGAAGATTAGAATTTTTTTATCCGCTAAGCAGAACACGCCGTCAATCGCACCATAACACTTTTGATAAGTCGAGTTACCGTAAGCTTTAAGCTTTTAAACCCTGTGAGCTTAAAAATGAAAAATGTGAGAACTGTTAACATATTGGGTTTCAGTTTACATGACACATGGTTCTGGGGGAAATATGACTGGTGCGTTATTAATATTAATTCATCATCATCAGGGAATCGAATCCATTATTTATCCTACTAACATTAAATGTTATAAGTTTATTCGTTTTTTTATTCCTTACTCAATAATAAGTAGCCCCCAAATATTTTAAATACAATTTTGCACCTAGATGGACCTGGATTGGGAATCACAATGCTTTTAATAAGGCATTACTAGTTCCTATATAGGAATTCTGACTGTCGCCTCTCAATACATCTTAGAAAATTTACTGTATGTCCGGAAAAACATAAATGAATTTTGTAAGAAAAGTGATTTGTCATTAAATATTTGAAAAGATTAGTTCCACCGAGTTTCGCCGGTTCTTCTCAGTGGGCTTACCTTGGAACCGGTGATAGATTCAATTGACGTTTAAAAAGATACTGTATTAGTACTATTTTGAATAATAAAAAAAATGATTTTGATATGATTTGATTTTGATTCCTGTACTTAACTAAACAAAACTAAAAAAAACTAAAAAAAAATATTAATGTTATTTGGTTGTTCTTCGCTAATACGTAAAGGTTAGCTGACCTTAAATGCAAGTTTTAGTATCTTTTATATATTTTTTTTCTTTTACCCGGGAAATGAAATGAAAAATGAAAGAATGTTCTGGAGCATCCCGCTAGGGGGGTCTCTCCAGACGGGTATGTTGGACTCGCTGCCCCAGAAAGATGGTAAGGTGGACGCAGCCCTACCCACTAAAACCCGGCGACTGCCACCAATGCCGCCTTTGGTTAGGTGCCCCGGATCTATTGAGCAAACAGGGCACCTCGATGCCTAGGGACCGACATCACCTCCACAGAGGGGTCGTCCCGCACCATAAGTTCTAAGTACCTAGTAGTTTATATTCAAGTAGCTTCTGCTAGATTAGTGCTCTCTGAAAGCTTCTTTATGGACTAAAGCATTTGACGTTTTGAATTGATGCAAAGAAGCTATTTTATGAGAGAGCGAAGGATGCAAACAATATTTTACTGGTTCTCTATCATATACAGCCAATCCTTTCTATACTTTACAATATTTGTCATTTTTTAAAGTCCTATTCATTAGTTACCCAACAGATGTACTAATAGCGACTAAAATGATCTAGACGTTTCCACTAATGACATTCTCCAATATAAAGAAGTGCAATACCTCATTACATGTCAATTACGATGCTCAGCATTTCAAAGGGCCAGACACAAATTACCGGAGTCTTTGACCCCAAGGTCTAGAGAGTGGTGATGCTTTGAAACGAGGGGACACTGGAGGACCATCGTGGTATGGATGAGGCATTAATTTGTGTATGGCGTGGTAAAATGTGGACGAGGCATTATTAATGTATAGCACGGTAAAGCATTATTTTTATATGGCGTGGTAAAATGTGGATGAGGCATTAATTTGTGTATGACGTAATAAAATATGGATAAAGCATTATTTGTGTATGGCATTGTAACATGGATGAGGCATTTTTTTCATTTTTTAACTTTACTTTTTAGCTTATTAACGCGTTGAAACTCCTTTTAAATAATATTGCAATTTTTCGCAAATGGGGATGAATGTTAAATAAATAAATAAATGTTTGATAGCTAATAAAAAGAATTATTAAATCACGAATTAACTTAATTGATTGATAATAGTAACAAAAGTATCTCAACCTTACAACAGTAGTACAGTCGTCAGAAACTTTTAGAATTATTGTAAATCTCTTTTTTACTTCGTTATTTAGATCGTTAATAAAATAAAATAATAATGAGGAGTCACCGAAAATCAGCGTCTCACCATTGCTGTAATGGCTCTACTGTTCGCAATATCAATATCATTGTGAAACCAGTTTGTGATTATGTTATGATTTTTGTTGTGAAAAATTAAATATTTTTCTTTGTGTAAGAATACATCTTCATAAAATCACCGTGTTGAATAGGAAAATGTAGAGAAAACTCTTTGCTAACTCCAAAGAAGCGAGTAGAAAATACGGAATAATCCTTTACACTTTACACAATAGCGTTAGGTAAGAATAACATTTTATATCAATAAATGTACCTACGTGAACTGAGCTCCATATAAGGTATTGAGTAAACGTGTCAAACTTACACTACGTTTTTCGCATAAATATTTAAAGCGTATAGGTATCACTAGAAGTTTTCACTTGAGAACACATAAACTTGAAATGGCTAAATGTACCACCGCTAAAAAAATCTGCTTTGAAATAAAAAAAACTGTACCCAAATCGAATTATATGTTTAGGAGCTATAATACCACAGGCACACGCATATACCATCAGGGACACGTAGCGATCAAACTTATTCTATTTTGCATCGAGGGTTGAAAATAGATTTCTATGAGTGTATAATATGATAAATTGTCGAAAAAATTATTGCTACATATTTTTAATGTTACTTGGATAGGTAAACAAGCACCTGCTTATAAATGGTCATCGAGCATATAACCGGATAGAGTAATGTGAGGCACAACATTTCGAAACTGGTCAATGATTTGTCACTGATGTAATATCATTCAACCAATCAGTGTGATCTGTATGTACGTCGGTCAATCATCCATCAATGGCCGACCATCAGTCGACCAATTAAAGAGCAGAACCGGCGCAGCGTCGCAGCATTGGCATTTGTTTTCATACAAAACCCATAACAACGCTCTATTCCGGTTATATGCTCGAGGTAAATGGTCAACGCAAACCCAAACAACCCATTAAAGCATTGCCTACCCAGGGCCGCAAGCCCAAGTATCGCCCATAAACGTTCACCTTCACCTGGGGACGAACCCGAGCAACCCAGTCATGTGTTTCAACTTTCAATTATCAATTGACGATAATGAAGATCTTACTAAACTACAATCTATACAATTCTTAGTTAAATACAGTGTTAGTTAAATATAGTCTAAATACAGTGTTAGATAGCCCATTTATCGAAGAAGGCTAAAGGCTATATTATAACATCACGTTATGACTACTAGCAGCTAAGTTAAGTAAGTTAACGCGGGCGAAGCTGCGGACAACAGCTAGTAAATTATAATACCACAGTAAAATATAAATGCGAGTGGCAATGGATCGGTCGTCTTAACGTTAAAGGCTTAAGCTCAGCGGTGGTCCGTCCACTAAGGATGATGATGATGATAATATAAAGCTCAAACATTCCTAGAACAACGCCTTTCTAGTCCCAGTTTCCACTTGCATCGCCTCATCTTGAATTACGCATTGAGACGCCAATGGGTACTCTGGACAATGCCCTGGGCCGCAATAATGGTGAAAAAACAACCGATACAAGTACAATGGCGATACACAATGCGAAGGAGATTGGAAATTAATCCTTCCATCTTGGTGCCAATCTACAGATAATATCTGTAAATTGGCACCAAGATTCATATTATGAATGATCATCATCAGATCTTCTGACCTGAACACTGATCTTTTTAACCCTTTCTAATTAGAACTGGCTTGAACATGTATTGTCATCCAGATTAAATTGAGGTGAATTAAAACTTTGTATTCCTAAGTAAGACTGAAATGCTGCTGATATGTTACATTATCTATACTAATATTATAAAGCTGAAGAGTTTCTTTGTTTGTTTGAACGCGCTAATTTCAGGAACTACTGGTCCGATTTGAAAAATTCTTTCAGTGTTAGATAGCCCATTTATGGAGGAAGGGTATAGGCTATATAACATCACGCTGTGAGTGACTAACAGTAATTAAGTTGAGTAAGTTAACGCGGGCGAAGCTGCGGGCAACAGCTAGTATAAAATAAGAGCACTGTACGCGCGATACAACTTGGCTGGTGTGAAGTCAGTTGGACAGCGAATTGGTTTGCGTAGAGTCACTTTGCAACGTCACTTATAGCTTAGCTTAGCACATCTTAATTAAGTTCGCGTAAAAATGTATTTTCAACTTTTTTTGTGCTTTTAAACAGAACCTCCTTCAAAGGCATATTATAGCAGTTTGTGAAGCTATAAGTAGATGTTTATTGTTAAAAAAAAATAGTTTAAAAGTTCAATCTTAATGTATTGATTTTGTTTCGAGCCTATTTAGAAATGACCACAACTGATATTAGAAAGTCTTTTGAGTGTAACTGACTCCAAAGTACTCTTAATTTTCAGATAATGTTTGGCAAAGAGCGCTTGTAACAACACAACCGACGCCAGGAGGCCGTGTGGTCGCAGACTGCACGGTTGGCGGGGGGCAAACCCCCACTTTTATAAACCAAAAGTGAGCCAAATGGGCACACACTAATCCGATGTAGCATTAGGGCCTTCGAGCCGTTAGCATAGATCCATCCGAAAAAAAAAACAAGCTTGTAACCAAGTTGAAAGATTATCTGTAGTCTCACCTGTACCTGAACCTATAAGCAGGAGGTCAATTTATTTATAGATCAAATGGAATTATTACGCAGTTCCAGGTATGAATAGTTAATGCTTTGATAAATAAATCTGTATTTTATTACTCTACATATAGTCAGGATGGCCGAGCGGTCTAAGGCGCTGCGTTCAGGTCGCAGTCCACTTCTGTGGGCGTGGGTTCGAATCCCACTTCTGACAGTTGTTTTTTGACACAATATAAATTATTCATGAAAAAAAATGTGTCGTTTAAATGTTTATTGGGTTGAATAGAGAAATACAAACGGAATGTTATAGCTGTCTTTTAATTTAAAATATTTCTATAACATATCTATAATTTTCTAGAATTTTATTGAAAATAGAGTATAATTATTTATTAAGTATGCAGTATGACATATTAATATACCCAAACGACTTCAACAACACTAACATGACATACCACTACCTACCGTGATACGTACCACGGAGCCAATGTACACTGCCCGGCTTGCCCTTCTCTTCGAAACCGCGAGATGTTTGACGGGAGAAACAAGCAGGATGGTGGTACCACAGCGATCCCACCGGTACTGTTCCACAGAAAAATAGAAATAAAGTGAATTATAATGAAACAACTTTTTACAAATTGTATCGCAGTTTACGCCCGACGTTTCGACTTTATACCGACCATGGGCACGCGATTTTGGGGGTCCCCATACATATAACTGAAACTCAATTTTTTTTCATCAAACCCATACGTGTGTGGTATCTATGGATAGGTCTTGAAAAATTATATTGAGGTTTCTAGTACCATTTTTTTCTAAACCTAATAGTTTGCGCGAGAGACACTTCCAAAGTGGAAAAATGTGTGTCCCCACCCCCATGTAACTTCTAAAATAAGAGAATGATAAAACTAAAAAAAATATATGATGTACTATAAATGCATATATGTATGCAAACTTCCACCGAAAATTGGTTATACGAGATCTAGTAAGTAGTTTTTTTAATACGTCATAAACCGCAATTTACCTTTCTGAATGAAAATCAACTCAAATATATAAAAAAACATTTAATTCTATAAACATAAACCATATTTTTTGTTAAAGTGTCTAATCACTAATGTTGTATATTATTATGTTATGGTAAGGAACCCTTCGTGTGCGAGTCCGACTAGCACTTGGCCGGCTTATTTCCTTTTGATTTTAAAGACATAAATACTTATTAAAAGTATATTAATATAAGTGGGGGGGATAAGGAAAAGGAGGGTAACGCATCAGCATAGCCTCTGGTTGTGCGGATGTGTGTGGGCGTCGGTATCATAAAGGCTTCCACTGCTCGTTTGCCTCCTTATGACATAAAAAAAAATGTATTCAGAAACTGCGGGTAACAATTATTCCTTCGCCTATAAAGATAATACTGAGTGGCTGTCATGGTAGATACTGTTAATGAACTGTGATAAGCTCAAGTGAAGGGTTATCAGTTTAATCATTTGTGGCTTAAATATTTTATAACTCAGGTAAGTAATTTCAGGCTACTTAGAATAACTTTGGAAACTTAAAAAGTAAAAACCTTAGGGTAGCTGTACAGTTTTTTAACGGGAATTTTGGGAAAGTAAAAAATCGTATAAAGATCGTATTTTTTTCAATAAATTAAATATCTCTATGATAAAATTTAATAAACAACAAACGACTATTCCATAGGCAAGGCAATAATATATATACTAGGCAAGGTATAATAAAAAGTAATTGTCAAAAATATAGATGAACCCGAAAGTGTTTTTACGGGATTTGAAGCCTTATTTTAGTTCCAAGGCTGTTTAAATCAGCTGTAGGTATTTATTAAGTAGTAAAAATGATGATAAATTAATCGATTTTTATATTGATTAACAAAAGTCAGCATAGTCATCATCACATATTATAATATAATAAGGTCATATTATGCATGCATAATTTAAATATTATAAAGAAAAGGAGGAAATATACCTATATTCTGTCTGTGCATATAGGTATATGTACAGACAGAGCGTTATTGTAAAAGCAATAACTGACAATAACAGCTCAAGATCGGCACGTGTAATTATGGCATGTGACGTGTGACGGTTGCGATGACGTGTGACGTGTGAAGGTTGCAATAACTTGTAACGTGTGGCGGTGACGGAAACATGACCAAACGGGGTACCTACCAGTAACGTCTGTTTCATTCTAATAGTAAATTCAAAATCCAAAACACGCTTTAAAAATAGCAAACCGAATTAAAAATTAGAATATAATTTTTAATATAATATGTTATAATAACCGCGATAAAATCAGCAAAAAATCTCGGTGCGGATACACGTACGGATTTTAAGTAGCTATTTATACGGTAATACGTAAATATACATGACTAATATATGTCGTTATGTGCAATAATCATTATCTAAATTCGATTTATATTAATCGAGTAATTATGTTAAACGAAAACAATTACTGCACTTAACCCTTGCGATTTGAAATTTAGTAACCATTAACTATATTTTAGTTCACCGTTCATCATCATCATCATTCATTTTTCACCCAGTGGTGGGCAAAGGTCTTTTCATGAACGCCAAGACGGCTGATCTCCCGTCACTCGCAACTAGGAGCGGCATAAATATCTAATCGTATGCAAATTATTTTACAGTATTATAAATAAAGCATTTATTTCCTGCCGTTTTACCCGCCACATTAGAGAAACTTACCTAAAAGTACAAAATAGTTTTTTTTTGGAAGGGCTTTTCGGCCTGATGGCCTTTAAGCTCAATCGGCCAGTAAGTGAACAGATGGGTCACTTAAGAAATATTCAAAAGGGGGACGCACCCTCCGCGCCCCGCAGGGGGCGCGGTTCATCGCGCGCGCTGCTCGGGAGAGCAGGATTTGGACTAGTGAAATCCGATACGGTTGACGAATCTTTTACGGTTGAATTTAACGTATCATCATGAGGGTCGGCCCTCATCCCTGCGGCGGGTCATGCGCGGTGCCCTAGCAATCTAGCGGTAGCGTAGTGCTACTGCTGTTAGCACGGTCTGGGTTTGTGTACCCAGATCCCGTATCGGATTCGAAACTAAACTTTCACAAAATAGTTTCGGTACAGATTAAACTATTAATGTAAAAGTTTGCTTGTATTCCTTTTTGACGTCGCAACCGCACATGAGCACAGTTATAGCGAAGTCTACTTTTATACTGGATCTACTTTGTTGGGATAGTCAAACAGATCAGCAAACGTCGCTCGAAGTCATAATCTACTTCATTTGGGCCTTACCACTGTTCTACACTCAGAAACTTGTCCAATGCGTAATGGTAGTTGTTGTGGCATAATAGCTTCTACTGGTTTCGTTACTCTTTCAGAAACTACATGCTAACGTCATTTATTAATAAGCCCTCTAGGTCTTATCTTTTCAGGTTTATGTACTACCTATAGATAAATGATTTCATAAACAACATAGTTTCTTACAAAAATAGCTCGGGGAAGTTGCTGCAGGCAATAGGCATTATATTAGCAGGATGTAGTAAAAGCGAACATAGAAATATATTGTTTACTTATAGTCATGCAAATTTCAACTTTCTGGTGAAAAATATCAGACACGGGGAGAATGAGGTCTTAAAGAAATTGATAACATCTCTAAAAATATGTTTTATTTCAATGAAATGCTGATATTTTATTATAAATAAATGATGACAGTAGTTCTAATAGAGTAAGGAAGAGCGGGATAACCTGGCACAAGCATTGCTATCCGTGTAAAGTTATTTCACAATAATTGATGGTCGCTCTTTTGGTGACCATAGACTTGTAGTAGGTATACGAAATTACCACAAAATAGAATAGCTATGAAGTTTTATTACGCACATATAATTACTCAGACTGAATTTAATTACAATTCATAAGCGGTCCCTTCATGGCATGATCAACCGGATCCTGAAGGGGTTTGGCGGCGAAAAGTCCTCCAGTCTACTCGATTTCGAGTGTCATTTCAAAGTGAAAGGAACCCTCTCCTTTGTATTCCCTCCCCTGACCTTACTGACCATTTATTTATATGCAAAAAGATCTATATATAAAAATGTGCTCAACATATCACCGTTTTACCCTTAAAAATATTTTAATAGTAAATTAATCTACTATACATACATATATTTTATATTGTTACGGTGTTTACAGGTTTATTGAGGTCCCGAATATTAATAAAATTAATATGAATAGTGATCGCGTCAGCTTAAAACAATACTTATATCATTCTTTGTAAGATGTGGTAAGACTTATATAAATCATATTTTTTCTTGTGTGTATGCACAGGTTATCTTTATATAATACTAGCTGTTGTCTGCAGCTTCGCCCGCGTTACTTAAGGGCCCTTTTCCCAAAACTATAGGTATTTAACGCACCGAATCGGCTTGCACTTGCGTTGCGCGGGAGATGTCTTTATTTGAACTCCGGTGACCTACCACGGCCGGCAAGCATGCCACAGTATACGAATAAGCAGATTGACTATGCTCGAATTATTCTTAGATGTGATAATTAATAATTATGCATAACAAAATCTTGTTATTGTTATAGTTATCTAGTTTTGGATTTATAGAAATACTAGCTGGTGCCAGCGACTTCGTCTGCGCAGGATAAGATAGTTTTATTTCTTCACAAATTAATCGAAAGGAACTTCGATCCATCCGGGTGTCCCTTGACACCTCTCTTTAGTTTTTTTTATATAAAAAGTAATCTATGTTACTTCTAATACCTCCAAGAATATGTGTACAAAGTTTCATGATGATCGGTTAAGTAGTTTTCGCGTGAAAGCGTAACAAACATCCACGCTTTCACATTTATAATATTAGTAAGGATAAGAAAGGATGAATTAGCTACATAGGTCTAAAAGGTAGTGCCATGCTGTTTGCAGCCGAATTGGGCCGGCACGACCGTAGGGGTACCTCTGGTTCACATGATAATGGCGTCAAGTGACACCTATGCTGTCGCGTTTCTTGCGGTGTGAGAGTTTCCGGTGTCCCATGGCAGAGGATGGGGTAAAGGAGGGTAATGGATCTGCATAATCTCTTGTGTGATGTTTACGAGGTCGACCTCTGTGGCTCAATGGTTAGCGCGTTAGCGTTCAAGTCGGAGGTTGCGGGTTCGAATCCTGTCAGGGAACAAAACATATTATTATAAAATAAAGTCCTACGCCCGTCCATAGATAAATAATTATCATCAATCCGTATACGGATGTATATCTAAGTTAACGCGGGCGAAGCTGCGGGCAACAGCTAGTTTGTGATAAAACTGTATTAAGATTCTTTTTCCTTATTTTACTTTTTTTATTCGCCATTTCAATTAAATAACTAGGTACTAGACAAACTCAAGTATCTATTTATTTACACTAATTAAAGGTTCTGTATTACATACTAATTACAACAATTGTTAGTAAGTATTAAGTAGCTATATTATTTACACTGTGTCGTCTTATTTATTTAGAGGTAATAATATGAAATGCGCGGTAACAACGTTGTCACGAGCAAAAGCGGCACAGATCCTACTTCGATGACGATTTATAATACAAATTGTTTTCCTCCAGCAGGTTCGAACCCTCGAAGGGATGTATTTTAAATCGTTGTCATCTTTCCATTTTCATCCACAACGGGACAAATGTCTTTTTTTTTATAGAAGAGGGGGCAAACAGACAGTCGGTTTACCTGATGGTAAGTGAATAGCGACATCCACAGACACCCGCTATACCAGGGGATCAGCAGGTGCGTTGCCGGCCTTTTAGATGTGAGTATGCTCTTTTCTTGAAGGTCCCTAAGTCGTATCGGTTCGGAAACACCATAGGTGGCAGCTGATTCCATATATTTTTAGTGCGAGGCAGGAAATGCCGTAAAAATCGAGATGTTGTGGATTTCCGGATGATGTTGTGGATATCTGTTACAATAAATGTGAAGATTGTGCAAAATGTCGCATCTAGTTAAAGTTGACCTCAAATACATATCATCATCATTCCGATGCTGGCTGGCTGGCACATAGGCCTCTTTCAATGAAAGCCAAGACGGACGTTCCCTCCTCCCTCGCGACTTGGACCGGCCGCTGCACGAAGCCATCTAGTCAAATGACGACATCTGTGGGTACAACATACTCAATTGCATCATACCTATTCTATCCTTAGAAAGCAAAATGTCCAAGATACTTAAGAATCTGCACACCCAGCAATAGTCAGCAATAAAATATTTCATTATCCAACGACAAACGATCACCATTCGGGTAGCACAGGAACCACGTGTTCCAGATCAAAGGTGGAGGAAACATGGCGAATACCGGCGTATTTATAAACTGGAAGTGCATTCGCAAAATGGAGGAACAAACATCGCTTTATGGTTTCGTTTTAAATTATTTCAGTTTTCCAATACTGGAGGTATGTTCTCATTCTCTAATGTTCTGGAAAGTACGATGTTAGGCGCTAAAATATAATGCAGCTTATTCGAATGCCGCCATTTTGTTAAAGTCAGATTACAGAAAATGGCAGCGTTGTCTATCCTGAGACGGAACATGTCTGTGTCAGAAATGACGCTGCTTGTACTGCCCTTCTTTCCGAAACACAGGAATATTGTATCACGAAATAAACAAGCAGGATGGTGATACCGACCCAACCATGGTTAAAGGATTGGCGTGGCGGTGGAGCTCAGTAACCTAAGGTGAAGGTGGGAGGGGTTGTTTTGTGGTGCGGGACAACCCCTCTGTGATGGTGGCGTCCCTTGGGTGAAGTCCCTTGGGGGACTGACTAGCCGTTGAGGTGCCCTTTTGCTCAATAGGTCCGGGGCACCTCACCAAAGGTGGCATTGATGGCACTCGCCGGGTTTTAGTGGTCAGAGTTTTTTTTAGTTTTTAGTTTTAGTTTTAGCGCGGCACAGCGCTTCCCTCCCACCGGTAGGGTGGTGTAAAAAGCGTCCATAGATATTATTATTATTATCATTGAGTCACCGGCACCTTAAAATATAGTTTTCGGTGAACTCGTTGATTCATAAATAAATGTATTTGAACACTATCAAGTAGCACGTTGGCCAGTTTTCCTATTCAAATATAATATACACAAAAATAGGTTAAGTATTATGCTCTTTTCGCGTTCATTATGTCTCCAACATTATAATATCATACCTCCCACGGGGTTGTTTGCATAAAACCTAAGATACATGTGCAAAAAATGTGCAATTTTAAAGAGCAAATAGTCTTTAATAAAATAATCAGAGGTAGAATATGAAGAGGAGCTACCCAGAACTCTAAAAGTCATCAAATTAATATCGCAACTAAAATAAATAAAATATCTAAATATTATCAATCTTTACGAATAACTACTCATATCTTAAAAATTTATGACATTATCAAAATGAAAAAGTCATCAGTGATTTCCAAATCATTATAGCGCTTTGTACATTTTTTATGTCATAAGGAGGCAACAGAGCAGGCTACCGGCACCCATAGACATCCGCACAACCAAAAGTTATGCAGATGCGTTGCTCTTCTTTTCCCTATCCCCCCATGGACAAGCAGAAACTCATAAACCGCACGGAACGCGACAGCATAGCTGTCTCTTGACGCCGGTGTTATGTGAACGAGAGGTACCACCCCGGGGGTGCCGGCTCAGCCCAATTCGGCTCAGCCAAATAAAAGAAAAACCTAGAATACAAACCGACTAAGATGCATATTAGTACCTAACTCAGCACCTTGGGCGAAGCTAATTGGGCCAAGGGGGCTTATTGGGCCAAGGGGGCTTATTGGGCCAAGGGGGCTTATTGGGCCAAGGGGGCTTATTGGGCTAAGGGGGCTTTTTGTACCCCTCATATAAGAAGTGGGGACATAAGAGCAGGGGGCAAGGGGTGAGGATGGGAACCTCACCCCATTTTACTGTCCCGACGTTGGGAGGGGTTGTTCTGTGGTGCGGGACAACCTCTCTGTGGAGGTGGCGTCGGTCCCTTGCGGGACTGACTAGCCGTCGAGATGCCCTGTTTGTTTACTAGATCCAGGGCACCTCACCAAAGTCGGCATTGGTGGCACTCGCCGGGTTTTAGTGGGTAGAGCTGCGTCCACTTACCAGCTGTCGGGCGCAGCGAGTCCCACATACCCGCGTGGGGAGACCCACTCCCCCGCGGGATGCCTCAGAACATTTCCCGGCGTTAAAGAAAAAAAAACCTAACTCAGGAGCTAGCTAGTACACTTATCGAACATTTCCAAACGAATGTTTCAAGCTTAGTCCCTTGATCGTCCCATTTCCAGCCTAATCTCACAAAGTCTAAATTCGTATCTTGACCTTTCCCGTCCCTTACGATTTACTGACCATAAAAGTTAATACAGTAACCTTCATTTAGATGTTTAATATTCTGACTGATGTTATGATAATTCTGCCCAGCTCGGCAGAACACTCAAACTTTTACGACTTGGAATCATCTTAAGATTATACACCGACTGTCGTAATCTGCACTCGATCTTTCAAATTGCTTTTCCTAAAATTGATGATTTGAGTGAGTACTTGGATACGCAATGAATTTATCCAAGTACTCACTGTTTTCAATGGCTTTTCATGGATGTGATTTACGAGATTATAACTAAACGATATTATAACACTCTTAATATATTGGTTTTGGTTGATCCAAGGCTAAGTTTTTATAATGACAATAATTCCTATATAATTGTATTCTATGTTCTTATCTGTGTAATACGTAGGTTGATCGTCTTAAACCTTTTAGTATTTCAATTATTTCCACTCTCAATATATTGCAATCGTAAGCGACTCTAGTATATAACACGCAATTGAACCAGATTGAAGTTAGGTATATTTTGATGTTGCGCTTTTTTCCGAACAATTGAAAGTGAGCAGTGTCAACTATCGTAATAACGCTAGAAGTTATAGGATTACTCCTTTACAGCAAACTCTTACTAACAGTTGAAAAACATCCAAAGTTATCTAAAAACCATGAAATAGCAAGTGCAAAACTCGACCCCGTCTCTAAAACTAAAAAAATTAACTTACCCCAAACATTGGCGAAATATCAAGGACAATTGTGAATATTTGGGGCCTGCGATTATTTAGCGATTGGGGTGCACGCCCCCAATTTGGAATATTGTCAATAAATGCAATATTGCACTAGTGTCAGAGTATATTTTTTATTTAAAATCTGTGAAATAACCGTGAAGATCATGTACTTATCTGGATTCGGCGCTTCAGGGTTTCGACACATGACAATGTTATTTTTTATTATCATTTGACGATATTGCTTTCAATTTTTGACGTGACAACGTCTTATAATTCGATAGAGCCGGCTGCACGAACGAAAAACCATGACGCATGCGGAGTTACCTCGCTCTGAGGCGTTCCATTTTCTTATGACGTCACGTTCAACTATCGTCAGTAAACCGACTTTACAGACAACCGATTTTTTACGGAATTCCGGTCATTACAACGAAACAACTTTTAAGGATTTTCATCATCATCATCATCAGCCTTTATCCATCCACTACTGAACATGGCCTATGTTCTGTCCTTCAATGGAGGGATTTGAACGAAGTTTATTTGAAAGGCCGGCAACGCACCTGCTAACCCTCTGGTGTAGCGGGTGTCTGTGGATATCGCTTATCACTTACCATCAGGTGAACCGACTGTCAGTGTCCCTTTTCTATAAAAAATGATGGGAGGACGGTCAGGTCCAAAAAGTTGTTTCATTATAACAGAATAGCATCACTAGAATGTCAGTCCTCCTGGGCTGCAATCCGAAGCTTCTCTCGTTCACTGAATATAACTTAATGCAATCCTTAATTACTATATTATTGATGACTGATGAGTATGGGTTCGGTCTCTTGAGTGAGAGCCAAGAGGTCCGGGTTCGATTCTGACCCCCTGTGATACCTAGAAATGTCTCAATTTGCACCTGAACATGAGACAATCGCTTGCTCACCGGTGAAGGAAACATCGTGAGGAAACTTGCATGCCTGATGATATTAAAAGTCTTTGAAGGTGTGTGAAGTTCACCAACCCGCATTGGGTCAGCGCATCGGTGCCAAAACCAAAACCCTCCTCGCCTTATTTCGAGGAGACCCGTGCCCAGCAGTTGGACATATAAGGGTTGATATTATTTATTAAATATACGCGAACATTCAAATATGACGTAAAAAATACATCCACTTAAAAAGTATAAGTACTAGGTATAACTATTAGTAGTAAACAAAACTTATGCTTGGCCCTCAGACGGACTAATTAGAGATTTTTCACAATGTGTTCCACTCTAGTGGCTAGTGGGCAAGTGGGTACATTTAATAATTAGTACACTAAAAACATACCTATACCTACGAAACCTATTAAAGCACTATTTGATTCTCGCGTTTTTATCCGCCCTAATATTGATGTAAAAGCTTTTTTACATACTTATTCAGATATGGATTTTTTTATATCAGTTGGATAGGCAAACTGGCAGACGTGCCACCTGATAATAAGTGGTCGACGTGACCCATGAACATAAACTAATTTACCCGTAACTAGCTCAGGCAACTTATTTATGTGTTGCCTATCCTGAGACGGTGCCAGTAATTACACTGCCCTTCTCTCTGAAACACAGCAAAGCTGTTTGACGGGAGCAACAAGCAAGATGGTGGTACCATGCGGCCGGGAGTGCGGCACAAGTCTCCCCTCCTACCGGTAGGTAAATCCGCTAATGTTAATAATAATAATAAAATAATATTATACATGTACTGAAAAGAATATAATGGTTAGGTAAGTATATTTTGTTTTACGTGTGCACATTGTTGATCAACATAAAACTTAAAACTGTATTACAATTTAAAAGTTACGACAAAATTACTATAAAATAGTATGTAACGTCACCTAGCGGCAATAAGTTGTACTACTGTAAAATGGTTCCTATTTCTTATTTCAAAAGTACATACAGCAGCCGCTAGATGGCGGGATTGTGTGTGTTCCATGTGACAAGTAGATGGCGCTGTATGATATGACACGTTCTAATTATTTTGACAAAATTAGGTTTTAAAGTAAATATATTTTGTTAATTAAAATCTTAATAAATCTTTGAATGTGTGAGGAGTATATAATAATAACGAGCTTCAACCGTCTACTGCTGGGCACAGGCCTCTTACAATAAACATTTAGTCAGGAAACCTTTTTTTTCTTTAACGCCGGGAAATGCTCTAAAGCATCCCGCTGGGGAGGGGGGGACCCCCAGGCAGGTATGTGGGACGCAGCTCTACCCACTAAAACCCGACGTGTGCCACCAATGCCACCTTTGATGAGGTGCCCCGGATGTAATAAACAAACAGGGCACCGCGACGGCTAATTAGTCCCCAAATCGACCGACGCCACGTCCACAGAGGGGTTGTCCCGCACCACAGAACAACCCCTCCCAACGTCGGGACAGTGCAATAGGGCGAGGTGCAATAGCCAGGAAACCTACATGCCTGATGTATGTATGTAAAGTATCTGCATTCTTATTGCGCTGCTAGCTATAGTTTCCCATACTGCCATTCCCAGCAGATGCGTAAATTATTGAGAGAAAGTCGTGCCCCGCTGGGGGATATACAAGGTTCACCTCTAGTGTATACTCTATACATATAAACAGTGATCATAATAATGGATTGCAAAAGTAAAAGTATCTAAGTTTACTTTCAATTTATAAAATTTACTTAAGAATTCACCAAACAAAACCTTTAAAACTAAACTCGCAAGAAAGAAAGAAAACGAAGAAAGTCCGCTCTCAAGTATTTCGAGACTCGTCAGCTTCCAGTCTGGAATCTTAAATTTTCTTTCATCTTCAAGATCAGACGAAGACTGAATTTCCAAACAACTGAGTAGAGTGTAAATTATTTATTGTCTCGGACCGAAAACTAAGTGTTTAGAAGTAGAAGTAAATGGTAGAGTGTGTTTTTTTGCCAAATAACGTAAATATTATAGTGTCTTTCATGAAATTTGACAAACAGATGCGAGAAAGGTGAGAATGTAGCAGAAAAGAGCTTTTCTTACAAACTGTTAATAACTCTAAAATGATATTTGGACCATGTATACGGTGCTTTGTGAGTACAATATTGAATAAACAAAATCTGACTTTGACATTGAATAACTAATTTTATAGCTTTTGTTTAAAATAAGTATTAAAACCATATTCGTAGTGGCTCAGTTTTGGTCAATAATATGAACAGAACATCTCAGATTAACAAACAAACATCTGAGCAGAACATAATAATTATTATAATAATAATATCTATGGACGCTTTTACACCACGTCAATCTGGTTCTCGAAGAACTTGTGTTACGGGTACCAGACAACGGAAACATATTTTATACTTTCATTCTATACATATATTTAAGATTTTTATTATATAATACACACATTATTATATATATATATATGTGTGTGTGTGTATTCCTGGGTCATGGATGTATATATATATACATCCATGACCCAGGAACACAGAAATCTTTTTTGTTCCCTGGCGGGATTCAAACCCGCTACCTCCGGCGTGAGCGCTCCGGCGTGAACGCACTAACCATTGAGCCACAGAGTTCAGTGTCAAAGTGTTTGCTATTTCTAGTGCAAGTATTTTTATTCACGAACTTTTCATAATTCCAGTACCTAGTACCTACATACCGTGTAGAATGTGTAACTTTGATCTAACTTTAGAGGTAGGATAGTTTGGAGACAGGGGACTAGGTGGCGGCTTGTCTGTCTGTCAGTCTGTCAAATCAACCTATACGGGACTTGCCGTTGACATAAATCATGAAATTTAGTAAGGAGCTAGGTTTCATGACAAATCAAGGGAAAATCTAATCTTTCATTTGTTGTTATATATTACATAAAAAATACGTTTTACGGAACCCTCAGTGCGCGTGTCAAACTCGCGCTTGTGTGAGTTTTTTAAATACTTCTCTCTCTCTCTCTCTTTTTAAATACTTCTCTCTCAGTTCTTCTCTTTTAGTTTCACGTTAATTTTTGATGAGATAGCGGCCATACTAATCTATATTCGGTATCTAAGTATTTCAAGATTCTACCAATATCTAGAATCTTGAAATGCTTGAATGGTAGAATGTAATGAAATGTTAGAAACTTAAAAAAAAAATAAAAGAAGAACCCCTGTAACATATGGATTACCAGAGTCACTATAGCGTACCAGTCACACCCTTCACGGTAATGAAACCCACAAAATGCATAGTTTAACTTTCAAACCATACCCAAAATATTTTTTGAAAGTTACACCACCAGAAAAACATATCGTATTCCCGATGAGCTCATGTTGGTAAGCCCAAGTGCTGTTAAATAGGGGAGGATAAAAATAAACGACATGCTAGCTAGGTCAGGGTCAGGATGATTTTGAAAAAGGTGATGTAACGAGCGACGATTCAAATGTCAATGTTGATGATATTATCTTTGGTTTTGTTGAAGAATCAACACCTGAATAAAGATTATATTACTTAACTGCTATAAAATTATGAAGAAATTATGATTAAATGTTATAAATATGATATTAAAAAGATTTAAGTTTGGGAACTTTTGCTCAATTCCACAAAATTTCGATTATAAAGTTTTCTGCGATAATATTTTTTTAAATTAGTATTATATTATTAAATTTATCGAAAATTTTTATTAAAACGAGTCGACTTTAACCAAAGTACAGTATGTTTTTTAACCGACTTCAAAAAGGAGGAGGTTGATCAATTCGTCGGAATCTTTTTTTATTTTTTTTATTTTTTATGTATGTTACCTGATTACTCGGAGATGGCTAGACCGATTTGAAAAATTCTTTTTTTTTTCTAAAGGGTATACTTCCCCAATGGTCCCATGATAAGGAAACCAGGATCTGATGATGGCATCCCAGAGAAATCGAGGGGAACTTTCGAAAATCGTAGGGGCGACTAGTGTATTTGATGTTTTTTTTATAAAGTGTTTTGAAGGACTTCAATTTAATGAAGGTCTGGAGTCGATCTGATGCTGGAGCCGAAAGACAATCGAGGGAACTCCTCCACTATTTACATCAGTAACCTTGTGTTTGGGCTTGATTAATTTGTAATGATGAGAACTTTACACCTAGATGGGTTGTGACTGTCATTAGAGGTCTGATGATGAAGACAAAGGACAGTTAAGGGAACTCCTCAACAGTTTACAGTAGCTACCTTGTGTTTGGACTTAATTAATTTAAATTGATGAGAACTTTGTACCCATATGGGTTATAAGCGCCATTACAGGTGTGATGATGGAGACCATACACAGTCGTGGGGAATCCTCGACGATTTACAGCTTTAATTGGGCTTACTTCATACGGTAAATAATATTATGCCAAAATCATGTAATTTTATTACTTGTCGTTGTTAAATGAACAAAATACAACTGTGGCTTGGAAGCGCATCATAGTTTTTCAAGGTCATCATAATATCCATTCTATATCTATATATTGGTGATGTTCTATACCTATATATAATGGAATTATTTAACGAATAGCAGCAAATCTGCCGTGATTGCTTTTCAATATGTATTATATATATTTTCGATTACAATATGTATATAAAGTTTTACGCAATTCCATTTCGGTTTTTTCATTTGTTATGTAATGATTTAAACCCTTTCTACGTTCATCTCATTAATACAGCGCTATCTAATCTGAGCAACGCGTTTAATAGTTCTACCCATATTTTAGACAAATAAAATCAGTTATCGAATTTTGAAATCACTAAAAATTAAGAAATAAAAAAATTTAAAACAAAAATTAAAACCGACTTCAAAATTAAAAAAAAAACTAAAAAGTAATAAAATAATTTCCTTAATCTTTGTGCCTACAATTTATAATCAACTTGTTCTTCTACTAATATACAATCTTTGCATTTACCACGTCATTATTGTTACTTTTGAAGCCGGTGTCGTATTCGTTGATGTACTACCTCCCTGGCTGACACCGACTCCAAACTTAACAATAATGACGTGGTAAATGCAAAGATTGTATATTAGTAGAAGAACAAGTTGATTATAAATTGTAGGCACAAAAATTAAGGAAATTATTTTATTACTTTTTACGTCATCTGGAAATCATATAAATTATAATACTCAAGTCGACTGTACATCCAATTTTCTTTTGTAATTACAATAAACGTATTTACACCCCAAACACTGAAATATACTCCATTTCGCCCCAAAACCTGAAATCTTGTTGACAGTCTGCAACTCATTAGATGAACAAACAGACGAACGGGGAGACAGATGTGCGAGTTATTTTTATTATTCTCGCCCAAACCCCGTCTTTGATGGGACAAAACGGTGGTTTTGTATTAGATATATTTTGACAGATGACTCGACACAAATTAGGCGTGAAATTTAATTTAGGGTAGCGAAGGTTATTTTTGCTGTAGTACCCGTTTTGTATTACTTTTATTTACGATTGTATATCAAGTCTTGGTCATTGACAAATTATAAGAATGAACCAATCCTTTTTTTTTCTTTTCCGCCGGGAAATGCTCTTAGGCATCCCGCGGGAAAGACTCCCCAGGCCAGGCTCAGACTCGCTGCACCATGGTGGGGAGAATATACCAATCCTGAATAAAGGATACGTGTTATTAAACTCGCATCTCGTGATTGTTACCATAGATGAGTTATTTTTTTATATTTTTTTAGGCACATGAAGTAAGCATTTAGCGTTGCCCACCTAGTGCTGATCCAAATAACTCATTAATGGGGAGACAAAGCAAGAATGAGTCCCGAGACGTAATATGGTAAGTCTCAGTGCCAGTTATTACACTGCCTGTCCTGCTTCTCTTTTTGAAACACAACGTAACCGTATTAAGACAGGATGGTGGTGGTGGTGGTCGTTTAGTAGTTAACGGCTTGGCTTTTGTAACCTTTGTTTTGTAAGTCTTTCAACAAACTGCATGTTTCAGCCACATTCACATTATATATATCAAGTTAACTTGCTACTTAAGTACCATGTATATTTTAATCATCATTCCTCATCCGCCCCTATCCGTCCACTGCTGAACATAGGCCTCCTTCAATGAAAGCTAAGACGGTTGATCCCGTACCACTCGCATCCAACACCTGCCACTGCATGGAGATTGTCTTCAAAGTACCGTATACTAACATTAAACTAGTACCTACAGGGTACTACGTTGATACATAGCGGTAGCAGTGTCTAAGGAATTCGCTTCAACTACTTCGGAATATTAATAAATGTTGCCAGACAGCTGCGGGCCCTCCCATGTGGCCCCCACTACTTGGATATTCACTTCTAAACAACCATGTTTATTGCTTATATGAGAAGCTTTTGAAAACTGATGGGTAATAACAGTAGGGGGTATGGCCAGGTCACCTAAATCAGAATGTTCATGGGCGACGTCGACCACTTACCATCAGGTGGTACGTTTGCCAGTTTGCCTATCCAACTAACATAAAAAAAAAATATATAGATGTCGGAAGACAATCTTGGCCTATCTATGGTGAAATGACGTGGATTTTTTTACGCCGGGAAATGATCTTAGGCACCCTGCGGGGGAAGGGGACTCCCGAAACAGGTATGTGGGACTCGCTGCGCCCGAAAGATGGTAAGTTGGGACTTAGGGACTTCAAGGAAAGAGCATACTCATATCTAAAAGGCCGGCAACGCACCTGCTGTTACTCTGGTATAGCGGGTGTCTGTGGATATCGCTTTTCACTTACTATCAGGTGAACCGACTGTCCGTTTGCCCCCTCTTCTATAAAAAAAAAAGTTGAAGCTCTACCCTCTAAAACCCGGCGAGTGCCACCAATGCCGCCTTTGGTGAGGCACCTCGTCGGCTAGTCAGTCCCCCAAGGGAACAACTTTCCAAGAGTGGTTTTAGAATTCGAGTCATTAGTGAGTTTCAATAGTAAGCATTAGTTTAACCGAAACCGGGTGAAATTCAACTACCCGGTGTCTCGACGTCTAACCCGGTTAACCGCCTCCTTCCCGGCTCACCCGCTTACCTGCCCGGATAAATTTTGTTACCTTTTTTAATTGATGAAAAATTGAGGAGACATCGGAAGATGTCAAGTCAAGATATGGATTAATGCGTTTAGTAGTAGGAGGCTTTCTTGTTCGATTCCTGGTTTGTATGTCTTCCTAAGTCACTAAATTGCTATAAATATGTGATTTCTACTCACTACAAGTTTATCGGCACTAGATTAGTGACGAGGGTTCGATCGTCTTATCGTTCTTTGAGGGAGGCCTATGGCAGATAGAGGTACATGATGTTGATGATGACGAGACTAGTGAAAGATGAAGGTAACCAATTAGTCTCTCTAATCTGAACTTGGCCTGCTCTTCTTTTTTAAATCCTTGGCCTTGCCTTGGCGTTGCTAGAGACCAGCAACTGAAAGCCAGCGCCTTGCGTTAAATAATATAACACCAGTGAAATATAAATATTTTGAATCATCTATTTGATACATCACGGAGGCAAAATTCCCCCATTGGTGACGCTATATTTGAAAATATACGATACTCTCACAATATACATAACATAACAAAGCCGAATAAAACACCCCACAAATATACAAACATAATGTTGATTAATTTTGCCCATCATGTTTCGCATGGTAGCATAGATTTAAAGCTTTAAATTTTATGTTAGTTGGAGAGGCAAACTGGCAGCCATGCCACGTGATAAAAGTGGTTAGCGTCGGCCATGAACATTTATGACAAGTTAACGTGGAACTAGCCCAGGCAAATCATTTATGTGTTGTCTTTCCTGAAACATAACATGTTAAGTCTCTGTGCCAGTAATTACGCTACCGGTCTTGCCAGTATTCTGGGTACCAATAATTACTGTTTCACGACACGAAAGAAATGATGATGAATAATAATTCATGTAGACGAGAGCGCGGTACAGCGCATTCTCCCCTCACCGATAAATGTACAATAATTGAACTAAACTGACTCTATTTACAAGCCTCCAATTCTTTTAAAGAATAGATAAAGTTTATCCAACAAACAAATAGTAAGCAATAACAAGGCTAGAATGACAATGTTGATGATAATAATGATGATGTTGATGATGATGATGATGATGATGATGATGATGATATTAATGTGCACCATAAATGAACACATTACCCGCTTTTATTTTTACAACATTAATATCCGATATGTCTCATATGCAATTTATTACTCCGTCCCATCTCTGGGCGCCAGAAAAAAGAAGTCTCCAATCTGTTAGCAAATTAGCGACATAAAAAAAAGACTCTGAGAAACTTGGACGAGCGCACGAGGGGTTATTCTGGTATTCATATGTGGAGATTAAACGATATCGCTATAATGTCATTTGGATATCGTTTTTAAAGTTTTTCTAAGAATTTGTATTGTTTCTGTAAATAGCCAGTTGAAATTGATATATTATATTTTGATGTTTACGCAAATTCCACTGATTATAATAAAACAATTTTTAACGAATTCCTTGCGGTTACATTTTTTTATAGCATAGGAGGACATGCTTCTAATACTCCCATGACCGTGCTTTACAGCCTCCAAAATTTGGAGCATGCATAAATCTTGATGCGATGAGTTATTATGCTGCATTTTTATTATAAACTAGCTCTTGCCCGCAGCTTCGTCCGCGTTAACTTAGATTTACAGCCGTATCCGGATTGATGATGATTATTTTTATAGCCTAAGTTTTTCCCTATAACGTCAGCTATATGCTAGTGAAAGTCCCGTCAAAATCGGCCCAGCCGCTTCAGAGATTAGCCGGAACAAACAAACAGACAGACAGACAGACAAAAATTGAAATAAAGGCTATTTTTGTATATGTACCGTGTATCCATATTATGCATTCAATAAAAAGCGGTTATTTTGATATTACACACAGACACTCCAATTTTTTTTTTAAATGTTAGTTGGATAGGCAAACTGGCAAACGTGCCACGTGATGGAAAGAGGTCGACGTCGCCCATGAAAATAAACTAGTTTACCTGGAACGAGCCCAGGCAACTTATTTATGTGTTGCCTATCCTGAGACATAAGATGTTAAGTCTCGGTGCCAGTCATTACACTGCCTGTCTTGCCCTTCTCTCCGAAACACAGCAAAGCATGATGTTGGTACCCATGCAGCCGGGAGTGCGGCACAGCGCTTCTCCCCCACCGGTGAATTTTTTGTATAGATGTATAATAGATAACATCTAAAGAGATAACAATATTTTTTTACGTCGTATTAGAGATTTTAGCTATCTTTGCAGATCCCCATCATGGTTCAGGCCTTGGCGTGGCGGTGGGGCTTAGTAGCCTAGGGTGAGCCCAACACCCTGGGCGAAGCTAATTGAGCCGAGGGGGCTCTTTGTACCCCTCTTATAAGAAGAGGGGACAAAAGAGCAGAGGGCAAGGGGTGAGGATAGGAACCTCACCCCATTGTACTGTCCCGACGTTGGAAGGGTTTGTTCTGTAGTGCGGGACAACCCCTCTGTGGAGGTGGCGTCGGTCCCTTGGGGGACTGACTAGACGTCGAGGTGCCCTGTTTGTTTATTAGATCGGGGGCGCCTCACCAAAGGCGGCATTGGTGCCACTCGCCGGGTTTTAGTGGGTAGAGCTGCGTCAGCTTTCGGGCGCAGCGAGTCCCACATACCCGCGTGGGGAGACCCACTCTCCCGCGGGATGTCTCAGAGCATTTCCCGGCGTTAAAGAAAAGAGAAGAGCTATCTTTGCAGATGCTCTTATAATATTACCTTGCTTTTTTATTCTATTTTTGTAATAAAATATTGAATAAATGAATAAAAGAGCGATTATTCTATCTTCTCACTATCTTATGGCAACACATTCAAACGTAAATCTCAGTTTTGGAAACTTTGGATAATAAATAACAATAATCGGTCAAGTGTGAGAGCCCCGGAAGTTATGTTAAGGGTCCCGTTAAAATAGTTTTTTATGTTGGGAATAATATGTGTGATATAAAATCTTAGGCATACTTTGAGACGCGTTATGCCGCAGACGTCTTATTCTGTATATAATGTACTATAATGCGTTGTTAAAACGATGTCGTTGTGATAACGATTTTTAAGTAAACGGTAGGTATAAAACAGATCTCTTCTCTCCCTACATTTTTTACATTGCTAAACTAAACAACTAAAAGAAGCATAGAGATTTTAGACGAGTTTTTAATTATAATTAACTAGCAATGCCCCGCGGTTTCACCCGTGTACTTCCCATTCCCATGAGACTACACGGATAAATTATAGGCTAATATATTATGTTATCTATACTAATATTATAAAGCTGAAGAGTTTGTTTGTTTGTTTGAACGCGCTAATCTCAGGAACTACTGGTCCGATTTGAAAAATTCTTTAAGTGTTAGATAGCCCATTTATTGAGGAAGGCTATAGGCTATAAAACATAACGATATAACTAACAGGAGTGAAGTTAAGCAAGTTAACGCGGGCGAAGCTGCGGGCAACAGCTAGTTATGATACATAGCTATGTTATTTGTGTAAAATTTCATTAAAATCCGTTCATTTCAAAGAGCAACAAACATCCATACATACTTACAAACTATAACAGTAACTGTATATTTTTTCTGTGGTAGTAGGATATGTCTTTGGATATCGGCGATCACTGTCCACTTGCCCCTTACTCTTTAACCTATTTGGAAAAAAAACACACAATATTATAAAACATATACAGATATCGTCATGCCTTATTGATTTCAGGATAGGAAACTAATTATCATCTGCTATATTTATACATTCTACTAATATAATATTTCTAATGGTTATATTATATACGTGTTCAGAATATGCAGGCGGCGGTGCAATTTGTCGCGTCGGACGTTCGGGCGCTCTCCGCGGAAATGAGCGTATTTGTCTTACCTGAACTGTTTGCATCCGCGGCCACGCGGTGTCGACTCGTGACTGCGGCATAAGATTTATGCCGCGTCCCATTATGGCTCCGGCATGAGATTTGTGCTGGGGCCATTATGACTCCAGCATGAGATATGTGCCGTGGCTCATTACGGCTTCGGCATGAGATATATGCCGCATGCATTATGATAAGGATTCCTCCCTCGCCACTCGCATCCAACACGAACCGGTCACCGCACGGAGATCGTCTTCCTACCTTGTTAATGGTCGACCAATACTTCGTCTACCTAAACGTGGCCTCCACTTTTTTTTTTATGTTAGTTGGATAGGCAAACTGGCAAACGTACCACCTGATGTTAAGTGGTCGACGTCGCCCATGAACATAAACTAGTAGACCTGGAACGAGCCCAGCCAACTCATTTATGTGTTGCCTATCCTGAGACATAAGATGTTAAGTCTCGGTGCCAGTAATTACACGGCCTGTCTTGCCCTTCTCTCCGAAACACAGCAAAGCTGTTTCGCGGGAGAAATAAGCAAGATGGTGGTACCCATGCAGCCGGGAGCGCGGCACAGCGCTTCCCTCCCACTCTTACACCTTATTGCCTCATCGGCCATCCGTTCTCCTGAGTGTGTGACCAGCCCACTGCCACTATATCGGTACCTAACCTCAGTTCTCTGGCGCATGTCTTCGTTTCGAATCCTATCTGTCAAAGAAACACCCAGCATAGAAGCGCCATAGCGCCATATGATATCACGTGTATTAATTGTTGTATATTTTCAGGTCCACCCCGCGCCTCGTCGGCTCCGAATCATCGTACAAGCTCAACCAATATGAGATAGAGGCGCTAAATGTCGTAAGTATTAGTTTATTATTTAACAATTAACAGCCCTAATTACATGGGTATTTTATTTATTTATTTCAAATATTTAATATAAAAGACGCCAACAATATTTAATAAGCATTAATACATTTACATAATAAAATTAATACTCTAACATGTTTAACACCGATGCTTACATCTTTATAGGTGACACAGCATTTTTATATGTGTAAAGCAATCAGCGAATATATACAAAGAAGAATTAAAATTAATAATTAATCATGGTTAGTGCTAATACAATTTATAGAATACAAGTACAAATTAAGTATACTTAAATTAGAGACATAAAAAAACAATTAAATAATAAATTAATTATATTTGTAATTTATTCGATTTATTAATTATTTAATTAATTAATTGGACTGAGTTATTTTATTATTTTTAATATCGCAGTGAGTAAAATTGTGATAAAAAAATTATAAAATTAATAAAATTTAATTTAATTTCAATATGTCGATATCGGCCAACGAACCACAAACGTTGTTGTATTCATTACGCATTCTTGTCATTGGCGCTTGGGAACCCAGATTTGTTCTTTAGAAGGGAATAGCTAATTAAACAATTTATTTAAAACGGGATATTCACCATGTTTTTAATTTTCATCTGTTTTTTATTCAACTCTATGTTATTGTTTCATGTTTATGAAACAATAACATAGAGTTTCTTGAAATAAAAATGCAATAAAAATTACTATAATCAATTTGCAGTCTCAAATAGTTTTACAGTTTAATTCTATTTAAACTTTTGCGCCGAAAAAATTTTTCATATCAGGCCGTATGCCTATGAATATGCCTATTCAAACATCTTGAAGGGTTTAATGGACTTAAATAGTCCAGGTATGTGGGATTTGTACCCACTTTAAAACCGCCTATTCCCCTGCACTTCTAGAAATGGTTAGTATTAGTATATAGAAGAAAACCTCTGGAAAACGAGATATTCCTAAACAAACTGCTTCTGGGCTATTTATTAGGACACGTATGTTCTTAATACTTTTCATTAATCCTACATTTTTTGATTGCTTCAATATCATACCTGTGTGAAATTATTTTTGATTTTAATTAGAATATTATAAATTGAAATGTTTCCCGGCAAATCCTCACGGACGAAAGTATTTTGGAAAGCGATTTTCCATAACAATTATTTCAACTTCTAAAAGGGCTCGGGGCAGTCTTTAATAAATTCGCTTATTTCGTAATAACCTGGCCCGCACAAACGATTTGAAAAGTATTTTTTTGTTTTGTTACGGAGTTTATAAGAAAAAAGCGTGTTTAAAGCGTATATTTTTATTCTCGTATAAATTTTTTATTAGATAATTTTGATTGTTTGCTCAGTAAGTAGGTTGACGAGGCAGGAGATTTGGACTTGGATTTACGTTTTTTGCTCGACGATAGTTAGGAGTGAATTCTACGAGCAAGTTCTTCAAAATGCCCAAAATAGGAGATTCTCCAACTAGGACAATCGCTGGCAGTGGCGTCCTTAGACATAAATTTGCACCCAATCGAGCATCGGCGATAATTTTGTATGTCAATAATTTGGGTGACATACCACCTGGTTGTAAGATTCACAGAAGAGTTGTCAACGTCACCTACCTAGTTCAGGCGACTTATTCATACGTTGGCTATACTCAGATGTAAGATGGTATGGATAGAAAGCCTCAGTTGTTGCACCGCCTAACCTGCTCTTCTTTCCAAGACACAGCAAAGCTATTTCACGGAAGAAATAAGAAGCATGACCCGGATCTGTTGAGCAAACAAGGCACCTCGACGGCTAGTCAGTCCCTCAGGGGACCAACGCCACCTCCACAGACGGGTTGTCCCGCACCGCGGAACAAACCCTCCTACTACCTAACAAACGTTGAGAAAGTGCAATGGGGTGAGGTTCCCATCCTTGCCCCTTGAACCCCTGCTTTTTTGTTCCCTCTTCGTATAAGAGGGGTACAAAGAGCACCTCCCTCGGCTCAATTAGCTTCGCTCAAGGTGCTGGCCACACGCTATGGTCCTGAGCCCCACCGCCACGACAAGGCTTGAACCATGGTGGGGAAGACGGATGACCCTTCTCACAGCTACGGCTATGTATTGATAATTACGACGTACATGAACCAAATTCTAAAAAGACTAAAAGATTCAAATAAGCAATATCACATTCATACACTATCAAACACAAGATGCCAGACTTCTGGCTTTATTGACAATGGGGTGTTGAAATTTATAACTGCTGCATTATACATGCGGGGGAGTCTGCCAGCCGGATTACCATGCATTATCATAAGCAGTGATAGACGGAATGTGCTTGTCATAACTTGTGCGTCCCACCGCTGGGCAAACACGGTGGCTTTCGAGAGCAATAAGTAACCGGATAACTAGTTAGTTATTTTGTCATTTGAGGGTATAAATGAAATAAAACCAGTTTTCCTAGGTCAACCATCTGCTTACCTTCTGTTAGCCCTTTCGAAAAAAACCATTGTTCCCTGCAATTTTCCCTGTTGAAAAATGGAATAAAAAACTTTCTTCCAAACTTAGACCAACCGAAACAAAACTCATAACCTTCCTTTTAGTATGGCTATTAAATGCAAAAAGATTTGTTCAAATTTGAATGGAAGTTCTGTAGATTAATTAGGTAAGCCAAAGAAACTAACTTAGTATATTCATCTTATTCTTTCGGAAGTCTTAAGCTGTAGCCAGCAAGAGATTGTGACAGCTGTATTCGAACATTCGCATTCTAATGGTGAAAGATTTTGAGTCGTATGAGCAGTTTCGAAGAGCCTCCTAAATTCACAAAAAAAGTTTTTTAAATTAGTATACAATAGATATTGTAGGATACAGAGATATCTTTGAGGCTTTTTAAAGCTTTGCGTGCAAGAACTTAAGAGTTTCTACCATTGCAATAGTAATAGAATGTCTAAATATAGAGTTGACTCTACATTTTGTAATATCTAAATTAGAGACACCGACAGACGCTGTCCTGTAAATATGTTTTTTTTGTGAATCTAAACCATACTCGAATCCATTGAACACAAAAAAATACACGTACGGAAGAATGATATGATGTTGTTGTCAACATATTTGTCGGCCAAGTATATTTTATTGGCAATTTGGATCAACACTTTATAAAGAACCTAAAACTAAAAACCTTAAAAAATAAAATAAAATAACTTAAGTAGGTATATTAATAAAAAGGAGTCCCTTTAGGCAAGGTCCCGAAGATACTGGCAGCGTTCCCCCTTTGAATTGCTAGACTTATTCTTTGTCCGAGGTAGCTGCCAGCTCTTCGGTCTCCTGTGATGTCGACTAATCTTTTTGTTATTTCCTTAAAGAGCCTTAAAGCGCTAGGACCCCACGGACCAAGGGTCTCGACGCCGAATGGGACACAATCATATTCGGAGCCTAGACCCCTGTATTTGCAAATTTTAGCTTTTTCAGCCGCTTCACAAGCCGCACCAGCTCTGTTGTTGGTTCCATGTAGATGGGAAGGGGCCAGCGTGTCTGAACAGGTTGCATCCCACACCAGCACCCGGCCCATCTTCCATGGAATCAAACTCATACCGTCCGGTTTCTTGCCATCGTCTCTTGCAATACCAGTCGGCTCAAGTAGACTTGGCACGTTGACGGTGGCAAGGGACCGGCGTATGATATCATCATACCCGCGCGGCCAAAGAATTAACAGGCGAACTTCTACCGCTCCACTTCTTTTAATGTTTTAAATTATAAAACCAGTTAAAAATAGATTTAAATATACATCACAGTGTACCTAGTTAAGTGATTATATAATTTAAAGTGTCAGTTTTTCAATTTACTAAACTATACAAGTACAATTTCTAATGTGAAGTGTTTCGTCCATTCATATTTACAACGAGTCGCCCGGTCGCTTATCGCCAACCGGTTTGAATAGCCCCTGTACTACGATACTCGATTCCTGACGGACGTTGTCGCTTACGTATCGTTTCCGTATCGCTTGGTTACTTGGTACCGGAAAAATGATCTGCGCCGGTTGCCAACAGAAAATTCGGCGGGAGGAACCGGTGATATCCTGTACCTCTAAGCCGTGTATTCAAACCTTCCATGCAGCTTGCGCGAAAGCTGAACGCCTCACAACGGTCCAAGTTAATTTATGGATTTGTCCAGACTGTGCCGCAAAATCTAGGAAGGGCGGTGACAATTCGCTTACTCCGGTTCGCGCAACTGCAGACTATGTCACCTTAAAGAAGAAAAGTCAACCACGTCCAGGTACCTCCATGAACGCTGCCGGTGCCCCGTCCCCCACCCCCACCGGCGCCGCTGCCGGCTCCAGCGCAACCGCTGCATCTTCTCCCGCCACTATAATCAGTACCGCAAAAACTGCCACCCCGATCAGCCCTACACCTGCCCCATCAGTTGCTTTAAAAACTACAACCCCCGTTGCCGAGCTTCAAACACTTTCCTTGGAAATCAACCAATTACGACAAAGTGCATCTGCAATGTGGGATTCTCTTAAAAGTCGTCTCGAAAACATTAGCCACAAAATCTCTAATTTCGACGCTAGGCTCAAATCATTGGAGTCTTTACATACAGAAAATATTGAGTTAAAAGCCACAGTTTTGGATTTACAACAACAAATAAATAATCAGGCCCAGATGCTATTGAGAAACGAGGTTGAGATTACGGGTGTCGAGGAGATCCAAAATGAAAACCCCTACCATCTTGTGTTGACAGCGGCTGTGGGTGTTGGTGTCGCCTTGCAGGATTCAGATATTGTATATGCTTCTCGGATTGGCCCTAAGCGCAGTGACGTTAGCAACAAGCAGCTGCAGCGTCCCCTGGTGGTGGCGTTTACTCGTCGGGTCAAACGAGACGAATTTCTGAAGCAGGCAAAGGTACGTCGTAACTTAAAAAGCAACAATATAGCTGGACAGGGTCCTGAGAGAACCGTTTATGTTAATGAACGTCTCACTCCTGTAAACCGTCGTTTATTTCGTAGTGTCAGAATGTTCGCAAACAGCCACAAATACAAACATTGCTGGACCCATAATGGAGCAATATTTGTCAGGAAAAGAGACGCATCACTCGGTAGCCCTGCGATTCGAATATACAACGAAGAGGACCTCATCAAGCTATCCCAGTCCACACGACAAGATCAAGTCGCATCTGTCGAGCAGCCTGCGACCCCTCTGCCTACTGATGACAATGATGCCGTTTCTTCTTAGTGCATCCACCCTTGTCGCTGTATCTGTATACAACTCTTTTATTTTGTACTTATATACACATTGGCTCATATTCTGTAATATACACACTTATATTGTCACACTCTCTACACTCCACTACATCAACAATGTCAGATCTCGAGCAGAGTTTGAAGTTGGTAAGAAAGTTCGCTCAGAATTGATCTTGCTTCAATTTTCAATTAACAAAGCTGGTATGGTTACTCTCCGCTCTTACTTTGAATCATCATATCTACCAACCATGTACCCATGGCTACCCTAGACTTGTTACATGATGTGGATGACTCGTATAGGATTAAATGCCATACCATATCATATCCTGAAGAATGTTCCAATATAATATCAAATTATTCACTAAAAATACTGAGCTTAAATATAAGAAGTTTGCAAAAAAACTTTGACAACTTTCTTGTTTTGCAGTATCGTTTGGGTATTAGTTTTGACGTGATCATATTTAGTGAGTGCTGGATAAATGAAGCTTCTACAATTAATGAACTTGAAGGCTACTCATCTTTTAATTCTAAGAACTACATAAATAAGTCTGGTGGAGTTGTTGTTTACGTGAATCATAAATGGTCCCCGGTTTTTACAGAACTGGATATAAATGAGGCTAATTGCGTCCTTGTAGAAGTTCCTAACTTCTATAAAGTACTGGGAGTGTATAGGTCACCGAGCTTTCAGAATGCCGAAACTTTCATAACATCCCTTGATGTTGCTCTTAAGTCTCTATCCAAGAGTCCTTGTTTTGTTTTGACTGGTGATCTAAATATAGATATAATGGATACAGCGGTTGCTAATACTCAGACTTTGGAGTATCTTTGTACTTTGGCGGAACATGGTCTTATCTCTTGCATTAACACTATTACACACTATAAAACCTGCCTTGATCACATTTTTGTATCTGGACACTGTCGGGCAGAATCGGTTGTCTGCTCCACCGACCTATCTGACCACGACGTTACTATGGTAGGGATAACAATCAAAAAGGAAAATAATGTCCGAAAATTTAAAACCAAAACTGTCGTTGACTACGACTTGGTAAGGTCGGAGCTAAATCTTGTTGATTGGCCCTTCGTTTTATCCAACCGTGACCTAGAGCAAGCTGTGGAAACATTTTCAGCAAAGGTCTCAACTGTTGTATGCAACAATTCTAAGTTATTAAAGCTTAGCCGGTCCAAACATATCCTACGGCCGTGGATGACCCCCGGGCTTTTGAGATGTGCTAGACACAGAGACAAACTACATTTGACTTCGCGTAAAGACCCCATGAATGAAGTGAAAAGACTGGTTTACACTCGCTACAGAAACTTCTATAGAACTCTTCTCAGGAAGCTTAAATCTGATCACGACCGAGAAGAATTAGCCAAAAATATGAATAAGTCTAAAAAACTTTGGGGCACTATAAAACGTATTACTCACAGCGCTTCTGCAGCCAAATCAGCAGACGACCTTCTAAACATTAAACCCACTGTTCTCGAATCCCTTAACGAATGTAACACATATTTCTCAACTGTTGGATCCAAACTTGCTGAATCAATACTGAACGAGTTACAAGTTACCCAGGAGATCCTGGCCGGAAAAATAGGCCCCGCTATATGTAACACCATCTCGGGATCATTTTACTTCGTCCCCACAGATGCTGCTGAGGTATCAGGCCTCATCAAAAATTTAGACTCAAGTAGCGCTCCTGGTCATGACGGGGTATGCAATAGTCTTCTAAAGACTATTGTTGATATCATATCAGAACCTTTGGCTGCACTTTTTAACTTGAGTATGGAGTCGGGATTATTTCCACGGCATTGGAAGACGGCTGCGATCGTGCCGATTCATAAGAGTGGACCCAAGGACGTGCCAAGCAACTATCGACCCATATCTCTTCTTGGGGCTTACTCCAAATTACTCGAGCGAATAGTCAGCAAGCGGCTTGTCCATTTCCTTGAGAGTAACCAACTCCTAGTAAATCTTCAATTTGGCTTCCGCCAGGGTAAATCCACAGAGGATGCGGTGAAGCATGTAACTGATACCATCGTATCTCATCTGGACGAAGGCAGATGCTGTATCGGCGTCTTCTTGGACCTGGCAAAGGCCTTTGATACGGTTTCAATTCCCATACTGCTGAGGAAGTTAGAAGTACTGGGCGTACGTGGCACTGCGCTAGACTGGTTCTCTAGTTACTTGACGGGAAGAACTCAACAGATCAAAATTGGTAACAATATTAGCGATTCCAAACCCGTTTCATTTGGGGTACCACAGGGTAGCATTCTTGGTCCTACGCTATTTATAGCGTACATGAATGACATCATGTCGCTTGAACTTCTAAATGGTACCGTATTGTGTTACGCCGATGATACAGCCTTGGTGTTTCATGGTGACTCGTGGCAGCAGGCTCAGGATATGGCGGTTTTAGGGCTTCACCGCATATCTCAATGGCTAAATAATAACTTACTGACTCTCAATGCAGACAAAACCAAATTCCTTAATTTTCATAAAACGGCTGCATCCAGGCCCCCGGAATATCTTAAACAACTTAAACTTCATAAAACATCATGTGCGGCTCAAGGGAACTCGCAAATTTCGGACTGCACATGTGGATACATAACCAATGCCTGTTCACTAAGATATCTAGGCGTCATATTAGATGAAAACCTTAACTTTAAATATCACATTTCTATGACAGCAGGCAGGGTTCGTAAGCTTATATACACGATGAAGCTACTAAGGGAGGCCGCCGGCGCTCAGCTACTTAAAATGGTGTACCTGGCACTTTGTCAGTCTATACTGAGCTATTGTATACTAGTGTGGGGTGGTTCTGCTAAATCTAACTTAATACTGTTAGAAAGGGCACAAAGAGCGGTTTTGAAAGTGTCCTTGCGAAGGTCTCGACGGCACCCTACTTCTGAACTCTTTCAGGAAACTCAAGTCCTGAGCGTCCGGAGGCTTTTCCTAATGCGTGCTACCATGTATGTCCATATGCAGCGTCTGAAATCTCTGAAGCACATTGACATAGTTCACAAGCGAATTTATAAAATACATAAACCTCGTGTTAACACGGCCTTTGCAAAGCGGTTTCCCAGGTTTCTTCTCCCCCACATATACAATAGACTATCTAGATTCTGTGACCTGAGGAACAGCTCTATTAAAGAGGCTAAATCTCAGGTTCATAGGCTTTTGTTATCCTGGGATTACGACAAGACGGAGGAAATACTTCGTGCTTAGGTAATTATAGTGGACTGTAATTTGTTTGCCGCCCAAACCCACGAGTCTAACCATTCGTAGGGCTACTAATTCCCTCCAACTATTCTGCTCGAGCTCATTTTTATTTGTATACACACACACACACACACACACACACACACACACACACACACACACACACACACACACACACACACACCTCAAGATACATCGTAAATACTGACACCATTCAGTTTAAATTAGAATATAATATTGCAAATAGTCTCTGTTTGAAACTTTTAAGTTAAGTTTTCCATGATTTGACTGTTAATCTTATTGCTACCGATAAAGTTCTGGCTCACTATAGCTATGCTTAATCAATTCACAAGCAATTTAAATATATTGTATTGTAATTCATGTTTCTACATATATGTATTTTTACCTTCATAGGCCGCACCATGTCTGGTAATTATTTGTGTTATTGAATCCCACGACACAGGCATTGCCTAGTGTGGGAATCACTGTTCCTTTTGTGTAACGTGTATACCTTACAGTTAAATAAACTATTTATTATTATTATTATTATATTATTATATCGTTGAGTGCAGCATGTCTCGAGAAGCGGCCTGCACTTTTTTGGCATGACAGTCCGTGATGTCCTAGCTTGTCGACATCACTGCCACAGGGACATTTATGGGGAGCGCAGACCGGAACCCCAAGCCGTAGACAGGTTGCGATTCGGAGCGTGTCAGGCTCAAGAAAAGTTCCTGTATTTGACGAAGGGTACGCGTGAAGCCAGTAGCCGGCCTCATGCGTACCTACGGCCAAAAGCCTAGCACGCGCCGAACCTGTACTACAGCTCAAAAGATTCTCAAAAGTCAATTTGCAATTTATGTCGTCCCAGCTCCTCTGTGAATTTGGAGAAAATGGAAAATTTTGACCTGGGCATGCAATTAAGAAAGCGTTTCTAGCTTCTTCCAAGCCAGCAATCTCAAAGTTTGAAGGGGATGCCCTTAAAATTTTACTTATGAGATTTGCTGAACTATGGACAGAAGATAGGAAGGCTGGTAAAGCGACACTAGAAATTTTGCGAATCCCTAAACCACCATAACGGATGGGTAGGGATGCTTGGGACCAAGATTGCTCGTTCAGCTGCATATTAAGAATCGATTCTAAGCTAATTTTGATTAAATCGTCTACTTGTGCCAAAAGATCTGGGCGATTCCAAAAGGAGCAGCAACGGAGCACATACGTAAATTTTGGGACGAAAATACAGATTTTTAAGATGCAAAATGCATAATGTGGACTAATTTCAAGGAGACGGTCAGCAGAATTTTGAAATTTAGTAATTGAATTATTAATATATTCAGAAATAGATTCATCAAAAATTGGAGAACCTAAAAGGTAAAGGGAATTACTGTTAACTATTTTAATATTTGGAGCCAAAATATTAAATTTTTCTTTTACGTCATTTAAATTTAAGTCGCAGTTATTTATAAAAAGTTCGCATTTGCTAAAATTAAGCTCCAAACCAATGGCTTCAAATTTATTTTTGATTAAAAAAAGGTCCGAAAACGCAGTATCCACATCACCTCCTAGGGTTCCGTCATCCAAATACCAAACGTTGAATTTAGAATTTAAACTTTTGATTATCGAATTTATAGCCAAACTAAAAATTGCAGGCCCAAGGGGATCACCCTGTTGACAACCTACTTCCGAGGACAATTCATTAGAACGATATAACAATTTTGTTGGGACAGCGTAACTGAGAAGAAGATAATTGTATATTTCCGGTATATGTTTTTTTATTTCCGTCAGCAGGGTATCCCTATTTACCGAATTGAATGCATTTTTGACATCAGATTATATATATATATATATATATATATATATATATATATATATATATATATATATATATATATATATAAAGATATAAAAGGTGTTTAAAAACTCATATCCTAAAATATTATTCGACTTTCAAAGAAGATTACCTGCTATTTTCTGTAAGGGTAAGTTGCTCGATAGGATGATTTCATAGGTTTGGTTGAATAATGAGTCTAGCTGAGCGGTGTCGCTGCTCTGTTGGCTGCTGCTATATGCTGAGTCACCCCCCTCTAATAGTGTGTTATCTACCCGTTGTAGGTGGTCTTTTAATGGTTATCAATAATTGTGTTTACAGAATACAAAATTAACTTGGTTTATATCTTCAGGATATTATAATATACACAGTATTTACTGTTTGTAATTATTGGTAATTTAATATTATTTAGATATTATTATCTATACAGATTAATAAAATTGGAGTGTCTGTTTGTAATATTAAAATAACCGCTTTTTACTAAATGCATATTGATGTACCTATTCACGGTACATATTATGCCAAAATAGCATTTTTTACCATTTTTGTCTGTCTGTCTGTTTGTTCCGGTTAATCTCGGTCACGGCTGGGCTGATTTTGACGGGACTTTCACTGACAGATAGCTGATGTATTAAGGAGTAACTTAGGCTACAAAAATAATCACCATCAATCCGCGTACGGCCGTAAACCTAAGTGAACGCGGGCTAAGCAGCGGGCAACAGCTAGTAGACTTATAAAAACACTTTAAATGTTGAGGAGCGGTTTGAATAGCTGTTTGTACGTGTATTACCTAACAAGGAGGCAACCGAGCAGTCGGAGCCTTATGGTGACTACCGACGCCCTTAGACATCCGCCCAACCAAAGTTACGCAGATGCGTTGCCCTCCTTTTCCCTATCCCCCAATGGGCCACCGGAAACTCACAATCCGCATGAAACGCGACAGTACAGCTGTCACTTGACGTCGGTGTTATGTGAGTGAGAGGTACCACCCCGGTCGTGCCGGCCTAATTCGGCTGCAAAGCAACATTGAAGCATATTTTGTTACGCCTCTGTTATAGGATTCATTCAAAAATAAAATTTTAAATAACTAATAATAAAATGATATCAAAAGGGGTGATGATCTAAAAGGCGCTGAAATTTTCAAATGTTCTGATATAATTGTATAAAAATTTCTCATTCGTTCGCACTTACGTCTACTTGTAGTAGCTATATATTTTGTCTACAAGGAACAATCCTGAATATATTAGTCTCCGAGACTCTAAAGGGCCATAGGGCGAACAGTCGATGTGGTCTGGTGCCAAAGCGTCCTGACCACCGGCTATTCCTTTAGGTTGACAGACGAAAATACGAGCTCAGTATAGGCTCAGTATGTACGCATGAACTAAAACTTTTAGATGTTTTTTTTTTTGGAAGGACGTATATTAGATTTTAAACTAACATGGATATTTTGAAGGGATTGGTAATCTTGACGTTCATTAAGAGGCCTAAGTTCAGCAGTGGACGGATAGAGTCTGATGATAATGATGATGGTTATTTTCCAAAGAACCATTTTATAAAGGATTTTTTAAAGTAACTGCATTAGTTTTAATACAAAATTGTCTACGAATGCCTGCTCACGAGAACTTGTTTGTTAAACATCTAATCATCCTTACAAACAATTGCATTTAATTAGGTACACAAATATAGCGCTCAAGCTGGAGGTAGCGGGTTCGAATCCCACAAGGGAACAAAAAGTTTTCTGTGTTCCTGGGTCATGGATGTGTATTAATATGTGTATTATATAATAAAAATCTTAATTATATGTATAGTATGAAAGTATTAAATATCTTTCCGTTGTCTGGTACCCGTAACACAAGTTCTTCGAGAACTTACTACGGGACTAGATTGACGTGATGTAAAAGGTCCATATTAAATAAAATACAAATATCTATGAACATTACGACCAAGTTAAATTAGTGAGCACCTTTAATTAAGAAAATCAGTAATTCCGTTCCGATATTTTTATTCTAATAAAATAAAAATTGCCCTTAGCTGGGATTCGAACGCGTGTCAAGGTACAGGTCACTCAGTGTAATTAAATATTATTGAGCAAAAGCAATTAAGGAATTTTTGAAATTATTCGTCTTGATCAGGGAATGGAATTTTAATAATCCAATTTAATATGTAATAACTCAAGGGTCTCCTGAAGATCAGGAGTTTTAATGAAAAGTAAATTACGTAATATAAAAAAGGTTGTAAAATCATTGTTATAACACAAATAAAGAAAGTACAAATAATCTCCTAATTTAAAGGAAAATGATATTGGTAAATAATAAAGACACCATTCGGCCAATATTGAAGTTTACCCAACTATAAGCTTTTATAAGGCATTACAGAGACTTATAGATTTGGATAGATCCATGTCTATAATGATAATTAAGAACTATTTTCATGAGATTTCTTAAGCTTTAATTCTCCACTGACACTCGTAAGAGAAACTTACTTTTTTTTTTGTTAGTTGGATAGGCAAACTGGCAAACGTGCCACCTGATAGTAAGTGGTCGACGTCGCCCATGAACATAAACTAGTTTATCTGGAACGAGCCCAGTCTACTTATTTATGTATTGCCTATCCTGAGACATAAGATGTTAAGTCTCGGTGCCAGTAATTACACTGCCTGTCTTGCCCTTCTCTCCGAAACACAGCAAAGCTGTTTCACGGCAGAAAAAAGCAAGATGGTGGTACCCATGCAGCCGGGAGCGCGGCACAGCGCTTCCCTCCTACCGGTAAACCACTATAACACTATATCAGTAAAGAAAAGAAAGAAAAAAAGAGAGAAATAGGTAAGTTCCTCTTATAATTTGAAATTGTAACAATTTATACTTTCGTCTACAGTATTACAATCATAGAGCAATTACAAAGATTACAATTGATATCTTTGACTTTATTGTATCTGAAAATAATGGATATTTGATAATGATGACACGATAAAAACGAACGATACCTTGAATCGAAATAATACATGATTCAGTGCGTCACCGACCCGAACGCTCTTGGCAAATGGCAAGTGGAGCCGAGTAAACCCGATTTAGTGAGATCGACACGAGCGTACTAGGAGTCCAGTGTAGCTAAGTAAACCCGATACAGTGCGATCGACATGAGTGCACTAGGAGTCGAGTGTAGCCAAGTAAACCCGATACAGTGCGATCGACATGAGCGCACTAGGAGTCGAGTGTAGCCAAGTAAACCCGATGCAGTGCGATCGACATGAGCGCACTAGGAGTCGAGTGTAGCCAAGTAAACCCGATACAGTGCGATCGACATGAGCGCACTAGGAGTCGAGTGTAGCCAAGTAAACCCGATGCAGTGCGATCGACATGAGCGCACTAGGAGTCGAGTGTAGCCAAGTAAACCCGATACAGTGCGATCGACATGAGCGCACTAGGAGTGGAGTGTAGCCAAGTAAACCCGATGCAGTGCGATCGACATGAGCGCACTAGGAGTCGAGTGTAGCCAAGTAAACCCGATACAGTGCGATCGACATGAGCGCACTAGGAGTCGAGTGTAGCCAAGTAAACCCGATGCAGTGCGCTCAGCACTAGGCGACTAGTGGAGCCAAGTAAACTCGATTCAGCGCCACTTTACCAAGCTTGACTTGCTTTTACCAAGCTTGACTTGCTTTTACTAGGCGACTAGTGGAGCCAAGTAAACTCGATTCAGCGCCACTTTACCAAGCTTGACTTGCTTTTCTCCCCACGGGGGTTTGTGGGACTCGCTGCGCCCGACAGCTGGTAAATGGATGCAGCTCTACCCACTAAAACTCGGCGAGTGCCACCAATGCCGCCTTTGGTGAGGTGCCCCGGATCTAGAAAACAAACAGGGCACCTCGACGGCTAGTCAGTCCCGCAAGGGTACGACGACACCTCCACAGAAGGGTTGTCCCGCACCACAGAACAACCCCTCCCAACGTCGGGACAGTACAATGGGGTGAGGTTCCCATCCCCACCCCTAGCCCCCTGCTCTTCTGTCCCCTCTTCTTATAAGAGGGGTACAAAGAGCCCCCTCGGCCCAATTAGCTTCGCCCAAGGTGCACCGCTCACCCTAGGTTACTGAGCCCCATCGCCACGACAAGGCCTGAACCATGGTGGGGACCAAGCTTGACTTGCTTTTGTTCCCTCAGATAACGAGTCTTAAGATATTTTACTTCTAAATTCATGTTTCTTTACAAAAAGCCATTAGGCCATATCTCTCAAATCGAATTTTAAGGTAATTAAGTAATCCGTTTCAATAATTATAACGCTCGATTACTTCGTAATACGGATTTGACTCCCGTTTACCTTTAAAAAATATCAAAAGGGGACTCGTAATGCATCGCGAGCAATCTTTAAATCGAGGGGGTGCATAATTTATCATCCCCCCATTGATGTATTATTTCAAACTAGATGCAATAAAAAATAGTCCACATTACTGAGTTGGCTACTTGTTTGTTTTAATATAAATAATGTTTATACAGATATTATAAAACTTGGACCCAGACCCAAAACTTTTCATATCGTATTTTTGGTATCTAATGAAGTGGCGACATCTAGCATTATGCCACTCAAGCTTAAATTCTTAATAAGATCAGGTCGTAAAAGCTAGCATTTTGGGCTCAGATTTGGCTAAAACATTAGGCGGTAGCAGTGTAGGTACATTAGTAAGTTTGGAAAATTTACGTTTGGTTTTTTTTTATTTAGCTTGTAAATCTCTATTTAAACCGTTGATTTGTTCCTTAATAATTAAAATTAAATTGTATCTAGTTGTTATAGTTCAAAGTTTCACAGCCACTACTTCGCATCTAACGCTATTTTTATTACATCACACGTTTCGTGAAGAATGAATTTCAAATGGCATCGGAAGTTTGTGTAGGGGGAGTCTGTACCACGGGTACAGGTATCTGAGCTCTTGTTTGTGATCAATTAGTGTTTATTTCTAATAAGTTGATTATGAACATGCCTTTGAGAGGTCTTCAAATTCTTTATGGAGAAGGGAGCAATCGGACAGTCTATTTTGGTGAAGTGATCACTGACACCTAAAGATACTCGCGACACCGGAGCACTTGAAAATATGAGTGTCCTTGAGGGATGAGTAGTAAATATTGTAAGTGGCAGCTAATCCTCCATCATGGTCGTTCTAATATCTCTTTTGTGTATTGGACAGAAAGGTTGATAAAGTTCTGATTATTAGTTGATTGTGTCTTACAAAGGCATTGGGTAACCGCCCTGACACATCCACAAATTGAGTCCGTGTATAAAATTAATTAATGTTTTTTTTTTAATTATATCTAAATTAAATAATTAATGTTTTGTTATTTCAGATTATAATTTAATTTTTTGAAAATGATTTAATGATGAATTCTAATCGATGTTTTGTAATTATCCTAGTTATAAGCTTTTCTTTTTTTGTATATGGATCTTTGATATTATCTGAGTTACGAATAAATAAATATAAATATAAAAAATATGGCCGTTGTGCCCGGCAGATGTCAAACTTATTATATGTTTGTATTAACATATCTATCTATTGTTTAACTACAATTTGCAATATAACTCAGTAATGTGGAAGAGCGTAGCCTCTTGAAACAGGTATTTTATACTTAAAAGGAGGCTCCAACCTTTTAACTAGATTATTGTAAAATCAGGCAATAAAGTGAATTTAGATTATGATTCGACACAAAAATTGTGGAAAAAAATTATTAACACGAAAATAAGCTTTAAAAGCAAGTGGTAGGGGACATGAAGGTATCGAGGGTGTAGAATTCCTAAAGAAATTCAGCAACAGTGTAAATTGACTTGGAGCATGATTTATGTGGACTATGAACGATCATCATGATTTTAAATTTATACGTCGAGATCGTCCGGATACGGCGCGAATATAACGTTATATTATGACGTGAAATAATGCTTTTGGGCTATTTCAATTTCCTTCGTAGTGAATTGTTTTGACTGTTCATCATCATCAGCCTACCGACCAACCGGTGGGAGGGAAGCGCTGTGCCGCGCTCCCGGCTGCATGGGTACCACCATCTTGCTTGTTTCTCCCGTGAAACAGCTTTGCTGTGTTTCGGAGAGAAGGGCAAGACAGGCAGTGTAATTACTGGCACCGAGACTTAACATCTTATGTCTCAGGATAGGCAACACATAAATGAGTTGCCCGGACTCGTTCCAGGTAAACTGGTTTATGTTCATGGGCGACGTAGACCACTTACCATCAGGTGGCACGTTAGCCAGTTTGCCTATCCAAATAACATAAAAAAAGCCTCTATTCGTCAATTGCTGAACATAGACCTCGATCAATGAACATCAAGACAGCCGATTTCTTGCCACTCACATCCAACACAGATCGGCCACTGCACTGGTTAATGACCGACCAACACTTCGTTTACCTAAATGTAGCCTCCACACTTGAATCATTCATCCGGTCTCCTGAATGTGTGACCAGCCAACTGCCACTTCATTCTTCGCGTGAAATCGGTAAAGTTAGTTATCTGGCGGACGTCTTCGTTTTGAATCCTATCTGCCAAAGAAATACCCAAAGCACGTTGAGCTATAGCAAACTTTCGGACCAGTCGTAAATTTAGAGGCCACGTTTCGACCACGTAGGTCATCATGGTGTATTGACTATACTATTTGTTTAATATTGTGCAAGGCGATGAACAAGCGGCTTGGTGGTGAAATTACTGACTGAATGTAGCAAGCATATATGAAAAACTTCGTTAAGTGATTAGAGATTTATATCACACTAGCTGTTGCTCGCAGCTTCGCCCGCGTTAACTTGCTCAACTTGATAGTTATTAGTGACAGCGTGATGTTATATAGCCTTCCTCGATAAATGGGCTATCTGGTACTAAAGATTTAGATTTCAAGTCCTGTAGTTCCTGAGATTAACAACAAACTCTTCAGCTTTATATTATTAGTAAGTATAGATTAAATGAAGTTTAGTTGTTGTGTACATGCAGCCTTGACCTATTATGGCTAAAACTGTATGTTTGGCTGAGTGTAAACGAAACCGAAGCCGAATCTGTAGTCTAAACTACGGTTAGGCACTTATAAAAATATCTATGGACGCTTTTACACCACGTCAATCTGGTCCAGTAGTAAGTTCTCGAAGAACTTGTGTTACCAAACAACGGAAATAATAATTAGTTTGAGGACCTCTGTGAATATAATACATTATATTTAATACTTTTATTTTATACTATACATATATTTAAGAATATATTTTATACGCATATTTAATACACATCGATGACCTAGGAGCATCGAAAACTTTTTTGTTTCCTGGCGGCATTCAAACCTGTTACTTCCGGTGCGCACCGGAACGCGCTATCCATTTAGCCACAGAGGTCCTCAAACTAATTATTTAAAACTATACAAATTACAATGTTCAGCTATCGGGTCTAATACATATCATACAGATATGATCTCTGTCAACATAATCGTACAAATCACCAATTTCGCTTTTCCCAAAACACGTATTCCGTATATTTTTCGCAAGCCCCTCATCCAGTATTACCACAATTTGTGACACCTTCGCTCCCCCGAAATCGATGGAACATCTATCAATATCGTAAATTTGACTATAACAACGTACTTCCGACGGGGAGCGGGAATTAATAAGGGAAACGCGATTTTAACGACTCCCAGACAAATCGGAACCATCATTTGTTATGGCTTGCTGTTGAGGCCTATACTCAACAGCAATACGGCATTGATAAAAAAGGGAGATTACAGACTAAGTATTTGTATTTGTCTCTTTTTATGGTAATTGAAATTTAATATATTTGCATATTGATGAATAAAATAGAAGATATGTAGTCAAAGTCATCTATATTATAACAAACTGTTTCAGGCATCGTTATAGCTGACCGGCAAACGTTGTTCTACCATGTATTTTTAGTGAATATTTTGATTGTTAAAAATAATTTTGTCAAAAAAGTCATGTTTTTTCTGGATCTAATCACTAGCAGTATTTTATACACTTTACGAATAGTATCATACTTTCCAAATATACATACAAAATTAGAAAAAAATATATCTCTCAAGCTGTTGCAGTGCGTTACAAACACAGTGACATGAGATTTTTTTTTTTATTATTTCGTATTTTATGACTTCGGGCCAGTAATGGGATCATCGTAGAAGAAATATTACTTCTCTTTTTTACACAAAGCAAAAAATTATGATCCATTAGTCGCGCGCTAATATAAACAAACACACATTGACGTCTCTATAGATAATTAAGAACGTTTATTAAAATGAAAACCAGATGTCTCCACCCTCCATTTTAAAGGCGTTTCTTCATCTGCCCCGACATCTGCGATCCGACAAGAAAACAATTATTTACTCCAATAGTACTATTTGTCACTACCCCAGTTGCCTGCCTTCAACGAGTTTTCGTGATTCGTCAACTGACGAACAACGTAGCATTCCTATATGTTGGCGTTAGAGGTAAAATGTGAGTTGTGTAGACCCAACGAAAAGTAAATCAACTTTCATTATCATCATCATCAGCCTCTATCAGTCCACTGCTGAACATAGGCCTCCTTCAATGAACGCCAAGACGACCGATCCCTTGCCACTCGCATCCAACACGTACCGGCCACTGCACGGTTATCGTATTCCCACCTGGTAAAAGACCAACTAACATTTCGTCAACCTAAACGCGGCCTCTCCTCTTAAACGTTATTGGCACATCAGCCATCCGTTCTCCTGTGTGTATGACCAGCCCACTGCCACTTCAACGAGCTTATTCTTTGCGTGGTATCGATAACCTTAGTTCTATGGCTGATATCTTCGTTTCGGATCCTATCTGCCAAAGATACACCCAGCATAGCACGTTGAGCTACGGCAAACTTACGGACCGGTCGTAAATTTAGAGGCCACGCATCAGCCCCCGTAGGTCATCACGGGGAGAACGCATTGGTTGAAGACTTTCGTCTTCAAACTCTGCGGTATAGACGACGTGAGAATATGGCTAAGGTTTCTGAGTCAATCACCATTACGGATTTTTAATTGTTAAATTATTATACATTGACTAGTCGTACGTCTGCGAGGACAATAATTTGTTGTACGGTTAACTCGTTCAATGACTACCGTCACGACTTACTATGCCAACCAAAAGATTCTGGACGGCTTAGACATGTGTTCGATAGCACAGGATTGTAGGTTCGCGGTTTACACATGTCCACCGAAGTTTACGGCCGGCACGGTAAAAGATGACGTATAATGGATACGCGATACTAGTGTAGTCACAAAAACTTTATCAGCATGTACGATGATAATTTAGGATTGGGTTGGCGGTAGACACATGTCCAACGAAAGGCTCAAAAGAATAATAAAAATAATTTTTCGCATTCGCAATAACATCGTAAAATTGAGTTGCTAAATGAAAGTTATATACTTGTAATATTCGCCATTTTTCAGTGGCATGCAAATATTTTGATTACACAATTGGGCACATCTATTATTAATTACATTTTATTATTAATAACAGCCTATTACTATTTAATTAATTACTTAGTTTTTTTAATCAAAGAATTCCATAAATTGAACCTCTTCAATGTCCAGGAGTCCTTCACAAACATTACTTATATTTGACACCATCATCATCATTACTTTCCGTCCACTTCTGGATATTAATATGCCTCCTGTGATGAACGGCGGTCGACCGATCCCCCGCCATGATATTAATTACTAATTTAAACATGGCTAAAAGATAATAAACAGAATCAAAAATAAATTTCAGATGATCCGTTAAAATATTCCATTCTTTAATATTATAGGTAAAAATATATTTAGGTTTGTAGCAATACGTTGAAACAGGCGTCTTTGAGTGCTTTAGAACTAGGCCTTCATAAAAATATTAATTTCGGAGAAAATTAGTTTCAGCAGTAATTTTTCTTTTATTTTACGGTGAAGTCTGGCGTTTCGTTTTACTTTTATTGTTACATTTTATTGCAAGAGTTGGACTTACATTTCAGTATTTTACGTCATCATCATCAGTACGTTTTCTTATTTCTAGGCATGCTGATATCATTTTTATTTACTTACTAGCTGTTGCCCGCAGCTTCGCCCGCGTCAACTTAAATTTACGGACGTACGCGGATTGATGATGATTATTTTTATTGCCTAAGTTACTCCTTATAACATAAGCTATCTGCCAATGAAAGTCTCATCAAAATCGGTCCAGACTTTTCAGAGATTCGCCGGAACAAACAGATAGACAAAAATTATAAATAAGGCTATTTTGGTATATGTACACATCGTACCGTGTATACATCCATATGCATTTAATAAAAAGCGGTTATTTTAATATTACAAACAGACACTCCAATTTTATTTATCTGTATAGAGTATAAATACATGGCTTCGGTTCATAATATTATTAAACTTTTTACGTAAACCTTGAATTATATTCGAACTCGTGACCTTTCTATCTAATAATCTGAATACTATACATCGGCCGCTAAATATATTCAGAATTATTAAAATAATTAAATATCGGTGGGAGGGAAGCGCTGTGCCGCGCTCCCGGCTGCATGGGTACCACCATCTTGCTTGTTTCTCCCGTCAAACAGCTTTGCTGTGTTTCGGAGAGAAGGGCAAGACAGGCAGTGTAATTACTGGCACCGAGACTTAACATCTTATGTCTCAGGATAGGCAACACATAGATGAGTTGCCTGGGCTCGTTCCAGGTAAACTAGTTTATGTTCATGGGCGACGTCGACAACTTACCATCAGGTGGCACGTTTGCCAGTTTTCTTATCCAAGTAACATAAAAAAAAAAATGGAATATTTTAAATTATTTAATTAAACTCCTAGTAGGTATTTTTATCAAACTGAAAAAAAATACAATTTAAGGTACTAGTCGCACTCTTCAAAACTCTTTACCATATGCCACAAAACACAAAAGTTATTAAAACAATTATCGCCATTACATTCCATTAAAACCTTTCACTAAGACACCAACTATTCATACTTCAGCGGTCCACCGTACCCCGCAGAATTAATCTGAAGAGGTTTCGGATTGAAACATCGATGTACCGGTGTCGGGCGGGTTGTGAAAACCAAAACACTGAGATCAAAGCGACAAAGCGGGAGGGTGAATTTGTCTAGGTGATTGTACATCGATGCTGTGTATACGCTGGATGTGACATACAATATTTTTAATTGCCAATAATAAATATTAGAAAAATATTGTACACCTCCGTAGTCTGTCTATGGATAAAGGTGATCACATACTACCGGGTGAACCAATTGCCCGTTTGCCACCTCTTCTATAAAAAAATCTGAGGCTCTGAGCTTGTGGTGCAGGTACTGAATACAGGTACTATTTTCTGTACTTTTCAGCTATAATATATGAGCCGACCACTGTTCTCAGAGTGCTCAGAGTTCTGGCGTGGAGGCCTTGTTCGAGAAGAGGCTAGTTTGACAAATAGAATGGACGATGATCTCCGTGCACTACCGGGCCTAACTGGTTGCGAGTGTCGGGGATACGCTATCATGGCGTTCTTTGAAAAGGGGTTATGTCTAGCAATGAAAAAGGTTGATAGAAATGATGATGCCGAATAATTTTACACATGTATCAAACTTATTTCTAGTTATTTATGAATATTTAATGACTTCGCTTGTATGTCTAAAAAGGCAGAAATACTAGGGCATATCCAGCGTCAGTGCATTTTCGACACTAATAAGTGCGGTGAGCGATACAGCGCACGTCATTACGCCACAAAGGGCAACATGTGTCTGAAGACCGTGGATTGTGGAATGCTTTGTATCATATCTTTATCGGCTTTTTCGTTGCACCTTCCGTGATGCTTTGATATAGGATTTTTGTACTCGTGTTTGAGAATGACACCTCTGTGATTTCGAAAATTTTGAATATGAAACGTCTTTTTTATTATTCGTCATCTATATTTTTCCATCCTACTGGATTTCAAGATGATTATTGTTCTGATGAGGATTTCTAGGAAAAAATAACAATCCCCACCAATGGGGATTTGACGGTGGGGATTATTGGAATGCACACTATATTTGAAATCAAGATACACCGATCGATTTTCAAAAAGAGTTACACCAAATCTTGTAACGCAAATTAACACTGTCAAATGTATTTTTAACCGACTTCAAAAAAAAAAGGAGGTTCTCAATTCGTCTGTATGTTTTTTTTTTGTATGTATGTGACACGATATCTCCGCCGTTTGTGAATGGATTTCGATGGTTATTTTTTTGTTTGAAAGCTGGTGTTTCCAATTTGGTCCCATATTAATTTTATTGAGATCTGACAAGCCGTTTTTTAGTTATTCCCAATAATGCCTATTTGGTTGGTTTTGTTTACCTTGATGATATGATTTTTTTATTACGTGTCGATGTAACAATTGTATAGGATGCTTTGGTAGCACACCATAGTATGTCGCGGTCATCGTAATCATCATCATCATCACCATCACCATCATCATCATCATCATCATCATCCTTTATCCATCCACTGCTGAACATGCCTCCTTCAATGAACGCCAAGACGACGAATTTCGGAATCACTAAAAACTAAGAAATAAAAGCATTTTACAAAAAATTAAAACCGACTTCAAAAAAATACTAAACTAAAAGTAATAAAATAACAGTTTCTTTAATGTTTGTGCTTACAACATATAATCAATTTAATCTTCTACTAATGTACAAACTTTGCGTTTACCACGTCATTATAGTTACTTTTGGAGTCGGTGTCGTATTTGTTGCTGTACATTACCTACCTACCTACCTTGGCTGACACCGACTCCAAAAGTAACTATAATGACGTGGTAAACGCAAAGTTTGTACATTAGTAGAAGATTAAATTGATTATATGTTGTAAGCACAAACATTAAAGAAACTGTTATTTTATTACTTTTAGTTTAGTATTTTTTTGAAGTCGGTTTTAATTTTTTGTAAAATGCTTTTATATTTCTTGTAATCTTTATTTTATTGAGGTTATTATGAAAATAACTTTACAAAATGGATTGGTTTTAATGATTACTATCGCCTAATCTTTAGTATAAAAAATATACAATTTTTATACCCTGCTCCAATATCGTACGGCGATCAAGTTGATGTTAAGAATGCAATTGTGTCTTGGTTGTGTCAGAATAATTTATACTATTATTATAAAGCTGAAGAGTTTGTTTGTTTGAACGCGCTAATCTCACTAACTACTGGTCCGATTTGAAAAATTATTTTAGTGTTAGATAGCCCATTTATCGAGGAAGGCTATAGGCGATATAAAATGATGCTTTGACTAATAGGAGTTAAGTAAGTTAACGCGGGCGAATCTGCGTCCAACAGCTAGTAATTCAATAAACTTAATAAAACTGACAAGTTTGTTTGCTTATTCAAATAATTATGTCTGAAACTATTAGTCGGATTGGAATATTTTTTGCATTAATTGATAGTTCAATTAATTATTTAGAAAGGTTACGCATATTCAAAAAAAGTTTTAAAAAATTCTGTGTCGGATGAAACCGCGGGGAACAAGTTTTAAATATAATTTATTTATAAACATTGTAATCGTAACGTTATATCACCAAAATAATTTTACGCACTATAAAGCTGCAGACACATTCTCGCATCACCTCGTAGTCGCTTCTGGCGGAGGGGCAAATTGGATGCAAAATCAAATAAAAACATCCGCATCCATCTCCGTAAATGGGGGACCGAGTTTCACGTTTATCCTTCCATCTTCTGGAATTTTCCATTTTAAATTATGAAACTCTTATACTAATTCGAATTCACATATTTTACAAGAATGAATAACAATTTCAAAATATTGAGGTCTTGATGAATTATTAATTATTTTATTGATATGATTAGGTTGTATTAAGATATTAGTTCATTATGACATGTAATATCAAATTAAGGACACGTAAATTTATGCATTATTCTCTCTTCATGTGTACTTTTGGTAATGTATAAAAATTGTAAAAAAATACGGCCTTCTTTGTTCTTTTACAAGTAAACTGTTTAAGCCTATGCTATACCAAAATTAAATTCTGTACTTTAAGCTGCAATCATCCGGTGGGAGGGAAGCGCTGTGCCGCACTCCCGGCAGCATGGGTACCACCATCTTGCTTGTTTCTCCCGTGAAACAGCTTGGCTGTGTTTCGGAGAGAATAATAAAAAAAAATAAAAAAAATCAACACTGATAAAAAATACGTTCTTAGGTACACGTGTTAGTATCTAATAATTTTTAATAATTCACTTAAACAGATAGAAGTTTATAGAAGGAATATTATAAAAAGCATTTATTTTAATATACCTATTCAAAATCCCTTTACTTTATAATGATATGCATGTTTTTAAGATAGTTACTTGGGAACCCAGATAAAACTTATTTAACTAAGTTACACTATACAAGTTAAACAAGAACGAGTTTAAGGACTTATGTCCTTTTAACTTTATAATCAAGTTCTAGAAGTTTTCAACTTTATAAATTAAGGTCCAAGAAAAAATATATCGCCAAATGGCCGATGTATTTACTTAGGTAAGTTAAATCTTTTTTAAGATCGTGTTATAAAAAATGACAAAACAAAATGATAAAATAAAACGATAACCCTTATACAAATAGGTTGTCCAGTAGATTTTTTGACAGTACAACACTTACGGGAATATCACTATTTAAAATGAAAAAAAAAACTCATTATAATGAAACAATTTTTTACGGATTTTATCGCGGTTTATTAAGATTTTTACAAGCCCGACGTTTCGGATACTTTACAGCAACCATGGTCACGGGAGGACTGAGGTGTCATACGTCCTAATGTTAGAGAAAATAACGTATAGCTGATTTAAAACACCGTCGCTACACTAAGTCTGCCATCTGTGAACATAGTCTTGACAAAGCTTGCCATTACATAAGATTTGATAAACCACAAGTCCTCGCAAAAGAACACCGATTCCAACCAAGGATGATCCGTGAGGCTATTGAAATTAAAAAGCATCCTAATTTCAATAGAGAAGATGGCTGGCTCTTACCACCTGCTTGGGATCCCATTATTAATATTATAAAATCAAAATCCAAGCATAATATTATGTCACAGATTAAAGATACAGTTAGCACTTTCTGCGTAGGTAGGACTAACCAAAATATTGATGTATCATAGGGTAGTTTCAAATAACTTTGTAATATTAGGACGTATGACGCGTAAACATTAGAAAACAATATGAAAAAAACTGATTATTAAGATTTTTACATTCCCATCGTTTTGGATAGTTTACGTCAACCATAATCACGAGAGTCCTCCTGTCTACTTTTTTCTTTAAAATCCATAAAAAGTTTTTAATTACACTTGGAAATACCGCAATTATTATAGAACTGTTCCAATCCGTTGTATCAATGTCTGTTTGCCCCCTATCCTATATAAAATAAAACAATACGTAATTTGTTAAATTACTATACATATTATAATGATGCTTATTATTTTTTATTGACAACGTGGATATATTAAAATATATGTTATAGATTATAACTAGTTTTGTATTAGTTTTATTACACTTCACTAGACAATCTAAAACGATCTCGAAGCCAGAACGAACTAAAGTTCACAATTCGCCTAAAATACCTTGCATCTTGTTAATTCTGGATTTTGAGCTTAGCATACATACATGAATATCAATCAGATCGGGTCTTTGAGGAACTTTTGTGGGGTCCCGAATATAACAAGCCTTTCGGAGTAATTAAAACACATGTTTTATTGTACTTAAGGAAATATAATTTAACCACGAAAACAGTACGGCATGGAGGGTAACATTTAGCCATTTACGTATGTTTGTATTTAACGTAATGTAAAACCTAAATCAATTTTTTGAGATGAGATTTTCATGATTGCAATGTCAGTCGATTCAGTATTTATTCTTCGATTCAGATGATAGGATAGGTAACTATGTATATTTAAACGGACTTAAAAAACATTGTTACATCACAGAGTGCAAACATACAGTCCAACCACAGATTTTTAAACCACCTAAACAATAAATAAGCGTTAAAGTTTAAAAAAATATCGATACTATCTACGTCTTCTTCCACGTATAAAATTATACACTTTGAAACTTTTCTACTTTATTTTTTTCACAGATAATAAAGACGTACGATTGAAATATGCACCCTTTATAATACAGCGGTTAATTGAGACCCAGGTGCTAGTTACAATGCGAGCGAATCACTCACGCTCTCACTTCGCGCAGGTGTGAGCTAAGCCTTATAGTGTGGTGCAAGAGAATAATCCTAGCATTATAAAGTTGTATGTTTTTATTTAAAAAATGACGCTGCCACTGTTATATTATGGAAAAAATATTTATTTATTATTACATAAAAGGAAATGGGTTTTATTCAAATTTTCTATTATTTGGTTCTTAACACACTACTTTGCCGAATATGTTAATTGTTAAGCTTTTACAAATCGACATCCTGCTTATTTCGGCATTAATTACAGTTTAGCAATTTTTTGTCCAAAAGAGCATTTCCCGGCGTTAAAGAAAAAAGTCGACTAATTTGTATTTATTAGCTATATTCATCTCATACCATCAGGTGGCATGTCTACCTGTATGCATAACTAACACACAAAATATACTCTATTGTACCACAAAGTCTACACGGCGTGCCTACCCTGGCCCCTATCTTTAGTGCCACAACCAAGGATATTACTATAACGTAACAATTACCTTTAACACCATAAAACCTTCATTCAAAAGGGATATGATCCTATAGCCCTTTCAGGTAGCTATGGTATTTTATAATTATGAGGATTATACTCCTGGGCGCAGGACGGGTCACGAAGGTCAAAGGAGGATTATTTGTAGATTGGAAACGTGTCTGCGAATCATCTGGGGTTGCCAGTTAAACGTACGCTTTTATTTTGTTGCACTAGAGGCACGAAAGAGTATTGATGTGAAGTATTTTGTTGTTTAGTAATGGATTAAAAATATATGAAATCCTACTGAATAACACTGCTTATAAAATTTGAGGGTTGCTTTCTATTTCCTGGGATCGCATCATCGGATCCTGTCTTGATGACAATGGGTGGTCTCAGGAGTATACCTTTTCGAATAAAAAGAGAATTTTGAAAATCTGATCATCCACAATCGACAGAGAAATCGAGGAACATATATAAAAATACATACAGTGGAACATATAACGTAAAGCCTCGTTTTTGAAGTCGGCTGAAAATATTTGATTTATTATTTCAATCAATAAAATTCAGAAAGGCATATTATGGTCGGTCAAACTCTAATTATTCTAGACAGAATAACGAACTCAGAATTTTTTTAAATCGGTTTCAAGTATTTCAGAAGTAAAAAAAAATGTCTAAGTATTGCTCACTTTTGAAATAAGAAGAGTATGAATGTACTACGACTTATTGGCCGCGGTTTCTTAAGATCGAGATCAATTATTATAAGGGGGACACAAATTTCAGGGGTCTTTTTGATGTGTATTGGCGCACCTTGGCAGTACCATGACAGCAAACATGTCATTTATCTCTGTTATTTTATCCTTTCTTATAGTTTTTATTGATTATGATTTCTTTACATTTTTTTTAATTTCCTATATTTTTTGGGAATACAAACTATGACTCTTATATTTAGTCAGCTTATTTTTATCCAAAGTGAAAACATAATATATTACAAAAAGCGAGTTTTGTGACCTTAATGATTGTCTGTATATTCGTGTACGGTGGACAGTGACGGAGCGGCCGGCGCGACAGGTGCGAGCGATTATGACGCTCCGGGAAAAATGTTCCGTGAACTGCACGCGATGGATTTGTATGGACATGCCTTGTAAAATCATTATGTTTTATATCAATAAACGTATATAGAACACATTATAATAACTTTATAATGTGTTCTAAGAATAAGTAAATTTTGGCATAATATATCGGGTGATATTGCTCAGGTTGTCTGAATACAAACGAGTTTAGACCTATTTTATATCAGTTAAAATATATGAAGGGCTTAAAATAATTTGATCTAAGAATAAGTAACGTTTTGGTAGTGTTTTATAAGTTCTAGTAAAGTGACAGGCAAGAGTCAAGACACCCGATGGTGAGACCAAAGATGGGAGCTATCGGTGCAAGCTATTGCCTTTTTTCTTTTCTTTTTACGCCGGGAAATGCTCTGAGGCCTCTCGCTGGGGACGGGCCCCCCTCTTTCCCCAGGCGGGTATATGGGACTCGCTGCGCCCGACAGATGGTATGTTGGACGCAGCTCTACCCACTAAAACCTGGCGAGTGCTACCAATGCCACCTTGGATGAGGTGCCCCAGATCTCATGAGCAAACAGGGTAGCTCAACGGCTAGTCAGTCCCTCAAGGAACCGACGCCAACTCCACAAAGGGGTTGCTCCGCACCACTGAACAACCCCTCCCAACGTCGGAACAGTGCAATGGGGTGAGGTTCCCATCCTCGCCCCTTATCCCCCTGCTTTTTTGTCCCCTGTCTTAAAAGAGGGGTACAAAGAGCAGCTCCCTCAGTTCAATTAGCTTCGGCCAAGGTGCTGGGTTCACCTTAGGCTACTGAGCCCCACCGCCACGACAAGGCTTGAACCGTGATGGGGGTTCAAGTTATTGCCTCAACTATCCTTGCCGAATTAAAAGCTAAAAATTTACAGACTTGTTTCTCAGCAGTAATAAATACTAAACGTATCCACATATAGCCGTCTATCAGACGGCTATATGTGGATACATATAACAAAAAAAAAGTTTTCATTACCGTTCGTTTCGTTTACACGCGTACGCTTTTATTTTGGTTAATCGTACCGTGAAAACGGCCGGCCGTCGCGGTCGATCGTAATTGATTAATACATCACTGTATTATGTACTGTAATACATCATTGTGTATTGTAATACATCAATGTATTACGGTACATAACTGTATTTTACCAGTGATATTTAGGGATTTTATCGTGATATTGAAATTCTTAAGGACTCAGACTCAGACTTTTACCGAGTCCCGCCATCTTGCATCCCTTGCACATTGAAACTAATGTCGACAATAATTCAATATTCGATTTATGTGTATTATTAAATGTTTGTAAAACTGAGTTTACTTGCAAAGCTATTCCACTAAATATAATATAAAATACTGTAAAATATCTCATTCAATAACAATTAATTGTGAATACTACCTATTCAAAAGTGAGTACATATACACAAAAAAATCGGATACACAAACTCAGTGCAACAAATGATCAACTTTGATGATTCGTTACGCGGTACGCCTAACCAGTAAAAGCCTTATGTCAATGGATTATAAACTTTACATTCGTGGGTTGACCAATTACTGCTACATGTCGGTATGTCATCAATTTTTTTCAAAATTTCCGATGACGTTTAATGACTTGGTAGGAAAGTTAGGGGTCCCTTACCCCTGGTGGAAATATTATTAATGGTTCGAGTTCACAACTCGCGGGATATAAATTATACGGATGGACGGACTGACGAATTAATCGGGGGTCTGTTTCGACGTACACGGAACCCCAAAAATATATTTGAATTCTACCTTTTTATTATCTAAGAAAAGATTACATGTACGTACGTACGTATGTGCGGACTAAAACGCATGAATTTCACAGCTTATTACTTTTATATTTTGATCCAAGTTATTCATCCTAAATTCGACGTCATTTTATATATTATGTTTATTAATCATAATACAATAATTTAATCTTGTGTTGCGGAGACGCAAAGAAAAATTAACACATTCATACACAACCAGTTGTTGCTCCTATATGTGAGTGACGAAGAATCGGTGACTAATCGGTTGTCTTTATGTTTATTGTAAGAGGCGTCTGTCCAGTAGTGGGTGGGAAATTGGATAAAGATGATGATGAAAGTCTATCTCCGTGTTGTGGTACAGATTCATATATATACTGCCTCCATTGGAACTCGCACCCGCGACCTGTGCGTGTAACACCAGGTACTCCAACTGCATCGTATCACAAAAGTACCTACTATACTAATTAACAACCAAAAATATATTGACACCGCCATTGCTAAGGGCCCTCATATATATCCAGTTGGCGTTCGTCATCAGACCAATTATTGCGATAATCCGCGGCCTCTTTAAAACCAATTAATATACCAACAGCCCTTTATAAGCTACATCGGGGCTGTTGATTGATTTTCAATTCATACACACCCTGTATCAGGTACCTTTGATGTTGGATAATGTCAAAAATATTATGCATATTCAAAATCGACAATAGGTAATATTACTCGATACAACTTGTATCTAGTTTGATACATTAACTTCGACTCTTAAAACTTGTAAATGGGTGATGAGAACCGATAGTAGAGTTTAGTGCTTCGGAAGCATCGAGCATAATATAACCAAATAGAGTAGTAATTTGAGCTATAATATTCAGAAACTGATGAGTCACTGACGTAATAACAATTCAAACAACCAGTGATCTCTATGTACGTCCCATCGACCAATCATCCATCAATAGCCATCTGTCGGCCAATCAGAGCCCAGATACGGCGCAGTGTTGCAGCACAAACTTGGCGGAATTTGTTTTCATACAAAACACAACATTAGCGCTCTATCCTGGTTATATGCTCGATGTTAGGAAGAGAGTCCAGTGGACTGGTAAAGGCTCGTGACGATATTATTATCTGAGTTGCGACTCGCAGGGTATAAATTATTATAAAATTAAAAAAAAAAACAGTAAACTTATACATATTATTATAGTAATACAAAATACCGTTAGAAATTGATCTTTACGTATATTTGAATATAGTTGAGACGGGGAAGCCCTGAACAGTACCGAGAGCAGTGCACGAGAGCAGTATCCACACGCCGGACAGTAATTCTGCTCGCCACTCAGTTTATACTGCCATCCAGAGTTGTTTGAGATAATGACGAAGTTTGACACTGTTATTTTAGGATATTTTTGTGAAGATATTTTATTATAAAAGATTTATAAACGAAGCTATAATTTTATTGTCATATTAAATAGATCATATTGTTTTCTAATGCTTTCATAAATCTTTACTTAACAACTTATTACGTCAAAAATATTTTGTTGTGCAATCTGTGTAAACTGTGTAATCGTTTCGTGGCTTCACTGAATGGCCTCAACGGAAGACCAGTGCTGGAATGGTAATTCCAGCAAACACTGAGTTGAGGCCGTTTTGTGTAACTACTAGGTATAATATATGTTTTAATATTAATTTTGTGTCTTATGAACATAAGTAGTTTCACAAATAATTTCTTTCTTTCTTTCTTTCTTTCAAATTAAGATTTCCTAAAATGTTACATATACATGCGATATATAGATTAAATAAAAAAGACTGGCGAGTTTTGAGTACTCATTATAACCTAATTTTAATATTAAAGTAAAATGATATAAAAAAAAAGCTTGAAATTGAAATTAAGGAGGATAAGATGATTTCAAGGTAAGAAAAAATCGAAATAAAAGAACTCGTCTAGAATGCTTATACCCCTAAAAACCGAGGAAAAAATTTAAGGGTTGCTCTTTTGTCAAAATAATTGTATTAAATAATAATTATTATTAATATATATATTTAATATTATATTATTAATATAAATAATTTGCTTAACAATATTGCAATACGCGTTTCAGTCCTTGGGCTATATCCTCAATTTTGCAATAAAAACCATTACCATCATCAGCCTTTATCCGTCCACTGCCGATATACTATTTATATATTTAAAAAATCTTTAATTCTTCTACAAGTTTTTCACCATGCAAAAAAATAATGAGTTCAAGATTACACTGGATAATTATACTAAATACTGTTAACTCAAAACTCTTTGTTATATACAAAAATATTACAATATCTTCTACTCTTCCCACCAATGCCACATTTTCTAGCTCCCAATGTGTGGTAAGAGTGCGTCTTATCTCCACCTGATACTTCATAGTGGCGTGCCCAAAAAATGGGTCGCGAACCACGGGTTCGCCATCCCAGCAAAAGTGGTGAACTATATAACGAAAAGATCTTTAGAAAAAAAGCCCAGTACTTTATCTTTTTTTTTATTATTTTTACTACTAATTATTTTGAAGTCCTATCTCATCAATAGGATTAATACATTACTAAAACATATAAACAGTTCTTAGGTAATACCTTATTATGTGGGAACTACAAAGGCTAACAGGAGTTATGAGTGCTTATAAGTCACTTATTAAAAAGGTCTTCGGGCCATCGGTGGTTCCTGTCCTGGAGGAAGGAAGGAGGGTGCCTGCGTCTGAGCATTGTGCGTTATCTCATTATATTCCATTGTGCCCTTTGTCAGGGCTCACCAGATTTACGTGTATATGTTAGCACCGAGCATTGCTTATATTTTATCAAAATTAATCCAAAATTTCATAAGGCTTGACAGGAATTTTGATAGTCAAATCTTAATGTTTTAACTTTCTTAATGGGTAATTGTATAATTAATTCCATCATTTACTTAAAGTTTGTAAGAAAATTATTAAAAACCATTTAAAAATGAACAAAAACTATAAAAAAGGTGCAAAATATAAGAGACGCACTAGTTAGGCTCGGGCCTCCTCAAGGCAAGAAGGCTGGTAGGCCAAAGACACAATTTCCCTGGTCATTGGACCAGCTGATTCGAATTGGCAAACGACAATTAATAAGTAAGAGGTAGTGCCATGCTGCTTTGTAGCTGAATTGGGCTGGCATGACCGAGGTGGTACCTCTCGCTAACATAGTACTCGCCTCAAGTGACAGCTATGCTTTCGCGTTTAGTGCTGTTCGTGAGTTTTGTTCGGTGGCCCATTGGAGGGATAGGGAAAAGTAGGACAACGCATTTGTATATCTTTTGGTCGTGCGGATGTCTACGGGCGTCGGTAGTCACCATAAGGCTTCGTTGCTCGGTTGCCTCCTTGTCACAAAGAAAAAGAAAAATAGTGCTTCATACCTGAGGTGAAAGTAACACGGTAACGGAAGCACAGTTTTATAAGTGCACAGTGGGCGGTATAAACTTTGCTGTGCGTCCTTCTGCTTGCGTGCCATCATCCTCCTCATTTCTTCCGTTATACAGCTTTGCTGTGTCTCTCAGCTTCGGAGAAGAGCAGGGCAGGCAGCGTAATTACTGGCATTGAGACTTCTTGCTACTGCTCCTACCATCTTGCTATATATACTTACCATTCATTTATGATTTTCCTGTCGTTGGTGTTCATGGGTGACGCAGACCACTTGCCATCCACTAGCTGAGTGTAAAAGTCACATATAACTCCAGCTTAAATATAATATAAATAGTCGGTAAAGTCATCAGCTCGACGGAGGGTGGATGAAGACGTCGGCATATAATTTTTCAATTTGCTCAGTTAAAACGCGTTAAGGAAATAGATTAATAAATCTCCCGCGCATAGGTTAGGGGGTATATTGAGTTAGCGTGCCTACGCTCTACGCACCCCACTTCTCGGAATTGAACGATTTCATCCAACGTATATAGATGTTGTATTCTATACTTATTAGAGTTTAATAGTTGTGAGAAATTAGAAGGAATATTCCTTTCTTATATTAAATTTCAATGACTATAATTATAAGTACATAAATAAAATAAGTAAATAGTAAAAAAAAAACTAAAAAATACGCTAAATCGCTAATCCTGAATATCCTAGTACGGAAAACGGGCCAAACTGTTAAAAATATTGCATTGTCATTGGTTCTTAATAAGTACCTAGCTGGCTGAGCACTAGTCTGGTGGCCACGAACACGCCTAACAACGGTAAGTGACAAACTACAACGCTTCCAAAGGTTGGCATGTCTTGCCATCACAGAAAGCATGAAAACAACACCGACCGCAGCCATAGAAACTATACTATGTATGCTTCCGCTACATCTCTTCATACAACAGGAAGCAGCGTCTGCAGCGGTAAGGTTACGAACACTTAAACTATGGAGAGACATCAGGATACCTCACACAAAAATCTTAGATGAGTATCTAGATGAATTTACATTGCTGCAGGCCCCAAGCGATGTCATACCCAAAACGTATGTATTCAACAAACAATACAAAATCCAACTTTTCGAGTCCCCATCAACAAACTCAACCTCTAAGGAGCTGAGTATTTACACCGACGGGTCGAAAACACAACAAGGAACAGGTGCAGGGGTCTTCTCAGAAGAACTAAACCTCCATTGGGCAATTGGGTACATTTGGGCAAACACAACTCCGTCTTCCAGGCGGAATGTGTTGGTATAACCCAAGCAGCGAGAGCCATAATAGAGCGGAAAGTAACAGGGTACCCCAAGGATTTTATCCGACAGCAAAGCGGTACTCCAAGCACTAAACTCATACACAACAAACTCGGGCCTAATTCACGAATGCCACTGTTACCTCGAAAGAGCATGTCAACTTAACACAGTTTTTCTTCTTTAACGCCGGGAAATGTTCTGAGGCATCCCGCGGGGGAGTGGGTCTCCCCACGTGGGAATGTGGGACTCGCTGCGCCCGACAGCTGGTAAATGGACGCAGCTCTACCCACTAAAACCCGGCGAGTGCCACCAATGCCGCCTTTGGCGAGGTGCCCCGGATCTAGAAAACAAACAGGGCACCTCGACGGCTAGTCAGTCCCGCAAGGGACCCACGCCACCTCCACAGAGGGCTTGTCCCGCACCACAGAAAAACCCCTCCCAACGTCGGGAAAGTACAATGGGATGAGGTTCCCATGCTCACCCCTTGCCCCCTGCTCTTCTGTCCCCTCTTCTTATAAGAGGGGTACAAAGAGCCCCCTCGGCCCAATTAGCTTCGCCCAAGGTGCACCGCTCACCCTAGGTTACTGAGCCCCACCGCCATGACAAGGCCTGAACCATGGTGGGGAACTTAACACAGTAACCCTTCAATGGATAAAAGGGAACAGTGGCTCAAGAGGTAATGATGCAGCAGACGAGCTAGCCAAACGTGGAGCAAATATGGAGGTCAAAGGCAATGAACCAATGACCCCGCTACCATATAGCCAGTTAAGGACATGGGTTAAAATGCACGCAAATACACAACACAGAGAGGACGAGCAGAGACGTTTGCAGACAAGCAAGGGAAGCGATGCCAATAGGCAACCCACGCGTCTCTCGTCAATTAATGCTCTTAAAACGATCAGAACTGCGCCTGATAACAGGCACCATAACAGGACATGGTCACTATAACAAGCATCTTTTCACTATAGGTGTTACGGACAGTCCGCTATGCAGAGCCTGCGTAGCGGAGGAAGAAACAGCAGCCCATGTACTACTGGAGTGCACAGGAGTAGCACCGCTACGGGCTGCCTATCTCGGATGCCCGAGAACGCTCCCGGAGATTTGCGCCGATGTCAAGAGACTGCTAGCATTCTTGCAGGAGCTTAACTGGCAGTAGAGAGTGCTTCAGGCTCACAGCACCCAAAATAGGCGCAAAAGCGTCGAGTTGCGGAAACCAGCCTGACTTCAAGTAACAAGTACCCATGCCAAATTTCGAGTTAATCCGACGTTTTGAAGCAAGAAAGAAAGATTCCGTTACATAGGTACTAACATACATACGCCTGAAGCTAATAAAAGCGTATTAATAAAAGGTATCCAACAATCACACCACGTTAACCTATCCCCATGGTAAGTTTATGTATACACATACATAACTCGGTGCAGACATTCATCATACAAATTATCTGCACTGCGGGATTCGAACCCGCTACCGCTGCATTAAATGTTCAGTAGTCTGACCAATCCACCAGCCGGCTGTCAAGATAGCATTGTTTTTACGGGTACGGCTTTGTACAGACTTCGAAAGAACTAAGATGTTCTAATGTCACAACCTCATTCTTTGTATCCTCTTATAATGATAGGTTAATTTTTACTCAATTTACTTTTTTATTAATATTTATTTCACAATAATAATTTGTCCTATCCTTTGTCATGCCGTATAACATATACGAGTGAGGATCCTATTCATTTTTTAATATATAGAAGAGGGGGCAAACGGACAGTCGGTTCACCTGATGGTAAGTGAAAGTGACATCCACTGACACCCGCTACACCAGAGGGTAAGCAGGTGTGTTGCCGGCCTTTCAAATAGGAGTATGCTCTTTTCTTGAATGTCCCTAAGTCGTAACGGTTCAGAAACACCGTAAGTAGTAAGAAAGTAACTTTGTATCTAAGAATTCACAACGCAAATAAACAGTTTCCCATTAATAATTGTAGCCTAATTTGCATCTTTCGTAAAGCTATGTAATATTAAACAGAACCTTATTCATAACTTGAGCGGGCGAGGGTTCTACTGTACAAGCCCGAGGATGAGATAAGTGGGTGCCCTAATCCGCGGATGTTTAATTTGCAACAGTGTGTGATCGTCCCCAGTTTGTCTTGTCGTTGATTTGTATCGTGACAGCTGGATTTGGTTCTTACCCCATCATATAAAAAGCAATTAATAATATACCTTAACAGGGGAATTTAAACTAACGGTGGGTAAGTCACTGAATTACTCCTAAAAGGCTGGATCGATTTTGATGATATTTTTGTAAGTGTTTTGTGTATTCGACGATGGTTTAATATAAAATGATTGAAAGTATCCATTCGTAAGAGAAAGTCTACTTTCAGGAGTCAATGTTAATAATTTCTATTAAAAAGATGTATATGTGATATTTCTTCTCTATGGATTATTGTTGTAAAATCTTTCATATTTTACTTTATAAAAATACACTTTAGGTATAATATTTCAGTGTCGAAATAGGGAGGTGTCTTTAAACAAGATATTTAACAGAGTTAATTCAACTTACCCGCATCTACAAGACGATAGGGTCTCCAATGATTAAACTATAGTATATACCTATATATATGATACACCTATAATAGATGATTCATCTCTAGTGTTTTCTTCAGTACACCGCTGGACTAGATAGAAATGAAATTTTATAGAAGACCACGTATGTCCAATCTGGACGAAGAAAGAAGGTACTTGAAGACTTTAGTCTTCGATCTTCTTTCTTACCAATATTCATTGTGATCATCGTAGTAATTTCTTTTGCCAACTGTATCTCAAGCTTTAAAGAAATTAAACTAGATTGGTCATTGGACCTGTTTATTATTACCTTGCGAAAGCGTTATTAAGGCTATTTATATATATTTTTTTATATTTTATTTGTTAAGATTTTTTAGATAGATTAAATATATATTTTTTATATTTTATTTGTTAAGATTTTTACAAGCTCGACGTTTTGAATACTGTTACAAACCACTGGCAACACCAGCCGGATGTGATGCTATTATAATAATAAATATCAGGTGGCGCCAAACGGATATATTTACAGTAGTTGTTTGTTTTTACAGTATTTACAGTAGTTGTTTAAAATGTTATGACGATATTTATAATAATTGTAATTAATAAATAGTCCTTCTATTGACTAAATCAATGTAGTATAAAAAGGCGTCAATAGCGCAGTTAGGGGTATTCTACTAGTATAATTTGTGAAGGGCGTTACTCTGCCCAAATATATTGTAATGGAGAAGAACCAATTGTTTTAATCAGACATTCCTCCGGCGAGCCGTTAACAATACTTTAAAGCAGCCATGGTCACGGTAGGATTCAATATAAAATTCGTAAAAAGTTTCATAATTAATCAACATTTAAGTCTTTTTTGTCCTTTTACAAAGCTTTTAGTAACATCTTATTATAACATCAACTTTCGTATTACATATTTTTCCTATGGAAAAATAATACAAGGAAAGAAATTGGGAGTTCTTACGGAACTTGTGTCATAGAATAATAATTTATGGATTATAGACTCGTCAAGTATTGGAAATATTTAATTCTAATATAGATTTTATTCAGTTTTTAATGTTTATTTGTTCAAGCTTCTCAAAAGAGGTTTTATCCGATTTGATCTCGACACTTCCGCATTTGGAGAGCGATGCAATACTCAGACTAAGGTGCCATAACAGTAGGAAAGGCAAATTGGCAGACAAGCCGTAATATTGATTTTTAAAATTTGAGATTAGGGAATCCAGAATGAGATATGTATTTAGTAAAGAAAGATTTGGTATGTTGTGGTCATTGACAAATTTAGTAAAGAAAGATTTGGTATGTTGTGGTCATTGACAAATTTAGTGAAGAAAGATTTGGTATGTTGTGGTCATTGACAAATGTAGTAAAGAAAGATTTGGTATGTTGTGGTGATTGACAAATTTAGTAAAGAACGATTTGGTATGTTGTGGTCATTGACAAATATAGTAAAGAAAGATTTGGTATGTTGTGGTCATTGACAAATTTAGTGAAGAAAGTTTTGGGTATGTTGTGGTCATATTCTTATAAGAATTAAAATCTCTAAATAACATTAACCCAGAAATTCCAAAACGTTAATAATATCAATTATTTCAAAAAAGCCTTATTAGTGTGTCATATCTGTACTTTACTCAATCACAAAACCATCAAACAAAAACTATACCGTAATTGATGGACGAGCTCCTGATTAGTACGTGGGGGAGATGTGGGGTGATAACGTTGTGTTATGTTCAGGCCGTGACTAGCTCTTCTGGGTATGTTTCAGTCTTTAGTAGAACTTCTCAATAGTATCATTAACTCAATCATACTATTGAGAAATAAAGTTATTTACATATAATATTGCTAATTACTTAGTATGATTCACATCCCCCCCATGGTTCAAGCCTTGTCGTGGCGGTGAGCCAATTGAACTGAGGGAGTTGCTATTTGTACCCCTCCTATAAGAAAAGGGGACAAAAGAGCAAGGGGGGACAAGGGGGAAGGATGGGAACCTCACCCCGTTGCACTGTCTTGACGTTTGTAGGGAGCGGTTGCTCAACAGATCCGGTGCACCTCATCAAAGGCGACATTCTTGGCACTCGCCGGGTTTTAGCGGGTAGAGCTGCACCCACCTTACCATCTTGCGGGCGCAGGGAGTCCCACATGAGCCTGGAGAGTCTTCCCTCCCCCGCGAGATGCCTAAGAGCATATCAAGGCGCAAAAGAAAACGAAAAGGATGATTCACATCATAGTTACATTGTACATTAGTTTAATATGTAGTACCAATAATTTACTTAATATGTAGGTACATAAGTATAAGGAAACACTGTTTGACACTAATCATTTAATATATAGTTGACATCATTATATGACCTTAATACCTTCTCACTTTACCTTTATCTAATACCACTTACGATTCTACAGTATAACAGAGTATAACAGAATATGGATATAATAACGATACAGTATAGTATAGACCTATAATAACTATTTTAATGTGACTGTAGCCTCTACGGCAGTCGAGAGCAGAGTGTCTTCAGTGTCTTAAGAAAAGTCCCTTCCAAGACTTTTTAGAAGATTCAGGTGGGGTGATGGCGCGCGGCCGTGACGTCAGAGCCACTAGCGCCAAAGCGGAAAATGAGTGCGACAACATAAGTCTTACTCTAGACATTGCCTTGTGGCTAATTAGTTTGTAAACTGACCGTCTAAATACAGATTAATTACCTATACAATTACATATACATCACTACACGTAAAAGTTTCATGGAATAGGCTTGAGTACCTAAGTTAATTTCTATTAACTTTTTGCTGTATTTTTGACATGATTATTACTAGTTACCATCAGAGAAATTCAATTCAATATAACTATGTTATTAATTTTATTGATCCACATTAGTAGAATTTAAAACGGAATATTTACTATTATCTACGAATGTCTTCTTCATTGTGTCGAAATATTGAGCTTCGCGAAATAAAAGTGAAAGACATGGTAAATATCCCGTGTGGGAAATATAGGTGTGAGCCCCAAAGGGAGATCTCCGACCGAGCGAGTTGGTATGCTCGGCCAGGCCGAAGCCCACTTGCTATCAATTTAGCTGTTGTATGTATAGCGACGAGCTGTGGATCTTCGATAGCGGGTTTCAGGAATGTGGCGCTGATTAGTCCGCCACATCACTCCCCCCCGAAGACCGGAGGTTGAATGACGAATCTTGAGTCTTCTGCTTGAGTCGCCAGTGTCAGAGAGTCCCAGTGAGTCGGAACTGTGCTGCTGCTGCACGGGCTCCAGTGAGTCGGAACTGTGCTGCTGCTGCACGGGCTCCAGTGAGTCGGAGTGCTGATTTTAGTAGAGTGATAATTTTAGTAATGAAAATAACCATTTTAACTTAATAAGCTCCACATTAACCACTAAAATACATATATTGTGCAGTTTTAACGGTGAAAAAGTTCTGTGAGGAAGGAGACGTGCGGAAAGCTCGGGTGCCGTGATAATACTATTCTTTATTTAATATAAACATTGTCTGACTGGCCTGTTGGTATAGTGGTTAGTGACCCTGAATGCTAAACCAGAAGGTCGTGGGTTCGATCCCCACCCAGGATAAATGTTTGTGTGATGAACATGATGATTTGTTCTGTGTCTGGGTGTAATTTATCTATAATATGTATGCATCTAGAAATATATAAGTATATATATCAGTCGTCTGGTTACCATAAGAACAGGCTCTGCCTAGTTTGGGATCAGATGGCCGTGTGTGAGTTGTCCCAACATATTATTATTATTGACTTATATAATAAATACATATAAGGGCGCTACAGTTCTTTAGTTTTCACCATTACAAAACTGAACTGTGAGAAATGTGAGGTACTACTATTTATATACCTATATATTACAGATATAATATTATTAGGATTATTGAAACGGCTTTGCTGATATTAAAAAAGACAAGATTACGCAGTATAATTTCTAGCCTTGAGACTATTAATATAATATATATTTATATTAATAATATAATAATAAATATTATATTTAACTACTAATATTTTTTAAATAGTTGAATAGACTTAAACGGCCCGAAGAGTTAAGGATCTTTGCAAAGAAGAAATAAAGGCAAATACTAGGGGGTCAACTAAAGTTTGGCGTTGGGTGGGACTCGAACATACCCTCAATACTTACTAATTGATTAGTTGATTGATGAGAAAGTGGTAATAGCGTCAGTTTAAATTTTAAAGTTCTTTTTAGTTTAAAGCAAAGATTAATCGGAAAAACAAGTGGTAAAATATTCTTATAAGTATTATTATACGTTGAATACAAATCGTGATAGAAAAAGTTATAAAATCTGTATTGCTAAGTAAAAATAACACGTAAAATTGATTAAAAAACAAAAAACCCGATAATATACGAATCTAACAACACCTCTCAAGCTAAAATCCTTCCAGCCGTTCAGGCCGTAGAGCGTGCCAAACAAATAAACATACATACTCTCGAAAAACATAACCCTCCTTCTGACGCAGTCGGGTAAAACATTATTTAGATCACTAATTAAGCAAGTTGGTTTTAGCATTTATAGGCAAGCCAGGCTTTATCAAAAACCATAAATATTATAGTGACAGTGGTGTCACTATAATATTTATGGTGTGCCATGGTGACGTCACCACGTGAACCCCACCACTTTAAGGTGTCACCATAAACCCGCTCGTAAGGCTGCACTTTTCATTTGATGGAGACCTTTCATGTTGGGTTTTTTCATGTCCGTGCGCTGTAATAAAAGAAATCACTTAAAAGTGCAACTGGGGAAGGAGGGCTGATTTCTTAAGTCTTCGAACATACTGTCCGGAAAACTGTGAAGCATTTTTCCTTTTTTCATTTTGTATGTTTTTAATCTCCAACGCAAAGAGAGGTATATATTTAACCATAAGCCTGTCTGTAGCTGTGTTTGTAGCCCCGAAAGGGATGGCGAAATTTGAATGTGGTTTTTTATTTAAAAACAGGTGATTCTTCGACATGTTTTGTTTAAGGTTACACAAGTCGCTCATCTTTCCATACAAACGCAGGACAGTAATTACTACAATGTTTGACGTTGACCATGAAAAACTAAGTATAATATATATGATCTCGTCGTTATCTATGTGTGTATGTACCCAAAATCGTAAAAAAATTATACATTTAAAAAAGTCCAAGCTTCTAAACTTTCGTATTTCAACACTTATTTTAGCCCAACTTCGGGCGTAAATAAATAGTATATCGAGCACGAATGCTCAAAAATAAAGCCCGTACAGATATAGTTTAGTTATTCAAAAGATAAAATAAATTTATTTTGAAAAGATACACTTATTAGTTTTTCTATAATAATTGTTTTGCAAAAAGGACATTTTTGGAATGAATCATTGTGCATTTCGTTCTAGCACGCATGTTCGCGCACTATGTTAGGTGAGATAGCAATCATTTTGTTAGAGTTCGCGCTGTCGACTAGTTCTACCTTAAAGCAGTGCAACCGTTTCGAAGTCATCACCTTTATTGTTACTGCTTTGTTTTTACGCATAAGCTTTTAGTTATCATATTTGTAACTAGCCTATAGAAGCAGATAAGCTATATTATGATAAATTAAAGTCACACAGGCTTTAACAAGCCTGCACAGAAAAATTGATATATGAATGTGCGCTTGAGACCATCGAGTATGTAACCGGAACAGAGCGGTAACGTTATGAGTTTTGTATGAAAACAGATTTCGCCAAGTTTGTGCTGTGACGTTCCACCGGTTCTGTGCTGATTGGCCGACTGATGGCCATTGTAGTATGATTGGCCAATGGGACGTATACACAGATTACTCGTTGGTTGAATTGCTATTACGTCAGTGACAAATCACTGACCAGTTTCGAAAATGTATGGCTCACAATACTACTCTATCGGTTATGTGCTCGTTGCTTGAAACAACGATAAGATATTCTTATCTACAAAGCTGATTTGATAGATGTATGTTATATAGATAGATAGTAATAGGTCTTGCTGCGCCATATAGCCCGCCTACCAATAGCGCATCGTAAAACAGATTATTTTAATATTGAAGAGGACAAGAAGAAGCAAACGGACCGGTTTACCTGGTTCTAAGTGATCACCAATGTCTATAGACACCTTCTTCATCAGAGGTTTTTCATTTTTGGTCCACGTTATTAATTATTTTTGGAACTTTTGAAATTGAAACTATTTCGACTTGTAAGTACCCTCTAGCAACTTTAACAAATGATAGCATATTTGTCAGTCCGCCTTCCCGTGTGTGTTCACAAGGGGAGCACAACAGGGCGCAGCAGTGAATAAAATCTGGAACCTCACTGCAGGGGTCGCCGGTTCCGAGCTTGTCGGGCAATAGAAGATTAATACTTGCTTCCTTTGTGTTTCCTTAACAAACAGCGAGGGTGGAATCACCCTTGGCTGTTCGCGCATCATCATTTCGGATTATGCGTCCTGTAACAATGCTCTGAAAAGTGTAATTGTTGGGAATTTTACATTTTCTCAAAATTCATTATTATCATTTTTGCGAGGTAGGATGAATATTTTACGCGCAATCGCTAAATGTAGGTTTCGAAAAATTTATTTATTCAAGCCTAGAAAGCCTTTTTTTATAAAAAAAATATTTTTTTACGTGCACCTGAATCAAATCAAATCAATATTTTTTTTAATTCAAAATAGTACTTACAGAGTATCTTTTCAACGTCAATTGAATCTACCACCGGTTCCACGACAAGCCCACAGAGAAGAACCGGCGAAACTCAGTGGAACTAACCTTTTCAAATATTTAATGACAAATTTCACATGTTGTTATCCTGAAATGCCTGGGAGGAACGCCCTATTCCCAAGGTGTGGTGTCTTCCATAAAATCTTTTACTTTATAATATCCTTTACCACTTTCACTTTTGAAATTTTCTGGGATCCTATTGTAAAAGCGTATACAGTTGCTTTTAAAAGAATTGCTTACTTTTGATAGTCTAATCACTGGTACATCCTGGTATATCCCTACTATGGATGTCACTTTGAACATGAGACCATCGCTTGCTCACCGGTGACGGAAACATCGTGAGGAAATCTGCATGCATGCATGCATAGATCTTGGAACGTTTGTGAAGTTTACCAGTTTGCATATGCATTGGGTTTGCATTGGGCCAGCGCATCGGTGCACTATGGCCCAAAACCCTCCTTTGCCTGAATTAGAGGAGGAGACCCGTGCCCAGCAGTAGGAAATATAAGGGTTGATAATAATATCAACCCTTATATGTCCTATATTATTATACATATTTATTAACATATATATCTTATAGTGTCTAAAAATACACTGCGAGGAAACTTGCAAGCTTAACTAGAATAAATATTGTTTATAAACTTGTATAAGGCTAGCGCAAAGTTAACTACATGACTTGACCAGGCTGTTAGATATATTACATTCTCTATTACTCTACTAGATACATAATATACATTTATATCCCAAATACATATTGACAGACGGAATAAATGGTAGAACATTTATATATACAGTATTTAATTACTGCGAGTGTCTGTAATAAGGTTAAGAAGCGTCGGAGCTCCGGAGCGTCGTTATTAATTCAATATATAATTAGATAAGATACCTACTTAACACTTGAACGATGGAAAATTTACAATTTAACATCACCAGGACAGAATATACCTTTAACTTTAGGTTGCAAATACGATAAGACATCTTCGCCTGGAACACAAAGTAGACTGGTGGATAATTGTGATATGGTATTACCACGAGGTGGTGTCCATAAAATCCTTTACCGATTTTGATACAGCTGTATTTGCCACTTTACTTATCTATGTCTTACCTCCTCGTCTAATTTTATTCAAAAAAAATTCAAAGGTCAAAGACCTCCTCTTTGAACTGGAACGAAAAGGTGTGCAGCCGTCGTTCATCAATTTATAACACTTTATCACGTCAAAAATTTTAATAACCTTAATCCAGAGTTGTCTGGTGTACCGCTGAATCAGGCTTGAAACCTTTTCCCTTCCACTTTCCTTCACTACCCTCCACTTTAAGCCTACAACACGGACTACACCGCTCATAGTAGTCTAAATACCAAATAACACCAATAAAGCTAACAGTACAAAACTGATCCTCACCTCAACCTGTCACATTATTCACCAGCCCCGCCCCAACACTGTACCACTCCAAGGTCTGAGGTTACGTGAGCTAATCTTTTCATTAACATGCCGACCTCAAGGGCACTTGTCTTATATACGACTAAAGCCGCGTCTTGTGTGGAAGCTATAATATGTGACTACTTTTTTATGCTTTATCTATTTATGAAATACTAGTAATGGGCAACACCCACAGCTTCGCCCGCGTTAACTTGCTTAACTTGACTCCTATTAGTCACAGCGTTATCTTATACAGCCTTCTTCGATAAATGAGCTATCTAACACTGAAATGATTTTTCAAATCAGACCAGTAGTTCCTGAGATTAGCGTGTTCAAACAAACAAACTCTTCAGTTTTATACTATTAGTATAGATTATCTACTACTAAATTACTATAGATTATCTACCACTAGACTATAAAAGCTGCAAAGTTTATATATTTGTTGTGAATGCGCTTATTACCGGAACTACTAATTTCATTTGATAATCCAATGATTAGGCTAGCTAAGGTTACAAAAAAGGGTTAAATCTATCAGATATTTATTGAAGAGAAATTTAGGGGGAGGGAAATAACGAGAACAGCTAATGATTCTGTTTTTATATTTTAATTTTCTTAGCTATTATTGTGATTTCATTATATGTAACAATTTTTCAATTCATTCGTTTATCCGTGTTCATCTTCTTGATCTCTATCAATGAGTGAGTCTCTATTTTACTTGAATTTTTCTCATGTTTATATTGGTTGATGAACATAGCATGAAAAGGTTTTAGTTTTGTTTACTAATAATAATAAAATATGATGTTTTTTAACATTATTACCAATATTAAATTAAAAGCTTTAAAAAAATACAAACCGTATAATCTATTTTATTTTAGTGCTATTAAATAATCATACTACTATATAGCACAAAAAATGTATATGTATATTTAAATGAATGCTGATCGTCGTCTTGGCGTTCATTGAAGGAGGCGGTTCAGCAGTGGATGGATAAAGGCTGATGATGATGATGATAACTGAAAGGAATGTGATAAACATTTATTCCATTATCAAATCAATAATTCTAAATTTCTTTGATCGAAAAAATTGAAATAATTAAGAAACGTGAATGCTCATTTTCAAAATACACTCGTAGTTTGCGTTCAGCGTCTAATCATATTATATAATATATTTTAATAGCTATACATATTCTAGCTCGTGTTGGACGCCAATCCTAACATTCCCGTAGCAGAGCAAGACATGCATTGCTTTTTATTGTGTATTTTATAGCTTTCGCAGTTATACCAGCACTTAAGCTTTGAGAGACATATTTCTGAGAGGTCACTGGAGGGCAAAAATATAGTGATTTTATTCGAACATTAAACTACTGATAATGGCTTTCGATACAATGTTTCGCTATTGTGTTTTTACTTTTGCTCGTAAAAAAAACGATTTGATATTTTTGTGGAAGAAAAACAGATTGTTTTTTTATAGCATAGGAGGGCAAACAAGCAGTCGAAGCCTTTTGTCGACTATCGACACCCATAGACATCCGCACAACCAAAAGTTATGCAGATGCGTTGCCCTCTTTTTCCTTATCCCGCCAATGGGCCACCGGAAACTCACAAACCGCACAAAACGTCACAGCATAGCACCCTTGACGCCAGTGTTATGTAAGCGAAAGGTACCACCCCGGTCGTGCGGCAAATCAGTATGGCTTACAATTATATGAGATACTAGCGGCCCGGTACGTGCTTCGCTACGTATAAATTGAAATAAAAAAAAATTGGAACATCAAATTAATTTATTCAAACAAAAGAATATATTATTAATTGCGAGTTATTTTAAAACTTAATGTTGTAATGTCAACACTGAAAAAAGTTTCAATATGACCCCAATTGAAAAAGTTTCAATTTGACAGCAAAATCTCCATTAACAAAATGATCCGCCATTTATTGAATTAAAAAAATGTGATAAATGAAGAACCGCTCGACCGATTTTGTGCAAACTTCACATAAACCATCTACTAAATAGTCCAAACAAAGCCTAAATATTTGGTTGGGATTGGTGAGCCCGTTCTTGAGTTATAAAATTACAACGAAAAGTGGCATTGATTTTTATATATAAAGATTACCTACTTTAGTTCATATGCCATATTTTTGTGATAGAAAGTGTGATTAGTGGCACTTATCTCATTTTGTCTGAAGGTATAAGGTAGGTTAAACAAGGTGGTAAAATATGATAAAGTCACCTGAGTTAAGTAGATATATAATATCAGGTAGATTTATTGTTGTTTTTGATGATAATTATGATGATAAAAGACAAAGTCAAGAACTTTAGATGATGTTGAATTAAATGCATCCTATTTTTCCAACTGTTATTAGTAATACATAGAAAGGAAAATAAGATCAATATCTTATATTGAATATAGCCTTGGGACATAATTTTAACATGTTATATTCATTTATCCGTTCTCCTGAGTGTGTAACTAGCCCACTTCCACTTCAGCGAGCTTATTCTTCGCGTGATATCGATAACTATAGTTCTCTGACGGATGTCTTCGTCCGTGTTGGTTACGTTTGGCGAGAGATCCGTTGTCTTGGCAACTTTCGGGGCGGCCTATATTCTGTAGTGGACGGATAGGGGCTGATGATGATGATGATGGAAATTCATTAATAGAATATTCGAAAAAAAAAATATTTTTCCCGCTAAGAAGGTATAAATCCGAACTAATGATCTAGTTAGTGCGCATCAGGTAGTACTTTGACTAAGAACTAAACTGTAAGTTAACCCAACTTCGATCGTATTGTCTAAAGTCTAACAAAAGTCGATAATGATGCTAAAAGTTTAACTTCGTGTTGTTGGAAAGCTAAGTATTTTATATATTCTATGAGCTTATTATAATAAGCTATGTACGCGAGCTTTTTGCATGTACCAACATGTCTTCATTTTATATCTTCGCGAAGCTTTTTTCTTTTTAACCGACATTTTAAAAAGGAAGAGAGATACTTCAAATGGAACAATGATGGGTAAACGCGTAAATTGTAGGTACATTACTTTTATTTTTTTTATTTTTTGAAGTTCGTATTTCTTTTAATTTTCATCCAGGAATAGGGTCTATTTAATGGCATATATATTTATTATTTTTGATCTCTTTAGTCTAATGATAATCAGAAATAAAGGGTCACTCTTTTTTATAGAAGAGGGGGAAAATGAACAGCATTTCACCTGGTGGTAAGTGATACGCGACATCCATACACCCGCTACATCATTAGTACGTTGCCGGCCTTTTTCTTTCTTGGAATATACTTCATATTGATGAGGGGGGGGGGGGGATTTGCTTGCCTACGGCTATAAAAATAATGATATTTCTGACTTTTCTTAATGGACGTTTATTACGAATAAAATAAAAAGTATGATTGCAAAATATTTGCAGAATTCTTCATTTGCGCGCGCAAAGTACCTCCTATGTTGTATGTGTGTACACTCGCATACAAGATTTATTTAAAAAGGGATATTTACAATGTTTTTCGGTTTTATTTCGTGGAGCTCGCTCGATATTTTGACATTAGCTACGAAACGCGAAATAAAAGTGAAAACCATGGTAAATAATGCGTTTTAAATAATTTAAGTAATGAAAATAACCATGTTAACTAATATAGTACAAGAAATACCTTTAATAAATATAGTCCTGTAATAAAGTCCGAAATGGAATGTAAAAATCTTAAAATCAGCAATAAAATCAGTAACAATTGTTCTTTTATGATGAGTGAGTGAATAAATATTTGAAGTCAATAAGTATATTACAGGCTAGCTGTTGCCCGCAGCTTCACCTGCGATATCTTAGATTTACAGCCGTACCCGGATTGATAATGATTATTTTTATAGCCTAAGTTACTCCCGATAACGTCAACTATATCCTGTTAAAGTCTCATCAAAATCGGCTTAGCCATTAGATAGATTAACTGTAACAAACAAACAGACAGACAGACGGACAGACAGACAAAAATGGTAAAAAACGGTATTTTGGTATATGTACCGTGTATCCATATTATTCCATATAATGCATTCAATAAAAAGCGGTTATTTTAATATTACAAACAGACACTCCAATTTTATTTATCTGTATGTTTTAGCATGTGCATGTGAATTAGTGATGAGCGATGTGCACTACACATAATTAGTATGTTTTGTGGGGTTGTTACAACTTTTAACAGTGATTTAACATGACATGTATTTACCCAATTAATGCCCCTACTCCTAGAACTATTTTCAATAATTGTATAAGAAACACGTCATAGGAAGATGATCTTCGTGCAGTGGGCGATCCTAGGTTTTTTTTTATAGAAGAGGGGGCAAACGGATAGTCGGTTCACCTGATGGTAAGTGAAGAGCGACATTCACAGACACCCGCTACACCAGTGGATTAGCAGGTGCGTTGCCGGCCTTTCAGGTATGAGTATGCTCTTTTCTTGAAGGTCCCTAAGTCGTATCGGTTCGGAAACACCATGGGAGGCAGCTGATTCCATATATTAGTCGTGCGAGGCAGGAAATGCCGTAAAAATCGAGTTGTTGTGGATTTCCGGACATCGAGATGGTGAGGGTGAAATTTGGAGTTTTTCCGCGATGTCCGGTGGTGGAATTCTGCTGCAGGTATTAGTCCGAACAATTTCTCAGGGCACTCCCCGTGGTAGATGCGGTAGAAGATGCAGAGCGATCCGACATCTCTACGCAGCGCCAAAGAATCAAGCCGATTGGAGATAACATTGTCGTCGACGATTCGAGCCGCCCGGCGTTGAATTCGGTCAAATGGAAGGAGCTGATACTGGGGCGCTCCAGCCCAGAGGTGAGAGCAGTATTCCATGTGAGGCCGGATCTGCGCCTTGTATAATTGAAGGCGGTGTGAAGGCATGAAATACTGCTTCGCCCTATTGAGCACGCCGAGTTTCTTCGAGGCTAGTTTAGCCTTTCCTTCCAAATGACCACGAAACTGCACATCTCTCGATACATCGACGCCAAGTATCCCAATGCTGGCTGAGGCGGTTAGGGAAGTGCCTTCGAATTGTAGAGGAACGACGAAGGGTGATTTTTTAGCGGTAAACGCGTAAACTTGTGTCTTGTTGGGGTTAAATTGGACTAGGTTAAGTCGCCCCCATTCCGAGACTCTGGCCAGCAGAGACTCGATTTCAGACACAAGTTTGTTCCGACACTCATCGACTTGTTCCCGAGAAATATTAGGGCGGCCAGTGTATAAAGCATCTCCAGTGCTGTCATACGCATAGCAATGAATGCCGATGGTTTTCAGCATATCATTGATATGCAGAAGAAACAGGGTTGGAGATAGTACACAACCTTGGGGAACACCAGCATTTACAGACTTGAGGTCCGAGCATGCACCGTCGACAACGACCTTAATGCTCCTGTCTGCCAAAAAACTGGTGATCCACCTACATAATTCCTCGGGAAGCCCATAAGATGGTAGCTTTGCAAGAAGTGCTTTATGCCACACCCGATCAAAGGCCTTCGCTATGTCCAAACTAACCGCCAGCGCCTCCCCCTTGATCTCAATTGCCTCCGCCCATTGTTGCGTTAGGAATATTAGAAGATCACCAGCTGAGCGATTCCGTTGCCATATTGGCGATCGCTAATCAGCTGGTGCTCCTCCAAATATCGCCGGAGCTGGCAGTTGATTATGGATTCCATAATCTTTGAGAACAAGGTAGTTATAGCTATTGGTCTGTAGTTGGACGGGTCTGAGCGGTCCCCTTTCTTAGGGATCGGGTGTACCAAAGCTGTCTTCCACGAGCATGAGACGACGCCTAATGAGTAAGAGTGCCGGAAAAGACGCGTAAGGACGGGTGTCAACTCAGGAGCACAAGTTCGTAGCACTAACGGAGGGATGCCGTCAGGCCCACTCGACTTATGGATGTCCTGCGAAAAGAGTGCTTTGCGTACGGAGCTCTGTCGGAAAATTATTTCCGGCATTGAAGTATCACACCGAGGGATCGTCGGTGGTATTTTTCCCTGGTCATCCAAAGTCGAGTTGGAAGCAAAAAGAGTGCCTAGAAGATCGGCCTTCTCCTTCGCGGTGGGGGCCAACGAGTCATTCCTCATGTGCAGAGATGGTAGGGATGGCTTACAAAAATTCCCTTGAACAGCCTTGGCAAGAGACCAGAATGCACGAGTCCCCGAAGGAAGTCGAACCAATCTCTCGCCAATTCTGTTCACGTACTCCGCTTTTGCTTCAGCAATAGCTCTTTTGAAGGACCTGGAGGCAAAGTTATACTCCTTCTTCAATGCGCTGGTCTTTTCATCCTGGGACATCAATGCTTTGGCCCAGGCTCGGTAGCTTAACCGTTTATGGCGTGCAGCCATCTTACAGGTTTCACCAAACCAGGGCTTGGATTTGCCGCCTATAGGCACTGCAGAGCTTGGAATGAAAAGCTATGGCTTGCAGCACTACATCGGCAACAGAATCGGCAACGATGTCTGGATCATCCAGCGAGAAGCAAATTTGCCCCCATGGCCTACCCATGCAAAGAAGGACCGCATCCCGTCCCAATCAGCTGACCTATAGTGCTAAACGCGGCGGCAGCCAGCAAAACGAGGCCATGATGTGCTTGCGAACAGGTACAGAACTCCGGATCAGACAGTGGTCCGATGAGCCAAGTGGAGCGTCCACGGAGACCACGTAATTGTCCGGGTGAGAGGTCAGCAGAAGGTCCAACAGGGAAGACGTATGATCTTCCACATCAGGGATACGAGTTGATCTACCTAGGTAGATGCGGATTGCAGAAAATCTTTATGTTTATTGGTAGAGGCCTATTATTAATTGATGTGGTATTCTACGTATATTCTTGGATACGATTGTATCCTATATAGGTACAACTCATTTTTTTGCATATAGATTTGAACCTGTGGCTCTACACGTATAGGCATCCCACTATACCAGTAAACCAGGCGGTCCAATACACAATATAAGAAATATTCCAAAGTGAGCGTGAGATGTGAGTTCTCGAGGTAATTAGTAAAAGTTGAGACGGACAGACGGACACGCGAACGAATCGTTTAGAATAATATCTCACGGAAGTGTCTATTAATATGATGTTTCTGTATTTTCTATATTACGGTTTCTTTAGAGAATGATATATTGCCTTTATTTCATACAAGTATTAATAATAATATAATAATTAGCATAAATAATAGTAAAACATAAAATATCCTATTCTAATTATGAGTTTTAATAATAAAGTTACAACACAATCTCTCCAATGCTTCAAACATCAACTAGCAAAAACTCATGGTACTAACAATTTTTATTGATAGAGTTGTCGTAAGCTAAGCATAAGTAACTGATGCTGGAAAAAAATGACTTTCATAGCTAAGTGGTTTAAGTTCGACCTTATATATATTTTTCTCATGTAAGTGAATGAATATAGTTCTTATATATAAATAAATAAATAATATACAACCCTTCTATGTCCCACTGCTGGGCACGGGTCTCTTTTTAAAAATCAGGCGAGGAGGGTGCTGGGTAATAGTTCACCGATGCGCTGGCCCAATGCGGTTGGTGAACTTCACACATCTTCAAAGACTTTTAAGCTCATCAGGCATGCACGTTTCCTCACGATGTTTCCTTTACGGCGAGCAAGCGATGGTCTCATGTTCAGGTGCACATAGAAATTAGGAACACCCCATTTCAAGGCAACACAGGTGATTAAGATCGAACCCGGATCTCTCACTCAAGAGGCAAAGCCCATACCCAATAGACCACCGTCGCACTCGCCCATTTAATTCTTAGGAGAAATATTTTTTTCTCAAATCAATTTACTTTGAGAGGTATTCATTTCAAACTAAAGTAATAACAGCGTTCCTCTGTTCTCATTTCAAACAGTTGATGATAAATATTCTTCAATATTTATTCTAGAACCTTCATCCAAACATTGATAAAAGTTATGTAAAGCTGATAACAAATTCACCTGCACGAACTCAGCTGCGCCTTTGTCTCCAATTGTTCGCACTCCCGCGCTAATTCCAAACATTGACATATGGGTCGGATCTCCCGGGATCTACGGAATTATTCAATATATTATGGGAGAATGATCGGAGATATTTCAGTGGAATGTGGATAATTGATGATTGGGTTAAGTGTGGCTGATGATAATAATGATAATGATGATTATGCTAAGAAAAAATAAAATAATGAACGTACTAAGAAATCCCTTAGGTTCTTAAGAATATCATAGCATAAAATAACATAAGTAACAGTTATATGTGTGAATAATTTAAAATGTATATCATAAATGTATGCATCACTGCTCGAAGTTCCTTAAAATCAGGCAAATCTTTGGGCCATAGTTCGCCTGGTTTTTGACCCAATGCGGGTCGACGTTGACAATTTTTACAACTATAAAGTCTTAATATGATCATACATCATGTAGGATTGCTCTCAGTGTTTTTCTTCACCGGTAAATATCGTAAGTATATCTTGACATACTTTAATCAACAGTTTCATTTACTGAAAGTTGAATAATTCATCCAAAGTCTAGATTGATAAACTTAGTTCTGCTGTGAACTAATGTCCCTGCAGATAATAATAATAATATGTAGGGTCAACTTACACACGACCATCTGATCCCAAACTAGGCAGAGCCAGTTCTTATGTTAACCAGACAACTGATACATACATATATTTCTAAATACGTACATAATATTATAGATAAATTACACCCAGACACAGAAAAAATGATCATGGTCATCACACAAATATTTGTCCTGGGTGGGAATCGACCCCACGAACTTGTGGTTCAGGAGTCAGGGTCCTAAACATAGACCAATCGGCCATTCATGTCTATGTAAAGGGGCTTGAGATCAAGAGTGAATGATGAGAGTAACGTGTAACACGTAAATAACGTTCTTTTTGTGTGGTTTGTGAGTTTCCGATGGCCAATTGGAGGGAGCGGGAAGGGGAAAGGAGGGCAATGCATCTACATAACTTCTGTTTGTTGTCGATCCAGCTCAAAATGTTCGGTTATGGAATATTTAGCAATATCATCACAAGTCAGAATGTGGACACAGCATATTATATAGCTGAGATGCAAGTCTGCAGCGCTGTTTACCTTTGTACTGCAGATGTTTACCTTTACCTGTATCTGCATGTTTCCATATTTTATTGGTATTTGAATTATTTATTGTTTATTGGTATTTGAAGAGGATTAGTACTAAAAAAAACTTATATTGTAAATGTTAAGAACCTTCTAGCTATAGTATGTAAAAGCTTAAAATTGAAAAAATATGTATAGTCTACGGAAATAGTTTTAACTTAATGAATTATATTCATATGAAGCTTTGCCGGAGGTTAAGAAAGATATAACATTGAAACAAAACTCCTTACCGGCGGTAGTTGTGTTTTATACCATCCCTTACAAGTAGCTATGTTGTATCCAGTACCATTTGTACATACAGGCAACGAGACTTCCTACATCTCAAGATACATACATACAAGGTTGATAAAAGCGAGAGACATTAAATTAAACCGCATATACTACACATGCTTACGGTTAATCCGAAACTATTAAAAACAGTTTATGAGAGAAATAAAAAAAAAAGTTTTTCAAAGAACTTAAATACTTGAATAGTCAAAATAAAACGTAAACATTCTTTGTAAAATGTCCACTGACCACAGCACGTTGCGTCGGCGCGACATAGGGTGCGTCTCACCGGGTCGAACAAAGCGGAGCGGCTTTAAAACTTTTAAAATATCCTGTGACTAAACAATTATTGATTCTATTAGTCTAATTTTTGGCGTGTAGCCTGAAAATGGTACATAGTATAAGTGATTTAATTTAATGCCTCTCGCTTTTATCAACCTTGTATACCCGGTACAAAAATCCTATGAGATGAAGTCTTCAAATATAGACTCTTCTTGCATTGTTGATTTGCCTAAATATTCTATAATAGACATAAGTTTAATTTGGCTGACCGAATATAGACCTCGTTTCATATCTATCCAGTTGATGACGATACTTCTCCAGGGATATACGGAGCCGGTAATTAGGGATGTAAAGTCTCCGAGGACCACACTTCACAGCGGGATATAATAGGAAAGGAGATTATTGACCTATATACGAATGAAATAAGATATGTTGATAATTTTTCGAAAAAATACAAATATTTAGGCACAGTGAATTGTGTTTATTTATAAAAGTGTAAGCTGTTACGCGCAGCTTCGCTTTTGTTACCTCGGATTGAAAGTTGTATACGGACAAGTGCTAAGCATTTTACTTGCAAAAGAGTGTTTTTTCGCTTATATAATTTCGATGGTTATTACGTCCTACAACCAAACTATCACAATATTTACCTTTTTATAGTATTGGTATCAATAATATACGCGACTTTATGCTAGTCACTAGCAGCAGTTCCCCACCATGGTTCAAGCTTTGTCTTGGCAGTAGGGTTTAGTAGCCTAAGGTGAATCCAGCACCTTCTTTTTCTTTAATGCCGGGAAATGCTCTGAGGCATACCGCGGTGGAGTGGGTCTCCCCACGCGGGTAGGTATGTGGGACTCGCTGAGCCCGAAAGTTGGGAAGTGGACGCAGCTCTACCCACTAAAACCCGGCGAATGCCACCAATGCCGCCTTTGGTGAGGTGCCCCCTCTCAGCCGCAAGGGCTTCTACCATACTCCAGCGTGCCGTCATCGAGCTGGGTTAATGGTTCGCAAAATGGAGGATTGATATAAACCCAGAAAAAAGTGCCCCCATAAAATTCTCACATAAGAGGGTCACAAACAGACGACCTTATCGTACCATGAAACCGATAAGGTTAAAAAATATATAAATACCCAGAGTAGATCAGGTAAAATACCTGGGGGTCACCCTTGACAGGTCGATGTCATTTAGACCACTCATAGAGTCAGTCACCAAAAAGGCCAAATTCGTCTTGCGCCGTTTATATTTCTTAATTAACAAAAACAGAAAAATGCCCCTAAGGCATAAGCTAACCCTGTATAAAACTTGTATCCGACCCATTATGTCATACACTTGTGTCGCATTCGCGCATGTGCCACAAAGTCGACTTAATGCACTACAAGTAGTCCAAAATAATTTTTGTACGTAAGAAACATCGACCTGCACAGGGACTTCAGATTAGAGTCCATTAGGGGCCACTTCAAAATGACGTCAGAACGTCACTTTGAAAAGGCACTCCTCCACCCAAACCCGCTCATCGTGAGCGCGGCAAACTATTCTCCAGATAGCTCAGTTCCTATTAGGCATAGGTTACCTAAGCATGTTTTAACAGATCCAGCTGACGAAATCTCTCAGCTACTAATGCGCGACGCAAAAGCGCGACGCGAACGTTAAAACATAATATACAGAAGTACAACACACGGTGCTAGGTACACCTGCACACCGCTTGGGCCTCGGGGTCGTAAGCGATGTCGAACCCTACACATGGAAACCACATCGATCCGGATCGATCGCGGAAGCTTAGGTTCGAATCCGATACGAGTAGACACAAACCCAGACCGCGCAAACAGCGCTAGCACTACGCTACCGCTAGATTGCTTAGGCACCGCGCATGACCCGCCTCTCTCTCCAGAGGGAGGGATGAGGGCCGGCCCTCATGATGGTAGGTTAAATTCAACCGTAAAAGATTTGTCGACCGTATCGGATTTGACTAGTCCAAATCCTGCTCTCCCGAGCAGCGCGCGCGATGAACCGCACCCCCTGCGGGGCGTGGAGGGGGGCGTCCCCCTTTCGAATATTTCTTAAGTGAGCCATCTGCTCATTTACTGTACCGATTGAGCTTAAAGGCCATCAGGCCGAAAAGTCTAGCCCTTCCGAAAAAAAAATGGTGAGGTGCCCCGGACTGTTGAGCAACAGGGCACCTCGACGGCTAGTCAGTCCCCAAGGGACCGATGTTGACCTCCACAGACGAGTTGTCCTGCTCGATAGAACAACCCTTCCCAACTTCTACTACTATAATTAATTATTTTATACTTTCGGAGCTAATGCCGCATACGCCTTTGTGTTCATTAACGGTGCCGCTGTCTTTCGTCGCTTTTTTTTCGCACGGAAGTAAATTAAGCTATCTCATCGAAATTGTGTGAAATGGGCGGAGCGAGCGTGATAATTATTTTCAGGTTCATCGTCTTAAGGGATCAGTTGTCTTAACCCTGATTGAAATAGTACTCTTTACCCAGAAGTGAACGAGTGGCTGACTTTGCTGAATAACATTACTACCAAACGTATTCCTTTAAAATATGATTACAAGCGTTTCAAATATCCAAGGGGTCAACAAAAACACGTACAATACAACTATCACATGACGGATCCATTTGACCGGATTGTACCGCATTATATATTTAAACCCCCTCAGGCTATGTTTTATATCTCGCGAACCCTGAATCTATTAAGGTTATACGAATTTGCAATTTTGTTAATGTGACGTCCGGTGTAACGGTGACAGAGCACTAGACGCAGTGTAGGGTTGGAATCCCGACAGCGACATTTGCATGATATAGACTGACCAGAAATATATAAACCCTGCGTGGTGTCGCCACTGTCTTTTTATAATAAAACAATTTTTACGGATTTTATCGCGGTTTATTAAGATTTTTACAAGCCCGACGTTTCGGATACTTTACAGCAACCATGGTCACGGGAGGACTGAGGTGTCATACGTCCTATCATTACAAAGTTATTCGAAACTACCCTATGATACATCAATATTTTGGTCAGTCCTATCTACGCAGAAAGTGCTAACTGTATCTTTAATCTGTGACATATTATGCTTGGATTTTGATTTGATAATTTTAATAATGGGATCCCAAGCAGGTGGTAGAAGCCAGCCATCTTCTCTATTGAAATTAGGATGTTTTTTAATTTCAATAGCCTCACGGATCATCCTTGGTTGGAATCTGTGTTCTTTTGCGAGGACTTGTGGTTTATCAAATCTGATATAATGGCGAGCTTTGTCAAGACTATGTTCACAGATGGCAGACTTAGTGTAGCGACGGTGTTTTAAATCAGCTATATGTTCTTTTAGAACTTTTTAGAACTTTTTTTTCTTTCTTATCTTTTAGATCGACTCACCAACTTATAGATTGGCTAAACATGTGGCCCAAGTACTGTCACCACTGCGTGGACAAACTAGAGCACATACACGGGATTCTTACCACTTTGTTAATGAGATCAAACACCTACGTCTCAGCGACAATGAAACAATGGTTAGTTTTGATGTGCAATCTCTTTTTACCGGCCTACCTGTGGAAGATTGCATAACAATAGTAAGAAGAAAGCTAAGAGAAAATGACATGCCAATGGAATATGCTGACCTTTTGGAACATTGCCTTACATCTGGCTATATGTTGTGGAATAATTATTTCTACAAGCAAGTAGATGGAGTGGCCATGGGCTCACCAGTATCCCCTGTTGTTGCCGACATATTTATGGAGGACTTCGAGGAGACTGCTCTGCAAACTTCGCCCATTACACCCAGGTTCTACAAGCGGTACGTAGATGATACTTTCACAATATTACCATCTGATAAAGTAACCATATTCTTAGACTATCTTAATTCCATTAATTCCAAAATTCAATTCACAATGGAATTAGAAGAAAATAATTCTCTAGCCTTCTTAGATGTATTAGTTATCCGTAATCCCAACAATACCTTAAGCCACACAGTGTATAGGAAGCATACCCATACGGATAAGTACCTAAACGGCGAATCTCACCACCATCCAACACAGTTAGCTACCGTGGGTAAATCTTTGTTTCAGAGAGCACAAGGGATCTGTGATGAGCAACACCTGGAGACCGAACTTCAACATGTCAAGCAAGTACTGCGTGACAACAAGCTTCGGGTACCGCGTCTCCGTCACAGTGAACGTGTGAAACCAGCCACCGTCGAGCGAGTACCTGCAGTTCTCCCGTTTATTAAAGGCGTCACTGACAAGATTGGCTTCATCCTAAAGCGAGCTTCTATAAAAACTTATTTCAAGCCGCCAAAAAAGATAAGTCAATTCTTACCATCTGTCAAGTGTCATATACCCTTACAAGATGCAGGAGTATACATGCTTGATTGTGACTGTGGTCTCTCCTATATAGGCCAAACTAAAAGATCTATTAAAACTCGCGTGAAAGAACATATAGCTGATTTAAAACACCGTCGCTACACTAAGTCTGCCATCTGTGAACATAGTCTTGACAAAGCTCGCCATTATATCAGATTTGATAAACCACAAGTCCTCGCAAAAGAACACAGATTCCAACCAAGGATGATCCGTGAGGCTATTGAAATTAAAAAACATCCTAATTTCAATAGAGAAGATGGCTGGCTTCTACCACCTGCTTGGGATCCCATTATTAAAATTATCAAATCAAAATCCAAGCATAATATGTCACAGATTAAAGATACAGTTAGCACTTTCTGCGTAGATAGGACTGACCAAAATATTGATGTATCATAGGGTAGTTTCGAATAACTTTGTAATGATAGGACGTATGACACCTCAGTCCTCCCGTGACCATGGTTGCTGTAAAGTATCCGAAACGTCGGGCTTGTAAAAATCTTAATAAACCGCGATAAAATCCGTAAAAATTGTTTTATTATAATGAGTGAAATTCGCGTAAACATTAGAAAGCCACTGTCTTTTTTACGTTAACACATATTATCGTCCATACAGAAATTAGTTCCGGAATTTTCCGCAATATGGCGAGGGTTTTAATTTTTCCGGTCAGGTTATAAAAGTAAAGTACCAAATAATAATAGAAAATAATAAGTAGACAGATAATAATAACTTGAATAATTTCTGTTATTCAAGTCCGTAACATATACAATATATTATCTGATAATAATTATTAGCAAATTCTATTAATTATAAATATCCTCTATCGTTACTGTAATTTCGTAAATGGAATGTATTTTTATTCGAAATATAACAATGGTGATCGAGAGAAATTATAACACATGATGACACAGATGTTTCTGTTAATTTCTTAGAATGAAATAGAAAATAAGGACGCAATACGGTAACCACATTGTGATTTTAAAATGGTCACAATAAACGTTTAGGAATACAAACGAAAAGATACTTCAAAGTGGAATAATCATGTTTTGAAAAGGACTGAAAATACCTTGAGGGTGTGCTATCAAAGTAGGAATCCGCAGAGCACTGTGTAGACAGAGGCTATATTGAGCGGCCAGTTAGTATTCAGAAAGGAGCCTGCAGGCGAATAAGATAAGATCGCCGCTCTGTGCTCATGACGAATGGAGTCTGTGAATCCAGAAGATCTTTGATAACCTGGAAAATTCTAAATGGAACACGCCGAATATATGCTAAGTTACTTGAATATGGGCTATGTGAAATGCTTTACATGTTAGTGAATTCAGAGTAAATGCGAGCTTTAATTTCTTTCTGAGAATTTAGCTTTTAGCAAGTTTGTAAACCACTAAAAGGCAGGTCAATGGATGAAAACAGGGTAATGAATGAATAAAATAGCATACGTCAACAAAAAAAAATTGGTTTACGGACGATAGTTTAACGTGACAACGTCAAAACAAAACGCAAGCGTACAATTAACGTAACGGGACAATGAGCGTAACAGGACAATGGACGGAACGGGACATTTTCGTGAATGCAGCCGGCGTTCATCGATTTATCAGACGTTGTTACGTCAAAAATAACAGGATAATCTTGTTCGAGAAGTTATTACAAACTATGGTATTACGTTCGTCTTTACATTGTTCCTGTATGTTGTGTTGCTATGAGTATTTTCATTTTAGGGTAAAAAGGATAAGCCTATTTGGTTTCTATCTTTCATCTCCTAGAGTCGTTCGTACGATGACTGTAGGTTAAGTTTTTATAAATGTGACAGAACTCACGAATACATCGATATCTACTCTCAACTCTCTTACAAAACATCACTTAAAAATAATAAATATTTATATATGCTACATTTCTTTCAGCGATACTTTTGTGATCAATATTTTGAAATCGATTAGATGTCACATAAAAACATGTACCCTTTGTGTATACAAGCGTTTTATCAGCCATGCTGCCGATTCATTCAGCGGACGATTCACTTTGCATCTTTTCAAAGGCTGATAAAACAGCCGCTGTTTTGACAGGAGCGAGTCGGCCGTCACGTGACAGAATAGATAGAAAATTTATGCGCCAAAGACTGGCCATAGATAACAAATGGTTAATGAAGTTCGTGTTTTTACTCTGTGGCATTTAAATTTGTCAAGATAAAATAAATAAAGAGCGCTTTGTATGTAATACCTATTTTTTATAGTTGTAAGTGCTAAAATTATGAAATACTTATATGCGAAAGCTTAAGGCTTTCTGAATATATATTTTATTTTATGCTTGTAAAATAGACGGTAAACTTGTGTGCAAGAATATTTCAAATACAAATTATTATGGTTTGTTATAGGCTTTGAACAAATACTTTTATCCATCCAGAGTAGCCTTTTTTATTTTATTTTTTGTTTTTTACGCCGGGAAATGCTCTGAGGCATTCCTCCTGGGGAGTGGGTCTCCCCAGGCGGGTATGTGGGACTCGCTGCGCCCGAAAGATGGTAAGTAGACGCAACTCTACCCACTAAAACCCAGCGAGTGCCACCAGTGCCGCCTTGGTGGGGCTTTTTGTACCCCTCTTATAAGAAGAGGGGACAAAAGTGCAGGATGACAAGGGGCGAGGATGAGAACCTCACACCATTGCACTGTCCTGACGTTGGGAGGGGTTGTTCTGTAGTGCGGGACGACGCCTCCGTGGAGGTGGTGTCGGTCTCTTGAGGGACTGACTAGCCGTCGAGGTGCCCTGTTTGCTGAATAGATCCGGGGCCCCACACCAAAGGCGCCATTGGTGGCACTCGCCGGGTTTTAGTGGATAGAGCTGCCTCACCATCTTACGGGCGCAGCGAGTCTCACATACCCACCTGAGGAGTCCCCTCCCCTACGGGATGCCTCAGAGCATTTCCCGGCGTAAAAGAAAAAAAAGGTTAAAAGACTGAAATATCTATACTAATATTACAGCGAAAGATTTGATTGTTTGTTTGTATGCATTGAGTAGGCTCTAAAACTTCTGAACTGAATTGGAAAATTCTTTTACTTATAGAAAATCACAGTATCAGCGAGTAGCGTAGGCTATAAATTATTAACCACTGCGTAGCCGGGACGGACCGCTGGCATTATACATCTTTACAAGAACTCCCTTTAAGCATAATGCTTGTATTTGTTTCATATTTTTGTAAATTATACTAATTAATAAACCATCCTTTTGGTTAAAATTTTAAAAAGTTGAATATTTTATTTAGTAGCAAAATAAGTTGAAATTTTCTCCTACTTTGCGTGTATTAATAATGCAACTCTACATATATTTGAAACATATTTTTCTAGAGCATTTAAAATGAAAATTTTACCGGCGTATAAAGTCTTGAAAACTGCAGCTATGAAAAGTCTGCGAATTTCCTAAATTTCCTTTTATTAAATACCAGTATACTTTACAACTGTGTTTTCTTAAAAACAATCGTATTGTGTTTTTATCTCCCACACAAACGTGGTGTATATATAAAGCTGACACGTAGTATTAAACGAACCGATTTGAATCCTTTTTTTTATAAAGTCACTGTTTTCCTAAAACAGTTTTATAGCGATAGTTCTTAGATTTTTTTTTATCAAAATCGGTTTGGCCATTTCAAGGTCATCAGCTCATTGTGTTATAGGTTGGAGGTTTTTTAAAGTATAGCTTTTAATTACAATATTCTTTATGTTGTATATTTAGCTGACCTGAAGTTTTACTGTGTCTCGGCACGGCAACTTACTTATTTATACAGTACTTATCCAGACTTGGAACTTCCCCGCCCTGAACTGGTTCAGGCCTTGCTGCGGCGGTGGGGCACAGTAGCCTAGGGTGAGCCCAGCATCATGGGTGAAGCGTATTGAGCCGAGGGGGCTCTTTGTACCCCTCTTATAAGAAGAGGGGACAAAAGAACAGGGGGCAAGGGGCGAGGACTGGAATTGCACCCTATTGTACAGTACAATGGGATGCGGTTCCCATCCTCGCCCCGACGTTGGGAGGGGTTGCTCTGTCGTGTGGGACAACCCCTTCTGTGGAGGTGGCGTGGATCTACTGAGACACTGATTAGCCGTCGAGATGCCCTGTTAGCCCAACAGACCGGTGGGAGGGAAGCGCTGTGCCGCGCTCCCGGCTGCATGGGTACCACCATCTTGCTTGTTTCTCCCGTGAAACAGCTTTGCTGTGTTTCGGAGAGAAGGGCAAGATAGGCAGTGTAATTACTGGCACCGAGACTTAACATCTTATGTCTCAGGATAGGCAACACATAAAGGAGTTGCCTGGGCTCGTTTCAGGTAAACTAGTTTAAAGGCGGCGTTGGTGGTACTTGTCGGGTTACTCGGTGGGTAGAGCTGCGTCCACTTACCAGCTTTCGGACGCAGCGAGTCCCACATACCCGCGTAGGGAGACCCACTTCCCCGCGGATGCATCAAAGCATTTCCCGGCGTTAAAGAAAAAAAAAGACTTAGAACTTATCTCAGTGCCAGTTATTATACTATCTGTCTCTTACACAGCAATGCTGCTTCTTAGAATATCATAATATATACATATAAAAAACTCGCTGCACAAAGTGCATTTCTCCCAACGGTGATATGAATACCGACGAAAACATATATTAAGTTTATGTGAGAATTTTATGAGTGTTTCTATCGGGGATGGTCTTTAATATTCTACCTTATGTATCTTATCCTTGATAAAAGCGTCCATATTGAAGACCAAGGTAGCGTATTTCCTACCTTTGTGGACTATTTTTAGCTTATCTTATGATATATTGTTCCAATATTTGTCTCCATTATAAAGTATTAAAAAAACATCTCTCTAAAGTCATGCATTTAAAGTCTACTTTAAAGAGCTATTTTACGATCTTCCCAGTTATGAAAATTGGTTTTTCCGCTACTAGGTTAGCCATTTAAACAACTTCTACTTATTAACCGAATTCTAAAAAAGGAGGGTTCTCAATTCGGATGTTTGTATGTTTTTTATGTTTGTTCGGGCATAACTCCGTCGTTAACCAACCGATTTGAATTTTTTTTTTTTAATTTATTATTTTATTCTACAAACCTTAGTCTTTAAAAAGCAGTTTACTTACAGCAGTGGACGACATTATTTTTAATGGTGCTATAATTGTTTTTTTGTTTTCTAGGTAAAGACAAACACACCGAAAATGGACCGCAACGGCTACTTCTTCTACGTTAGCTCTACGGCGAAAAAGAAAAAGATAAGCCTGATGCAGCCTCGTCCTCCGCGGATGGCTTTCGAGGAGAAACGTAGGCCTGGGGTTGCCGAGAGGGTCCCAGTCACTCCAGTCAGTGTGGCTTTGGCCCTCGCAGAGAACGGACGCGCCATGTCGCACAGGGTCCCCACAGACGCGCCACGCGCGCGGCTCTACACGCAACTAGAAAGTTACCAGCCGAGATACCATACCATTCGTGATAGTGATAAGAGAGTGGAAAGTGAGTGCAAGAAGAGACGGAATGAACCGCGGAGGTCCGGGCACTCCGTAAGGTAAGCACCTGTTGATTTAGTAAACAAAAGTGTATTGTTATGCGCTTTCTTATAATTAATAATCTATTTTAATTTAATTAATAACCATCGTTAAATGTAGTACTTCGTGTGGAGATACTTAAATAAACATAATTACATAATAAATATCTTATATTAAAGCTAATAAATAGCATTGCTTAAATTTAAAGCGAAATAATAATATTGTGGTTAATATTACATTACATTCATATACCTTGGTTTGTAACATTATTGTAAAATCAATTAGGTATTATAAATTTAATACATACGATAAAATATTGAAAATAATTTTATCATAACATTGTTAAGCCATTAATTTTATTAGGTCGCGTATTTGAATCCGGCCTCGGGGAGATATTTTATTAAAAGTAAATAGATCATAGTTATGCTTCATATTCATCATCATCATCATCATCATCACCACCATCACCACCACCACCATCATCATCATCATCATCATCGTCATCATCATCAACCTTTTTTCTTCCACTGCTGGCTATAGTACTTTTAAATACTCATGCACCTATAATAATACGTGTTTCCATTTTCTTCTACCCATCACAGTATTTTTACGAACATCACCGAACTAAGTTAATGTGAAGTCCGTAATTCGTCTTAATGTTTCCAAATACGTCCTCTCTCGATAAACATCATAAAGACTAATAGAGTCGGCTAATCTTCAACCGCGCTTAATTGAGGGGATGATCTTTGTTACGCTTAACAAATTGGCAATCACTAAAGATCAAAGATAAGTATCATTGCCCATTTACAACTACATATTATACTTGATTTTGTCAATAAAATCTATAACCTTACAAGTACTTTGAAAATTGGACAAAGAGAAATTGTCATATAGACCAATGCTGTAAATGCATTATTTTAGGATTTCAAAGCTATAATAATATAATAATGATATCTATGGACGCTTTTACACCGCGTCAATCTGGTCCCGCGGTAAGTCTCGAAGAACTTGTGTTACGGGTACCTACCAGACAACGGAAATATATTTAATACTTTTATACCATACATATATTTAAGATTTTTAGTATATAATACACATATTTAATACACATCCATGACCCAGGAACACAGAAAATATTTTTGTTCCTTGGTGGGATTCGAACCCGCAACTTCCGGCTTGAGCGCCAACGCGCTTACCACTGCGCCACAGAGGTCGTCAAAGCTCCTCTGTAAAAAAAACTGAGCTGGCTATATCTGTAGTCAATCAATCCAAATTGGGCCCGGCACAACCTGGGTGGTACTTCTCGCTCACATAATACCGGCGTAAAGTGACAGCTATGCTGTCGTGTTTCGTGCGGTGTGTGAGTTCCCGGTAGCCCATATGAGGGATAGGGAAACGGGGGTCTACGCATCTGCATAATCTCTGGTTGTATGTGCGTCGATAGTCATAAAAAGGCTTCGACTGCTCGTTTGCCTTCTGTGGTATAAAAAAATCTTAGGTTCCTCAAAATGTAAACAACCATGCTTCTCTTTTTTTGTGTAAAAAAATCGAACGTAACAGAAAAGCACATAAATATAAATAGTGCTATTAAATAATTAAATAAAAACATATTGGATATAAATTACAAAGAACCTAAAACTAAAAACCTTAAAAAATATAATATAATAACTTAAGTATATTAATAAAAAGGAGTCCCTTTAGGCAAGGTTCCGAAGATACTGGCAGCGTTCCCCCTTTGAATTGCTAGACTAATTCTTTGTCCGAGTTAGCTCTTCGGTCTGCTGTGATATCGACTAACCTTTTTGTTATATCCTTAAAGAGCCTTAAAGCGCTAGGACCCCACGGACCAAGGGTCTCGACACCGAATGGGACACAATCATATTCGGAGCCTAGACCCCTGTATTTGCATATTTGAGTTTTTTCAGCCGCTTCACAAGCCGCACCAGCTCTGTTGTTGGTTCCATGTAGATGGGAAGGGGCCAGCGTGTCTGAACAGGTTGCATCCCACACCAGCACCCGGCCCATCTTCCATGGAATCAAACTCATAGTACTTAAAATTATAATGAAACATTTTTATCGGATTTTATCGCGGTTTATTAAGATTTTTACAATTTCATTTTTAGAAAACAATAAATAGTAACAATTGAATTAAAAAAAAAATGCACATATTCAGTCCAAAATAATGGTACAAGAATGAAAATGAATGTTCTTCATCAGAATGGTATAAAGCTACACTAATATTATGTCAACAATTTCCAAACTTAACACTACTAAATCTATCTCGCGATTTTATAGCCAGCATTAACAATCAGTGCTGTACTCTCACGCCTGACATGCGTTTGAGAATAGTCGCTTGAATCTTAATTAAGAGTACTAGTTTCCACCTGAAGCGCACGCTATGAAAGGACTCCAACAAAAGTAGGTTACGCTAGTGTTTACCTTAAAACTTTGCATAAGAATTTCACGATCAACATATTGTATGATAGTTTAAGGGTCATATTCATTGCTAGTCATCATATTCATTATCATCATCGTTATCAGTTTTATCAACACTTTCATCAGCTTCAACATCATTTTATAAATAACATCACCATTATAAATGATTGCAACCTTTTACCATCATTGGTTTCACCGTTACTACATCTACTTCGATAACTCTACAAATCCATTCGAATTTCCTTTGAATACTCAACAATTTTCATGAATTGTTGAAATTCTTGAAAAAAAAAATACTTCTAGCCTTGTTTATTTTACATTCGTTTTAAGTATGCGAACAACAGCAGGCGTGACTAGTTTTATTAATCCACCTTCTTATTATTTGTCAATCAAACAGTGGGTAAGTGGGACAGTGATAAGACAAGACCATATTCGTCCATCCGCTTATACCAAATAAGGAGATGTGATCAAATGTATACGTAGTACTTATAGCTAGGGTTGTCACTCTATTTTTAAAACTCTAAATGCGATACTGAGAGCGATGCTCCTGTGTCGTGCTCCTGTCTTTATGGGCAACACCATCCTGCTTGTTTCCTCTGTCAAACAGTTTTGCTGTGTTTCGGAAAGAACCAGTAATAACACTGCCTATCCTGTATAGGCAGTGTAATTACTGGCACTGAGCTTCCCATCTTAGATCTCAGGTTAGGCAACACGTGAATGAGTTTTCTGGACTAGTTCCAGGTTAACTTGTTTATGTTCATGGGCGACGCTGATCACTTACCATCATGTGGCGTGTTTACTTATTTTCCTATCCAACTTAAACAAGACCTCTAAAACCCAAACGTAACTCCAAATCATCTCTAAGCCCCTAAATCCAGGACAACCTAGTTGTTAAAGCTCGAAAAGCGTGAAAACTTAATCTACTCCTGGAACTCCTAAATCAGGACCCGCGTTTGTTGTTTTTAAAGCTTACAAGAGCTTACGGTTGGAAGTAAAGGAATTTTGTTATGATGTATGTTGGCGATCTTTCGTAAATCATAGTTTATAATATAATGAACGTATTATTATAAACAAATTAACTTATTATGGATGCATAAATCACTTTTCACTTTAAATATAGCGGAGACTCGCATGCAAAATAGAGTCAATGTATAGACAGTCAAAAAATATCGTACTTTGTTCTGACTCTTTCTCATTCTCAAAATGTGCGCTCACAATTAACATCTGTTAAATTTGTTATAAAACTTTTTACAGGCTTTTATTTTATTATAGTTGGAAATGCAAACGGACAGACGAACCACAGGTCAGCGACGCCCATGAACATTAACAAGTTAACCTGAGAGTAGCTCAGGCAATTCATTCAGGTATGCCTATCCTGAGACATAAGATGTTAAGTCTCGGTACCAGTAATTACACTGCCTGTCTTGCCCTTCTCCCAGAAACACAACAAAGCAAATGGTAGAAAAAAACAGGATGGTGGTATTGTATGTATGTTTGTTCGGTCAAATGTTGCAAATAAATTTTAAGTCTAGTTCATAAGGGCTCGGCCTCATAGAGAGGTCTCGATCCTGACCTTGAATGGATTATTTAAAATTACTTCGGGCTCCACATGCCATGCATGACAGCACATGAAAACATTGCTTGCTCACCGACGTAAGAAAACATAGCGAGGAAACTGGCATGATGAGATAAACGTGTTTGAAGATGAGTGAGGTTTACCTCCCCGCGTTGCCAAAGTATAGGTGAACTATGGCCCAACACCCTTGACGTCTGATTGACCGTCAAAATTCAAATTTTTTATTCGAAATAGTACCAACAAACTAGCTTTTTGAACACAAGCCCACTAATAAAAATAGATGAAATACTGTGATTCTAATCTTTTGAATATAACATATATTACATTTGTTGCTTTACCTATTTAAGTTGACACCAACTCCAAAAGTAACAATAATGACGTGGTAAACGCAAAGATTGTACATTAGTAGAAGGTTAAGTTGATTATAAGTTGTAGGCACAAAAATTAAGGATTCGCGATTATTTTATTACTTTTTAGTTTTTTTTAAGTGAGTTTTAATTGTTTTTTTTAATTTTGTTTACGGTCAATTTACTTTCCACAAAATATCCCGTCAACAATATAACTATATAATATGTGGTTGAAAGACATATGATTCAAAATTGATCCACTATAATGATGTCCGAATATCTACAAATACATATCAATTAGTGGTGTGCAAATATTTGTGGGACCGAATTTGATTTGGCCGTTTATTAATATTAATTTTGGTCCCGTACCATTAAGCGATTGTTAATTCTAAATTAAATTCGATTTGCATAAACACAAAGAAAACTGATTAGTGACCGATGGACATTTGCGGGTTGCACTGATTTGGACAAAATTATTGTGACTGTAAAATATTTGTTTGCTGTTTGCAACTTTGTAGCTTTTTGGTCCATCTTATCCATAGATTTTATTTTAGATTAGACTATTCTTATCATTATCATCAGTCCCTTATCATTCACTGGTCATTGACCTTTTAATTAATGATCGCCTCGCTACTAGTACCAACTTAGAACGATATTAATTAGTTACACGCGACAATTTTTTATCAACCGTTAAGTCAGTTGGAGACAGATTATTTGAGAGAGAGAGAGATGTAGAAATCGGAAAGAAATGTATTAGGTGTTAAAATGTCAATTGCAAGAAAATGTCAATGTCCTTGAATTGCAGTGGAAACAATCACATACATTTTTTTGCAAAGCGAAACTTTACAAACGTGCGTAGCCTCTACGTGCGTCGCGGTGGGGCCGCGTCCTTTTTTATGTTAGTTGGATAGGCAAACTGGCAAACGTGCCAACTGATGGTAAGTGGTCGACGTCGCCCATGAACACAAACCAGTTTTTTTGGAACGAGCCCAGGCAACTCTCATTTAGGTATGTGTTGTCTATCCTGAGACATAAGATGTTAAGTCTCGGTGCCAGTAATTACACTGCCTGTCTTGCCCTTCTCTCCGAAATACAGCAAAGCTGTTTCACGGGAGAAACAAGCAAGATGGTGGTACCCATGCAGCCGAGAGCGCGGCACAGCGCTTCCCTCCCACCGGTAAACGGTCCTTATGTCAAGTTGAATGGGTTCGTACAAACAACGCTGTTCTGTTTTTTGTTTTGGAAGTTACCTGCTACAGAAGTAAGGATAAGTATCAAGTGACAGTGGCTTGGCCAATACCACTTTAGATTGTAGGCATTGTTAAGAAAAACGTGAACTTGACTTGTGACGAATTTAATGCCAGCTGCAACTGGAATGACTAAATCTAGGCAGTAGTATCAGTAGACAATTCATAGTTTAAGATAAACTAACGATGATCATAGTTAATGGTGTTTTTGTTGCTTTAACCTATTTCGTGGATTATTTAATTATCCCCGCGTTCATTTATTATTCTTAGAGGTTAAGTGAATGGAGTTTCGCCTATAAATATGTTATTATGAAATATAGCCCACTCTATCAGCCGCGTTAAATAAAGATGGGTTGTGTTATCTCGGGAACCAGATTTAAATATTATTTTAGAGTATATAACGGGGAGTTTTAGCGTGACTTGGGTTTTGTATGGTTTTAGGTTAATAGATAACCCAATAATTATAATGAGTGAAATTTGTGTGAACATTGGAAAATAATAGGCACCAATGAAATCAATGAAAACCGCACAGATTGTATACAAACGTAAGTATAGATATTAGTCTAGTTGTTGTAACTTCGCTTCGTTAATCTTTTTATACCATAGGGGGGCAAACGAGCAGTCGAAGCCTTTTGGCGACTATCGACGCCCATACACATCCGCACATACAGAGATTATGCTGATGCGTTGCCCTTCTTTTCCTTATCCCGCCAATGGGCCACCAGAAACTCACAAACCGCACGAAACGCGACAGCATAGCTGCCACTTGAAGTCAGTGTTATGTGAGCGAGAGGTACCACCCCGGTCGTGCTGGCCCAATATGGCCTTTTTCTATAGTATGTAGAAGTTATGTTTATAGCCTATGGCCACTCAATGATAACTCAATAATAATAATCATCATCATCAGCCCCTATTCGTCCACTGCTGAGACGGCCTAAGGGATAGGCCTACCTCAATGAACGCCAAGACGACCATCCCTCGCCACTAACTCATACTGGTAAAAAAAATTCTTCAATCGTACAAGTAGTTTGGTTACCTTTTACATCCAAACACACACAAATACCTATTATTTTATATTTGTACTTATACATTAAATATTCCATAATATTAACTTTTTACCGAAATTTTGGAAGTGAAACTTCTTTGCGCGCATGATGGTAATTTTTTTTACGGAAAAAACGTCACGAAAATGTGCAACGTTTTTGTCCAAGAAGAGGGAGAGAGTGATTGAGACCGATAGAGAGAGAGAGTGAAAAAGGGCGAACGTAGCTTGAAGCACATAGCAATGAAGTGAGAGTAGGGAGCAAGCGAGTGAGAATGATCGAGAGAGAGAGTGAGATAGAGCGAACGTCGCATCGCGTCTCGTCAAAGTCTCGGAAATTTAAAGCTCTATATTAGAATAAATATAAACGAGATTTAATTATTAGTTTGCCAAATAAGTTTCACTTCTGACATAATATTGTGTACTTTGTACGCACACACTTTTTATATATTTTAACCGACTTCAAAAAGGAGGAGGTTATCAATTCGTAAGTCGAGGTAATCTTTTTTTTTTTTTTATGTATGTTACCTGATTACTCGAAGATGGCTAGACCGATTTGAAAAATTCTTTTTTTGTTCTAAAGGGTATACTTCCCAAATGGTCCCATGATAAGGAAACCAGGATCTGATGATGGCATCCCAGAGAAATCGAGGGGAACTTTCGAAAATCGTAGGGGCGACTAGTGCGTTTGATACAGTGTTTTTTATACAGTGTTTTGAAGGACTACAATTGAATGAAAGTCTAGAGTCGATCTGATGCTGGAGCCGAAAGACAGTGGAGGGAACTCCTCAACGATTTACTTCAGTAACCTTGTGTTTGGGCTTGATTAATTTGTAATGATGAGAACTTTACACCTAGATGGGTTGTGACTGTCATTAAGGGTCTGATGATGAAGGCAAATGACAGTTAAGGGAACTGTAATGATGGAGACCTTACATAGTAGAGGGGAATCCTCGACGATTTACAGCTTTTATTGGGCTAAGTTCATACGGCTAAATAATATGCCAAAATCATTTAATTTTATTTAATTTTACTTGTGGTTGTTAAATGAACCAAAAACAACTGTGTCTTGGAAGCGCATCATAGTATTTCAAGGTCATCATAATATCTATTCTATACCTATATATTGGTGATATATATATAACGGAATTATTAAATGAATAGCAGCAAATCTGCCGAGATTGCTTTCAATTAATTGTATATAAAGTTTTACACAATTCTATTTCGGTTTTTTCATTTGTTATGTAATGATTTACACCCTTTCTACGCTCATCTCATTAATACAGCGCTATCTAATCTGAGCAACGCGTTTAATAGTTCTACCCATATTTCAGACAAATAAAATCAGTTATCGAATTTTGCAATCACTAAAAATTAAGGAATAAAAATTTTTTAAACAAAAATTAAAACCCACTTCAAAATTAAAAAAAAACTTAAAAGTAATAAAATAATTTCCTTAATCTTTGTGCCTACAATTTATAATCAATTTGTTCTTCTACTAATATACAATCTTTGGCGTACCGACCGACTCCAAAAGTAACAATAATGACGTGGTAAATGCAAAGATTGTATATTAGTAGATGAACAAATTGATTATAAATTGTAGGCACAAAGATTAAGGAAATTATTTTATTACTTTTTAGTTTTTTTTTTAATTTTGATGTCGGTTTTAATTTTTGTTTAATTTTTTTTATTTAACTTGCCTTAGCCCTTGGCTGTCAGAGTGAAAACTAACTTTCCAATGAGCGAGAGACTTTTAACAAATAAAAACCAAAAAAAAAGAGAAATTTTAACCACAACAATGAAAATGCTTGAAAACGTAAAAAAATGTACCTACCTAAGATTTTTTTTAGATTTTATTTTGTTGTGAACATAGAATGTGAACAACGTATAAAAATCCATACATCTAATAAAAAAAATCTTCTATAAAATAAAAAAAAAACAAATTTCCTTTACAATAATATGTAGTCCTGTGCATTTAGCAAAATTATATAATAATATAATTTTAGTTGTAAATTTTCGATCACTTTGATACCGTTAAATAAACATACTAAATTACTGTAACCGTTATAAAAACTAAACGAATTAGTGAGTTTATCAAATTACTTTTGTTTATATAGTGATAAGCGCACGCGAGGTGTTTTTACTGTGATCTAATGAACTACGGCTAATTAAATTGTGATGAGAGCGATAGCCGAGTGGTTGTGCGGGTAGTACTGAGTACTCCGAGTTCGATTCAGGGAAGTGCGGGTAGTAGTGAGCACTTCGAGTTCGATTCAGGGAAGTGCGGGTAGTAGTGAGCACTTCGAGTTCGATTCAGGGAAGTGCGGGTAGTAGTGAGCACTTCGAGTTCGATTCAGGGAAGTGCGGGTAGTAGTGAGCACTTCGAGTTCGATTCAGGGAAGTGCGGGTAGTAGTGAGTACTCCGAGTTCGATTCAGGGAAGTGCGGGTAGTAATGAGCACTTCGAGTTCGATTCAGGGAAGTGCGGGTAGTAGTGAGCCCTTCGAGTTCGATTCAGGGAAGTGCGGGTAGTAGTGAGTACTCCGAGTTCGATTCAGGGAAGTGCGGGTAGTAGTGAGCACTTCGAGTTCGATTCAGGGAAGTGCGGGTAGTAGTGAGCCCTTCGAGTTCCATTCATATGCACTAGTTGCACTACAGAATGTTTTTAAATTTTCAAAGGCAGTTTTCTTTGTATAGTTACCTAGCGGTCGCCTGTAGTTTCCGGCGTAGCCGTGTCCGAACCAATGGTGATTATATTTAGACCCGATGTTCTTCCTTATAATATAATTTATTTTCTCATAGCCAAATGGATAAATTCGAGTTTATGCTTTTCTATTATTGTACTGTTACAGTTTGATGGGATTTAATATTTTTGTTCGGAAAGTTAATCTTTTTTTCTAAAATAAAGTAGCCTAAGATACTTCTTATAATGGCAGGTGTTCGCCAGTCAAAATGAGGTAAAATGGTCCACCCATTTTGATGATTATCAACATACAGACAAACCATAGTTAAAAATTAATATAGGTTTTTAATCTAATTTTAGTTATCTAATGCGATAATTACGTAAAACTTGGAAGTAGCATTAGACGGCTAAAACACAGGTCTGCGACAGACAGAAGGTCTGACGACCGAGTCACAGTAATAGGGTTCCGTTGCGTGAGGAACCCTAAGCTTTAAAAAATAAATATCGGTATCAATTTTGAAACACGTCTAAAAAAAAGTTATGAAAGTACAAAACTCACGTATGTTTAATATTTCATGAGTCACTTAAGGGCCTTATAAATTCTACGGACCCTTTTATTAAGTTCCAAGCATGAATATAATTTGACAGTCACTCTGGTATATTAAAGGTACCTTTAAAATCTCGGAGACGTCCGTATTATTATGGTGAATTTATCGCGTAAAATATGGCAAATTATCTCTGCGAAATCTCAAGAATTATGTAAAGTGACCCCGGGGTCCCATAAATCGACTCCTTTGTCATTACCAGCGATTTACGACAACATCTTTTAATCGACTGTAAAGACTCTTTCATACATTTTATCATTGGTTTTAAAGTATTGGAAATCGTTTTGTAATTGAACATTAACATTTTGTGACGTAACGTGACGAGAAGAGGTCGAGCTGAAGAAGCGAACCAAGGGTTCCGTCTATATTATATAAATTCTACTATCACTTTAACATAGTCTATATCTACTTATACACTATGTTGTATTACTTGTATTGTTCAAATGTCCCTTATATATGTTAATGTTAAATGCTCTCCACGATGTTTTACCTTACAGTCTGTTTTACATAGAGCAAGTGATTTACAGCAGTTCTATATTCTAACTCTAGCCGATTAATTTGTATATTTACTTTACGTTATGTTATGTTATTCTGTATTCTGCATGGTATCCCTAATCAAATTAACAAGAATTATAACTTATATGTATTTAATGCATACTAAATTCAAGTTTTATAAACGTATTACCGTTTTGGTCAAAAACAAAAACAGACACGCGAGTTATAAAAGGGTCTCATGTATTTTCTTCTTTATTTTTTTTCTTCGGTTCTTAATTTTAGCCTTTAATACTTGGGACTTATAAAAACTAAATTTTAATATATAGAAGCCACGTTCTCCCTGAAGTCCACCCCTAATAGCTTTGTCCTGTACAGAACTACCTCCCCCAGGGGAATCGGTTTTTACGATCGATGGAAGGTGAACTGTCTTTAGGCTTAAAATAAAATACTAAAAGTAACTAGAATAGACACGATCGAAGGTTTTGTGTGAGTGCTTAAGATCTAGTTTTATATAATTTATGAATGCTTCTCACGGTCTTTCGGTACTTTAGCCAATAATTTCAAAAGTGGAGGCCGCGTTTAGGAAGACGAAGTGTTGGTCGCCATTAACTAGGTGAGAAGACGATCCCCACCACGGTTCAAGCCTTGTCGTGGCGGTGGGGCTCAGTAGCATAGGGTGAGCCCAGCACCTTGGGCGAAGCTAATTGAGCAGAGGGGGCTCTTTGTACCCCTCTTATAAGAAGAGGGGACAAAAGAGCAGGGGGCAAGGGGTGAGGATGGGAACCTCACCCCATTGTACTGTCCCGACGTTGGGAGGGGTTGTTCTGTGGTGCGGGGCAACCCCTCTGTGGAGGTGGCGTCGGTCCCTTGCGGGACTGACTAGCCGTCGAGGTGCCCTGTTAGCTTAAAAGATCCGGGGCACCTCACCAAGGCGGCATTGGTGGCACTCGCCGGGTTTTAGTGTGTAGAGCTGCGTCCATTTACCATCTTTCGGGAGCAGCGAGTCCCACATACCCACCTGGGGAGACCCACTCCCCAGGCGGGATGCCTCAGAGCATTTCCCGGCGTAAAAGAAAAAAAGAAAAAAAAAGGTGAGAAGACGATCTCCGTACAGTGGTCGGTCCGTGTTGGATGCGAGTGCAAGGGATCTCATTGAGGGAGATCTAAGTTTAGCTAGCAAATATTTCAAAGTGTTTGATATATTGGAAACTTCAACTTTAAGTAATTTCTTTAAAGTTTTAACACGAACTTACCAAGATTTTGTATTGCCAATTTCAACTGCCATGTATCATGAAAACGGAACAACTCAGAAAAAGTTCTTGGTGAAAATACTGACGCTAGTATGTGAGAGTGGCTTGCTTATTTCTTCTGTGAATTGCTGTCTTCAAAATGACAGAGAGGGACCTAGGTACTTACTATCTTACGCTTGACATAGCCTAATTTGATAGATTGTCTGCATTTGCTTTTTAAAATTTTAGTTGGATAGACAAACTGGCAGGTGTGCCACCTGATGGTAAGTGGTCGACGTCGCCAATGAACATACACTAGTTTACCTGGAACGAGCCCAGGCAACTCATTTATGTGTTGCCTATCCAGAGACATAAGATGTTAAGTCTCGGTGCCAATCATTACACTGCCTGTCTTGCTCTTCTCTCCGAAACAAAGATGGTGGTACCCATGCTGCCGGGAGCGCGGCACAGCACTCTCACCGGTATTTCCGAGTGAACCCGTTTATGACGACCACCAGTTAGCATGCTTGCTTGATTGATTTGATTTGTAGTAATATACCTTCTCTCAAATTCAAAAATCTTTGTCCTCTGATATAGTAACAAGGCAAATCTGATTTCATTTTCTGCGTTCCTGAATGTTTGATATCACATGCATACGAAGTGAAATTTTTGTAAAACATGGAATAAACAGCCTTTTCAATATGTGATACATTTTTGAATTTGAATATTTTAGAATTTTATGAAAGTTATTGTCAACTGAAAAAAAAAATTGATTTGATTTTGAAATTATCATTCTCTATTGTTAAATATTTACTAGTTTGTATAGACTTTGATACTATTTTCTTAGACCATCTCACGTAAATGATCATCATCAGCCTCTATCCGTCCAATGCTGAACATAGGCCTCCCTCAAAGAACGTCGAGACGACCAGCCAGCCAGCGACGCCAGTTTGCCTATGCATCATATTTGAAAAACTACATCACTGTGTTAATAATGGAAACTAGTTATTATTAAATAAATATTAATAAACGTTTTTGAGCTTATCGAGTTACGAGTGGTCCGATAAGTCTCCAGAGTGGTTGGCGAAAATGGCGGGCGCCACTTTGTTTCAATTAGCTGAGGTTCATAATTATGGAAATTATTTCCTTGGAGGCTTTTGTTCGCTCCAATCCTGGAATTTCATTTTTGAAAATTTGAAATTATACGTTAATTTGCCATATGATGCAATGTTGAACTTATTTAATATGCAGTTTATTTTTAAATTACAAATACGTTTTTAAATCTATATCTATCTTAGACGGAAAGTTAATAAAAGCTTAGGTTATTTAATAACAATCGTATTGTAAAACGAAAAAAAATATTGTGCCAAAATATTTATTCAGAAATGTGACAACCCTACAGCGACACATCTACAGTTGCAATACCCCTGCTGATAGGTAAATGTTCATATATTTCGTGAAATCAGACGCCGTGGTATGTAAACGGGATGAGCGGGGTACATACACATACTATATTGTAAAACAAATGATGTAGCGTAGCGTGACGATAAAACCCATTTTTTTTTTTACAAAAGCCACATTGACAGCCATTTAAATAGTATGGGCTAATATTTATGACTTTTTTATCAATTAAGATCTTAGGATTGAATTGATGGCCAGCTGGCCGGGTGGTCAAGCAAATAGATACTACATGTTGCGGGTTCGAATCCTGAATGAAAAAATGAAGTGCAGATAATTTGTAAGATGAATATAGATGTATGTTTGCACCGGGTCATGGACGTTGTTATCAACCTTTTTTAATTTCCGTTCCTCGTACCTGCAACACGAGTTATATCATTAGGAGGCAACCGAGCAGTCGGAGCCTTATGGTGACTACCGACGCCCATAGACATCTGCACAACAAAAAGCTATGCAGATGGGTTGCCTTCCTTTTCCCTATCCCCCTAATGGGCCACCAGAATCTCACTAACCGCACAAAACGCGACAGCATATTAGGTGTTATGTGAGCGAGAGGTACCAACCCGGTCGTGTCGGCCCAATTCGGCTACAAAGTAGCCTACCTCTTACTAAACTTTGCTTAGCTTACGTTGTCTGTTTGATGCTTAGTATTTAACTTTTAAAGACTTTTATTCAGACTTGTAAATCAGGTCAGGCATCATTGCTAACTATAACTATGCTACTCTGGGTTTTCTCTTAATTAGGGTTGGCAAAAAGGCAGTAATCTCTTTGATATTTCGGTAGCATTTTTAGGGCCTGTCAAAAATATGAGCTGAATTTACCATTCAACATTTTAATGACCAACTAAAATGTCCACTTTAAAATAGTTCTTGACATATTTATCTATGTACTGAATTATTTGGCCTGAGTATTTTGAGTTGAGCTTAATTAAATTAAATTCGGTCAGTGGGTATTTTTTTCGTTGGTATACTGAGAAATTGTACAAATTTTGTCCCTAAAAAGTGAATGTAAAGTTTGAAATAAGCGATTCGTTAACCAGTGGGTACCTAAGTTACTTGTACAAAATTTAGTTTATGTGAAAGTATAGAAAACAGAGAAAATACCTTTTTAAGGCTTTTACATACATTACACTGAAGACGATTGTATGAATTCCATCCTCTTTTACTAACAATCATATCAGGTTAACCTAACCCGCAGTTAATTCGGAAGATAAATATTACGGTTATTATAATATATTATTTATATTGGAAATAAATTAATTAATATGTAGAGTCAACTATGTTTCATCATCATCATCAGCCTCTATCCGTCCACTGCTGAACATAGGCCTCCCTCAATGAAATCCAAGACGGCCGATCCCTTGCCACTCGCATCCAACACAGACCGGCTACGGCACGGAGATCGTCTTCCCACCTGGTTAATTGCCGACTAACACTTCGTCCACCTAAACGTGGCCTCCACTCTAGAACCTTATTGAATCCCCTCATGAATACATTTATGTTTATCGTATAAAAAATACATTGCGCGAGTTGAACCCGAAACCTTCGGCAGTGTTTAGTCACCTGTGTTCCATTATTTTCTTTAATGTATACTTACTCTATTTTTTACGCTGGTTCAAAGCAATAAATAAATTTAATCCAGCCCCGTAATAAGTTCGTAAGAACTCGCGTTAGGTAAGCTCGGAAAAAAAATTAAGAAATTTATGTAATTATATTATACACACCCATGACCCGGAGAGAAAATATCATTCATCCTATAAATTATGTGCACTTGGTGGGATTTAAACCCGTCCACTGTGTAAAGTAACCAGTAGCGCGACCATTGGACCAGCCAGCCGTCCATTTTCGCCTGAAATTCACGTTATACGTTTACCAGATCACATAATCAAATGACAGTCAAATCAACGGGACGTACATTAATTATTCACGGCACCACGTGATTGGCACGTGACAGGACAATACAAGACGCCATTGACCACCTGATTGTATTACTGCTCTATATTCTGACCCAATTTGACACACATTCAGTACCTAGGTGTGTGATTGTCTAGTATGGGTTCGAAGTGAGAGATCAGGTGTTCGGCGCAGACGTAAGCAATATGCAACTCTAAAAAGGTTTTCCCCTTAAATGCACCTGACCATATAATATGAGTTAACAAGAAACTTTTCTCTTCTCTCTTCTGTTTAAAAGAAGCATCCAAGAAAACACTGGCGTAGTACAGTTAACGATAGGGATGCGTCGAAAAGAGAGAGGTAGGCCAGGTCCAGCAGTGGGACTGTTTAGGCTAGAAAAAAAAAATACAAGACTTGAATTTAGTGGAAATTTAAAAAGGAATTATGACAAACATATTTTAGGGCCTTAACATAAAATTAAGGTACAAAAAAGGTTTACCTTACATGTATGTCAGCTACTCGAAAATATGTAGAATATGCCTTTGTTTTAGTTGTGTTTTAAAAATTATAATGTATTATTATAATATATTTTATTATTATAATAAACTTCATATTTATAAACATATGAATAGTGATCCCGTTAATTTAAAACAACAATAAACTTTATAAAATTATTTTAGCAAATGCTTTTTGAAAATTTTACGAATAAATTTTCACGTTAAAACGTTTTTTTAATCGACTTTTTTTTCATATGATTAAGGTATGATTGAATAGCGTTCGAAAATCTGGCGTTAATCGATAAAGTTATGAAACATTGACTCGTACCGAGCATTTTAATCAATTTTAAAAGTGTGTCCAAAAGAATATGTTTGATAGTATATATTTATGTCATTGTGCAATATTTTATTTCCAGGATTAGTATATCCTAAACTGTCCTAAAGTCATATAACATAATTGTCATCAATGCTGGTCGTTATTATTAGGTAAGGATATATTATAGACGAATTTAATATTGTATAGACTTAAAACCTAGCCAAAATTAGTGTTCGGGAGAGAGAGTTTCATAATCACAAGTCCTTTAAACTAATATCGGTGAAACTCAGTGAAACCCCTAATTAAAAACATAAGTTTTATACGTATATGTCATAACATATAGTTGTATTTGCTTACTGAGTAAGTGGACAAACTTGTGTTAGTCATATGGCATTTAATGAGTAGTGTCTACTTTAGGCTCTAAATATAAAGGTCGTGAATACGAATCCGGCTATTTTTTCGTTTATTACTCATTTTCATCCATGACAAAAATTCTTAGGAACTTTCCTGTCGTCTGTCAGACAGAGGTCTAGGTATGCTCATAGTAATATTGTCAAGGTTCGTTCTATGTATGTTCGTAAAATCACTCCATCTCTTACACAAGTTGACGGTGTCGGTTAAGCAAATGGTCCCACAAATCTCGAGGATGTACTCTATCCTCCTGATTGCTTGTTCTTTATTTATTCTCGTCGTGTCTGGAGTGGCTGGCGAGGCAAGTTTTATTAGAGCGACAGAGTTTCGTAGTCACTTCCCTAACTCGCGAGAACCGTGACACACAAACATTCTCATTGACTTCAACATTTAGTTGGACAACTTTTCGGCTAATATGAGATGTACTTTAATATATTTGGCTCTCTGTGGCTCAGTGGTAAGCGCGTTGGCGCTCAAGCCGGAGGTTGCGGGTTCGAATCCCGCCTGGGAATAAAAATATTTTCTATGTTCCTGGGTCATGGATGTGTATTAAATATGTGTATAATATAATAAAAATCTTAAATATATGTATAGTATAAAAGTATTAAATATATTTCCGTTGTCTGATACCCGTAACACAAGTTCTTCGAGAACTTACCACGGGACCAGATTGACGTGGTGTGAAAGCGTCCATAGATATTATTATTATTATTATTATTATTATTATATATTTGATTCGTTTCAAAATATTTTCGTTGGAGTTTACATGGTTTTGATTAAATAATTCACTTTGTTCGAAAATTTAAGTTATAGCCAATTATGTGACAGGAGAATTCAACTGAGGTGGGCAGCTTTTGGGAAATAAGAGGACATTCTTCGGTCCAAAAAAAATATCTTATTAACAAGCTTAATAAATTATTGTTTTGTCATCGGTCCTTGAAAAGTGTGCAAAGTTTCAATTTAATCTGACGTCTTAAAGTAGGTCAAAATCATGTCTGAACCTAATAAAAGCGCTTAATTTTTTTTTTGTCACACTTGAATATTTTATTTTTTGTTGCCAGAAACTATTTTTTTTTTCAAATTATTCAGTGGAGTTGTCCTCCTTAGTCCTTTTGGAGTTTGATATTTTTACCTCGCCAAATATAATTAATGAAATTTTGATTGCAATAGTTATCATCAAGTTTGGTTATTTAGTATAATAAAAAGTACGTTTGGATTTCATAAATGAAAATTCTATTTTGAATATTGAGTTTCCGGTACGTATGGTAGTTTATTTTTTGTACATTTTGCATATTATATTTTTGAAAAGAATAATAAAACTTTGATATTTAACATGATTTATAGCCTCCCACTTGATGGACCAACCTAGTAAAGGTAGCAGGAGTCAACTGGATGCGGACGGATGGACAGGGCGTTGGGGAGATCCTTGGAGGACGCCTACAGTCCGAAGTCTGGAATTGGACTCTGGCTGAAGAATAAATAGTACCTAGTATTCTATAAACTTGAAATTGAAACAGTAAATGAAAACAAACCCGTTGAAACAAGCCCCTTCTGGTGGACCGTGCAGTCATAAAAAGTTTCAGACTCCTGACTGCCATCGTTACCACCCATCACATAATAAAAATACAAAATGTTGATAAAAATGTTATAGCTTCCAATTATTAACAAAGTAAAGGGAAGTCTAAAATATAATTAAAATATAATATCGGTACATTTTTCTGTTGCACCGAGAATCTCATTAGAGTAATGACATCTACCGTACAAATAGAATAAACAGTCATATTTTATGTTTCAAGTAGAAAATTATTGTTCGTTCGTAATATATAATATTATTATAGTTTTTTCAGGGCACTTTCCTCAGCGTATAAGTCGCTGCGTTGGTAGTAAGGCATCGTAATCAACCTTTTTCCTATCCTTTTTGAAGGGAAACTTCTTTGCGTGAATGAGGGTATAATTTTTACGGATGAAACGGCACGAATATGAGCAACGTTTTTGTCCAACAAGAGGGAGAGAGTGATTGAGACCGATTGAGAGATAGAGTGAAAAAGGGCGACGTAGCATGAAGCACATAAACATGGAGTAAGAGTAGGGTTTAAGCGAGTGAGAAAGATCGAGAGAGAGAGTGAGATAGAGCGAGTCCTATCGCAAGTCTCGGAATTTTAAAGCTTTAAATTAGTATAAATATAAATGAGATTTAAAAATTATTTTGCCAAATAAGTTTCACTTCTGACATGTGTACTTTGTACGCACGCACGTTTTTTTCTATTCTATTTATATATTGATAACTTTTTAAATGATACTTGAGATACCTTGCACACCTGAAAGTAAGTCAACGTAGCTTAAGAACATACGTGGGCCCTGGATTTGTTCAGATTTTGTTCTTCAGATAAGACAATTGATGCATAATATGATATTTACTGAGTTGCTAGAATGGACAGTCTGATTCATCACGACCGAATAGGCAAACTGAAAATTTCATGATTGTTCGTGACAATTAAGTTAGTATCATTCACCCCATTGCACGGCTGGATCGATTTAGATGACATTTTGTTAGTACACGAGTCCCTGGATGGTTAGAAAATAAATTCCACCCCAACACAACTAAAACATTGAAAGCATGTGATGCATCACAAAACCTCACGTCTGCCTCATAAGCCGAAAACAATGTTAGCGGTGGTACATTTTGAAAATATTTTTAATTTACCAGAGCACTTCCATTACAGCCTTTGAAGTCGGCGCGGAGCCTTCTAGGGGCTAAAGTTACATTATTAAAAACTCAATCCATCTGTAATTTTAAATGTTCAACATATTCTGTAAACGGTATAACATATACCACTTTGTACAATTTACACGCTGAGTGTTTCGCTTTACATGTGCTCGAGAGGGTAACGTTATATTGCAGTTGGTTTGAGCAATTAACAGTAATTATTTTATTTTAAATAATTTATAATATATAATTTTGGACGCGTCCTACAAATGTTGTAGTGTTCAGGTTAAGTTCATGCTAATAGAAATTAGTAAAGCTGTTCTTGAAGAACTTTTATTACTCTGTAGGACTTAAAAGAATCTTGCGTCTAACGGTGAATAAAAAAAACTTAACATTGAGTAGATGATGATGATGATGACGACAGTCCTTCTTCTTCTTCTTTGGCTCCCAAATGGAATTGCCAGAGTGGGGGTGACAGTACTTGAAAGAGTATGATTAGAATGACAGCTCTCAAATTATACCTACATAATCGTAGACAGAGAATCCTAAATGATAGCTAAATATTTATTTTTGCACGAATGGTCTAATCTAGGCATGTATATAATATGTAGGTAACTGCCATCCAAAATATTTTAGTATTTTTGAGGAAAAATTGGGTTGATAAAAAAAGCAAAGAAATAATAATAAAGGTGGGAAGACGATCTCCGTGCAGTAACCGGTCCGTGTGGGATGCGAGTGGCAAGGAATCATTCGTCCTGAAATTCATTGAAGGAGGCCTATGTTCAGCAGTGGACGGATAAAGGCAGATGATGATGATGATGATAAGTCAGGTAAGTAAGAAAGGCTTTTTGAGATTTCGAAACGGCTGAAGCCGTGAAAACAGCTACTATATTATAATATTATTAAGTAACAAATATCAATTCTCACTAACATTATAACGTGAATTACATTTGATATATTATTTCCTCAAGGCAGTAGCAAAACCAATAAGTTCTGTTGATATCTCTAAATCAACTGATAGTAAATTTATTTGCGTAGATAATCTGAGAGATTGATCTTATGTGGGCGTGGGCAATGTGGGCATTGAAATGCTAGTTTAGCTCAGTTTATGTTTTTTTAAACTTATTTTTTTTTTGTATGTCCATCTATTAGTATATGTTTTCCGGTGAGAGGGATGCACCTGTGCCGCGCTCCCGGCTCATGTGTTCCACCATCTTGCTTGTCTCTCTCGTGAAACAACTTTGCTGTGTTTCGGAGAGAAGGGCAAGACAGGCAGTGTAATTACTGGCACCGAGACTTAACATCTTATGTCTCAGGATAGGTAACACATAAATGAGTTGCCTGGGCTAGTTCCAGGTATACTAGGTTTTATTTGTGAGCGGCGTCGACCACTTACCATCAGGTGTGCCGTCTGCCAGTTTACTACTAGGCAACTAACATAAAAAAATTATTTTAATTATACAGTCTAAGCGCCATAATATGTCAGGCGAATAGTTGGTTGACCGCTAACTACATCAACTAAATAAGGCTAAGCAAAGCGATTAGCGGAGAAATAAGTGTTTAGGAACGAATGAAGAAAAGAAGAAAGACAGGCAGTGCAATAACTGGCATTGAGATTTACTATTTTACGTCTCAGGATAGGTAACGCGAATGTCCAGCTGGCCTAGCATGCGTACAATGAGATATCTCTTGACGAGATAGAGAGGGATAATGTATACATCGAGTATTTTCTCGTTTACCCGTTAGGGTAAGAGTGCTATTATGAGAACACTCCTTCGTATAGGTACCGAAATTATATAATTATAGTAGGGAAACGCCACGGTATACAAAAAATAGGCACCCGATTTTATTTATATTTTGTTTATAAGTTTAAATTACTTTATCTCGTCCTAAATATTAAAAACGCATGTTAGCTACTGTAGACAGAGAGATAATACGAGAAAAAGGTAAACAAAATACTGTCGTGGCAAGCATGCTACGCCGGCTGGGCTACTCCCGTGTGAAAGTACTTATGTTCATGGGCGATTCTGACCACCTACCATCGGGTGGCTCGTCAGCCAATTTTCCTATATAACAGAAAAAGAAAATGCGGCATTTAAGCAACAAATCATAAAAATCTGTCTAAACTTTTATTAATACAAATAAGAAGTATTAAGGAAACAAATAAAATCTTCCCGCTTTCTTATAAAGCTATTTAAGTTAGAAACAAGAAATTTGCAATTAGATGCATCGCTGAAGTTGTAACTGAAACTTAACTAATACCACAGAATCTAATACGGCAAACGGTCGGAGTCGATATGCCGTGACCCTGGATGTGGCAACACTAATATTTATTACTTAACTAACTTACCTCATTCTTAGGGTTGATCAGGAAACACTGGAATGGACCGCTGCTATTCCTAAATATTAAGCTCTTGTAGAGGTGCTCTATAAGTCTGATGTAGTATTTAATATGCTTAGGCGCGCCAGGGCGCGGGTTCAACTATTTTTGGAATTTGTAAGTTGAATATAAAAAGCCTATTTTTAATTGTATTTACCTATGTCTACCCAAATATGTATCGTTTGTATCATCATGTTATGTAATCGCACAATAACATCGTCATCCTCCTCCTCCTCCTCGATCACCTCCCTATTTTGGTACTAAGTCCCTACTTAGTGCCAAAATAGGGAGGGATAAAATTATATGCTTTCGTCAGTCGCGTCAGTCTCGCTCCAAGATTTGTTGGCAAAAGTTGTATCTGTAATTCTATTAAGTTAACAATAAATATCGTTAAGTGGTTCCTAATTATTAATCACCCTTATACATCTAAAAACACATTACCTAAACACAAGCATTTAGGTAAATCCCGACAGTGTACTCTTAATTCAAGTTCTTACAAGATTTCTCTGAAGAGATCTTTAGACATGGTAGTATATTTATGGACATAATATGATAATATGGTGATCATATTATATGTATACAAACCCCACTGAAGTAATTAGTGTAAGATTGTAAGTAAAATTAGATAATACATGACTAACATATTTCATTCGGACACAAAAACTACGCTATAGAAAATTTTAATACAAGCACTTTTTGAAGAATAGAAGATCCTCATCTAAGTTACTTAAAATTTGAACAATTGTTTTCGCGAACCAGGTATTGTTGACGATGCCTAAACAGCGAGCGAAAAAATCGGTTGTCTGTAAAGTCGGTTGACTGACGACAGTTGAACGTGACAAAGTCATAAGAAAATGGAACGCCACAGAGCGAGGTAACGCCGCATACGTCATGTTTTTTCGTTCGGCCAGCCGGCTCCATCCAATTATAAGTCGTTGTCACGTCAAAAAAAACTTGGTGAATATACTTATCTTTTCTTTCTCTTTTTACTTAACATTTTTGTATGCATGAGTACAACTACTAGCGTCTCCATGTCATACAGCTACATACAGCTGAATTATATTATAATATAGTAAGTAAAGAATTCAATCAAGTATTCGTTTGGCTCATTTCGTTCGTCTTAACTCTCCGTAAAGCAATTTATTTGGCCTTCGTTTTTAGTTTTTCGTTTTGTGGCTAGCTGCAGCTTATAATGGAATATTAAATTGATGGGAAACCGATTCCCCGGAGTGTCTATGTAGGTATTTAAGTTTTAACCGCCAATGTTGGGAAAAATTCACATAATTTTCAACACTTTGAAGTTGGTATGTATGTATTCTGTTGGTATTATAGTAAACAGATTTTTACTTTTTAAATGTTGTAAGACAACAGTCTATATATTTATTTACAAAATTTGTTTTTTTATCCAACTGTAAATAATAATATTTTGTATGATATGTTGCACAAATTGATATTTTTATACAATCAAAAGTTTTAGAATGAATATTTTGAACGTCAAGGGTTTTTTTTTTGGAGAAATGCGACTGAAAAGGAATGAATGGTAATTCCATAAACCACAAATTGATGTTACAGACATGTGTGTCCATCTACATGAGTGTAGATGGACACACTAATAACAACTCCATCAATATAAGTAGATTGCCAGTCATATATTATCATCTCTATTATATTTAGCTGTAACAGAATATCGGCTTACTCATCGAAGAAATCGACACCTCCGGCGCATAAGGTCGTATACAAATTATGACAAGTTTACAGTATGGGCATTTAAAGTTTACCTTTGTCATTACTCGAAAATGGGAAAGAAATTCGAAGTTAAATCGAGCTTATAATTTGTAGTGCCCATAAGTCATCTTTAAACAAACACCACTGATAGAAAATAAATTGCAATTTAATGAAAAATACTGAAATTACACACTTAAGACTTTATGCGTAGAGATGCAAGTGTTATGTTATTGAGTTACGACTATATGCGTGATTAGAAATGTACATACCGTCAAGTTGCAAATTGTTACGACGTCATTCTTGGTAGAAAAACATTCAAGCTTTGATCACCATAAGCGGCAGATGTAAAAATTAGACATACTTATAATAAAATAAGGTTAAAGTTAAATTTTTGGACAACAACTAAGCTATTTTCCAAAAGAAAAAAAAATATCAGTTTTGCTTAAAATTTTATTAGCCTTAAATATTTTTATTTATCTTTATGTATTAACTTATTTAATCAGTCAAGATGATGCTTTCAACTTTAATTAGCCTTAAATATTTTTATTTATTTTGATGTATTAACTTATTTAATCAGTCAAGATGATACTTTCAACTTTAATTAGCCTTAAATATTTTTATTTATTTTGATGTATTAACTTATTTCATTAGTCAAGATGATGCTTTCAACTTTATTTGCACTCAATGATTAACAATTACAATCACATAATTATAAATCCTCATATTTTGCAGTTGTTATTGGCAAATATTCTAAATAACACCGATATAAATTATTAAGAGTTTCTTGATTATCAATCCTTCTTTTTTTGTCAGAACAAACCTCTGCATAGTGACGCCTCTAGTTTTATTTCTTCACCTGGTTCGTCTGTTGACGGAACCCCATCTTCTAGTCGGAAACGGCTCAAGAAATGTGATAAGTGGAAAGATATAAAACGAAAATATCTTAAGAATTTAGGTAAAGGCTACATAAGCAAAAAAGACGGCGACTTTAGAGATGGTAAGGTGATTAAACTTCAACATCGCCTTAAATGTCATCAGAAGTTCGAATTACATAGCTAATTATATTGAAGTCTGTAATACTCAACCAGTACGGCTGAATCTAGACGCAAGAAAACTTTGGAATATTCCTTACCACTAACAGAGCCTAATTCAGATAAGCCTAATATTGTGTTGGTGTGTAAAACGATGTTCTTCAGTACTATATAATCTATAGGAGAGCAACCAGTTAATACGGCCGTGTCGAAGTGATTCAGGTGGTTGATCTATTTCCCTAGACTGTCGTAGCGGCGACGAAGAGATTAAACAAGGATGTACAAACTAAATAGTAAATAATCCATCCATCCATCCATTTCAACCAGTTGAAGCACGAAGGATTGGATGGAGTATTATAGACTTTAATATACTTAGCTATCAACAAATCACAATACACTTCAAAATTCTTATTACTTTCGTGATTTACTTATTTAAATATCATACTTTATTGCGTGTACCGTTAGTGACATACGACGGCGGTAACTAACCTTGATTGGTCTCGCAAGATCAAATAGCACAACGCTTATCGTCGTATCTGGAAATACAACTATATGCGCGGCGTCTTTCGAAATATACGACCATAAGCGTTTCTAAAACTCGTTAATTAAAAGTAATATTAAGATTCTGATTTCAGGAATTTATAAAACTCATATACGTAATTACGATAATGTAAAATATAGATTTTTATTAAAAAAAGCGTTACGACCTTATGCGACGGAGGTGTCGAAATCTCAAATTTATTCTAATACAACAAAGAGGTACAATTTATTTATACGTAGATTATTATACATAGATTTAAAAGGAAAGAAAACCTTCACCATTATAAGGGTACGTTATCAACGAATATGCGATACGTCTAAATCTAAGTTAAAACGAACATGCGGGCGACAGCTAGTCCACTGTCACCCGCACTTAGCATTGGTGCTGGTAATAGTCGTTTAATGTTGGAAAGACAAATGGAATGTTGGCCATCAGCCGACCGTTATCAGTTGTCAAAGCGCCGGTGACCGCGTGATGCGGGGCCTTTTGAGCGGTCTCATACAAACCCTAACGAGTTTCCTATGGGTTTGCTTTGTGTTATCTGATTTCTGCGGCTTTGGTTTACACTATATGTACCCTGTGTCGGAACGTAGTGTTGAATAATATATTACTTGAGATAATATTTGCGTATTTGTCAATTATTTTAAATGAGAATTTATCGATCTACTTAAAGTTACCAAAACATCAGGTTTTTTTTTTAAATAAAAAGCGATTAAATCCGTAAAAAAAATATTAGATTCTAATTCTGATTTGTGAGTTGGTTCTCATGGAAGCAGAACATATATTTTTAAAACTTGGGTCTAACATAATAATATTATAAAAGTTGAACTTTTTTTTACAATTTATTAGGATTTTTATGATTGAATATTCTGAATCGTTGAGTTTAGAAATAGACAATAAAATAGTAATATTAAAATTAGTTTTTAGGAAATATTATATTAGTATTTTATAGTACATTGAATTTAGAAAATTTAAATTAGTTGTTTGGGAATACATCATTTACATACCTACATTTTATATTACGTTGATTTTAGAAATATACCAACAAATAATAATATAAAAATGATATAATGAGTATTTAGGGAATATATTAGTATTTTTGATGTTGTTATTCTAGAGAATGTAATAAATTGTATTTTCTTCCATATTCCACTTCCTTCCTTGCTGCTTACATAATATATTCAGCTATCTTTAAACATTACTTCAAGCATATTCTGGGCACGAAACCCAAAAACTCAAAATAAATGCGATATTAATAGATTGTTATACGATAAACGTACTTATAATTCTATATTCCCCGACTGAGGAAGACGTGTTAAAAACCCATGGGAAATATGTTCCTTTTTGTGATTTATTGACAAGTATGTCCGAAACTTTATTATGCGGGTCGGGCTAAGGAAATCCTTCATAGCGAATAACTTTGTCGAACACAACTACATTTATGTATTTTTGCCAGCCAGCTGGCTCAATGGTTAGTTAGGCTCCTGGAACTCTCGCGCAAAGGTCACGGATTCGATTCCCAAGTATAGTTCATTTGTATGATGAATTTGATTAATTGCATTCGCCGGGTTTAAGTGGGTAAAGCTGCGTCCACCTTACCAACTTTCGGGCGCAGCGAGTCCCACATACCCGTCTGGGGAGACCCGCTCCCCGCGGGATGCCTCAGAGCATTTCCCGGTGTAAAAGGAAAAAAAGGTATTACTTATAAACAACCATAGACACTACAACAGAGCGTAAGCGCGAGCGTTGCCGGCTTTTTAAATCTAGGCTGTCTGTCTAGGACCTAGATCGTATGAAGGTCTACTAGAGTCCAAGGTAGCTTTAAACAAATAAACTCTTCAATATATTAAGTACCATCATCAGCCTCTATACTTATTGCCCCATCGGCCACCCGTTCTCCTGAGAGTGAGAGCAGACCACATATTAAGTATAGCTTATAATAATATCTATGGATGCTTTTACACCACGTCAATCTGGTCCCGTGGTAAGTGCTCGAAGACCTTGTGTTACGGAAATATATTTGATACTTTTTTTACTATAGGTACATTAAGATTTTTATTAAGTAATGCACATATTTATTACACATCCATACCCAGGAACACAGAACACTTTTTTTCCCTGGCGGGATTCGAACCCGCTACCTCCGGCTTGAGCGCCAACGCGCTATAACCATTGAGCCAGAGAAGTCGTCACTTATATTGTTATAATATTAAATTATTTATAAGTCAGGAAGAATCCGTACCTCCTATTTACGAGAGTAATGAAATTATTATCAAAGCTAGTCACATTCGTATTTCATGTTACTATAAGAACCGGTGGCGTCAATTAGTAGCAGCATTAGAAAATAATTAGGGAATAGAGAATATCTGCTCTATACAATTGCTCTGTGAAGATGCTTGGTGCTAGTTCATTTATATTAAACTAGTCAATGTTTACATTTATATTAATGTATAGCTAATGTGTACCTTATATACAGTAAACATTACATTTTTTAATTATCTATATTCTATACAAATACATATTAAAATTGAAGTGTCTATTTGTAATTTTAAATTAACAGATTTTCACTAAATTAATGTCTATACGGTACTTACATGATAAAATCAGTTTTAATTTTTTTTGTCTGTCTGTCTGTCTGTTTGTTCCGACTCTGAAACGATGGACCCGATTTTAACGGGAATTTCACTAAGAAATTTTTATTATAAAGAGTAGGTAACTTAGGCTAAAAAAAAACTACCATTGATACGGAGACGGCTGTAAATCTCAGCCAACTGGGGCGAAGTTGCGGGCAACAGCTAGTTCAGTATAAACCTTTTCCGTTCTCTACTGGACTGACCCTTAGTCGTATAGGACGGACAGATACCGGGCATGGTTGTTTTGGTGAGTAGGTACCTGTGGACGGCCGACGGGAGCCGGTGACAGTGTGTGCGCGGCGGTGGACTCGGCCCAGCTCACACTCGAGGTGTGCCTGAGATGGGCGGCGCTGCGTCGCGATCTGACGACAGTCATGGGAGAGGAACTTGTCTTTGACAAGCAGTCACCGCGATGCTCGGTGATAACGAATCCTGGTTGGCGATGGTCTCCTTAGGGCAGTAATGTCCCAGAAGGAGACTGATGAGCGAATGAGAGAGGAGGCTGACGACGAGGTCTTACCTCACGGGTTGAGAACATATTTAATGCGCCTTTAGTAACGCCTGTGTTTGTTTCGGGTCAAAATGAGAACCTTGTCCAGTCAGGGAGGATGGCGCGGCGCCGTGATTTCTGAATGGCGGCTGGGAAGTCCCTCCTTATGAGCACTTAGCAGCAGACGGAAACACGGCACAGTGCAGCCCTCCCACCGGTTACTGAATGTCTTTCAGTGAACAATCCCCCGTCACTCGTATCTAACAAGGACTGGCCACAGCGTAGAGTCTCATGCTCAGTAGCACGTAGAAATTTAGAAAAGCCCATTTTTAGGCATCACAGGGGTCGGGTACGAACCCGGACCTCTCGGCTCTCACTCGAGATGCCGATCTCATACCCACTAGGCCATTTTCACTGTGCCATGTCATAATAATACCTCATAAAGGCAGCAAAACATTTTCTATTTCATTATTATTTTATTTATTCTTCTGCGAATACGTGTCACTGCGCGAAGCTTTGTAACGATACACGCAGATGCGGCCGTAGTATTAGAATATTATGCCCCAAATAAATCCTTCTTAACACGAGAAGAGAGTCTAAGCCTATATAATACCCTAGGTAATACGACCTATCTCTATTGTTAGTTTACTGTTTTGTTTAAATGTTAAGATAATTGCAATAATTTTACTTAAGATTTTAAAGCACAAGTTTGCTTTACATGATGTACATAACCCTGTATTCAGGGATCGCTATTCATACAAGAACGGCATACGTTGCGAAAATTACTTCCATAAGGCACCGTGAGGTACCGTGCTCCTAATTTAAACTTACCTCGCGGATTTTCTGTGAACCTCAAATTTATGTATGAAGAGGAAAGCAGTGTTTTATATTATTAAATACGTAATAGCATACTATGTATAACTTGTGAGAGTTTCTTAATTTTGAAGCTTAAGTTTACTAATTAAATTATGTTTAATTATAAAAAAAAACTGTATTTTTTTTGTATACTATTCTACTTAATTTTTCCGTTACTTTGTTACGAAAGAAAACACAAGAATTAACAGAAAAATCACTGGCATCATCATCATTATCTTGATCATTATCATCATCATCATCATCATCATCATCATCATCATCATCAGTCTTTATCCGTCCACTGCTGAACATAGGCCTCCTTCAACGAACGCCAACACGACCGCTCTCATCAATCATCGTCTGAAGACAAACATAGACTAATCGCCAAATTTTTTGCCGCATCCACAGCCTTCAAGAAGGACAATATGTATATGAAAAGACTTGATCATGGGCAAACTCTTAACACTGTTACGTGTTCTGTGGTATATATAATACTTAATATAAACAATAATTTCGATTTATTAAATCTTAGAAATGAATAACTAACATATTAAAGTTAATATTCCATATGTCTTTACACAAATAACCCATAAATATAATTGGGCGTAATAAGACGGAGACGAAACAAACACTTTTTGTCCGACGACAGATGTTTCGGAGTCTTCACGCTATAAATTCACAAATTGGCCCTACGACTCCACGGCTTTTTGTCCCATGTTTTACGGGGCGCGTTTCGTTTATGACATATTTTGATTAATACGTCTGTGACCCGCTCGTAAACATCGCTTTATTGTTTTTCTATGGAGTTGAAGATATTATTAATATACTTAAGGGAAGATATTATTAATATACTTAAGGGCTTGTATCGTAATAACGGAAATTATTGAAATGAAATAAAACAATAAATGTACATGACATATAAACTCATGTATGTTAGGATACCATTAATAACTTAATAAAAAGATATGCACATGATAATAACTTGTCAAATAAAGTCTCCAAGCTCGAAAGAATATGGCAGGGCAGAGCCCTAATAAGAGCTCTCTGATAAGATCAATAATATTCAGTCATTATGTATATACGGTACTAGCAGCGCCACGTAATCTCACCTGCGTAGTTTCTATTCCCGTGGAAATACACATAAGTAATGTTTTTGTAAAGTTTCATTAAAATCCATTCAGTAGTTTTTAACAAACATATACATTCTTACAAACTTTCGCATTTATAACATTAGTAGGATGGTACAACAAAAATGATTTTGCGATTACCTGCAGCAATCTGACTCCATATATTAGCGGTTAGCTGAAGGTCACATTAGCGAGGCTCGAGTTCACCGATATTGACGTGCGCAAGTAATTTGTCTGAGAACAATGAGAGGTTTTTCGCTCAAAGCTATATAAAGACCTGTAACTCGCCGTGCAATAATGTTTGGTGCAAACAATAAGCGAAAAGTACTAATGCGATTATAAAAATGTAGGTAATGGTTTTACAAAATTATCATGTTTTTTTGAGCTAAAGTTGGACAGTTACATATACAAAATATTATTAACTAGCTTTGCACGCAGCTTTGCCCGCGTTAACTTACTTAACTTAAGTTCTATTAGTTACAGCGTAATTGTAAGTATATAGCTTATTATAAGCCTTTTAAAATAAATAAGCTTGCACTGAAATAATTTTTCAAATCGGACCAATAGTTACTGAGATTAGCGCGTTCAAACAAACAAACTCTGCAGATTTATAATATTAGTATACACTAGTATAGATTACAGCTACTGTATTAAGTAATCAAAAACCTTTTTTAAACGGCATATTTATGGTGTAGTTTATTTTACTAGGCGGATCTCGTTGTTTCGGGATTCTCTTTAAATTATGAGTAGGCGTTTATGACTAGGAGAGCGAGAAACTGCTTGCTGAATTCCACATATTTGGTGACCGGCTGGTTGAGTGGTTAGGTTACTGGACACTTTACGCAGCGGTCGCAGGTTTGAATCCCGTCAAGTGCACATAATCTATATGATTTAGGTATATAGATGTATGTATCAACTCATGGACGTGTATATGTAATTATATAATTTTCTTAAATTTAGTACTCATATCACAAGTTCTTACGATATTATTTATTTATGTACCCAGTTATTTATATAGCCAGTTTCTACCCGATCTAGTTGTATCAAGCATTTTTCCTGCATCACAAAAATATAAAGAATATTTATATACAAATATAAATAATATATATATATAATGATGTTTTTTAGATTTTTTAGATTAGAAGATAGAGCATTTGCATCATTCGCTCGTCACTTGTCCCACAAACGAGCCATACACGATACCATCGCCACTATCTCTTGCGCACCGATCGATAGCGACCGGAGCGGAGCCCACGTGGTATTGACGATCTGTCATCTCGGATAGACGACCTTCTTCGTAAATGTCAGTGGCAGTCAACGTTGGTATCGTTAAGACTTTCATATCGAAAGAAACGCGTAATTGGAAGATTGATTTTTTCCATTTGGAATTCTAAACTTAAAATGAAGTAGATGTGTAGAGTTCGCCATCCAAGGCCAGCAATAGGTAATCTATACCTAATAATGAACCTATCGTCTGATTCCTAGAGGGAAACTCATACCCGAGAGTGAATATGGTTTTTGTGCTGGAATAGGGAATAGTATTTGGAAACGGATCGATTATGTTAGCGATGAAGGCGATAAAACGACCAATAATAACTGGATGTCCTAAAGTATGTGAAATATGAAGTGATCATCAAAGAAAAGCAAGGAATTACTGACCTCGCGCCATTGTTTTGAGCAGGCAGCTGCTATCCGCGATATTATACGACGAGGGACTTTCCAGAAAAGCGTACTATACTTATTGCTCACAGACCAGCAACGTTTGTGAGCAATACCTACACGCCTCAAGTGCAGTTTTCATTAAGTGTCGGTGATTACATATTTTACCTACCAGGTTAGCTGAATACTCATTTGTCAACTTTTCAATGAAAATGCAAACTAATTACAAATGTTTAAAGGACCGGCTTCAAATTATACAGCCCGAACAAACGAACAATGAAACATTTTTTTATTTTTTTTTTATGTTACTTGGATAAGCAAACTGGCAAACGTGCCACCTGATGGTAAGTGGTCAACGTCGCCCATGAACATAAACTAGTTTACCTGGAACGAGCCCAGGCAACTCATCTATGTGTTGCCTATCCTGAGACATAAGATTATCTCGGATAGTCTCGGTGCCAGTAATTACACTGCCTGTCTTGCCCTTCTCTCCGAAACACAGCAAAGCTGTTTCACGGGAGAAACAAGCAAGATGGTGGTACCCATGCAGCCGGGAGCGCGGCACAGCGCTTCCCTCCCACCGGTACATACGAATATTTCTTTGAAATCTAATAATTAATGTATTGAATCTATCAATCCCGTAATCAGAAAAAGTCATCAGTATCAATATATAGAATATATTGTCATGCCGTTAAATATTATTTCTTAGCAAGGCTTTAAATAACCTAAGTGTGGGTGGAATAAAACCTTTATAAGATAATACTTAAATGTGGAAAAATCACGAGTTTTTGTATTACAAAAATATGTCTAACGTATAAATGTAAAGCTTTTTAATTATAATAACACGACATCATATTTTAATTCACACGAATATTTATAGTTAAAATGAAGTCGGTTAATGAAGTGACTTTTTAAGGACTTTGTCGCGGATTCATAGCACTATCGACGTTTCGGGTACTTTACACCATGTTCAAAAGAACGGCAGTCATCGATACGATATTCATCAAGAGAAGCCTCTGCCAGCAGGAGGCTGTAAATGATGATGATGATGAATATGATGTTAAATGATTATTATTGCACGCGCTTGAATTAATTGTAGCATAAATTCCCATCCTGCATATAGGATGGCTTATATCGTCATTTATCTTATGAATGGTAGCGATCAACTAGCTGTGAACTGACCGTCAAATTACTTCAATGCCTATACAAATTCATTTAATAAATATGAATTATATAATATCAGTCAAAGCAAGTTTACCCCCAGCTTATTAAAAAGTGCTAGAAGGTTACTGGGTGAGGGTCATACATATGGTAGGATCATACATAAGGATCTGCGTCACGATCTGACGTTTTTCATCGGAGGGGACTTGCCTCTACCGATATGCGTGGTGATGACGAATCCTGGACGACGATGGTCTCCGTCTGCGAGGCAGTAATGTCTCAGAAGGAGGCTGCCAAAGAGGCCTCCCTCCGCGGGTGACGAATGACGGCGCGTAGGAGGCTCTAGATAATGCGTGCTGGGATAGGATGGGAACCTGGGCCAGATAGCCACGACGTGTGTTTGTGAGGTGATTTAGTTTGGGTAGTGCACTCTCAAGTGTGAGTGTTACTTTGCGGAAATCCATTATATAAGATATTTAATTATAATATAGCAATTAACCCGCGAAACACGCAGTCTTTACAGCAAATGTGTGAGTGCACGCATATGCATGCATATAGCACCGCCCTCCTTTCCCACACTGCATATGCGTACACTCGCATGCACCACCACCCCACATGCACCAAAACCACAGTAAAAGACCACCACCAAACAATCTACGTACGTTTCGCCCCGACACCGAGGCATCCTCAGGATGTAGACTCTACGACTAGTAATCGTTAAGTGACGTGCCGGCTCAAACACCCGTCTTATATTATTAGCTGCTTCCCCCACCAAATAACCGTATTATGGGAGAATTCGTTAAATCGGTTAAATCGGTTAAATCCTTACAATCAGGCGAGGAGGCTTGGGAGCATAGTTCACCTATGCGCTGGCCAAATTAATTTGAACTTCACACACCCTCAGTTTTTTGCATCTCATCAGACATGAAGATTTCTTATATCTTCGTTCACCGGTATTTCAAATTTGCCTGTTTAACTAAAATGCTAATCATATAAACACATACCAACAAATATCAACATATTCGACATCAAATAATATAAGGATATAAATATTTAAGCATGAGCACTAAGACGGTAGAACCATCCCCGTGCGCCGAGTGTACTCAAGTATGTATTACATACAAAGCGAGCTTGTGGGTCCGTATTTTACCGCTCTTCTCATGGCCCGTTAAATTCCTAAGACCTTCGTATCTTTATCATCCCGCTAGTGCTTAAAATTGTGTAAATTTCAAGTGCTATTTTTATAACGTCGATCCTCAAGTATGGTCTATGTATACGTGTTGAGTTGATGCGTTAATTTGCTTATTTCGCTTTGTAGATTTCAATTGGTTTTACATATTATGTTCTGCTAATATATTATTTTCATTAGGTTACGATTTTATTGTCCTATTATACTTACAAGATACTTGTTATGGAATAATTTATATGGAGTTAAACACAAATTGTTGAATAAAAAAAACCTTGCTGATTTATGCTGCATGTCAGCTATATTTGGTTATGATCTTATCAGGACTAGAATAACCGTTTATCTAGACTTCATAAGGGATAGTCGATAGTAATTATAGAATTAAACTAGCGTTGTAATAAACGTCAAGATCATATTATTGGAGGTATTGTTATTACAGACATTGTTGTGGTCGTGATGTTGAAATATACGGTAATAATCTTATTTTATTGAAGAGATAGTACATACTATAAAGGCTCGTATACCGTCTGAAGTCTAGATCAATCTAGATTACGACTTAGAAGACCTCCATTCCAGACACGTTTTGTCTATGAGCAATTTCCGTCACGTGTGACATTTCATTAGGCTTTATTACGCGATGAATTCATATGAAAGACAAGGAAAATTTGGAAACATCATTAATACATTAATTGGTATAAAAATAGATAAACCGGTAGATGTGCCACCTGATAATCTAGAATGGAGATGTCTTGCTGCCATTAATTGCAGAACCTTCTTTCAAAATTCAACTTTTTTTTTGTTGCCATAGGGAAATGCTTTATGCATGTAGCCAGGACCTGGAGTAGGTTTCTGTCCCCATGTGGGATTCTTACTTGGGCTGTGTATAACCCGACTAAAACCACCGCGAGCGCTTTCTACCGATTTTCGAAGGTCCGAAGGCTCTGCAGTCAACAAGAGCGTCGTGTCATAATACTGGGCCCAGGTTACCACCCTGAAGCCAGATGCGATCATAGGGGTGTTACTGGAGGTGCATCAAGTAGCACCTCCCAATGCACCCCCGTTCGTCACGCGGAACATAATTTATTGCTAGTATATGTGAACGAGTTGTAAAAAATGGTCACGATGAAGTCATCTATGCAGATTTCCAGGTCAATGCTTTGATTTTTGTAATGGTAGGCTTTGGTAGTTTGCTCTAACCTGTTTATATTATTTTCATAGTGATTGAATGTTATAGTGCAAAATTATAACAACATATTATTTCAGGGTGTTGATTTTATTGAATAATCATTGTAGATATCTTGAATGATTGTAGAATTATAACTTCCAAATTAACTGATAAAAGGTTAGAGTTCTAGATTGACAAGACTGGAGGTGCCTAAACTTTTCTATCTGCGGGGTGCGGGAGAAATATCTTTCCTCGATAGCTCGTGAGGCCAGAAAATATATTATAAAGGAGATAATCCGGTTCGTTTTGACCATATAGAATTAATACAGAAAATAGAAGAGAGTGGACTGTATTTTTGTGGTTGTTAGAAATATATGAAAATTAACTTGCATTAGCTTGTAAGGGCAGACGTAAGGTCGATGAACAGGAGGAAGGCATAGGACATGTGCCTTCTTGTTCATGTGCCCACGGTATTCTTGTTCTTCCCCCAGGGACGCCAGCAGCTCTCGTACCTCTCTTATCACCTTCTAACAGTCTGTAGATATGCGGGAACAACACACACACACGATCGCGTTCTAATAGTTTCGATAGGCCTATAGCTTCTTTACAGTGAAAACGCAGCTATACTCGATGCCGGCTTGCGGAAGAGAGGCAGAGTGTCACAAATTTATAAAAGGAGGGAAGTTGAGAGGTGACAAACATAATGCAAGTTTTATTTAACTACCCTCAACTTAAGATAATAATTTGAAACTCAACAAATCAAATATTTCAATGATAAAATATGACGAATTATTGACGATTTCGAAGGTTGAGGATACCAAGTGAGTTTATTTTGTTAGTCTTCTTTAAATTAGATTTGTGTGATGGTAATTTGAAAAATGTTCCAAAATAAATTGTTTTTGTTGATTTTCGACCCTCATAAATATTTTTATATCATTCCAAAATTTTCACGCCACTTCGACAACCAATGATGTACAAAATTATTTTCTATTTCAGTTTCCAATATTTTCGATCACTACAAGGTTAGTGTTACTTATCTGACGGTTATTGAATTTTGTTGTCTAGGAAAATGAACGATAGAACTTCTGGCCGCGCGTCATGGAAAAATGACAACATGGCTGATCCCTTACCTAATAGTATTCAACTTTGAAAGGCCACTGAGAAATTTTAATTCTAAATTAAAAATAATAATTCTTAATTTTAAATTAAAAATAGTACCAACAAACTAGCTTTTTGAACGTCAATTTAATCTATCACTGGTTCCAAGGTAAGCCCCCTGAGAAGAACCAGCGAAACAAACTCAGTGGTACTAATATTTTCAATATCGTCATCCCATCATAAGTAATCAAATCACTTTTTTGAAAACGGATTAAGTACGCGTTTTTCCCACATTTTAATGAACCATTCCTGCTTGTATGGTCGCTACAAAACGCTATATTTGAAGATGTCATCTGTCATCATTATCATCACCATCATCGCCCTTTATCCGTCCGATAAATTATACGACCGATCTCCGCAGGACTAAATATGCACGGAGGTCGTCGTTCCTTAGTCTATAAAAGATCAATTCTACCGTTATCATATTACAAAGTTTTGATTGTATCAGAGTAATCGTTTTGTCATATAATTGGTATTTGTTTAGCAATCGAACTTTATATTGCTTAGTGAGTCGTAACTATCGACTGAGACATGACTGGCGATTTAGTTATGGAGATGCGATTACGATTAGTCGTAACTCGTATTACAAAAATATTGGATAACGATTAGTCGTATGACGATTAAGATTGAAGTTTTCTAATTTACTCACACACACATATATTTTTTTAGCCTAAGTTACTACTTATAACATCTAGCTATCTGCCAGTGAAAGTCCCGTCAAAATAGGCCCGTACAGAGATAAGCCGGAACAAACAGACAGATAGACGGAGAAAAAAAAATGGTATTTTTATGCACTTTCATGTGCATTTAGTGAGAAGCTGTTAATTTGTAATTACAAACAGACACTTCAATTTTATTTCTTTGTATTGATAACTTTAAACTAGTTCTCTACTAGTATCTCCATTATATTTTCAACTATATTTATTATTTACAGTGTCTTTGTATTTAATTATGTGCATTGAAGTGTAACAACATTAGGTACCCGCTCTACAGAGTACGTCGAGATAGTTCACTTATTCACAACCAGCTCTTTGCTAAAATGCTCTAAATGTAATATAATTAAACACACTTAACATATAATGCTCTAATAATGTGAAGAGAGTGTCAAAGTTTATATTAAGAGCAGATTTCTGATTATATATAGCTAACGAAACTATAACACATTGGAAGCGCGATAAAATTCGTAAAAAAATGTTTCATAATAATGGATGAATTTCGCGTAAACAGAAAGAAGCTAGCAAAGGTTGATTTCTAAAATGTTGCACCTGTAAATTCTCTGGGTTTTGGTACCGGAATCTGTTTTTCTTTTGCCATCGGACTACGTATTGCTACATAGATGGACAGAACAAACTTTTTATTGGCTTCAAAATTTTTTGAAACGAAGTTCCTTATGGAGCGTTGCGGAGGGGTACCCTAGCCGGCAAAAAACGTCCGTAACGCTAAATAAAAGCGTAAGATTTTTATTTTATCATTCGATAATTACACCATCTGGTGGACAAAAGTGGTAAACGCATGGAGGCTATACATGTTATTTTGTTATTTTGTATGTATGTTATTTTTTGTTTTTAATTTTTTTTGACGTGACAACGTTTTATAATTCGATGGAGCCGGCTGCAAGAACGAAAAAACATGACACATGCGGCGTTACCTCGCTCTGAGGCGTTACATTTTCTAATGACGTTGTCAAGTTCAACTATCGTCAGTAAACCTACTTTACAGACAACCGATTTTTTATATAATAAGGAACTTCGTTCCTATCTGGAGACCCACGATACCACACGGTTTTTTATTAAATATCCCGGTATAAGAAGAGGGCGGACTTTTGTAGAAGAACCTTTTTCAACTGCACCTGAAGCTGCATTTAAGAGACCAAAAGGTGTTAAGAAGATAATAAAAGATAGTACCATGCTGCTTTGCAGCCGAATTGGGCCGGCACGACTGGGGTGGTACCTTTCGCTCACATAACTTCGTGCACCGGCGTCAAGTGACAGTTTGTGATTTTCCGTTGGGCCATTGGGGGGATAGGGAAAAGGAGGGCAACCCATCTGCATAACTCTTTGTTGTATGTGTATGGGCGTCGGTAGTCACCAGGTTCCGACTGCTCGGTTGCCTCCCTATGACATAAAAAATAAAAGACTATATAAAATAACATAGGTATAATGCAATTCACCAGGTTAATTGAATATACAACTTGCACGTTTTGATGTACACTTGCCATTAAAAGCAATTAAATACATTTAAAAAGCGTCACCAAATAAAACTTTCCCGAGTTTTCCGAGGTGTCAAAAGATTTCAACGTTTTCACACATATTCAAAGTGATCCCCACATTATCCTGGCTTTGAGGCAGGTTTGAAAACGTAACCATCCATCTAGTACTAGCCTAACGAATGATGCCTTTTGAAATTTGATACGCTTTGCAGGGCTCATGCAACGTTAATATGGGATTTTGGCTTATGTTGTGTTTGAATCCGTCGCTGTTTTTTTTTCAATTTTTTTTGTAGTTTATATTGAGTGGCGGGCGAATCAAAAGTTCTCTTACATTTGTGTATCACCGTGAGGAAAAATATAATTATTTTAACCTAGCCGTTTTACTCTTGGGCAAGTGTCTCTCTTACTTGGAGTTTGTATATTCCTATGGTGAGAGATGTTAGGTACTCCAAGATCATATTATGGCACTCTCTTAAAATATGACAAGTGGAGCTTGTTAGCATCTTTTGGTCTCTTAAAGGCAGCTTCAGGCGTAGTCGAAAAAGTTTTTTCTACAGAAGTCCAGGACTAACCCCTACCATGATTTAAAAAAAATGAGCCCAAATAAGCCTATTCTGTCCATTATATGTAGCAATACGTAGTCCGAGGGCCAAAGAAAAACAGGTTCCGGTACCAAAATAGGCATATAGTTCACTACACTGTTTTCAGATCGTCTCTTTTTTCTTCTATCCTTACGAAAATCCTAAATTCTTTTATAAAATCTCAATCTATGGCCTCACTTAACATTGAATACTTGTTTGTTTGTCCAACAATAATCGGATATTATCCTTAAACTTTAGAATTTCCATTTGAATCCAGAAATTGCCATTAATATCTAGAACTTAAAGTCTGGCTCAATCGCTCGCAGGAATTTCATTACAGATTATAAGCTGGATCTAGATGCTTTGAGGTATTGTATTCCTGTTTAGTGTACAAAATATTTATCTTCCAATTAAACGCATTATGAATATGATTGCAACTAGTTTTTTTGGTGGAAATGCTTTGTCATCGTGGTATTTTTATTGATATTTTGTTTTACCTTGTTACTAGCAGTAAGCTTTCAGAATATTTATAAATTTGTAAAGCTTAGTAAAATAAAATAAGTTTTTCACCCATTCAGACGTGTGCAATGCACAAAACAAATCTCTAATACCGATAAATGTTTCCTATACAAAAACTATTCACACAGCATTTCATATTCAATACAGCAAATAACGCAGACTATTCATAAAATTTATTACAAACATTTGTCACAAATCAGAGCACAACCGTCTCACTCATGCGAAATTCCTAAACGTGCAAACACCTGCAGGGAACGTAAATACGTAAACAGGCTCCAGGTGAAACCTAGATTAACTATATCAGGAGCCAAATACCCATTCAGACCGGAAAATATAAATTTCATATTTGAATGATGGATTTCGCTGAACTTTAAAAAGCATAATATTTTGGTTTTATTTTTGTACCAAACGTTAACTTAGTTCTTCATGAATAGTAGCAGGCTATTGTCTGATGGACATGCATCAAAATGCACTGGAAAAATACAGACCATTATGATTAAAACAAATTTAAAATGAAGATCGTCGAACACAGGCTGAACTTGAAAGAGTATTGCTTATTGTATAACATAGTACAACTAGCGACACTTCTCCAAAAAGCTCTGGAACTTAAAATGAAAATGACGCAATCAAGGACTACAATAGTAGAAAAAATAGGAAATAGGATATAGCAACCGAAATTACTTTGATTAAAACCTTAGAAGATCTCTTTCGCTTACAATTTAATACCAACCAACAACAATATAAACACAATTTCTATAACACGCCACAAAAAATGTATCTACTAAAGTTTTGAGTTTTGCCACTTACCTTCACACCAACATTAAATACATTTTTACATTAAAAATAAAATTATTCTAATTAATACACAAGTATGAATGAGCCATTCAAAACTTCCATAAACACAGCAACAGATAATAAATATTTAACACATACCTGTCAAGTGTCGTTTGAAAGAACATTAATTTATTTGTAAGGGTTAAGAATGTCTTGGTGTAACACTCGAGTCTATTACAGCTAGGGCGACGCTTTATATTAAATAATTAAATTAACATCCGCTAGTGTCCTTATTAAAATTCAAGGGGAGACACTCTTCGTTTCTACTGCGCTGTTATGACTGCCTTCATTCTTTCATAATTTTACTATTTATTGCGAGGTTTTTAGCGTACTTCACGGTATTTGAACGGTGGATGAGTAAATTCATGTACTGTGCTTTAATTTAAAAATATCTTTGTATTTATTTTACTTACGTTAATATATGAAAATTGTAGCTGATACGAGTATTTTTGTCGAAAGTATTTAACAAAACATATAGAATGCAAAACAGTAATAAGTCATAGGTATATAATTTCCATGGTAAATAATTGAAAATTATCTAATGACTACAAATACACAGGCTTAAATTTACCTACTTTATATAATTTAATTCCCTTTATATTTCAGCACAACTTTTCCACAAAGTTGGTGGTTATATTGTACAGACACGTTTTACATGAGAAAATATAACAAAAGCAGAACTCACTAAACAACCAACAAAGTCGATAAAATATGACACGATCCAAAAAATTGTAAAGAAAAAAGAAACTATATAATATTCTTCTCACCTCGGCTGTTAAGCTTTTTAGTTTTAATTATTACACAGCATAGGTTAACTGTAATGCGCCCCGCGTTCATTACGACCGATGAACATTATTATATCATACCTCCCACGGGTATTCTCGTAAAACTGATTCCTATGAATTTTATACTGAAAATGTGCAATTTTAATGAGCGAACTTAATAAATTTAGCTGACCTGTAATTGAGGTCCCTGAAGGCCTGCAAATTAAAGAGAAAAGTGATCCATCTATTCTGATATACCAAAATGTTTGGGATTTTGGATGTAGGAGATTTGAAACTTCTCATCCGATTATAATGAAACAATTTTTACAGATTTTATCGCGGTTTATTAAGATTTTTACAATCCCGACGTTTCGGATACTTTACAGCAACCATGGTCACGGGAGGACTGATCACTGAGGTGTCATACGTCCTAATGTTACAAAGTTATTCGAAACTACCCTATCTACGCTTCCTATCTACGCCCGAAACATCGGACTTGTAAAAATCTTAATAAAGCGCGATAAAATCCGTAAAAATTGTTTCATTATAATTAGTGAAATTCGCGTTCTCATCGGATTATCGATTCTTTGACCAGAATAATGTGTTGTCAAATAATCATAATTCTGAATACGACTGTAAAGCTAACACGGGAAACGCTAGAGACAACACCTAAGATAATAGGTATCATAATATAAAAAGAAAAAAAAAAAAACAGTATTATCATCAGTATCACTCTAATAATGCTGGACATATTTTTAGAACAGTGTACAGGTAACTGTACACGTTTTATTATAGCGTAAAAATGATAATAACCAAACTTGTCAGAAATTAAATTTCCAACAACTTTGGGTACCACAATTTTTGCTCTAAAGTTGAAAATTAACGAGTTATTTCAGAAAAACGAATGAACTTTAAAACAAGATGGCGGCGAATCCTCTACCGGGATTAGTTAGAAAATCGAGATTTATACGTCCAACCATCCCCCCCGACGTTAAGAAAAAAAAATCGCGCCCCGATTTTTTTTCTATTTCAGGCTAGTTTTATGTCTGTCCCGACTGGACTAGTAAGTTTAAAACATTAATAATAAATAACTCATAGCAGAAGGTTGTATTATATTTTGTCACATATCACGCCAACTTTCTGCCTTTATCACCATCAACTACCACCCAAATGTGAGCGCGGTCAGCATACCTCACAAACAGTATAATTAATAATTCATTCACGCAGGTATTTCGGCTACTAATAGTATGGTCGTGAGTATTATCATGATAATAATACTCACGATTATCAAGAGGACAATTATTATTTTTTTCTTTTGCGTCGAGAAATGTTCTTAGGCATCCCGCAGGGGAGGGGGGACTCCCCATGTGGGACTCGCTGCGGCCGAAAGGAGGTACGGTGGACGCAGCTCTACCCACTAAAACCTGGCGAGTGCCACTAACGCCGCCTTTGGTGATGTGCCCCGGATTTGTTGAGCAACAGGGCACCTCGACGGCTAGTCAGACCCATAAGGGACCGACGCCACCTCCGCACAGGGGTTGTCCCGCATCACAGAATTACCCCTCCCAACTTCGGAACAGTGCAATGGGGTGAGGTAGGGACCTCACCCCATTGCAGGCATAGGGATGCTCGCCCTTTATCCCCCCTGCTCCTTTGTCCGCTCTTCTTAAATGAGGGGTACAAAGAGCAGTTCTCTTGGCTCATTTTTATCATTATCACCATCATCGGTCGTCATCACATACGAGTATCATATTTATGTCTGTTAATTTAATTTCTAGGAAACCCTGTGATTTTATTTCTTCTACCAACTATTTTTTTTTTTGCTTCTATAAGAAAAAAGTTGCTTCAATAATAGAAACTAGCAGATTCTGAATTAGTTCAAAATAGACAAATATGGTTTGACAATAATGATGATGATATTACCTTCTAGTTCTAGATCATTTTATATATTTATTAGATGTGCTCTACCTTCTCATTCAAAATTATCGTTATGCCTTACTCAAACTTATCTCATCACTCAGAAACGTACCGAAGCGTAAAATGTAAAATATATTTTCAGTTGAAATTTGAGGATAACAATTATTTGGCTGCCGGTGAGGCCTTTGGATATATTTAATAAATAATGAAGGTGCCTCGAGCAGGCTTGATCTGATAGTATTTTGGAGCCCCTACCATCGTGATAGCTCATTCTCGAGTTGTTTTTTGTATCGACTTCGATCAAGTTTGAATGCGAACACTATTTGCTTTTTATTATTTAATGTAAGATTTTATGATAATATGCTATTCGATGCATGTCAATAGATAGTGCCATGCTGCTTTCCAGCCGAATGGGGCCGGCACGACCGGGTTGGTATCTCTCGCTTACATAACACCGGCATCAAGTGACAGCTATGCTGTCGCATTTCGTGTGGTTGGTGAGTTTCCGGTGACCCATTGGGGGGATAGGGAAAGGAGGGTAGCACATATGCATAACTTTTGGTTGTGCAGCTGTCTATGGGCGTCGGTAGTCACCATAAGGCTCCGACTGCTCGGTTGTCTACTTATGACATAAAAAAAGATTTATTAATAAGAAAATCCTGTCTATCTTATTGTTTTCTAATGTTTCCGCGAATTTCACTCATTATAATGAAACAATTTTTACGGATTTCAACCATGGTTGATTTCAACCATGGTCCTCCCGTGACCATGGTTGCTGTAAAGTATCCGAAACGTCGGGCTTGTAAAAATCTTAATAAAATAAAATCCTGCCCATCTTACTTTTTGATTCCATAATAATCAGATCGTAACAAAACTTATAGTTATTCCAATTACTTTATACTCGTAATCGCTTAAATTATTGATACTAACAATGTATGTTATCATGAATGGGCCTGTTTTACTGTGGTTTTACTGTCATCTGTTATTTAACTCTTACAACCGACCTTTACCAAGAAATATGGGACAATTTATATTCAATGGGTTGGGAACATTGTTCATTTTATGTTAACGAGTTTTGCTGATGATAAAAAAAATTAATAATAAACACAGGCTCAAATAATATAATCAATTCTTATAAAACCCGTGGTACGGCGAGTTTATTTAGGTCGATCTAACTCGCATTTCTTTGTACGCCTCTTTACCTTCGTGAATAAAATATTCAGCGTATCTACACTAGCACGGTGCCCCGGCTGTGCTCGGGCGTTTGATAAGCGAACATCAGAAATATGATATATATCTTGACAAACGACGTTATCTTTGATCCACATATTATAGCGATCCGGACCCGGACGCGGTTGACGGGTGGCGGGTGACGAGGAGTCCATCGTCTCGGTGTTCATTGAAAGTGGACTTCGTCCAGCAGTGAACGGAAAACGGTTGGTGAGGATGATGATGATGAATATTTTAAATGCGGACGTTTAGACGGGTGGGTGTAATTATGAAAAAAACAACTGAACGGATCTGGATAATTCTTTTTACATAAATTTATTGAAGTCTAGAATACCACATAAGCTAGTTTATATCCTATAAAATGTGCGGCTTTCGCAAACAAAACTACATACTAGTAACTACATATTAGATTACAGCAGTAATTTTTACAAAGTTTTTGAAATCTAGTGGTAAATTTAACAAAATCAAACAAAATATTATATACATATATGTATAAAAACATGCACTATGTATCTTGCTCTTATGTTATTTTCAATTAATATCCAATTTCAAGTATATTTTGCCTGAACCCGGCAAATGTGCTAAGGAAAGTGGATCGCATAGCCCCTTGTTCAAATACGCATTTCAGTCTTCATGAGGATCGTTTAAACAGTATGTAAGTTGATTATAATGCAGCGCCATCTGTTAACACCATACCTACAACAAAGTGGATTGCATGAAAACCTTCTATGATAAAATACAGCTTTTGGGACTGATAGATTTGGGTTTGCCTATCTATAACATTTATACTTACTATATAAAAGAAATTTTGAATCTAAAAAAAGTGTGTGCGTACAAAGTACACATGTTAGAAGTGAAACTTGTTTGGCTAACTAATTTTAAAATCTCGTTTATATTTAAACTAAACTAAAGCTTTAAATTTCCGAGACTTGTAATGCAACATTTGCCCTATCTCACTCTCTCTCTCTCGATTTTTCTCACTCGCTTACTCTCATTCCATGACTATTTGCTTCATGCTACGTTCGCCCTTTCTCACTTTCTCTCAATCAGTCTTAATCACTCTCTCCCTCTTCTTGGACAAAAACGTTTTACATTTTCGTGTCGTTTCATCCGTAAAAATTTTAACCTCAAGCGCGCAAAGAAGTTTCACTTCAATAAGTCTAATTAAATACCATTAGTAAATAAACGCCAATGTCAAACAACAATAAAAACAAACTCACCGTAAACAATTTTCGTATTTCCCAAAACACCCTTAAATCAAACGTAACATTTTTCATTTCAAAAGTCGTATCATATCACCATTATTGTTAGCCGCTACCGGCTATTTACAATTCCTTTCAAATTCAACATTCTTTATAATTTTAATCACAATTCGCGTGCTGACATACATTAACTCTCTCCAGTGAAACATGGCGCTCGATAAAATAACTAAAGAACGATATTCATATAACGCCCCATTTAAAGTATCATTAAAACGTGTAGAATGCGATAAAGTATTGTTAATGAGGCTTATGATTTAGGTGATATGCTGTCGAGTTGGGTGCGCGTTTGCGAGTTTTTATAGTAAGAAACTATTGTTAATGAGATGAGAATTTACGTTTCAAGTTTTATTGCTCGGCTGCGAAACTTTGAATGCGTTGCCATTACGACTGTTAACGATCTAGATCCTAGTATCGATCTGTAATAATCATAATTTATCGACATTGTGCGAACTTCATGCTTATGACAGTTAGCTAGACTCATGGCAAGTTTACCAGTTACTAGATGCTGGTACTAGATTAGTGCGCCTCCACTAACGCTGTGTTTGTGTCGGGCTCAGGATGGGAACTTTATTTTTTTACGCCGGGAAATGCTCTAAAGCATCACGCCTGGGAAGTGGGTCTTCCCAGGCGGGTATGTGGGACTCGCTGCGCCCGAAAGATGGTAAGTGGACGTAGCTCTACCCACTAAAACCCGGCGGAACCTTTTGGCGACTATCGACGCCCATACACACACAACCAGATAATGTGCAGATACGTTGCCCTTCTTTTCCCTATCCCCTAATATCAAAAAAATTCCGTCTTCTGCCGGTTTGTGATTTGTTATGAACGCCTAGACCAATCCAAGACCAAGACCAAAGGAAGACCCACTTCCCAGGCGGGTATGTGGGACTCGCTGCGCCCGAAAGATGGTAAGTGGACGTAGCTCTACCTACTAAAACCCGGCGAGTGCCACCAGTGCCGCCTTTAGCGAGGTGCCCCGATCTGTTAAACTAACAGGGCACCTCGACGGCTAGTCAGTCCCGCAATGGACCGACGCCACCCCACAGAGGGGTTGTCCCGCACCACAGAACAACCCCTCCCAACGTCGCGACAGTGCAATGGGGTGAGGTTCCCATGCTCGCCCCTTGCCCCCTGCTCTTTTGTCCCCTCTTCTTATAAGAGGGGTACAAAGAGCCCCCTCGGCTCAATTCACTTCGCCCAAGGTGCTGGGCTCACCCTAGGCTACTCAGCTCCACCGCCACGTCAAGACCTGAACCATGGTGGGGTTCGTAACCACACTTCAAATAATATCCACAAACGCAAAATCGCGCAACAGCTTGTTGATAAATATCAACTTATTTGTCGTTTGTGTAAGCTTTTATTTTAATCGAATGCTCGTTTCGCCTGAATGAATGAAATTAAAGGTATATCTCTAACACGTCCATAAAAATATCCTCAAAACAGTTTTAGTTGGTGTCACGCAAACCATAATTTATGTGCTACATTGCTTATGGAAATGAGTGGAAGTTTATTTTATTATTTCATAATACTCATTATTTGTCATATATTAGGGTAACTCTACGCTTTCGGGTGTTTTATTTGAAAAAAAAAGGTCGTTCCGGAACACGCTGTGTAAATTATAGTGAGGTAAAATAAATTTAATTTATAAACAACCAACATACTTTTAGGCAAATTGAAGCAATACGTTAAAGTATATTAGATATAGTTTACAATACTATGCACGAAGAACCAACTTCTTCCTCCTTTAAATTTAAGTTTTTATTGAATAAATTTACCTAATGTTTGTAACGTGGAGCGAAAAAACGAGTAACCATTATTTTAAAACAAAATATCGTACCGTGGTCTGTGAATTCAGATAGATTCGCTCTTAATCCACATTTAGTCCTTTTCCATCTCAAGTCACTGCGACATAAGTGATTTTTTAACACATTAGATAAGGTTTTCCTCTTCTTAACTACTATCGATCGTAGCGTGCATTGAAAAAGACAAGAGAGAAAGGGTAGACCAAAATAGGCTGATGAAAATAACGAAATAATATTTTATGACTTTTCACTGTCGAATAAATTTCCAGTAAATAAAAAGAAAAAAAAAGGGGGAAGGTAGATGAAGGCTAACCTACAACATATAAAATAATAATCTTAGTAGAAGTTTCACTGTTATTAATATATTTTTTTAAATAAAGACATTTTTTATCTATCGTTTGTTGCTGTGGGTAGACAAAACTACCTTTCCCTTTTTGGTCGTGCTGTTAACCGGACACCCTGTTGGTATCGGACGGATCTCTGCGACGGTTATTGGTCTAGGCGTTCATAACAAATCACAAACCGGCAGAAGACGGAAATTTTTTGATATTAGGGGATAGGGAAAAGAAGGGCAACGTATCTGCACATTATCTGGTTGTGTGTGTGTATGGGCGTCGATAGTCGCCAAAAGGTTCCGACTGCTCGTTTGCCCTCCTATGATATAAAAAAGATGGTAATATCAAAATACCTAAACAACTAGGTTCACACGAATTCCGGAGCCTCCTTTAAGCTAATTAATCAAAAGTCAAACAAAAGGCACCAAACAATCACTCACCTAATCAGACTTATCACACCCAGGATCGGAGCTGAGACAAGTTTTCCAGACGAATAATTAAAGTCCCCGTTTTATTCACCCTTTGTTACGAAATATCATCTTGTGTAATTGTTTTGTTCAAACCTTTATGTATAGGTTTTATATCCACAACTCTAGGTAGGTAAATTTACAATCATGTGTGATATTTTGTGGCGAATTTGTTGATTATCTAACAGTTATTACAGTAAAGTAATAAAGGTAGAATAAAGGTGACTTCACTTATAAAAATACAATACAAATACAAAAAAAAATCGGTTGTCTGTAAAGTCGGTTTACTGACGATAGTTGAACGTGACAACGTCTTAAACCGACTTTACAGACAACCGATTTTTCGTTCGTTCAGCCGGCTCCTTCGAATTATAAGACGTTGTCACGTCAAAAATATTTTAAGAATATTAAATGGGCAACATATTAGTTATAAGTATATTAGTTATAAATATATAAGTTACTGGTAAATTAATTAATTAATTGATCCGGTAATTATTAGTACGTATATAACTGAACATTCTGCGCTTGTTTCCTACAATACTGTTTATCATACATCACAAAAACACACTCACATATCACATCGCACAAAGCGAATTCCCCTAAACCATCACTCACCAAAAGCACAAACTAAACTAAAAACGTTACCACACCCAATTAAGTTTTTATAATGTAACCATTACCTTGGCAATGCCGATTAGACCCGCAACAGTCATTGTTTGAAATCGTCCCAACGAGCCCGCTATCTTCATAATTATTTCTATTGTCTGGGGAATTAAGCGATTAGAGTATTTAACCGACTGAAAGTGGACTATTTCAGGCATGAATTGATTGAATCGATTTTTAGGGATGAAATCAAAAGGAGATTAATAATCGGATTATGGCAGGGCTAGAAAGGAAGGGTTATGATTTTAGCAATTGTAAATTAGTAGCAATTGTATATTAGTTTGATAAACCTATGTATGGTTGTTTGTGCTTCCTATTTACGTGTAGTCATCCTAGAGCCTTTTTTCTTCAACGCCGGGAAATGCTCTAAGGCATCCCGCGGGGGAGTGGGTTTCCCCAGGTGGGTATGTGGGACTCGCTGCGCCCGAAAGATGTTAAGTGGACGCAGTTCTACCCACTAAAACCCGGCGGGTGCCACCAATGCCGCCTTTGGTGAGGTGCCCCTGATCTATTGAGCAAACAGGGCACCTCGACGGCTAGTCAGTCCTTCAAGGGACCGACGCCACCTCCACAGAGGGGTTGTCCGGCACCACAGAACAACCCTTCCCAACGTCGGGTCAGTACAATGGGGTGAGGTTCCCATGCTCGCCCCTTGTCTCTCTGCTCTTTTGTCCCCTCTACTTATAAGAGGAGTACAAAGAGCAGCTCCCTCGGCTCAAATTGCTTCATCCAAGGTGCTAGGCACACCTAAGGCTACTGAGCCCCACCACCTAAACCACTAATGCTATTCCTATGAATGAGGATTCGGTTCGTTATTATGGTACGGGTGTCATAGACTTTAATCGACTTCAAAAGAAGGGGCTAAGTATTATGTCAGGTCATCAAGATAACATACAAGAATGCGATAGAGTGAGTTAATTGTTTTTGGCGCTGTGATGGTTTGATGAACAGACATTATATAAATTGACTACCCGTTGTGGAATTCGAACCCGCGACCTCTGCGACTACAACAGCCAGTGATATGCTATTAGGTAGTTGTAAATTTAATGAAGCACAGTTCCATTTTATGAGTATAAAATAATCATTACTATTTTTTACTTTTCCAATACACCTTTAGCTTTTCAACTGTCAGTTATACAAGCAAATAGTAAAAATAAATCTTTTTAAATCGCGCGATAAATTCGTGCTGTCATCGAGCATCTCCCTCTAATCGATATCCCCGTCTCGCTCTAATGTAAACCATATGTTAATATATTGAGAGGGTTGGTTTATACTAAGTTGTGAAATGATTTAGCCTGTACCTTTCCGCATAAATTTTCAATATTAACACCTCCCGCACTAAGTGCCGAAAAGTTGTCATCCCAAACGCCGTGCTAATCCCTCATAATTACCAACCCAGGATGTCCTTATTAATAACATAGGCATTTATATCCTTGTGCTTTGAAGTTCACAAAGTAATCATCATCAACCTGTTATTATTCAATGTTAATATTATCATTAAAAACAACATTTACGACGTTTTTTTTATAGGTACACTAACAGCACTACATATTAAAAGATTCGTATATAGAATACATCAACAAGGTACAGCATCTGATACGTATGCTAATAAAAGGTATACACAGCATTCACAACAGCATAACATTGTTCGTATAATAATAAACTAAAACTTAAACATATTATGATTAGAAAATAATTTGAAATTCTGAAACCTACATAATGAGTAAGACTATTTTGATAATATATTAAAAAGAACATAAAACATTTCGGATACAGCAACATGGTCACGGGAGGACATACGTACTAAAATTCGTAAGAAATGTGTCATTATAATGGGAAGAATTCACGTAAGCAGGTTTTTTTGGAAGGATTTAAATATAGTGCCTTTTTTTTTCTTTAACGCCGGGAAATGCTCTGAGACATCCCGCGGAGAGTGGGTTTCCCCACGCGGGTATGTGGGACTCGCTGCGCCCGACAGCTGGTAAATGGACGCAGCTCTACCCACTAAAACCCGGCGAGTGCCACCAATGCCGCCTTTGGTGAGGTGCCCCGGATCTAGTAAACAAACGGGGCACCTCGACGGCTAGTCAGTCACGCAAGGGACGGACGCCAACTCCACAGAGGGGTTGTCCCGCATCACAGAACAACCCCTTCCAACGTCGGGACAGTGCAATGAGATGAGGTTCCCATCCTCGCCCCTTACCCCTACTCTTTTGTCCCCTCTTCTTATAAGAGGGGTACAAAGAGCCCCTCGGCCCAATTCGCTTCACCCAAGGTGCAGCGGCTCTCCCTAGGTTACTGAGCCCCACCGCCACGACAAGGCTTGAATCTTGGTGGGGTAGAATATAGTGCCTACTAATTAGAGGAGAAGTAGTAGAAATATAAACTGGTTTGACTGTTTACAGTGATATAGTTTACCCCTCCATCCAAGCGCCCTACAATTATCAGGTAATTCTCTCTCGTAACGTTAGAAAAACTGCTATTCAAATTGTTCACGGATTGAATTCCCACCAGGTCCTATGAAACGAACAAACATGTTAGTTTCATCATCATCATCAGCCTATATCCGTCCTCAATGAACGCCAAGACGGCCGATTCCTTGTCACTCGCATTCAACACGGACCGGCCACTATATTACTTAGATCGTCTTCCCACCTGGTTAATGGCCGACCAACAACGCGGCCTCTATTCTTGAACTATAATTTTATTTATTAGTATTCATTCTTATTCATTCATCATCATCATCATCATCTTCGTCTTCTTCTTCTTCTTCGTGCAGTGGCCGGTCCGTGTTGGATGCGAGTGGCAACGGATCGGTCGTCTTGGCGTTCATTGATGGAGGTCTAAGGTCAGAAGTGGACGGATAGAGGCTGATGGTGATGATGATATTTCTTATTAACCTTAACGCGAGAAAATAAGCTCGTTGAAGTGGCAGTGGGCTGGTCACACAATCAGAAGAACTGATGGCCGATGGGCCAATAAGGTAAGTTAATATAGGATAAATTCCCCAAAACTTACGAATTAATGTTTGAATAATCTGTAAAAGGTAGTTTCATGCTGCTTTGTAGCCGAATTGGGCCGGCACGGCGGTGGTACCTTTCGCTGACATAACACCGGCGTCAAGTGACAGCTATGCTGTCGCGTTTCGTGCAGTTTGTGAGTTTCCGGTGGCCCATTGAGGGGATAGAGAAAAGGCAACGCATCTGCATAACTTTTGGTTGTGCAGACGTCTATGGGCGTCGGTAGTCACCATAAGGCTCCGACTGTTCGGTTGCCTCCTTATGACATAAAAAAAATATCAGTTTAGAAATCTATGTGATATCTACGTGTGTTTTACTATTTTATTTTCAAATAAACCTATACTTATCGCCTATAGATATATATAGATAGACGAACTCGCTCGTCGAACCATTTAATCGTATCTATAAGGTAAATAAACGTGCTTACAAGAAAATATTTTGTAAAAAATCTATCTACCTCAAAGTATTTTTAATATTTCAAGCACTTTGATGCAAAGGGAATACCAAAATACGAGGAAATAATTAGTTACGAAGCGAGCGTTACGAGACACGGCCACCAAGGAGGACCAACAACGATACAGACTTCATGACGTGACATTAAAATCTATACTAATATTATAAAGCTAAAGAGTTTTTTTGTTTGAACGCGCTAATCTCAGGAACTACTAGTCCGATTTGAAAAAATATTTCAGTATTAGATAGCCCATTTATCGAGGAAGGCTATAGGCTATATAACATCACGCTGTGACTAACAGTAGTTAAGTTGAGTTAGTTAACGCGGGTGAAGCTGCGGGCAACAGCTAGTAATATATGAAGCGATAGAGAGAAATTACAATAAAATATGCGTCCGATACAATTATATGGCACATAGTTATAATAATAAAAGAATTATTCGGTGGTCGATAATGTTCTGGCGGCAGCGCTGCAGGTTAATAATTAAAAATGGGACTTAATTCCGTGTGTCAGCTATCAGCCACATGGATCCTTGTTCGAATCCAATTTCAAGCGCCAAGCCTCGGGACAATCTCCGTGACGAGCAGGTAAGGTTCGCCTTGCCTCAGATGGTCACCAGTTCTCCTCCAGGTAAAAGGTCCAGGTGAGGGATCCCGGTGAGAGGTGCAGGTATGGTAAGGGGGTCCAGAGCCGCACTTCAATAGCCTCCAAATTCCCCTTAGCCCCCCAACGCCTTACAGCTTGCCAGAAGACCCGGTGAAAAACGATCTCACTCGTATGACGTTATGTTGGTTGATACGAAACGTCTGGCAGATATGAAAAAGCTCTTAATATGAGAATTATTCATAAAACGTCATTAAAATTCATTTAAGGTCAACGTTTAACGTGGTTAAGTAAGGACTGAGGTGACAGAGAACCTAATCTCACAAAGTTATTCATACTATAAGATAAAATCCGTAAGAAATTTGTTCATGTATGTATCGTATCAATTATGTAAACGGCGTACTCGCGTGCCCTCAGTGTGCTTGGAGTTTCGCCGCGAAGATAGGCTATATTAGCCATCTTCGAGCGCATTATCGCCAAATTCAAGACGAGGTGTTGTGAGTGGTCGCCATGGCCGAAACCAGTCGGATAAATCGTCGTATAATGAGGAAAATCCTCTTAAATATTATAAAATATTGTGTAATAAAAATTGATCGCTCTAACTCTAATAAGTTTTTAGTTACGCATCCCAAATAACTCATTAAAAGCTAATATAACCGACGGAGAGTCAGTCGGTGTGTCTCGGAAAAGGTTGCATTTATTATGCAGTGACGCGACGCCTAGACGGGGGCCCGCCTATCACATTAGATAACCCCACTCTATTGTTGTATCCGCGTTCGGTGCATTTCAGCTATAAATATTACGTTGATGTCCATCTGAAGACGGAAAAGGATGATGATGATGATGATGATGATGATGATGGTGATGGTGATGATGATGATGATGAACTAGCAGTTAACACAGCTCTTTAGTTTGGACTTCGATATTCCTTAGATCAGTCTAGTGCAGGCAAAGAATACAGCTTCTAACACCAAAGGAGAGTACGTCATTGATTTGTATTTTTTTCCGAAAACAGCAAAAATGTTTCATGAAAGTAATAAGTGGATGACGCAGACGTGTTTTTTTTTTTAATGTAATCAGGGGGCAAACGAGAACAAGACGCCGGTGTTATGTGAGCGAGAGGTATCACCCCGGTCGTGCCGGCCCAGCATTGCAGCATGGCACTACCTCTTACTAATTACGTGTGTGCAGCACAGGGCATTTCTCTCATCAGAAACAATAATTTTGTATAGCTATAAATAACATCATAATATGAGAAAAATATGTCTTCACCACGTCTTCACACTCCAAGATATTCATACTTTTATATATTGCATCGAACACAACATGAGTGGTGTAGCCATACATCCACTGAACCATTGAACCGTAGATGTTTTTGAGATTCAATAGCTTCGTTAATTAAGGCACGTCGTATCATTAAGACGCACACAGCTTGTATGACTTGATTCGGTGATTAGATAGACTCTGTGGAGGTGTTCATCGGCATCATTATCATCGGCGATATCATCATCATCTTCATCGGTTACTTATCGTCGACTGCTAGGCTATCTAAAGGCCCCACCACGGTTTAAGCCTTGTCGTGGCGGTGGGGCTCATTAGCCTAAGGTAAAACCCAGCACCTTGGGCGAAGAAAAGTGAACCGAGGGGTCTGCTCTTTGTACCCCTCTTATAAGAAGAAGGGACAAAAGAGTAGGAGGGGGACAAGGGGCGAGGATGGGAACCTCATCCCATTGCACTGTCCCGACGTTGGGAGGGGTTGTTCTGTGGTTCGGGACGACCCCTCTGTGGAGGTGGCGTCGGTTTTTTAAGGGACTGACTAGCCGTCGAGGTGCTCTGTTTGCTCAATAGATCCGGGGCACCTCACTAAAGGCGGCATTGGTGGCACTCGCCGGGTTTTAGTGGGTAGAGCTGCGTCCACCTTACTGATTACCTTACGTCTGGGGAGTCCCCCCCCCCAAGCGGGATGCCTAAGAGCATTTCCCGACGGAAAAGAAAAAAAATCTAAAGGACCATAAAGAAAACTTTCAGCTGCTTGGATTTGCATTTCTTGCTAAAAAGAAATATAACATCTTATTAAGAGGAAAGATTTGTTGTTAATAATTGATAAACTCTGTGACCTTTATTTGCTATTTCACCGACTTATACCTATATCACCCAGAAGTAACTTAAAAAATATTACACAGGAAAAACCGTTCAAAATAGCTATACACAAAATCAGAAAATAAATTCGGGCCTCTGTTCTTGCTCATTTCTACGAAAATTCTAGAAGCCCAAAATGAATTGTCATTCAATACAGACGGGATTCGGATAATCTGGATGAGAAAAGTTTACCGCGGTAAACGGGAACAATGGAAAAAGGAAGCCGCGACACGCCGGTAATCTCTTTTTAAGCAATTCAAAGAAAGCGCAACAAGGAACGGTCTTACCACGATTGGGCCATGGATCTGTAAACGTGGACCGGCCAGGAGAATATATTTGTTTTGTTTCTTTTTAAATAAAATAGCAAGTAAACTTTTTAAAATTTGTATATTTGCGTGCAAAATTAATTGAGAGAAAGATTTTTTTTCACTAAAAATAATAACCCGTGACCATCCCGGGACACCCGGGAAATTTAAAATTTAATACTAGAATGTAACAAAAGATGAAATAAAATACGCGCGCACAAAAAATCGACAGTGGTGGCGTAGCGGGAGCATCACGACATGACCGTCACGGCATCTACGGTCAAAGTGCGTCAAAAGATGTTTCACATTAAAAAAAAGGTTCCTCAACGCAATGCTATATATTTAAAACTTGACTATCGTGAAGCATTTCAAGCAAGAAAGTAGTAAGTAAGAGGTATTGCCATCCGAACTGGCCCGGCACGACCGGGGTGGTACCTCTCGCTCACATAACACCGGTGTCAAGTGACAGATGTGCTGTTGCGTTTCGTGCGGTTTGTTAGTTTCCGGTGGCCCATTGGGGGATTTGGGAAAAAGAGGGCGGTGCATCTGCGTAGCCTTGGTTGTGCGGATGCGTATGGGTGTCGGTGCCGTGAGGCTCCGACTGCTCGTTTGCTCCCTGATGACATAAAAAAAGTAAACGATGGCCGAACACACGTCCTATCTCACTCTAATCCAAACTAACATGAGACATAGGACCACCACTGCAGCTCACTTGTAATTCACGTCACAGCGGCTGGACTCCACAGCACGTGGCAGTCGGCACTTTGACGTTGAGCACGTCCAGGGAATATTAATTATTAATCGTGAACAGATGAGTGTCGTTACATTAATACTTTATCGTGATATGAGGATACAGTTAATTTCATATTGTTTATTTGTTACTCACCGAATAGTTATGTGAGTGTCTCGTTACAGGCATTGAACGTTTCCCCCACCATGGTTCAGGCCTTGACGTGGCGGTGGGGCTCAGTAGCCTAGGGTGAGCCCAGCACCTTGGGCGAAGCTAATTGAGTCGAGGGGGCTCTTTGTACCCCTCTTATAAAAAGAGGGGACAAAAGAGTAAGGGCAAGGGGGGGGATGGGAACCTCACCCCATTGTACTGTCCCGACGTTGGGACGGGTTGTTCTGTGGTGCGGGACTTGTGGAGGTGGCGTCGGTCCCTTGCGGGGCAGACTAGCCGTCGAGGTGCCCTGTTAGCTTAACAGATCCGGGGTACCTCACCAAGGCGGCACTGGTGGCACTTGCCGGGTTTTAGTGGGTAGAGCTGCGTCGTCCCACATACCCGCCTGGGGAGTGGGATGCCTCAGAACATTTCCCGGCGTAAAAGAAAAAAAAAGGCATTGAACGAGTCCCCGGTAAATTAGACTGTGTACGAACTACCTCCTAACTACCTACCTACTGACTACCTCCTACCTACTCAACTAGCATAAATGTACTTCTAAAATATCGATAGATTAATAAACACTAATTTTTATAACCATCGTCATCTTTTGTACGAAGATCGATAGATTTCTCTAAATTGTGGCTTTTACTCCAGTAGGTACTTATATTATTTGACCAACTGAGGACATTGTTCTATATAATTTTATTAATTTCAAAATTACACATAATATTATTAGAATAAAACTCTATCATATTAATAGAAATAAAATATTAAAGATATAATTTATCAATACGTTTTGACTAGGGGTTAAAAAATAATAAATAAATAATATGAATTAATATTTCATCAATGTTACAAAAAAACTAATAAATAATACCTACATAAACCACATCATTAGAAGGAAAATATATTTTTTGATAATGAATTTTCGAATCCCTGAAAAACAAACCTTCATTTGTTAAGCTTAACGAATGGAAAAATCGGTATGTATTGGGATATAAATCCTGGATTAATAAAGGATTTGGACCCCCGGACTGGCGTTTGATGGAGTTTGACCTAATTTCACACAAAATTCTTTGTAACTATGATGACAAGTTATTTTACAGAAATATAATAGTGGCATACCTATTTCTATATTTGTAATAGTTTCAAAATCAATTATTGAAGTGAAAACTTCTTTAGGCGCGTTGAGCGTCTTTCTGGCGTCATCACAATGAACACTACGTCACCGCTTGATACTGGTTGTCAGATTGGTGCTCTCATTGCATTTGCTAGCGTCAAACCTGTCTGATTGGATGCGTCTATATTGATTCAAGTATCGCTCATTGGTTATCGTAAAAATGCAGTTAAAATAAACCAATTGCTACCCATTCCGGATATTTTCAAAGCAAATTAGAATGTGCATTCCGAAATACGTTATAAATTACGTAAACAAGGTAAAATCTTAAGTGAACTAATCGAGCATATAAATAGATATTATGTCACTTTATCGCAGGGAAATCCTTATACAGGCAGCCAGGATCTTCGGGTAGATGACCCAATGGGAGTACCCACCCTACTATTCCAACCCGACGCCAGGAGGCCATGTGGTCGTAGACTGCACGGTTGGCGGGGGGCAAGCCCCCACTTTAACAAACCAAAAGTGAGCCAGATGGGCTCACATTAATGGTGATTATTGTATTTCGCCATGTACATCATTGTACTTTCTACTGATAAACTTAAATTGTAAGTTACAAGACTGGTTAGGTTTTCTTTGCAAAATAGTACGAAAAAGTAGCTTTTTGAGTAGAACTAATATTTCAAAATATGCAAACATTTCTTCAACAACACCGAACAAATGTCTCGATACTTCAGGAACTCGGTGTTACAGGCCGTTTGTCTTCCTTCGTGCAGGCTCGTATACTCACTTTATTTGGACACGTGTCTCGCCGAAGTGAAACCTCCATCATGCGCCTGATCATCGAGGGTAGAGTCGAGGGCACTAGAGAACGCGGCAGAGCACCGACAAGATGGACCTGTCTAGTAAAAACCATCACAAAAGAACCTCTACATGTGCTCAAAAAAAGCAGCTTCAAGAGAGGAATGGCGTGGCATTGTGAGGCGGGCCACCTACACCGATGCTGCTGAAGTAACGACCACCACCGATCTGTCAAAAGTGTAACGACAAAGAAGAAGAAGAAACATTCCTTCTGCAGAGCGTACTGTAACCAAGATCTATAATATTTTATTTCGAATTAGGCGCATCATAATATTATCCTTTATGAAAATAACCATAGAGCAATTAAAATAACATCATGATCGCTTCAACACCAAACATTTTAGTTTTGGTAGAAAGTAATAATAAAAACATTACAAAAAAAGTGAGGAAAAATCCATATGAACCCGTGGGCCATCACAACGCATCTCGCGTTGTGATGGCCCCTTTTCCATAAGTACAAACATACTGCTTATTTTCTCCGTCAAACTTATTTAGAGTGAAGGGCAGGACAGGCAAAATATTGGCACAGAGACATCTTAAGTCTAAGGGCGACGCTGACCAATTATCACCAAGTAACGGGCAACATCAGGACGACTTACCTGGGCCCAGCACAATTACCTGTCTTGGATGAATTCGTTTATATACAATTGACGCTCACCACTTAACATCAGGTGGCTCATCTTCCAGTTTGCTTATCTTACTAAAAATCAATAACATGTTGTATAGCAGGTGTAATACTATAACAAAAAATCATATTTTGTACAAATAAAAATTGTTTCTTTAACAAAAATATTATCTGAAAAATAAACCGTCGAAGAAATAACGCCATCTAGTGAAACATTTCCTAAATTTTTACGTCCCGCGGGATGCTTTAGCCAACTGAACTCGTTACTAAGTGATTCCTAAGACTTCCCCCAGATGGCATTACTGTCGATTTTACAAGTTTTATATACATTTTATATTTTCTTTGAAGTGATTTGATCTGCTTCTTCAAACCCTTTAGGAAGTACTGAAATAAAATCTTCCCATAAAAATTTACTTTTTATTTTAATTGAATAAATAGACTGACTGACGTGTCACCTGTTAATACCTATAAACACAGACCAGTTCATCTGAGAATAGTTCTAATTGTTCGTATGCGTTGCATATCCTAAGAAGTGAGATGTAGGATGGGTAAGTCTTGGCGCCGAAACTCAGCATAGCTGTTTCAGGAAGTTGGTGATGTCCATCGGACAGAGGCGAGGTAGATCAGAGATAGGCAGACGCGATGACTGATAAAAAGTGCTCAACTTTCTGAAAACATTATAAAATTTACCCTGGAATGGACCTTAGTGCCAATCCGATAGTCCTATACTTATGTCTAGAACGCAGTAGAGGACATGAATGTACTTAACATAATATGCTTTTTTTTCTTTTACGCCGGGAAATGCTCTGAGGCATCCCGCGGGGGAGTAGGTCTCCTCAGGCTGCTGATGTGGAACTTGCTGCACCCGAAAAGTAGTAAGGTGGACGCAGTTGTACCCACTAAAACCCGGCGAGTGCCACCAATGCTGCCTTTGGTGAGGTGCCCCGTACTTAGTGAGCATACCTCACTCGATGGCTAGTCAGTCCCCCAAGGGACCGACGCGACCTCCACAGAGGGGTTGTCCCGCACCACAAAACAACCCCTCCCAACGTCGGGACAGTACAATAGGGTGAGATTCCCGTCCTCGCCCCTTGCCTCCTGCTCTTTTGTCCCCTCCTCTTATAAGAAGGGTACAAAGAGCAGCTCCGTCGGCTCAATTTGCTTCGCCCAAGGTGCTGGACTCACCTTAGGCTACTGAGCCCCACCGCCACGACAAGGATTGAACCATGTTGGGGTAACATAATATGGTAATTTAACATAATATGACTTATGAACTAAAATTAATGGTAAGGGTCCGCATGTTCGTATCGTACTCATCGCACGCCTCACATTAGTATTTTTTGTATAGAAAGTCATACAAGTGCGCCACTGCCACTGATCCGCACCACACGGATCGCACTCAAGTACTTTCGATACAAATAATATAAAATCCGTTGATGCGATGCGTAGTCCGTAGGTACAATGCGGACATGTGGAACGAAATTAATCTTACGTCCATAAAGTCTGCCACGTAGTTATTTAATTAAATCTCCCTACAATAACGAGACATGTATCACATTCAAATCAAAACCTCGCAACAAATTTAATACAGTCCGTATGTCTGTATGTGTCACTGTCAACGTCAAATTACATTCCATTTTCCCGCTAAGACGCATCACAAACTCTGCTGGTATGTAGAGTTACAACTTGAGATTGCTAAGGATGTCAAAATATGAGAATTCGGGATTAAATATTTATATTAATACTAGTGGCCCCGACAGACGTTGTCCTGTACAAAATATATTTTTTTGTGAATCTAAACCATCCTCGAATCCCCTTGAACTCACACAAAAAATTTCATCAAAATTGGTCCAGCCGTCTAGGAGGAGTTCAGTGACATACACACGCACACAAGAAATATATATATAAAGATTGTTACGGGTGCTCACCGCGTTTAAAGATTTATTGAGGTCCCTATATTTCAGTTTTTCAGGTTAGTTTAAAACAGTATTAAATGATATCACAACTTTTTGGTATGCTATATGCACATATATTATGTAAAATGTTGGATGCGAGTGGCAAGGGATTGGTTGTCTTGGCGTTCGTTGAAGGAGGGTCATGTTCAGTGGACAGATCTTTCTCCGTGATGCTGATGATGATGATATTGTTGATTTAAGGGGATGACTAAACATTTCATCAAATTCTAATCAGCAGACCTTTTTCACGGTTTGTTATTAACAAACGCCAAGATGTCGTCATCCGCCTATTCCTTATTCATCCCACCGTCTTTCTGAACATAGTCTCCAAATAAAACATTACCACCGGTTATCTTATTCAGCGTATTTGAATGTTCATTTTACTCATATTTGAGCGCTGATCGATAACTATCGATGCTGAAAAGATTATCCTAAGATCACTTCAAAGGGAAAATATCTACGATTGATTTAAGTTTAAAAGTTTAATCTTATACGATCCTGCAGATCCTGTAGATGTTGTGTCATGTTTGAAACAAACATCCATACATCACTTGTTAAATGCATGCATTTAAAATATGAGGCAACATTAGATACACATTCATTAAATACTTTTTTGTGAATATCATAATATATCGACATCTTAAATATCATTCTGAAGTGTTTACGTGTTTTCATTCCGTAAATAGTCGAGGAGGAAACAGGCGTGACTCAAACTATACTAGAATCAGTCTCACAAACCAATTTGTAAATTATTTTAGGCGTACGATACGCCTATTAGAACATCTTGATAGGTGCCCGTCGCCTTCTTTCAACATCTATTTAAAAGCACATGAAAACAAAGATGTACACGTGGTTTTGTAACCAAATGAAGCTCAATTTTCGGCTTTAAAACCAGCTAATACGATGCAGGGGATGCTTTGTAAACTACGCCAAAAAATGGTTTTGTGTATCACGTATTTACGGCTGGTTCGTTACCAAAACACTTTGAACAGCGTTGCGTCTTTTTTCCCTTGTTTTTGTAGAGGTATGTAGGGAAATCTGCGGTTCAGTTTACGCTGGTGAAAAGCATTCTTGATTTTTTTATTTATATATAGATCGGGAGTGCTGCCATCTACAATTCGCTGTTAATTTATGACGGGAACACGGTCTTTTCGGATTATTCTTTATTTATTTGATTAGGAAATTGATGTGACATAATAATAATATACTAGTGGCACCCTACTGTTACACCTGTGATTAATTTTATTCCAGGAAGTTGTACTGACTTTTTTTTCGTTAACGCCGAGAAATGCTCTGAGGCATCCCGCCTGGGGAGTGGGTCTCCCCAGGCGTGTATATGGGACTCGCTGCGCCCGAAAGATGGTAAGTGGACGCAGCTCTACCCAATACGGGACAGTACAATAGGGTGAGATTCCTATCCTTGCCCCTTGCCCTTATGATAGCCAAGTCAGCAGACGAGCCGTAATAATATGGTAAATTGCTCTTGACAGAAATTTTACATGAATTATGTTCTCGTACCAGTTCTAGAACACATCCTAATACCTATCCCAAGACTAGTATTAGTCTGATTACTAACAACACTATACTTGCTCTTCTTTTCTTAAGAACACATGACTTATGGAAGGCCTATCATAAAGACGTTGCAGATGATTAACATGACAAAATAGACACACTTGAAGGACGCATACACTAGTGTCATGCAAGTATATAGCTTAGACGATAATACTTGCTCTTTGGTATACACTGGACTGTGGACTATAGACTATAGAGGAAGCACTCCATAAATTACCATCGGCAGCTTTGTTGGTGTGACAGAACAATTACACGGCCGTGATATATGTGTGCGTGGTATTGTGATGAAACATCGACTAGATTACTTGATACCGACACTTGATACCCATTACTCAGGGATCCTAGACAGTAATTCGAGCTATACCAGTCTTCTGACTATATTTGCATCTAGATATTGATCTAATACGTGCCAGATTCATAAATTTGTACGTTGAAACAACAACGTACTGCAGCTAAAAGGATCTTAAAGTTTTTTTCTTAGGCATGTCTAGGCTCTCACGGGGTCATAGGTTGTATGCCTAGCGTTCTCATGACCCTGTCCAATAGCAGAAAGAACATCCTTGGGTTTTAGTAAGTGCGAGTCTCACATAACTACCGGGTCCTCCCAGGCCTGGTGGTATGCAAAAGGCATGACTATGGTTGCTATTCTAGTACAAATTATTGTTAAGCTTGGAGTGTAAAAACCAATAACATAATAATAATAGTAATTCCGACTGTCACTAATAATAATAATAATAATAATATCTATGGACGCTTCACACCACGTCAATCTGGTCCCGTGGTAAGTTCTTGAAGAACTTGTGTTACGGGTACCAAACAACGGAAATATATTTAATACTTTTATACTATACATATATTTAAGATTTTTATTATATAATACACATATTTAATACAAATCCATGACCTAGGAACACAGAAAATATTTTTTGTTCCCTGGCGGGATTCGAACCCGCAACCTCCGGCTTGAGCACCAACGCGCTCACCACTGAGCCACGGAGGTCTAATACAGGAAGGACAAAATATTTGTAAAACTAATGTTTTACAAATATTTTGTCTAAATTCAAAATATGTTGTTTGCTGCAGAATACAATGTCATCAAAATCAGTTATGCCATTCCGAATTTATATAACAGACATAGTTTTTATAATAGTAGTATCGATTCCGATCAATCGTAAAACGAATGTCTATCACAAAATTTGTTTAAAAAAAATAATTCTACAGATTTCTATGGAAGTATGCAGCGTGCTATAATTGAAATTATACTATCCGTAGCAACTGCCAGTGCGTCAGCCCAGCCGCATATAGTAAGAAACAAAAACCAATACAAAAACATCCAAACAAATAAAAACGCCGAACATATCGCTTCAAACATTTTCATGCTATTGTCAATAAACGAAAATTACCATCGATTTTAGTTCAAAGAGAAATTTCGAACAGCCACTAAAACAATAAATCAAATCGACAACGTAACTGGACGAAATAAACGAAATGCGAGCAAAACTCTCATTTCATTCTCGCTTAGCGAACTGTAGGGTGCACTTTACTAGAAACATCTTTCCCCTACCACTACAAAGTCATTTATTAATATTTGATTCGAGTTCAACTTCTATCCCGATATAATGAAATAATAGTAAAGAAACGAAATATGTTGTTGAGGCGTTGGCCCTGTTTGTTGTAACATCTCCGTTATTTCGGTATCGATACGACTAAGGCACCGTCAAGAAAGGTCATATTCATATTTTCAACGCACCTGTAAGTAGAGGGCTTGTGCTTCACTCATTATATATCATACTGTAGGAGGTATGTCTGTCTATATTGGTGATCGATTACCGCTGAACTGACTCCCCGTTTGCTTACTCTTGTATAATAATAGTTTTATTGCTTGCTATATTATTAATATTCTACTTCTAATACCATTGGTAATGTACTAAAAATAACGTTGTAGCCAGTATGTTACTATTCGAATATTTTTTTCTTCAAGCAACATAGTAGTGGCCCCAGCTGTGTTTACTGTTCGCAGATAGTACTGCATTAACCCGGGATTGTTTCAACAAAACGTAAATGGGTTAGGAATTCGTCTCCCACGTTTTGGTCCCAAACTTCCCCAATACCATACTTTTTAATCTTGAGAAATTCCCCAAGTGCTTCGCGAAACAAAGATTTTTAAAGTTCTTCACCGAGATAAGAGGATATTTTAAATGGATGGCGCTCTAAAAATGTTTCTAGAATTTTTATTTGAGGTATAAATTCTACGATACTAGCTGCATTGCCCCGCGAATTTTATATGGATTACACCTATAACGTAGTTTAAATGAAAATAATCTCTAAAATACACCTGCTATAATGTGAATCTAAACTTTAACGATTTAAAGTACTAAAAAGTCAGTATTACTAATAAGTATGTATGTACCATGATAAGTGTTATATAAAGGATTCTGTATTTTCCCTTGAATAACGGAAGACGTAATATTGACAGACAGAGATATTGAAGTTTAACATAATATTAGAAATCTAAAGTTTTGTCTTTTTTACCCGCGACGGAACGGAGACTGTATATGCGTTTGGGGTGAGATGCAGTTTGTGTGTGTAAACCTATTTTGCCGCTTATCTCCAAGACTACTTGTCCGATTTTGATGCGGTTTTCATAAATGGGTTCGGATTAGATTGGTGCATATTATTAGATAGATATTAAGTTGATAACTCACTAGAGGGCACTGCAGTAAACGTTTTTTGTACAATCCAATGTTGCCATTTTTCTCCAAAACTACTATTTTAATTTTGATACTTTATTATTTCAATGATGGGTTTCGGTTTAATTGTTGCATGTTCTTAGATAGGTGTTACAATTACAACCCACCAGGGTGCGCTGCAGTAAACATTTGTTTTAATGAGGTTTTAATTCAGTGATGGGTTCTGGTTTGATCGGTGCATGTTCTTGTATTATGTGTTACGATGAAAACTCACCAGGGGGCGCTGAAGTAAATGTTTGTTTGTGGAAAACCAAAACTACTAGTCTGCTTTAGATGCGATTTTCGGTGATAGGTTCGGGTTTAATTGTGGTACGTGTTCTTAAATGTGTTACGGTGACGACTCACCAGGGGGCGCTGCAGTTAACATTTATTTGTACAAACTAATGTTGCAATTTTTCTCCAAAACTACTAGTCTGATTTTGATGCGGTTTTCAACTATGGGTTTGGATTTAATTGGTGCATGTTATCAGATAGATGTTACAATTATGACTTACCAGGGGGCGCTGCAGTAAATATTTGTTTTGATGCGGTTTTCATTCAGTGGTGGGTTCTGGTTTGATTGGTGGATATTCATATATTTTTTATGACGATGAAAATTCACCAGTAGGGCTAGCATGCGCGCACGACAAAATTTTGTCTACGCCTTTTCTCGTATTATTTCATATAAGTAATACGAGAAAAGGGGTAGATACAATTTTGTCGTGCGAGTATGCTAGCCCTACAGGGCGCGCTGCAGAAAACATAATATTTTGTTTGTGCAACTAGTACTAAGTCCGTTTTGGATGTGGTTTCCGGTTATAAATTCGGTTTAAATTGTGTTGCATGTTCTTAAAAATGTGTTACGGTGACACCTCACTAGGGGGCGCTGCAGTAAACATTGTTTTTACAAAACCAAAATACTGGTCCGATTTGGATGCGGCTTTTAATAATGGGTTTGTGGTTGATTAGTGAACATTTTTAAATAGGTGTTACGGTATCAACTTACTAGGTGACGCTGCAGTAATATCTAGTCCGATTTTCATGTGGTATTCATTATAGGGTTTGTGGTTGATCAGTAAAGGTTCTTAAACAGATGATACGGTGGTAAATCACTTGAAGGCGCTGCAGTCATTAATATATTTAATTTTAGCTTCTACATATTTAATATTAATTAGTTTTATAGAGCATACTAGATAAAAAGTTTGAAAAAAAAAGCAAAATTAAAATTTTTGAAAAAAACCCACGACGGTTAAAACATAATTGAAAAATGATAAAATAATTAAAAAACCCCGACATTTAAACAACAGAGTATCAGTTTTCATAGCCCTTCCCTACGCACCTATTTGGTTCTCGAAGAAGTAGATGTGGCAATAACATATTATTCAAGTCCCTATGAACTTAATATAAAACCCAATATAATCCGTCGGGGGCTTCCATCACTATTTTAAACTTCAAGATAAATATAAAAAAGCAAAATTACACATAAAAAACCCGCGATGGTTAAAATGCAGGTAATTGAAAAAGAATAAATTGAAAAAGACTACCTCTGTGGCTCAGTGGTAAGCGTGTTGGCGCTCAAGCCGGAGGTTGCGGGTTCGAATCCCGCCAGGGAACAAAAATATTTTCTGTGTTCCTGGGTCATGGATGTGTATTAAATATGTGTATTATATATTAAAAATCTTAAATATATGTATAGTATAAAAGTATTAAATATATTTCCGTTGTCTGGTACCCGTAACACAAGTTCTTCGAGAACTTACCACGGGACCAGATTGACGTGGTATGAAAGCGTCCATAGATATTATTATTATTATTATTATTTATTATAAAATAATTAAAAAATCCTCGATTTAAAGAATTTATGCAACTAGATATAATAAACGTAAAAAACGTAAAAAAAATCCATTTCTCTCCAAAACTACTAGTCAAATTTTGATGCGGTTTCATTTTTTGTTGTTTTAAATTGTGGTTGTTTTAAATTTGAAGAAATACAAGTATAGCAATAAAATATCTCCAAATTATTCACGTAACTATAAAACTACAAATCTAGTCCATTCAATGGCAGCCCCCGACGGATTATATTGGGTTTTATATTAAGTTCATAGGGACTTGAATAATATGTTATTGCCACATCTACGTCTTCGAGAACCAAATAGGTGCGTAGGGTAGTACTATGAAAACTAATACTCTGTTGTTTAAATGTCGGGGTTTTTTAATTATTTTATCATTTTTCAATTATGTTTTAACCGTCGTGGGTTGTTTTCAAAATTTTTAATTTTGCTTTTTTTGTACAAGGTCTTTGAGGATATTTTCCTCTTTACCTTTCGATAGACAACAAATTGACATTTCATGTGCCTGGGCTAAGTACTAAGAATTTCTGAATCTAATAAATAATAATAATGTATTACCCACCTATTATCAAGATAAAATTAACAAAACAATAATGACCAGATCAACCAAATATCTTAAAATAAAAACAAGTCTTTTCCAAATTAAAAATATGTTATTGCCACATCTACGTCTTCGAGAACCAAATAGGTGCGTAGGGTAGTACTATGAAAACTAATACTCTGTTGTTTAAATGTCGGGGTTTTTTAATTATTTTATCATTTTTCAATTATGTTTTAACCGTCGTGGGTTGTTTTCAAAATTTTTAATTTTGCTTTTTTTGTACAAGATCTTTGAGGATATTTTCCTCTTTACCTTTCGATAGACAACAAATTGACATTTCATGTGCCTGGGCTAAGTACTAAGAATTTCTGAATCTAATAAATAATAATAATGTATTACCCACCTATTATCAAGATAAAATTAACAAAACAATAATGACCAGATCAACCAAATATCTTAAAATAAAAACAAGTCTTTTCCAAATTGAAGGAACAATCGAATTCTATAGTCACCGAAATATTGTTCCCGCCGTCTTCATAAATGAAACAATGGCACGTAACATTGTCTTAAAAGCCAAAAACGAAAACGACACAAGCCGAAACGTTTTAATAAAGCATAAACAAACACATATTTGTACATTGTTAGCGCCGGGCTCTTTATTTTAATTAACGCCAATATTAAATTTTCCGCGTCGCTTTGGCTTTCATATGCAAAACCGTCTGATTGTATACAGGTACAGGTATACGGACGTTTTCAAATGCTCAAAGAGTTGATTTGCCTGTTGTAGCGTCAACTACGTGAGTTTTTTGTAAATGATTATAAATTTGTTTGGGTTTTATTTCATCGAATTCATCATCATCGTCAGTGTCGCTATTATCATCAATATCACCTCCATTTTTATCTTACATCACCATTAACTTCACTTACCTATTTACTATATTGTATTATATAGTATAAAACTGTTTACTTCAAAAGATGTTTACTTCAAATCAAATTCGAAGCGAAAATCATATTAAAGGAGTATTTGTTCTTTAAAAAAAACATCAGCCGCTTGGTGGGGAGTGTCTCGGATCTGACTAACACAAGACACCCCCTGCGGCCAGCTGGTTCCCTCAAAAGGACTAACCGGACTTCCTCCTAGTTTGGAGGGAACTCAGACTACCTAGAGCACCCCCGCCGACGCCGGAACTTTTTCTCGAGCATGCAGCGAACCACACTCGCGAGAGGTCCCCTCTAAGTACAGCCATGAAATTTTGACGCTGTGCGGTCCATCTATCGCACACCTCTAAGGTGTGCTAAGCCGGGTCCTTCATAGAAACAGTATTGGTCCTAATTTAGGGTCGGGTAACGTAACGGCACTTCATAAGTCTAATCAAACATCAATAGACAATACAATATACTACTAAACAAGGCGCAGTCAAAGGAAGGGAAATAAAAACTAACAAAATGTATGAAACAATGTAAATTTTTTCGCGGTAACTGTGGAAGATACGACTCTACCAAGAAAGCATTTTAAAGGGAAACGATAAGCCGCTTCCCGCCGTCCTAGACATAAACCTACCGAAGGACGACCATGCACTCAAAGTCTTGTCTAACCGCAAAATAGTATTTATGCACTAACACTAACATCCAACAAATATCATCTCTATAACCACTCTCAAAGGTTTACTTTCCGAAAATACATTTTAACACCTACAAATTTTATGTTTGTCAGCCATCTTAGGCAAAGATTACTTTGCAGGCCGTAAAAATCAATTTCAACCATATTGCTATATATTTTAAGATGTTAAAGTGAAATTTGGGTGTAGTTTAGCGACATTTTCATTTGATGATTTATTAAAACGGAGGCGCTTCGTGTTGGCTTCTGATGATGTTAGGTTGTTGTAAATGACCTTTTATGATCATTACGATGGTTTCTCGTTAATTTAGTGTCTCAACATTTTTTATAACATTTTCCGCATTTTGTAAGTGATCTGTAATGTTGTTTTGGTCTTTACAATCACCGTATAAGTATGTGTCGTTTACGTAAGTCTATTTTGCTTATTTGTTAAGCCACAGCTCGGCTAATTATTATAAGGAAAAAAGGCGTACATATTATTAGGAAAGAAACTTAGGATTTAAAATTACTGGCACTTAGAAACTAGCTAGCTAGCCGATATAAAACTTAGTATTGTTGTCTCAAGTAACATTAATATAATATTTTACTTAGTCCTTTTTAGATCTACTTAGATCTAGTTATTATATTTTAGTATAACGCTAATACTTACCTTTATTTTATATTTATTAATAGTATTCTTCTTTTCTTTCAGGTAATACATACTAATATGATTAACATCTATACAGTAAGTACAATATAAGTTTAGTTTTAGTTTATATATTTATATTAGTTTCTTTGTAATCTTTAAATGATAACAAGTGATATCTATACTTATAATAAAACTCTTGTCTCTTATAAGGACAAAAAAAAATATAAGTTTAATTTATATAGCCTGACCATAAATACATAAACCCTGCGTGGTGTCGCCACTGTATCTTTTTACGCCAATGTACTATGACATATTATATGGTCCATACAGAAATTAGTTCCGAAAATTTCCGAGGCGGAAATTGGCGAGGGATTATATATTTTTGGTCAGGTATACAGATGATAACGTCACATAAATAAAGTTTTAGGTCAACTCAATTACTAATAGAAGATTACTTAGCTGATTTATTTTCAAAATATGTTTAAACTTACATCTGCATATTTACTATTTTTGACTGTTTCTTACACAAAACTGAGTAATGATTGTTTTAAATTCTTTTACAACCAGAAAAGTTGACGAATAACGAATAACTGATTGAATAGGACTCCTTCAATGAACGCCAATACGGACAATCCCTTGCCACTCGCATCCAACATGGACCGGCGACTACTCAAAGATCATCTTCCCACCCGAATCCCTATTAATACTTATACACCTACTATAACATGGTTTCTTTTATATATTCGAAAATAAAGATATATTACACTAACATTTTAAAGCTGAGAAGTTAGTTTTAAAAATTCAATTTTAACGCGGTTCAAATTGCCGCACAGCCAGTACAGTATATCTCGCAGAACATTACGTCTACAACGCTACTTCCAAACGTAAGCCAGTTCAGAAGATCACATTTTTAGTGTATTTTTTCGTATACTATAATATCCTTTAAAAATGATTGGTGTCTCTATAGCTATTGATATTTGGCTAAAATTAATTCGAGTTTAATTATCCTAAAATTTGTTTTATTTCTTAAATTAACATTTACAAACAGCCCAAACTTACAATCTACACAATATATTAATAAACATTAACGTGTATTCCTACTCTAAGTGGTATACCCTAATAATATATTTTTTATAACATTTTACCTGGAATTATTTATTGCGAAAAAAAACTACATTTGAAACAAAACAAAAATAAATATACGAAGTGTTGGTCGATCATTAACCAGGTGGGAAGACGATATTTGCAGGTGTTGGTCATTGTTGGATGAGAGTGGCGAGGGATTGGTCGTCTTGGCGTTCATTGAGGGAGGCCTATGTTCAGCAGTGGACGGATAAATGCTGATGATGATGATAAATAAATACGTGAATCTATGTACAATACATAAACAGAGAGGTGATATTTCCTTTTTCAACACAATACCATCGTGGAAGAGTTTTATTAAATCTTTTAAAAGCACAGAAAATCCATTAAGGATAAAGGCTTCTTATCTTTAATTAACTTAGGCTTTGTACGTTCTAGGCTTATCAGGTTGTTAGTAAAAGACCTTTAAACTGAAACAATAGGGGACATTAGAAATAGGTTCTGCCTGTAGGAGCTGAGGTGCAAGTTAAATGAAAAGTGTTTATACGTCTAATGTATCAATGTATGAATAAAATCGGAAAAAAATATGTCCCTTAATTTATTCGAGCATGTTCGTTTTATTAATCTATTTATAAGCGACGAATTATAATATTATGATGTTTGCATAAAATAATCTTTATATTGGTATCATTATCATCATCATTCGCCCTTATCCGCACTGCTGAACATAGGCCTCCCTCGATAAACGCCAAGACGACCGATTCCTCGCCACTCGCATCCAACACGGTTATAGTGAATTATTTGTCTTAAATAAATATATCCTCATCCACACGAGTGTGTTTAAATCCGGACGATAGACGATATTCATATGAAAGCTTAAGAGTTTGTTCGCTACGTTCGTCGCTACATTTGCTTTAATAGAGGAAGATGCTATTTATTTTAGAGGAAAGTTTTGATTTTCAATTTTGGGGTGGGTGAAACTTTGAGAACAGCTGGTCCGACAATAAACGGGTCGACTATTAGTCGACCCGTTAATTATTCTTAAAGAATAATAAAATTTTATTCTTAAATGTTATGAATGATAATAATAATAAAAAATAATAATTTCTGAATAAATTATTTTGTCCCTTTGAATTTATTTTATTACATTTACATGTTTGAAAAATCTCAGGAAAGTTCTTTTAGTACCATGAAATAATTTTTTCATATTCTTTGGATGGGTAAATTGAAAATCAAGCTATCTAACTATAAGTAGTCAGCGTAGTCCATAAGCATACAGTTACATCAAAACTAGCCCAAGTAAACCATTCATAACCTACTCTGAGACATAAGATAAATAAGCAAAAGATATCTATCCACCTTTTATCATAATTTTTCCACAAAATCGGCAGGACCCATGCAGATGGATAATACAAGGAAATCCCTTCTACCAGTAAGGAAATAATATGTATATAGTTGAACTACAATGATAAAACTTCGCGCAATAAGTAAAGTCATGTCTTACAAACGATAAAACCTAACCTTTATCGTTAAAAATTAATTCTGAAACACGGTTTTTATGATTATTGTTATTATCCACGAATTCAACATCAAACGGATAAACGTGAACGGTTATTATAATGTTTTCGGAAGGATGGTTATCCGGTGAGACTGAACAATAACAGTTAGGCGATCCCGTCGGAGCACTGTTAATGCCACGGACAGATGTAAGACGTTAACGCGAGATGTTGCTTTGTTATTGTTGAAAAATGTTTTATTTGTTTCAATCATCTTCGAAATGGGTACTATGGTACGATCGTTTGGTGTTCACTATGTCGGTCCGTAGATCGAGTTTTCTCTGTCATGCGTTTCACCTTTGCTTTGATATGTGTGTTTGTCGTATGTAATTTCTACGCACTGAAATGTTGCTGATAAATTAAGTTCTTACGAATCTATGTCTGTATATATGTTATTATACCTCATCCATTTGGTGATAAATATTTTTTGTATCGTTGCATTTTTGTTTAATAATTAAGGATAATAAACTGTATTTAATGTTACAATTATTATAACGTTTACGTTGGTAAACCGGTGGGAGGGAAGCGCTGTGCCCCGCTCCCGGCTGCATGGGTACCACCATCTCGCTTGTTTGTCTCGTGAAACAGCTTTGCTGTGTTTCGGAGAGAAGGGCAAGACAGGCAGTGTAATTACTGGCACCGAGACTTAACATCTTATGTCTCAGGATAGGCAACACATAAATGAGTTGCCTGGGCTCGTTCCAGGTTAACTAGTTTATGTTCATGGGTAACGTTGCCCACTTACCATCAGGTGGCACGTTTGCCAGATTGCCTATCCAACTAACATATATATAAAAGTAAATATTATACAAAATTAAAGCCAGCTTTTTAGGAATCCAAAGCTTAATGTTTTAAACCTTCCAAAAAAGTAACACACGTTATATGAGAAATACAATATCATTCAAGCCGTCAACAATATCAACGAGCGGTAAATTAATTAAAAGGTCGGCGTGTCTCTGGGACCTCCGAGTGTTGGCCGTAAATCAATCAAGTGTTCGTTTTGTTCATTTGTACCGGAAGTCCACCGCACGGTCCCAGGGCGGAACCCGATGGTAGGGCGGAACCTGATGATAGGGCGGCACTCGATGATAGGGCGGAACACCATGACAGGGCAGTTTTTGTTCCCATTAGAATATTCAATATAAACTATTATATTGATAAAAATAGCACAGACAGACGGATTGATTCAATGTTAAATATTTACTTTTAATAGAGTGAGCGGGTATTGATGGAAGACGATACTTGATTTATTTTTATAACATGATGCTAAGTTAGAAACCTGTATTTGCTTGATATTTTCAGATTGCATGTTTTGTATCTAAAATTAATTATTAATTTACTATGATGAATTTAACATACATAAATATTTCATACTTATAACTATAATAATTAAATTTCATATAAATTATTATTATATTACTTAATGAAGTAAAACCTGTGTTCTTCCGTGTATATCATTGTACTGCACCGAATGATAGTCAAATCTTATAAACCTTTATTTACTTTTTTATATTTTTATAGCACAGGAGGGCAAACCAGCAGTTGAAGCCTTATGGTGACTATCGACGCACATACACACCCGCACAACCAGAGATTATGCAGATGCATTGCCCTCCTTTTCTCTATCTCATATCCATATACCCAATCATTTCCATACATTTATTAGTTTTCTACTAGCGTTTACGATTGTAGAATGGCATCTTGGCAACCCACCAGAGGCCTTAGACAAAGTAACATAAAAAAAGACGATAACGAAGTTCGAAAAGAATAAAATGTATGGGATTGACATAAGCCGTCGTCAATTATGTCACTCGTTATCGTTATCGCAAGTTGGTAGACAATGTTAAAATTCGTTACAAAATCATAAACTGTCAATTGGTTATCGAACACTATTGTCAAACTTATGTTATTTTATTATTGATATTGATTCGTTATCCGTGGGCGTGGGCCATGAAGGGCAACATTTTCACAATTTTTATGAGTTATAGTGTGTATGAGGTCTATTCACATAGATATTAATTTTAATTTTTTGGTCAGATTTGACACTTCTTGTTGAACTTTGTTGACACTTGACAGTTGTTGTCGTTGCACTGTCACGATCTTTGATTGATCATTGGCTAGAAAATTATTATCGTTATCTCTAAGACGATAACGAATTTCGGCTACAAAGTAACATCGCTTTCGACAAAATTCGACAAGAAGTGTCAAATCTGACCAAAAAATTAAAATTAATATCTATGTGAATAGGAGGTCTATTCACATAGATATTAATTTTAATTTTTAATACACTCTATAACTCATAAAAATTTTGAAAATGTTGCCCTCCATGGCCCACGCCCACGGATAACGAATCAATATCAATAATAAAATAACATAAGTTTGACATAAGTGTTCGATAACCAATTGACAGTTTATGATTTTGTTACGAATTTTAACATTGTCTACCAACTTGCGATAACGATAACGAGTGACATAATTGACGACGGCTTATGTCAATCCCATACATTTTATTCTTTTCAAACTTCGTTATCGTTTTTCTAATGTTACTTTGTCTAAGGCCTCAGGACTATTACTGGATTACGAGGCTAGAAATGCCTAGCCCTATCCCAACCATGTTGGGTTTGGCTTCCAGTCTAACCGGATGAACCTGGATACCAGTATTTTAAATGGAGTGACTGCCTCTCTAACCTCCACAACAAAGCAACCGGGTAATACGTATTACCCGTGGTAAGACTAGTTGTCAGACTTTTGAGTTTCTGATGACCCGTAACGACTGTCCGAAGATCCACGAATGACACCCGGGAGCACGACTTAACGTGCTTTCCGAGGCACGGGGAGTCTCATCAGTCATCCACGGAACAAACCAGGTAAGATAAGCTTAACCTGATGGATCGATTCGTGCAATAAAAATATATAAAAAATGAGCGTAAATACGATGTACATACGCTGAAACGTTAAACAAATGTATTGTATTATTGGTGCGATAAATTAAAGATGAATGTATGACCGATACGTTCTGCAGCAGACGTACAGACAGCGTTATTACCGGCTATTTTTACGCCCAATTTTATGGCTTACTTTGTAAAATGTGCACTATATCATCGGTCCTACTGCAAGTTCTCGAAATCGAATTAACGTTAAACTCGATTTGTTTCGCAATGGTGAATACATTACTATTTTAAGAAAAATCTTAATGTACCACTTAAAACATTACTTAGTAAGTACTTAAATTTTGAAAATATTTGTCTTTGTTAAAATCACGTAGCCGTTCTTGTGCGTATCTTCAGCTGCGCGTGTGTTAGATGGTTTAATCTTATTTTTTTCTGTAAAAACTAATACATTAGTAATTATACTAGTGCCCAAATGTGTTTGTTACTTTTGAATAATGAATATTATGAATGGTAATTAATAAAGTGAGTTAATAAGAAGAAGAAGTAAGAATATTAGAAGATTACATCCAATATTCGGACTCGATTACAAACACAAAAATCCTTAACATAATGTTATACTTCCTCTTCTACGTAATTACAAATTAAAATAATTTAAACTTTCCTTTTCTTCCGAATCAGATCTTCTTGACTAAGTTTGTTGCTAGTATAGAATTTCCTTTAGGATATCTTCAAACGTGATCGATGTATTTTTTCACAGCTAATTTATATACAAGGTTTTTATTAGGTACTTCAGTATATTTTTATGTCATGTTGTAATTATTGACGGAAAATAAACGCATTTTCAGTTTGGGACATACAAACCGAAAACCGACTACATACACATATCTGAAAGGCCGGCAACGCACCTGCTAATCCACTAGTGTAGCGGATGTCTGTGGATGTCGCTCTTCACTTACCATCAGGTGAACCGACTATCCGTTTGCCCCCTCTTCTATATAAAAAAATACAGTTGCTTTTTATTCGCAGTTGATCAAGATAGAAAATATCACTTAGATAAACTAAATCATATTATTGGACAAATTACTGCCTGTCTTTTAACTTAACTTATTGAAACATGGTAACATGGTGGTTTTTGAAACATGGTAGATTATAGTACATATTTATAGAATATTCAATTAGTTTACAATTGTATTATTCCTATAATATAATTTAATATTAATGAATGTATAAAATTGGATCAATAGTTTCAGAGCTTGACAATGACAAACAAACAAACAGTTATAGTATTAGCATATAAATAACTCAAACCAATAAGGCACTGTGGTAGGGGCCCTCGCATATTTTTTTAACTGGACTTTATTTATGCACCATTTCCGCGAGGGACTTTGACAAATGCTCGCAATTTTTGTTTCCGTCCGGTCCTCCGGCTACTGTCTACCTGCAGGACGCTCAATTATTACTTTATTACTTTTCCGCATGATTATTGTAAAGATAAACTTTCCCTAATTTTTTTTTTGTATCTTGTATGTTAAATTATCTTGTATATTAAAGGCAAAGTTATTTAAACAATAGCCAATAATTACTCTTTTTATGTTCGAGTTCAATATCTACCATAAAAGAGGTGTTATCAGCATGGAAGTTTAACAGGCTGGAAAGGTAAGTAAGCAAGACAACATGCTTGTTGTCTTGCTTACTTACAAATGGTTTCTTGATGCCTGCTAATGAACTCACATATTTACTGCATAAACGTGGTTCGTCGAATATTGTTAACAAATATATAAAAGTGCTTAATCCCCACCAAGGTTCAAGCCTTGTCGTGGAGGTGGGGCTCAGTAGTCTAAGGTGAGCCCAGCACCTTGAGCGAAGCAAATTGAAAAAAGAGTAGAGTAGAGTTTGTACCCCTATAAGAAGAGGGGACAACAGGAATCTCACCCCATTGCACTGTCCCGACGTTTTCTGTGGTGCAGGACGACCTCTCTGTGGAGGTGGACACCAATTGTTTGCTCAATAGAACCGGGGCACCTCACCAAAGGCGGCATTGGTGGCGCTCGCGGGGTTTTAATGGGTAGAGCTGCGTCCACCTTACCATCTTTCGGGCGCAGCGAGTACCACATACCCGCCTGGGGAGTCCCCGCCCTCCCCAGGGGGATGCCTCAGAGCATTTCCCAGGGTTATAGAAAAAATATGTCATTAAGAATCACATGTTGAAGAAAACAATGTATTTCATTCTTAACTCTTGTGAATGAAAATGTGCATCATTCTGCTTTCATTTAAACCTTCTTTCAAGTCTTAAATATGCTTCAATCAGATTAAAATCTCGAAAGAAATTGTAAATTATTCCTTTAATATTTCACACAATACAAGTGTTCGCCATCTGGGAGGAGATAGCTGGGAGTTAACGCGCGCCCAATGAATCTCAACTTTTAATTAAAATGTGCGACGGTCGCCCGTCGGCATCGCTGACTTGATCTTTATAATTAATGTATTATGATTAATTTGTAATTGGCTGAATCACTAATGCCTATGGCATAAGTTGAAAGTAGCAAGTAGGTATGTTGGTGGATTATTATAAAATCACAGATAAAACTATGGATTACGGATTGACTTCTGCCACATGAATAAGAAACTTTCAGAAATTACAAAAAAAAAATCTGTTTCGTTGTAAATGTGATGCGTTGAATTGAAGGTGGTGATAGAGGTGATCGATATTCTTTGTTAAAAATATTTCATCCGTATCTATTTCTAAGAGTGAAGTTAGTATAAAAACTACACACGAACAAAGTACCACACGCTTTCTTACTATCAGTTTTTTTGTTAATCCATTTAATTATTGTATTGAGATTATTTTTAACCGACTTCAAAAAAAGAGGAGGTTTTCAATTCATCTGTATGTTTTTTTAGTTTAGTATTTTTGAAGTCGGTTTTAATTTTTTGTAAAATGTTTTAAAATTTTTAGTTCAGTTTACTATCAAAGCATTTAGTTTTTTTTAACTATAATTTATTTTTAACTTTCTTGTATCGATATTTTTTCCTTAATTTACAAACAATTAAACTGGTCCTGATCTTCCTGATTAGGATATTGGAACAGACTTATTAAATTATTGTATTGTCATCGGTCCTTCAAAAGTGTGTAAAGTTTCAAATGAATCTGACGTCTTAAAGTAGGTCAAAATCAATCCAAAGGAGTCGGTTACAAAGAAACATACAGGTGAAGCTTATTTTTTCTTTCTTTCTTTTTTTTTCTTTTACGCTGGGAAATGCTCTGAGGCATCCCGCCTGGGGAGTGGGTCTCCCCAGGTGGGTATGTGGGACTCGCTGCGCCCGAAAGATGGTAAATAGACGCAGCTCTACCCACTAAACCCGGCGAGTGCCACCAGCGCCGCCTTGGTGAGGTGCCCCGGATCTGTTAAGCTAACAGGGCACCTCGACGGCTTGTCAGTCCCTCAAGGGACTGACTATATACTTATGTAGATAATTTTTTTAACGTATAATTTAAATTTAAATTAAATCCAAAGTACCTACTTATTTAGTTGTGTATTTGCAGATTTAGCAAGTGGTCTTTAAGTTTAATTTTGAAATTATTTACCGTTTCAAGAGATCGTAATGGCGGAGGTAAATTATTCCTCCACTTTGTTGCCATATACCTGAAACTGCCCCGAAATGCTGCTGTTCTATGCGCATGTGTCATGAGCATGAACGCCGATTTTCCCTTGCTTATGTCAAGACAATCTTTATCCTAAAGCAAAAATTGGCAAGAGTTTCCAAACTCAAATTTTAAAACACACACAAACTCAACTGACTAATCTTTGATGATAGACAAAAGCAATCACAATTACAATGAAACACTTGCCAACAGGTGAATAAAACAATACCATTCGTGGATTAGTCACAATAACGTATGAAGGGAATATGGGTCCTTTATTTGCGTCTAGTACATCAAATAATAACCAACTATCGCTTTTACCCGATTGCAACAAAGACTATACTTTAATACACGCATGGAGTTTAAAACGCTTAATTGTTTTTTTATTACTAATGAGGCAAGAGTGTACAATAGCTGTCAACAAAACCTCTTCTTTCTCCGGTAATTCGTCTTTTCTCATTTCCGTGTGTCGGAGGGTGTTAAATCATGTGATAGGCTATTGTTTCATTATCATCATTGTTCTTTATGAAATGAATAAAAAAGGCAAAAACCGACCAAGTGCGAGTCGGACTTGTGCACGAAGGGTTCCGTACCATTATAATATATACAACATTAGACACTATACAAAAAACGCCTCAAATATTTATTGTATTTTAATTTAACTATTTATTTTTAAAGTTAATATAAATAGGTTTTTTAGTATTTTTTGTTATAACGGCAACAGAAATACATCATCTGTGAAAATTTCATCTATCATGAACCATGATAGATGAAATTCCGCCTGGTGACAGACGGAAGGACAGCGGAGTTCCCGTTTTACCCTTTGGGTACGGAACCATAAAAATGAGGTTAAAGAATGGATCAGATATTGTGCTTACTTATTATGTTAATGTACGGTTTAAAAAAAATTTTAGCTACATGCGAAATGCATTTCCCTGCGTTATCAAAAAAGAGCTAAGCGTTTTTAAACAAACGAACTTTTAAGCTTTCTTTTAAAAGTGTAGTCTATATATCGATAGCTCTATCTGCAGCAGCTACAAAGAGAGAGACGTTATCAACGTAACTTGACAGCTACAGTTGCCAAGCTGGAAGGGTCTCAAATTAGAAGTCGGCAATGGCCAGTAATAGCACATCAGTATTTTGTAGACTCTATAGAGCAACTAGATTCTAAAGTATACAATATAATTACAGATATTTGTTTCATTACAATATTTAGACTTTTTGGCCGATGCATTTGGCTAGGCTAAGTCGAATTTATTACATTCATACATATTATTTCGTACTTTTTATCTGCGTTTTCCAACGCCTCCTTGGTTCCTATTTGAGTCTTAAACTATCTATGTACTTGCCGACTTGCCCAATCCTTACAAATTTATTTCCACTTAATAGATTTAAAGTGTTCCTTTCAATAGGTAGAGATTTTTCTCATTTCACTTTATCTTCTTCTACATAACATTTTCTTTTTAAATTCTTCTGAAGACGCATAGATTATAGTATTACCCAAATACTCAATAGAATCACAAATTTAAGACGTACTTAAACTCGTGTTGTCCCTCTTTTTTCTTTGAATCTGACACGTTGTAGCATGAGTTTAAGTACATCTTAAATTTGAGATTAGTTTGAGTATTTGGGGGCTAGTCATTATAAAACCCTTTCTTTTCTTTTTAGTTTGACAGGCAAACGGGCAAAAGGGTAAGTGGTAAGTAAAAGGCTTACCATGTTTTAAAACCTCACTTATTGCACCAGCTAAAACCGAATTTAACGTGACGAACCTTTTCATTCCTCGATTAAACAAACAACTTAACCTGCGACAAGCCCATAAAATTTATTGTTGTGTTACTTATTGTGACGTAAGATGCTAAGTTTATCAGTAATAATATTGCTTGTCCTGCCTTATATGTCTATCTGATACACAGCAAAGCTGTTTCACAGGCGAAATGAGCAGGATGATAGTAACGAGTTGGAGGTTTGCGCTGTACCACGCTCCCGGCTGCATGGGTACCACCATCTTGCTTGTTTCTCCCGTCAAACAGCTTTGCTGTGTTTCGGAGAGAAGGGCAAGACAGGCAGTGTAATGACTAACACCGAGACTTAACATCTTATGTCTCAGGATAGACAACATGTAAATGAGTTGCCTGGGCTCGATCCAGGTAAACCAGTTTATGTTCATGGACGACGTCGAACACTGACCATCAGGTGGCACGTATGTCTAGCCTATCCAACTGACATAAAAAAATCCATGCAGGCGGGAGCGCGTCACAAGCGCATCTCTCTCAAAAGTGACCTCCAGACCATTGAGAATGTGGAAATATGAATCTTGCAATTATATTATATTTAAATGAATAATATAAAAATTTAAATATTATAAAAATAATATTATATTTAAATGAACTTGCCTTTATACTTTTTACAGCCAACTAATAGTAATAAGAATAGAGTAGTTAAGTTAAATTTAATAAACCTGGCGTATTTAAAAGTTCATTTAATTTTATGTAGATACTTTTTTTCAATTTTAATATGATCATGTTTTAACACGTAGTTTTTAAATCTATTTTCATCTTAATCTAAATTTCAGAACATTACCTCTTTTACTTTATTGGTTGTAAGTAATAATTTAAAAATAATGAAAACAAACAAAATTTTAATCCAACATAATTTATAATAAACGCAATTAAAAACGTATATTATCGTCGACGTTCGACGTCCACAAAATATGGTTCATACGTAAACCTGATTAACAATGAACTATATTATATTAGTCTAAACTCTATTCGTTTACGATATAGAAACAGTTGAAAAAAACGAATCGTTCATTTAACGCTTGTCGTCGCATTCGTGTATTATCGTCGACGCTCGACGTAATGAAATATGGTTCATACGTAAACATGTTTATCAGTGAACTATAAACTAGTCTATTCGTTTACGCTTTATAAACAGTTGAAAAAAACTGTTCGTTCATTCAACGCCCACCACTAATATGCACCTACTAAAATTATAGTCGCTATCAGTAGTATTATAATAATATAATAGTGATTACCCATTCGCGCATGTGACACAAAGTCGACTTAATGCAGTACAAGTAGTCCAAAATATTTTTTTTGCATGGCAACCGGTGGTACCTGCACAGGGACTTCAAATTAGAGTCCATTAGGGGCCACTTCAAAATGACGTCAGAAAGTCACTTTGCAATGGCACTCCTCCACCCAAACCCGCTCATCGTGAGCGTTGCAAACTATTCCCCAGATACCTCAGTTCCAATTAGACATAGTTTACCTAAGGTTTGTTTGGGTAGCTCGCATGACCCACCTCCCTGAGGGAGGGATTTGGGCCGGCCCTCATGATGATTTTGGTTTAGGTTAAATTCAACCGTAAAAGATTCGTCGACCGTATCGGATTTAACCAGTCCAAATCCTGCTCTCCCGAGCAGCACGCGCGATGAACCGCGCCCCTTTAGAATATTTCTTTAGTGAGCCATCTGCTCATTTACTGTACCGATTGAGCTTAAAGTCCATCAGGCCGAAAAGTCTAGCCCTTCCGAAAAAAAAGTGATTACCAGTAGTATTGATAATCATCAACCCTTAAGTTTAAAACTTCAGTCGCTTCACTATTTCACTATTGAAATTTATATCCACATATTTTACAGCACCTAGAATGAGAGCATCAGCATTTGCACTTTAGATAATTTGTGTATATAGACGGGACTTGGTGATGTTAAACACGTCTGTCTGTCTACATCGTTAGGTAATCGAATTTGTTTGTAGCACTAACGAGGCCATGACGGTCAAGCCGGGGCTGTGACTTGTTTGCTAATGGGCGACAACTTCGCCAAATAAGATTATTGGCCAGTCATCTTCAAATTTGTAAGGTACAATTAATGACATTGTTGGAACGTTCGAGTTTCAAATATGAATTATTGTAAGATTGTCTGTGTTCTTGTTTAGTCTAATTTACTTGTATGAATGAATGAATTAATTAAATATACTTTATTGCATAAATAAACAAGAACACAAACAATCAATTAACACTAATATTTAACATATTTATGTACACAAAGGGCGGCCTTATTGCTTATTGCTTGTATAAAGGCCATCTTCCTATACTAGTAGCTTTGTACAATATGTTGAATGCTTTCATCATCACCATCATCATCATCTTCATTCATCAATGTTAAATTTTTAGGGATTTGCCAAGTACAGTGGTAGGGCATCGGTCGCCTTGGCAATAGTAGATGTCTATGGGTGTCCGTGATCACTCACCGCCCGGTGAAGTGACTATACCTATTTGATTTCTTCTATGAGGAGTATATTAGAAATCTATTCTAGTTATCTTATCTATCTATCATCATCATCAGCCTTTATCCGTCCACTGCTAGTCATAGGTCTCCTTCAATGAACGCCAAGACGACCGATCCCTTGCTACTCGCATCACACATGGACCGGTTACTACACGGAGATCGTCTTCCCACCTGGTTAATGGTCGACCAACACTTCGTCTACCTAAACGAGGCCTAAACTCTTGAATCTTATTGGCCCATCGGCCATCCGTTCCTCTGAGTGTGTGACCAGCCCCACAGAGCTTGAAGATGAAAGTCTTCAACCAATGAATTCTCCCCGTGATAACGGGGCTGAAGCGTGGCCTCTAAATTTACGACTGTCGGAAGCTTTCCGTAGCTCAACGTGCTATGGAGCGTGTAAATAAATTTTCTTATATTTAAAAAAAAAGTTAGTCGTCACGGACCGTGTGTAAATTGTTTTTTTTTAAATGATCTAAAAAAAACAAAAGAAAAAGCTTAGCACTACATACCTAATAAAATTTTGCTTTTACGTATCTGTAATTATAGGATTTAAAAAAGTCTATTTGCATTTAATAGGCCTATATAAGGGTTAGGGTAATATAAGGGTTTATTAAAAAATATATAGGTAATTTAGTTTTTATTATTTTAGTATAGTTTTTATTGAATAATCTTGGCGTTCATGGAGAGAGGCCTATGTTCACCAGTGAATGGGTAGAGGCTGATGATGATGATGATAGGTTTTATTTAATAATTATAGATATAGTGAATGCGGGTAAATACGAGTAGCGGGTGATAACTTATAAAAACTTATAAAGGTTTGATTTGATCAAAATCGATCTAAATTTTGATTCGGCCATCTTGGCGATCATTGGAAGGGGCCTATTCCCAGCAGCCGACGGAAATTCGTTGATGATAATGCTGATAAACTCTCCATGACACAAACTACAGATGTCAGCGGCCGTCGGACACAAGGTATTGAAACAATATGCCTTGATTGACGCTGAATCACATGTCCAAACAGACGCACGGATTCATTACTATGAAATGCACACATGCATGCATTTAATATATAATAACCCCTTGGTTTTACCTGCCCTAAAATTGATTCACCATCATCACTTTTTTACACCCGTTGCCACACTAAGGCCTTTTTTTTTTCTTTAACGCCGGGAAATGCTCTGAGGCATCCCTAGGGGGAGTGGGTCTCCCCACGCGGATATGTGGGACTCGCTGCGCCCGACAGCTGGTAAATGGACGCAGCTCTACCCACTAAAACCCGGCGAGTGCCACCAATGCCGCCTTTGGTGAGGTGCCCCGGATCTGTTAAGCTAACAAGGCACCTCGACGACGCAAGGGACCGACGCCACCTCCACAGAGGGGTTGTCCCGCACCACAGAATAACCCCTGCCAACGTCGGGACAGTACAATGGGATGAGGTTCCCATCCTCACCCCTTGCCCCCTGCTCTTTTGTCCCTTCTTCTTATAAGAGGGGTACAAAGAACCCCCTCGGCTCAATTGGCTTCGCCCAAGGTGCTGGGCTCACCCTAGTCTACTGAGTACCACCGCCACGACAAGACCTGAACCATGGTGGGGTAAGTTTGCACATCATTTTTATATGCAAATATTTAATTTTTAATACTACAAAGAACGTGCTATTTTTTTTGTAATGTTAAGTTCTACATAATATTTTTTTATTCAAAATTTATCCCAAAACTTGAATGCTATCTAGCGTTTTCACAAGATGACCTGGGGAGACCCACTCCCCAGGCGGGATGGCTCAGAGCATTTCCCGGCGTAAAAGAAAAAAAAATGTGCAAACTTATAAATTTTTTAAGAAAATTATTCGCTTTAGTTTTTATTTTAGCATGTTTTTAGGATTTTTTGTGCCCGAGTAAAGTAGGTACCTACATCTTATCGTGTAACAAATTAGCACACCTTTAGACAATGTTTTTAGGTGAATCTGAGATTTTTGACGTGACAACGTCTTATAATTCGATGGAGCCGGCTGCAACAACGAAAAAACATGACGTATGCGATGACGTATGCGGCGTTACCTCGCTCTGAGGCTTTCCATTTTCTTATGACGTTGTCACGTTCAACTATCGTCAGTAAACCGACTTTACAGACAACTGATTTTTTGTGAGTGCATTTGATTTGGAAAACCATAGTTCCCGTTTCGTCTGCGGTGACTTGCCAGAACCATTTTAGTTTTAAAATGTTATCTACGGTGTCTCATCGGTTCCGAGGCTTAGATACTAGAAATAATTACAGTTTCAAAAACAAATCAACTCGTAAATGTCTGTTTTAGTGATATTTTTTTTGGTGAAATTGTTTTGGTGAAATTGGTAAACTGCCTGACAATCCACATAGGTCAACTGTATTGTACCAGTAATGCCAGTTCTATTCTGTTCAGAATAACAAAGCAAAGCTGAATACGAAATAGTTTTTTTTATAGCATAGGAGGGCAAACGAGCAGTCGAAACCTGATTGGTCGAAACAGATGTGTTGCCCTTCTTTTTCCTATCCCCCCAAAGGGCCACCGGAAAGTCACCAACCGTACGAAATGCGACAGCATAGAATATGTCAATTGACACCGGTATCATGTGAGCGATAGGTACTACCCCGGTCGTACCGGCCCAATTTGGCTACAAAGCAGCATGGCACTACTCTTACTAAAGCAAAATGCTGCGCGCATAGGAATCCACGACGCAAAAACTGCATTCAACCTATTTGCAACTTTGCAGAAACCACGAAAGGACAGAGATATTAGACATTCTAGTTAAAAAAATCTTGATGAATTATCTTTAGTAATATCTGTAAAAACTGTGTTAGGTATCATACTAGTGAAATTTACATGAAAACAATACGTGGCAAAGTTTCACTCTCTAGACCTATCTAAAGGATTTCCGCTTACACACAAACACAAGTTTACAAATAGGCGAAAGTAAAGGTATGCAAATGGTGTTCACATGGATTCTAGAAACATGAAAACTCGATAAATGTTAGAGTGCACTGACGCCGCGAGCCATCCCGAAATACATCCGAGCTTCGTTAATATGCCTTTATTGTGGATTCCATCCCCTTTTGAATCAAACTGCGGACTTTGCTGGATGAAAGGGGGTTTAATACCATCTGGGAACGAAACACTGGCAATGCAAAAAAATAATGGCCGATTTAAAACTAGCGTTAAACGTTCGAACATGGCGGCCGGACGTTCTTTTTTTAAATCCATGTATTGGATTTTAAATTTTAGAACATTTTTAAGTTTTACCCACGGACTATTTTAAATCGTGTAAATTGTAAAGAGTAATATGTTAAAATGTTCCTTTTTTAAATCGATGTAGGTATTGGATGTTAAATTTAGAAGACTTTTAAGTTATATTAACGGACTCTTTTAAATCTAGTAAAATAAAGTAATACGTGACAATGATTTTGACGCGATAGTATCATATAAATCGATAAACGCCGTGCCGGCTTAACGCACGAAAAGTATCACGGTTCTCCTGAGCCGAGCCGCGCAAGCGAGAGCGCGCAACAAGCGATAGAGAAGAACGATCGGCCTAAGTGTTCGGCTTGTGACGCATCATGACGCTATTACGTAAAACTATCATTGTAATGATAGTTTTAGTTATCTTATTTATTGGTATTGTGGGTGGGTGGGTGGCTATTGGATGTTAAAACTTTTTTGGACATTTAAAAAAAACATCTATGGATACTTTTAAATCTTTTAAAATTAAGTGTCTTTTGTGTAAATAAATTGTATTTTAAATCAATATCCTAGGGCATTTTAAAACACCATCCATTGACAAATTTAAATATTGTAAACAATCTGTAAAAAAGTTGTAAAAAAAATATAAAGTGTCTACGTAAAAAGTGAGTTGATAAATGAAAAAAGGCCCTAAAGGCTGAGGCTTTGGATAATTCGGTAGGAATTCTCGTGGGAAGGGTCGGACAGTGCGAAGGCGTCCTATTGCTTTATATCATGTAAAATGTTTAAATAGTACCTCACGCGTGACTTTATTTGAGATAACGCAGTATGCACTTTATTACAAGGAAACCTTCCAAGGCTAGTTTCCGAAGATATTGTACGATGATTGAAACATTTAACCCTTAACCACTAACGTGTCATTTCATTACACTACCACTGGCGTACGAATATGATTCGTCAATTTTTTAAAGACCCCTCAGGCAACCTCAAATAAATCGTATAAATATTTCGTAAATCGTAAAAAAATTGTTAATCTTAAAAAATAATAAATAAATTACTCATTATCAATACAGCGTATGTATTTTTTATGATATCTTCTATATAATATTTGCTCTTTTATTGTGATGATGATACTGGCTCGAGACATTAAAATATTCCGTCCTTTTGGGAACAAAAAGTCTTTTCCAACCTCATTATTCCATGCTCCGTTTGTTGTGTCACATAACAGGCTTTTTACGTTAATATTTTGTCTTTACATGTTGTACTTACCGCCCAAACGAACTTACTATATTTAGAAGGAAATTGGAAAATCCGATGAAATGGGAAATAGATTCATGTCTGGTGTTAATGTCATTTTGAGGATTTTTCACATGATTTTCTTAGCTTCCTGAATCTATCTATGTAACGGAATCTCTTAACAACATTTTGACCCAATTTAAGACGGTAGATTAAATTGAAACTTTACACACTTTTTAAGGATCGATGACAATACAATAATTCCATAAGTCAGTTCCAATATCCCGATCAGGATAATCTGGATTGACGATTTTTTTACCGGGGGAAGTATGTGCTAGTGATGGCAGCTGAACGCTAAGGTCAACCGGAGAGGGAGGCTGAGAAACGGCTAGCATTTCCAAGGAAGGCAAAAGGTGAGCAAATTACCTCACATTCTCAAGTACATACATACATAAGTTGAGTAATGTTGTCGTGTATGGGGGGTGGTAGGACCCGTGATGCGACCAGATAGAAGTAGGGGTTCGAAATAAGATACTGTAGGGGTACCTTATTTTAAAGCCGAAATTTTTCTTCAGCTGACCCACGATCCAATAGCGTATTTGTACGGTAGGGAAGGACACTGGCCTGACTGGTGACTCCTGGCGAAGATGGCTGGACACGGGGAGATCTCCACCGGTATTCAATGCCCGCAATTCAGCTGTTGTGTTCTTCTTATATTTAGATAGGTAGCCAAATTTTGTAAATTCCCAGCGGAATTTTCGAGGATTAGCCTCGAGAGTCGGCGGCGATGTCCCTAGACTCACGTTGACAAGCCCGACTGTCAAAAACGCATATCCTGACCACATCCGATCCATCGTTCAAAAATCAACATCCGGTTCTACAGTTAAATGCCAAACTGACTTTATAATTAGTTAAGTTTTAATTTGGACATTTTGTTATTTTATTTTCAAGTGTAACAGTGTGACAGTGCAGTGCTGCGAGTTACAAAGAATTAAAATCCTAAAGCTACATCGAGTAGTGGGCATAAAAACGAAATAATTATTAACATATTATGTTGATATATCTTAACCACTTCCTTGCAATAAAATTCAAAATCAGATGAGAAACCCAGAGAAAATAAAGTAATTTTACCAAAATAATTATTTTTACTATTGAAATTCGTATCTGTGTAATATCAGAGTTAAAACTTAGTTCCTTGTATTTTTTTACTGTTAGTAATACAAACCCGCAGTAATACAAACAAAGTAACCGAAAACATTTCAAAAGTTAATAATGATTAGGGACGTCTGGTTCAAATTAAAACACAATAACTTTGCTCCTAAAAATGATTTTTTATGCTATGATTTACAGCATCGTAAAAGTGGTTACAAGGTTTGGTTTTTACATTGTATGCGCTGTTAAAACAATGAAGACATCAAGTAAATGTTTCCGTTTTAATAGGATTTTTATGGAAAATGTGCATTTGAAATTACATTATCTTGGACGGAAGTGATCAACGCCTTTTTTACTTTCTTTAGGTAAAGTTCTGTTGTATAATTGCCCTGATTTTGAGAATATCAGTTCTGTGATTTACTGATCGAGTCACGATAAAAGAGTACTACGGTAATTTTGAGTATCTATATAATTTAATGATGCAGAAATAGCGTACATTTAAATTGCTTCTAGAATATAATATTCATTTCTTACAGCATTTTAGTAAAAAAACAAGTATTGTATTCTTTTAAATCTATTAAAGATTGAATTTTCTAGAACCATCCAGAATTGAGTAAATATTTATCTTCAAAAATGTCAATATTTCACAAGTCGGTCATGACCTTCCCAATACAGCAATATTTTAATATTTCGCAGTTTTAGTCTTGTTTTAAAGAAAATAAGAAATCATTCGAGTTTAGATATCATGGGTGATTTATGTACATTTTACGGCTTATCATACGGTAGCTGTACAGGTCATTGACCGGCTGTAAAAGCCGTTAGTGCTAACATAATATTATTGTAGGGAACATAATATAATGGTTTACCAAATTTTGTTCCAGAATATTTCGAGTGATAGGAATGTAGGAATACTTTATTGAGTATATAAACATGTAGGTAAACCCGACGCCAGGAGGCCGTGTGGTCGCAGACTGCACGGTTGGCGGGGGGCAACCCCCCACTTTTACAAACCAAAAGTGAGCCAAATGGGCTCACACTAATCCGATGTAGCATTAGGGCCTTCGGGCCGTTAGCATAGATCCATCCGAAAAAAAACATGTAGGTTTATATTTTCACATATAATATTTATTAGAAAAAAGTCAAGTTAATGGTATGTCTGTTAGTCATATTAAAGTTTAAGCAGTGCTCAATCGACAGGCGATGATGGGCAATCACAGTGATGAGCGCACCAATCGTCAATCAGGAAGATCCACTTAGACAGTCGCGGATTGAGATCGTTCGTTGTTACCAACATCAAACGATCATTAATAACTAAGCATGAATTTGGTGAAGAATAAACAATAATTTGCTGATTGACACAGTTGATGAAAAGATGGCAATATTAAACCAGTTGGAATGACACGTTGCGCTATTTCTCCCGTGAAATTCCTTTATTGCATTTCAGAACATTTCACATAAACTATTTCACAAATTGTTAATAGAATCAGGCGTTACTTTGCGGAAATCCATTATATAAGATATTAAATTATATTATATTAATTAGCAATTATCCCGCGAAACACCAAAGACCAAAGACAGCGAAGACCAAAGGCATCCTCAGGATGTAGAGTCTACATCCTGAGGATGCCTTTGGTCTTTTACTGTGGTTGTGGTGCATGTGGGGTGGTGGTGCATGCGAGTGTACGCATATGCAGTGTGGGAAAGGAGGGCGGTGCTATATGCATGCATATGCGTGCACTCACACATTTGCTGTAAAGACTGCGTGTTTCGCGGGATAATTGCTAATTAATATAATATAATTTAATATCTTATATTTTACAAATACTTTTACTTGCTATAATAAAAGCAAATTCTATGAATTTCATCGCGGTTTATAAGTTTTTTACATTCCCGACGTTTGAAATACTTTATAGCAACCATGGTCACGGGACGAGCCTTTCCGTAATAATAGTTTCCTTATAATGGGTTGAATTCGTGTAAAATGCCTAATAAGCAGTGTCGTCATAATTCAAGTAATTTTAAATAATCACACGTTCTAGATATTTTAGATGACCTAGTGTCGTAAACTTTTTCACAATGATGACACAATAAATAACAGCAAATTATGCCACTTTAACGAATCGCACAAAATAAATATTTTAGATAAACATGCGGATAACGCATTAATTATTGCTTATGTTAGTTATTTTGGAAACCGATTGTTATTTATTTAGCAATCTTGTATATAATAGTTGGTGAACATCACTACTTTAAAATGTCAATCTTATCAGGTGCATGTTTCCTGAGAATGCTCCAACAAGGAATTAGCGTGCCTTGGCGGACTCGTATGCCGTGACGGCAAATGGCATGATGCTGTCATACAAAGTAATTACAAATTTAACGTTTTTCTTAATTTTATATTGTCGTTGTAGAATTTAATTACGAATTGTAATCTGAGCTTATGTAGATGTTTCAACTTTTTTACTGCCGGGAAATGCTCTGAAGCATCCCGCTGGTGTTATAATTGCAAGTTGTATTCTATGGACTATTATTTAAAATCTAATATTCCTTGGATTTTGCCCTGGTTCATTCCAGTATTGAATCTGACCTACATCTCGGGGTGGATATACAGCAGATGAACAGACGACACAAATTAACGCCTCCGCAAATTGACTTTGTTACCGAGTTATTGATTTAAGAACACATCTTTAATAATAAAAACTCAGATAAACGCGATTCTGACTCGCGCGCCGAGAGTTAGTTGAGATACCAAGAACGTATTTTTCATGCAATATAACAACAATCTAACGGTTTTCAGATTTATTCCTTAACTAATATTGTGAGACCCAGCTTCTTTCAAATTTGATGGTCCTATGTGAATAGGAAGTGCCGTATAGGTTTTAGTTTCAAAGATCGACAGACAGACAGACAGACAGAGAGATAGACAGACAGTCAGACATACAGACAAACGGACAGACTGATAACGGAGTGATCCTATCCGTGTAGGATATTATAATAAAACAATTTTTTTTACGGATTTTATCGCGGTTTATTAAGATTTTTACAAGCCCGACGTTTCGGATACTTTACAGCAACCATGGTCACGGGAGGACTGAGGAGTCATACGTCCTATTATTACAAAGTTATTCGAAACTACCCTATGATACATCAATATTTTGGTCAGTCCTATCTACGCAGAAAGTGCTAACTGTATCTTTAATCTGTGACATATTATGCTTGGATTTTGATTTGATAATTTTAATAATGGGATCCCAAGCAGGTGGTAGAAGCCAGCCATCTTCTCTATTGAAATTAGGATGTTTTTTAATTTCAATAGCCTCACGGATCATCCTTGGTTGGAATCTGTGTTCTTTTGCGAGGACTTGTGGTTTATCAAATCTGATATAATGGCGAGCTTTGTAAAGACTATGTTCACAGATGGCAGACTTAGTGTAGCTTAGTCAGGCTTGTAAAAATCTTAATAAACCGCGATAAAATCCGTAAAAAAATTGTTTTATTATAATGAGTGAAATTCGCGTAAACATTAGAAAACAATACGTGTAGGATATGTCATTTTGAGAAACGAAACCCTAAAATATCATGAATACTGTACGTTACGTTCATACGAGCTCATTTGCTAGGTAACTTGGTTACTATACTAGAACTATAATTATTATGGCTATACTAGCAATACTAATTAGCTAAAGTCTTTTAAAACTAACTTCCTAACATGTATTTGTATGTCGATGGCATTTAACTCGCAACTCACACCAGGTTTTTTGGTAGGATGTGGTTGGTTTTAAAAAAATGTTAAAGTAAATGGTGCATCGTGCTGTTGGTACTTGAAACCTGCGAATTTCTTGTGCTAAACATGTTAGTACAGTGCGAAGAAAAAAGACAGGATCTTCCTTCACTTATATTGTTTTTGGGCGATTATACCTTTGACGTACGTAATTAGCAAGAAATATTGAAACATAATATGTACAAATAAACTTTACCGGTGGGAGAGAAGCGCTGTGCCGCGCTCCCGGCTGCATGGGTACCACCATCTTGCATGTTTCTCCCGTGGAACAGCTTTGCTGTGTTTTGGAGAGAAGGGCAAGACAGGTAGTGTAATTACTGGCACCGAGACTTAACATATTATGTCTCAGGATAGGCAACACATAAATGAATTTCCTGGGCTCGTTCCAGGTATACTAGTTTATGTTCATGGGCGACGTCAACCACTTACCATCAGGTGGTACGTTTTCCAGTTTGCATATCTAACTAACATAAAAAAAAAAATGTGAAGCAGTATTACAGATGTAATTATAACCCCACCATGGTTCAGGCCTTGTCGTGGCGATGGGGCCCAGTAGCCTAGGGTGAGCCCAGCACCTTGGGCGAAGCCAGGGGCCTGAGGGGGCTCTTTGTACCCCTCTTATAAGAAGAGGGGACAAAAGAGCAGGGGGCAAGGGGTGAGGATGGGAACTTCACCCCGTTGTACTTTCCCGACGTTGGGAGGGGTTGTTCTGTGGTGCTGGACAACCCCTCTGTGGAGGTGGCGTCGGTCCCTTGCGGGGCTGACTAGCCGTCGAGGTGCCCTGTTAGCTTAACAGATCCGGGGCACCTCTCCAAAGCGGCACTGGTGGCACTCGCCGGGTTTTAGTGGGTAGAGCTGCGTCCATTTACCATTTTTCGGGCGCAGCGAGTCCCACATACCCACCTGGGGAGACCCACTCCCCAGGCGGGATGCCTCAGAGCATTTCCCGGGGGAAAAGAAAAAAGAAAAAAAAAGATGTAGTTATAAGGTAGTGTAAGTATAAGGAGCACATTCGTATGCAGATAAAACATTAATACCTATAGTTCCTGAAATAAATTCTCCATTTCCATTCAGTTACGGTAGTTTACGTCATATAACTCGGTTACAGCACTCGCTAGAGTGATCGTAAATAAAATGGCGACGCCGCGTTTTTTACCGGCCGTTTAAGGAATCTCGTAAATCTTGGTAATAGGTACAGTGTGTTTCACTTTTAGATAGACCACCAACGTGCAGGATAAAATGCCTTTGTTTAGGACAGCGTAGACTGGCAGTGGCCGCGGGTTCAAAACCCGCGACGGGCAGACATTTTTTGTATGATGAATTCCTGGAAAAATCGGACAATTCGATTGACGATTATAGATCTATTTGCCGGGTCTCACGTAATTCTTTTCTTTTTGAACGTCTACTGACTCCACCACTGGTTCCAAAACTGAGATAAGGTGGTGGTGAGCCCACTAAAAGAACCTTCATTATCTGAATGAAGCTTCATGATCCACTTACCCCGGTCCTCATGCCTCTTCCCCTTGAGTCCGTTCCACCCAGTTCCGTTCCAGTCCACTCGCCTGTTCAATCCCAAGGATGCCGTTGATGCTGTAGCTGCTAGTGGTAATGACGTGCTCCGTTGTAGGAGTCAGCACCGTTGCGGGCGCGCTGCCCTATATAACCTGGGAAAGGTTATACGTGGTTTATTTTTATTTTTTTATGTTAGCTGAATAGGCAAACTGGCAAACGTGCCACCTGATGGTAAGTGGTCGACGTCGCCCATGAACATAAACCAGTATACCTGGAACGAGCCCAGGCAACTCATTTATGTGTTGCCTATCCTGAGACATAAGATGTTAAGTCTCGGTGCCAGTAATTACACTGCCTGTCTTGCCCTTCTCTCCGAAACACAGCAAAGCTGTTTGACGCAAAATACTTTCATAGTGGAATATTTCATAAATGTTTATTAAGTTATATTAGTGTTTTAGATCACCAGTGGTCGCAACTCTTGGAAAAATACAATATTTGAAGAAATTGTTGGTTTGTTGAACTCTATGTGTTTGTGTGTTGAAGTGGGTTTTCATAAAAATATTTTTCCATTTCATTTCTTAATCATTGAGGTAGGTTATGGTTAAACTAATTGGATTTTTTGTTTTTGGGTGGGTAAAACTACAGGGATAAGGTAGTTAAGAAAGTATCGTTATCAAGTTGAGTTCAATGCCTTATCGTGAGAAACCTGACTCCGCAGTGTAAAGACTCCCGTCAGCAAAGTAAATCCTTCACTATAATTTGAGTAAACACTCTGATATTTTTTGTGAAATACAATGTGAAGGAATTCCGGGAACGATAAGATTCCACGTCTGATGGGGGGGCGTAAGGAGGAATATGAATTATTTACTTCCTTGCGTCTTCCTTTGCTATGTGTGTCAAATATTTTAAAGAAATACAGATATCGAACTAGGTAGAGATGGAATTGTTTTGTATTTATAAAAATACTAGTGGCACTGACAGACGTTGTCCTGTACAAAATATTTTTTTTTGAATCTAAACCATCCTCGAATCCCCTTGAACTCACACAAAAAATTTCATCAAAATCGGTCCAGCCGCTTAGGAGGAGTTCAGTGACATACACACGCACAGAAGAATTATATATATAAAGATAAATAAAAATATGTCAATACTTTTTTGTTTGTTTTTGTCAAACACCTTTGATACAAAATTGTTGCCAAAAAAATGTTCAATTTCCATTACACTGAGTGAAACTATAAAACGAAACATTATAAAACAAAAAGGCAAACACATATTAAATTTTTTATAAAAAGGTTTTTATAGCATATTTATACTAATACGTATAAATGGTGCATTAATAAGTAGAAGGTTGAATGTGCGTGTTCATCATATTGCCGTCTTGGCGATCATTGATAGAGGCCTATGTGAGCAGTGGACGGAAAAAGACTGACAATGATGATGATGATAAGACATTACAGAGATCAATATCGATAAAAACATGAATATTTAAATAGTACGTTTTGGGTCCAGTACCTAGTACTGGTTTTAATTAAAAACGCTGCGAACTCTGTCTGAAAGTTCCTCACTTGTTCCCCACGTCCCCTCGTCACCTGGCGGTGGGTCGGAATAATTTATTACATTTCTTAAAAGCCATTACGGGGTGACAGTGCCAATGGGCCGACACCCCCACAATTAGCATGAATTTTATAATGGGCCACACTCTGGTGCAGTAGATATGGTGTGCAGACTCTTTGTCTGATGATGTATTTTCGTCTCATTATGGTGAGGGCATTAGTGAGCACGAGGGGTTGAAATTTGACCTCTGAAATTTGGTGATTTTACAATCATTAACAACCTTTTTGGCCGGAATGTGTAAGATTTTCACACCCGGTGGGCCGTAACCAAAAATAAATATAAAAGTGTGTGCGTGTAGTCTATACGCGCGACTGAAGTAAAACTTCATAAAAATCTGAATCTAGTCTCTGACTCTAGTCGCTCCTAAAGAAGATTTACTTATAAAAAAACCCAACCAGTCACAGGGACTGCCGATAGAAGTGAAAACAAAACAATTAAATTCAAATACCTATAATACAGGCTGTAAAAGATTCCCCACCATGGTTCAAGCCTTGACGTGGCGGTGGGGCTCAGTAGCCTAGGATGAGCCCAGCACCTTGGGCGAAGCCAATTGAGCCGAGGGGGCTCTTTGTACCCCTCTTATAAGAAGAGGGGACAAAAGAGCAGGGGCAAGGGGTGAGGATGGGAACCTTACCCCATTGTACTATCCCGACGTTGGGAGGGGTTTTCTTGCGGGCCTGAGTAGCCCTAGAGGTGCCCTGTTAGCTTAACAGATCCGGGGCACCTCACCAAGGCGGCACTGGTAGCACTCGCCGGGTTTTAGTGGGTGGAGCTGCGTCGATTTACCATCTTTCGGGCGCAGCGAGTCCCACATACCCACCTGGGGAGACCCACTCCCCAGGCGGGATGCCTCAGAGCATTTCCCGGCGTAAAAGAAAGAAAAAAAAATCAAAAATGCAACATTTATTCGAAATTTCAGATAATCATTGAGATTGATGAAAATGGTTGTGTACAGCCACTTGGGTCTAGCCAAGTACAATATTATATTTTGAAAATAAATATCATAACAATATAGCACGCACGTTCTCTGATCAAATCTCCCAGAAATATACTCCAAATAATAATAATTTTGCATTTAACATACCCAACTAATTCGCCCTAATGTCACAGGTTACTTTCTGTCAAAAGTTGGTAACAAAGACAGACGCGGGCATACCTGGGGGATGCCATCAATCCTGGTTAATAATTAAGGGTGTCAAGTTGCGGGTATCATTGCGAAACGGGATGTAACGGGATGTGTGCTAAACGAGGTTAGAGGGATCTTTTAAATATGTTTAGTGTGTGAAATGTTTTAAGTCGTTGATACATATAATGGTAAATTTTTTGAGATAATTTTGCAATGGGCGGTGCTAAGTTGCAATCTGACATCGATCATCAGAGGGGACTTGTCTCTACCAAGCGTCATCACCACGATGCTCGGTGACGATGAGTCCTGGACGATGATGGCCACCTTCTGCGAGACAGTAATGTCCCAGAAAGAGACTGACGAGTGGGTGAGAGAGAAGGTCCCTGACGTAATCCGGATTTGGTCCGTTCCGGATGGATTGTTATGCAGTCGAGTTGTGCTGGCACGACCGGGGTGGTACTTTCGCTCACATAACACCGGCGTCAAGTGACAGCTATGCTGTAGCGTTTCGTGCGGTTTGTGAGTTTCCTGTGGCCCATAGAGAAAACGAGGGCAACGCATATGCATAAATTATGGTTGTGCGGCTATCTATGGGGTATCCTAGTTATCATATCTATCTACCATCATCATCACCAGCCTCTATCCGTCCACTACGGATCCTGTGTTCAGTAATAGCTTGGCGGAAATCGTCTTCCCACCCGGTTAATGGCCGACCCACACTTCGTCTACCTGACCTGACCTGAAACGTGACCTTCACTCTTGAACCTTATTGGCCCATCGGCAATCCGTTCTTCTGAGTGTGTGACCAGCTCACTGCCACTTCAACGAGCTTATTGTTTACGTGATATCGGTAACTTTAGTTTTCTGACGGAGGTATTCGTTTCGAATCCTATCTGCCAAAGAAACACCAAGCATAGCACGCTCCATAGCATATCCATCCATACTATCTATACTTGCATTTATTATCCGTGATTTTTATGAGGATCTCACTGTCCCGCTGGCACAGAACTTGCAACCTTATATACGTCAGGTTACTGAAGAATAGACAACCTACAGACATCAAGTAGGTATACCAGTATATAATACATTCTGAAACCAAAGCAATTCCCGAATTTTACGTTCACTATAAAAGCCTATGAATTTCAATACCCTATTAATCATTGAAAGTCATATTTCTTATTATTTTTAACAGAAATGCTAAAAACTTACCCCATTGCCTGCCCCTTAAAAATCAACTTCCCTCGAAGGGGACCGTATTCCTGAATGTGAAAAATCGACATTTAATAGGCGGCCGGCCATTTCGCAAATGGATGTGGGCCTTCTGGAAGGGTGATGATTTACGCCAAACTTGGAGCCCTAAGGAGTAACAGTCGCCTTTTCTAGGAATCACTGCGCTATTTTTTAATGTTTTTGATTGGCTTACTGTTTTTAGGATTGGGTTATGGTGCTTAAATGGCCGATCTGTACTCATATTTAAATTCAGCTATACGGAAAATCAAATGATATCTTGTTCTTCAACATAATTTCTAAATCACATGACGTTGAATATGTGCTATAAAGACATAGGTAGTTATTGCCTGTCTAGTAAGATTCGAGTCTTTTTAAACATACTCGTTCAAAAAAAATTCGATTCAGGCGTCAATCCGTCTCATTTAACTCATTTATTTTGGATCAGGTTTTTTTAAATATTCGTAGACGCAATTATATTGTATATCAATATCATGTAAATACATGATATTGATCTTAAATTAAATGCGAGTTGCAATGGATCGTCGTCTTAAGTTTTATTTAAAAATACATATATCCAGGCTGATGATGATAATAATGATTATGATGATCATGATGGCAATGATGATGATGATATAAAGGTAGATGAATGCAGGCTAATAAAAGTATCCCCACCATGGTTCAGGCCTTGTCGTGGCGGTGGGGCTCAGTAACCTAAGGTGAGCCGCTGTACCTTGGGCGAAGCTAATGGGGCCAAGGGGGCTCTTTGTACCCCTCTTATAAGAAGAGGGGACATAAGAGCAGGGGGCAAAGGGTGAGGATGGGAACCTCACTCCATTGTACTGTCCCGACGTTGGGAGGGGTTGTTCTGTGGTGCGGGACATCACCTCTGTGGAGGTGGCGTCGGTCCCTTGCAGGACAGACTAGCTGTCGAGGTGCCCTGTTTGTTTATTAGATCCGGGGCACCTCAAAAAAAAAGTGCATTGGTGGCACTCGCCGGGTTTTAGTGGGTAGAGCTGCGTCCACTTACCAGATGTCGGACGCAGCGAGTCCCACATACCCGCCTGGGGAGACCCACTCTCCCGCGGGATGCCTCAGAGCATTTCCCGGCGTCAAAGAAAAAAAAAAGGCTAATAAAAGTATCATTCAAATTCAATATTGAATTAAATGTATCCATTTTTTTTAGGCGTTTATCGATTTTTGACGTTATCACGTCAAAAATGACAGAAGTGTAAGTACATGAATAAGTTGCATAATGAAAGCCATACACGCTACGATCTGCTAGAGAGGTTACCTGTAAATGTTTGCCTGCCCAAGTCAACCGAACGTCGGTAGCGTGTATTCGGACGTCCCTGTATACCGGTGAGATCTTCAGTTCTTTTTGCGATGAAATCGATTGACAACGATGGCGCGATGGCAACTGCATGTTAACATAATATAATATCATAATTTTCTGAAAAGTAACGCCTAATTCTATTGATTATGTATATATACACTGCTAATTTTGCAGTACATAAGTAAATAAAACGTACAGCTGCTGTAAGCTTTTCACAAAAAATGTCGGTCAGTCTATAAATCTGTAAATCATTGTAAAGAGGGCACTAGTAAAAGTACACGGCCCCAGCAGGCTGCGGCGTCTCCAGGAAGTGACATACAGGAAGTACAGGGAAACAAACACTATAGCGGGCTTAAGTTACAAGCGTTCGCGGTAGTGAAAACTAGGTTTGATTTGGAGCAAACTCTAAAACATATTGGAGCTGGGATGGTCAAAAGGTTGATGAAAATTTTAGTTTTTTTAAGTAAATATTTCTCTACGCACGCTTTACTTGGGGAGTAAGCTGATGAATGCTTGACGGGAAAGTTACGATAATTAAGAGGAAGATATAAGTTAGTGAAGATAGAAAGAGAGAAACAGAGATAGAGTTACGTTCATTCAGGATGGTTATACGGAAGACGTTGAAACATTATTATGAAGTTTCAGTTTTAAAATTTATTATGTCATAGGTATTTACTTATATCGGCAGTCTCTATCAGTCAGAGTAGGTTTCGTAAGAGGTAGTGCCATGCTGCTTTGCGACGGCATAGCTGTCGCGTTTTGTGCGGTTTTTGAATTTCCGTTGGCCCATTGGTGGGGATAGGCAAACATTCATCAATTCATAACTTTTGGCTGTGCCAAAAGTCACCTTAAGGCTCCGACTGCTCGGTTGCCTCCTTATGGCATAAAAAACCAAAAGTCAAATTACACGCTATCGCCATTAGATCACACTGATTATTAAAATCAATTACTTAAAAGATTTTTTTTTTTACATCATGAATAAAATATAATATCTATTTCTAAATCTAGTGGTAGCCTTTGTACAACTTTCTATAGTGTTATTTTAGTATCTCTAGTACTCTCAGCGGTGTGAGTATCCTTTAGTTATCAATGTTTCTGTTCATATTTTACGTTGACAACTCTACGTTTCGCATTGTTTATAATATTATATTCATTTTATTCATTTCTTCTAAGTATGTCACTTCAATGAACTGTATGGATATTATTAATATTAGTCTATCAGTAACTTACTTATTAGTCCTACGGTAGCTGATCTATTTCAATTTTGATGTTCTGACCTCGCAGTCTATGTCGCCATATCTTACAACTTGGAGCTTCTGTAACGTATAACGAGCCCCGCCATTTCGAGATTATCCGCCAAGTGTAGTGCGACTTAATTTATTGGTCACGAAAGTGTTTGAATTGTTAATGCTTTACTTCTAGTTAACGGCGAGTCTGTATACAGACTACTGTATAAAAACTGTTCATATGAATTAACTGTCTGCATAGAAAGTAAATTCTTAGATATAGATAATTAGATTTACGAAATTTTATATAAAAACATTACTATTAGATATTTAAATGTATATTTTTTTTGGTGCTTACCACGTTTATAGATTTATCGATCTCCCGATATTTCGGCTATGTTTCAATCGCTATGATCAAGGGGAGACTAACTCCTCGTGATCATTCATTAAACTAGTTCATAATATGAGACTAGCCCTGGCGTTTCATTTATGTGTTGCCTATCCTGAGACTTAGATGAGATTAAGGTGCGCCGTATTCCTTGGACAGCATTTCGGACTAAAGTCTCTATTTTGCGAGTGCTTAATATCTCCCCGCGACTGTCATCTGAGTACTTACGAAAACTCTCGAGTACTTTGGACACATCATAAGAAAAAACGGCGACAACAAGAAGCTCATCGTGACCGGTAAAGTAGAAGGGAAAAAGCCTCGTGGACGCAACCCAAGACGTTAGTCCGACCAGAGCCGCACCTCTCTTGACGCAACGCTTACAACGCTGTCCACATCGCCGGAGACAGAAATAGATGGAGAAAGATCATATGAGATAAAGTGATACAAAAGGGAGGTTACGAACCTCAGCACTGAGGAACACGAAACAAGGAGGGGGAGGATCCTGAGACGATACAATGATGTAACCTCCACGGATCTTTTATTCACTAGTATCAAAAAATTTAATTAAATCAGAAAAGTATATAATATATTATATTCATATTATATTGTCTTTTTTTATGTTAGTTGGATAGGCAAACTGGCAAACTTACCAACTGATGTTAATTGGTCGACGTCGCCCATGAACATAAACTAGTATAACTGGAACGAGCCCAGGCAATTCATTTATGTGTTGCCTATCCTGAGACATAAGATGTTAAGTCTCGGTGCCAGTAATTACACTGCCTGTCTTGCCCTTCTCTCCGAAACACAGCAAAGCTGTTTCACGGGAGAAATAAGCAAGATGGTGGTACCCATGCAGCCGGGAGCGCGGCACAGTGCTTTCCTCCCACCGGTATGTCTATGCTCTCACTCACACACCAAGACATATTTATCACAAATTGTTTGCCTCTGGCGGTACTCGAACGCGCGCCTTCTCTGACCTTTATATCAAAGACCACAAATTGAAAACCTTTATTATGACTATTATATACCTTTATAACTCTAATCTTTTACCTTACCTTACACACAAATATTGTTTAGTGAAGGTAGAACTAATCTTCTAATGGCTCTCCCCCGGTACTTATATTATGTGGCTTTTTACTTTATTTTCTTGCTCTTTCGTTTATCATTCACAATTTTTTCCTCGTAACAATATTAATATTCCAAATTGTACGATGAATATGTTTTCTCCTCCATTTTTAGGACAGGTTTATGAAAATGCTTTATGATTGTCAACTGTAATACAATTCAAGTTGATTCAATTTTGCATGCTTTACATTTTTTCAATCTAGTCAATTTCTAGTACTAACAGCATCTTATCGATTGTATTTTGAAGGCGTGTGGAGAAAGTTGTGGACTCGTCTCGTCGTAGGCAATTATAATAAAAGAGACTGTCTGTAATAAAAAAATTAGAAAAGATCAAAAAAAAATATTTATAACTGTTTTCTCGTGGTCTTTTAAACAAAAATTTATAATAATTTTTTTCAAAACCTTTATGACAAATTCTTACTAGCTTACATGACCAATTAATGTGATCAATCTGGTCCTTGGTCGCGAGGGATGCTCACTGACACTTTTTAACTTATCGTCCCTATCCACCTTTTTCCGTTGACAGCTGGACATAGGCCTCTATCAATGAACGCCAAGACGATCGATACTTAGTAGGTTGTAAGAAAAATAAAACGAATAAAATAGAATTCAACTTCCAATCCTGAAAAGACAACACTTACCGAAAATAACTGTCTGGTCCCAGAAAAATGAAGTTTCATGCGAGATATATATACCTACTTATGATATACTTTATACGGATAACGTAAAAGAAATAGAAAACTCGTGTCACAATCAAATTACTGGGAACGAAACTCCTTTGGGGAACCCCTTGTCAATCAAATATAATTCGTCCAACTTTTACAAGGTCCTACTTGAATAGTCTGAAGTTGATGTATTATTTGTGACAATTCACATAATATGACTGAAGTTTGCTAAAGTGACATCTCAAATGACACCCTTGAAGATTTTTGTATATAAAATGCTCAAAACTTTGTAAAACAGTGATCAGGTAAAGTTAAAGCCGGCGTACTATGTACTACTATGATCAATGTGACAGTGCAGTCATCATCAAACCTTTCCATCTGTGTATGTACAGGTTATTTCATGGGCCCGATAATTTCTCGGAATTAAAGTGAGATGTCCATTTAATAAATAATTATCTACAACAGATAAATTGAAATATCAGTTTAATTTGACATTTTAGATTTTTTTAGGGCACGGCTCCACCGCAGCGCACGGGGAGGCTACGCACGTTTATTAAATTTCGCTTTGCAAGAAAAAGTATATGATTGTTTCCACTACAACCTACGGACACGTAAGTTGTAGTGGAAACAATCACATCAATTACTAAAATCACCCATTATCACTAAAACAATCACACATTAATTGACTTTTTCTTGCAATTGACATTTTAACACACGTGCGTAGCCTCTGCGTGCACCGCGGTGGAGCCGCGCCTTTACTATAAAAAATAGCAATAAGGTTTTTACGATATTTATCGAGATTTAAAGAGATTTTTTACGGATCGTACGATTCGGATAATGTACAAGAAACATGGTAACGTGAGGACTTCAGCCAACTACCTACAGACTAAAGTACCAACTAAACATGAATATAAATACGAATAGAATGATACGGAAGAACTTTTGAATGGATCTCAATCATGTAAGAAATTGACATTCCCAATTCGTGTCGAAGCCTTAGCAACGTCACCTCCTAATTATGGTCTCCATAATGAGAATATGATACACACAGCTCTGACGGGCGGTGAAGAATGTAATATACTAATGTAATAGAACTGAAGAGTTTTTTTTGAGGCGTTTAAAACCACATAGCAACAGTTATTTTTGTTGATGATGATGGTTTAGATAAAAGATATGCATATTTACTAGCATCGGAACCGGATACTACTATCCTAGTTTGTTATCTGGAATGTATCGATGACGTTTGATGGAACTTCACTATCCAGAAGTAATAGTTTAGTACTTACCTTTTTTTTCTAGAGAGGAAAATCTACTGCCAGAATTGTAGCTTTTTTGACACAGTTTGAAGAAAACTGGTAATAATTTTATTTGATTATTGGTTTTTGTAAAATAATATTTTGAAACCTTACTTACGCAATTGTCAATCACCCATCAAATCACAATATTTTGTCAAATATTGGTCGAACTTGTTTGCGTGTGTTCAAGGAATTGGGGAAGGTAATTGGGCCATCGAAAATTGATCTCGATGCGGGCGCTGCCCTGCTCCGATCTGCGAGCGTTTGCCTGTTGATAACTTATTATTCCTTATTAAAAGCCAATTCGAACGATAGATATTGTCATCAGCAGCTTGATGGGGTTCTAACGTATATTAATGACTTTGATTAGCTAATGGGTCTGGAGTACAGATCGCAATACTATCTCTAATCTATCTATGCTCATGAATTATGTTTATCTGACGAATGCAGGCTGATGATGGTGTTATCTATTTATTTATTTAAGAAAGAAACATTTATTCGACACAAACAGGAGACACACAGAGACAGAAAGAGATACACCGAAAAACATTTTTGATTGCACAAACCTAAAAATAAATATACAGATATATAATAATAGATATAGATAAGGAAGATAAAAGGTGGCATTTAAAATACGTTCTACATTTAATAAATTAGCTAAAACTTAGCTAGGTGAGTCATCGACTTCCTGAGTGGAAACAAAATTGAGTGATCCCATTTCCTAGTAACAACTAGTTTCACTGAGCATCAAAGTGCTAATCGGTTGTGGGATTTCTGATGTTGTTCTTACCGAGATCCCAAGACTTCCCAGCAAGCGCTTAGGAAGATCACCAATGAGGGTTTATAAAGGGTGAAAATTGCCACATACCCTGACTCTGTGCCCCAGCCGAGTCTAGAAGATGTTTATGAAGATTGTCCCCCTCAAAAATAGTGAGTCATCGACTTGGCTAAGAACCCAAAAAGATTAAAAAATATGGCTTAGGTATTCGATGATGATAAGAATGATGAATTAGATTGTGAACTTTAATTTTTGCTCAGAAGTCGAACAAACAATATCAGTGTTCATTCTTCTGTGAATATTTACGATATGTCCCCCAAATATGTAATTTAATATAAAACTTTGTTTTATACTCGTGTCATTTCACTGCTGCTGTAAACTTGCTGTAAAGATTTAATAAAAGTTTCGTACAACGCGTTATTATGATCCTTTCAGTTCATAAACCGCGTGTAAACGGTCCTCGTTTTCGTAAAATCCTCAAATTTATTATTTATTTATTTATTAACACACAATTATAACATTCATAATAGTAATTCATAATTTTGGCCGTCGTTATTATTTACATTTTGAATCATATTAACCTAAACTGTGGGCCCACATCCAGATTCCAGGGGCTTTTAGCGACCTTCATCAGACCCATCTTGTGAGATTTGCCCACACTTTGACCAGTGGTATGTTAAACCCTGCAAAACTTTTGACCCAACCGCTATCACACGTTTAGTCTGGTAACTACTATTTAAGCTTGAAAATTATATGACTTTATAGCAATTAATTTTACCTTTTTTTTTTTTGGAAACCCAAAATTAAGAGAAATACAAGTTTTATTATTTTTTATCGGAATTATTAATAAACAGGTAGGTACTATAAAAGCTGTGGGACTCGCTGCGTCCGAAAGGTAGAAAGTTGGACGCAGCTCTACCCACTAAAACTCGGCGAGTGCCACCAATGCCGCCTTTGGTGAGGTGTCCCGGATCTATTGAGCAAACAGGGCACCTCGACGTTTAGTCAGTCCCTCAGAGGACCGACGCCACCTCCATAGAGGAGTTGTCCCGCACCACAGAACAACCCCTCCCTACGTCGGGATAGTACAATGGGGTGAGGTTCCCATCCTCGCCCCTCGTCTCCCTGCTCTTTTGTCCTCTTTTCTTGTAAGAGGGGTACATAAGAGCAGCTCCCTCGGCTCCATTTACTTCGCCCAGGTGTTAGGTTTACCTTAGGCTACAGAGCCTCACCACCACGACAAGGCTTGAACCGTGGGGGGGAGGTACTATAAAAGCAACCAGAAGACTATGGATTGCAAAATGAAAATGATAACAATAGTTGAAGGTAGTTAAAGTTACAAAATCTGTTTATGAATACAGTCCATGTTGGTGTATTAGAAAGTATATTAATATAAGCCTAACAATGTTTGAACCAGTTTGAAAAGTTTTGCATTGTATAGAAACTGCCTTGGGGAATAAGCCTCGGATATAAAATATAAAAAAAAATTGCTGTAGGAAAAACGATGTGATAAAAGTTTTTGTTCGTTAAATCACAAAAAAATCTTTTAGACGGTATAATAATAACCTTTTTATGAATTGTAAATTATATAATGCCGGTGGGAGGGAAGCGCTGTGACGCGCTCCCGGCTGCATGGGTACCACCATCTTGCTTGTTTCTCCCGTGAAACAGCTTTGCTGTGTTTCGGAGAGAAGGGCAAGACAGACAGTGTAATTACTGGCACCGAGACTTAACATCTTATGTCTCAGGATAGGCAACACATAAATGAGTTGCCTGGGCTCGTTCCAGGTATACTAGTTTATGTTCATGGGCGACGTCGACCACTTACCACCAGGTGGTACGTTTGCCAGTTTGCCTATCCAACTAACATAAAAAAAAACCATTTTAATTGAAAATTTTATTCGTTTATCGGAGACTGAGAGGGAAAAAACATAAAGAAAATAGAACATGTCAATACCATTGAAAGCAAGTACTATTATCAATATAATATCTTCAACAAAGTCAGATATTTAATATATGGTAGCTATTCTCTCTAGAACAAGTTTAGTGTAAGAACATTAATGTTCACGTACTAAGTTTTAAACTTCACGTGCTATTGATGGGTAGACTTCGGGAGAAAAGATTTAATTGAATTGTGAAGTCTTCGGGAATTCTAAATATATTAAATGATCCTCTTTTATATTAAGTTGCATAGGATCTATCTAATAAGGATAGGAAATAATCTATGGATAGGAGATCTAAGAGATCAGCGTCACACATGTACATACACCAGTTTACATGGAACTAGCTCTCGTGCTAGTCAGAACAATAACCATGCATTTTATATGCGGGGTCTGATGGTAGGTCTCGGTGCTAGTACACTGCCCTGTCTTTCTTTCCATGACAAAGATAAGTATCGGTAAAGACCCATTTTACCTACACCAGGAAGATTTATGGTGCGCATAAATGGTTGAGATCTGTATAAAATATAACACAAGTGAGCAAACTCTCTTGCACCTATAACATCAAAATGTGATCCATATAACCTAATGCTACTTAAAAACGTTAACGCTGTAGCCTAAATGTTTGTGAAATTTAATGTACATGAAACAAGGAGTTGTTTTGATCTCTCTGTAGACTTTGAAGAAATTGTGATAACGCTTTAAGGGTTATAAAGCGTTAAAATTCTTTATATTCAACTAAGTTGATGGCCGTTTGAAAAGTTCTTTAGAAACGAAAACAGTGTTATGTTTGATAACAATTTAGAAACTACTGTTATTAGCATTTTAAACTGTCGAGCGAGAATGTCGCAGAAACTGGCAGGATTTTTTTTTATAGAAGAGGGGGGAAACGGATAGTCGTTTCACCTGATGGTAAGTGAAAAGTGACATCCACAGACACCCGCTACACCAGAGGATTAACAGGTGCGTTGCCGGCCGTTCAGATATGAGTATGCTCTTTTCTTGAAGGTCCCTAAGTCGTATCGGTTCGGAAACACAGTAGGTGGTAGCTGATTCCATATATTAGTAGTGCAAGACAGGAAATGCCGTAAAAATCGAGTGGTTGTGGATTTCCGGACATCGAGATGGTGAGGGTGAAATTTGGAGTTTTTTCGCGATGTCCGGTGGTGGAATTCTCTGAATTTAATAGAATTTCAGAATAAACTGAAACAAAAAAAATAAGAGTATATTTGGGTAAAAGATTATTTTGGGTGTACCTAATAATGGGGAAACATTTAATTATGTACGAATTTATTGATAATAAAATATATTATGAAAATGGTCGTCATGGTTTCCGAAAAAAGACAAATGATTCGATTTGATGAATGATGAATAAAATATTATTCAAAAATTTGAAGTTATGTTTTGTAATAAAAAATACATTCCTGGAAAAGACGCGTAAATATAATAATAGCTAGAAAAAGTCTCACAAAGTAATACTGTCACATAAATGGGAATTTTATATGAGACAGGCGCATTATGGCGTTTTATTATTCCAACGGTATCCATGGACGTGACGGCGGGCTAATGATATTCCTTGCGGTCTTCGGCTTACATCTCTACTGCTCGCTGTTTTTCATATAATCGTTATTGATTTTAAGGTATTATTTTAAATGCAGTCAGAAGTGAATCATTATTATGAATACAATTTTAGAAATAGTTTGGCACTTACAATTGAAGGTAAATGCACCTGTGCGCCCTCAAGGCCAGAAAGATGAACATCTGGTCGATGTTCATTTGCCCACTCTGCTATAAAAAAGCGAGTAAGAATACACTTTACTATACTGATAATTAAGGGGCTTTCTAAATATCACAACGTCCTAAGAGACTAAGCCCACGAGTTTCTTGTCCATTCTTCTCGTTGAGGTAGTCCCTTACGAATGGATGTAGAATCAGTAGATTTTTAATTGAGCTGCAAAAATGCTTCTTTGAGGCCCATTTAATTAAATGATTTTGACTTTGAACAGGTAGAATGTATTACGCATAAGGAAATCTTTCATTTTTATTAATCTTAAATACCCTTAATTTGAGTACACCTGTAGTAACCGATTCATGCTGGATATGAGCTTTCACTGATTGTAATGTAATGTAATAAAGTGGCGTATAATCATTACAGAATAGACATACGCTGATGACCATGGCAATTTCATATAAAATATTATGATATGCGTATCAATCGGACAAAATGTAATAAAAACTAGGACATTTAAATAAAGCAATCAACATTCAAATATCACAATGGATTGTGCTGACCAAAATTGATTCATTTCCGAGTCAATTAAAACGTATACTGTGTCCGATCGCGGAAAACAATAAATTACAAGTGATTTTTCACCTTCTCGTCGATTTTAAATTTTATTACTGAGTGATAAGGTTTACAGGTAATGAGTGGGGTAAATCGGTGCAATAAGAGACTTTCGATGTTGGTTCAGATGGTTTATGTTGAGTTGTGATGCCGTCACATCCGGCCATTATTTTTTAATATTTAATCACCGGCCATCCTATTCAGTTTCATAAAGGATCATTTTATGTTAAGTATATCTTTTGTTTGTACGTTTTCATTCAAGTGCATTTGGGATTACCAAGTTGGTTGACCCCAACTGTATAGATACTTATAGGGTTATATCTATAGATACGTCTAGGTTATTTCTACCAAATAGCTTTTGAGTCATAATTTTAACAATGTTTTAAATAATCTGGAATTGAAATCTACATAAAAATAAACATTTCACGAAAGTAACACGGGAGACAAAAGAAGAAACAGAGTTTAAGCACATATCTAATTTAGATAAAGCTATTAGATAAACAGTACAAATCACTGAATGGAAAAACGACTTTACATAGCCCCTTTCGGATGCAAATAGCTGTATTAAATTTGCAATTTAGACCTCGATAGCACCGTACGGAATTTTAAGTGACCAGCGAAGGCGTAGGCTAACGATGTTTTACCTTCATTATCTAATATAATATATTCTTCTTTAATTTAACTTCTGCTAAAATTTAAATCTTTTGATTAATTTTACAGAATTTGTACCTACTACTAAATAATTAATAATTTTTTGGAAATATCTAAATTGTATAAAACGTTAAACTTGTAACCGTAAACTTCACATAACGTAGGTACATGTTTTTACGCAAAATTAAAAGTACTGAGCTCTTATGATAATTGAACTTAAACGCCTATTATATATTATTTTACTTAGGCACTCCCACAACAATAACACCCCAAGGCCTAATAACTTTATATTCAACCAAATTATAATGGCTTTCTTTGTTTATTTTGGACTAAAATCGACTTCAATGGATTATATTCTTTGATATCATTATTCTCGCAGGATCGATGATAATATTATATTCATTTTGTCTATAATTGTAGCTGATTACATTTCACATATTAATGCAAATTTAATATGACCTTCATTAACTTGGGCCATACGATACTGTTGGCAAATGCGGAGCTCCAAGCCTTCAGACAATGAAGACGTCCCATTGTAATGCTGAAATAGGTTTTATATCTCAAGATATGTTTAATTTTTTATTTATGTACGTACCCATAAGGAACGCCTTTTAGTTCTTAATAATTTCCTACTCTACGCTTAAAAATGTTTCACAATTTAAGTAGTTTGAAACAGATACGACAGACATTGCCGTATCTAGATTATCATAATTAACGGTACGTCCTTTATTATTATATTGGTGGACAATTTTCAATGAGCGTCAAGTTGATCGATCTTGTTAAAAGTATGTTCTTGTTTTTTGCGTTAGTTAAATAGAACAGGCAGACGAGTTACATAGATAGAAAGTGGTCAACATTGTCTATGAACACGAACGAGTTCCCGTGAATGCTTGCTGTGTGTCGAAATAAATTGGTGCATTAAATATGACAACGCGGTAACCGGTAAAATAATTAATCAACTGAATGGTGACAGAATAGCCTAAAAAGTTGCTTTACAGCCTATAACTATAATAACTAAACTGTAAAAAAAACCTATAACTAAACTGGAGAGCAATGTAGCCAGTGTGGTCTTACCTAATTATGGTCATGGCTCCTTTTACTATTCTTGTTTTACTCTGATACCATGACAACCTCCATGACTTCCTTCATAGGGCTTGCAATTATTTGCAGGCGCATGTTTTGCAGTAGTCACAACTAACAAATTATCTGGGACAAACAATTGTTTGTTTTCTAAGACTATTTTATTTGACATCAAATATATCTACATCGTGTTTCTGTTAAAAGAAATTTAATTCTAGTAGAGTTCATATTTGTTTAATTTAATTAGCTCATAAACTACGTTTGTAGAAGCTGAGCTGCAGGCTAACTACGGGGTCAGAGGTGGCAGATAGTGGAACGGCCATCAGATATGGTGGTTAGCTGCGAATATACGAATAAGCAGTACCCGAGAACGAATGGCCGATGTGCCAATAAGGCTTAAGAGTGGAGGTTGCGTTCGGGTAGACGAAGTGTTGGTCGGCCATTATAAATAAAAATAAAAATATTTTTATTCAATGTTGTACGTCAAAGTAGCTTATTGAACGTCAAATGACTCTACTACCGGTTCCAAAACTAGTCCACTGAGAAGAACCGGCGAAACAAACTCAGTGAAACTAATCTTTTCAATATTATACAATATAGGTACATAATATGATATAATTATACATAGAAGCCATGTAGGAAACGCCTTATTCCCAAGGTGTGGTATCTTCAATAAATTCTTTTATTTTGTAGTATCCTTTACCACACAAACGTTCTTTAACAGTTTTTTTAAATTTATTTATCGATAGGTTTTGAACGTTTTCTGGGATCCTATTGTAGAAACGTATACATTGACCCATAAAAGAATTACTGACCTTATGTAGCCTAAAATATGGCACAACAAGTTTATGTTTGTTCCTTGTATTTTTATTGTGATTATCGCATTTTTTTACAAATTCATTTATATTTTTGCGAACATACATCACGTTTACAAAAATGTATTGAGATGCTACAGTCAAAATGTCTATTTCTTTAAATTTTCCAGTCATTGTCCAGGTCATTATAATAGGCCTGTCCGTGTCGGATGCGAGGCGAGGGATCGGCTTGACGTTCTTTGAGGGAGACCCTTTAGTTAATAGTAGTTGTTAATTCAACCTATATACATGTGTAGTTTCATTATAGCGCTATTTAATATCGAGATCTTGTATTCATTCATATTGGAATTTTGTGAGTAAATTATGTCTACTGACAATATGATCCCTAAACGAAATTCCATTAAAACTATTATAACTCTGAGTAACAATACATTGATGACTCATTTTATATTTAAAATAACTATAAGTAATAACTTTGACTTTGTCTGATAAGGAAACTGTAGCGCGAAAATAAAAAATATATTTGTCTAAATCATAGGACTTACTCATCGAGGAAGAATAATGTCCAAATGGGGATAATCCTGCTAAGATAATTTCCACTCAAGTGGACCGATGTCTTCGTTTAGGAACAGCGAGCAACGCCGCAGGGCGCGCTAACTGATGGGGACTTAGTAGGGATCTCTTAATTTATAGCTTGGTATTGACTGTGGTGCAAGTGGAAGGACATTGCATTAGTGTTATGGAATGGTAACGGGAAATTCGGAATAAATAATAGAATAATAATGTGTTATTATATTATATTGTTATTATAGTTATTATATTATTATTGTGGTTGTTATGATTATGATAACCTGAAATATTTGTATAGTAATAGAAGTAAAATCTCTGAATAAGTCCAAATTATTATCACATATCAACAGTTGTTATGACATATCCTAGTTGTTATAATAAAACAATTTTTACGGATTTTATCGCGGTTTATTAAGATTTTTACAAGCCCGACGTTTCGGATACTTTACAGCAACCATGCTCACGGGAGGACACCTCAGTCCTCCCGTGAGCATGGTTGCTGTAAAGTATCCGAAACGTCGGGCTTGTAAAAATCTTAATAAACCGCGATAAAATCCGTAAAAATTGTTTTATTATAATGAGTGAAATTCGCGTAAACATTAGAAAACAATATATCATAGTTGTTTCAAAAAAATATATATCTTCATATAACTTACTTAGGGCTCTAATTTTTTTTAAATATTATAACTACAAATATTTACATAGGAAGGATTAAAATTGTCATGTGTTAGATAATGTAACTAAACCAGAAACATGAATTTCTGTTCAACATTTTAAAACCGTCCCAACGTCCCCGTTCCTAAACCTACAATATGTCCCCACCCCGGTTCGGGCCTTGACGTGGCAGTGGGGCTCAGTAGCCTAGGGTGAGCCCAGCACCTTGGGCGAAGCTAATTGAGCCGAGGGGGATCTTTGTACCCCTCTTATGAGAAGGTGAACAAAAGAGCAGGGGGCAAGGGCCGAGGATGGAAACCTCACCCCATTGTACTGTCCCGGCGATGGGAGGGGTTGTTCTGTGGTGCGGGAGAAACCCTTTGTAGAGGTGGCGTTGGTCCCTTGCGGGACTGACAATCCGTCGAGGTGCCCTGTTTGTTTATTAGATCCGGGGCACCTAAGGCGGCATTGGTGGCAATCGCCGGGTTTTAGTAGATAGAGCTGCGTCCACTTACTAGCTTTCGGGCGCTGCGTGTCCCACATACCCGCGTCGGGAGACCTACTCCCCCGCGGGATGCCTCAGAGCATTTCCCGGCGTTAAAGAAAAAAAAACCTTAAATATGTCTTCAGGATTCATAGATAGCATTAGAACAATTAGCAGCTTATCACTTGCACCGCCCTTCAAAACGTTATCTACAGACTCATAGTGGGTAAAATAATCTGATTTGTCCATTTGCCGGTCGCAGGACGTTAACAAACGGCCGGAGCTTCGATTAACAGAATTGCTTTTTGTTCTCCTTTTGTGATTATTGCTGCGTTAATACGGTAAGAACGACTACCTTTTATTTCAGATATTGCACATTTATCCTGGTTATTCTTGAAAATGTTGACAGTTTTATATATTGAATTTATTTCTTCATTTGTATGATTGTTTTTATCAACTAACTTAATAAAACTGGCTATACATACTTTGTTGTTTATATCGCAAGTATACAAATTCTAGTTTTATTTTCGAAAACTGCAATAAAATATGGATCGAATTCGATCCTGATCCCTGTGATACCTTAAAATTGGTTTTTCTACATTTCTAACATGCATCAGAACATGAGACCTTCGCTTGCTCACTGGTGAAGGAAACCTGCATGCCTGATGAGATTAAAAGTCTTTGTAGGTGTGTGAAGCTCACCCATGACCCAACGCTCTCCTCGCCTGATTTCGAGCAAGAGTGCCCAGCAATGGGACATTTCATAAGGGTTGATATTTATTTATTTAATTTATATTTAATTTATTATACAATTTTAGGTACCTACACCAACAGCACTACATATTACAATATTCGTATATAGAATACATTAATAAGGTCCAACATCTGATATGTATCCCACAAAAAGATATACACAGCATTCACCACAAGCATAACCTAGTTCATAAAATGGAAACAAAACTTAAAGAACCTAATATATTTATTGTGTATTATGATTGTTTTATCAACTTGATAAAAGTAGCTATAAATATTAATTTCTTTCCAACAATTGCCAGTATATTTTAGTTTTTATTTGCTTTTAAAAACTGCGTGTTCATTTGTATATTTCCCCAACAAAATTTGGGTAGGATTTACATTTATGTATTATCAACACTTATCGTTTCATCCCCCGCGTGTCGCAAATCTGTGCATTTGTAACATGGGGTATTATCGGTCTGCCCGGGGCAAAAACAAGCACCAGTAGACGATAAATTGGTGCCAATGATTCATGCTCGTCGAAAGTTTTTGTCTCGTTAATTGCGTCCACTTGTATGGCCAGACAAAATACCTTTATGTTTTAATCGATTTAATTATATGTAATGATCGATTATTTTGTTAATAAGTGTGTACGTGTTGATTGAACGATCAGCAAAAGAGAAATTTTCTCGCTTACGAAATGCTTCTTCATCATGATGGTATTATGTAATATAAAATTAGGTACCTGATTGATTTATTTAACATCATTATAAGTGTAGGGTTTTCGCTTTTGCGGCTCGTTTCATTTATTTTTCTTTTAGAAGCCATAGTCAAACCGTGTTTCAACACCAAAGCGAAACTAGTCTTGAGATTAGATTTATATACAGTGCATATTTAAATGTTTAATTATTTACATTCTCCATATCTTATATTTCTCCAGAACTATAAGCATGTCCCATGAAACTTTAAATTACATGCATATTATATCCATTTTATGCATGTTTAGATTAAGTAAAATTTAATGTAAATATAAAAATACGATAGCCAAAATATAGAATGAAGCATAAGCTCAAAAACTGAACAAACGCCGATAAGCTAAGATCCGGGATATAAAACGACCTTCACCGAGATGTTTATTTGATGAAACGTATTTTATATTTAATTTAATATGTCAATAAATATATTGCATATGGGTTGCCTAACAAATTTTAGTCCAGGGTATGTTTAATTAAGAATAAAAAAAAATAAAAAAATGTAATATATTTACTGACATATTAAATTAAATATAAAATACGTTACATCAACTAAACATCTCGGTGAAGGTCGTTTTATATCCGTATCCTATACTAGATAATAGTTTAGACAGATCTTAGCAACATTCATTCTATTGATAGTATAGATAGAGCGTTTGTTTATGGGTCGGTGAAAACTATTTGAAAGTTTTCCATTACCAAACGTCTACGTGGAGTGTGGACCATGTCTTGGGAACAATAATTGTATCTATATATCACTTATAATAGCTTGTATTAATTTACCTTTTTTATATATTTGGCCAACAAAAACCACTCATACATTTCATATTGTGATCTGTGAATTTATATTCTAATTGGCGGACTTATGAACAGGAGTCGCGGTCTTGCATCATTTACGGCTGAATAGTGGCCAGAGGCGCGAAACACGGTCTCCGCTCAATACGCGCCCTTTGTCCCCGTCTCAAGTGCAAATAGCCTCGCAGTCTAATTTTAAAATGTAAGCACTGTCGAATGTTCTGGTTACTGCTATATTAAACTCAGTAGATTGTCTACTGCCTTCATTATAAACATCGCTATTATCATTATTTTCAGCATTAACATCATCACTTTCATTGTAGATATAATTATCATGTCGTTTATTTTTTGACTCAATTATAGTTTATAATTTAAAGACTGTATGAGACTGGTTTTCCAATTAAAATTATAATTGTATTTATTCTAAATATTCAGTCACTTATGTCAACGACCATAACTAAGCCAAGCTATCTTTTATTTCTAACCAGTGAGTTTCCGGTGGTCCATTGGAGAGGGGGGATAGGGAAAGGGAGGGCAACGCATCTGCATAACTTTTGGTTATGCGGATGTCTATTGTCGTCGGTAATCTTTTTTTTTTGGTTTCGCTGGGGAATGCTTTTAGGCATACCACCGGGTCCGGGGGGACCCGAGGGTTTTGTGGGACTCTCTGCGCCCGAGAAGATGGTAAGGTGGACGCAGACTCTACCCACTAAGCCCCAGCGGTGTTCTTCTCGTCGTTTGGGTGACCCGGTGCGAGAGCTGTGGACGTCCGTACCGGACCATAACGGTGGGCCGTACGGCACTCTTCTCTGGGGGCATAGGAGTTTTGTATTGTGTAGTTTTGTATTTGTATGTAGTATTTCAGTTGCATAATCTTATATAAATAAATCAAACTTCATATAAATGTCAAATAGCGTCCCATACAGGTGGTAATGGTATCGCAAATCCTGAGATTTTATCTCATCTAAAAATAAGCCCACCGTGCCTTAGAAGCCTTCACTTCAAAATACCATCTTGTCAAAAATGAAGCGTCTGTAATTTCAAAATTGCAAATAACGTGGGTTACAGCTAATTTTTATTTTAATCTAAAAAATAAATACAAAGCATACGTTGATTTGACATATAATGAGGTGATTATGTTACATCAAACCCAAACCAGCATCTTCACTTTTACAAGCCATCTTTGAATAATAAAGTGCTATGTAGGAAAATATCATGTTTTTGGTTAAGTCAGGCACATTTTCACGTAGTTAAACCAAAATCGTTTTAACAAATTATGTTTAAGAGAAAAGGTAAATATTTTATGATTTCGTCCATTTTTGAGGCAATTGATATTGAAAGTAGGTGCCAAATGTAAGCGCTTTTCAGCCGGGTACAGTCGACGTCATTAAATACCAAAGATACAACTATGAAACAAATACATTGCTGAAGGAACAAAAGCTTCAACCACTCTATTGTTTACAGATTTAGAACATGAAACTCCACCAGTTACCGCTTTGTCTCACTGCTGATCTGTGTAGTGCTTGGATTCACATGTAATATGAAGTCCAGATAAACTTCGCATTGCTTTAAAGTTACGGGCACATATTACTCTGAAGTGTTTAGGATAGTAGGATCCTTCAGCATGAATAGAAAATTACTCAAGAATTAGAAAACAATTGCATATAATAATAACTTTAGTTAAATGCACCTGCTAATATTGTAGCTGGTGTCCACACTGACGGTCTGTTTGCTCCCCCTTATATATAAAATAATACAGTGGAAGCAGCACATTATAAAATAATGACCGAATTCCTGAAATTTCCTACACAAAAATAGAAACAATGGAATAAAAAGTTGGAAGTTTGTTCGAGTGAGTGTACGGCAAGCAATTTTGAATTATCTCCGCTTCACTTGATATAACCCTCGAACTGCCATGACTTTTGACACGAGGTATCCGCCTTGTCATTTTCCCCGTGTCGCCATTTTACTTTTCTTTTTTATTTCTTGTGAATTTCGTTGACGCTTTAGGCTATTTCGATTTTGAGTCGTGGTTTGTGTAAATTGTTTAAAGTTCAATAAAAAAAATATTTGAACACAATTATATAGGTAATTGAAATAAGTTATTTGTGTTGAAATAAGTACTAAAAATATTTAACTTGGAATATTATTCTTAAAAATCATACTGATTTATAGACGGGTACTGGACTTGTCTATATTAAATATACAAATTATTTTACCAAGAGCTTCGATTAGCTTTCAGTATCTTTCAGGGCCCATGTTCTTTGATTGATTTAATCGCTTCCTCTTCTCGGTTTTTGCCTATAATATCTTGAAGCACGAATTCGTTATTGTTTTCTAATGTTTGCGCGAATTTCACTCATTATAATGAAACAATTTTTACGGATTTTATCGCGGTTTATTAAGATTTTTACAAGCCCGACGTTTCGGATACTTTACAGCAACCATGGTCACGGGAGGACTGAGGTGACAGATGTCCTAATGTTACAAAGTTATTCGAAACTACCCTATGATACATCATTATTTTAATAAGTCCTCTCTACGCAGAAAGTGCTAACTGCATCTTTAATCTGTGGCATATTATGCTTGGTTTTTGATTTAATTATTTTAATAATGGGATCCCAAGCAGGTGGTAAGAGCCAGCCATCTTCTCTATTGAAATTTGGATGTTTTTTAATTTCAATAGCCTCGCGGATCATCCTTGGTTGGAATCGGTGTTCTTTTGCGAGTATCTGTGGTTTATCAAATCTAATATAATGGCGAGCTTTGTCTAGACTATGTTCACAGATTGCAGACTTAGTGTAGCGACGGTGTTTTAAGTCAGCTATATGTTCTTTAACGCGAGTTTTAATTGATCTTTTGGTTTGGCCTATATAAGAGAGGCAACAATCACAATCAAGCTTGTATACTCCTGCATCTTGTAAGGGTATATGACACTTGACAGATGGTAAGAATTGACCTATCTTTTTAGGCGGCTTGAAATAAGTTTTTATAGAAGCTCGCTTTAGGATGAAGCCAATCTTGTCAGTGACGCCTTTCATAAACGGTAGCACAGCAGGTACTCGCTCGACGGTGGCTGGTTTCACACGTTCACTGTGACGGAGACGCGGTACCCGAAGCTTGTTGTCACGCAGTACTTGCTTGACATGTTGAAGTTCGGTCTCCAGGTGCTGCTCATCACAGATCCCTTGTGCTCTCTGTAACAAAGATTTACCCACGGTAGCTAACTGTGTTGGATGGTGGTGTGATTCGCCGTTTAAATACCTATCCGTATGGGTATGTTTCCTATACACTGTGTGGCTTAAGGTGTTATTGGGATTACGGATAACTAATACATCTAAGAAAGCTAAAGAATTATTTGCCTCCAATTCCATTGTGAATTGAATTTTAGTATTGATGGAATTGAGATGGTTTAAGAATATGGTTACTTTATCAGATGGCAATATTGTGAAAGTATCGTCTACATACCGCTTGTAGAACCTGGGTGTTATTGGTGAGGTATGCAGAGCAGTCTCCTCGAAGTCCTCCATGAATATGTCGGCAACAACGGGGGATACTGGTGAGCCCATAGCTACGCCATCTACTTGCTGGTAGAACTGGTTATTCCACAACATGTAGCCAGATGTCAGGCAATGTTTTAGAAGTTCAGCATATTCTATTGGCATGTCATTCTCTCTTAGCTTTCTTGATACAATATTAATGCAATCTTCCACCGGTAAGCATGTAAAGAGTGATTGCACATCAAAACTAACCATAGTTTCATTGTTGCTGAGATGTAGGTGTTTGATCTCATTAACAAAGTGGTATGAATCCCGTGTATGTGCTCTGGTTTGTCCACGCAGCGGCGAAAGTACATGGGCAACATGTTTAGCCAGTCTGTAGGTTGGTGAGTCGATCTGGCTTACAATTGGACGTCACCTCAGTCCTCCCGTGACCATGGTTGCTGTAAAGTATCCGAAACGTCGGGCTTGTAAAAATCTTAATAAACCGCGATAAAATCCGTAAAAATTGTTTCATTATAACGAATTCGTTATCTTCAACTTTAGCGATGCAAAAAGTAATCCCACAGTGTCATCATCATCATCGTCATCAACATCATAATCATAATCATCATCATCATAACCATCACAATCATCATCATCATCAGTCTCTATCTGTCCACTGCTGAGCATAAGCCTTTCTCAATGAATGCCTATGTAATGCGAGTGGCAAGGGAGGGTCCCTTGCCACTCACATCCTACACAGAAATATACCATATAAAAAGTGTAAATATTAATTGCGTTTTTCTTTTGTTCCAGGTGAGACCTCAAACTAAACAATCAAGCTAATATTAACTATATGACGTCGGCCTACATGCGTCGACCCACTGATAACTGGCAGGCATTCGCCAATATAGGTAGCCTATACTAGACTTAGACTGGAAGCCACGTTTGACGATGCAGTATTCGTCTGATTAAATATGATGAAGGTTTCTATTGGCGGCTTTGTAAACTGGTCGTTTTGAAGTTTATTATAAGGGTATACATTCAACCGCGTAACTTGAAGGCTTTTGTAATGAAAGTAGAATTGTTAAGTAGTAGTAGAAAAGTAGTTCCTTCTATATTATGTCTATTTTACTTGGCAACTAGTTTACCAAAGTGATTTTTGGTAAAATAAATTCAAATTCAAAATATTTATTGCAACTAGTGTACATACAGAATGGTTTCATAATTGTTATAAAGGTACTTATAACTTAGCACCTTTTTTATGTTAGTTGTATAGGCAAACTGGCAAACGTGCCACCTGATGGTAAGTGGTCAACGTCGCCCATGAACATGAAACTAGTTTACCTGGAACGAGCCCAACACATAAATGAGTTGTCTATCCTGAGACATAAGATGTTAAGTCTCGGTGCCAGTAATTACACTGCCTGTCTTGCCCTTCTCTCCGAAACACAGCAAAGCTGTTTCACGGGAGAAACAAGCAAGATGGTGGCACCCATGCAGCCGGGAGCGCGGCACAGTGCTTCCCTCCCACCGGTTAAAACCTTATTGCAATATTAATATAATAATATCATTACTATACGATTGTTCTAAAACGGATTTATAATACATTTCAAAAATATAGAATTGCACGTGAGATAGAATGGATTATAGCTGAAATATTGTGAATTCTATCATCCCTTTCGAAAAATCTTTTTTTTACGTCATAAGGGGGCAAACGAGCAGTCGGAGCCTTATGGAACCGACGCCCATACACATCCACACAACTAAAGGCTATTTAGAGACGTTACCCTCCTTTTCCCTATCCCCCCCATGGGCAACCGTAAACTCACAAACCGCACGAAACGCGACAGCATGGCTGTCGCTTGACGCCGGTGTTATGTGAGCGAGAGGTACCTCGGTCGTGCCGGCCCAATTCAGCTGCAATGCAGCATGGCACTACCTCTTATAAGTCTCTAAAAAAATAATCAGTAAAACACTCATAATAATATAACATTCAATCATATATTATATTTATGATGATTCTCTTATGGTTTTGAAACATTGTATCTAAATATAGAGGCCAAACGTAGTAAACAAAATGGAAGAAAACTTCACTCGAATTGATTCGGGTGCAATCCGTCTTTATTTACAAACAACGTTGCTGTAAATTGATGGATGCCTCGCAAACAAGATATTTCGACATTATTGATTAAATCCATTAGGCGTGGAAATATAAAACGTAATGCGTAATGATATTCATGTATCATTGTCAGCTATTTTGATGTAGGTCGATTTTGGATCTATTTTTTTGGATAGATCGTTTGGCATGGCATCAAGTAAAGTTGTTTTTTTATGTTAATAATATAGGTATATATTATATAGCGACGATGGCCTGGTGGGTATGCGCTCGGCCTCTTGAGTGAGAGCCGAGAGGTCCGGGTTCGACCCTGACCTCTGTGATGCGTAGAAATGGGTTTTTCTAAATTTCTATGTGCACCTGAACACGAGACCATCGCTTGTTCATATTATTAATATAGGTAAAATGATAGACGAGCCACCTGATGGTAAGTGGTCAATGTCGCCCATCATTGGGATAGGCAATTTTTGCGCTGCCTGCTGCGCTGTGAGATGCACTTACCATTAATATAATAAGCATAGTCTTATTCTATAACTAGCTGTTGCCCGCAGCTTCGTCCGCGTTAACTTAGATTTGCAGCCGTACCCGGATTGATGATGATTATTTTTTTAGCTTAAGTTACTCCCTATAACATCAGCTATATACCAGTGAAAATCACATCAAACTCAGCCCAGCCGTTTAAGAGATTAGCCGGAACAACAGACAGACAGACAGAAAGTCAAAAATGGTATAAAAGCCTATTTTGGTATATTATGTTCCGTGTTACATACACCCATATAATGCATTCAATAAAAACCGGTTATTTTAATATTACAAACAGCAACTCCAATTTTATTTATCTGTATAGAAGAGATACCACTATCATATTATATCATACTATATTCATAAAATTAACTCGCTTGTTGAGTTTATGACTTTATATCCTCCCCAAACATACATACATATAACAACCTACAAATCACGATTCCTTTTTAAGGCTATTTACACCCCGTGTCCATTATCGCGGAGGCTAAGTCCTGGACGTTTTTCGTGTGTCGATAATCTGGCTGGCCGAGTGGATAGGCAATTAAACTGATCTCTGCCATGTGGGACTTGACACGGCGGGAGCGATTCGATCAGTTTTGTGAACGTCATGAAGATCGTGAAGCTAGAATATTATCATCATTGATATGAGCCTTTTTGTCACTAGACAGACCTCTCTTAATGGCCTCTTCTTCAGATGAATATCATCATCATCAGCCCCTATCCATCCATTGTTAAACATAGCGACCGACCTCTCGCCACTCGCATCCAACACGGACCGGTCACCGCACGGAGATCGTCTTCCTGGTTAATGGCCGACCAACACTTCGCCTACTCTACAGATGATTATTTATTTATTTATTTATAACTAGCTGTCCGCACAGACTTCGTTCTGTCAAAATAAAAAAAAACCGTTCTTAGCTTTTGCCTTCCCGGAACCCCTCTACTAACACTTCAACTTTATGGTATGGTATTAAAGTTCAAATTGACTTTTAAGTATTATTTAGATTTTTTTGTATGGAAGTATAAAATAGTGTTGTTTTTAGATAAGGACAACCAATGGTATACAATAATTTATAAGTTAACAGCTTAGAGCAAATAAATCCAATTACAGGTCATCACGGCTAGTTATAAGTTTATTAAACAAAGTTTTTAAGAGCACTGACACTGGCATCTAGCACAAAATAATAATTTCTTATGGTATACAATGCAAATAAATATAATAGTGAAACTTTACTAAATAAAATTAACTTATGACGACCTCCGTGGCTCAGTGGTTAGCGCGTCAGCGTTCAAGCCGGAGGTTGCGCGTTCGAATCCCGCCAGGGAACAAGAAAGTATTCCGTGTTCCTGGGTCATGGGTGTGTATTAAATATGTGTATTATATAATAAAAATCTTAAATATATGTATAGTATAAAAATATTAAATATATTTCCGTTGTCTGGTATCCGTAATACAAGTTTTTCGAGAACTTACGCCGGGACCAGATTGACGTGGTGTAAAGACGTCCATAGATATTATTATTATTGTTATATAAAACTGTGACTCAGTTGCTTCCTGACTTGCGACACGCTTACACAATATGGATCAAATGAGTACTCTTTACAAACATCATTAAAATCTCTAATTGATCGCACTATGTATGACCTTGTCTATAAACAGAAGATGCACTTGGAGTAGACATAATGGGGGATTATACCTTTTTTTTTTTTTTTTTTTTTCTTTTTTTTTTTTTCTTTTACGCCGGGAAATGCTCTGAGGCATCCCGCCTGGGGAGTGGGTTTCCCCAGGTGGGTATGTGGGACTCGCTGCGCCCGAAAGATGGTAAATGGACGCAGCTCTACCCACTAAAACCCGGCGAGTGCCACCATAGTGCCGCCTTGGTGAGGTGCCCCGGATCTGTTAAGCTAACAGGGCACCTCGACGGCTAGTCAGCCCCGCAAGGGACCGACGCCACCTCCACAGAGGGGTTGTCCCGCACCACAGAACAACCCCTCCCAACGTCGGTACAGTACAATGAGTTGAGGTTCCCATTCTCACCCCTTACCCCCTGCTCTTTTGTCCCCTCTTCTTATAAGAGGGGTACAAAGAGCCCCCTCGGCTCAATTGGCTTCGCCCAAGGTGCTGGGCTCACCCTAGGCTACTGAGCCCCACCGCCACGACAAGGCTTGAACCTTGGTGGGGATGGGGGGATGAAGAGTAGGGACATAAAATTTTAGTATATTCAACAGATCCGAGCAATTAATTTCACAAAAAAATAAATAACATCGTTATAATATTATGTTATTCAAATCATTGATTTAGTTTGACACAATACTAGAAAACGCGATTTTTTTCTCCAAAGTAAAAGATATTTAAAGCTATGAAGGAAGGTATTTATTATAGACAAATGTTTGTTAATTTGTGACCGGTGAAACCGTAGGACACAGCTAGTACAATATAAACATCCACAATCTCAGTGCATACATTTATATTCACAGTACTTAGCCCCTACTGGTATTCGAACCCCAGACCCTCAAGCAGTACAAATACTTGAGCACAACTAGCCAGCCTTTAGATACTTTAACAAAATATTATCTTCATATATATCCGTCCACTGATGAACCTTCTTGCAATGAACGTCAACACGAAAAAATATATACATACATATAAATGTATGTACATGAATAATATATTGAATATCTTATTAATATTATAAAGGCGAAAGTTTGTAAGTTTGGATGTTTGTTGATCTTTCACGGCAAAACACTGAACTGATTTGGATGAAAGTTGAAATTGTGATGGCACCTTGGATTAGGACATAGGCTATAGAAATAATGATCATCAATCCGGATACGATTGTAAATCTAATTAAACGCAGGCGAAGCTGTAGGCACCAGCTAGTAATATTATTACCTATAACTGAAAATTAAACATTTAAATAATGAATAATATATTATTTAAAACTATCGTACTTAATCAAAAGTAAGAATTTCTAGTAAATTTTAAAGCAAGTAAACTTACTACTTTAGTTAAAAACTGTTTATAAGTATTTTATTGACCATTTAAGAGATTAGTCACTGAACATTAAAATTAAATTGGTATATATAGTAAAGGTTAACAGTTATTATAGTAAATAACATTGATAAAAAAGAAAAAACTATTTTCATTCAACTGTTTTTATTGATCTATCTCCATAACTTCGCACGAATAAAACTATCCTATTACAGGGGAGGGTGCATCCCTTACACAAATATCCCGCACAAAGGACCCTAAGATAGGACCCCTAAAACCATTGCAACAGATAAATAAAAAAATCTGTTACAAGTACTTTAAATGACGTAGCATAATAGAGGTCACACCCCTTGGGACCAGGGGTATTAAACGGGCCACTGGGCAGGTGAATATTATAATGAAAACAAATTTAACTTACTTTAATGCACCATTGATATTGGGGGCGGTGTTGGGGGTGCTTTTGGGGTACGTGTTAAGATATGAATAAATTGATAATTTAATTATTGGCTTAAGTATGATGAGGAAATAAGTCTATTAAAAGTTTTAAGGGAAATATGGTATGGTATTAATTTATTAATTTTGCAACGTTCTAAGATAGACTTTATATTCAAAAAAATATTTCGACGGCAAAATCGCTGTAGTAGTGTAAACTGGACTGTACAGCTTAACATATATAAATGTAATATTAATTTTCTTTATTCAAGTGAAACGTCACAAAAATGTGCAACGTTTTTGTCCAAGAAGCGGGAGAGAGTGATTGAGACCCATTGAGAGAGTGTGAGAAAGGGCGAACGTAGCATGAAGCACATAGCCATGGAGTGAGAGTAGTGAGCAAGCGAGTGAGAAATATCGATAAAGAGAGTGAGATAGAGCGAACAAGTTTTAGATGAGTTTAAAATATATAAACGAGATTTAAAAATTAGTTTGCCAAATAAGTTTCACTTCTGACATATTGTGTACTTTGTACGCACGCACTTTTTTTTCAAGGGTGTGCGTTTTGTTCTGCCCTCTGATCTGCTTGAGTTCCACCATCCTGTTTTTCTAGCAAGCTCAATGGTCAAGCAGTATAATAACTGACACTCAAACCATTTTAATTGCGTCTCAGGACAGGAACATTAATTATGGTTGCTGGGTTGCAAAATAACGACTAGGCTCTAGGAGAGTAGCTCTATATTTAATTTTATGTTCTCACTTATTAGGTAGGTTATTGTAGAGCACAGACCTTATAAAATACCCAATATGTACGAGCGGTAATCCTTATTTTCCGTTACGTAACAATTACGCTAAACGTTTAAGAAGGAAGTACCTCCATTATGTAAAGAGTGTTATATTATCATCTTGCACTTTAGTTTACGTTTTTATATCTTCTTATACATGAAATGAAATTATTATTTAAGTTTAAAAATTAGAAATTTTATTGCGGCTTATGAAGTCCACATTTTTCTTTGTGGTTCATTTATAATATACAGTATAGAATGGTACAGACATTTACAGACTTTTTCACTCGCAAATCGAATTTTTACACTTGTTATTTTAACTGATTGGTAAACGTTGTTTAAAAACAACCATATCGAAACACGCCGTGAAATTCGAATGTACTTCAGGAAGTTATCAGTGAGGTCTATTGCTTACATTTTTCCGTATCAATGAGCCACGCTTCAGTGAGAAATCGCGCGATTTTACGTCTGAAATTGTAATGCAAATTACTTATACTGCTTTATGTCGGCTGGTGGTAATTGAACGATTGGATATCCAGCGTTGCGAGTGAGAATCCCGGGAGTGCTAATAGTTTGTATGTTTTTTTTTCTTTAATATCGGGAAATGCTCTGAGGCATCCCGCGGGGAAGTGGGTCTCCCCACGCGGTTTGTGAGACTCACTAAAACCCGGCGAGTGTCACCAATACCGCCTTTGGTGAGGTGTCCCGCACCACAAAACAACCCCTCCCAACGTCGGGACAGTACAATGGGGTGAGGTTCCCGTCCTCGCCCCTAGCCTCCTGCTCTTTTGTCCCTTCTTCTTATAAAATGGGTACAAAGAGTCCCCTCGGATCAATTAGCTTCGCCCAAAGTGCTTGGCTCACCCTAGGCTACTGAGCCCCACCGCCACGACAAGGCCTGAACCATGGTGGGGAATAGTTTGTATGATGAACTAAATGTGTTAAATGTCGATGTTTGAACGAAAAAAGTATAAAATAGGTTAATAAGTAAAAATCTTCGCTCTATTTATTTAAATTATATAAATAACAACTGCGGCTGCTCTATCTTATCGCAGTGTATCCTGCATGGGCCCTTTCCGCATATTTCTTCCGCGGATCAGCTATGCTATATTTTGAAATACGAGTAGGACCGGCCGTGTAATTATTACCACGAATACCAATTTACTTTTCAGTGTCAGAAAATAAATGGTCATAAAAGAATTTCTATTATATCATCATCATTATCAGCAAAACTACAATCATCCGAGGGCGCTTTTTCCCTTGCATTCGAATAGACAACCGTTAGCCATTTATCGTCCCTTCAATAAAGATCATAAATAAAACAGTTTGCACCAATTTAGTGCAGTAAGTGGCAATGCCCGTAATACATTGTTACGTCGCTCACCTGCCGGCTGCCGCTTTTCCTGTCTTGTTATACCGAAACAGGAGTCCGTGGAATATTAGAATTAATAAACGCTATTTCTTGGAATGAAATAGATAAAATGGAAGAACATATTGATGTATTTTTAACTGACTTCTAAAAAGGGAAGAGGTTCTCAATTTGGATGTTTTGTTTGTTCGGACATAACTCCGTCGTTTACCAACCGATTTGTAAAATTATTTTTATATGACTAGCTTCGACAGGCGTTTTTGTCTCTTCTGACTTTAATATTCCAGAAAAAGTATCCCATGTACTATCCAAATTAGTAACGTTTTTTAATGAATAACTATAACATGTAGACTTAGAAACTTGTAGGTACAATTACACGTTAGAAAATTTTTCAATAAAATTATATAATAAATGTTAAGGTTCCTTAAGGGTCGACCGTCTTTGCGTTCATTGAGAGAGACCTATTTTCAGCAGTGGACGGATAGAGGCTGATGATAATGATGAACTACATATCACAAAACTATTACGTTCTACTACAACTATTTACACAGATCGTCCCATCTTGTCCCTGACGCGGTCCCTGAGGTCCTCCAGTCTTATTTGCCCACTACTCAGGCAAAACTCGATCCTCATATTCTTTCTCTTGGGATTCCTCCTCTATATTGAGCACCTCATCTTTATGCTTTTCTAACTGTAGCAAAATGTATCGTCTAATTTATTTCAATATTTTAACAATAATTTAATTTGTGTCACTTTTTGGTTATGTATATAATATATCAAACAGCTTATCCCTATTTTAGAAAGTAGGGTAGAACAGGCAGTGTAATTACTGGCACCGAGACTTACGTTGTTTGCGTTTCTTATCCTGAGGGATGCTGAGGATAAGAAAGTATGAAAGATTTGCCTTTTTTCTTTTGCGCTGGGAAATTCTCTTAGGCATCAGGCGGGGTTGAAGGGACTCCCCAGGCGGGTATATGGGGCTCGCTGCATCCGAAATATGGTAAAGTGGACGCAGCTCTACCCATTAAAACCAAGCGAGTGCCACCAATGCCAACTTTGGTGATGTGCCCCGGATCTGTTGAGCAATAGGGCACCTCAACGACTAGTCAGTCCCCCACGGGACCGACGCCACCTCCACATAGGGGTTGTCCCGCACCACAGAACAACCCCTCAAAACGTCGGAACAGTTCAATGGGGTGAGGTTCCCATCATCGCCCCTTGTCCCCCTGCTCGTTTGTCCCCTCTTCTTATTACAAAGACCAGTTCGCTCGGTTCAATTGGCTTCGCCCAATTGGGTTTACATTAGGCTGCTGAGCCCCACCGCCACGACAAGGCCTGAACCATGGTGGGAGAAAGATTTGCCTGTGCTAGTCCCAGGTAAACTTATTTATCTTAATGGGCGATGCTGACCACTTACCATAATGTAGTTCATCTGCCCGTTTGCCTATCCATCTGTCATTAAAAAATATACAATAAATTAAGATTGTAACAATGAACATAACTTTCAAACTCTCAAAACGTACTTTCCAGCTAACAAAAATGGCGTAATTCTTAAACAGATCTATTTAAAGCTAAGGCCAGTCGATTTCACAATAAATTGGAAACCTTTTCAACCTAAAGTTCGAGCTCATAAAGGTTTGTAAATGAGCCTCGTCTCTAAATGAGTGGCCCAGCCCAGGTCTCCTAATTAATAGGCAAACTGTTCAGACTTCCAAAGTCGTTTCGACTCTAATTACTCCCTCCGAAATCTTCAAGATTTTTGTTTCAGAGTGCTTAGTTCCTTATTGCTTAATATTATTGCCCTAATTAGTATTCTTATGGTTCAGACTTCAAAGTTGGACTGTTAATTTGTAGGATTTTAAGTTTTGATGATAATTTCTTATTTGATAGAAAATAATAAATTTGTAATAAAGTAATAAACCACTAAAAATTTTATAATAATAATATCAACCCCTAAATTTCCTACTGCTGAGCACGGGTCTCCTCCTCGAAATCAAACGAGGAGGGTGTTGGGCCATTGTTCACCGATGCGCTGGCCCCATGCAGATTGGTGAACCACACACACCTTCAAACACTTAATCTAATCAGGCACGCGGTTTCCTCACGATGTTTCCTTCACCGGTAAATCGCACTAAAAAGTTTACATAAAGCAAAAATTTAATAAATTACACGTTTCCACCTTCTTCTTTTGATTCGTATCTTGCACATCCTATTCCAGGAGTCCAAAACAGACCCTGTAGCTAGCGTAGTTGATCCCGTAGTACGTTATCGTACGAGAATTACGAGATGTACCAGTCGGCATTCTCTGAACTCTGAAGTTCAGTAGCGCATGGATCGCGGAGAGTGCCGCACGCCTCCTGTCCCTCCGTGTTGTCGTGTGTAGTGTTGAGTGCTCGTTATGATAGCGTTTGAGATGAATTAAATTGTAATTATAGTTTTTTTTTTAGTACGATTGTAATGTTTATTTCATAGGTCTGAGTAAGTAAATATTTCATAGGTAAATATTAATGTATATAGTGAAGCTTTTCGGGTGTCATAAAAATATAGAAACACAACCACAAAAAAAAAATATTAATGATATTTTAAACGTTGTTTATTAATTATCTAACTGATTGTAAAACTATTGTCAGTGAAATTAGTTTAACTTGTATAGATAAATAAATGAAATACATAAATAAGATAATTTCAAAATGTTAGTATTTCACCCGGTTGCGTCCGCTTCCGGTCTTTAGCATGTCATAAATATTCAGTAGTCTACCTTTATCCCCCGTTAGGTAGCTGATAGGTACACTCATCCGTATTTTCAAAAGAATGGACAGACAAACAAAAAGTTGCCTTCAAGTTTTATATATAGTGAATAAAGTCTTTACAAAAAGGGCCCCCTTAATAAAAGTTGGTTAATTAATGTATACTAATATTATAAATGGTTTGTAACCGTTTAATAGTAATAAATAATAATAAAAATACATATTTTACTAATTGAAGTTGAAAAGACATTAGATGCGTAATCAAAAATAGATTAACACAATTATTTAATTAATCAAATGGGTACTATACAAGAAATATTTAATAAGGGAATTTCGTTATAGTGTATTTTTGATTGAATTTTCTTTTAAAAACATATCCATAGACAGTCTCTGTAAATTAACACAAGTCACCGCAATCTTCTTACCAAGACGTATGTATATATGATGTATAGACGTATATGTATGTTACAATTAACATCTGTTATTGACATAATATAACCAAAATGACATTGTATATTTTATTCGTAATTTTTTAAATCAGTAATGGTATTAATGTACAGGTACAGGTACAGGTACTGTTTAACATGGTTAAGCTTATTAACATTTTAATATTCCTAACGTATGTAATAACCTAATGTTATGAAGTTAATTTTATTAAAATGGAATTCGCACAAACACTAAAAAATAGACTTCCTATATTAGAAGATTGTAAATGGGAATTATTTGTATTTTAAATTATTTTAGAATTTTGGAAAGTCGGATATTACTCGTGTTATAGTTCATGGACAGGGACCAAAGGACATGTTTTTAACTTTTGGTCACTAAAAAAAGAAAAGGCTTTCTAAGGCTACATTCATGTTGTTACAAGTCCTGGGGCTGTGAGCACAAGACTCAGTCTAGACTTGTTGCTTTGAGACCTAAGATTGCGTGACTCTTTGAATTGTCGTCTTATTCTAGTTATTAAAAGCTATGGACGGATCCTTGATAAAATGCAAATTGGTTTGAAGTATTTATTATAATTTTTAAATGGAGGTTTCAAAATTAAATTAATAATTTATTAGTTTAGAAGCGCCGATGGGATTAGGTATTCGACACGTCATCATTGCAATAACGACTGAATCCTGAAGGCCTATCTCAGATTTTCCAGGCTATTAGTATTTTATTTGTGTTTTAGGTAGTGGTGCATATACTTAAAATGTCTGTTTCGTATTTTTTTACTTGAATAAACAAACGAGCAGACGTGTCGCCTGAGAGTGATCAACGTCGCCCATTGACTTAAACAAGTTCATCTAGAATTAGAGAAGGTAACTGATTAATGTGTAAAAAAATAAACTATTGGAGTTTTCTGCTTGAGAAAGTAGCTTTTTGTGGGAATATGCTCATAATTGCCACGCTGAGCAGGGGGACTGGCAATCGCAGATGAGTGGAATTCACATCGGCGGCACTGCTGCCTGCCGCCATTCCGATTGATGGTGACGCTACCAATCGGTGCGATCGATGCTTAGTGGTGGATGCGAGTGGCGAGGGATTGGTCGTCTTGGCGTTTTTTGAGGAAGGCTTATGTTCATCAGTGGACGACTAGGGGCTGATCATGATGACGATGATGAAAAAAGTACTACCAGATAATTAATCACTCAATAGTTCATATGATATAAATGATGTACATAGGACTACTCTGTTTAAAATAGTAACCTTGACACCGATGCAAAAACGTAACACGAAACAAATAAGCTGAGAGAATATTTAACTAGTGTTAAACATAAGAGCTTCATTATTCGCAGGGATTCCGTTCCCTGGCGAGGTGCGCTCCTCTCACCGGTCCTGCAGGGGCAGGAAATATACACTCTGAGCTCTTAATACTGATAGACATTAGAGAGTCCCTTATAAGTACTTATTAACGATCAACATAATATTTCTCTTGTTTGCTCTTACTAACTTTGTATTGGATGTTCAAACGATATGAGATAAAACCTTTGATGGTTTCAAGCTTTAGGTCAAAATAAGGCGTTCTATCCTGTCAAGAACATTCAAACAATGTATGTAAATGTACCAAGATTGTGTTTTGTTTTGTAACATTACTGAAATATGATAAATTATCAACAAAACCTCTCTTACGTTGCATAATATCTTTGGAGGATTTTCCGTGAAAGAAGGTTTCCATGCCTGTAAATATACTGCCTGAACTGCATTCTATTCGAAATACAGCAAGGTTCTTTTTAAAAATTAAGGGATGCAAGAAATAATACAGAAACTTTGGCAGTATTTATTTAGTAAACGTAGCTGTTAGCCAAATCGTTAATGGATACTCTACTACCATTGCACATTGTACTCGACGACAACACGTGAGTCAGTCGTGAGCTAGTTCATCACAATAACTCTATACAAATTTCGCTATCCCAAACTGTAAAAGCAATGTATATTTTTTCCAATTCCCAAACAAACAACCATTACCGTAAGTGCGGAAGTTATAACGGCCAGCTTTACAAACCAATAAAACGACGTAAAAGGGTTTTTTTTTACGTTTTTTAGATCCGACACGTTAACAATTTTGGATGGAAATGTTTGGCTTAAACTTCAGAATAGCTAACGTGAGTAGGTGGAGTGTGTCGTGCAACTAAAGTTGATTAATGCTGAGAATATATTATACCCTATCTTATATGAAGATGAACATGTTTAGAAGAAACGATTTTAATAATTTTAGTCGCAAAGCTTTCCAAGTAGACTAGACAGAAGAAATAAAAAGTTTTCCTTTTTTGCATTAATGACGTAAAATAATGATATAGTATTACTAATGATGACCTCTGCGGCTCAATGGTAAGCGCGTTAGCGCTCAAGCCGGAGGTAGCGGGTTCGAATCCTGCCAGGGGACAAAAAGTTTTCTGTATTCTATAGTGAAAATCTTAAATATATGTATAGTATAAAAGTATTAAATATATTTCCGTTGTCTGGTACCCGTAACACAGGTTCTTCGAGAACTTACCATGGGACCAGATTGACGTGGTGTAAAAGCGTCCATAGATATTATTATTATTACATGTTATTTTTTCCGATCTATTAAATTTTATTTCATTATTATCAACCTTTCCCCGTCCACTGCTGTACTATCTATCAATGAACGCCAAGAACAAATAATTTGCTTGCTTTCTTGTTACACTAGGTAGGTAATGTCAAATGCATACAATATTTTTCCAAGACTAAAACAAACACAATAAATAACGATCAATTGATATGCAACTGTAGGTAACCCTCTAGCAATAAGGTATATTGAAGGAATTCCGAATCAATGGTTCTGTCACGCCACGGCCGGGCAATTCATTATCGTTTAAGGAAACTAAACAAAAGTAGAGAACTAATTAATAGTAGGAGCTAACTATGTAAATGCACGTAATAAAATACGCCGCATGAAGGTTTCTTGGGACACACGGGTGGGAGCGATGGCTCTATTCGTTAGTTAATAGAATCACGTATGAGATCTATAATACTAATATTATAAATATGAAAGGTTTGTTGCTTTACATTGAAAAACTCTTAAAACTAATGGGCCGAATAAAAAAAACACATAGGGTATAAACTGTTTGCCAATGCAAAGCTGGTACGAACCGCTAGTATTTAATGATATTATATTCTTTAGAAACAATTCGGAGAATCACGCAGTCTTTACAGAAAATGTTTGAGTGCACGCATATGCATGCATATTACACCTCCCTCCTTTCCCACACTGCAAGCACTCGCATGCACCACCACACCCCACTTCTCCGGTAATCATTTATAATATAAGATATAATAAATAATAAACAGTGTAAATATCACACTCGGCCTGAAATAAGCTTGTAAAATGTTATAATATATTAGAATGTTTTGTTGTAAATTATAATGTAAATGAATCGGTCCTCTTGGCGTTCATTCAAGGAGGCCTATGTTCAGCAGTGGACGGATAAAGGCTGATGATGATAATTAGAATTAAAAATATATATCATAAAAATAGTTTGTCCTTATATTATTAGCGGTCTTCGATTCCGCGATTTAACCTTTCATTTACACGAACTTCAGCTCCAATTCCCTTGTTAATGCATGTTTATGCTATACTAGCTGTTGCCTGCAGCTTCGCCCGCGTTACTCAACTCCTATATGCGTAGCGTGATGTTATATAGCCTATAGCCTTCCTTGATAAATGGGTTGTCTAACACTGAAAGAATTTTTCAAATCGGACCAGTAGTTCCTGAGATTAGCGCGTTCAAACAAACAAACAAACTCTTCTGCTTTATAATATTAGTATAGACTAAGACCTAGGACACAAGGACTGCCGATAGAAGTGAAAACAAAACAATTAAATTTAAATACCTATAATACAGGCTGTAACAGAATATGACAACCTATACAATTTAAACGGCGCAGAAAATGGTCGTATGACATTGACATTTCAGTGTGCTTGACGATTGGATATGTAAACAGATATTTGATAATCTTATATAAATAAATCAAACGTCGTATAAACGTCAAATAGCGTCTCATACCGGTGGTAACGGTGTCGCGAATCCAGAGATTTTATCTCATCTAAAAATATGCGTACCGCACCTAAATAAGTTTTCACTTCAAAAATAGATTCATTTAAATACATCAGTCTATTACCGTCATCAGACCATAAAATCGTTCATGTTTATAATAGAAACAATTTCAATGTACATATAACCATAAAATATCTATTACGTGTATTAATTGGTTGCTCTATCTATCCGTGTGTTCGTCCCGCAATAAACGCGATCGTCCGACAACATACGCTAATAAAATTTATAATCCATAAACCCGGGTGAAACCGTTGTTTTATAATAAGTAATAATCATAAAGCTGCATTACACCCCGTAGGCCTATAGACCCCGCTAGGAACTTCGATCTACATAGCCGTATCTATTTATATATGCATACTTAATACGTGTAGGTAGAGAAGTGTTGGTCGGCCATTAACCAAGGGAAGACGAAGAAGATGCAGTGGACAGATAGAGGCTGATAATGATGATGATGATACTTAATGAAGTACATTAGACTTTGGGCTAAACTTGAGGTATTTAAAGTTGATCAAATTGGTCAATTAACTAAATCATTCGGGATTTTAAAATTTGAAAGTGAAAAACCTAAAAAGTCTTATAATGAAACAATATTTTATGGGTTTTATAGCGTTTTTGAAGATTTTTATATCCCTTTCATCGCAAGAGGACTGGAGTCCTGTAAAGAGGATGGTTGCATAAAGTATCCGAAACGTCGGAAATGTAAATATCTGGATAAACCGAGACAAATTCCGTAAAAGGTTGTTATATGACAATGAGTTTTTTTTTCTTTAATGCCGGGAAATGCTCTGAGGCATCCCGCGGGGGAGTGGGTATCCCCAGGCGGGTATGTGGGACTCGCTGCATCCGAAAGCTGGTAAGTGGTAAACCACCTCGACAAGGCTCAGGCCTTGTCGAGGTGGTTTAGATGGTTCAGACCATGGTGGGGCTGGGCTGGGCCTAATTATTAGATAACATAATTATATACCATTATATAAACAACCATTTAATATTTGAGAACCTTCACTAGGTATAGCTATCTATACCATAGTAAAATAATCACTAGATCTGTGCTGCCACAACGAACAGAATGTTTTATATACCGTATACTAACGTTCTTACGGATCATGTAACAGTTGTTGGAGAAATATGCTCTGTGGAGCCTGTATGGGATGCGTTATACTAGTTTCTTTCGAAAAAGCTTTCCTATGTCGGTATCGAAATCTACTTGCATCTACCGGTAGAGACATTTGAGCTTAGTACAGTGAAGGCTCCCACGTGAAATCATTTACGCTTACAGCTTACGCTTATAATAAAATAGACAAGATTCGATAAATCTTTAAACCCTGCTATAAAATCCATAAAATATTGAGTAAAACTGTTTTCTTAACGGTACTCGAATAACGTCATCAACTTTAATCAGATATGCTAATCTGCAAGAATCTTGCAAGCTTGCAATGCTTAATTTCATATAATGATATATTGTTTTACTAATTACAAGGTTTTTACATTCCCAATGTTTTTCGTACAAAAATCTTCTACACTATCGGGTATATCACTATATATATATATATATATATATATATATATATGCGTCAGTGTATAATTGATTTAACAGGACTTGGTCAATATCAGGGATCGCCATCGAACCTATCCAGACAGTTTTACTTTACCAACATCAAGTAAATATATCATGTTCCTGATGTAAAACATTGTTGTTTTCTTAACGGTACTCACATAAAACGTTATCAACTATAATCAGATATGCTAAGAATCTTGTAAGCTTGGAATGCTTAATTTCATGGTGTTATTTTAATAACGCCCTACTATCCCAAACATATCTAAGCATATTTTATATAACTCAAAAATCTATTTAATACAAAACATAATAATATAGTCCAATACGGATTGGCATTTTCTATGCATTTTTTTTTAATTTTATTTATTATTGATTCGTCGAAGTATAATTATAGCCAGCCATAAGCGTTTTGGAGTTCTTTTAGAAAAATTTGTTCAGTAAAAACGCTGGATGTTATAATAATGATAAATAATACGATTTTAACATAATTTGAAACAGCTTATTATTACCATAACAATACCATTAATGAGTATTATTATTTTCACCTAGTTTAAACAATAATTATCATTTATCATGCATTAGTATTATTCCAACCATTCCAGATTAGTTTGAATACAAATTATTATGATACGTACAATTAATTAAATCATAATTTGAAAATTAGCTTATCAAAGTCTGCTATTTCGAGTGGTTTCAAAAACATTCACATTTTAATTCTAGGAGATATTCGATTGAATTTTAATTATTAAACGAATCACGGCAGGTGGGGGCAGTTTTGATGGTTTCCTATTCCTCTCCAAATTCATAAATTAATTAAACTTGTTGGGGTGCCAGGGCTGTGTCATTTGTAATGATAAGGCTTTCAGTCCCCTCGCCCCTACTGACCCTGACTAATGAGTAGGTCTCGGCCGATTATACAAAGTTTAAAATGTTTGTTTTTACTGCGTTATACTCTCTTTAGCAGAGTTTTTGATAAGGGCTTTATTCCACCGTAGGCCTAATGATTTACAATGATGACATGGTCAGAAACTTTATATATTATTCATTAATAATCATTCCTTTTTTCTTAATAAAATAAACCGATTAGAAAAAAGTGTTGCCGAATGTAATAAAAAACGATTTCAAACGAATGTTCGAAAATTATAAATGGAACTGAATAAAACTTTTTGTTGAGTTTAAACTTTTTCAATTTAGCGCAGTTATTTTTAAAACAATTTATTTTGATTTGATGAATGATTCGAATGTTTGTTTATACGTCCAATCACATTAACATAGTCTTCGGGGCGTACTAAGTGTCTGTTCAGCAATTCATGTATATACTCTAGAGACGCAGTTAGTAATTTAAGTTGATCGAAAGAATACTATATTCCTTTTTATTATCAGCTTGTATCCGTATTCTCCTTTTTTTGATATTTTAGAAGTTATTATAGTTATTTAAACATTTATATCTATCTTACTATCCCTAATACCTAGGCCATAAAGGTATTAATAAAATATAAAAGTTATCGATAAATGAGCCAATATTTGCGATTTTATATAAAATATTCTACATAATATACCAATGGATACTGACGGTTTGTTAAAAATAGAAAATCAATCAGTCATAGTATTTGTTTCCGTTATTTGATACCCGTAACAAGATCTAGCAAACCTAACGCATGCCTTGTTTTAACGTTGTGAGGTAGACACTATTATTAAATATGTACTCTTATTAATTATTTATTAAACCCAAAATATTTTGGAAGCTATTTATAAATGAAAAAACAGAATATGAGATTGTTTACGTTACTTCAGCATACTGTAGAAGTAGGTCCGGCTCGAAGGACCAAAATATTTGTAGTCACTAAAATTTTAATCACGAAACTTTCCCCTACTCTAATTGTAACTGAAAATTGTTTTAAAGTTTATGATTTATTCAGTACTTAGCAAGACACGCTCGGCTTTAATTATTACAGAGTCGCCGAGTGATGTGACAATAAAAGCACAAAGCGACGTCGTAAATTTTTAACGTCCGACGAACGTTCATTTTGCTCTCTTCAAGACTACATTACGAGGATTTCATGTAAAAGTAATTTCGTGAAATGGATTCTAGATAATCGTTATGCTTAGGCTTTTAACGGTCTGTACTGTGCGACTGGTTGGAAAGGTGAAAATTTGAATATGTATGGCTTGTGAACATATTGTATGTACATATTTCAATTATTAGTACTAAAATTACTACTTGACTCATTATTACTAATGTCGTTAGTATAATTCATTTTTGGTATTTTTAATTTTCTTCAATACTAAATATAAGAATGAAGCTTTTTAGTTTTATTTTTAGATTCGTTAAATATTTATAAATATGCTTAGATCCATTGTCCTCCGAAAATTACATTAGCGTTGAAAGTTATGTCTCATTTAAAGGCGCGTAATCAAAAGTGTGTGGACATGTTAATGATAGCTAAAATATGATTCACGTAGGTACAAATAGCTTTATTTGATGAGGCGAGTGAACTCACAACGTTCATGGACAACTTCGACCACCTCCTATCTCGTCTGCCAATCGTATCACAATCAATTTTATACACTTTAAAGGTATATTTCGTCACACGCTGAAGCTTAAAACTTAATTACAGCAGAAGGCTGTATTTGCCATAACTTGTCGTATAAATCTTGGCGAATCGTTTGCTTAACGAGTTCCAATGCTAACATTTTATTGATCATAAAAGTACAGACTTCTGTTACTGCGCGACTCTATTAAGTTATTTGTAGAGGCAGCATGTAGAATAGTAACTTATTATTTTATTAGATAAGTGTTAACAATGATGTTTCCATTGAATAATTATTTTAAATGGAAATATATGGATTACAATTTTTGTCAATAAGTTTTTTGTCCTTTCATTGAAGTTATACTTATTTTGGCGCGTTAACCTGAAAAATGATGAGACTAAATTTTTACGATGCGCGCGCACCCCGTCACCAAAAACCGACACCCTGAAGTAGGGTATAGTCAACATTATTTTATATAACAATTTTCACATAATGGCAGTATAGACGTCAGAAGAAGATATAGTTTTTAACTACACAATAAGCAAAAAGGTTACAGTGTAATGAAATTATACAATGTATTTTTTTTTTAGGAGTATAATTTCTAACGCGTGTACATAAGTACACACAGACTTTTTACCTTTTACTAATAAGTATACTGCTGAATATATATGACCTATTTCAAATAATTCATTAGAACTGGTAGTCAAAATACCTTTACATGATAGTCAACGGTGTTTTATATATAAATATGGCAGTTTTTTAAAGAGCAACTTTTTCAACTGTTGTCGCGTTTGGCGGGTGGTAGGATCCAAGATGCGACTCGATTTAGATAGGGTTCGAAATAAGATGCTATAGAGGTACCTTATTTTAAAGCCAAAATTCTTCTTCAGCTGACTCACGATCCGATAGCGTATTTGCACGGTAGAGAAGGACACTGGCCTGACTGATGACTCCTGGCGAATATGGCTGGACACGGGGAGATCTCCAGCGGTATTCAATGCCGGTAATTCAGCCGGTCAGCTGTTGTGTTCTTCTTAGATTTAGTTAGGCAGCCAAATTTAGTAAATTCCCAGCGGAATGTTCTTCTTACATTTAGATAGGTAGCCAAATTTAGTAAATTCCCAGCGGAATGTTCTTCTAAGATTTAGATAGGTAGCCAAATTTTGTAAATTCCCAGCGGAATTCAAGCCGTGTTTTATTTTCGAGGATTAGCCTCGAGATGGCCGAGGGCCATCGGCGGCGATGTCCCCCAGACCCACATTGACAGTCCCCGGCAGTCAAAGACAATCACAGACTACATCCGATACATCGTTCAAAAATCAACATCCCGTTTTACATTAATTTAGACATTTTGCTATTTTAGTTTAAAGATTAGATTAAATTACTAGATTCAGGATTATTAATTATAACCGGTAAATTGATTTTATTTAAGAGAGATATCTATTACAAAACAATTATCGGACTTCATAGCGACATCTATTGAATAAATTAGAAAACGACGTTAATAGGTCGATAAATAGTCAATTGCTAACGACAGTCAAGGATAGATGGCGCTTATTTATTGGCAGTATCAAGTTTAAAACTTATTTATTATTATATTATTTAATTATCACCCTAAATTTAGATAATGTGCAAGCGCAACGTTACATTGTTTTGTATCAAACATGTTTAACTCATCTCAAACATATATGATTTTACAGTAATAATGTTCCTATTAAATTATACTGACATTTAATATGTGTAAAATAATTATGAACGATTAGCAATGTGTGAAAACCAAATAAAGTGAAGAAATGGCTTCGTTCAGTCATCAAGAGACACAGTCGAGCCCAGCGAAGGAGATACCCAGGTAATATAACTTTACTAATCTATACATTACTAGTAGTGTAGGTTGTCCAGCCACAGGAAAATAACGCCACGAGTCGTGTAAGCTATTACATCTTTCAAGCTAGACCAAACTGTACAGTGTGCATTTCATTAAAATTGGTTTAGTATTTTAGTTTTTACATGTTGATATAAAGTTATACAAAATAAGTTTTTGTACCTCTTTTTACATTTGTGTATCTTGCCTTATTTCTTCAGTAACGCACTTTGCACAAAAACCTCAAGATTAATTGTGTTGAACTTAACGAAGGCAACTTACCATTGACATCGCCACCATGGTTCAGGCCTTGACGTGGCGGTGGGGCTCAGTAGCCTAGGGTGAGCCCAACACCTTGGGCGAAGCTAATTGAGCCGAGGGGGCTCTTTGTACTCCTCTTATAAGAAGAGGGGACAAAAGAGCAGGGGTGAGGATGGGAACCTCACCCAATTGTACTGTCCCGACGTTGGGAGGGGTTGTTCTGTGGTGCGGGACAACCTCTCTGTGGAGGTGGCGTCGGTCCCTTGCGGGACTGACTAGCCGTCGAGGTGCCCTGTCAGCTTAACAGATCCGGGGCACCTCACCAAGGCGGCACTGGTGGCACTCGCCGGGTTTTAGTGGGTAGAGCTGCGTCCATTTACCATCTTTCGGGCGCAGCGAGTGTCATATATCTACCTGGGGAGACCCACTGCCCAAGCAGGATGCCTCAGAGCATTTCCCGGCGTACTAAAAACTTACCATTGATATAGTTCCTTGTTGAAACTTAAGAGTGTCAACTTCTTCTTATAGGTCTGTCGACTTAGGGAGCTCAAGAAAAGAGCATATTTGAAAGACCGGCAACGTACCTGCTAATGATGTAGCGGATGTCTTTGGATGTTGCTTATCACTTACCACCAGGTGAAATGACTCTTCGTTTGTCCCCTCTTTTATAAAAAATTAATACATTTCTAGCCTTTATTGTTCTGCTACTAAAAGAAGCCTCTCCTTTTCCACGCTGTTTTACATTTTTACATTATATGAAGGAAAAACACTAAAATATTAATTTGGTTTTACATAAAAATTCAAAGATTATTTAACTTAAATTTTATAACACGACATTTCGATTCAGTTTTATTTTGTTAAAATTAGATCATGCCTACTTCAAACGTAAAAATCTCTTTCAGCGGCAGGTCATCTGTAAGTCGTAAAGCGTTTATAGAGCGTCTAATTACATTACATGCCGTTTTGACTCCACTTGACCAAGTTACCTCCTTCAGTGTTGACACGCTATTAACACATAATTAGGGCAAAGTTGTAAAATTTATGGCATATGTGGCATCGACATGAAAAAAATATATTTCTATATAATGTATATCATACATTCAAAGCATAATATTATGTCTCTACGGACCATTGCTGGATACGGGTCCTTACCAACTTGCTTATGTAAAAAGGATCTCCTTTTCCATATTCCGTATATATCTGTGTAGCTTTTTTTTTTTCTTTTTTTTATCGCACAAAAATGCTTTCACGCATGTAGTCAGGATCTTGGATAGGTTCAGGATGGCTACTTGGGCCCAGTATGACACGACGTCGCGGGGACTGCTTAGTACCTAGCGGTCGAGCAGTCCAGTCGAGGAGTAGCCTGGCCTTCGCCGGGGCCAGCCTGTTGCTGAGGTGATCCTGCCTGGAGATCTGGGATCCTCAAAAAGCGGCTGAAGGCGCTCGCAGTTTTTACTTTACGGGTAGGGCCACAGAAATATATCAAGATAGAAGTAAAGAGTGTATGTACCTCGCGTGGCAAAAAGACGACTCGACGTCTCCATTCCTGGCCGCGAACTTTAGTATACTCCCGAACGCGGTCAGCATGCGACGTAAGGTTTTTAAAATAAAATGACTCGTTGTTCAATAATTAATTGTCCAAACACTACCAGTAAAGTTGGAGCTGTTAATGGAGGTATTTCCTTTCACCAGTAAGTACTATTTGTCCTAAAAAATCTGTTATTAATTTTAAAAACCTTTTATTTTACTATTTTTATCAAAACAGTAGCGGGCGATTGTGTCTAACGCTAGTTTTCCATTGCGGCTTTTATTTGATGAGCCAGACTTGGCGGGCGTTCAAAACCAGCGATGTAAAATATGCTTTTAAAACTGTCGGGTCACGTTGAAGACGATTTCTCATTTTTTCTGTCAAAAGTGCTGTACCTACACTGCGATTTTCTTACTCGATTAAAATCTATTTCGAAAGCAGAGGAAATGATAATTTCATTTTATATTATTATGTAGCTATAATTTAATGTATGTAACTTATAAAATAAAAATAATAAACCTTTATTGTTAGCATTTTTTAATGCAAAGCAAATATTATTGAGAAACTGGTTATGTATAATTGTTTTCTAACTGGTTATGGCTACTTCTATATTACAAGTTTATTTCAGTTTTCCGAATGATCCTTATATAAAAAAGTGTGTGTGTACTTATGTACACGCGTTAGAAGTAATACTCCTTAAAGAAAAATACATAGTACAATTTCATTACACTGTAACCTTTTTGCTTATTGTGTAGTTAAAAACTTTATGTTCTTTTGACGTCTATACTGTCATTATGTGAATATTGTTATATAAAATAATGTTGACTATAGCTAACTTCAGGGTGTCGGTTTTTCGTGACTCATCATTTTTCCCTAACGCGCTAAAAGAAGTATAACTCCTAAAATATTTTGGATTGTGTTTTTTAATAAACAAGTTAATTTTTCTACAATCCACCAGTGATTATTTGTAGGCCTCATTACTCAAATAAAGAAAGTGACCACCGTTTGCCGTTTAGATGATTAAGCTAATAAGCAAAATGACACTATGTGACAAAGACCAAAATTTGAATCGGAAGAACTACAACTATTATCACTGATGACTTTAAAGAAATTGATTGGTTTATTAGAAATTACAATCCCTCTAATAAGTGTGCCAGTGGACGGTCGGCGCCCTATCTATATTATCTGATCAAATCAACATTTTAATTATCAATAATAATAAAAAAACAAGCTATTAAATGATTACACGTTATAATATAGTCTATAATATAGCTACTCAATGTATAAAAATATAGTTTATCGTCCATAGCACGCTATCATAAAATAGTTTAATTGAACAATACTACTGATAAAATCGGTGCCATGTTATAGGTAATCGATCTGTGAATCGATGCTTTTGAATTGTTTACGCGCGGCTCATGTGTTTCACATCACTAAATTACACTCGTGACGTCATCGTACCTACACAAAATTTTACACGCTCGGTCCCCATACAAATTACGGAACTCTTTACTTCTATCTTGATATAGTTCTGTGGGTAGGGCACTCCCAGGTACAAGTCCCACGTAGGATCAAGTTCTACCCGAAGTTCCTGGATGCATCTATTAAGGATTTCCCTGCGATAATATGTTGCCTAATGACACTGCCTGTCTTACCCTTCTCTCCAATACACAGCAAAGCTGTTTCATGGGAGAAACAAGCAGGATGGTGGTACCCAAGTACCTACCCTCCCACCGGTAAAAATGGCGCTGCAGAGTTAGACTCAGCGATTAATCTGGGGTTAAAATACTTAGATTATATACAATATCTCAGGCTACCAATAACATACCTGAAAGAACTGGTACTGGAATTAAGACCGCTATCATATATAATATCCAAAAAAAACTTCCTACTTTCAGCTTCAAGTGTAAACTCGACCTCAGTAAGATAATTTCTTAGCATATACATTCTGTCTGTTCGTCTCACACACTAACTAAAAGTTGTGGAGAACTCCGAACACGAAGTTTGAATGGAGATAACTCCGTCCACGTCTCGCGGACATATTGTTGGAAGTCGGCCGACAAAAATGAATTAAATTATAGAAATGATAGCTTCGTGTTATGATATAACGTTTTTGGCTCACTGTAGGGAAGTTTTTTGTAGCCGAAGTTTGAATATAAGCTTGTTTCGTCCTTGTGACCAAGCGTAAGTTATACAAATATATTGGATTCATTTATGGCGTAGACATAGAATACAATGATGGGATATGTGTCTAATATGGTGATGGGATGTGAGTTTTTAACTATAATATGGTAAATCATTGCCGATCGTTATATTATGTATTTTCCACTGCAAGTATTAAAACAACTAAGGTGGTTTATATATTTCATGTGTACCATTACATTAATTATACTATCTTAGAGTATTTTTTTTTTAATCACGCAACGACTTACAATGGAATATAACTCAAAGGTCATCCACTACTATTTTACTAGAAATTTATTATTTTATAAATTTTTACTATTAGGGAATTTTAACAGTGTTTTAAAAATATTTTTTTTCCAAATATCCCACTTTTCGAAGCGTTCTAAAAAACATCGAATCTTATATCTTGGATATGCTTTATTTATTAAACCGAAAATTATTTTTTAGTGGGAAACTGCTTTTCGTCTATAAACACAATGCCACAGATAATATTGACAGTTGTGATGGTTATTATCACGGCTTGAATAATATCCGCCTACCAGCTATTACAATATGTAACTTGACCTGTCTAAATTATAAAATTACTTATATGTATTTTACTAATAAAATGCCGGGATGAAGAGGAGTCGATCAGCAACTACATAAATTAACGATCTCCGAATAGTGACCACATCAGCTGCGAGTGACTGAAAATTAGCCGTTTTGAGTTATTTGAAAGAATGCATAGATGTGAAGGAATAAAGGTTGATAATGATGCAAGACTGGAAAATTTACGCGTTAAAAAGGCAATGTTTTACATAAAATAAACGGCTGGACCGCACAATTTTTTTAATTTTTTTTAACAAGTAAACCAGGATCTTGCTTAACGTTTATTATAGATCCAGCACGGAATATGCCTTAATTGATAAAACTCGTAAGCTTTTAGTAGTTGAAAAATGGAATACCTGTTGGGCAAACAAGGTGTATTTAACCCGACGATTGTGAAGATATGATTGAACTACGTCCTAGTAGGACTTACTGCTGATGGAGATGACAGGACACAGATAGAAGAAACAAACCTTATAATACCACTCAAAAGTAAATAAATACCTATCAAATACAGAAACGTAGTAAGATAGTATCTAATTGAGCTATAACGGTAAAGCTTAGCTATTAGTCAAGTTACATCAAGTATTGGACAGACGCCAGCCATATCAGAACAGATGAATTTGTTTAGCGGTATTTTTAACTTTTAAAACCATTCATGTGATTACTTTTGTCTGGGCCATGTATTTTGTTAGACTCATAATAAATAACGTTTATTTTGTTTATAGGCTATCTATCTTTTTGTAGTTGTGCTGGGTAGACATATCAGTCAACATTTAATTGGTTAACGTCGCCCATAAACGTAAATATCTCCTAATTGTGCTAAGCCCAGGTGACTCGTCTACCTCACCATGGTTCAAGCCTTGTCGTGGCGGTGGGGCCCAGGAGTCTAAGGTGAACCAAATTGAGCCGAGGGAGCTGCTCTTTGTACCCCTCTTATAAGAAGACAAAAGAGCAGGGGGACAAGGGGCGAGGATGGGAGGTGGCGTCGGTCCCTTGAGGGACTGACTAGCCGTTGAGGTGCCCTGTTTGCCCTAAGGGTTTCTGGGTCTCCCCAGGCAGGTATGTGGGAACATACCTGCCTGGGGAGACCCAGAAGAAAAAAAAGGTGACTCCTCTAATCTTCAGAAAGAATACGGTAAATTTTATGGCCTGCTTTAGTATTTTTTGTTTGGTATTCGATACTGTTCTCCTGAGTTTGGGAAGAGCCCACTGCCACCTCTTATACTCGATGGGCCAATAAGGTTCAAGAGTGGAGACCACATTTAGGTAGACGTGTTGATCATTAGCCAAGTGGGACAACAATCTCCGTACGGTGGCCGGTCTTAGATAAATGAGTGGCGGGGGATCTGCTATCTTGGCGTTCATTGTAAGAGGCCTATGTCCAGCTCTGATTGTCCGAATACGATAATTATAATACTGATGAAACATCAATACAAGGAATATTCGGTACATCAATAAAACTAATATTTATGCTTTTCAATGATAATTATTTAGGCAGTGTCAATAAACATCATGTTACACGATTAATCGCTTATCAAAGCAGGTGTAGTGTTATAGTTTGGTCTGACTGTTGTTATATGTGTTCTGCTCAGATGTTTTATCTATATCTATTGAAATAATGCAAATAATTAATACAATAAAATTGCCTTTTAGACATTAAAGTTATAAAGTGCAAGAACGAAGACTTCTGGTCTATCCGGCAGAGATAACTTACAGTTTTACATATTTAACAGCCTTCTTTTTTTTCTTTTATGCCGGGAAATGCTCAGAGGCATCCCGCGAGGGAGTGAGTCTCTACAGGCGGGTATCTGGGACTCGCTGCACCCGAAAGGTGATAACGTGGACGCAGCTCTACCCACTAAAACCCGAGGAGTGCCATCAATGCCGCCTTTGGTTAGGTGCTCCGGATCTATTGAGCAAGCAGGGCACCTCGACGGCTAGTCAGTCCCTCAAGGGACCGACACCACCTCCACAGAGGGGTCGTCCCGCCCCACAGAATAACCCCTACCAACAACCAACAGTGCAATGGGATGAGGTTCCCATCCTCGCCCCTAGTTCAGCCTGCTCTTTAGTCCCCTACATAAAGAGCAGCTTCCTCGTTTCAATTGGCTTCGCCCAGGGTGCTGGGTTCACCATAAGCTACGCCCCACCGCCACGATAAGGCTTGAACCTTGGTAGAGATATATATTTTAATAGCCTAATATGTTTTTGAAATTATACTTATAAGAACATTTTAATCCAAGATGGATTATTATATCATTGACTAGAGAATACCTCTATTTACGTCATAACATCTGATATTATAACATGTTGTATGCTTGTATTATGGCTGCAAGATACAGGACTTATATTTCATGAGTAAAAGCTGTCTTACGTACATATTAATGGCTAATATTATATTATTACGTTGATCACATCGAATTTCGCCTCAGTTATATAATAAATGCATTAGTATTTAAATTTAAAAAGGAATGAAAGATAAGGTGGACACAGAGAAAAAAAAACTCTCTCTATAAAGGTTCCTTTCTCTCCATAAATGTTTTAAACTTGACTACTCAAAAAGTCCTCCCGTGATCATAGTTACTGTGAAGTGTCCGAAACGTCGTGCAAGAAAACCCTTAATAAACAGCGATGAAATCCTTTTCAAAGTTGTTTCATTATAATGTTCAATACTCAACTAATTTAAAGTTGCCACTAACAACTTTTATATCTTTTATTAAGTCTTGTGTGCATACGAACTATTATCTAGGTCGCAATCAAGAAAATGCTTTGCTTAAAGCTTCTCCCTCAGCATCGCTCAATCAGCAAAATTGACTAGTGGATATACAAGCTTATTGGCTAGGAAAGTGTGGCATGAACGCTCAGATGATTTTAAACTGATGTTTTAGTTGTATTTTGAAGTTTTTTGAATTAGGCTATTACAAAATAACGAACAGGATAATGACTTACAAAAACACGATTATGTTCCTTATCGTTGTAGATATTATTTAATAGTATGGTATAGTTGTGTGCCATAAAAATACACATGAAATAGGTACAAATATAGTCCTATCAACAAATATACGAGCAATCGACCTAGTCAACTGATAATTTAATTTCAAAAGTTACCTAAATCCTAGAACTGCATCTTCTTTTATTTTGGTCGTACGGTCAGCTTTTTGCACAAAAAATGTTATTCATACAAATAAATAAATCATATCTTACCTTTACTACTAATTTAACATATTTAAGTATATTTTACGCAATTCACCATGTTTATTTTAAACCACACACAACGGCAGTCCATTTTTGTCCCTGCCCGGATGCAAAATCAATACAATGACTGCAGCAAAGGCTTACAGACATTTGCTTTCGGTGCCGGATTTAAAATGTTTATTTTTTTTTAATTCGTTCGAAAACTTTTCACTTCCTGATATTGATCATTGTTGTTTCGCGCGTTTTTACACTATTTTCGTTTACGTGATATGAATTCGGAATTTTAACATCACGTGACAAAACGGCTGACGAGAATGTTAAGGTCCTTTTATGAAAAAGTGAAGTTGGGCTGAAGTTTGCATTACCCATGGATTATTGATAGCAGTAAAGCCTTTCTTACTATGGTATTGACTTCTAATTAAATACAAGAAATCATTTTTATTAGAACGTACTAGGATAAAATATTTTTTATTATTATCGAATATCGAATAATATATGAGGTTTTTTATTATGTGCTACAGTTAGATATTTTTCCTTCGAAATCAGGCGAGGAGTTTACTAATCCATGTCAGCAATGTCTAAAGATATCTTTATTTTATTAATCCGCTAGAAAAAGCGGGAATGAACTGCCTCAGCAAGAAAAAAAAATATAATTACAAAATGTAAAAACTTATTTATTTTTCTTTTCCAGGTAATTATCAGCGTTTCTTAAATCTACGTGTTTGACGTGAACTCGCACTGTTGATACATAAAGATAAGTTTAGTTTAAGGTACAATATACAGATTATCATACCCTTGTTTGTTAGTCAATTTCTGAAGCTTACCACGAGACTAGGTTACCGTGTGATGTCTGATCTGACATATTTGACCACTTTAATTTAGGTAATTGAGTATTATACAAAAATGAGATTTAAAAGATTATTATGATCATATGACGTTAGTTATCTCATGGCCACATCCCAAATATGTATTTAAAGCATTATATATTAATGCCTATATATTATCTACTAAACTATTCATATGAACTGGATGAATGCGCGGCGCGTGCTGTAATGTGTTTAGTAATCGTCAGTCGTCACTAATGTGAATCGCATGATATGTAGACTGAATATCTGTATTAACGTATTATCTGTGGATATTCAAATGCATTGTTTTTAGGAATTGTCCTCTTATTGTTTAGCCAGGATACATGAACAACACATGACGCTTTAATTTCAGATTCAGGCATGTTATTTTTAATAAAAATATTACTTACACAATTATTATTAATATAAATATTGCAATATAAAATAGACTCTAGGAAATGGGAAATTTTGTGTCATCAGGCTCCACCTTACATCTCTGTTTTATAAAGTAGGATTAAGCCCTGTTCTAGCTTGTGGCACATAATAAAAGTGACTCATATTTTTTGTGTCAAACAATAGAAATTGAATTATAATTACTGAAATAAAAACCTATTTTCTTTTATATGAAGGTAACGCATGAACACCTGGACATAGCCCAAAAATCAGTCTTAGGAGTTTTGATAATTATCAAGTATTATAGATATTATCAACTCTTCTCCCGTTTTGATATCTTTTTTTTAAATTGTATATACTGTCCCACTGCTGGGCAAAGGCCTCCCTCTCTCTTTTCCACGCGTCTATAATATCATGAGCTGCACTACGCCAGTCTTTTAAAAAAGCGTCGAGGTCATCCCGCCATCTCCATCGAGGTCTGTCGCGTCTTTTATATCTTACCCCCCACCCTTTTGATATCTCCCCCCCTCTTTGATATCTTAACTTATAAAAAATAATCATTAGTCTAGCTGTTGCCGGCAGCTTCGCCCGCGTTAACGTAGAAATTAGGACTGATGTTTATTATTTTTATAGCCTATGACACTCACTGTATGATTTCCGGGAAAAAAATTATCATATGTCCTTTCTTGGGTCTCAAACTATCTTTTAACCTAATTTTATCCAAATCAGTCCAGTGGTTTAGGCGTGACGAAGAGACAGACAAACAGATAGAGTTACTTTCACATTTACCGGTGGGAGGGAAGCGCTGTGCCGCGCTCCCGGCTGCATGGGTACCACCATCTTGCTTGTTTCTCCCGTGAAACAGCTTTGCTGTGTTTCGGAGAGAAGGGCAAGACAGGCAGTGTAATTACTGTCACCGAGACTTAACATCTTATGTCTCAGGATAGGCAACACATAAATAAGTTGCCTGGGCTCGTTCCAGGTAAACTATATATATATATATATATATATATATATATAACTATATATATGTTCATGGGCGACGTCGACCACTTTCCATCAGGTGGCACGTTTGCCAGTTTGCCTATCAAACTAACTTAAAAAAAAAAAAAAACATAATATTATATGTTGTATGGAATTGTAGTATTATCTAACCACTGTATAGTGTATTTACTTTGGCGTACGTTCTAATAATGAGGATTAAATCATAATAACAATGAAATACAAAATGCCTGATAATCTAACAGACAATTCACAAAAGCAATAAAATAGCTGAAATGAAATTCAATCGTAAGGATAAATTCCAGCACTTCTATCAATTTCTAAGTGCCGTCACCGTAAATTACACTTTTATTCCCGGCTATAAATTTTAATTTTAAACCGATCATATCCAGGTGTTTTATTGTAAATTATGTTCGATTACTGCATGATACATTGGCTGGCGGGGCCGTTGAGTTGCAATCTAGTTAACTTCATTAACTCGCGTTATCTCAAATTAGCTGTGTAATTAGTTTTAGATAAAAATGTAATTATTGATCACGAAGTTGCAATGTTTTATAATCAAATACTTTATGCCATATGTCACCGATTATCGTGACAGATAGGGCACGCCTATCGCGGGGCGTGTAGGGGGGCCCGCCACCCAACAACAGCAACATTAAAGACCTCACGTGGCGGCTGCCACTGCTCACGCCGGCGGAGTGGGCCCCAATATCGCTGGCGCCATCTGCCGGGTCCTCAACTCAATGAGTCCACCCGGTAGGGGCAGTCCGCCTCGGGTACCACTCCAAACCGATGGTGACGCGGCACAGACCCGCCACACACACAAAAACAACACAAACAAAAGGAGGCCGTGTGGTCGAAGACTCCACGGTTGGCGGGGGGCGACCCCCCCTCATATAAAAATTAATAGGTGAGCCAGCTGGTTCACCACCAAACCGATGTATCAGTAGGGCCAATTAGCTTAGACAATTAAAAAAAAAAGCTTAATGTAATTTCTAGAATGAACTTATTCACATGAGATTTTCAGTCTTTATCCATCTATAGTCCATCGCGGCTTGTTGAGATTTTAACATTCCCGACGTTTTGTATTCTTTTCAGCAACTGGGCGGACCTTACAAAGTTGTTTCATTATAATGATTTAAATTAGCGTAAACTGAAATCAACGCTTTTCAGTGGTTAACGGCTTATGTTTTCCTTAATTTAAGTTATTCGAGTTATTTTGTTGCCCAAAAATGTAATTACGTTACTTACGTTGTTATATATAAATTATGTCTATTACGTTGGCACGATGTGAAGACTCAACGACTTGATACATTTTGATATATGATGCGTTTTTACAACCTTCATTGAAGAATTGGTTTGAGAGGGATTTAAGTTATAGAAATTTCAAACTGCACTGCTTGCATTGGAATATTATAAAATCAATAAAATCGTTTATTACATGCTTCATAATTGTAGTAGACGTAAAAGATTAATCATCATCAGCCTTTTTCCGTCCACTGCAATATAGATCTCTATCTGTGAACGCCAAGACGGCCGGTTATTATTATTACTTTATGTACAATAATAATAGTTTTTCTTTAAAGAATATCGTGATGTATAATTTTCAAACATATCGTACATGCAAAAAAATACTTTAATCTTATTATGACGACATAGTGGACAGTAAAATAGGCAACATTTGTATCTGTTTACTTACATAACCAATTTCTTTGTAATATCAAACATAAAACAGTAACGTGCCCGGTTCCGCGGTATTCCCGTTCCAACGGAACACGTCACGCTGTTCGCATGCAAGAATTTTCTTCTCATTTTAATTCCGCCCGGGGCCCGGCGACATCCATGTCTTCTGAGCGAGGGTTGTAATTTTAGGGGTTTAGAAAAAGTTTACGCAGCGCATGCGAGGCGTGCGGAATATGAATTTATTTGTTGTATGTTTCCGTCAAAATATGGGTGACGGAATATACGTAATTATATTTTATTTATTATATACGTAATTATGTTTGTAGCGTAGTAAAATTCACACCACGTTGAAAGAATATTGAGAGGTACGCTTGTGTTCAAAGACAAAGAAAAGCATGATCTCTTTAGCTAATGCGATCTGTACCAATTTTTTTCAGTAAGTAATATATTTTTTTCATGTAAAATCTTACTTGTTACTAGGTGATGATGGTTCGTCCTGTCTAGACCAGCTTATCCTTTCACCAGCTGCTTCAGAAGCAGACAGATTACAGAGACTTACTACCACCTCCACTTAAAAGTTCTGTACTACCATCAAAAGCCCCACTCCAATATTGTTGACACTTATAAGGCCAATTTTTGTATTACGATACATAAATATGTATGTTTTAAATTAAAATATTACACCGTAGTACCGCAGCTCGATAGAGCAAATACTAAAGTTGATATCGACTTGTACTCTATTTGCCTATGCTGAGTAGCGACGTTCTACGTGCTGTGTAAAGTTACATACATATACTAGCTGTCACCGCAGCTTTGCCCCGATTGAATTAGATATTTGAAACGATGATGGATATTTCTATAGCCTTCATTACACCAATAGAACAGAATATAACAAAATATAAAGATTAAGTAAAATATACATTTTTCTTCACATCTCATTTTAAATGCTGCAGACTGCGATAACTTGATAATCCATACATAATTTGGTAATGTTTCTTATGATGACGAATGATGACGAATACAGTCCTTTCCAGTAACTTCAGTTCTCGGCTTGGAATCTGTCCTCTATTGTGCGGGCGAATGAACCATTACTGCTATGCGGTAGCCCTACGCATCGACCGGTCGGTATTGCTAACCAGCGTAGAACTTTGGATTTTAGCTGTGTAATAACTTTAATCGGGCTTAAGAAATGCTAACACTCAGATTTTTATAAAACAAGCATGGGCTATGTCAATCAGATCATTTCATGGAGAAGACATTTTTTTTGTATGGGGAATGTTTTTATGCATACCGAAGGAGAAAAGATGGTAAAACAGACTTTACCCACTAAACCCCAGAGGCGTTCTCCTCGTCGTCTGGGTGACCCGGCGAGTGAGCTGTGGCTGTCCTCACCGGGCCACTACGGTGTGCCATCCGGCACTCTTTTCTGGTCAGAAGAAGACATTTCCTGTCCAGAGAGAATGGTAACGTAATATGTAGATCATATAACAATTAAAATCCTATGTGAATACGCATGAACAAGTAATTTCTGAATAGCACGACAAAAGCCAATCACTTGCCGTAAGTTGTCTGATCGGGCGTTTTCCCAATAAACGCATACTATATTGCAAAAACTCACAAATGTTCGTTGGCAGACACAAAAAACAAACTTTCATAATTTAATAGTTATGTGTTTTTAATGTAGACATCTTTCAGGAAGGGTCAATTAATGACTGCTGTTTAAAATGGTTTGGAATGGCGCCAGGGCATATTGGTGTAGAGCGAATGTTTGAAAAAGTCTGCTTTCACTGTCATGTGCGTTTTATTACATTGAAATATTTGGCATTATATTAAAGTTAGCAGAATTATTTAGACACGAATACTTTTTTATGCCATAAAGAGGCAACCGAACAGTCGGAGCCTTATGATGCGACGCCCATAGACATCCGCACAACTAAAAGTTATGCAGATGCGTTGCCTTTCTTTTCCTATCCCTCCCAATGGGCCACTAGAAACTCACAAGATGCGACAGCATAGCTCTCATTTCAACACTTGACGCCGGTGTTAAGCAGCATGGCACTACCTCTTACGAATATATCCTTTTATTTTTGACGTGACAACGTCTTATAATTCGATGGAGCCGGCTGCACGAACGAAAAAAAGTGTGGCGTTCCATTTTCTTATGACGTTGTCACGTTCAACTATCGTCAGTAAATTGAATTTATAGACAACCGATTTTTTAATATTATTATATAGGTAATAATGCGGTTGGCGAGGGATTGGCTGTCTTGGCATTCTTTGATGCATTTGTTCAGCAGTGGACGGGTAGCTGATGATGATGATGATATAGGTAAACGGCTAGACCAATTTTGATTAAAAACAATTGTGCTTAAGTGGATTCGAGGATGGTTCAGATTCACAATTCGGACCACTACCAAATGTTTTTTACAGGACAACGTCTTTTGGGTCCGCTGATATCATTATAAAAACAATTGTGATTTACATCGACATTAAAACAGATCACTCGATGTAAGTTCATAAAAATCATTACCGTATAACAAGTAGCCGATTTTAAATTCCTTTAAACATAAAGTGGAGGCATTAGAGCGAAAGCCGCAAATGAAAATGTGCAAACAGTTGGGAGTTCTCGGAAAATTTGTCTGACCAATAGAACACTCAGCGACCAGTTTATGTTGAACTCATTTACACTAGCGGTCCTTTAATTAATAAATTGCGTTAATTGTGTAAATTCGAGGCGAATATTCGACGGCCATAAAATTTTGTTGCAGCCCAATGCAGATTTTTGTTTGGTAATAAACTGTTATTCGATTTGCTATTATTTACACTGCTGACTTCTGCTGGTATTAATTTTTCATTAATGTATAATAAATGTGCAATCATAATATTATGTGTTATTTTACTTTTGACTGCCAGAAGTAGTCAATAAAGTTGGATAAATTATGTGAGAAAGTTTCATTATTCATATTTTTCTTATTAACAGTATTTTCTTTTTAAAGTTCGTTATTAGACATAGTTAATGATATGTAACTTAAATTGGAAATGTTAAAGTTAAAAATTGCTTGATGTTATTATTATGACAGTATAAGCTTATCATTTTCTAAGTTATCACGAGTGCACTTTGCTTACATAAATAAAGATAACTTTTTTAGAAAAGCTGGTATTAACTGGTTATTTGTTTAAGTTACTCGATATAAGAAATGAAAACTAGCCTTGAGATATTATATAGTGAGTCTGTAATACCGTTCCACCGTCTAAGGAGAAAGTTTACTTTATTTAAATTCTGAGATAGAGGATTTTAAATACACATGCTCATTATTGAAGTGAAACTTCTTTGAGCACATGAGGGTAATTTTTTTACGGTTGAAACGTCACGAAAATGTATAACGTTTATGTCCAAAAAGAGGGAGAGAGTGATTGAGACTGATTGTAAGAGAGTGAGAAAGGGCGAACGTAGCATGAAGCACAAAGCCATGGAGTGAGAGTAGGGAGTAAGCGAGTGAGAAAGATCGAGAGAGAGAGTAAGATAGAGCGAACGTCGCATCGCAAGTCTCGGAAATTTAAAGCTTTAGATTAGTATAAATATAAACGAGATTTAAAAATTAGTTTGCTACATAAAATTCACTTCTGACATGTGTACTTTGTACGCACGCAATTTTTACTTAAGACTTTAATTAAGATACCAAGGCATTTGTAGACAATGGTGAAATATAGAGCTCCGAGAAACAAAAGTGAATAAAAATCATGGCAAATGTATAAACAGTCAATAGTAACAGTGATATACGAAATAAGTGATTACACGTGGCATCTAAACCAAAACTTAATAACGTCCTAACTCTGGCAAACAATATTTCGATTAAACAGAGCGGATTATCGAATGATTGCGATATAATCGTTGGTTCTTTCGAACAAGAGAGATTTCCGTTAACGTCGCTTTCGGGTCGCTGGGCCGGACAAGACCGTATAATTTCTACGTTCCACAGATAATGACGGAGGAAACGATATAACCTGAATTTTTCTTTGGATCTCCTGCTAATTGGAATCTAGTATGGTGGCAATTATAGCCTTTTTTTTTCTTTTACGCCGGTAAATGCTCTGAGGCATCCCGCGGGGTGTGGGTCTCCCCACGCGGGTATGTGGGACTCGCTGTGACCGAATGGTGGTAAGGTGGATGCAGCTCTATCCACTAAAACATGGCGAGTGCCACCAATGCCGCCTTTGGTGAGGTGCCCCGGATCTAATGAGCAAACAGGGCACATCGACGGCTAGTCAGTCCCTCAATTATTACAGCCTCTTTATCATTATTACAGCCTCTACAATTCCATTGCTGGACATATAAACGCCATCACAACTTTTAGAACATACACAGGAAATAAATCAAAACTGGAACGAAATGGATCTGGGAGTCGTCGCTTCTATAAGCAAGTCATATTTCATAACAATGACATTTATAGCCTGGCAAAAAAAAAAAAGAAAAACTCTCGAGCCATATTGCGGAAAATTTCGGAACTAAATGTGTATGGACGATACTATAATGTGTTGACGTAGAAAAAGATACAGTGGCAGTCTTGACAAAGCTCGCCATTATATCAGATTTGATAAACCACAGATACTCGCAAAAGAACACCGATTCCAACCAAGGATGATCCGCGAGGCTATTGAAATTAAAAAACATCCAAATTTCAATAGAGAAGATGGCTGGCTTCTACCACCTGCTTGGGATCCCATTATTAAAATTATCAAATCAAAATCCAAGCATAATAGGTCACAGATTAAAGATATAGTTAGCACTTTCTGCGTAGATAGGACTGACCAAAATATTGATGTATCATAGGGTAGTTTCGAATAACTTTGTAATGATAGGACGTATGACACCTCAGTCCTCCCGTGACCATGGTTGCTGTAAAGTATCCGAAACGTCGGGCTTGTAAAAATCTTAATAAACCGCGATAAAATCCGTAAAAAATTGTTTTATTATAATTGTATATCCACAAAAAGTGGACACAAAAAATAAATTTTGGATTAATTGCAAATGAATTACATAATATGTTGTTTTATTATTGTAATTTGTTATATTATTATATACATGTCTGTATAGACGTAGTCATACCCGACGCCAAGAGGCCGTGTGGTCGCAGACTACACGGTTGGCGGGGGGCAACCCCCCACTTTTACAAACCAAAAGTGAGCCAAATGGGCTCAGACTAATACGATGTAGCATTAGGGCCTTCGGGCCGTTAGCATAGATCCATCCGAAAAAAAAAGACGTAGTCATTTTTGTCATAATTGATTATTATTAGGTTATTACCTTTTTTGCTTTAGAATCAGTAATTATCTCTCCTGATGTATAAAGAATCTCAAAGATCTTCAAGATGTGTATTGAGCTATATGGGTCAGAGTCCGCACCCGGGTCACGTTCGTCCATTTGTTCCGACGTATTCGAACACCTGACCGTTATTGCCCACGCTCGGCCTAACATTCGGGGTGCATAATATTTGTCTTCAGCTTATACGCTTAGATGTACGTGATTCTGATTTATTTGGGAAGCCCTTTAATCTATCGAAAGTATAACATAAATAATAAGAGATATAGTGTTTCAATTTCCTGGTTTTTATCGTTTTTCTGCTTCGATATTTGTTTTAACCACTCAACTTTTTGACTCGCAAAGAAATCTGTTGGTTAGAATTCGTGTTAGATGCGAGTGTCCTATAATTTCTATGAAAACAATCAATAATATTCAACCTTCCAATATTTTCACCGAACCTCCACCAAAGATGAACATACCAACTTCACCCATATCCGAATATAAAAACTTTTTGCGAGCAATCAAAAATGCACAAACGTGGATTGTAATCAACCGTCTCTATAGCCCAACAAACTCTCAGACAAAGCAATCCCTTTTGATTGATATGCCCGGTTGAATCGGCCATTTTTGACAGATACAATATTTTGACAGATACAATATTTCGACAGATACAATATTTCGACAGATACAATATTTCGACAGATACAATATTTCGCTTCTTCCGCGCTGGAAAAGCACCCAATATGATTTATACCGGATTGAAACACCCCGACGGTTTAAAGGATCTTATTTTTATCGTGATTGAAATGTATCGTGTTATACAATAATAGAAATATTCATTGATTGTCTTAAACATAATATCCTACTAATATTATAAATGTGAAAGTAAGTTTGTTTGTTACGCTTTCACGCGAAAACTACTTAACCGATCATCATTTAAATTTGTACATGTCATATTCTTGGAGGTATTCGAAGTAACAAAAGGATGTTTTTTATGAAAAAAAAGCTACAATCTTATCCTGCGCAGACGAAGTCATGAGCATCAGCTAGTTATATTATATTTGAAAAAAATGTTGTCAGGCAGATGTGAAATGTCCATGATAATGTGATACGCGCATTTTGTCACGGCATTTAATTCTAATTTACGGCCAAGGTGCGCCAATAGATGTCTCACTTATAAAAAAGTGCGTGCGTACAAAGTACACATGTTAGAAGTGAAACTTATTTGGCAAACTAATTTTTAAATATCGTTTATATTTATACTAATCTAAAGCTTTAAATTTCCGAGACTTGCGATGCGACGTTCGCTCTATCTCACTATCTCTCTAGATCTTTCTCACTCTTTGCTCCCTACTCTCACTCCATGGCTATGTGCTTCATGCTACGTTCCCCCTTTCACACTCTCTCTCAATCGGTCGCAATCACTCTCTTCCTCTTCTTGGACAAAAACGTTGCACATATTCGTGACATTTCATTCGTAAAAAAATTACCCTCATGCGCGCAAAGAAGTTTCACTTCAAAAATATATTTTGGATACGTATTTTTACACGACTGCTACAGAAGCAGAGAATGACCTTTAATACTTTTTTGGGCTGTAACTGTATATGAGTTTGAGCAACAACACTCGATCGATCCGTTGTGGAACCTCAGACCTCAGTTCACACATATATAATCCCAAGCCAATCCAAAAGCCCAAGATTACGTGGCTCTAAGTCGAGTAAAAACATTAGATGGACTAGCCGTCAGTAATTTAAACCTGAAAAAGTATATGCATTGGACACATGAGCAAAATTTAATAGAAAAGCAACATCGCTTTCAGGAACTTAACTTAAGTAAGTGTCGGAACTCTCCGTATTAATTTCCTTAGAAATAAAGAACTTACTAACTTACACGTTCTAAGGTCTATAGCGCATTCTAAACTGGGCTACATATTTTTTTATGATTAAATAAAGTCGTAAATAAAAATAATCATTAAAAAAATCAACTGCAAAAAATACATTATTTTTATTTATTAACAATTTTTTTTTAAATAGACAGAAGACGTTTATATGTAACATCAAGGTAGCTCGTCTACATATTTGGGAGTTAACAAAAAAAAAATTGAAATTGATGGATTCAAGTGTATGTAAAAATAGAAGAACCCTCAGCTTGAAACGATAAGCACCCGGTTCTATCACATGGTTAAAATTAACATCGATTCTTGTAAAGGACACGAAATATAGAATCTTTAATATTATTTCTGTATCAATTTCACAGAAACAATACCAGTGATTCGCTCAACACAGATGTCGTGTGGATTTCTCGTGAACGGAAAAAGGAATGAGTTTTAAATAGAAACACACTTCTTTACAGTAATCTCGAAATGTCTCCAGTACGAGGGAGAAACGCTTTACACCGAAATATCTTTAAACGGTTACAAAGATGTAGACAATATAGATGAACTTAGTTTTATGCTTTAGGAAAAGTTTCACTTGTCCATAAATTTAGTTTATGGACAAAGTCAAATTATAAGAGAAAACGTTTATTGTAAGAGCATTTGCTTTTTTTTTAATTTGCAGTCATCATCATCATCAGATTCGTCATCCGTCATTCGTCATTCGTCATCATCATCGGACGTCATAACCGAGTATTACATAAATAAAACAAATATATTAACAGATATGTCTTGTTGTACTGATACACCGACATTAAACTTACTCAAAAAAGTAATTTTTTTAACATATACGTTACGTTTGTTCTGCGCTCCCGTTTGCATGGGTCATAAATTCACTCATTTTTTTTTTCATTGACAGGACAGGCAGTGTAATTACTAGCAGAGTTGTCATCTTACGTCTTTTGCCGGAAAATGCTCTTAGGCATCCCACGGGGAAGGGGGACTCCCTAGGCATATGTGGGACTAGCTGCGCCCGACAGATGATAACGTAGACGCAGCTCTACCCACTACTAAAACCTGGTGGTGTTCTCCTCGTAGTACTGGCCTGGTGTGCGAACTATAAAAGATAGGTCCATGCCCAATTCAGCGACAAGTGGCGTCCTTTCCTCTGCACAAGCTGGCCGCTCCGCCAGGATGTGGTCAACAGAGTCTTCACTGCTGCTGCAGTTATGACTTCCTGCGAGTCCTCCGCCCTTGCACCTTCCGAAGAAACTTTTAGAAGCAGCCGTGTCCCGTCAGGATCTACGCAAGGTGGAAGGTGATTGTACCGTGCCGTCAACCCACTGCTGCAGGATTAGGATTTTAGTTAATTTTACAATTCTATACTTTCCTAAGATTTGAAATCATTTTTTTTTCAAATCATTTACTTTACTTGGATAGCAACTTGAATAATTGTTAGAATTTGTCTATTTTTTAAATCATATTTACCATGTTTTTCACATTTGTTTCGCTCAAGAAAAAATCTTGCTCCTTTCCAATTCCAGTATTAGTACATCGGTGTACAGATGTAGGTGATACGAATAAGGGTGGATGTATTTACATAATGTAATCAACGAGACGCGCGCGCCGATGATTCTGGGCCACTTTTTACCCAAATCAGGGGTTCATCTCGTTAAAAAGTCGACCCGATAGCAAACTCATGATTTATTGATGACTCATAATTGTAATGAAGTGATAGACTAATAAAACCATTTGATGTCGACTGGGAAGACTCAGTCCTCTCGTGACCATGGTTGCTGTAAAGTAAAACTGACATGTAAATATCTTAGTGAACCGAGTCAAAATACGTTACAGTTGTTTTATCATAATGAAGAAACTCTTTTGTCATTATTATTGATATACTTATTGATCTGTCTGTCTGTCTAATGAAGTTTTTGTAAGATATTGTGAGATTTCTCGGGTACGATTATTGTTTGAATATGATGTTGATGATGTCATTATATTATCTGATTTAAGTTCATTTTATTAATTGAATTTTGTGAGTTGTTTTAATTTTGATATCTTTTGTAATTTTTATTTCTACTTTTTGTTGTCTATAAGTAAAAGTGCAATCACCTGTACCCACACTATAAATGTTAGCAGCAGAATTATTGTTGCAACTTTTGTTGGCTGTTCATAACAAATAAATAAATAAATTATGAGTAAGAACCACGTATTTCCGCATAATATTAAAGACAACATTGAACGGACTTGAATAACTCTATTCATCGCTTAATCTTATATAACTTCAAAATTGATATATGAAGGCATGTTTACAACAAGTCAAATGTGAAAAACCTCCAAAAATTTGATATATGTCCATAATGATGAGTAGGTAGGCCAGTATGGTTCAAGCCTTGTCATAGCTGTGAGACTCAGTAGCCTAAGGTGAACCCAGCACCTTGGGCGAAGCCAATTGAACCGAGGGAGCTGCTCTTTGTAGCTCTCTTATAAGAAGAGGGGTCAAAGAGCAAGGGAGCAAAGGACAAGGGGTGAGGATGGGAACCTTACCTCATTGCACTTCCTGACGTTGGAAACCACATACCTGCATGGTGAGTTCCCGTCCTCCCAGGGGTTCCTAAGAGAATTTCCCGGCGAAAAAGAAAAAAAGGTCGCCTAGTAGTTAGTACAATCGGTAGTCAAGTCAATAATTAGAGCATGTACTTTCTCTTCACGGCCTGATCTTGATACATTCTATAATTATACTTGTTGTACGCAAAAGTAGATATTGAAGGACAAAATATACTGATCTTTCCAATAATAATAAAGCTAATACTTCTTTTATTGGTACATTACATTATTATGCAATTAATATCACCGAAATTGCCAGTACCATTCCGTTCACGATTCTGTGGAAATATTTATTTAAAAAACCAGATCTGTTTTGTATTCATAGGATGAAAGGAAGTTATCCCAGGTGCGTACTACCTCACCCCACCTTAAATTTTTTTTTTTGAGTATTTTTATGTTACTTCCCGTCCACGATGAATCCACGAAAAGCGCGATTTCTTCGAATTTATTAATACTCATAATTATAATTATAATAATTCATATTATTGTTATTGGATATTTTGTTTGTGTTATGATATTTTAGGGCTTTTGTCTTTTCTTGATATTAAAGTAGGATTCGTTTTTAAAAATTGATATGACTACAAATAGTAAACGCACAAGTATCTATAGCACAGCGTGTACTCTATGCTATTTTTTAAGTATATGTATAAATATATATTCGAGCAACCCGTTTGTAAAAGGCTAGCCTATGGTAGATATATTTTATGCATTTAGAATGACTAATAATTTTCCTAAACATATCTAAAGTTTTTAATCATCATCAGCCTATATTCGTCCATTGTGGAACATCATAAGCGTCCTTTAATGAACGCCAAGACTACCGATCCTTTGCCACTCGCATCCAACACATACCGGCAACTGCGCGGATATCGTCTTCCCATCTGGTTAAAGAAAGTTTACAATATAACAACGAAATTAATCTCCATTCTTACATAACAAAAGCTCAACAGACTTTCGTATGAACAAACGCAATCGCTTCCGCTTACCTCCTCCGCACGCTAGCTTTGAAGCTCCATTTCAAATAACTTATTGCTCATTTTATCTTAAGATATACTTTTGTTAGTAGAAAAGGTTTTAATGTCTCCATCTTTGTCCTCCGTTATTAAGCTTTAAGTCGCGACAATGACGACGTTTTGGTCAGAATGTTACGTCTGATGGAATTTTTAATTATTTTCCTCCTTGAACGGCTCATTGAGATGTTAAAAGCTACATTTTATGTATTTTTTATAGCTGTTTTAAAACATCCAAGTTTCTTAGATGTTTAAAAGGCTTTTTGAAACTAAAAAAATCTAGTAATATATTGATGATGTTGTTACGAAAGATTCTTTTGGGAATAATAATACGAAATTAAATTTGATCTTGGTTAGAAATTTTACGAACACACGAATGGTACCACATATAATATAAAATAATGTTTTTAAACGACTTCGAAAAAGGAGGAGTTTATATGTAAAAGGAGGAGGTTATATGTTCGTGTGTATATATATATTTAATGTATGTTCACCGATTTTTTTTATATCATAGGAGGGCAAACTAGCAGTCGAAGCCTTTTGGCGACTATCGACGCCCATACACATCCGCACAACCAGAGATTATGCAGATGCGTTGCCCTCCATTTCCCTATCCCCCCAATAGGCCACCAGAAACTCACAAACGGCACAAAACGCGATAGCATAGCTGTCACTTGATGCTGGTGTCATGTGCGCGATACCACCCTAGTCATGCCGGCCCAATTCAAGTGCAAAGGGCAGGGGCAAAAGCAGCATGGCACTACCTCTTAAATGTAGCCCGTATGTCATTTCACATTAGTACAAATCATCATTATTTGTTTTTTTTTTACTTTTATTGAACAGCGCGCCTTGGCCATAAATTCCCCGGCGCGGCGTCAAACGACGTGATACCCGTGTGTCCTTTTGTGTGTACGCCCGAGTATGGTATACCATGTTTCGTTACTATTTTTCAATTCTAATATTAAATATATGATGTTCCACGTGTGCTGGGCATCCCGTCCTAATATTTTAAATATCCATTTAAAGTTAAATTAAAGGACCATGTTGAATCAGCCAGGAGTTGATGCGATCTCTTATTATGTTCTTTTTTTGCTTTAAAATGTATTCATCATAAAATAATTTAATTGGTAACTTGAACCTTGTAATGTGGTTTTATCCATTACAATCCAAAAATACTTATGTACTTGTTATTTTAGTAGACAAAGATAGTAGCATGTCATGTCAACGTTAATTATTAACGAACGCGCCGCGAAAATAGAAGCCACTGAACTGTATTTACATACGCAAGAAAACACACAGACACGGGGACACATTATTTATTACACTAATTTTTGCATTCGCACAGTACAGTACAGTCACGCGCTAAAAGTTGAATTATCATACTAATTTTTCACTTTTAATTTTTTTTTCAATCATGTCCTTAAACTTGAAATTAAGAAAATTGATATAATATAATATGTATTTACAGTAAAATACAATTTTGATAAAATTGATGAAATAATGTTTAATTTTAGTTGAATGTATATGTGATTTTAATGTTTTAATTTCGTTTAATGTTTAATATAAACATATTATTATATAAATGTGTACTCGTGTGTGTGTCAAATGTATAGTATTTACGATTTATTATGTACTAACATGACTAAATGAACTGAAAGTTAGTAATGAAATAAGATTGTAAACCTAATAACAAAATTAAAATTTCTGAAATAAAGACTTATTATTATTAATGTGAAGATGGCCATCGCTTTTGTAAGCGATAACCAGACGATGCTGCAGTATATGTATAACTTCTACGTTGTTTTTGATTGCAATGAAAATGACACTGATATCAAATTATACAATCAACAGTTGGACAGGTAAAATGTAAACCATAATGTCTCTAGGGCTAGGTTAAAAGGTGAAGTTAACAGTCTACTTTCTCCTACATTTTCTGGGAGTTTTATCTCAACTAACACAAAAGAAACATTGTTGTATTATTTATATCTTAAAAGTCACAAAAATTGAGGTCGAAGTGACTCAGTGCTATAATTGTGTCATCATGGTGGCCACGGAAGACTAAACGCGAGGTGTTTGTGAGTTACAGCATCAGGGCTTTACCGGAGCAAGAGACCTTTCTCGATGGTATGTCGTTAGTGTTTCATTATAAAAAAGGATTGGCCCGGCAGATGTGAAACTTTACTTAATTCACAGATATTAAATATAACGAAAGATGGAATAAGACAAAGAAATAATGAAAGAAAATGAAAAATTGTATTAAAAATCTTCAACAATTAAAAAAATAATAAAATCCCATAATTTATAATAATAAAAGAATAAGTAATAATTACAAAAAATAATATTAAGGTACATACTAGTGAAAATTATATAAATACAAAACATAACATTTTACCCTGCTACATACATTATTATCATAATATTTGCCATAGTATAGCTTTGAATCCGAAATCTTTATTAAGTATGACTCAATAAATATGGCAAATTTAAGGAAAAATTAAAATTTCCTTGCAAATTAATTCAGATTGGCAACACAGATGCCCTTATTAACGCCAAACTTTATTACACCGTTTGTGTATATCGCGTTCCGCGCTATACTAATTAGTACTTAACACGTAAATTACACAAACAACCACAAAAACACAGGAAATATTTTATTAAATTAAATAATATACAAGCATAATTTATTTCAACCAAACCAATATACCAATTAAAATACACTAACAAATACGGTCGGAACAAGACTTACGCGCACGACTGTACATCGACTACAAACTTGGTACAAACTTATAACTTAGCCGAAATATACTGCGCGCTCCTGTCGTAATGAAATAAAATAGTGTTCAGCCATATTAATTATCCCGGAACACGACACAAGGAGGGATTAGCCGGGAAAGTGGGACAACTGGGATTTAGAATACTGTAAGCCTTTTATAAAACGTATTCTAGTTACAATACGTTCTAGTGAAGTCGCGGTCAGCACATTTTCACATCAAACATAAGAGTATTTCTATTCAACAAGAGAATCATGTAGGTAGACTAATCAGTCTTTGTTGTTGAAGTGTTTTTATTTTTTATTTTGGGGCGGGTAAAACCGCAGGGCATAGTAATAATACGTCTACGTATGACATAACTAGCTGTTGCCCGCAGCTTCGCCCGCGTTAACTTCACTCCTGTTAGTTACATCGTGATGTTTTATAGCCTACTTATTTATTCGTAGCCTATAGCCTTCCTCGATAAATGGGCTATCTAACAATGAAATAATTTTTCAAATCGGACCAGTAGTTCCTGAGATTAGCGCGTTCAAACAATCAAACAAACTCTTCAGCTTTATAATATTAGTATAGATAAAATACTATGGTGTGCAAATGGTAATGGTAATCTTAATTATATTCAAAAGCAAATATACAGCTTTCTCCAAGCTGTTCCTTTGATAGTAACGTATGAAGGGTACATACAGACATATTTCTACCACGAACTATTTATCTTGTATTTCAGAGTAATAAATGAATGAGCGATTCGCCTGGACTTAGCATAATATATAAATAATATTTAGTATTTTTCGACCAACAACTTGATATTTTGTATAGGACGTCCGCATGCTTATATTGTTCACCTTGCTATTTTTTTTCGCAAAGAAGACGTTATTAACTCTAAGAACTTCTTTATATCGCATCTTATGTCTCAATACATCCATTGATGCTATCGATAAGCAAGACCTCTTTTTTAACATTTTTTTGTACCCGTTTATTTATTATATTTCAACTTATATAATATACAAAGGGAAGCAAAAAGGTTAGTCAACATCACAGGTGACCGAAGAGCTGGCAGCTACCTCGGACAAAGAATTAGTCTAGCAATACAAAGGGGGAACGCTGCCAGTATCTTCGGAACCTTGCCTAAAGGTTTTTTAAATATGTATTTTAAGGTTTTTAGTTTTAGGTTCTTTGTACATATGCAAAGAAAAAAATGTCATAATAGCAGAAAAACAAGATGAATTTATTATATATAAAAAGATTAACGATAATAACATAACAATATAAAATCTTCACAATTCGTCCATAAATATGTTTGATGAGACACTGGCTTGTCTCGACTTATAAGTCGTGGAGCTAATGTAGCAAAACGAAAAAGGACTCTAATATCCTCCCCTTCGTCTTGGTAATGTACCGTGCCGCAGATTACACTTCCGTTGTGACTGTGACAGTGACGCATGACACTAAATACACGCACACGTAATTATAGGTTGATGCAGTCAATTACATCCTCGTAGAGCAAAGCTACAAATATTCCTTTATCGAACCGGTACCCATGCTGCCTGCATGGGTACCATCCTACTCATATCTTCTATCAAACAGCTTTGCTGTATTTCGGAGAGAAGGCAGGACAGGCAGTATAATTACTGGCACCGAGTTTGAACATTACCGGTGGGAGGGAAGCGCTGTGCCGCGCTCCCGGCTGCATGGCTACCACCATCTTGCTTGTTTCTCCCGTGAAACAGCTTTGCTGTGTTTCGGAGAGAAGGGCAAGACAGGCAGTGTAATTACTGGCACCGAGACTTAACATCTTATGTCTCAGGATAGGCAACACATAGATGAGTTGCACATAAACTAGTTTATGTTCATGGGCGACGTTGACCACTTACCATCAGGTGGCACGTTTGCCAGTTTGCTTATCCAAGTAACATAAAAAAAAAACTTGTGTCTCAAGGTACCTTACCTTTAAAATTTTTTTTTGAAACACTTGAATGAGTTGCCTGGGTTAGTCTCAGGTTTACTTTTCATGGTTCATGTTCGTATGCGATCCAAGCAAAAACAAGCAACTTTTCGTATCTAAGTCACTTCTGTGAATAAAAATGTTTGCAATTATACTTGATCTTCGTCCGCTGAGCTTATCTTTGTAACGCCGTCAAGAAATATATCAGTGACAAGGAAAGTTACAACAACATCTCAACGAGAAAAAACGTTTTGGTAGCATTGGGTCCGACAGAAGCAGCTTTGGAGAGCAGCCATCAAATGAACACCGTATATATCTGTCAATCGTCGTATTTCAATTAATAAATATTAGCCAACAATCACCACGTTAACGTAGCCTGGTGCTAAGTTCGTTAGAACTTGTGTTACTGGTACTTGGAACGGAAAAAAAATAGTTTTATATAAATTCACGTCCATGATCCGATGTAGAAATATTCATCATACAAATTATTCTGCACTTGGCGGGATTCGAACCGACGAACGCTGCGTAAAGTGTCAATTAGCTCGACTACTCGACCAGTCGGCCGTTGAAATTTGTATCATCCTTATCGATCTTGGATGTCGAGCACCTGTAGTATAAGTTCATAATATAATATATTGTATAGCTGTTCATGAGCTAGAAAAAGTAAGAATGACGGAACAAATGCCATGCGGACCCCATCGGGTAGTCAAATGCCATGACGAGATTTTTAAGCTTTCGTACGGGCCAATACGATAATTTCGCCACTCCTCAGATGTCATGTTACTACCTCAAAGTATACTCTTTATTAAAAGGATTCAATAGTTCTTGAGTTTTGAAGTCGAAGCGAAATATGACCATTGTATTTTCCTCTAAATTGTTATCAAAACTATTTTCGAGTATTACAGATTATATACCAAAATTTAATATACTGTATTATGAGAATCTATATCTCATGGAGATTCATAAGGAAACGAAAATGAAATGCCTGCAAAATGAAAACGTCTTATTGATACAAAGAGGTATTTTAAAGGGTATTTTGATATCACCTAAAGGAGAAGAAGAAGATCCGTGCAGAACTAGACTAATGGTAGTAAAACCAGTCTACATTCTACATGGTAACAAGATGCTACATGGTGACGAATAACCAACATGCAACATAACAGGTGGAAATGCAATGAGAGACGAAATATTTTTTCAAGTAGAACCAAAGTCTTGCAGTAAAAAGATACGTATCTGTGTAATTAACCGACTTCAAAAAAGGAGGTTCTGTTGTATATGTATGTGACACGATTACTCCGCCGTTTGTGAATGGATTTGGATGGTTCTTTTTTTGTTTGAAAGCTGGTTAGTTAGTAGTTGGTAGGGAGATTAAAATTAAGTACTTATAATATACTAAGTAAGAGTATTATTTTTATTATTGTGTTAAATGTGACTGTCGCTGATATTTGAATCTTAAGCAACTACATATAATAATACTAAAACTTTTGAAGATCGGTACTTCACACGATATTCTAATATAGAGAATCTTCAGTATAATGTCTAATTATCCTTATTTTGTCGAGCGTTATCAAGTTTTCTGCATGAAGTGATCAAATCGCTTTTGTTTAAACTAAGTGTACGTGGAAGTTGTAGCGTGATGGATGTGAGTCTAAATACTGAAGTATTTAGACTCACATATCCACCCTTGTTCGATCCACTACTGGACATATGCCTATCAATGAACGCCAAGAATCCTCAGGAAAGCGGTTACTACTAACTAGACTAGCATCATCAACCTTTATCTACTGCTGAACATAGGCTCTCCTCAATGAACGCAAATACGGCCTATCCCTTGAATAGGTATATACTTCCATACTCAGTAAAAATATAAAAGTCCGGTTAAGTCCTGGTTTTTATCAATAAGTGCAAATTCGCATATTTTTAAAAGTCGAAGAAAGTCAAGAAAAGAAGTAAGAAAACGGTATGTCGATTTATTTGATGGAAAATGACTACTGATACCGATAGACAATACATCGGAGCGTTTGCAGAAGTTTTGCCTTTCAATATGCGTATGCATTCTTTGGAAGTCTTTTGAAGAAGTATCGGTTCAGCAGGTAAGGGTTGCGTTCTCTAAAGGTCGTTAATGTGGTCGTCGAAGATTCCTCATTAAAAGGCAAGCGTTATATTATTCACCATTTATTAGATCATCCTATGCTCTGCCACATCTTAGCAATACGAAAATAAATAGTGTATGATGGTCTTGGACAAATGACCTTAATGTTGGAAGTGGGTATAAAAAGCCTCTTGTATTCGTTGGATAATAATATTATTTTACCAGATTTATTAGTACATCGATCAGAATAACTCGATTTTTATATTTAGATATTTTTTTCAGAGAAATAATATTATTTTTCAAAGAGATTAAAGATCGAAACATTTCATGCTCACTTCAAAGCTATATTGAATGATGCTTACATTTCACTTATTATCTGATACAAGTTAACGAGTTAGTAAGAGCAAACACGATGTATGTTGATCAGCAACGAGCTCTCTCTAATGCTAGCTGCTATTTGAGAGCTCAACGTGTATATTTGCTGCCCCTACAGGGACCGACAGGAGAGAGAAGCGCACCTCGCTGGGGAACGGAATTACTGCGCGTATAATGAATCTTATGTTTAACACTAGTTAAATATTCTGTCTTATTTGTAGAGGTCAAAATAGTTAGGACTGGTAGTCGTGAGTTAACCTAGTTTATTCCAGACACTTATAAATGCAGTACTTCATCGTTGTGAACTATTTACAATAAAACGCATTAATCTTATTCGTTGAATAGTTTATTATAGGACTGTTATGACGTCACAGAATTTTATCTTTTCTTTTGATCAATGTTAGGAATACTTTTTAGCACCAAAATATTTCGCACTATGTTTTTAGAATGGAAAATACCTGGCGGATAGTAATGCTAATGATGCTTCCAATTAATTGTTATCTGCTAAGTGCTGCTTAAATACTCCAATATATTTCAAGTCCAATAATGCATCCATTTGCAGTCATTAAGACAACGTTCGCCTGATACCATCTTATGGAAATCGTGCCTAAAATTAACTTGTTTTACGAAACTTATAATTACTAATGTAAAAGTTACTTAAAATACGACAATGATAAAAGTGTACAAGGTGAGATAATGGTATTTACATTTAAAGTTACAAAAAAAAACTTTGTAAAAAAAGAAATAAATCTTTACCCAAAGTCATTTATAAAGGCTAAGAATAGGGCACCGTTAATCTTGATAAAGTTATAAGATAATCCGTGAATAGAGCCTGCCCTGTCGGGGACATTTGTTGCCTAATTTGTTCCATCTGAAATTTATAAAAGAATTAAACTTTTTATTCATTTCATTAAGCTTTTAAATATAGAAAATGTTAAATTTTTTGCTAGTATATTTATGCGTTAGGATTCTTTTATAATATCCATTATATTAATTTCAACTGAATAATTATCTTGGCACAGATATGAAAAGAGTGGCCAATAGCGGAGCGGTCGATATTTAAATATTGACTACTCTGCTATCGGCCCTTCATTGATGGCTTAGATAAGAAATTCTCCAAATCTGAATTTGATAAATCAAAGTAAATTTTTTAAGGAAATTATTTTAGAAGAAAAATTTAGTAGCATTAAGTGTGTTTGCGTAGAAATCTTAAATTAAATAGAATTTAAGTCATCAAGGTGATTCCAAAATATGTGACATGTCCCTCAAATTGTGTCAATGCAACTCGCGAATGGATTGTTAAACATTGCAACATGCGGGTCGAAATCACACCATCGTAAATAAAATACTATGTTAAATAATAAAAAAGACAGTCCTTTTAGAGACAGTTGAGCGAAAATGAGTACAAGAGTTCTGGAGTGACCACCACATATCGAAGTGTTGGTGAGCCTCCCATTAGATGGACCGACGACCTGGTCCTCCAGATTCCTGCGAATCCGCTGGATGCGGGCAGCACAGAACGGGGCATAGTGGATATCCTTGGCTTACAACCAGTAGTGGACTTCTTTAGGCTGATGGATGGAAAGAAAAATGATTTACTATTTAAGTATCATTCCTAGAATTAAAACAAATCTAACACTTTGTATATCAAGCCAACCCAAGCAACAAAGATAGAAATATACGTTCAAAATCATTACCCCCCTAGTAAAAGGAAAAAGCAAATTATTACAACTAAAATGATGTTATTCATCAAAATACAGATGAAAACAAACAGAAACATTATTGTGATGTCAGACAAGCTCCCAGAGGAACAGCAGCTCGTCAGAAGAATTTATAGCTGGAGGAAAAAACAATGTATAATGCGAACGGAATTTAAATTAACTTTATTGCTTTCTGTAAGTGAAGTAAAGATTTATATTTATAAACATTTTGTTTTTAACATTGACCCGAATTTCATAGGATTTCACCAGGATCGCGGTAGGACTGATGGTTGTAACATTAACGTCGGGCATGTAAAAAAATGCGATAAAATCAGTTAAAACTGGTATCATTATACTAAACATAATTTTATGAATAATATTAATATAGAGATATATTTAATTATAACATTATTATATTAACTTATAATAAATTGTGTATTGGGCTATTTATATATAGTACGCTTAGTTCTAGCAAGGACCAATTTGCTTACTTCTACTCTACAGGTAGGTTTAGACAGACAGAAAGAATAAACTACGTGATAACAGACACCGACACATGTCATCTTTTATTTATTTTAATGTACTGAATTGGCAAGTCACTTAGGTCTGGTACAAAAAGGGCCACTTACTACATAACGAATTCCGTCTGTCAGGTTCTGGTTATTTCAGAATAATCGGAGTTCTCTCCGATAGCTGTTTATTGCGGGACTTGGAATAATTATTGAAGATCGCCTCCTAGGCACATCTAGAGAAGATTTTAATGACTACAAAGACCACTTTCTTAATTTATAAAAGTCGAAGTAACCGGGCTCATAGCAGGACAAAAAGGAAACCTGGATCTTAGCAGGACGAGGTAACCTTGCTCATAGCAGGACGAGGTGACCAGACTCATAGCAGGACAATGAAGTAACTAGTTCATATATTTAAATGGATTCGAAGTTCGAACACCAGTCCATATGAGACACCCGGCGCTGCAACACGTCGCAAAGTATTTGTCAAACATTGTAGCGTGCGGGCGACAAACATGCGATTGTAATGGGAATGCAAATGCGTCTGCTTACATAGCTGATACCAGCTTTCATTACATTAGGTGTTGGCTGTACATGCCAACTATTTTGTTAAGGCATGTAAGTAAAAGACAATCATAAACAAACATGACCAATTTACTAGCCACCATTTTTATATTAACAACGAGAATTCAGATTTTATAGACCAATTGAACAATTTCAAGTAGAATTAAATATTTTTATACCGGTCATGTAAATTTTTCTATATATTATGCTTAATTGTTTCACACAAAATTTACTAGAGACTATCACAGTTTTTAGAACATGAGGATACTATGCTTTTTATATACCACACAAAAATATATAAAATCACACCAATAAGTGGCATATCCACTTTGCACGTGGTTTGCCGTGCTTTCGCCGAGCTTGTGTCTAATACGATAAAGAGGTAGGATAGGACAAAGAACCATATTTGTGCCTCTGGGACAGCATAGTTAAGGGCTAAGTGACACTGACCACATGCAATCTTTATAATTTTACACATTTCATCAGGATTGCTATTATCACCCCACCAGGGTTCAGGCCTTGTCGTGGCGGTGGGGCTCAGTAACCTAGGGTGAGCGGTGCACCTTGGGCGAAGCTAATTGGGCCGAGGGGGCTCTTTGTACCCCTCATTTAAGAAGAGGGGACAGAAGAGCAGGGGACAAGGGGTGAGGATGGGAACCTCACCCCATTGTACCGTCCCGACGTTGGGAGGGGTTGTTCTGTGGTGCGGGACAACCCCTCTGTGGAAGTGGCGTCGGTCCCTTGTGGGACTGACTAGCCGTCGAGGTGCCCTGTTTGTTTACTAGATCCGGGGCACCTCACCAAAGGCGGCATTGGTGGCACTCGCCGGGTTTTAGTGGGTAGACTACTTACCAGCTGTCGGGCGCAGCGAGTCCCACATACCCGCGTGGGGAGACTCACTCCCCCGCGGCATGCCTCAGAGCATTACCCGGCGTTAAAGAAAAAAAAAAAGGATTGCTATTATCAACTAATTTAAAAACACTATTTAAAAACAAAAAAATAACGAGATGATGCCCGCAGCTTCGCACGCGGCAACTCAACTTACAGCCGTATCTGGATTGATGATATTTTTTTAATAGCGTTTGTCAGTTCCAAATATGACCTCCTCCAGAGCCACAAATATATTCTCTTTTTATATTTTCAGAATAGATAATAACTCGTATCCCAAGTTAAGCTAAGTCCAAATGGCTTACTAAATATCGTCTTCGCTATAAACCTTTCCCCTCAGCAGTTTGTAAGACGTGGAACGTATTTAAAAGTGCATTCCTATCGTAAATCGCCGACGTGGGCACAACTCGATACATGATCATCAGCGTTTCTCTACCCGCTTTGAACAGATGTAAGTTATGCTTTATCGCATTGATATAATAAAACTAGACATCGATAAATAAAACTATATAAAATGGGATATGAACTGATTGAAGACTCGTACAAGGCATTCGTAGAAAATGCCGGAATATCGAGTTCCGCGAAAAATAAAATTTCAATCGTTTTAAAAGGTTTTCATAGTGAACATAACTTGGTATATTAATTTAAAATCATAAAACAATTACAGTGTTTAATCATTATGCATTGCAATGATGATTAATTAAAAATAAAAAAATATACTTTTTAATTTTATTTAACTTTTTTTATTTTTTTATGGATAGCTTTTGAACGTTTTTTTGCCTTTAAAAGAATTGCGTAAAGTGTCTATTGCGTATATCTCTACTATCATATGAATATCACTTTTCTTACTACATTTACGTATGTTTTTCCGGACATACAGTAAATTTTCTAAGACATATTGAGAGGCGAAAGCCAGAATTACTATTTGTTTAAATTTTTCTCTTAAAGATGAAGTATAGATATACACTACAGATATAGACTACATACTATAGATATTTATAATTATTATTTATGTTTGAAAGCATTTTAGATAGAAATATTGTTTGTACTCTGTGACATTCTATATAAATATAATGGGCACCTCCACGCTTCCTCGTGGGACACTTATTTTTAGAGACTTCCTTACGGTTATATTTTTATATTCCTTGTACATGACGTTAACGTAACATGAAAGTGACATAAACACGATGATGACATGACATTAATGCGACGTACACAAGTAAGCTCGACGATGGCAAGTATAATAGTGGTAAAGGCTTATACGGTAAGGATGGAAACTTGAGTTAGATTTGAATGTAAAATAGTTTTTTTATGATACATTAAAAAAATATAATTTACGTTCTAAAGAAAGTTTAATATTTGACTGATTTTAATGTAAATTATCTAAATATTTGAATTTGGATTAAAATTGTCATGGATAAGACTGAGAGATAAAACATACATTTTTATTAGTGCTAATTTTAGTTCTAAAAGCATGAATCAAGTCAATTGATGACTTTGATACATCTAGACTACGAAATATCGCTGGCTCATCCAAATTCAAAGCCCTCTCCCCGTGAGATTTGGCGCAGTAAATCTTGCCACAAGTTGCGCGACAAAAATATCATTATGTAAATTTACATAGAAATAAAAATCCCCAGTCTATGCGAAATAGGAATCGTTGCAATGTGATTACTTTGGCTAGGGTTTCGGTTTAGACTATGCGGTACTGAGGTCTTAAATATACATCTTTTCTTGGCGTCGTTTTCACGCAAATGGCACATTTAATGCAGTATAAAAGGATATTAAAGTTTAAAGCAACAATGCTCTAAGCGTATTGCTATTAGGTTTATGCAGGCGTGTCTTTTATAATTATCACCCAAAGAATTATTCATTGTTGTTATCCCGAGCTCATTTTTGTTAAAAAAATAAATAACATTATATATCACGGTAAGGTTAAGGAGCTGTCATTCCTAAAGTTATTGAGACGAGGGAGTTTCTAGAGACGTTCAAGTTCTACCACTAATGATTGGATTAGCCGCCAGTGGATGTTCACATTTACGAAGATATATCTCACACATTTCCGAAGACACATTTACACAAGTAATAAAGCAGTATTCTGTTCACATACTGCTCTATTATTTCTAATTAAAATGTAATCACAGTATATCATTATCAAATTTGCCGTTCATATTAATTTTATGGTAATAGCATGACTAATTTGTATTTTATTGCATAAATATCACTTAATAATATTACTAATAACTAATTATACTCTTTTGGGAATAAATATATTATATCCACTGAAAATAGTTTGTTGAAAACATGATCATCAATCAGGTTGGTAAGGCCTTGTGGTAAAATTATGTCCACCAGTGGACTAGACGTCCCTAAAACATGATAAAAAAAATATCAAGACAATCCTAATAGTCATCATCATCAGCCTCTAACCGTCCACTTCTGAACACAGGCCTCCATTACCACTCGCATAGTATTGTGTATAGTAGTCTTAAAAAATACTAGTGACCGTATAATATTATAATAAACATTCATTATAATCTCTATTAGTCTAAAATCAATTGAAATGCTCAACTTTGTATGGATGAAAAATATTCTTTTGGCTTTTATATTCTTCTTTCCATCTTCATACACTGCGAGAATACTGTTCCAAAGGTAAAAATCAATAAATTTATTTAAATTACATTATGTATTATAGTCAATAGCGTGTATTTGAAACAAAACAATCGCGGTTCTGTATCCTGCCGCTCAAAGTTTTTGAAATATGACAAGACAGGATCCTGTGCAGATGAACACGCTGCAGCCATTATCACAATACGCTCTGTAACTTCGTGTTAATACTTAATCCCTTTTGTTTTGTGTGATTCAAGTTATGTAGAGCTAAGAGCTTATAGATCTTATGATTTTTATTAATTTCCTCGAAACCAGATGTGACTATAAAGTTTTGTTTCTTGATTTGAGTTTTCACGATATGGTCTTCTTTCCAAAATACAGCAAAGCAAAATAAAAAAACATATTTATTAATAAATATTTTTTTATAAAATAAAAATATATTAAGTATTTAATTTTCATGCTGAAAAACATTTTTGGCTGTGCGTGTGTGTGTAATGATGCAGCTTATGATGTTTGATTCAGAAAAAGAAAGAGTAGAAAAAACTAGGTTGGTCAAGTTTTGCAACGATAATTTTACGTGATGACGTCATAATGCGTCACAAGCCGAATGCGTAGGCCGATCATGCCTCTGTATCGTTTGTTCCGCGTTCTCGCTTTTAAACTTTGAACGTGGCACTGTTTCGTGCGTGCAGCGATTTATAAGACGTCAAAAAAATTAAAGCCCAGTTCATGTCAATAAATTCGTTACAACTTCAAACAGCTTAATCACATCAAAGATATCATAAGTTGGTGCTCGCTCTTGTACTGTTAAAGATGATGATGATCAAAATTCAAACCCGTTTGTTTAATATAGCATTAGATTACGAGCTGGATCTGTTTACGGAATTTCCCCTCTACGCAAATACGGAACGGGCATATGAGATAAGGCTGTATAGAAATTTTCCGCTATGTAAATACATGTGTATGAAGTCCGTATTGTTACTTATTAGTTATGCGAAATTGCGATAGTTGCAGTCATCATCAGACCTGATATTCCACTCGCTTACAAGCTATATCAGTTAACAGCCAAGGAGACGTGGTCCAGCCTCTCTAGACGAGTGGCTTTTACGTTTCCAGAGGGACTGTCCACCAAGAGAAAAAAATCAGGAATAAATCATTTTGAAATTTTGGTAATAATTTTTTACATTTTTAGAGGGTATAGCTTGTATCCAGTAAAAGGTAGTGTCATGTTGCGTGGCAGCGTTTGGCCGACACGACCGGGGTGGTATCTCACGTTCAAATAATAGCGGCAAAGAGTGACAGTTGCCTGAAGAAACTGTCGTGTTTCGTGCGGTTTGTGGTGTTCCGGTGGCCCATTGGGGGGGGGGGGGGGGTAAGGAAAAGGAAGGTAACGCTTCTGCATAATCTCTGGTTGTGCGGATGTGTATGTGCGTTACTTTAAGATCACTCTTTACTATCGTACATCATACACATTAATTGTGCAATAAATTAATAAAAACTCTTTATATATACACATATTAAATATTTTACACACATACTCCAATGAATATGCAACAAATCCTCTTTCCTCGCCAAAACACATGCACGGGACTAACACACAGAAGCCCAGAAACACCACATAAATCATTTATACAATTTACAATAAAATTCTTATTGAATTGCCATCTATAAATTCTCGTTACAATATCTTTAATTCTATTGTTTTTGTATAACCCCTCGACTTGGGGTTCGTATGGTTTTTCTCATTTCCGCGTTCCAAATTTGAAGCGAACATTTATTTTTATTTTGTATTTGTATTCGTTTCCTGTGCCGCCATATTTTTTCGCGACGTCTCCATATCGCATCCGTCAGGTTCCGGATGAGAGGTTGTTAAGTGTTGTTATCGCGGGGAAATAATTTTGTGATTTGTCTAAGACATTTTATATGTCGGGCTTGGGACGGAAAATCAGAGCTTGAATGTGGTCTGAATTTTTATTTGAATTTGTCATTGTTAATTTTGAACAAATATTTCTGTAATATCTTCAAAAAAGTAATATAATACAAACCTTGTGCTAATTTAAATACAACAATACAGTAAAAAGACACACATAGGATACAAAAATACCCACTAATAATAACAAAAAAAATACACCTAAACAAATAATAAAAATAAAAAACAGTAACAAAACTTGGACTTGGAGAATATAATTTATTATGTGAGCAAGTTTTAGGCAGCGGCGCATTTACATGTTTACTAACTCTAGGTATAACATATAGAAGATTAGAAAAGAACATATTAGAAAGTTATATAAAAGTAAGACAATAAAATATTTGATTGTTGATTAACTGATAATTTTCATTCGTCTAATCAGATTTTGTCTAAAAAGTACACTAGATCGAATTCACCTTTAAAAACTGCAAATATTTGCCTTATTCTTATTTGCCTCTAAAGTTATATATATGTTAAGTAAGTAACTATAAACAAGTTCTCAAAAGTTTCTACCCTACTTATATCAAATCCCCTAAAGTTAGGTGATGACATTTATAAAATAGCAGCCGCGAGGGCGTCACACCATAACGCAGGATCTGGCGTGTTTTACTGCCTACTTCATACTGCTCCACGTGTTACTGCCTAGCTCCCACTGCTCACTGCTCGAGCACGTAGTTTATATCGCACATATGTTGCCTGGATTTATGGTAAAGGCGGAAAATATTTAAGTATGTTAAATATTAGTTTTCGTTTGCGCAAGTTTAAGTGGAACTTTTTTGGATGAATGTTTTTATTTGTCTTAAAAATTGAGTGATTACTTATCAATGTTATGATAAGCCTTCGTCTTCTTTTTAGTACTTTTGACATAGTAATGCAATAAATGAAACAGGTAGTGCGAAAATACGTGTTTAGATAACTAACCTGTAGTACTCGTAGTTGATGTCGAAGTTTGGAAGTGTACATAATATTATAAGCCTTTTTCATGAGAAAAAGCGTAACAACTTCCACTCCTTGAGGATAATCTAACTGTATGTGTCATATAATAATCAACCCTTATCAGTCCACTCAAACATGAGCCTCACACTAAACAAGCCTCTCACTCTATATAAGGCTCATTAAAAATAAGCTTCTCACTATACATAAGCCTCTCACTAAATATAAACTCTCACTAAATATTAGCCTCTCACTATACATAATCCTCTCACTCTATATAAGGCTCATTAAAAATAAGCTTTTCACTGTACATAAGCTCACTAAATATAAACTCTCATTAATATCAGCCTCTCACTAAATATAAGCCTCTCACTATACATAAGCCTCTCACTCTATATAAGCCTCTCACTATACATAAGGCTCTCACAATACATAAGACTTTCACTTAACATAAGCCTCTCACTATACATAAGCCTCTCACTAAACCTAACCTCTCACTACACATAAGCCTCTCACAATATATAAGCCTCTCACTAAACATAAGCCTCTCACTACACATAAGCCTCTCACTATACGTAAGCCTCTCACTATATATAAACCTCTTACTATACATTAGGCTCTCACAATACATAAGCCTCTCACTTAACATAAGCCTCTCAGTAAACATAACCTCTCACTACACATAAGCCTTTCACTATACATAAGCCTCCCACGAAACATAAGACTCTGACTATACATAAGCCTCTCACTAAACTTAACCTCTTACTGAACATAACCTCTCACTATACATAAGCCTCTCACTAAACATAAGCCTCTCACTACACATAAGCCTCTCAGTAAACATAACCTCTCACTACACATAAGCCTCTCAGTAAACATAACCTCTCACTACACATAAGCCTTTCACTATACATAAGCCTCCCACGAAACATAAGACTCTGACTATACATAAGCCTCTCACTAAACTTAACCTCTTACTGAACATAACCTCTCACTATACATAAGCCTCTCACTAAACTTAACCTCTCACTAAACTTAACCTCTCACTAAACATAACCTCTCACTACACATAAGCCTCTCAGTAAACATAACCTCTCACTACACATAAGCCTTTCACTATACATAAGCCTCCCACGAAACATAAGACTCTGACTATACATAAGCCTCTCACTAAACTTAACCTCTTACTGAACATAACCTCTCACTATACATAAGCCTCTCACTAAACTTAACCTCTCACTAAACTTTACCTCTCACTAAACATAACCTCTCACTACACATAAGCCTCTCAGTAAACATAACCTCTCACTACACATAAGCCTTTCACTATACATAAGCCTCCCACGAAACATAAGACTCTGACTATACATAAGCCTCTCACTAAACTTAACCTCTTACTGAACATAACCTCTCACTATACATAAGCCTCTCACTAAACTTAACCTCTCACTAAACTTAACCTCTCACTAAACATAACCTCTCACTACACATAAGCCTCTCAGTAAACATAACCTCTCACTACACATAAGCCTTTCACTATACATAAGCCTCCCACGAAACATAAGACTCTGACTATACATAAGCCTCTCACTAAACTTAACCTCTTACTGAACATAACCTCTCACTATACATAAGCCTCTCACTAAACTTAACCTCTCACTAAACTTAACCTCTCACTAAACTTAACCTCTCACTATACATAACCTCTCACTATACATAAGCCTCTCACTATACATAACCTCTCACTATACATTACCTTTCAATATACATAAGCCTTTCACTATAAACAAGCCTTTCACTACTAATATCAACCACAATTTTTACACGATTTTTCTCACCAACTATTGTTATCTAATATTTGTTTCATAAAAATCTCGCGCGATACACAACTGCGTCTGTGCTTAAGGAAACTTTCCAGCGTATATAACGCTGCATCTGGTGTCTAGGGACATTCTTGGCTCATAAAAGGGGATTAGGTCTTGAGCATACAGCGGCGCCAACGCGTGCATGTAATAAGCGCACAATTTAATTTTGTAATTATTATTTACAGTATGAAAAATCTAAAATGTGTATTCATCATCATCATCAACCCTTTTACTACTGGACATAGGTCTGGTCCCCACCATGGTTCAGGCCTTGACGTGGCGGTGGGGCTCAGTAGCCTAGGGTGAGCCCAGCACCTTGGGCGAAGCTAATTGAGCCGAGGGGGCTCTTTGTACCCCTCTTATAAGAAGGGACAAAAGAGCAGGGGACAAGGGTCGAGGATGGGAACCTCACCCCATTGTACTGGCCCGAAGTTAGAAGGGGTTGTTCTGTGGAGGTGGCGTCGGTCCCTTGCGGGACTGACCAGCCGTTGAGGTGCCTTGTTTGTTTATTAGATCCAGGGCACCTCACCAAACGCGACATTGGTGGTACTCGCCGGGTTTTAGTGGGTAGAGCTGCGTCGACTTACCAGCTTTCGGGCGCAGCGAGTTCCACATACCCGCGTGGGGAGACCCACTCCCTCGCGGGATGCCTCAGAGCATTTCCCGGCGTTAAAGGAAAAAAATAGGTCTGGTCAGGTGACTGGTGACTGGTGACAGATCGCGGGTTGTAATTTCCGCCCAAATTAATTTGAATGCAGATCTATATTCATAGACGTCTTCATTGGGTCATTGGTTACTTTTAACACAAGCTAAGCTCACTTTAGGACTGGGTTAACGTTGTGTAATCGTTATTAATACATAATATAATAATATTGTTGGAAGTAATTGATAATTATAAAATTAATGCTTGTAACATAAAACTATCAACAGTTCCGATGTTGTGCGCGTCGTACAAAAATGGGCCCCTCTATAGAAAGTTTCTACGGACAACAAAGCGCCATGTTACGCGTCCATCTGGTGTTTAGGGGGATGCCATGGGGGGTGGGCTAAGTGGCAAGATTATGGCGAATATCTATATAGTTTTCATACTTATTTTATACATGTATTGAATTGTGCCTTGGTAGGAGAATGACAATTTTATTTGCTATTACACCCGCCGTTTAATTAACCAAAAGCTTTTCCCAAAATAAATGGAATATTGGTAATATTCCGCAAAACTATTGTTTTTGTACCTGTTTTTGAAAAAAATTTAGAGCATTTTTTACGACTGAACTACGTGAACATTTTATCTGACTTTTGGAGTCAAGCGTAAAATGGTGCAATACAATAAAAATAAACTCTATTATATTTCATGCATAGCTCGTTTTAGTACATTTTTACGAATGTACAAAAGGTTGTTTTTTTTAGAAAAGCAAATTGCGAGTAGTTCTAAAAAACAAACACCGCATCAAAAACGTTTTAAAGTTACAGTTACGCTGTTGTAGATCGGATAACTGGGCCTTTATGATTTTTTTAATATGATGATAATGGAACGTATTACTGAAAGACAATACGATAAAAGTATGATCACGATTGCTAAAAATCATTTAACTTGATATCAATTGATGTGGGTATATATTAAAGAAAATCTACTGAACTTTATCTTGAAATACGAAAATTGGGTATATATTATTATTTATAACATTTATCATTCTCGTCTGATTTCGATAACATTTATGTTAGTTTGACGTATAAGGACAATATTATGTAAAACATTGAAAACGAACCTCATCCTCGTTACAAAGCCTACCTAATACCCGAAACCTATCACCTCCTGCCTACATCTTTACTACAGACAGGACATAGGAATTATTAAAGTCACTATTAAATATACTATTTTAGTATTAGCACAGGTGGAAAGGATATTTACGAGGCCTTCTGGCCTGGCCTTCGCCGGGGCTAGCCTGTCGCTGAGGTGATCCTGTCTGTTGCCTGCATATCCGGGACCCTTAAAAAGCGGCTGAAGGCGCTCGCAGTGGTTTTAGTTAGGGTGGGCACTCCCAGTGCGAGTCCCACATTGGGTCAGGATCTACCCGAAGATCCTGGCTGCATCCATAAGGATTTCCCATACGACCATGCTACTTGTTGCTTCTGTGAAAAAAAATTGCTGTGTTTCGAAAAGAAGGCAGTGTAATTACTGGCGCCGAGACTTACCACCGAGGGACCATCAAGAAAAGCATACTAATTTGAAAGGGAAAACGCCTTTACGCGCCGTCAACGGTTCTGGTCCATCTCCCCTCCGCTACTCTTTTGTCCCCTCTTCTTATAAGAGGAGTAAAAAAAGTAGCCCCATCGGTTTAATTGGCTTCGTTCAAGGTGCTGGATTCACCTTAGGCTACGGAGCCTCACCGTCACTACAAGGCTTGAAATGGTTCAACTCCACCATGGGGTGGAGCCTACAACGTACCTACTAATCCTTTGATGTAGCGGATGTCTATGGATGTCGCTGATCACGGGAACCTTCCCACCAGGCACACCGACTGTCCGTTTGCCCCTTTTCTATAAAAACATCTTATGTCTAACAACACGTGAACGAGTTGTCTGGGCTAGTTTCAGGTTACCGTGTTCATGGTCATAGATGACGCTGACTTACCATCACGTGTCTTGTCTGCCCGCGGATAGGCATCTAACATAAATAAGAAATATATACTAACATAGTACAGCTTATGACTTAGACGAGCAACAAAAAGAGCCGATCCGCTCACAAAAAGAACAGCAACATAACAATGGTATGATCTCTAATGAAGAGTTTTACAAAGCCCTCAGCCCACCTCTTTATTATTATCCCATGTTTGGCTCTCGACTTACACCGAATATCCCTCATACTTTTGTTAATTATTTTGTGAATCTTTTTGAAGGGAAATGCAGATTTAGTCATATTTAGCAGATTTATTAATTTTATGTGTTAATTTTATCGTCAGATATATTTAGTAATAAAATTAGATGCTTATCATCGTTTAATATAACTAAATGATTTGAAATAGTTAAAAATGATACAAACGTTAAAAATAACAAGATCTTTTACAACACAAGTAATGATAATGAAAAGAAATTGATCGCTAATAATAATTCCTGTTTCTAGCAAATAGACAAACATAATTTAAATAACCTTAAATTTATCCCCTAAAAGTTTAACTTGTCCAACTTTCCCCTTTTTAACCGACTTCAGAAAAGGGGGATGTCTTATGTTCGACTTTATATTTTTCATTCTCCGAAATTAATACATCCCACTTATCATTAATCTCGATAAACACCAAAACCAAAACGATCGAACAATTATTAATAATATGAAAAACATAAACAAGTAAAGTATTTACGGGGGTCTTTTTAATATAAAATATTCATACACAGGAAGTTTTACGCCGCGGCTCGCAGGTTTCCCCTCATTTGTGTAATGCCTCCACATACCTACAAATGAACTGCATATAAATACTAGATGGCGTAAATATTTATGACTTCAGCATGTGAGAATTAAACAATACGTTCATTGACATACAGTTTATAATATTATGTTAGTTGTATTGTCAAACGGGCAGACGAGCTACATGATGGTAAGTGGTCACCACCCATGTACAGACAAGTTAATCTGAGACTAGCCCAGACAACCAATTGATGGTATATCTCTGTGCCAGTAATTACACTGCCTGTCCTGTACTTCTCTACAAAACACGGCAAAGCTGCTTCACGGGAGAAACAAGCAGGATGGTGGTAGGTACATGCATGATTTTCATTATCTTATATTGACAATATAATAAACTAAACCTATCCCATCCTATATAACCAAACCACCCAGTGAGTGCCACCGAATAGAAAACAGTTGCAATCGAATACTCGGAAACTAAAAAAACGTGTAACTCGTAGTAACAGTGAAATAAACCGGAATACGATTTCACTAAAATATGATGCTATACCTATTAATAGTTGGGAGAAACATATGAAACAAAGCAAAATAGCATCAAAATCAGTATCAAAAAAAAAGTATTTTGTAATTTATTTAAATGTATGTATTAGCCACTTTTAACGCATGTTCTTGTCTTATGTATAAACACTAGAAAAATCTAATTTTAAAAACTTGTCAAATTAATGTTAGAAAAATGTTTAAGAAATTGGTTATATTAAAGCCTTACTAAAATAGGATGTCAAATTTTATATGAAACTTTACTGTTTTTCACTGACCAAAAATTGACTTTTGATTGATTTAAAAATTATTTATATAATTATGTAATTTTACTGTTTTTTACTGATCATGAACCATAACTATTATGTTTTATAAATAGTGTCTACTTACATAAGATAATTACATGACTACAAATAACGAATTTCTTAAGCTGGAAACCAATAAATTTTCAAACCACTCGCAGCTCCATCGAGAAGGAAAAAGGTCTCCATCATAAAATCGTATCAAACTCATGTAAACCAGCGAATTAACATGAATACAGTATTCCTTTGTAACTCTTTCGACACGAAACTTAAAGGTTTTACTTGAGCAAAAGTACTTTGTATCACGTCAACGATTTTAAACGAGTCTGGCTACAAATTTAGGCCGCCTTCACATCAACAGATTAAAATATAACATCATAACGTCAGCGACTTCTGATAAGCTGATCCGATAAGCTGATTTATAGGCATATATGGTTCAAGCCTTGTCGTGGCGGTGGCGCTCATAGCCTAAGGTGAACCCAGCACCTTGGGCGAAGCCAATTGAACCGAGAGAGCTGCTCTTTGAACTTTTCTTATAAGAAGAGGGGACAAAAGAGCAGGAGGGACAAGGGGCGAGGATGGGAACCTCACCCCACTGCACTTTCCCGACGTTGGTAGGGGTTGTTCTTTGGTGCGGGACAAACCCTCTGTGGAGGTGTCGTTGGTCCCCTGAGAGGCTGACTGGCCGTCGGGGTGCCCTGTTTGCTCATTAGATCCGAGGCACCTCACCAAGGGCGGCATTGGTGGCACTCGCCGGGTTGTAGTGGGTAGAGCTGCGTCCACTCACCAGCTTTCGGGCACAGCGAGTCCCACATACCCGCCTGGGGAGACCCACTCCCCCGCGGGATGCCTCAGAGCATTTCCCGGCGTTAAAGAAAAAAAATGTACCATAAGTCAGCATAATATTAAGTACGTTAAAAATGCTAAGTTGGTAAAAAGAGTAGAAGGATAAGTGCGACTATGGGTTAGTTGAATTTGAAACAATAACCAACTATAAGTTAATAACGATAAATGAGCCACTAGAATTTTAACCCTCTTAGATAAGTGAAATATATACTTACCATGTAAAAAGCCTTAAGTGCGGGAGTACGGCATGTATTGAAAAGCTTAAACGCGATTGGACAGTTTTGTTAAAGGCCTTTCTTTAGATTTATTGCCGTCATTTTCCCAAACAATGCCGTATTTACCAACCTCCATGTATACTTGGGGAAAAGGTCTCACATTTTATTACCAGGGAATAAGGCTCGATATTGTTCACCGCGGTTGAAGTAGGGTGTTTGTATCGTGGTTGGTCCCTGGACTATTGCCACGAGAGGTCGCTACCAAAAAAATCGTCTAGTCAGAAATGAAAGGTGTAAGAGAACTTTAAAGGATTACAGCTACGTTAAGTCATTTAGTTGTTCACGAACGTTCGTCAGTATGGGCACTATCGGCTTATGGTCACTTATAAATATAAGATATTAAATTATATATTCATTAGCAATTATCCCGCGAAACACGCAGTCTTTACAGCAAATGTGTGAGTGCACGCATATGCATGCATATAGCACCGCTCTCCTTTCCCCAATGCATATGCGTACACTTGCATGCAGCACCACCCCACATGCACCACAACCACAGTAAAAGACCACCACCAAACAATCTACGTACGTTTCGCCCCGACACCGAGGCATCCTCAGGATGTAGACTCTACGATTTTTTTTTTCTTCAGCTAATACGAGCCCGCTGCTGGTAATAGTAACGCCTGATTATATTAACTAACTTATATATTTAGAAGTGTATTTTAGATTAAACCGAGTCTAGACTAAAATATTCCTTATACATATTATTTAGCTTAATGCTTAATATGGACTCATTTTAATGTCAATAGAAAGCTAGCACTCTGACTCGAAATTGATACCTTTCATATTAGAAGGACTTGATAACATTTGCCTAGTTGAACAATCACTGCCAGGCTTCGGTGCATTACTTTGTACGACTTTGCTTTATTATGTGTATTTTTACTAGCTTTGTGTTTTGGATATAAGTGTAGTATAATATTGCTATTACTGGCATCAAATCCTTATATATAATATACAGATCGGCAAGGCCAATCACATTGTAATATAATTTGAATATCTATAAATGCCTCTCTTCAACTGAGTCCTGAGTCGTAAGTAATAAAGTTCTTGACTCCATCAGGTCTAATGCAGGTATCTATCAACCAACATTAAACTATTATCCGGGCAAACAATATATACTAAAACCACGTACAATTTAAGGTATAACTTTGATTAATTAGTTACGGTACCGAAATACGACGCTCGATTCTAATCACGGACCTAAATACGTTTATGATGCTATTCGGAGTTATTATGATGCTATGAAACCGAAATCCGTCGGATAAGTGTTTTAATTGTTAATTTGTCAAGCCGGTCACGCAACGGTTTGTAGAAATATGAATTATTTGATCAAACATAGTCGGACTTAATGAATTTACTTTTTCTCGTTTTAAGACTATTTGAATAGTGTAAATAAAGCCTAAATGATTTTTACGGCATTTCCTGCCTCGCACGACTAATATATGGAATCAGCTGCCTCCTACGGTGTTTCCGAACCGATACGACTTAGGGGCCTTCAAGAAAAGAGCATACTCATATCTGAAAGGCCGGCAACGCACCTGCTAATCCACTGGTGTAGCGGGTGTCTGTAGATGTCGCTCTTCACTTACCATTAGGTGAACCGACTATCCGTTTGCTTCTCTAAAAAAATGAATGGAGCGGATTTTACGTGAAAAGTCTTAATACAGAGGAAATAAAGTAAAAAATTAGGATAATGACCGGTTTTGGTTTTATAAAAAACTTTTGGCATATGTTAGCTAGTTATTGATGTCCCATTTTTAGTGACTTATTTTAGTTTTTTGTGGCAGTAAAAGTTCCCACGGTTCCGCCTGAAAAAAGTTACGATGCAAGTAAATGACCTATATGAAGGAAATAGACGTTTAACACTCCAGTAGATATGATCCCGTGTTACTGGTCCGAGTAAGAAGAAAGAAGAGAAGTTCCAGTCAGAGATTGTAAGGGGTTGTGCTATGCTGCTTTGCAGCCGAATTGGGCCGGCAGAACCGGGGTGATACCTCTTGCTCACATAATACAGACGTAAAGTGATGGCTGTGCTGTCGCGTGTGATATGGTTTGTCAGTTTCCGGTGGCCCGTTGGGGGAGATAGGGAAAGGAGGGTAATGCATCTGCGTAAGTTTGGTTGTACGGATGCCTATGGTCGTCGGTAGTCACCATAAGGCTCTGACTGCTCAATTGCCTCCTTATGACATAAAAAAGGTAAAATTACGGAGTATGTATCAAATCCACACAAAGAATTCAATATTAACTTTGTTTCACAAGCCTTTTACGTAAAGGGACCTTAAAATAAATAGCCTAGGGAACTGATTTTCGATACAAAAGTAAAACCACAAATATATTACACAAATCAGTCCCGCGGTATCTCGAGGATCCCACAGAAATAATAAAGGAAAACGTCCGCGTGAGCTTATTCATGCTCCAAGTATTCTATCAAATGTCAAGACGGCCTTTCGCAGATTGTTTTCAGTGCGGCCATCGACCCGTAAAATCAACGACATCATAAACATCCTTTGAAATTGCAAGATTTCTATCTTCAACCTCATATTTGTTTTATTTGGATTTAAGTGAATTTTGTTCTCTAGTCTCTTGGGTTTATATTTGAATAGAATAATCGTTTTCGGTTGGAATGGTTTTAAACTTGGAATTGTTGAATTTTTTGTGTGCTGTTTGTTTTCTTGAGTCTTACGGATGGTATGGTCATATTAAAAGTAGAAATTAGTGATTTTGCAGATGAGGAGTAGGTGGTCAATATTTTAAATATTATAGGGCTCTGTTCGGATTCGTGATCTTACTTTTAGTAGAATTTTAAGTAATTGCGAATATTTTTTTAATGAATAAAATATGTCAGCCTACCTACTATCATATATCTTTATAAATATAATTATTCTGTGTGTGTGTGACTGAACTTCTCCTAAGCGACAGGACCGATTTTGATGATTTTATTTGTTGAAGGAGATTCCAGAATGGTTTAGATACAATTCCCCCACCATGTTTCAAGCCTTGTCGTGGCGGTGGGGCTCAGTAGCCTAAGGTGAAGCAAATTAAGAAAACGGGTCAAAAGACCAAGGACAAGGGGCGAGGATGAGAATTTCACCCCATTGTACTGTCCCGACGTTGGGAAGGGTTGTTCTGTGGAGTTGGCATCGGTCCCATGGGGACTGACTAGCTGTCAAGGTGCCCTGCTGGTCAATAGCTTTGGGGCACCTCACCAAAGGTGACATTGGTGGCACTTGCCGGGTTTTAGTAGGTAGAGCTGCATCCACCTTACTATATTTCGGGCGCAGCGAGTCCCACATACCCGCCTGGGGAGTCCCCACTCCCCCGCAGGATGCCTCAGAGCATTTACTGGCGTATATAAAAACATGTTTAAGTTACTATTCGATCCACCTTAAAATGTATGTATGTACTGAACAACATCTGTCGGGCCGGCTAGTATATTGGTACAAAGAATTTACTCTCAAATAAAAAAGTCACATGAGAACATTAGATAACATTATGCATAAATATATTTTAATTATGAGTGAAATCATAAGTCGAAAATCCCCTTAAAATAATACAATCCCTGCAATATCTTATAATCTTGTACCCTTCTTGACCCTGTTAATGATCTGGTGTCTCCGGTCAAATATATATTTTCATAACAATTATTAGAAAGCTATAAATAAATATTCGTTGTCCATTTATCGAACGACTATCCCACTTACCGGTTGTAAGTGGGCGTATATTTATAATATTTTATTCCAGATTATATGCGCTGTAAAGAGCTGCAAGGCGCTGTATTAAAAGCTGTAAAAAGCTGCGTGGTTGGCGGAATTATTGCTAACATAATAAATATAATATAATATTATATTATATTTAAATCTCATATCAATTCATGGATTTCTTATTCATTGGAACTTGTGTATTACATATCCCACTGCTGGGTACTGGTCTCCTCCTCGAAATCAGGCGAGGAGGATGTTGGGTCATAGTGGATTTTTGATCTCATCAGGCACGCAGGTTTCCTCACAATGTTTTCCTTCACCGGTGAGGAAGCAATGTTTTTTTTTTCGGGTGGATCTATGCTAACGGCCCGAAGGCCCTAAATATATATAGCATCGGATTAGTGTGAGCCCATTCGGCTCACTTTTGGTTTATAAAAGTGGGGGGTTGCCCCCCGCTAACCGTGCAGTCTGTGACCACACGGCGTCGTGGCGTCGGTTGTGAAGAAGCGATGTTCTCACGTTCAGGTGCACGGAGTAATTTTAGACAAACCCATTACAGAACACACAGTCGGATTCGAACCCAGACCTCTCACTCAAAAGTACTCCGAGCCCGTACCCACTAGACTATTGCCGCTCACGTATAAGAATTATGGTAAATCTATACAGATAAATAAAATTAGAGTGTCTGTTTGTAATATTATAATAACTGCTTTTTATTGAAAGCATATGAATGTATACACGGTACATATACCAAAGTAGCCTTTTTGACAATTTTTGTCGGTTTGTCCGTCTGTCTGTCTGTTTGTTCCGGTTAATCTCTGACGGCTGAGCTGATTTTAATGAGACTTTCACTGGCAGATAGCTGATGTTATAATGAGTAACTTAGGCTATCAAAATAATCATCATCTATCCGCGTTCCGCTGTAAATCTAAGTTAACTCGGGCGAAGCTGCGGGAAACAGCTAGTAAATATTAAATAATATAATAAAGCTGACGCGCTCGTTTGTTCTCACCTGTTAATCTCAAGAGATTAACAGGTTCCAACAAGGTAGTTCTTGAACTACCGATCTCATTTCAAAAATTGTTTATAGTCATAGCTACATTATAATTTGTTTTTTTTTTATTTTTAACACGGGAGAATCCGCGAGAAACTACTAGTATTCCATATTATTGTTTTTGTACCATGTCTAATTGTACTAAATCCATTGTTAATTTCGTTATTTGTAGTACATAAAATATTTTGATAAAAAGAAAAATACGAAAAAATACCTTTTAGCGTTTTGTAGTAACAAATCAACGTAATGTTCCCATTTCCTAATCAAAACCGGAGGAATTAACTTAGAAATTTATAATTTTGACCTGAAAGGCTATGTAACAAGTAATAGCGCGGTTAAGTAAAGTTATATGATAAGGGCACGCTATGAAAATAACCGTTTATTTGATTTAAAGTTTATAATATTGGGTAATGACGGCCTCCTGTGGTTTCACATGGGGTCACAGGTTCGAAACCGAGAGTAAATGTTTTATGAATATTAATGTTTGTGTTAATCTTTTTCCGTCCACTGGATTTGCACAGGTCTCCTTAAATAAATAATATATAAATACAACGCTCGATCAATAAAGATGTTATTTATGACCAAGTCAGAGATGGTAAAAGTTAATAACTACTATGGGGAAAGAACTAGACAATATATTGTACCAAAGATATTTAATGAATATCAAATACTAAGAGAGGAAAAGAAAATAAAGTTTAAATTTAAAAACTTGAAGTGTTTGGCTGTATCATATTTGGTAAGAGGTATTGCCATGCTGCATTACAGCCGAACTGAGCCCGCACGACCGGGGTGGTACCTCTCGCTCATATAACACCGGTTTCGTGCGGTTTGTGAGTTTCCGGTGGCCCATTGGGAGGGATAGGGAAAAGAAGGCGGTCACATCTGCGTGGCCTTGGTTGTACGAATGTGTATGGGCGTCGCAGCATCGACTGCTCGTTTGCCCCCTGATGACATAAAAAAATCATTGACTTGTATTCTGTACGTAGTAGGTACATAATATATAGATTCATGGGAGAAACAAGCAAGATGGTGGTACGCCATCGCATCCCTCCCACCGGTGCATAGATAGGTATCATATTTGTATCATGGTTCGAATCCCGCCAGGGGACAAAAAGTTTTCTGTGTTCCTGGGTCATGGATGTTTATTAAATATGTGTATAATATAATAAAAATCTTATATATATCTAGTATAAATTATTAAATATATTTCCGTTGTCTGGTACCCGTAACACAAGTTCTTCGAGAACTTACCACGGGACCAGATTGACGTGGTGTAAAAGCATCTATAGATATTATTTTTATTATTAAATACACGTAAACATTAAAAAGCAATAACGACACTGTACAAACAAACTTCAGTATTATTAATAAAGAATACCTGTCACCACGAATCAATACCCGATCCTTCAGTATCTTAACGGGCCACACGAGACACGAACGCATTTCAGGCACCAACTGGAGAGCTATCCAAACACTCCCCCAAGAATGTTAATGGTCGTAAATACTTGGCAGTTGCACGCGAACAGAACACGCCATCAACATACACTCCATTTTTATATTAATGTGTGCTTAAGTGGCTTAAAAACCAATACTAATAAAACACTTTTTCTGATCGAAAATTGGCCACTCCAATGATGAGATGAGAGGCCTAGACTTTTTTTATGTTAGTTGGATTGGCAAACTGGCAAACGTGCCACCTGATGGTAAGTGGTTGACGTCGCCCATGAACATTAACTAGTTTACCTGGAACGAACCCAGGTAACTCATATGTGTTGCCTTTTTTTTTATGTTAGTTATGCCTATCCTTAGATATAAGATGTTAAGTCTCGGTGCCAGTAATTACACTGCCTGTCTTGCCCTTCTCTCCAAAACACAGCAAAGCTGTTTCACGGGAGAAACAAGCAAGATGGTGATACATGCATGATCCATGCAGCCGGCAGCGCGGCACAGCGCTTCCCTCCCACTGGTATAATACGGTAGACTTCGTTAAAAAATTAATTTGGAGGCATAGGTACTAATTACAATAATATTTGAGGTTCCATTTTATATCACTGGTCATTTTAAATCTCAACAACAACCGTCACCTATCATTCTGTACCACGTAGTTTGCCCACGGTGAGCATTTAAATTATCGAACCAATTTTAATGGATTTTTAACACTGTGCAGTTTGATACATTGAGAGATGCGATAGGTTTGGACATAGCTGGCGCTGTTATATCTGGACGTCTGCCTAGACTACCATTGAACTAACTGTATAACATTAGAAAGTAGTCGTTATCAGTCAAGAAATTATTGAGCGTAAGGCATCACGTTCCGTGACGTGACAGAACTAAAAGAAGTACACAATTTGCATGCCAAAATGAAATTCCTCACGAATGATTCCCGATATGCCCTGGGAATTTTCAATTTTAAGGCATCTCCGTTCTAACATTAAAATAAAATACGACCGGCACTGGGGCCTCACGTAGCAGCTATCCATCAGACACGCCCCTTTACGCGTGTATTGACGCGGTGGAAATTTTTGAAAAATGTAAAAAAGCCCACCGGGGACATCACGTAAGGGCCATTTATCAAGTGGGAGAGGTTTAATATTCACCTGCTTAGAAACCCTTAAATAGTGTTTTTTGGAACCTTTGAAGTCTAATTTGATAAGCGTCAAAAAAAAGAGATGTATTATATGGACTCAGCTGGAGTAAACATTTATTAGGTCCACACTTAGGAAGTTCAATGTAATAAACAATAATTTCTTTTTTGTCTTTATATTCATTGATACAGGCCTATATCCATTATTATACGGAGTCGTTGATAAAATGATATGAAAGACGCTTAGCAATACATTTTTTTTTCTTTTTTTTTTATGTTGGATAGGCAAACTGGCAAACGTGCCACCTGATGGTAAGTGGTCGACGTCGCCCATGAACATAAACTAGTTTTCCTGGAATGAGCCCAGGCAACTCATTTATGTGTTGCCTATCCTGAGACAAAGGATGTTAAGTCTCGGTGCCAGTAATTACACTGCCTGTCTTGCCCTTCTCTCCCAAATACAGCAAAGCTGTTTCACGGGAGAAACAAGCAAGATGGTGGTACCCATGCAGCCGTGGCACAGCGCTTCCCTCCCACCGGTAAAAAAAATTACATAAATATGTATTGTAATTTTCAAAGATTATTAATAGGATATCTCTCGTTTTCAGGTCGACAAAATGCAGTGGCGGCTCACCACACCGCGAGAGACGGAAACGGGAGGAAGAGGTGTCGTCGGGATTCAGCGGAGCCCTGCACCGAGCGCCGCCGCCCCCGCCACCCGCGCTGCTGCGCCGCCTCGGGGTCAAGGAGCCCACGGGCGTTGGAAAGGTCAGGACTTGTTTTAACAATTTTAACAGTACAGGTTACTGTTCTTCGTTAAGAGTTCCAAACATAGAAGAAAACGGAATGAGGAATGAATGCATGCTGGCAACGCTCCTGCTAATCCTCAGCTGTAGCGGGTTTCTATGAATGTCACAGATCACCAGGTGACCCGACTGTATGTTTGCCTCTTTAAAAAAAAAAAGAAAAACTATAGTATTCATTTCTCGTCTATCCATGCGGGTACTACCATCTCGCCTATTTCTTCCATCAGAAATCTTTCAGAAAGAACTTTCCAACTAACAAAATATATATCGACTCCCATTAACCTGGTCTTCGTTTAAAGACTAGAAGTATGCAAAGAAAGCACAATTGTAATGCGTGAATGAATAAAATAAAATTACCTAAGCCATCACAAGACGCCCAGCGACTCTAAATTATCTGAGTTGAGAGTCTGAAAATTCATTATAAATAACAATTACGAAAGATGTAATAGAATACAAAAATGCCAGCTTTCCAGTCGATTTTACTGCCGAGGCGCTCCAATAAACGTTTCACATCAATAATAACACATCAAAAAAGATTATGTGATGCGTTATTATCACATAAGATTATGTGATGCATTGTTCTCACATAAGATTATGTGATGCATTATTTTCACATAAGATTATGTGATGCATTATTCTCACATTATATTATGTGATGCATTATTACCACATAAGATTATGTGATGCATTATTACCATCAGTTATTGTCATATTATATCTAAAAAAAATATCAAATCGCAACCATGGCTGCTGTTATCTATCCAAAACGCCGGAAGTGTTAAAATCTTAATGAACCGCGGGAAAATCCGTAAAATTAGTTTTATTTTAATTATCTTTAAGAACTTGACTTGTTATTATTAAAGTGTCTACTAAAGACGTTTTAAGTAGTGTAGCGCGCCACAACTATTACTTCGTGTCTGTTCAGTATCCTTTCTTCTATTTCTCCCTCTTTTTTTATATGCGTATAAAAAGAAAAGTAGCAAGATCTACTGGATGATCTAAAAATTCATTTGATAGTGAGTATGAAAATTATAGTGCATATGAAATTAAAATGTAATATTATGTATATTAACTATAATCAAACCTCTACAGACTGATTATATTGGATACTACTCCACATTACTCTACTCATAATGAAGCATAGATACACACCACCATGATTCAAGTCTTGTCGTGGCTGTAGGGCTCAGTAGTCTAAGGTGGACAAAGCCAAGTGATCCGAGAGGGCTGCTCTTTGTACCCCTCTTCATAAGAAGAGAGGACAAAAGAGTAGGGGCGAGGATGGGAACCTCACCCCATTGCAGTGCGGGATAACCCCTCTGTGGAGGTTGACCGAGTCCTTGACTGACTAGCCGTCGAGATGCCCTATTGCTCAACAGATCTGGGGTACCTCACCAAAGGTGGCATTAGTGGCACTCACCGGGATTTAGTGGGTAGAGCTGCGTCCATTTTAGCACCTTTCGGGCGCAGCGAGTCTCTAATACCCGCCTGGGGTGTCCCTCCTTCCCAGCAGGATGCCTAAGACCCAATTCGAAGCGGAAAAGAAAAAATGTATAATAATTCCTATCATTAAAAAGTTTCTATTCCCATCATTAAAAAGCATGAAACCATACAAAAAACAAAGCCAATTTTTCAACCAAGCGTTCATGTAATTTTAAACCTGCTATTTTCAATTATCGTTAAATCAATTCAGGAATTTAAAACGGAAATTCTTTGTGTGGTTTTTTGTAAATAAATGAAAGGAGTAATTCGCGCTAATGTACAGAGGTAACGAACTTAAGTCACGCTCTCGTTGGTCAAGTAAGGCTGAGGCGGTACTCCAGCGAAGATATCATTTTGTATCTTACTGGGGTAAGAGAAATAAATTCATGCTTTTTCTATCCTGAGACCATTAGGTCTGTACTACTTAAATACTACTACTGTAGGAGATACATTAAATTGACAACTTGACGAATGTTGGCTACAAAAGCCAATGAAATTCGACTGATATCAACTGATATGTTGCATCGCATATAATAATACGCTTAAACATAATATCATAACATCGAAATATAGATTAAATAAATATAAATTTATCATGCAATGATATAATTTTTTAATATAATATTTTGTAGAAACAACTCCATTATTGTCAGCGAAACAGATTCCAATCGTTACATTATTATCTAATCGTTAACTATTTCATTTTTAACCGACTTCAAAAAGGAGGAGTTTCTCAATTCATCGGAATCTTTTTCATATAAGTACCATGATTGACCATCGCTTGCTCACCGGTGAAGGAAACATCGTGAGGAAACCTGCATACCTGATGAGATTAAAAGTCTTTGAAGGTGTGTGAAGTTCACCAACCCGCATTGGGCCAGCGCATCGGTGAACGGCCCAAAACCCTCCTTCGAGGAGGAGACCCGTGCCCAGCAGTGGGACTTATTATAAGGGTTGATAATTGATATTATTATTATATATATTATAAAATAATAGATAATGAAACGTTTTTTATAATTAATAACATATTACTATAAATTATATTAGCAAATTATAAAGACTTTGTAGTAAAAGTAAGCAAGTTGTTATTAAAAATTGCTTCATATAGCTCCATATATCTTAACCTCGTTGATACGTCGGTGCGTTAACAGTCTGTAAGATCCTGCCTGCTAATTAGTTTCGTTCAATGAGACAACTGATTATCAGGCGCTAATGAGGATCTCCCGTTCTAAAGATAATCTTTTATTAGCATCCAGTCTCGATAACTACTTCGTGTAACGTTAAAACCTCTTCTGATTATGTATAGTAGAAATCGATTTAATTAAAGTATTTGAGGTTATTAAAAATCGATTTTAGTTAATAAGTTGCCTAGTCAATGCATGCATCTTTTTTGTAAGTTTTGTTTTTCATGTAAGTTTTGGCGTTCATTCAGGGACCTATGTTCAGCAGTGGATATAGGCTGATGATGATGATAATATGATCTTCTAAAGAACACCAAGATGACATATCCCGGACTATAGGATCCAAGTTGGACCGGTCACTACACGAACTACTATATGAGGATAATATATAAAAGGTTAAATTCTTAAAGATGCGTTTACTATGATGAGAGGTTCAGTTTAAACATAATCAATTTTAATTAATAACCAGCTGTTGCCCGCAGCTTCTCCCGCGTTATCTTAGATTTACAGCCGTATCCGGAGTGATGATGATTATTTTTATAGTCTAAGTTACTCCTTATAACATCAGCTATCTGTCAATAAAAAAAAGTTTGGTCAAAATAGGCCTAGCCGTTTTAGAGATTAGCCGGAACAAACAAAAAGATAGACAAAAATTGTAAAAAGAAATATTTTGGTATATGTACCTACCGCGTTTACATCCATATGCATGTGGTAAAAGGCGGTTATTTTAATATCACAAACAGACACTCCAATTTTATTTTTCTGTATATTATCTAATGCTATGCATTTATGGAACGCCAACATAAGTAATTAAGTTGGAACAGTCAACAAGACATTTGTTGACAATCGAACTCCGCGAATTAAAACTGAAAAACATGTAGTCCAGTCGGAGCAGACATAAAACTAGCCTGAAATAAAATCTGGGGGGGGGGGGGGTTTTAAACGTCGGGGGGGGGTTGTTGGACGTCTAAATCTCTTGTTTTAAAGTCAATTTTTTCGTTTTTCTGAAATAACATTTTTGCTCTAAAATTGAAAATTAACGAGTTATTTCAGATAAACGAAAAAAAAGTACTTTAAAACAAGAGATTTGGACGTCCAACAACCCCCGCCCCGACGTTTAAAAAAAACGCCCCCTCCCCAGATTGTTTTATATTTCAGGCATCTTGCTTGTTTCTCCCGTGAAATAGCTTTGCTGTGTTTTGGAGAGAAGGGCAAGACAGGCAGTGTCATTACTGGCACCGAGACTTAACATCTTATGTCTCAGGATAGGCAACACATAAATGAGTTGCCTGGGTTCCAGGTATACTAGTTTATGTTCATGGGCGACGTCGACCACTTATCATCAGGTGGTACGTTCGCCAGTTTGCCTATCCAACTATCATAAAAAAATGTCAGTATGCCATTCATCGTCATCATCATAAATAGAAATAAAAATAAAAATCCTTTCTCCGCCCACTGCTGGACATAGGCCTCTTTTTTTTTGAACGCCAAGACGACCGATCCATTACCACTGATGATGCGAGTCGAACATGCTCTGCGATTGCCAATCCGCCTGCTCAGCGTGGCAATTGTGAGTAAATCCCTTTAATGGATAACAGGCACATATATGCCACCACCATATTCATGTCTGGGTAGAACTAACAAGGAAGTAGTTACAGAACATTAGAAACTGGACCTAATAAAACTATACGCATCTGAAGGAATGAAGAAGTAGCGTGTGATCACAGAATTTTTTTCCTGACCTCCAAACTTCAATATGAAGACGGCACCTGATAATGATGATGATATGTCAAAAAGGAGAATATATCCATGTCTATTGACTCTCAAAGTCAACTGAATAGAGAAGACTAGACGACTAGATGACTAGAGACTCACAGAGTGAGTGGCCACCAGTTGTCTGTCATATCTAGTCCTCTCAGGATCGGGTTCAAACGATATTGATTGCCTACGAGTACGTATCGAAATTCCAGCCCATTGCTGTTACTCTATATGGCTCGTTCAACGCTAAGACGACTAATCTCGGCAATGTGCCAGTAACTGGCTTCTCATTGCATTTAGACACTAATCTTTACCCTATAAATATAGAGTATATGCGTACATGCTTTGTCTGTATAGTTTTTATGCTAACTTGCTTAATTAGATACTTACTAAAATCATCAATTATGATATATTTACTTACGTCCGACTGTCCGTCGGTTATGTCAATTAAAGAATACATTGTGTCGCTAGCTCCCAAATACTCCAACGAATCTCAAATTTAGGACGTACTTAAACTCGTGTTGTCCCTCTTTTTTCTTTGAATCTGACACGTCGTAGCATGAGTTTAAGCACGTCTTAAATTTGAGATTCGTTTGAGTATTTGGGGGTTTATATTCATCCATTTATGATTTAAATAAATAAGTAAGTTATGAATCAAAAGAAATTTAATTTTTTAATTACTTTCTTTGTATTTATCCGGTCGATACATATTATATCGAGATACTTTTATAATAAAGAGATAATATTTGAAGTTGGAATGCTTACATGCAACTTGAACTTCCTTACCTCATATGGTACGTAATTACTGAAACTACTCGTCCAATGTAATAAATTCTTTCCACAGTATATTTGTACACTATCACTGAGTGGTAACATCAGTCTCAATACAGATGTAAATTAAAGTAACGCGGGCAAAGCATACACTGCTTTATGCACTAGTGTGTCAAAGTAGTCGAAAAAGCAAAGCTACATAGTTTCAGAATGAAATTGCTATACTATATTCAAAGATTCGTTCTTAGAACGCTCTGGTGACGTCAGATAAAATATGGTGCATTTGTTTTTCAGTAAGCCCGTGGGTCGTTAGCGTGGAAAACGGATTTTCCGCCCCACCGCTCTTCTCGATGACATCCATCCAACCTTCTTCATTTTGCATGCAACAAGTGCCATTTTGAAATGAATTTTAAATGCGCGTTCATGTTTAAAACTGTATCTGTAATGTTAGTTAAACACTTAGATCAAAACTTTTATTACCTCACTAGCTATTGCCCGAAGCTTCGCCCGATAACTAAGATAAAGCCACATTATAATAGTTTTATGCGCTACTCATCTGATTGAAAAAAGAGAGAGCGCTGTGCCGCGCTCCCGGCTGCATAGGTACTACCATCTTGCTTGTTTCTCCCGTGATACAGCATAACTGTATTTCAGAGAGAAGGGCAGGAGATACTGGCACCGAGACTCCATTGCCTATCCTGTGACATCTTATGTCTCAGTAGTAAGTTGCCTGGTTTAGTTCGAGGTAAACTAAATTATGTTCGTGGGTGACGTCGACCATTTTCCATCAGGTACGTCTACCAGTTTGCCTATCCAACTAATATAAAAAAACCTGGATGACCGGTATCCGGGCGACCGGCCGGGCGGCGATCGGCCATCTTGGCGTAAAGGAGGTCAGCGCTCAGTAGCGTTCAGAACAGATGAGTACAGAAAATTATTGATAATAATGACATTTTATATAATATTACATCAGCATTTCTTATCAACGTCATATCTTTCTTATCTTACAAGTATCGCGATATCCCTTCATAAATCAATAAGAAGTTTTCACTAAAAGAACGTCTTGATCCTTACTAATAATTGGACGACTAGTTAAGGTCTAGTTTTTCTATTCCGCATTAGAGCCGCATTCGTAAAGTCAACTTTAAATTGGTTGAGATTGCAAATCGATCGGCTCGTAAAGAACCAGCTGGAAAGATTTATAGTAATTTCATGTTTTATTATAATATATTATCTTCTGAGTTTTTTTCAGTATCGGATATTGTATTAAGAACTCGATGTCTTCTAAAGATGAATCAACTTCACTTAAGTAATATATAATTAGTTTTATCATATTGTATTACTTTATAACTTTTATATTTCCCACAAGCTAATCCCGGCAAACGTTTTCCAGCACTTTCCTAAAAAGTTTCGTCTTCCCATCTGGTCAATGACCGACCAACACTTCGTCTACCTAAACGTGGCCTCCACTCTTGAACCTTATTGTCACATCGGCCTTCCGTTCTCCTGAGTGTGTGACCAGCCCACTGCCACTTCAACGAGCTAAAAAAATTATGATGACTAAAAAGTTATATAGAGTCATAAAACCATGTCCTGACGATTACCAATACAACAAAAAAAATAATCTAATTTGGTGCAGGGGTTCTGAAGTTCCGAACGTTAAAGATTTTCTTACACATAGCTTATGGAAAGCTTATCCATCTTGTTCAACTAAAACAAAAATGTTGATAAAAAAATAATGAAAAATAAATATAAAAATCCACCACAGCCAACAAAATAAAACATTTTCCCATAGACGTACTCAATAGATGTTAATAATTCACCGCAAGCCCCCGCTTGGGAGCTTACAGTCAGTGTGAACACGCCCCGCCCGACCGCTAATGTCATAAGATAGCCGGTTAACGAGGCGCATTGCAGAACCTACTGCACTAACTGGCCATACGCTTACACATTATGAAAATTACAATCAAGGCTTGTAAAGCGTAAAAAGCGTTATGTAAATGTAATTATGACGTTATTATACGCTTACGTATAATGACAATTACAATTACATAACGCCAGCCTTGAGCTATATGTAAGTATAAGATAATGTTATTTATACTGTACTTATTAAAGTGATATCAGATGTATTATAATTATGATATCCGAATGTTTGACCATAATATTATTTATTATGATGGATATCATTTACCAGAATATGTAGCCAATAGAATGTTCACAAATTATAGCAGATTTCTTGATAAATATTACATATAACTATCCTAGTGTACATAAATTGTTAAATAAGTAAAGAAATAAAACAGTCGACTTGGATGTGCATACGGGTTCCATACCCTTTCCGTACTTTCATTTACTTTATAATTGTGTATCATACCGGTTGTAAATACATTGACAATCCTCATAGGTACAAAATTAATAAATTAGAAACAAAATTGCTAAGACAAGCTTCAGCTTAAAAAATAGCACCAAAAGTCGAGAACTAAAAAAGCTATAACACTAACAACGGTTTTGTCAACGTTTATTTTCATTCACTTATTACTTCCTAGTACTTTAACTTTTGTTTTTGTAGTTGTATGTTAGATACGTGTTTCATAAATATATACCTACCTAACTTACATGTCGTCCACGACTGAACATATTTATGAAAAGAAATACCGCTTTTAAAACATTATCGCTGAAATGTCATTATCGCATAATTATTAAATGTGTTGTGCAATCCTGCAGTAATTAAATTATAATTATCAACTTTTCAAAAAATACACAATGTTAAATTACTAATATATACATGTAAACATACAATGTGTCGATGATAAAACAAATTATTTTTATATTTTTTTAAATATTGATATACAGTAATGGGTAGTGCCATGCTGCTTTGCAGCTTAATTGGACCGGCACGACCGGGGTGGTACTTCTCGCTTACATAACACCGGCGTCAAGTGACAGCTATGCTGTCGGGTTTCGTGCGGTCTGTTATTTTCCGTTGGTCCAGTGGGGGGATAGGGAAAAGGAGGGCAACGCATCTGCATAATCTCTGGTTGTGCCGATGGGCGTAAATATTCCCCAAAAGGCTTCAACAGCTCGTTTGCCCTCCTATACTATAAAAAAAAACTTGAAAAGTTATAAACTCAAAGGTTGTGAACATATTATTGCAGCCGACTCTACCATCCAATGAGATCTGTGGACTGCCCACGGGATTAAACTTCTTATTGATTCGACCCTTTTTATTGAGAAATGGTCTAAGTCATAGGATGTTGACGTTTTAATATTACCTATATAATATTATATAATAGTTAGGTTATACTGGTAGAGTGCACTGTGCCGCGCGCCTGTCTACATGGGTACCTCCGTCTTGTTTACTACTTCTGTAAAAGAGCGGGCTGTATTTCACAAAAAATGGCGAGCAGCGTGAGAATGTGTAAAACTTGTTGAATGTTAGAAAAATAATGAATTTTAGAAAATATTTCTTGTATATATTACTTAATTACGTTTATTTTTGAAGTGAAACTACTTTGCGCGAGGACGAGGCGACGCCAAACTAAGTGAAGATTTTAATTATTAAGCCTTACATTTTGTTAATAAACGCTGTCGCTTGTGATTTGTTACAAAATAAAAGTATACTGTTTGTACAGTACGTCTACCTTATTGATAAAAGCGTTTCCTTCGTACCTTTTGTATAAAAAAAACAATTCCCCTTATTTGTGTATCTTGTAGATGTAAGTAAATGAAGGTTTATGTATTTGAGGAACTGACCGGATCATGGAAAATATGTAATACTTTTTGTACATTTGATAGATGCCCTTTATATTGTTAAAAAAACTAACCCAACCAGTCACAGGGACTGCCGATAGAAATGAAAACAAACAATTAAATTCAAATACCTATAATACAGGCTGAAATATATTATGACAACCTATACAATTTAAACGGCGCACAAAATAGCCGCATGACATTGACATTTCAGTGTGTTTAACGATAATAGTCAAACACACTGAAACTATGTTTACGTAAGTAAGCAAATATTGCATAATTTTATATAAATAAATTAAACGTCATATAAATGTCAAATAGCGTCTCATACAGGTGGTAACGGTGTCGCGAATCCAGAGATTATATCTCATCTAAAAATATACCTACCAAGCCTAAAGAAGTTTTCACTTCAAAAAAATACTTTTTGAGATGACCACAATTCTGGCAATTACCAGTGAAGATATCAAAATTCTTTACTTGTTGCATGTAAGTCCTTTATTCTAGTCGAATGTCTAAGTCAGTAGCTTTATGCTTCTTTAGAATAAAACTAGCCTAGTTTCCAAACCACCCAAGTTTTTCTATGTAACAGTAATTAAGCATCTAGCATAGCATAAAACGTTGCTAAAACATTGTTTCAGCTTCATCCCCATATAGTAAAATCTTAAAACGGGCAACACCTATCAGATAATGGGGTAATAATGATGATATAAGTTGTATCAATGACACAGATTTCTCAGGGATTTTTTATAATAAATTGTCCTTGAGCGTCACCGTCTCAATCTTTGTTATGAGGATGTTTCAGATAAGAGAGCCCATAAGCGATCGTTTACTGTGCGTTAAATACCACAATGGAGATAATAGATAATGTTACTTGCAACATATATAATTTTCAAATATCAAAAAAAAATCCTGTTATTTTATATTTTTATATAAAAAAGAGGTTGTGACCTTTTTTTTGCTTTTGTTAGTTTATGAGTTTGATGTATTTCTATATATTTGATACATTTTCTTTAAAAAGACTTGTTGTATAAAGTTACAATAATATCAAAATATCGAACAAAATTAGTAAGATTTAAATTTCATTCAGATTTCATTACACACTATTGCAGGTTATTATATTTTATAGATATATTTAACCCGTGCATTATAAGGTGATTATAGATGATTATACAATATGTATTCGCTTTTAAAATGATACCATATTCCACATAAATATCGTCAAACACTCGGCACATCAACTTTGTTTTTATATTTCCCTAAAATAAGATTTGATTTAAATAATATATACATACTTTAAATACTTTGCCCTGATTACATTAGTATAAAAGTACACAAAAATACTCTGATATCTTAGATTGTTAAATATTTTATAGAGGACAATCTGGGTGGAATGTATCGATTGGACCCAAAATATCTTCCTCCAGTGTGACCCACATATTATATTAAATACCGGACAAAAATAAATAACGTGAGGACCAAAAAAGGAGGAATTTCCATCATATACCAATGTGAAGATATTTTGGGAATCCTTATATTTTTTGCTGATTGTTTGTCCTTATGGTTTGGTATGGATTTTCACCAGTAAAAGATAGTTTGAGAAAAAACCAAAGGAATCTCGGAAAAATTAGAAAGCTATGACTACATAGAGTCTTAATAACACCCCTCAATTATTATTTATGGGTGGGGACACCAGCGAGGCCAGACGGGTGATCAGTCCTCATTAACGTGACCATTTCACCCCTCCATGGTTCAGGCCTTGTCGTGGCGGTGGGGCTCAGTAACCTAGGGTGAGCGGTGCACCTTGGGCGAAGCTAATTGGGCCGAGGGGGCTCTTTGTACCCCTCTTATAAGAAGAGGGGGCAGCAGAGCAGGGGGCAAGGGGTGAGAATGGGAACCTCACCCCATTGTACTGTCCCGACGTTGAGAGGGGTTGTTCTGTGGTGCGGGACAACCCCTCTGTGGAGGTGGCGTCGGTCCCTTGCGGGACTGACTAGCCGTCGAGGTGCCCTGTTTGTTTTCTAGATCCTCACCAAAGGCGGCTTTGGTGGCACTCGCCGGGTTTTAGTGGGTAGAGCAATGGACGCACATTTACCAGCTGTCGGGAGCAGCGAGTCCCACATACCCGCATGGGGAGATCCACTCCCCCGCGGGTGCCTCAGAGCATTTCCCGGCGTTAAAGAAAAAAAAAGTCTTAGTAACAAGAGTACGTAAATAAAAGCAAGCTGTATGATATTGTTATAAAAACCTTCACTAGCCCATATAACTGCATCTTCATTATATATTTCATTATAATATATTCATTATGTATGGTCGTACATACTATGAGATATGTACAATTGAAACAAGTACAATTTACATGTTAGCATAACAGGCAAACAGACAAATAAGTCTCTAGATGGAGTATGGTAAACATCAATGAAACAGCGAAACTGTTTCACGAAAGAAGAAACGGAGGTACTCATGCAGATCGGCGCGCGGCACTACTATCACTGTTAACTACCTCCATACAAATATATACACCTATATACATTATAGGTATATGTCAATGGTTTGGTAACAGACAATTATATAAGTACTGAAATAAAAGATAATCGTTCTCTTTCAGTATTTTTTTTAAATCATAGGAGGACAAACGAGCGGTCCAAGTTTTAAACTACCGACGTCCATACACATCTGCACAACCAAAGATTATCCTGATGTGTTGCCCTCCTTTTCCCTATTCCCCCCAATGGGCCACCGGAAACTCACAAACGCGACAGCATAGCTGTCACTTGACGCCGGTATGGCTGTCAGCCCGGTCGGCTGCATGGAACGTATATAAAAGGTATAAAAAAAATACACTCTATAAAGTGTACGACGAGCTTAACGCTTTTACAGATTACACTTTCTCCATTGTACGAAGTGTAAAAACACACTTTTAAAGACCATTTACATAATTCGTTATTTGGTTAAGCGAATTTTACGTTAAATACGTTATTACACACCTAATAAACTCTGTAAAGTTTGGCACTAACCTCTTGTTGGTGGTGTTTTTATCGAATTATCTTCTGTTGGCCTTAAGCCAAAGAACGTACCTTCGCGTATAAAATTGCTATATTACAATTAATTTTATTATGCTTATGCCCGAGTCTGCATATGAGGTTTCACCAACTCTGAAATCATTACAAACATAATATTACTAACAAAACTTGTGATTAAAATCTTTTTTATTGAAATCGAATAAACGCATAAGGGATTAATAAAGAAAATATTTCACTATACTGATTTACTATAGAACATACGTAGCCGTACTCTACTGCTACGTACTCTTATTCCAAGATAGTTATAATATCCATCAACTTAAAATAGGTACTCCTCGGAAATCATCAAAAATTTTGGCCCATTGGTTCTCCAGAACAAATAGGCTACTTTAAAATGTCATCATTTTTATCATCGCTATTCATCCAAAACCACACTTTTTCCACTAGTTATCGTAATACAGAATATACTACTAAAGCGGTTTTGCTTTTTCAACCGTTATATAAAAACTAAACACTAGTTCACTAGTTAGTTTTATTCGAGTATTCAAATGCGAATATTTAATCTCTAAACAGATCCTCTGCAACATTACACTGGCATTTATCTCGAGAACATGTGTTCTCAGGCTTAAAAGTGTACCATTTGGAATTGAGAATGGTATATTATTGAATACAGCTCGACTTAGCACTACCGAATTAAACGGAGAGCGCTGTTTTCGGTCGTATGCCGTATGGAACACGGCCGTGTGTAGTTTGGCATGTTTAGTATTTCGTGAGTACTTTCGTGCCCGCCTGTATATAGTCCAGTCCGTCTAACTAATGCAAGCTATTACACCGCTTGTTTCGCTCACAGTGAATGTAAACAGCGCCGACCTGTCACTTTGTCACTGCCCTTTTCGTTTCGTTTTTACATTTCTTTCCACGGAATTTACATATTGATGTTTTATAGTATACCACGACATGTTATTCATAAAACACTTATTATCTATGCTAAACTTGGTATTATCAATCGCTTAGCATGAATTTAAATGTACGTGTTTTGGTTGTGAATTATCGGGGTGTGTATTGTGTGTCAAAATATTAACTTTGATACTTTATAATCAAAATTACTTGCTGTGAAAAACAATAACATAGAAACATCCAGATAAATGACTAACATACGTACGTAACAACTCGTTTTAGGTAGACAAAATGTATCTTCATCATCTTTTTCATCACTCATTTTCAGTCAACCAAACCCGCTTTTTGTTTGCTGCTGACTTTGTTTTTATAAAACAACAAACAATAAAAAATTGAGTTTACAAATTATCCTTGTCTTTTTTATATACGAAAGAAGACAAGAATAATTCAGGTATTCAGACTAGCTGAATATCTCTTTATAGCTGTATATTGTTATTGTTAAAAGTAATCCCTGAATTCCCATATAGACTGATTAGCTGTAGCACGAAACAAATTGTAATTAAATTTGTCACATTTTTTATAAATATTAAAATACCTCTGCAAAATACGGCTTGGTAAACGTGGAATATGTAATAACAATGTTAGTGCGCTTAAAATTCTCTTTGGTAGAGGCCCTGGTGAATGGAATTAATTAGTGGTTCAAACCTTTGTGTGGGTGTAGCAGGCCTGGCTCACAACTATACGGTATTTATTATTTGTTCAAATGCAATGGTGAACATACTTTTCATACTTAAAGTAGCAGATCTGAATAGGGTTTTTTATGTCATAAGGAGGCAACCGAGCAGTCGGAGCCTTATGGTGACTACCGACGCCCGAAGACATCCGCACAACTAAATGTTATGCAGTTATGCTTTCCTTTTCACTCTCCCCCAGATGGGCTGTCGGAAAGTCACAAACCGCACGAAAAGCGACAGCATAGCTGTCACCTTACGCCGGTATTATGTGAGCGAGTGGGCCGGCACGACCGGGTTGGTACCCAACCCGGTCGTGCCGGCCCAATTCGGCTGAAAAACATAATGACACTACCTCTGACGAAAAGTTTACGTAGAGTTACGGGTAAGTAGAGAATGCAGTACCTACGTCCTGCTGTAAGTATTTTTCTATTAGTAGTCGTAACGTTTGATTATGATAAAAATGAAAAAATATCTAACCAGTTATTTTCAGTTATTATAATATCATACTATCTCATACCATACCATTATAAGATATATGATACCATCAAAAATTAAAACTTACGGAGATTCCAGTTAAAGAACGTGAAAGCCTTTTTTTTTCTTTAACGCCGTGAAATGCTCTGAGGCATCCCGCGGGGGAGTGGGTCTCCCCAGGCGGGTATGTGGGACTCGCTGCGCCCGAAAGCTGATAAGTAGACGCTGCTCTACCCACTAAAACCCAACGAGTGCCACCAATGCCGCCTTTAGTGAAGTGCCCTGGATCTGTTGAGCAAACAGGGCACCTCGACGGCTAGTCCCTTAAGGGACCGACGCCACCCCCACAGAGGGGTTGTCCCGCACCACAAAACAACCTCTCCCAACGTCGGGACAGTGCAATGGGGTGAGGTTCCCATCCACACCCCTTGTCCCTTCTGCTCTTTTGTCCCCTCTTCTTATAAAAGGGGTACAAAGAGCCCAATTCGCCCAATTCGCCCAATTCGCTTCGTCCAAGGTGCTGGGCTCACCCTAGGCAACTGAACCACGACAAGGCCTGAATCATGGTGGGGAAGAACTAAAAGCCTGTTATTTCCTGTAACCATATTTAATTTGTATTACGTGTATGATTTGTATATCAGAGATTACATAGGTAATGTTAAACCCTAGCAGTTAAAAAGAAATAGAAATATATTTATGATAGTATATTCTAAGTCTATGATTTATAGTATTCAATGTTGTCATTTTTGAAATAAATCATTGTATAGCCTGACCAGAAATATATAAACCCTGCGTGGTGTCGCCACAGTATTTTTTTACGTCAACACATAGTATCGTACATACAGAAATTAGTTCCCAAATTTTCCGCAATATGGTGAGGGTTTTTATTTTTCTGGTCAAGCTATAACTATTAACATGCGGCCGCGGCGATTTCATTTTTATTTTAATTTTTGAACTCGTGAACATTCGTTAATAGTAACCAAGTTACCGGCCCGGCACCTGTTGTTAATTCCTCATGAAAATTCATAAATCCTTCGGTGCAAAACAGAAAACAATTTTCATTGTTTATATAATTTACTTTTAAAATACGTTTAATTTACAAATTTTGTATTTTATAACCTGTTTTTCGTATGAAGTATATTTTACTAATTAGGTAGGAGAATAACCCGTGGCTTATACTTTGGCTTGCCTTCAATTATTAGTCTTGAATAGTAAACCATAGTATAAAATATTACAATAACTTTACTGTATTTCACTTACTTTCCCGCGAGGGAAAAAAAAAGTTTTCTGTGTTCCTGGGTCATGGGTGTGTATTAAATATATGTATGTATTAAATATATTTTTTGAATATATTTTGTTTATAGCATAGGAGGGTAAACGAGCAGTCACAGGTTTAGACTGTCGACACTCATACACATCTGCACAACCAGAGATTATGCAGACGTGTTGCCCTCCTATCCTTTATCCCCCCCAATGGGCCACCGGAAACTCACAAACCGAACGAAACGTGACAGCATAGCTGTCACTTGAAGCTGGTGTTATGTGAGCGAGAAGTACCACCCCGGTCGTGCCAGCCCAAGTTGGCTGCATCAATTATCTTATATCTTTAAATGAGCAATTCTTGTATATATATATAATTGGAATCTCGGAATCGGCTCCAACGATTTTCATGAAATTTAGTATATAGGGGGTTTCGGGGGCGATAAATCGATCTAGCTAGGAATCATTTTTAGAAAATGTCATTTTATTAAAAAAAAAAAAAATACCGAGCAAAGCTCGGTCATCCAGGTACTTAATATTATATAAATAAATCAAATAAAAAGATTTCATTTATTTAAAATAATTTTAAACGTTAAAGCCGTAGTGCACCAAATAAATAGCTTTTATATACAAGTGGAAGACAAAGTGTCCCTTGAACAACAACTTTAGTATCCGGTGAATTAGGACCAGCGTGCAGCGCAGGACCAGCGTGCAGCGCAGGACCAGCGTGCAGCGCAGGACCAGCGTGCAGCGCAGGACCAGCGTGCAGCGCAGGACCAGCGTGCAGCGCAGGACCAGCGTGCAGCGCAGGACCAGCGTGCAGCGCAGGACCAGCGTGCAGCGCAGGACCAGCGTGCAGCGCAGGACCAGCGTGCAGCGCAGGACCAGCGCGGTGACAAGTTTATAGCAGCAGCGAAATAAGTAGCAGTTTAAAGTGTAAAAATGAACGAGTTTCCCCGGCGTTTACGACTTTCGATCAATTATGCGATAAGCTTAAGTATTGTTTGAGTTATGTACTTCAAAGCGACTACTAAATTAGATTTTGCAAAATGGCGTTTCACGATTTTTTGTGGTGTTCCTTATGGGCGTGTAATTAGATTCGTGTTTGTGGAAATGAATGTGGGCGTTATGAAAAATGGTTGAATGAATTGATTTAGTTGTGATTAATGAGCATGCATCAGAGGGACGTAGATTTGAATCTGATCCAGTGTAGATTGTAAATAGTATGATATTTTATGGAAAATATTTCACATAATTTAATGTATTATGTTTCTATTCGTATATTCAAATCAAATCTATAACTTTTAAACAACATATATACAAACAAATAAGCGATCAAGTTATAACTATATATAATATCTTTATATTATATATTTCTTTTGTGCATGTGTGTGTCATTTAACTCCTCCTAGACGGCTGGACCGATTTTAATGAAATTTTTTGTGTGAGTTCAAGGGGATTCGAGGATGGTTTAGATTCACAAAAAAAATATATTTTGTACAGGACAACGTCTGTCGGTGCCACTAGTTATATATATAACTATGTTACGGATGATAAGTATTTATGGACATATTCATATATGTCATGATTTAATACTCATATCTGTATTCGTTTTACAAATTGTACTTGGTCGAAAACGAACCCGCAACCTCCTTTTTTTATGTTAGTTGGATAGGCAAATTGGCAAACATACCACCTGATGGTAAGTGGTCGACGTCGCCCATGAATATAAAATAGTATACCTGGAACGAGCCCAGGCAACTCATTTATGTGTTGTTTTGATGTTAGATGTTAAGTCTCGGTGCCAGTAATTACACTGCCTGTCTTGCCCTTCTCACCGAAACACAGCAAAGCTGTTTCACGGGAAAAATAAGCAAGATGGTGGTACCCATGCAGCTGGGAACGCGGCACAGCGCTTCCCTCCCACCGGTAAAATTAAAAAATTAGCTTTAAGAGCTTTTTATTTGACACCAAGCAATTTAAATATATATTAGAGGTTGACTTACAAAATGTAATTATCTTTAAATTGTTTAAGATTACACACAAATTATATTGCACTGCAATTTTCATCACATTGCATCCAAAATTTAATGCCTCCAAACGTTATTGCAGGTAATTTGCCTCCATCTTATCAGGAATTGCAGAGCTTAAGTCACAAGCGAACAGAGATGTCTTAAAACTTAGTAGCACCGTCAGATTTTTTTTTAATAAATTGAAATTTGCTCATTTATTGATACAGAGTATAAGATAGATCCATTTGTTGCCGCTAAGAATGTTTACTGTGTTTTGGAAAAAAAAAGAATAGCATAAGCAGTGTTATTATTGGGGAGGTCATCTTGATACTCACAGTAGGCAGTCTGTGGCAGAGCTAATAAAACCATAAAGATCTATCCTTTTTTATTTTGGTCTCGCTGGGGAATGCGTTTAGGCACACCACCGGGTCCTGGGGGCCCGGTGGTTATGTGGGATTCTCTGCGCCCGAGAAGATGGATGAGCGCAGACTCTACCCACTAAACCCCAGCGGTGTTCTCCTATTCATCTGGGTGACCCGTCGCGAGAGCTGTGGACATCCGCACCGGCCACAACGTTGTGCCATCCGGCACTCATCTCTGAAAGTGGGGGGTAGCGTCCCCCCCCTCTTCTCCGCTTAAGGCACCCTGAATACATAAGGGTGCCTTATAGCTGGGACGGCAGTCCCTCACGGCAGTGCGACCGCCTGTCGCCGCCGTGCTCTCCTGTGGGAAGAGGCGCCAGTGCGCTCCCTCTCCCGCTCCGCCTCCTCCTTCTGCGACATCACGCCCTCGCAGAAGGAGAGGACCGCCTGCAAAGGGCTCTCACTGACGGTCATCGCTCGGATGACCGCAGGGAGCGACAGGTCCGTGCCAACCTCAGCGATGAGGGGCGCCCTTGCCTCAGCCCAAGCTGGGCACTGCGCCAGGGTGTGGTCTGCAGTGTCTTCACTGCAGCCGCAGTGATGACACCCTGGCGAATAAAGATCTATCCTGCCGGGCTAGTATGCGTACAACGAGATATTTCTTGACTAGAGAGAGAGATAATGTCTACATAGAGTATTTTCTCGATTACTCGTTAGGGTAATCCTAGAGTCCTACTACCAGAACACTCTTCGTATGTGGAAATTATGTAATTATAGTAGGGGAACGCCACGGTATACAAGAAATAGGCACCCAGTTTTATTTATTTCAGTTTAAATTACTTTATCTCGTCCTTAATATTAAAAACGAGACAGAAAGATAATACGAGAAAAGGAGTAGACAAAATTTAGTCGTGCGCGCATGCTAGGCCGGCTGGACGAATTAAATGAACCACTTAGCATTGGTACATATGATTGGTCTGGTGACTGATACTACTGACTTTACCATTGCAAGTAATATAAAGAAACATAAACATCAGTGGTGGCTGATGACCCTAGTAGTAGATAGTAGGCGGTAGTCCTTCTTCATCATGATTACTTTCTTAAAACGCTTTTATTTTAAGAGTAAATTATACAGTTTCTTCTAACACAAAGCCATCGATATAAAATAAATATGTACACAATCATAAATAAAAGCGGTAATCAAAATAAAGCAATTATAACAAAACGATACCAATAAAAGCTCGAACCATATCGCCGGAGCTTGTGGCATCGGGATATAAGCTCCAAAGTCATTCCGGGTCTGATGGACCCCACTAATTAATTTGGTGGACATTTGCGGTGGTAATGAGCTTATCAAACGTAGATTTGTGCGGACAATGGGACGGTTCGATTTAATGACGAATATGAAGGGAATCATTAGGTATTAAGGTTTGTGTTATGGTGAATAAAGAAACAATTTCGTGATAATTATTGAATGAATTTTGATTGTGTAAAAATATTTTCGCATGTAGGAGATTTGTTAATGCGCAAAATACTCGGTTCCACAATATACTTTTCTACCTTTTTGTTTAGTAGTATGCTATGTTTTAAAGAAAGGCTTAATTTTTGGTAGTGCCATTGCTGTTTAGCGGCCGAATGGGGCCGGGAAGACCGGGGTGGTAACTCTCGCTCACATAACACCGGCATATAGTGACAGCTATGCTGTCGCGTTTCCTGCGGTTTGTGAGTTTCCAGTGGCCTATTAGGAGGGGGGTGGAGAGGGAAAAGGAGGGCAACACATCTGCGTAATCTCTAGTTGTGCGGGCGTAGATAGTCGTCAAAAAGCTTCGACTGCTCGTTTGCCTTTCTATGCTATAAAAAAACTGGCAGAATCATTGTTAATGCTACTGATTACAAGAAGCGACGAGTCGCCCGATTTTTGCATAGGAGTCAATTCGTTACGCTCCTCAAGTAGTCACCCATACATACCAATTTGCCTATCTTAATTTGTAAGAAAGCAGTCATCAGTTTCAATAATCAGAGTTTCTTAATGTTGTGCATATTTTATAATATAATATAATATGTACGTAATAGATAAAATAAAAACTCATTATCACTGTTTCAATACTCTAACTTTTAAAATGTTCTACACATTAATATTATAAGCACCACGTTTCTACACAATGTTCATATAACTTTTATTACATCTCCACTACAGACTGAAATAAAATAACAATAAACCGATCGTGTCTCTGCCCACTAACCATTATGAACGGCGAGATCGCGTTTAAAAATATTGTACATCAAATACGATAAACGTTAACTTATTAAACCTGTGTTGACTCCAGACTTTATTGAGGTAATTGAAATAATGCTTTTTAGTCACGCCACGACCCTAAAGGTAATGAGTTTAATTCCATTTTGATGGCCAATTTGTATTTGTTATCACTTGTACAGAGATAAAGATTTTACGACGGGAAACTGGACAATTCAGTTTTAAATTAGAGGATGTAAAGCTGTAAAGCGTTTGTAATTTGTACGATAGTTTATCTATCTTTGTATATCTATGGTCTGATTTTTTTAAATATTTTAACAAGTGATATTCACAAATACTTTATTAAATGTTACAATATCAATTGATCTTTCTTACTCTGCAAAAATTATATTTCAGTAAGTATAAGAAAGTCACTCCCATATTAAGTCACCATTATAAGTTCTTCTGAAAATTAGTACTTTGCCACATGTTATTGGTCTTTTAATTGATTATTTTCAAAAAAAACCGACACAAAAAGGTGTGACATAGTGATTATATTCCATATGATATTATACGCTATCATAGTAAATGGCTACATGGCACAGAAAGAATTCAAAAAAATTTTAAAATAAAAATTCCCGTCAAAGAGAAACTAGCAGAATTTTTCATTCTTATTTATATTCATTGTTGTACAGTCCGTAACAAAAGTTCCTGCTATCGGTTCTGAATGCTACATAAATTTCTTTTATGAATATTGTTCACGAATCGAAACTTTTGTATTCGTTTCAGTTGTTGCTTCTTGGCCATAGCTTGCATATACTTTCATGTTGGAGACGTTGACTTATATAAATTTACATATTATGTAATATGTACGTAGTGTATAAAGAACTATGAATAAGAGGACTAACACAGTTTTAGTACGAATCCGATACGAGTAGACACAAAGCCAGACCGCGCTAACAGCAGTAGCACTACGCTACCGCTAGATTGCTTGGGCGCAGCGCGTGACCCGCCTCCCTCTACATAGGGATACATAGGGATCTCCCTCATGATGATAAGTTAAATTCAACCGTAAAAGATTCTTCGGATTTGACTAGTCCAAATCCTGCTATCCCGAGCAGCGCGCGCGATGAACCGCACTCCCTGCGGGACGCGGAGGGGGACGTCCCCCTTTCGAATATTTCCATTTTTCACTAACTGAACCAATTAAGCTTAAAGGCCATCAGGCCGAAAAGTCTAGCCCTTCCGAAAAAAAAAACAGTTTTAGTTTGGCATATTGAAAAAAGATAGCTTATAATTATGTCTGACACATTGCTAGCATATCGACAGACCCTACCTATACCTTTGCATCTGCATGTTCCATGTACCACATAACCATGTCTGCACGCAACGTCAGAAATATACAAAATCTTCATAAACCACAATAAAATCCGTAAAATTTCCTAGTTTAATCAATTATTTATAACAATGAGTGACATTCGCGTAAACCTTAAACAGAAAATAATCTAAGATTCATTTTTAATTCTAATATATTATAACGATATATATCAATCTTTCTATATAAATTTTTCACATCACCACATTTTCAGTTTGGGTACAATCCAAAATTTAAATGACAATGCTAAATTATCATCATAATCAAACAAATTGAGGCCAACTTTTCGGGGCCCAAACTTTATAAATTACAGACAAAAAATATGCGATTACCACACGCTCGACCTATTTAAAAAAGGTTCCACCTAAAAAGTTTTCTTAACTAGAAATTAAAAGGTAAAATAAACGGGTCACAGGAGACAAAGTTTTTAAAACAATAGTAGGTTTTAAAACGGGACACAGGCTTTGTTAAGAGTTGAGTTTGTTTATGGGAGACTTGCATTTTTAAGAATTTACGCTTAAAAAGAATTTCGTTGTTATACATTATATATTTCGTCTTAATTAAACATTAAAAAATGTATTAAAGCTTTCATCTTTGCACCACTGATCACGAAGATAACTAGACATCCTATTTAAATGGAATTGAGGCCTCTTACAATGAAAACAAAGACGGCCGATCTCATGCACTTACTTTAGGACTGGCCATTGCAAGAAAGTTATCGTGAATATAGCTTGCAATTGCAGAGATGAAAGGTAAATAAGTATCATCTCATTAAAAAATACCGATAAAAACTATTTGTAAAAGTATCGATATTTTAATTAAAACATCCACTTCCTAGCAAACTGTAAAACGTTTTTTGAAGTATCGATATCGATGTCGATTTTGAAGCAGGACTTCTTGGAGGCGCATAAATAAATCTCGAACAACTGGCGGTGACAGGAGCGTGGAACTCTTTACATAAAACATTCCTTCTGTCTCGCTAGGCGGTATCGATTCGGTCCGACGTAATTGCCTGCTTTCTGTTGACAGATCATATGCACGCTTTTTGTGTTCCTTTATGAACTTCAACGGTCCGTGACTATTGTTGTTGTAAATTTACCATAAAATACCAACGAAACCATTTTAGTTGTTTCGCTATAATGAGTAAAATTCGTTAATACATTAGAAAGCAACATATTATTATAATAACAATATGGACTGAAACTCTGAGCACATTCTTATCGTATTGCGCAAAATGGGTAAAATGAAACAGATTTCATCAACTTTTACGACTCCATAAAATTTGAGTAACTTAAAATATTTATTAATATCCATTCAGGAATTAAAAGTAGTAAATTTATATTCTACTGTTATAAAAATTTACTGCATATAAGAACTAATTTATCAAAGGAATATAGATAAAAACATGAAAATGAAGAACAATTAATACCTCTATAATCATCATCATCACCATCATCATCGTTATCAGCTCCTATCCATCCATTGCTAAACATAGGTCTCCTTCAATGAACGCCAAGACGACCGATCCCTTGCCACTCGCATCTAACACAGACCAGTGATTGCAGGGAGATTAATAATATTAATATTAATTAATACTTCGTCTACCTAAAGAAGATACATAAGATTCATAAGATTCAAAAATTATAACTTTGCCAAAACATATCAAGTAGCTTCATTTGCTTTATTACTGAGATATAAAAAATGAAAAGCTAAACACAATAAAAACGTTAATACTGAATAAAATTAATCATTCCCAAACTTTATTGTAAAAAAACCGAAAAATTAAAAACTATAAAATGTAAACTATTTTAAATAGGTACTGCTAACATTTCACCACATCCAATGCAACAAATAAGGTCAAAATTGGACCCAAGGTTACCAAAGTACGGAGCACGAAGTTCAACGGTCCCCGGCGAGTACATTAAAGTGCAGGACAATAAATTTGAATAAAGTATAGTTATGGAGTTTCTCTGTACTGCTGTACTAACAGTGTTCACGCCTTCGCTGGGACACTGGATTCTCATTCTAGTTTCATTTGCATTCATTATTTTATGATTTTTGTAAATTGGAGTTATATTTTGGAATGTAATGAATTTAATGCGCTTTCTGTTAAATTCATTCTTGAATATTGTTCCATTGTTATTTGTAATTATGTTATTTGTATAATGTAATTAGTGAACTTCAGTTTTAAACGTAGCCATCAAAGCGCACTTGCATAGTTATTAGTTACGCACCTGCTTACTAAGTGCAGCAAGTCACGATTTTGCGGTATTTGTGAAGTACACTTAACTATCCGAAATAACTTCAAAAATACATGACTGAAAAAAATATTGTCAACCCAATTTTCAGTAAGAATTTTATAAATATCAATATATAAAATAGTACCTACATAATAGTTATAATTAAAGGAAAACACGATCCATAAAATGTTTTAAGATTATCCCAGAAGACAAAATCCGCCCACCATGGTTCAAGCCTTGTCGTGGCGGTGGGGTAGTAGCCTAAGGTGAACCCAGCACCTTGGGCGAAGCAAATTCAGCTGAGGGAGCTGCTCTTGGTACCCCTCTTATAAGAAGAGGGGATAAAAGCGCAGGGGGACAATGGGCGAGGATGGAAACCTCACCCCATTGTACTGTACCGACATTGGAGGGGACATGGGAGGGGATGTTCTGTGATACGGAACAACCCCTCTGTGGAGGTGGCGTAGGTTCCTTGACTAGCCGTCGAGGTGCCCTATTTACTCAACAGATCCGGGACACCTCACCAAAGACGGCACTGGCGGCACCCGCCGGGTTTTAGTAGTTAGTAGAGTAAAAGAAAAAAAAAGAAGACAAAATCCAACATACAGACAAACAATACAAGAGAAATATTATATGCTTTGTTAATATAACAAAGCTATTTGTGGGCGACTGTACCAATGACGACACAGGTTCTTGTAACGTGTCGACGTCAAATTGTTCCCGAGATATACGAGATAAGTTATTAATGACAAAAGTTTTTAGTTACCATATATTCCGCCTTCGAGGTCTAATCAATGGTTGTCAACATGTTACGTATATTAATCCTAAGTTATTACATTCTACCTATAAATTGATAACTACTATAATCTCTTTTCTTCATCGTTTTTATGAGTATCAACCTTTTTCTAATCAAATGTGGCCCTCGCCACTCGTCTCCAACCAAATCTAATAAACATTTTAAGAAGAATTTTCCCTCTTGAATCACGTATCTTTATGTAAAATTTATTATTATAATTTGAAATTACTGACTACTGTTAAGTGCTAAATAATTTTTATTAATTTTGTAATTTCACTGTATATTCTTTTGTAATTTTTAGGGTTCCGTAGCCAAATGACAAAAACGGAACCCTTATAGATTCGTCATGCCTGTCTGTCTGTCCGTCCGTATGTCACAGCCACTTTTTTCCGAAACTATAAGAACTATAGGTACTGTTGAAACTTGGTAAGTAGATGTATTGTGTGAACCGCATTAAGATTTTTACACAAAGTAGAAAAAAAAAACAATAAATTTTGGGGGCCATACTTAGAACTGAAACTCCATTTTTTTTTTTCATCAAACCCTAAGAACCTTTTTGAAGACCTATCCATTTGACGTATGTCAAATGGATAGGTCTTCAAAAATGATATTGAGGTTTTTAATGTATTTTTTTTCTAAACTGAATAGTTTGCGCGAGAGACACTTCCGATTCCGCTGTACATTATTACCATGTAAACTTCCACTTCCGAAAATTGGTTTGAACGAGATCCAGTAAGTAGTTTTTTTAATACATCATAAATCGCAAACCGCAATTTACCTTTCATTCAATCAACTCAACTATTTAAAAAAAACTTTTTTTTAATAAACCATATTTTTTGTTAAAGTGTATAATGTTGTAAATTATGTAATGTTACGGAACCCTTCGTGCGTAAGTCTGACTAGCACTTGGCCGGTTTTATTTAATAACAAATTAACAAACACTTTATTTGTTTAGTAAAAACGTCCAGATTTTAATTTTTTCGTTGGACGCGAGTCTCGTATATGCAATAAGACATTTTTTTTAAATTATCTGCTTTGTATCATATTTAGTTACCGTAAAAATCTATTGTCCACTTTTCAAAATATTACACCTCTCTAGTCTCAAATTTGAGAACCACTGTCTTAATATAAAAGGTTTAATGCTTATTATGTTCGGGCCGAAATTTGCTCCAAAGACGTGGTTTTATGATGATAAGAACAGAGGAACTGACAATGAGAATGTTTTATAGACAATATGTCGTTTATGAGTTGGCGAACATGAAGCAGTTTTATATGCCAAGTATACAAAGTGGCGTTAATAAGTTATGGGTGTTTTATAGCTCGTACAGTGGTTGCCTTACAATTGAATAGCTTTTTAAGTACACTCTATTAAGTAATATAGTAGATATATCTGAATATTCCAAAGGATATAACATTTTATATATAAAAAGAAATCATCTATTGTTGTTCGTCCACAATTCACATCTGCTCTTCTAAACTGATTTTAATAAAATATTTAATGCAAGATGATGATATGATATAGGAACATCAAAAAGAGCTCACACTCATATTTGAAAGAGCAGTAACGAACCTGCTAATCCTCCGGTGTCTCTGGATGTTGGAGATCACTTCATCACCAAGTAAACCAATTGTCGCTTGTTCTGTAAAAAAGTCGGTCCAATTCAAAATGTAGTATAATTTTGGACACATTAGAGATATATTTGTACTTCTTTTTACGTATGTATATTTTACATTTTACGTTCGCATAAAACGTGTGGAAGATTTATATATAGCTTTTATATGAAATTTTTTCTCAGTGAAAAACAGCTATTATTTGGATAATATGATATCTACCTCTAAGTACCTCAAGTCATTTTAACGTTCACCACCATAGATAAAAATTGGTCTCCGCTACGGTCGTAGCGTTAATTTTTAATCTATAGTTCACCATTTCATTTCCCAAAAAAAATCAACCCTTGAAGCAGCATAAAATTATATAGTTGTTCTTATGTTTCTGAAATAATATTCTTATATTGATTTCTCTCTCATTTTTATTGAAACAATTTTACGGTTTATTAAGTTTTTTACAAGCCCGACGTTTAGGATACTTTACAGCAACCATGGTCACGAGAGGACTGAGATGACAGATGTCCTAACGTTACAAAGTTATTCGAAACTACCCTATGATACATCAATATTTTAATTAGTCCTCTCTACGCAGAAAGTGCTAACAGGGTCTTTAATATGTAGTATTAATTAGCTTGGATTTTGATTTATTTATTTTAGTAATGGGATCCCCAGCAGGTGGTAAGAGCCAGCCATCTCTATTATTGAAATTTGGATTATTTTAATGTCACAAGGAGGCAACCGAGCAGTCGGAGCATTATGGCGACTACCGACTCCCATAGACATCCGCACAACCTAAAGTTATGCAGTGGGCCAGTGGGAACCTCACAAACCGCACGAAACTCGACAACATAGCTGTCACTTGACGCGGGTGTCATGTGAGTGAGAGGTACGATTCCGGTCGTATCGGCCCAATTCGGCTGCAAAGCAGCATGGTAAAAAACATCTAGTAAGAGGTAGTCCTCTTACTGGATGTTATTTTTCGATAGCCTTGCGGAGCATCCTTGGTTGAAATCTGTATTCTTTTGCTAGGATTGCATGTAAAAAAATTAATAAACCGCCATGAAATCCATAAAATTGTTTCATTAAAATGATTTTCTTCTATAGTAATGTAAAGTTCACCGCGGATCTTACGCTCTCTTAATAACGTGAAAGAAATAACATTTTACTTTTTGTCTTTCGTTCAAAGTAATTTACGTTCATGCTTTTATATAAATTAATTTTCTTAATTAGTAAGATTCTTAATATTATATATGAAAATGAAACTTTCTAGTTTAACGGTGCTCAGCGTGTCCGCTATAAATAGTAATTTATAAATTGTAACTTCAGCTGTATAATATTTTACAATTAAAGAAAGAATTCCCTCGTATATTATCTTATCAGACAGACTGCATATTTTATGAAGATGTATTGTACTATAAACTGGAAGGTACACCTTCTAGTACACTGGAAGTAGTTTGTAGGATTCCGAAAATAAGAAAAGGTAGCCATTATAATCGCTGATATTCATATGATCTTGTATTTCAAGACTGGCAGGTAGAATTAGGCCATAAAATTAATAAACATATATTAAATCAATTAACCACTTATAGCCAAGTGAGCTTTTGTGTCAGTTTCATTATCATCATCATCAGCCTCTATCCGTCCACTGTTGAACATAGGCCCCTCAAAGAACGCCTAAACGACCGACCCCTCTCCACTCGCATCCAACATGGACCGGCCACTGTACAGAGATCGTCTTCCCACTTCAGTTTGCTCACTCCAAAAAACCAAAAGGTCAATTTACTCTTTAGATACCTTAAGGACAACAAAATAAGCTCTTTTATCCTCAAATAATCCTCAAAACCTCTAATTCTTTACTAACTTTAAATTCGTAACTCTAATTTGGGCGTTTGACACACAGAGCACGTATTTTTGTCGTAACTTCACAGAAATATACGAAGTTCGTAAACTTGGAAAATTATAAAGGAACTGTACTTACGGTTGTTATAAGTTCAGTATACCTCTTAATAAACAAGTTTATTTTTTCCTTATTTTTTTCCTTAACCATCTTAGCAGCATACTAATATAATACAGATTTTTTAAACATTAAACAAAATCATGTCTTTAAAACAGCTATCAAATATTCATTTTACTTTATCTACATAGTAGGCATCCAGAATTTGATTCCGACCTAGTTAAATCATAGTTTACACCGCGAAAACACAAAAAACGAATTCCCAGCATTACAATGGGATACCAACTAATTAATAAGTTCAGCGGAGCGAGAGTCAAATTTGGGAACTTGTTTAATTTGTGGATGGAAGAAGCGTCCCGCTGTTCACGTTTAGTCACGTAAACGCTCTCCAACTCGTAACAACCGTTAGGGCGTGGAGAGATGGAAAATTTATATGGACACTGAAAAACACCTTTTCAGATAACTATTGAATCTACTTGAACAGATTAGTTTGATGAAAGAAATAACCTGCAGTATGACAGGCATTTCAAGTACTAACTATTAATTGGATGTATCACTGAAACAACCTTCAGGAGTAAAGACTTACATTATTTGACCTGGCCTTATAATAAAACCTTCAAATAAAACTAGCTGTAACGTATCAATATATGCATTAAAATAAGTTGATAAAGCTAGAGAGAAATTGGTAATTTAGCTTCATAAAATCATCATACCCCTTGTCCTTCCACTGCTGAACGATGGCCTTTTTTTCTTTAACGCCGGGAAATGCTCTTAGGCATCCCGCGGGGGAGTGGGTCTCCCCAGGCGGGTATGTATAAGTGGATGCAGCTCTCCCCATTAAACCCGGTGAGCGCCACCAATGCCGCATTTGGTGAGGTGTCCTAGATCTGTTGAGCAAACAGGGCACCTCGACGGCTAGTCAGTCCCTCAGACCGACGCCACCTCCATAGAGGGGTTGTTCTGTACCACAAAACAACCTCTCCCAATGTTAGGACAGTACAATGAGGTGAGGTTCTCGTCCTTCGCCCCTTGCCCCCTAGAATGTAAGAAAATTTTTGCATTTCAGGTGCATTAAAAAGCACTTTAGTGGCTTAGAAACAATTTCAGTGTTAATAGGCTTAGGTTACCCTTTCACATACCACTATTTCTATTATTGCCATTCACTCATAATTCAAGTTCAAAGAAAGTAAAGTCTACGCTAATGATCCACGTCGCGTGAACTCGTTTGAGGGCCCTCCACGTTAATGAGGCCCTCCCATGCCCCTCAGATTAAATATTTTGCCTTTTTAACGTTTCACACCGAAAATAATCATAATTAAGTGTTTTACTTTTTATGCGAGTAGGCAGTGAAGTCGGATACACTTTTATTTTGCACTAGCTGTTGCCCGCAGCTTCGCCCGCGTTACCTTACTTAACTTAACTACTGTTAGTCACAGCGTGGTGTTATATAACCTATAGCCTTCCTTGATAAATGGGCTATGTAACACTGAAAGAATTTTTCAAATCGGACCAGTAATTCCTGAGATTAGCGCTTTCAAACAAACTCTTCAGCTTTATAAATTAGTATAGATTTGGACTATATTTTAGTCATAAATATTCTCTACCTCCTAACTTGATGAGAAAGAAAAGAAAATAATATAGTTAATGAGAATGTGAGTTTACCTTTGCACCCCTGAATCATTGATTACATCGGCTGGCATTTGCTTTAAATAATCACTAAGAAAATACGTCTAAAAGAATATTTTTAGCCCACGTGGGCAGTTTACGTTACGTTTGATACACAAACCACAAACTCTTGTTATATTAAATCTCTTACCACTACCTCTACCATGAGTTCGCACATGACATAACTATAGTAGCGTAACACGAATCGAAAACTATACCATTTTTTTTTTCTATTCGTGTTGCGTTTTTACGTAACTACTATAGTTATGCCATTTGCGCTTGTAACAAAAACTCATGGTAGAGGTACAGATCTTAGTACGTTAATAAGAGCATGTTTTGTGTGTCGTGTCAAAACGCGCCACAGTAATCCAATTTGCAGTGAGTTTTCCAAGTTCCCGCAACTTGCTAGACTTAGTGATTTAAATTTACAACTTTGTCCTCGCACACTTGCAATTTTAACGATCACCGGCCAACTTAACTTTAAATCACATTTTGCTTTTGAGATTCTGGTAGCTTGAGGTATTTTAGCTAAGCCTGTTTGTTGCTTTGATTTGTTATTTTTTATGATAGCTAGTTGGTTTATCTGTAAGAAGAGCTACTGAATGGTAAATTAAAGACATCACCATTTTTGGGCCAGTTCAATTGAGACCAACCCTCCTAAGATGCCTGCGTATCACGCCTTGGTTATCTTGAGAACAATAAGTCTCAGTGCCAGTATTTAGATGTATGTGTGCCCTGACCTTCTTTCTGTGACAGTAAAAGTATTTCACGGTAGAAGTAGGATAGTGGTAACCAGTTGCATGGTATCGGGTGGGCGGCACAGCCAATCCTTCCCACTAATTTTAGTAATTTGATTAGAATCATTATGATTACACAAGGCCATTTTTACCTTTGCTTAAGTTTGGCAAAAAAGTTGCAGTTTTTTAATATTTTTTTTTTTTCAAAATAAATAAACCTTTTTTAATATATTAAAAGTGATTAAATATTAGTTTTTATTTATACGTATAAGATAAATATATTTCTATTTTATTGAATATACCATATATCCCAGTCCTACTAAAAGTATTTACAAGTTTTCTAAGAAAATAGGTTAATCTAATAAAATAGACTGAGCCTAAATATACACGAAGAAATTGCCTTTCTCAACGCACTGAAAGGTTTATTTTGCTAAATTTTATGATTGCTTTCGGGTGTACTTCACTATCAATCCTCTGAATGGGCCTATTTTAAGAAACGTTTAAATTTAAAACAATTGCTTGAGAAAATGGTAATTGAGTTTAACCCTTTTGTTTCTTAGAAATGTTTATTAATTAATTAAAGTGCACCGTGCCGTGAATATTTATTTTACCTGAATTATTTGAATGTTACGTTAAAGCTTTTAATGATCTTAAAGAATTCAGGAATAACAAATAATTTGTTTTTTTTTATTGCGTATTAATTTTAATATAATATGAGGTGTTAAATAGCATATTTATATATTTTGTAGTAAAATTGTAATACCACACTTGTTATAATTTTTTTAGAATGTTCTAGATTTTTTAAAATATTTTTAGCAATGTGAAAAAGAGAATGAGAATTAAATTAATAATACCCGTAAGATCTAAATACATACGTACGTAGTGATGGGACGACGATGTCGGTCCTTATTGACTGCGGGTGGCGTGAAACCGGACATCTCGGCATTCATTAAAAGAGACCTATGTCCAGCCGAGGACGAAAAAAGGTTAATGATTATGTTGATGATGATGAATTTCTTGCATATTGTCAACCTTTATTAATAATAATAAAGCCTTTTTGTTTCCTATAAACATTAAAAGTGTGTAGTTACATTTTTTTTTCTTATTTCTATGTTATTAAAAGTAATTTAAATAATTCTACTGTTACTTTTTATCAATTTATATTATAGTAATCCCTTGGTAGGGTATAGGCCTCCTCCAAATTCTTCAATTTTTTTCTGTCCTATGCGATATTTATCCAGTTTTTCCCCGCCACCGATATTATGTCGTCCACCCATCGTTTTTGTGGTCTGCCCACGTTTCTTTTTCATTTCATTCATTGTCAACCTTTACGGAAATTTAATTCAGCGCGAATTGCCATAGAAAAGTATATGAAACACGCAGTTGTCCTGTTGCCTGTCTTAACTTCAAAGAACGCTGCTCTCAATGGGGGCTGATTGAGCTCAACTTTGGTACTATAATTAAATGACAGACCTGCTATTAAATTATTATTCCATGCCTTTGTATTTTCAAATATTTTCAGTGTGCAAATACCCATGAAAGTTTTATGTAACCGATAAGATGTTATTACATAAAAACGCGAAACCACTAAAAGCGATATATTTTAGTGCACAATAGTCAGCGGAAATACCTTTTCTTTTTCGCGAAATTGCGCGAGACAAAGTTCGGTAATATTTCATACGGAGCCTTCGTATTGTATTACAATATGTGACCAACTTTCCGCGACTTCGGAATTAATATTATTGTGGTAACTGAGTTTCGTAGTTTATTGGAAGTTTATCACGCGCAAGTCAATTAGGGAATTGCTAATTAAATCGTTTTATTATATTGTTATGAATAGATATTATATAAAATAATTAATAATAGATATTATATAAAATAATTAATAATAGATATTATATAAAATAATTAATAATAGATATTATATAAAATTCTTTATCAGACAACAAACACATGAACGGCGAGTTCTATCGTTCCAAAACTGTAATTCTCTCTCAAGTTAATCACATTGTGCAAAAAACATCGCTTAATCAGTTTATTAGTTCATTGGTCCCCACCAAGCCTTGTCGTGACGGTTAGGCTAAGGTGAACCCACCTTGGATTGGGTTCAACCTTGGGTGAAGCAAATTGAACCGAGAGAGCAGCTCTTTGTACCCCACGTATAAGAAGAGGGGACAAAAGAGCAGGGGGACAAGGGGCGAGGATGGGAACCTCACCCCATTGCACTATCCCGACGTTAGGAGAGGTTGTTCTGTGGTGCGGGACGACCGCTGTGGAGGTGGTGTCGGTCCCTTGAGGGACTGACTAGCCGTCAAGGTGCCCTGTTTGCTCAATAGATCCGAGGCACCTCACCAAATGCATTGGTGGCACTCACCGGGTTTCAGTGGGTAGAGCTGCGTCCACCTTACCATCTTTCAGGTGCAGTGTGTCCCACATACCCACTCACCAGCGGGATGCCTCAGAGCATTTCCCGGCGTAAAAGAAAAAAAAGTAGTGAAATTAAATTATTTATAGAAACAAAAATATGACAATTTTGTTTAATAATATGTTATGGCCTGGACCTTTAAGTCAAGTCTGATTTTTGGGCACAAACTTTTATCCTATAATGTATTTTCACTTCACTAATTTTATTTTATTCCAGTACGTATTAAAATTTTAACAACCGTATTTTTTATGTATTTATATAATACACTATAACAGGTTTTGTTTTTTCAGCAATTATTGATGAGACAGAAACATGTTTTATATAGTAGATAACAAGGGATCAACTACAAAAACTTTAAGCAGCCAAACAATTTAAAATTCAAATCAGCCGCTGAAACCGAATGTGCCAAAGTTCATAACATTTTATTGTACCGTAGATAACGTTTATATAGTCGGGCCATAACTCCGTATGTTGGTTTAAATCTGGCGTCGCCCCCTTTTGATAATTTTCACCTGAGCTGCGCCCCCTTGCCCTGCGGCGCCCTCTTCAAATTTATGTTCGCCCTGATACCATCTTCATCGTCCCCGAAGATTTAATGGTGTTCGGAACTGGAAGTGATATCATACTTTTATTTGGTTTCCCTGGGAAATCAACATATGTTTTCCTGTTTGCAGCATACAGAGTTTAACGTGAAATATAGTAGTCCATTTTTTATATCTTCCACGTTTTTATTTATTTCACAGATATTCTGCAATTTCTAGGATGCAAACGAAATTTGTACAGTCAATGGTCCTGTTTTTCCGTGTTTTTTTCTTTTTTAATTTTTACCGTTTCGCATAAAGCAATATAGTTTTTCTTATTTCTTAAAGTATTAAGCCGCTTTATATCCTACAAAATAAGTAAAATTAACTTTAACAGGCTGGAATTCATAAGAACTCATTAAATGTCTACAAAGAATACGCTCTCTCTGCATTCAACTTGCAACTAACCGTCGTGATGTCAAAATATTTATCTCTTCCAGTGATCGCCGATCCGTCCCATAAGGAGGGTTGAAGTGTCGCTTACAATATTACGATGTTAACCGCTGCAGACGATTTACATAATTCATTCCCGAGCCGTGATACTCAACGTATGCTCTGATTTTATGTACATCGAACGATAATTGGACGGCTAACGGATACGGGCTAAGTGATAATGATGAGGTTGAAAATATCACTGATTGTCAATCAGTCAAATCAGTCAAATCAAAACTCCTTTATGTCACTAAGACTTCATCATCGTCTTCATTATCCTTTATCCTTCCTCTGCGGTACATAGACTTTTTTCAATGAACGCCAAAATGACCGATCCCTTGCCACTAGCATCCAACACGAACCGGTCACTAAAGTTAATAATTTTAAATCTCGTAGAAATTTATTTAGGGGTCACTCCTATTACGAAAAAAATACTCGACTTCTAAAAATAAATAAACACGTAGTCCTCTTTTTAGTCGGTGTAAATGGCTCTCTCTCAGAATAGGTATAATAATTAATTATATATTTATTTATTAACACTACATCAAAATCAAATAAGCAGTTCGGGTTCTACGGTAGAAAAGATAAACAAACAAAAAGTGATTCTAAAATCGCAACCCTTCCTTTTTCTATGTCGGATAACAATGATCTTTATCGAAATCTTGCCTGCAATACGTAACGTATTGTGTTAGTGGACCTGACAGACCTGTAAAAAAATTTGTAGTGAATTGAATCCACTTGAACACACACAAAAAGACTCATCAAAATCTGTCCAGCAGTTTAAGAGGAGCTCTATGAGATTCATAATCGTCGAACCTTCATTTCGGTTAAACATAATAAAAAACGCTTTTACTAGTGTACATTCATATTGTAAAATCACATACACAATATTTGTATTGCAAAATAGAATAAAAATCGCCGCATATACACGACGATTCCATTTTGAATATGCGCCATTTTCTTGTCGCATATTTTCACAGCAGCATCTTTGTTTAACCAACTGGTGTTCATAAGCTGGAGCTCCGGAGCGGAGTTTTATTAAGGTTTTGATAGACACCCCGTCTCAGCTGAGTTATATTTTGTCATCTTGTGATATTTTGTCATACTACTGAGAATGTAATTTAAATTTGAAAGGTTTGGTATAATAGGTTTCTTGTCGATGATATTTTTCGATTAAAGACGCTTTCATTACAATATCTGTCACATGTATCTTGTTTGAGTGTCCTTTGACCTTTTGACTGGAAGCTAAATTTGCTATTGGTTAATAATAATAAAGTATGGCAACATATTTGTCAATAGGTAGTTCTGTAAAAACGTTTTTGTTTTTCAACCAAAAAACACTATGAAAAACACCACAAAGCAAAATACGGTCAGAATTTCGTTGTTTACACTCACCCATTCGGAATGTGTGCGATTCAAATATCTTAATGAATATTGAACGTGTATCGCGTGCTTAACAAAATTTGTAGTTCGCCGGCCGGTCCGCAAACAACGGATAAAGCAACACCGCTGGTTTCGATAAAATGTCCAATCGATTTGTTTGTGCTGAAACATATTTGAATATTAAGTCCTTGGGCGGTGAAGTTTCCAATCGATTTCGAATGGAACCAAAAAGAATCGATTAAACTGTACAGTAGTGCCGTTTATATTTGGAATATTGGGTGCAATGATGTTGCGAATTCGACAGTTGACACATTGTCTTATAAAATATCTTTGCGGATTTAGATTTCGAGTTGCCCGGGACCCAGAATAATATTGAAATGTTTTGTACCGATTGTGTTGAGAGTACTTTGACAGTTTCGTGCCGATCTAAAAGTTAGTTGAGTCTACTGCTGGATGTAACTTCTTACAATAAACCTTCTTTATCTTCTTGGGTTTTTCTAAACTTTGTGTTCATTTTTTATTTTTTATGTTATAAGGAGGCAACCGAGCATTCCTAAGGCTCCATAAGGTGACTACCGACGCCTATAGATATTTGCGCTACTAAAATGTGTCCTCCTTTCCCTATTCTCCCCAATGGGTCACCGGAATCACCACTCACAAACCGCACGAAACGCGACAGCATATCTGTCACTTGACGCCGGTGTTATGTGAGCGACGGGTACCACTCTGGTATTGCCGGCCATATTCAGGTACAAAGCAGCATGGCACTACCACATACAAAAATTCCAAAATCACATCGATTTGTGTGTAGTTCTCGTATATACAATTAATGTGTCAGTTTTAATGACAATTAAAAATATAAAAAAAAACCTATAAATTTCAATTAAATTATACTGATTAATAAATTTCACTTAGACTGTTAAGAGTTAATTTGTCTGTTAACTTTTAGATCAGTTTCCTATCAATCCACTTAGTTCCCGTGTTCTTTTAATTTGTAGTATAACTTTAATTTTCAATTCATGGCGCTAATGAAAGACTTTCATTTATATAAAAAAATATCAACAAAGAAAAATATACTCTACTATAGCTTTATGACATTGAACCATATACCACCATCCTGCTTGATTCTCCTTTGAAACAGCTTTGCTGTGTTTCGCAAGCATGAGCAGGATAGGCAAAGTGTAATTACGGCCACAGAGGCTTAACATGAATGCGGTGCCGGTCCAGTTCGGCTGCAATGCAGCGTGGCACTACATGTTTTTTTTTTCAATTTTTTCTAGTTATTTTCGTATAATTATCTATCTACACATCAATAAAAATAAATAAAATTGAAATGTCTATATTTTGTAATTTTCAATTAACGACTTTTCACCAATTGTTTGAAAGTAAGTAGTAAAGTAAACATTCAGGAAAAAAACGATTTTATAATTTTTGTCTGTCTATCTGTTTGTTCCGGCTAATGTCAGAAACGACTGGACCGATTTTGACAGAACTTTCCCTGGCATCTGCCAGTTTATTTATTTATTTATTTATTCGAGAAACAAACAGTACATTAACACAATTAAACTTAAAATTTACTTGATTAATACATTACACCAGCAAAGTTTCCACCAAAAATTATACATACACGAATGCAGACAATAAGACGCAAAAAACAAACATGTTAAACTATGTAACGTAACCAGTAACTACCCAAAGGAAATTAGATAAGTAATCAAAATGGAATATTTAGTTGCTTCACATTATTCTTAATCTTAGTTAAAGAATCAAAGAACAAATCAAATTTAGTTCAGATCAGTTGTAACCATCATTAATTTTTTAACAAAAATAATCATCATTACTTCGGGTACTGCTGTAAATCTAAGGTGACGTGGGCAAAGCGGCGGACATCAGCTAGTTCTAGTATAACATTAATCTACCTGAAATTTTTTGTTGAAATCCTCCCCAAGTCGTTAAAGATTGGAGCCATAATGACAAAGATAAAACTGACACAGTTCGATATGTTCGCTCGTTTTTCGTGATCGCTGAGACGCATCCGCAGTTTATTACAGGAATATCTCGGCTTAGCACATGCAGTCACCCGCCTTTAATTTTATGCATGAACGCGTCGCCAACGCAACGACTTCTGTCCAATTTTACCCAAAAATTTCCCCAACTGTCGGAATTAGGGCAACACAAGGAAAACTTTATTTGTAACTTTTCGCTCGCGTGATATTTATTTGGTTTTTAATTTTTTTTTCATGTGACATGTGATGTCAATTATCAAGTGTATTGAATTTATTAAATAATTAAATAAAAGCATATTGGCTATAAATTACAAAGAACCTAAAACTAAAAACCTTAAAAAATATAATATAATAACACAAAAATTAATCAACATTTTCTATCGTTTTTTAAAGAAATGTTTGAGAGCATTGAGTATTAAACGTTCCTAAATGACTTTTGTATAAAAACAAACTTTACTACCCTTTGAACAGCTAGGTATTTGCTTTTTGTGTTTTATGTTTATGTAAAAAATCATAGCAATTTTTTCTGTGTTCTATGTCTATCATAGTTTTTAAGCTTTGACCCTCATTTTAATGAAACTACTTTATCCCGATTTAAACGCGATCCATTATAATTTTAATATGTCCGACTCTTCGGATAATTGGTGCTCCCTTTTTTATAGCTTCAGTAAAACTATGAAAAAGGGAGCACGAGACACATCAGAAAAGAATAATATATGATACTGTTAGGTTTTATAAAAAATGTATTACACGGTACTATTTGTGTATTTAATCAATAACATGTATTACACGGTACTATTTGTGTATTTAATCAATAACATGTATTACACGGTACTATTTGTGTATTTAATCAATAACATGTATTACACGGTACTATTTGTGTATTTAATCAATAACATGTATTACACGGTACTATTTGTGTATTTAATCAATAACGTCCACCTTCACGAATAGTACCGTTATTTGTGTATTTAATCAATAACATGTATTACACGGTACTATTTGTGTATTTAATCAATAACATGTATTACACGGTACTATTTGTGTATTTAATCAATAACATGTATTACACGGTACTATTTGTGTATTTAATCAATAACATGTATCACACGGTACTATTTGTGTATTTAATCAATAACGTCCACCTTCACGAACTTTTATATTAATATTTACTTACTGGATCAGGGCTCAGACTCAATAAATATTTTTATAAGGTGTCGTCATCTATATTGAATAATATTTTTCTTTCTTATTTTTCTGTGAGAATGGCATTAGAATTAGAAGAAAACACTGTCTCTCAATTCTCAAACTGTTGTACGTAAAATTGTAGACTAGAAGTTAAAGTTCTGACCTGAAATTGACTGATATTTTGGAGTACGAAATGCAATCATTATATTATGTCAATTCGTTTTATTTTTTTGGAATATAATATTGAGTGTGATCGGGTTGTCGAATTGCTTACTTAAAAATATATTTCGTTTTTATTTAGAAATTCATTGTTTTATCATTATAAACATACAATTTAAAAATAAAAATACATACATTAGCATCAACGCAGATACACCTTAGGCCTCAACTGAAATTCTAAATATGTACACACGAACGAAATCAAGTACTGAACAAAGCTGTATTTTCATTAATGGTAAATAAAGTAACTAACACAATTTATTTTACCGGTGGGAGGAAAGCGCTGTGCCGCGCTCCCGGCTGCATGGTTACCACCATCTTGCTTGTTTCTCCCGTGATACAGCTTTGCTGTGTTTCGGAGAGAAGGGCAAGACAGGCAGTGTAATTACTGGCACCGAGACTTAACATCTTATGTCTCAGGATAGGCAACACATAAATGAGAGTTGCCTGACCAACTAACTAACTGAGGCCAAGGACAAAGTAACATTAAAAAAACGATAATGAAGTTGGAAAAGAATAAAATGTATGGGATTGACATAAGCCGTCGTCAATTATGTCACTCGTTATCGTTATCGCAAGTTGGTAGACAATGTTACAATTCGTAACAAAATCATAAACTGTCAATTGGTTATCGAATACTTATGTCAAACTTATGTTATTTTATTATTGATATTGATTCGTTATCCGTGGGCGTGGGCCATGGAGGGCAACATTTTCAAAATTTTTATGAGTTATAGTGTGTATGAGGTCTATTCACATAGACATTAATTTTAATTTTTTGTTCCGATTTGACACATCTTGTCGAACTTTGTTGACACTTGACAGTTGTTGTCGTTGCACTGTCACGATCTTTGATTGATCATTGGCTAGAAAATTATTATCGTTATCTCAAAGACGATAACGAATTTCGGCTACAAAGCGATGTCACTTTGTCTACAGGCTCTGATCCAACTATCATAAAAAAACCTGGAAACACCATTTAAACTATAATAAAATGAACAGGAATCAGTTAATGAGATAACCATAACATCTATTCGACAGCAATAAATATTTCCAATTTTATGAATAACTAGCTGTTGCCTGCAGCTTCGCCCGCGTTACTCAACCTCTATAAGTCACAACTTGATGTTACCTATATAGCCTATAGCCTTCCTCGATAAATGGGCTATCTAAAACTGAAAGAACTTTTCAAATCGGACCAGTAGTTCCTGAGATTAGCGCGTTCAAACAAACAAACAAACTCTTCAGCTTTATAATATTAGTATAGATATTTGATCCACATTTTCCACTCAAAAAGAACTTGTATATTTTATTTTCACAATGTTGGAAACACAAAGCTAAATCACACAAAGTATTAAATTCTGGACGTATTAATCTCGGTGATTACATTTGACAATGAACTGAGCTGGCCAGATAACGCTCAGAGCCCGTCAGTCCAGGATTTATGGATCATCCCGTCATCAGGGCTCATGGTCATTGACAATTATGCTGTTTTTTACAAAGCGACTTGTAACTTGAAAATCCTTTAGTTCAGTTTCATGGAATGGGCCTTTCGGATATTTTGATGTCTCTAAAGAAAAAAACGCCTAAAATTATGTTAAATGTGAAAGTTTGTTGGTTTCTTTGTAGCTCGGGAAACCGCGATAAAGATTTGAATGCAAGATTTATATAACAAAAGTACCCAAGACCAGAGCAGAATACCTACAGGACTTTTTGTGAGATAATTGACGGTCTACTATTATTTGACTGTATAAGCACAACATAACTTTTTTTGTGTCATGAGGAGGCAACCGAGCAGTCGGAGCCTTATCATGACCAACGATACCCATAGACATCCGCACAACCAAAAGTTTTGCGTTGCCCTCCTTTTCCTTATTCCTCTTCCCCTTCCGACGGGCTACCGGAAACTGCACGAAACGCGACAGCATAGTTGTAACTTGACGCCGGTATTATGGAGCGAGAGGTACCACCTAGGTCATGCCGACTCAATTCAACTGCAAAGCAGCATGGCACTACTATACTTACAACTACGCGCAACAATTTCCGCTACACGTCTTATATTTATTCAATAAAAGTAAACTAAGATATGATAGAACAGTATCCAAAGCATGATAATTATGGTAAAAATGAATAAAACAAAAGAAGAAGCAATATAGGTAGTACAAATAGTTAAAATAACAGAAGCAAATGTATCACCGCATTTGGAGCATCACTTTCCGCGTGCTCCTTATCAAAGGGGCATTTATAATTCACATGAAAGCGCATTTCGCAAATTAGCGTGACATGTACGCTTGTAATCATGTAATGAAATTCGTAATCTAGCAGGCGTCACACGTTCCTCACAATGGCTTATCAGCTCTCTCCCAATTACACTCATTAGCTGATTAAAACTGAAGGAGTTAAGCAGGGTTGAACTTAAGTATGTTTCGTCTTTGATATTTGCCAGAGGTTACACTAAGGGGTCCAATATAACGTGTGTCTATTAGTATTTTGTGTTAAGCTTAGTTTTGTTGTTGGAATTAAATTTGTGTTGGAATAAATTTTACACTGTATTTTACAAGAAAATGATTTTAAGTCACTTTTAATAAGTATAATACAGCTTTATTTATTCGTTGTGAAATAACAATCATATGCAATATTAATGTTTCAACATTGACACAATCTTAAAATCCGTACCTGAATTTGTATCCGTACACACCTTTCAGGCTGCGAAGGTTGGGATGCTCATAACCTGCTACGCCGTAGCTAAAGTTTCATTTATGAGCACTCATAAGATTTATAATCACACGTCAAGTACACTTATTAGTGTTCAATATTGTTCCAATCACGTTGTTTACGTGCGTTATTGCTCATCTCGTCCAAACTTAGTAATTCAAGAGGACAGGTTGACGTAATTAATTCCCGTGTAATTACTGGCGCGGTGATTTGCGACACGCTCCTGGATTACGCAACTAATCACATCTCGCGGTAACTTATCGTAATTGCAGTTTTGAATTACGTAAGTTGAATATATATTACGAATTAGGTCACGATTTACATATTTTATGACGGATGAGTGATTATTCGAACCTTGAATTCAATGTGGTATTTTTTTAATGATTATACGTATATACACAGAGCTTAGTTCTGAGGCGAAAATACAGGCGTCGCTAGCATTCAAAATTGGTTGCACTTTTATTCCTTGAGAGGGCTCTCTTTTGCTTTATGTTTATTTTACTCTTTGCGTCTACTGTAAAGTGTAAAGGTTAAACCGCAGCACTGCACTGCAGCGGCAAAATATTGTTTTAAGTAATTGTATAGTAAGTAATTATTGTATATTGTTGAAAAAAAAATTAAAGTTCAAATTCTAATCCGAGATAAACGATTGTTTTATAGCTAAATGGAACAACTAAGTTATTATTAATATTGCTTACTCTATCATAAAGGAATACATAGTTATTAATACTAAAGACGTGTCTACGTTAAAACACGCATTGGGCTAGTGACGACGACTGATTATGGGGAAGCAGTCTGTGTCCAAAAAAATCATATAAGGAGGCCGCGTTTAGATAGACGAAGTATTGGTCACCAATTATCCATGTGGAAGACGATCTCCGTGCAGTGACCGGACCGTGTTGTATGCGTGTGACAAGGGATGGGCCGTCTTGGCGTTCATTGAGGGAAGCCTATGTTCAGCAGTGGACGGGTAAAGGCTGATGATAATGATGTACATACTGTAATTATTCTCAGATAAAGACGAATAAAGCACATGCTTGTAATTATCATAAGAAAATAAAGAACATTAATTAACAATTTGTATATTTTTACAGGTGAAAGTGATGCTACGTGTGGGAGCGTCAGGTGAGGGTCCCTTCACGAGCGGCACCCAGACCTTCTCGCTGGACAAACGCAAGAAGCAGGTGACCCTGTGTGAGACTGCATCAGCCGCCACCGCGCCAGAAGACAGGAAACTGGGAGTTGCAGCACCGAAGATGTTTGCTTTTGATGCAATATTCTCCCAAGATGATCCACAGGTAATTTATAAATTAGTAATAAATAAATCTTATGGCGTATTTTCATTGTCCAAATATTCCATTTGATAATGATACATATAAACTTTCCACATACGCTAAAAGTAAAGGAAAATAAGTATCGCCATGAGACATGCCGGTACGCGACGCGCGCGCGTAAGGTCCGGGCTATAAGGCACCTTTATGGGTTCACGGTACCTTAAGTGGAGTAGGAGAAGGGGACGTCACCGCTCCTGCCTCCAGAGGACACACACTAGACACACCATCACCGGTGTGGACGACCATAGTTCCCGCACCGAGCCAGCAGGATGAGATCACCGACGGGTTTTAGTGGGTAGAGTTGCGTCCACCTTACCATCTTTCGGGTGCAATTACGAGTCTTACATACCTCAGAATGCCTAAGAGCATTTCCCGGCCGAAAAAAAGTAAAATAAAATAAAAACTAACTAAAATGCCCTAACGGCATTGCTCTAAAATACAGTATATGTGCGCTGTAAAATCGAAAACGGACTTTGTCCCAAACAGTCTGTCTGCATGGGTACCACCATAACAATCTATTTCTTTTGCCAAGCAGCTATGATTTCATAATAAAGAGCTATTTAGGAATGTAGTTTCTGGTTATAAATATTACTGGCACAGAGACTTAACATCTTATGTCTCAGGAATCAGGATACAGGACACATAAATGAGTTGCCTGGGCTAGTCTCAGGTTACTTGTTTATCATGTGGCTCGTCTGCCAGTTTGTTTATCCAACTAACTACTAATAAAAAAAAGACTTGCAATAAAACAGAGACAAAATGTAATGAAAAATTTATTACTACTAGCCTTGGTGTTATCAATATAATGAAAAGGGTTTTAGATACTTTTAGAATATACCTTTGAGCGAACACTAGTTAAAATATTCCACTGGAACTATACACTTACAGTCTATTTAACCGTACAAACATTCTACTTAACTGTTTCATTACGAATTCATGTACTTAGGGCAATGCAAAATCCTGTAATATAAACTATATCCAAACCACTATTCTGCAAACTGTCGATCGTTTTATTATTCATAGAAACAGATTTAGATCTAGAAAACTATAACTATATATATATATATATATATATAGTTATAGTTTTCTAGATATCCTCCTCATACATAATATCTGATTTATTAGCATTTTATATAGGATATATATATATATATATATATATATATATATATATATATATATATATATATATACTTCACATGCCTAATAAAATCAGATATTATGTATGAGGAGTGTACTTGTAAAAGAATACTTAAAAAACCACTTAAATACACTAAGCAAAAATTTAAATCGAATTATGCCGTAGACTAGGTAGGAAAAATAAATATAAAAAATCTTTATTTCAGAAAATTATTTCATTACAATATATTGGAATAACCACAGACATAATATTATATCCAGATATGTATATTTCTGTGGGAAAAACACTACAAATCGTGCAAGGACTAATAATAATATTTTTTGTACAATTTTTATATTGGCTACTGGCAAAATTGTATGTTATCAAAATAATTATTCATTCATTCATTCATTATTACAATGAAATTTCTCACCTTTGATAACAATAAAGAAATATATAATCAATTATCTGTTCAATTCAATTCAATCAATTCAATCTCGTAGTAGTAAATTCAACATCGAGCGATCATTAACCAACATTTTAAGAACAATGGTAAATAAAAAAATGTAAAACGTGAAATATATATGCAATTACAAAATTAAAATGTTATGAAATGAAGTCGTGATCATATAATTCCTCTCAATATAATATAAGCAGCACATAATGATCTAAGACATCGGATACTCCAGTCGACATTCGCAAACTAATTCCCAAGACAGCAAAAAGGATACTTTTTATTACATCAAACTACCGTACCAGTAGTACATAGGGGTCCAAGTATTAAAAGATTTAAAGGTATATTTCCCGCAATTAAATTTTAGATAATATAAAATAAATTTTATATTGCATTAGTTCTCATCGGTAAAGAATATATTATGCAAGATTATATCATCGAGGAATGGTTTATAATATAACTCTGTAAGACCCTTTCCTGAATCCTGAATAAGCCTAGCATTGAATAAAACGCTTTACTTTACCAGACCACATAAAAAGAAACCAGTGGCTGGAGAATTCAAAGATATAAAGAAAATTCCAAAAATATTCAAGAGCAAATAGAAGTTATATCTTTAAAGTTTTTGGTAACCTCAAATGGTTTAGACCTGCTCCTCCGCGTAAACAAGGAAAACATTTTAAAATTTCAAATGTTCTCGACAATTTTCTAACTTGGGACATTTGCGAGGGCCCGATGTCTCGATCTGAACTCCTGAATTTCATGCGCAAAAATTTCTCAACGGAGCAAAATTCGTGTTTAAATTGTTAAAAGGCTATGCAGCGTTCAAGTATCACAGCGTGCTCAGTAAATTTTATATTTTTCGTAAGCATTCGCCGTTCAAAATATCTTTGGGAGTTTGTCACATAAGTTTTATCTTTAGCTCTGAGATTTCTACAAAAATTTGAATAAAGTTGAGGAGATTTTTATTCATAAACCAAGAGTGTATTTCACAAGAGTAAAATAAATTTGTACTGGAAATAATAATAATATCAACTCTTATATGTCTCACTGCTGGGATCGGATCTCCTTCTTGAAATCAGGCGGGGAGGGTTTTGGGCCATAGTTAACCAATGCGCTGGGCCAATGCGGTTTGGTAAACATCACACACCTTCAAAGATTTTAATCAGGCATGCAGGTTTGCTCACGATGTTTCCTTCATCGGTGAGTAAACGATGGTTTCATGTTCAAGTGCACGTATTAATTTAGAAAAACCAATTTTAAGGCATCAAAGATATCAGGATCGAATCCAGACCGGACTCAAGAGGCCGAGCCCATACCCACTAGGCCATCGTCGCTCACGTTTAGGAAATATGTGAAATGAATTACTCTCTGCTAAATAAATTTTAATTGCAATCCTTATTAATGGGTTAAAGAACTTCTAATAAGATACGAGGGTGGAAGAAATGAAAAAAGTTTTGTCCAGGGTTAAGTTATTCTCGAACAATGAGATGACAGAGTATTGGTGTTCGTTGAAAGAATATAATCCAAGCAGTGAACCAAAATGAGTTGATGCCGTGTTTTAAAATGCAATGTGCTAATAAACCAAACGGAATACAATACTAACTCAAAATTGTAAGGTCCCTGATACTTTGTTATGTACCCCACACATTAAATCGCAGTGCGACAGCGCAGCCGTCATTAATATCTGTAATCCCTGTATCTGCGTGTTCGCCGCTGCATTACCCACTTACCGAAGCTTAATTTGTAGCTGTGACTGTGCCTAATTCTAATTTGACTTATGCTTTCAGTATTTCATATTCATCATCATTATTATCAACTTTTTCTGTCATTTTTTTTTTCTCATACGTATTTCACAAATTAACAAGACGTTATTGAAGTAGTGTAAATATAATTACTCAATATTTTTTATTGTATTATAGATTAAGCTTGTTGAAGTGGCAGTGGGCTGGTCACACACTCAGGAAAACGGATGGCCGATGAGCCAATAAGGTTCAAGAGTGGAGGCCGCGTTTAGGTAGACGAAGTATTGGTCAACCATTAACCAGGTGGGAAGACGATCTCCTTGCAGTAACCGGACCGTGTGGGATGCGAGTGGCGTTCATTAAAGGATGCCTATGTTCAGCAGTGGACGGATAAAGGCTGATGATGATGAAGATTTACAAGACCTTTACACCTACATGCATGTAGTCTGAAAATTGTGTATCAAAAGTTACATTACCAATCTTTGATAGCCAATCTTCAATTACGTAGACAAATTGGTGAAGACTTACCAGTAAACATATCATTATGAGTAAATAATATATCTTAAAGACTTAAGATTATGCTGCTCGACAGTAAATAAGTGAGCCATACAATAAAGATACAACTTAGAACAAAAACAAGAACATAAACCATATTTAATAGAGTGTAAAACTCGAATATCTCTCGTTCATGATAGAAGGCACGTTAGATCATATTAACCTATAAAATAGATCGCCTTACTGTTCTCTGAAATAGACTAATAAATGAAGACTTATCTGTAAATTTGAGTAAGTATTTAAGCAATATCTTGAGGCCTACAATTATGTTATTTCACATTAAACACATATTAAACATTTGAACCTCATAATAAAGACAAGCTAGGGACATAAATGATTAACAGCGAGTAAAACCTCGCTCGTCTATGATAGCTTGCAGGTTGAAAAATATTTTGTCATATAACATGTGCTTATTTCTCCCGTGAAACAGCTTTGCTGTGTTTTGGAGAGAAGGGCAAGACATGCAGTGTAATTACTGGCACCGAGACTCAACATCTTGTCTCAGGATAGGCAACACATAAATAAGTTGCCGGGGCTCGTTCCAGGTAAACTGGTTTATGTTCTTGGGCGACGTCGACCACTTACCATCAGGTAACACGTTTGCCAGTTTGCCTATCCAACTAACATAAAAAAACTAACATAAAAAAAGGACTAATAGAAAAGACACGTGTATGTATGCCCGACGTTTTGGATACTTTACAACAATCATGGTCATGACTCATGGGGGCACTGGAAGTTTTAAATAAATATGATGCCATAGATCTGGAGGCCCATTGGGGGATGCGTTACCCTCCTTTTACCCATACCCCCCCCGGGTATGGGTAAAAGGAGGGTAACGCATCTGCATAACTTTTGGTTGTGCGGATGTCTATGGTCGTCGGTAGTAACTATAAGGCTCCGACTTCTCGGTTGCCTTCTTGTTACATAAAAAAAATAGATATTTTTATAGCTAAAACAAATAAGGCTCAATATATTTTACTGAATATCATTCATTACATACCACAAACTAAAGAGACATAAAGCATATTTAACAGCGTGTAAAACTCTCATATCGCTATGATAGTTGGCAGGACAACGATATCGTCTATAGTTATCATGTTGTCTTACTGCATCCAGCCATAATTCAGTCGCTGGCTGACTGGGGCTTAGGGGCTTAGCACGCGTCGGTGGGCCGCCAACTGCAGCTGATCGTAATGAAATTTAGCTTCCAAGGGAGATTTTATTTGAAGTCATAACTAGCGTTATAAAAGAACTTATACCAGATGTAAAAGTGACGTCACGTAACCAGAATTCAAAGTATGTATTTAAAGAGTTTTTTTTTTTTTTTGTGAACGAAGTTCTTTACGGCAGGCTTGGATGAGATAGGGATTTTGCTGCGCGACCAAACTGAAAAAAAATATGTGACACTAAGACCGTAAGAAAAACATAATATAAAGAATGTGCTATAGTCTAAACATAAATATTAAGAAAGGTTTATAAGTAAAGCCGCATGTTATATGAAGTTTGATTTTTGTCAAGATAATTCCGTTGAACCTTTTTAAAAACATTTTTTTACAATTTCGTTAAAGACAAATTAGTTGTTTATGGAATAGTCTTAAATTACACCAATAATTATCTGTAGGCTATGTAAAGCGACGAGTATAATATCTTAAACATAACTTTACTCTCGAATACTTTAATGTCGTTGCTTCACACTTGAACCAAACATAATAATAATGTCCATCTATACTAATAATAATATGAAGCTGAAGAGTTTGTTTGTTTGAACGCGCTAATCTCAGGAACTACTGGTCCGATTTGAAAAATTCTTTCAGTGTTAGATAGCCCATTTATCGAGGAAGGCTTTAGGCTATATATCACGCTGTGACTAATAGGAGTTGAGTAACGCGGGTGAAGCTGCAGGCAACAGCTAGTGTGGGATAAAAAGCAAATATGACAGTCGTGATTGCGACGCTGTGACTAATAGAAGGTATAATAAGTAAGTTAACGCGCGCAAAGCTGCATGAAACAGCTAGTACATAATAAAGCTAAAAAGTTTGTTAGTTTGTTAGACCTACCAGACGGTTTTTTTTTTTTGTATTTGATAATCCAGTTATCGCGGAAGGTTGTAGGCATTTTTTTTAGATGAAACCGTTTTTTACTATTTTAAAACGGACACTGCTAGAAACAGTATAATAGGTTAAAATTCGAAAATAATAATATTATTTTTGAAAAATTTTAACTCTGCGAAAGTTGTTAGCGTATAGTCGATAAACCGCGTGATACCTAGTTAACTTAGCTCTGAATAACTTAAGCAGCTACTAAAAGCGCACCTCCTGTAGTGTGTTTGGAGATTTAGTGCGAGGTTGCTACATAATTGACTAGATTACTCCAAAGCGCGAAGATTACTTGGTACAGAAATTATTATGTACTTCGTAGGGGATTTGGAAATTTTGAGATTTAGTTAATAAAGATATTTTCTTTAACGCCGGGAAATGCTCTGAGGCATCCCGCGGGGGAGTGGGTCTCCCCACGCTGGTATGTGGGACTCACTGCGTCCGAAAGCTGGTAAGTGGACGCAGCTCTACCCACTTAAACCCGGCGAGAGCAAACAATGCCGCCTTTGGTGAGGTGCCCCGGATCTAATGAGCAATCAGGGCACCCCGACGGCTAGTCAGTCCCCCAAGTAACCGACGCCACCTCCACAGAGGGGTTATCCCGCACCCCCACTCCCCCGCTTGATGCCTCAAAGCATTTCCCCGCGTTAAAGAAAAAAAAGGTGGAAAGACGATCTCCGTGCAGTAGCCGGTCCGCGTTGGATGCGAGTGGCAAGGGACAGGTCGTATTGGCGTTCATTGAAGAAGGTCTATGTTCAGCAGTGGACGGATAGAGGTTGATGATGATGATGACGATGATGATGATGATGATAATGATGATGATGATGAGCAACTTATAAGATTACCTCCAACACCCAACCTTACAAACATTACGTATTACTATTAGGATGACACACAATTTAACATTCTCTGTAATACTTTAATATTTGAGAGAATAGTTCTTTGTAATAAATAACAAGAACGTGTAATTGTTTCAGACTGAGATATGTTCGAGTGCTCTGACCGACGTCATCCACGCCGTCATCAACGGGACGGACGGTTGCCTCTTCTGCTTCGGACACGCAGGACTCGGTGAGGATATACACTCTCATAACTGATATACTAATGATGGCATGATAATGATAATTATGACCTCAATCGGCTACCGTTCTTATTCAGGCTTTAGGTATCATAATCCATGCTACATACATATTTTTTTCTTGATTTGGTAAATGTTAAATCATGAAGATAGCCATAGAATTGTTGTTATAAGACCGGGAACGACCATAAATCTTTTAACGCAAATAAATCTATAGGTCCATTACTTTTCGTAAATATACAAACTTTATCCTAAAGTACTACAAATAGTAGATTCAGAGAAACACGAAACTAATAGAAACATCTTTAAGAGGCTAAAGGTAAAAACTAATTAAAGTCGATGATATTAATAAACTAAAACTTTATCCAGATTTACTTAAGCACCGGTTCTCTAAGGATTCATAGTTAATATATTCTTTTAAGAAGTTGCAGTTTATGAAACAGCCGCAACGGAAAACTTTTCACATCTGTGAATTTGCATCTAAAGGCGGCTAAGAACGTCTTAATAGTCTTTCAGTTTAATTAAAATTTTCCTTTTGATATGCTCTCTGATGTTATTAGATGTTTATTACACTTTATGGAAATAAATTATCAATATTACCCTTACAGTCTATATTATCAACTAGCTGTTGCCCGCAGCTTCGTCCGCGATAACTTCCGTAGTGATGATGATTATTTTTGTAGCGTAAGTTACTCCTTATAACATCAGCTATCTGCCAGTAAGTCCCGTCAAAATCGGCCCAGCCGTTTTAGAGATTAGCCGGAACAAACAGACAGACTGACAAAAAATGTAAAAAATGTTATTTTGGTACATGTACCTTGTTAATATTGTGCATTGCATTATGCATTTAGTAAAAATAAGTTATAAACATAATTAGTTGTTTCGCTATCATCATCCCATTTTCATCCATTGCTGGTTCATTTTTTAATAAATTTCACGACATACTAGCCACTCGCATCCAACGGCTTCACCGTTTAGCCTTATTAGATTCATCATCATTATCAGTATTTTTCCATCGACTGCTGGACGTAGGCCTCTTTCAGTGATCCCTAAGACGGCCGTACCTGCGACACGCGCATACAATCATGACCGGACACTACACGTAGAACCACGTCCAATTTAATTAGAGGTCGACCTACCCTCTATCTTTTCTCTCTTTTTTATTCATCATCTAATGATGGATGGATGGACGGATAGAGCTGATGCTCTACTGCTGAACATAAGTAAATAAATACATATATAAACATACACATGTATACACATAATATATCTTTTAACTTGTTGCAACTAAATTAAACTATTTAGGATAAGTTTATTTATTTTTAGTCACAATCAAAACATGATGTTTTGATTGCATACAGCACAATAGCAAGACGACGCGGACTTCACAAGTAAACAAACAAAATATAGCACATTATACAGATAGCACGTAACGTATAGGTAGGTATAACTAGTCTGGCCATAAATATTGTTACAAAAACTTTTCTTTTTTCCAACTTTTTAATTATTTTGGAACACGTATATTATTTTAAAACTTCTTTCGATTTTGCGACATTAGACATATTTTTTCGTGTTCATTATCAAATTACAATTTGGATTGGGGTGTTAAAGAAAATAGGATTGCAGTGATCGCCTTGCACAAAGTGGGTATGGAACCTTCGGTCATATTCCAGACACTTCCAAAGCTTGGTATCAGCCGTATATCGTACTATCAACAGATACAACAATACTTCGTCTGTCGAAGACCTTCTGGTCTACGACAGACCGTCTTGGTCCGTTGTGTATAAGCTGTTGTCTTATACCTCGCATGATTTTTTAAAATGGCATGCGTAGTAAGCGATGCAATGGATCATCATACTAGCAGTGTCCCGCGGTTTCATCTGCGTACTTCCCATTCCCATGGGAGTCTAAGTTATTGTGATGACTATATTTTTATTCTGATGAATAATCTATATTCTTGTAAAGTTTCATCAAAATCCATTCATTAGTTTTTGCGTGAAAGAGCAACAAACATACATCCATACATTCTTACAAACTTTCGCGTTGAATAATATTAGTAGGATATGAGGCATATATTATTATGATATTTAATTAACCTTATATAATATCCTTATAAAAATAACAATTATAGGTACTGTAATGATTGAACCATATAAAAGCAGCCTTTTATGTCCTGATAGGATCGCGAATTCCTATCCTGCTAAAGGGTAACAATAATGTAATGAATTTGTTGAACTGATAACTAAGATACAGTTATAACAAATATTAGACCATTCTATAATAACCAATATAAAATTATAGCATATTCTTCTTCATAACACTTCATGTAAACTTATAAAAGTAATCCTTTCGTTGGATACAACAGATGTACTGCCCAAGCTATTTCTGAACGAACAACTTTCAACTTGTTCCTTCGCTGACCTGCTTTTATACTTTTGGATAAAATCGTGAATAATTTTATAGGGAAAATGCGCGAGAAAAATCTTTGTATTTTATAGTGTGGGGTGGGGTGTGATGCGACTTTTCCAGTTGGTAATCGGTATCAAATCTATGCGTGTGTTGTTGTTCACATTTATGTGTGTTTCACCACTTTTATTGTATACTTTAAAAATAGGTACATAAGATTGATTTCTAGCATATCACGCGTTGGTATCAGGTATTGAACCCATTCTTCTATGGAATTAGAATAAGCATAAGCGACTCGTATTTGTCCTACTCTTGGGCGCGGGTCTCCACCTCGAAATCAGGCAAGATGTTGAGCCATATGCCTATGCTCTGGCCCAATACGTACGGATAAACTCCTGTGCTGTGTAACTGCATAGTGATGACGTGGGATGTGATGTGCCGCGCTCCCGGCTGCATGGGTACCACCATCTTACTTTTTTCTCCCGTGAAACAGCTTTGCTGAGTTTCAGAGAGAAGGGCAAGACAGGCAGTGTAATTACTGGCACCGAGACTTAACATCTTATGTCTCAGGATAGGCAACACGTAAATGAGTTACCTGGGTAGTTCCATATAAACTAGTTTATGTTCATGGGTGACGTCGACCACACACCATCAGGTGGAGCGTCTGTCAGTTTGGCTATCCAACTAACATAAAAAATTTCCCTTTATAAGAGGAAATTAATACTTTGTCATTACGATACTACACCAAATAACAAGTACGCTGACAAATATGATATCAACCAATAGCAACCTACAGAACAATTAAACACGATTATAACAAAGCCTCAAACCGACATTGTGTAAGTCGTACTTAACGTCGAGGATTAAGACTTTAATGCAAATTGAATGAACGAAGAACTCCCGAGAAACGTGGTCGGAATCCGCAGCAACCTGGCTTACTGTATCATCCCGCTTATTTTAGGGATTGTCGAATCCAGCTGAGTGAATAATTTGAAGCTCGTTTTAATTATTTTCAAGTTGGTATTACGCAAGATAAATATGGAAGGATTAACGTTCGAGAATTATTTACTAGTTTCGGAAAGATTAAGTAGAAATATCAAGGCTGTACATATGTGAATTGTTATTTATTAATGGTGTATTTTATCATCGTTATGGTCCAATTGAATCAAAATTGTTGATAACTTGTATATTTTAACGTGCTTAAACTGGCAAAAAAGCCACCTGAAGGTAAGTGGACAACGTCGCCCGTAAACATAAACGAGTACACGGGACCAGCCCATCCGATACTCCTTTCCAAAACACGGCAAAGCTGTTCCATGAAAGAAATAAGCAGAATGGTAGTATACTTTAAACATACTTGCTTAAAAAAAAAAAACTAAGAACTAAGGTTACCGATAGCGCGCAAAGAATAAGCTCGTTGAATGGCAGTGGGCTGGTCACACACTCAGGAGAACGGAGGGGCCGATAAGATTCAAGAGTGGAGGCCGCGTTTAGGACGAAGTGTTGGTTGGCCATTGACCAGGTGGGAACACGATCCCCGTAAAGTGGCCAGTCCGTGTTGGATGCGAATGGCAAGGAATCAGCCGTCTTGGCGTTCATTGGGGAGACCTATGTTCAGCAGTGGACGGATAGAAGCTGATGATGATGATGATGAACTTTTAATTGTTCTATTACTTTCGCATTTAACTACATACTTTCAACTTTCAATTATTGATTTTTCTAAGGTTATCGAGCAAAAAATCTATAAAATAAATATTTTTGAGTAGATGGTGGTTTTCAAATCTATCTTTACTTATATATCTATTGCATTGTCATGCAGGAAAGTCGTACACAATGCTGGGGCGACCGGACTCATCTACCTCCCTGGGAGCAATACCCTGCGCCATTTCCTGGCTATTCAGGGGCATCTCCGAGCAACGACACAAGTGCGGGACTCGATTCTCCGTGAGGGTGTCGGCGGTGGAACTTTGTACCAACACTAATCAAATAAGGGACTTGTTGGCACCGTATCAAAACGGTGAGCTTCCATAATGTGTTTTATGATGATTTATAGTTTCATCATCGCTTGGTGTTTGGGATTGGGATTATACTAGCTTTAAAATAAATTCAATCAATACTTTTTTTAAGTTTAAGTAATAACTTGTCTTGTATAAAAAAAAAATCTCATGTATACTACAAAAATTAATAATACGTCACAATAACTAAAACAATATTGAAAACAGCAATCATTATTACACAATAAGTATATCAGTCAATCAGTAACAAAAAATTGGAGAACTTAAAATTTACGGAAACATCTCAATGTCATCTTATTTTCAGACTCTGAACAATCTCCAGGAGTATATTTAAGAGATGATCCATTATTTGGTACTCACCTTCAAAACCAGTCAGAGCTAAGAGTACACAGCGCGGAAAAAGCGGCTTTTTATTTGGATGCAGCATTATCAACGCGTAGTACGAGAGAGGAAGGAAGAGACAGTCATCTTCTTTACACTCTGCATGTATATCAATACAGTGTAGGCGGCAAAGGAGCAGGTAAGTTATTGGATAACAAATATTGCTCTTTTGTCTTTTTCTAATCAATCATAAATAAAGAAATTATTTAATTCCCTGAATCATTGCTAAAAAATATATTATCTCATACAAAAATTGTCGTCTTAACAACGAAATGATTCTTTAATACTTCAACCTTTACAATTACTACAACTTAAGGATTGCCTTGTAAGTCTTAAGTAATCAAAATATTTGAGTAAAAATGTTTTACTTTTTGTTTACAGTTGCTGGAGGGCGAAGTCGGTTGCATTTAATAGATTTGGGGAACTCTGAACGAGGAAAAACAAATGGAGGAATACCTTTGTCTGGATTAGGAAATATTCTCCTAGCAATATTCAACGGGCAACGACATTTACCATATCGAGATCACAATCTAACACATGTTTTAAAAGAGTGTTTAGGCTCTCTAACTTGTCATACAGCTATGATAGTTCACGTATCTCCAAATGTGCAAAATTATTCAGACACTCTCACAACATTACAACTAGCATCAAGAATACATAGGCTACGAAGAAGAAAGATTAAATACAGTTCAAACAATAACGCAGGGTCTGGAGGTAGTTCCGGAGAAGATGCTTCGAAACCTAGCAGCAGTGAGCCTGATCCATCAAGTAGCGATTTATCTGCAGACACTGTTATTTACGTAGGTCCCTTGGATGATGCTACTGATGGCGAGCACCCTCCTGTTTACATTCCTAATATAACTTCTGGTGACACCAGATCTGTTTTTATCAAAGCTTTAAGAGGTTCTGCCGCCGAACAACGGCATAAATCTTCACTGTCTAAGGTTATTGAGGAAAAAAGTCCTATTCACAAATTACATTCATCTCCGAAAGCTTCGCCGTTAAAAGGAGTACCACAATCAGTTCTAACCCCGAAATCGTCTCCAGTCCATGTTGCATCCAAAGCTGTACCTTCAAAGAAAATCGGAGGTGAAGTAAAAAGCACTAGTGACGAGCAGTGGATTGATGGTCCTAGGATATCGAAGTCTAAACTTGTAGAAGCTCGCCACATCATAAAAGAGACACAAAGCAAAAAACGTGAGACATGGATAGATGGCCCAATGCAAGAACCAAAAATGCCTATACAGTTTGAGCCACCATCTGTCCAACCAAGCACCGTCCCTTTACAATTGGGTGTTCTTAATTCTTATGGAAATGAAAATTTAGGATATGGATATATGGATAACCATAAGAAAAATATGATTCGAAAATGGGTAGAGAATCAAACTTGTCAAATAAATAAATCAAGACACAATTCGCCTACTCATAAGGCGCAACCCCTCAAAGAAACAGCACAAAAATTAACTGATGAAGCAGAAGCACATAGAATAATGGAAATAAAAGATATAACTAGACGCATACACGTTGAAGAATCTACTATAAGAACTGGCTTAAAGGCTGGCTCAAAAGGAATTGCAATAGAAGAAGAAAATTTTGGTCCACCAGATATAAATTCTAGTAAAAAATCAAATAGTATTAAATCCGCTATCAAAAATGAACCTGATGAAGATGATGATAGCGAAGAATTAGCAGAAATCCCACCAGCTCTACCTTTAATACAACCAAGTAGCCTAAGTAGTAGAGAAGTTTCAGTTGAAAGTTTAGATAGTAAATATAAAGAGAGGATGAGAATGGATGACGAGCTAGTTTCAAATCACAGTAGAAGTATTGACCAACATGGCATGAGTAAAGGTCCCGGTGATTATGAAGATGAATTTCTAGAAATAATTGAAGTCGAGGAACCATCAGAGCCAGTTCCTATGCAGGATTCGTGTCTTCAAGTTACGGAAGAGGACATAGCGTACTGTATGGGGTTGCCAGATAATGCTTTCACTGGACTAGATTTAGAAGATGGTGAAGAACATCCGTTGAGGATATTAAGTCAAGAAAACCTCACTGTCGCTTCAACATTTACAGATACATATTCATTGTATAGTGAAGTTGAAAGGCAAATAAGACACGAGGCGTATTTAAGACAAGCAATGGGGCTTTACACTCAAAATTATAGTATAGACCACCAAAACACTGATTTAAATCCTCACGGAAGTATACCGTCATCACGATCTAGAATTGATGATTTATTGGAATTAACAGAATTATATGGTTCTAGACGAGTTTTAGAAAGTAGCAATTTAGCTTCCTCAAGAATAATGCCACAGTTTCAGTCACTTTCTTTATGTAATGTAAGAGATACAGAAGAATATCATGGAGATGGTTCTGTATATAGTGAGCCTGCATATCGACCGAGTGATAAAATATGTGATAGTTGCAAGCGGACAATGTCTAGGCCGGGTAGTGCAGTAGGTGATTGTAATGCATTTCATGATATAGATATAATGCAAAATGATTCGTATGGACCTTTTGAACGATATCGTAGTAACGAAATAACTGATGCTAGAATAGCATCATTAAGACATCCCGACGGTGCTTCTGATCCCAATTTACGTGAAGAAAATCGTGTGCCAGGTAATGGGGCACCATCGAATACCTTTAGAGAATTAAAATCGAATTTACATCTTGAAGTAACGCCACCTGTTGTAACGGTTGAGCCAAGATTAGAGAAATTCGAAAAAGGTGACAAAAATGTTGCTAGAGTTGTAGCAAGTTGTAAGCCTGATGGATATGATAGTGGACATGAATCTACACCCAGAACCGGTAAACATAGTCCAGCTGCGACGTCAAGGCGAGCAGAGTCTGGATATGATTCTGTTCCTAGAGATTCAGACGCATCATCCTTAGATTCCTATCCAACTCGCAGAGCGGCAGTTGCTAGGGCGCATGCTAAAAAAAGTACTACCGCTAAATATAAGCAACATAGCGATCGTTCCTTTTGTTCATGGTTAAGAAATCCCTTCACGTGTAAATATGCAGATACAGATCCTGAAATAAGTGATTTTTAACATACAAGTATAAACTTATTAAACATGTTACCGGTACACGTATTATGTACTTACAAATAATGTTGAAACTCTAATTAGTTCATATCGTTAAGCCACGTTACCGAATTTAATCTGGAGACTGCTTTTGTACTCTAGATGTAATCGTATTTATACAGAAGCTTTTGGCATGGATCCAATGAGGTTACCACTGTATTTTTCTAAACGTAATGACGCTTCTTATGCGTTTTAAAGCGTAATTTAAAAATGTTCTTAGCAATTTTATCGGTTTATCGTAAATATAAATTGTTATAATATAAGACGCATCAGACGATGCATAACTGAAATATTACATTATTTTCAACCTGTTGTTTCTGCTCATTTTGTACTTTTATATTTCAAATGCTAAGAGTCTTCCTCAGTCTTCCCTTTCATTATTGAGCAGCGTTTTCAACTGATAACAAAAATATGTATTTGTACTTTGATCACAAAATGTCCAATATTGAATATAAATAAATACCTTTATATGTAACAAAACTAATGCCATATATCTAGATATTATTGATACTTTTTATAATTTTTTATCGAATACTTTGTAAAGACTTTTGAGTTTTGTTATTAAAATTATATCATCTAGTATTAAGACTGTTGTGTCATTGGCCATGTTCTAAATAGCTTTAATGTTCGATATGGTGACTTGATTCGCATTTGCGATACCAATTGTACCTACTTGATTGCAATCACTATGGCTTTATAAAATGTTGGTGAAATTAGTTAACGCTTTATTGTCGATGTTCTGTTATAAAACCATTATATAATATTATAAATATATATCGTAAATTCTATGCGTTCGTATTAGTTCAAAATAAAATGTTCATTAGAACTAAATTTTTGTGTTTTATTTTAATGACTATTGAATTATTTTAGTAATAAATCCCACTAACATTCTGCCTTCATTTATAGAGTAAATAATCACGTACACTTTTCTTACTTTATATACATCGTAATACACAAATGAAAAAGTAAAACACCATTTTTTTATAAATAGTAATTAAAGTCTGAAAGTGCAGAATACTTATTAAAATATTTCTATACAAAAACATAAGTTGGGAAAGCGGTGTCAAAGCAATCAGTAGTATATTCGAAAATCTGATCCACATCCCGAATAAGAGGGCTATGAATAAATAATGTGAAACCGTAAACTTACCATTGCCCTTGGGGTGAATTCCAAAATCTTATGGGATATAAACTTTTTCCCCATGCAAACTTTTCTCCTTTAAGAGGGATGCCTATTATCTTTCATTTCGCCTGTAATTTAACATTCTCTGTACGCCTCGGGAAAATCATGCTATCAAGTTACCCTCGTTCGGAGGGTGACAACTTTTTTCCTGGAAATCTCCCAATAATTTGCCAAAGTGGCAGCTGCTTAGCGCGCCGCGATTATCGGCCTCTAAAAAGATTACATTATTGCGTTTTGACCCCAAAAGTGGTTCACATTTATACATTAAGCTACGTGGAACGATTTTACTTGACAATTATGGGATATTGCAGTACATATTTTTTACTTCTAAAAGTATTTTGATTTGCCTTTTTTGTTCAAACGTTTCTAAACTTATAGGCAAGATAAAATATTCATCAATAGCTCAATAGTTTTGATAAAAGAAAAAAATATAAGTAAAAAAATGGTAAAGTAAACCTTTATTATATAAATCAATATAAAATATGATGAAATAAATAAATTGGATTTTATATCTCAAAGACATATAAAGGTACCCGTATATAAAATATGAAAGTTATCAGATTATGTGTAATAGTTTATCGTAAAAACGGCAAAACAAAAGAGAAAATATGAGATAAACTTCTCAAAAAGGGTGAAAAGGGCAAGCTTATCTTTAAAGGGATTTCCCCGAGACCCGTATGTACACAATAAGCTATATTTTTTATGGAACACGACTAAAGATTTGACGGGCCACGTAATGGAACTGGTTTTCACGTCGTTTCCGTTTACTTTGATAATATTATCACAGTATCAATATTGATTTTTATTTCAATTCAATAGAAAAAATATCTTCTGTATATTTTGTGTACCCTCCTAAAATCTTATGAAAGTAAAAGCTTATGTATTTTTTATAAGAGATGTGAAATCAAACAGGAATATTATAAAGGATATACAATTGAATTATTTTGATGACAGTCCTGTATACAACGGTAAACGGATACCAAAAATGGTTTTTTTTTTAAATAATTGATTAGTTTATTTTTATAAAAACTACCCTATATTAAATAAAGTAAATAAAATTAATATAATAGTATTCCCAGCTGTCGGAGCTTGAAATATGAACTTGAAAGCTTAATGGTACTCAATGGTTTTAAATTTATTGCAATCAAGTCAAATAAATATATCTTTAATTCGTACATTTTTACATTTAAAATACGTCAAAAGAAGTAGAATTGTTACACTCTAAATAGCTAAGTAAATAAAAATAATGACTCTCCTAAGTTTAGGAAATTGTCGTGTACATGCTAAGTCATGTTCTAACTAACCCAATATCCAAGGTATTTGAGCAGAGAAAGTTCTAGAGTCAAGCCAACTATGTGCAGCTGCAGCATACCTGAACAGTTCATCCCTTGAGTTACATGTCATTTACATATTTACTAAGTTATCTTTAGTTATATCTTTAAAACATCTAGCACTAATAATAAAAATGAATTAACAAGCTTTTTACTTCGTACGATCCAAATTAAACTAGAAAATTGACACCGCGTTAACTCCGATTTATAGCCGTATCCGGACTGATGATTATCGGCCGTCTTGCCGTTCATTGAAACAGGTCTGTGTTCAGCAGTGAACGGATAAAGGCTGATGCTGATACGGCTGCTGATGATGATGATCCGGACTAACGATGATTATATAATTAATAACGAATAAAAATAAATAATGTTCAATCGAATCTAGTTTGCGTAGTAATACACTCACATTTTTTTATTTCTTATCTGTATTATAAAACATGAAAAAACAATTTTTGGTGTTTTTATTGAGTTTGTTTGTTTGAACGCGCCAATCTCCGACACCATGAGCCGAATTTGAGAAATTCTAATTCACTTGTAAGCTATTTATTTTAAAGAAAAGCTTTTTTCTTGTTTAGTACGTGTAAAACCATAGGAAACAGCTAGTAAAATATATAGATTGAAAATAATTGTATCCACCGTCCGTCTCGTGTACGTTCTACGTCGCGTACGTGACCTATCTACCTTCCCTTTAACGTGTTTATTTGGTATATTCGACCCCAGTTTCTTGATCGCTCAGTTAGTTATCTTGCGCGATGTGTTTCTTAATACGAGATCTAATAAATTAAGAAGTTTTTTTTTTGTTATTTGGGAAGCGGGTCACGTGTCACGTGATGGTAAGTGGTTAGTGCCCCCCATATACATATACTAGTCAACCTGAAACTAGCCTGTCTTACCATTCTTCTCGAAACACAGCAAAGATGTTTGACGGAAGAAACCAGCAGGATGGTGGTACCTATATGATGGTGGGAGCATCCTTCTCACCAATACGTGAATGAATGAAATGAAATGAATGAGTGAAAGGAAACAAAATAAATTGGAAAAAAATATAAATGTGTGTAATATACTGATTTATTTGGAAAGCAAACAAGGTTTTTTTATATCATAGGAGGGCAAACGAGCACTCGAAGTATTTTGGCGACTAACGCCCATAGACATCCGCACAACCAGAGGTTATGCGTTGCCCTCTTTTTCCCTATCCCCCCAATAGACCACCGTAAAATCAGAAACCGCACGAAACGCGACAGCATAGCTATCACTTGACACCAGTGTTATGTGAGCGAGAGGTACCACCCCGGTCGTGCCGGCCCAACTCGGCTGCAAAGTAGCATGGCACTACATTTTTCTGAGTTGAGTTGCAGTAAGAAGAATTTATAGTACATAAGAAAATAGTCACATACTATGTTCTACTGTTAGATTTTGTTACTAAATGTATACCTACGTTTTAGCTAACAAACTGCTGAGACACTTTGACTGATTTTTTGGATGTGATCAGGGGGCAAACGAGCAGTCGGAGCCTCACGGCGCCAACACCCATACACATCCACACAACCAAGGCCACGCAGATGCGTGGCCTCCTTTTCCCAATCCCCCCCAATGGGCCATCGGAAACTCACAAACCGCACGAAACGCGACTGCGTTACTGTCACTTGGCGCCGGTGTTGTGTGAGCAAGAGGTACCACCCCGGTCGTGCCGGCCCAGTTCGGCTGTAATCCCCACCATGGTTCAGGCCTTGTCGTAGCGGTGGGGCTCAGTAGCCTAGGGTGAGCCCAGCACCTTGGGCGAAGGCAATTGAGCCGAGGGGGCTCTTTGTAACCCTCTTATAAGAAGAGGGGACAAAAGAGCAGGGGGCAAGGGGTGAAGATGGGAACCTCACCCCATTGTAATGTCCCGACGTTGGGAGGGGTTGTTCTGTGGTGCGGGACAACCCCTCTGTGGAGGTGGCGTCGGTCCCTTGCGGGGCTAACTAGCCGTCGAGGTGCCCTGTTAGCTTAACAGATCCGGGGCACTTCACCATGGCGGCACTGGTGGCACTCGCCGGCTTTTAGTGGGTAGAGCTGCGTCCATTTACCATCTTTCGGGCGCAGCGAGTCCCACATACCCACCTGGGGAGACTCACTCCTCAGGCGGGATGCCTCAGAGCATTTCCCGGCGTAAAAGAAAAAAAAAAAAAGTTCGGCTGCAATGCAGCATGGCACTACCTCTTACAAAAGCCTCTGAAAAGAATATCGAAAAATTGGATTCTGTTAGATAATTCGTATATACCTACGTTTCAGAGTCACTTATGGCTGAACCTCGTATATGGGTTGCGGATTAAAATTCACAAACATAACCAACGGTGTGATGATGATCACATAAATTTCGATCGAAACCAAAATGCTCTTTTCCCGGTGTCACCATGGATCATCTTAATACATATGTATCTAAACTTTCCTTGCTTATCACGTACCACAACTCCTACACCAAAATATAACCTTATATCAAAAGAACAGGGTTGAAAACAACGAAAGACATGTTAGATACACTTTGTGTTCTCGTCACGTCCCAGGTTCGACTCCTGGCGTGTACCGTCTTTATCCTCTATTCTTGCGTTTTGTTCTTATTGCGGTATTATGTGTCGCGAAGTCAGCTTTATTAAATGTGGGGATCATTAGTGCAATGTAATACAATATTGTGCTTTTGGACTTTTGCACGAGCTTTATAAATTACGGTGCTTTTAAGTTGCACTTTTAATATGTTTAGTTTTTATGAAACGAGCTTTTAAGACCCTAGTGGAGAAGGTGACATATAGTAAGGTGTAGCAAGTAATGTATACATACCCACATCTACGATAGATTTTTGTATGTAAGTTGAATAGGCAAACTGAGAACGTGATACCTGATAATAAGTGGTCGACGTCGCCCATGAACATAAACTAGTCATTTATGTGCTGCCTATCCTAAGACATAAAATGTTAAGACTCGGTGCCAGTAATTACACTGCCTGTCATGCCCTTCTCTTCGAAACCGAGCAAAGCTGTTTGACGGGAGAAACAAGCAAGATGGTGATACCCATGCAGCCAAGAGTGCGGCACATTGCGCTGGATCGTCAAACCGTGAACCAATGTCAATAGAAGACTGCACTTCACTAGTGCCCTACCACATTAAAATATAATAGCTGTGATTCTTCAGGAGTTACTTAAAGTAAAGTCTCCTGCTTATTTCATCATTATTTCCATTTTAGTAGTAGTATAAATAAACGAGATAGTATAAATATGACCCGCGCTACACAGCGTTTTACAGATAAGCTTATTATATTATCAACCCGCTATTTCTTTCGTCATCTTTCTATCATCATTCAATAAACGTCATATCTAATATAAAACTATGTAATATCGTGCTATAAGTAAGTGGCAACTTCTGGTGCAGGTGTTTCAAAAAAATATGTTTGTATTAATGTACACTCGTAAGAAGTGAAACTTTTTCATGTTTTATTAGTAATTGAAGTATTATTTAAATAGTTGATCAGGCGATGCATTCAGGATGGTCATGCCTATTCAGGAGGGCCATGCCACAGGTCTACGGCGACGAGCAGCCACGGGTCTACGACGACGAGCAGCCACGGATCTACGACGACGAGCAGCCACGGGTTTACGACGACGAGCAGTAGTTGTAAAAAAAATGTATGGTACATGTGTGATAAAAAGCAAATGATATGACAGTCGTGATTACGACATTCGCTGTAAGGTTTATGGGGCATTCGTATGAAGATGAGTGTGGTTGTAAAACCTTACGCTCATGTTGCAATCACGACTGTCAGATTATTTGCTACTTATCATACATTTAGCATAAATAACTATAAATGAATTTCAGTAAGTCCATTAATTATACCACTTGTTATTATTAAAATATTTTATAAGTCACTCTTAAATTTATGTAAACACACATGGCGCCACGGTCCAAAGCGACAGAAAATGTGACGATTTTTTACAAAAGTCGGAAAGTGTGACGATTATTTTTTTAATACTCCATGTAACATTTCTTCCATACGTCGATAAAGAAGTTTTACTTCAATAAAAAAATAATATACCTTCAGCAAAGAACTCAACCAGTCTTCATAAAGACAAACTAAACCATACCAGATGGTTGACATATACAGTAGTCAACAAAATCAACGAATAAGCAAAACCTTAATAAAAGCGAGTAACAAATAAAGCGGCGCGATTCAATAAGGAATATGACTGCATTTTACTACGGTACACAAACGATAAAATAACACTAAAGAAAACTTATAGTCTCTAGCATACGAAATTTTACTAAGCCATATATACTATGTTTAAACTTATGTTTTTTATGTTAGTTTATAGTATAAGATAGACCACCTCGCAGACGAAACATCCGATAGTAACACACGAGTTTAGCTGACAGTCCTGCCCCTCTAGACAAGTGGCTTTACATCCACTGCTGAACATAGGCCTCCCTCAATGAACGCCAAGACGGCCGATCCCATTGCCACTCCAACATGGACCGACCCCTGCAAGGAGATTCTTCCCACCCGGTTAATGGCCGGCAAACACTTCGTCTACCTAAACGTGGCCTCCACTCTAGAACCTTATTACACCTTTTATGTTTATAGAATAGAATAGAAACATCAATATATGAGATTGACGTTTGCTTCCAACAACTTGACGTTAACAATCTCATACATTGAGTTTTCTATTCTATCCAAGGAAAGAGCATGCAGGGGAAAATAAAAGGTAAAATCGGTATTTTACCTTGGATTTTCCCCTGTATCCAAAGTCTCCCCTGTATCAAAAATCCCTGTACCCAAAAAGTACGCCTTCTTCCGGGAGTACGCCTTCCAGTACGCCGGTCCAGGAAGAAGGCGTACTTTTTGGCTTAAGAATCTCCGGACATGGTTCAACCTCAGTACAAGATCAAGCTGTTCCAAGCAGCGGTCTCTAAAGTAAAAATAGCCTTAATGATAGCTGACCTCCGGTAGGAGATGGCACTTCAAGAAAAAGAAGATTCTATTCCACAAACGCTAAGTCACTTATCTACAAGGGCAGGCATCTCATCTATTCGTTACCTATCCTTAGCAATAAGATGGTAAGTCACACCTAGGGTAGGTTCTTCTTTTTCTTCTTTCCGGAACACAGTCATGCCATTTAACGGAAGAAAAAAGTAAAATGGTGGTACCTATGTCCCACCGTTAAAACTTCCCATAGGCTAAAAATATCTCCTTCTAACTCCTTATTGCTAATAATCTGTGATGGAACAAAATCGATTAGGATCACACAACATTCATCGTCACCATCGTATCGTGCACATATTTCCCCAGCAAAATATTAGAAACTAGAAATCTATAGTCAACAAACAGTCAGCAAAGTTGCATTTCAAATTTGATTTACGTCCTAAAGTCAATTGATTTACTCGAAGCATTCCGAACTGTTCAAGTTCATCATTTATCTCGCCGGACCAGCCGGGATCAGCGTAAGCCCTTTATTCCCTACACGAAAAACATTCCCATAATGTCCCCGAGTTTTTTAAGGAATAAAACTTGGCATCGTTTCTGCTGCACTAAGTTTACCCCATTACGAGTTAAGGAGGGTTCTCTAAGCGATTCTGATTGTAAACGACCGTTTTTTGGGTTGGAATTGTATCGGATGCTCCGTAGTTTTATTGTTGCGGTAATGTACCGTATTAATCCTTTTACCGTATGAAGTCTTATTTATGCGTAAAGTAGCTTAATTGTGGTATAATTTTACGCTTTTAGTAAGTAGATAAATCAGTTTTTTTTTTGTCTAGCTAGTATTTTGTCTTTGTAGGTAATATGTCAATAAACTATTTTAATAATTTTCAATTGTCATGGACGACGCTTATTGATATAATAATGTATGTGCTGACAGCTTTATCATTGTATTGCTACATCTAATAATTCATCTTTTACAAATTATAATTAAACCTTAGCGCAACGAAATATCTACGTATGCACATACATCACAAACGACGACCTCTGTGACACAATGGTTAGCGCGTTGGCGTTCAAGCCGGAGGTGACGGATTTGAATCCCCCCAGGGAACAAAAAGTTTTGTCTATTATATGATAAAAATCTTAAATATATGTACAGTTTTAAACTTATAATATGTTTCCGTTCTCTGGTACCCGTAACACAAGTTCTTCGAAAACTTACTACGGGACCAGATTGACGTGGTGTAAAAGCGTCCATAGATATTTATTATTATATTATTATCAGGAACTGGAATTGCCTATATATTAAGATTAAATTAAAATCAATATATAATTACAACATCTATTAAATATTTTAATATATAGGTACTCTATCAAATTATTCATTTTTAGAAAACGGTACATAACAAGGGCAAGATAAACTTTAGGTTAATCGATTTGTTTGTATATAAATAAAAATTTTATAATCCTTGAAGTATAAGTATTACTAATACCAATCCAAGCCAAACTCAAGTCTCCTCTTGGCTGCGGTTAGAGCTATTTTTCACCGCCTCAAATCTTGGTGCGAGTCGGTTGCAAATCGAATTTGTCTCCTCAGAGTTGAGTCGAATCAATCTGCATTATCCGGGTGACGACAGCGTATTATGGGACAAGTTATAAGCGTAGCGTGAAAAATGAACAAATGATTTTTTTATAAAACTTATCATCTATGAGAGAGCAACGTCAAACAAGATGAAAATATGTTCGTAGAGTTTAAGATATCTGTAGTGAAAGGCACCGTACGTTACTATGTGAATTCCGGTTGTCCTTACTAATAGCAAAAATCTTCACTTTTAGAAATAGATACCGATGAAATATTTTTAACAATGAATATCGAGCACGAGAATATCACGCTTTTTTACAATAAGTAATATCATTTTTTTTTTTGTCAATCCATTTAATTCTTGTATTAAAAATTATTTTCCAATTTTTAGTTCAATTTGCTATTAAAGCGCGTTTTTAGTTTTTTTTAACTATATTTTTTTTTAGTATTGACTTTTTTATTAATTTAATGTATTAATTACCTTATGTGTGAGTGAGAGACTAAAATCACACAAGTGGTGTAGGTAATATGCTGTCTTGAATATCCCGATCAGGATATCGGAACAAACATATTAAATTATTGTATTGTCATCGGTCCTTAAAAAGTGTACAAAGTTTCAATTTAGTTTGACGTCTTAAAGTGTTTAAGATCAAAATATTAATAATAATAATAATAATAAAACCCATTTATTTCCAATCTACAAACGTTATGACATATATTTATTTTTTTTACTATTGTGTTACAATAAGTAGGTACTGTTAATTTAATTTTAAAAAGATATTTCATTAATCACTATTGCAACTATCACCGTTGATCGGAACCCCTTCTTGGGTATAGGCCTCCTCCAGCTTGTTCCAGGTTTCTCTTGCCCTTGCTTTCTTTCTCCATTCGCTTCCTGCTATTGCAATGATATCTTCTATCCACCTTTTTCTCGGACGCCCTATTCTCCTTTTTCCAGTTGGTCCCTCCCATACTGTTGCCTTCAATGTCCATCTTTTGTCTGTGCATCTGGCTATATGTCCTGCCCACCGCCACTTTTGTGTTAGAGCGTAATGTAAGGCATCTATAAGTTTTGTTTTTCTTCTTATCTGTTCACTTTTCACTTTTTGTATTCTTCTTATTTTTAGTAAACTCTTTTCCATTGCTTTCTGGCATGATACTAGCTTAGATTTTACTTTTGTGTTGTACGTCCACGTTTTGCATCCGTATGTGAGGGTAGGTAAGGACCAGAACTTTTTCCAACTCATATTGATACGACGGTCGACCTCATGCTCTTCACCTTTATCTTCAAATGATATTTGTGTTCCTAGGTATACGTAGTTGTTTACATACTCAAGCGGCTGTCCATTCAGGCTTATCATGTTTTTGAGTGTGCGGCTGTTTGTAAGTATTTTCGTTTTATTTTCATTCATTTTGAGACCTACTTTTTCGCTTTCTGTGTTTAATATATTTATCATATTTTCTAGACCGTTTCTTGTTTCAGCGAATAGAACAATATCGTCTGCGAATCTGAGGTGGGTAAGTCTATCTCGGTTGACTGTAATCCCTTCTGACTGCCAGTTGATATTATCAAATATGTGCTGTAACACTAATATAAATAGTTTGGGTGGGAGGGGGTCTCCTTTTCTTACTCCTCTGTGTATTGGTATATCAGGACCTCGTTTTTCTAGTTTGATTTGGCTTACACTACCGTTGTAGATGTTTTTTAGAACTCTTATATATTTTTCATGTATATGACATTTATTCAGAGCTTCCCAAATAGCCTCATGGGAAATCGTGTCAAATGCTTTAGCGTAATCGATGAAAGCAATATATAGTGTTCTGTTAAACTCCTTGTACTTCTCTATTACTTGTTGCATCACCTGTATATGATCCGTTGTAGAAAATCCGGAGCGAAACCCCCTCCTGTTCTACTGGCTGGAGCAAATCAATTTTTGGGCTCAATCGAGTTTGTAGGATTGATGTGAACAGTTTATAAATACTTTAAAGAAGACTTATAGGCCGATAATTAGATATATCTAGAGGGTCTCCCTTCTTGTAGAGAAGGTTATCCTTCTCAGATCTTTTCCACTGTTCAGGTAACTGTCCCGTGTTGAGAACCTTGTTGAATAGATACGTGAGTGGGCAGGCTAGTAGAGCAACACCGCTTTTTAGAGCCTCATTTTGTATGCCGTCGGGACCGGGGCTTTTGTCTGCTTTGAGATTTTGGATGTGTTTGGTGACTTCCATAACATCTATTGGTGGATGACAATATTATAATTCGTCAATTTAAACAAGCCATCTGAGGCCTTTATTGTAACAAATCTGTTCACTAAAATAAAGAAATTAGAAGTCTAAATAAAGCTAAGTCATGTTCATTGAACGTATATCTACCCACTGATATTTTTAGTAGTTACTAATATTTATGTAAATATTGTTTATCCCATCACATCGCAACCAAATCGCCGATTTTTGTAACTTGCGTCAAATCCAAGAACGTGTTAAAAGCCAGCTGAAGCCGGCGCGATTTCTTTGGATCTGAGCAAACGTTCATACTTTAAGTCACGCACTTCCACGTTGTTTACACTTTGACTACCTTAGATTTTAGTTTTGTTGTTGTTTACCTAGATACAAACATTTAAAGTTATGAGGGACGGAAAATGTAAAAGATATAGTTGAAAAAGTTGACGTGAAATTAAGGCGCCATATTTTTAGATTTGAGACAACATTGTCTGGTTGTTTTTATTGGGATAAATGCAAATAAAACTCATCAAAAATGGCGAATTATTATCGTTGGTTTTAATATAAATATGAAATCTCGAACACCGAGTTTCTCATATAACGCAGCATAAGTTCGAAATGCGAATCAATTGTCTTGAAACAAAAGATCCATTGTTTTAGATCCATTTCCAATGCTCTATGTTTTATTACTTCATATTTTACGATGTGACATATTAAGGTGGACAAATAGAAGTAAATACCGTCAATAGCTAATTACTGAAATTATCGATGTCTTTATGTAAAAAACATTTTTGGACAGCAGTATAAATGTTGTATGAGTTCGTGCCTCGAGGGATCGGATCACGCTATCAATTTATAGTACTACTAGCTGTTGCCCGCAGCTTCGCCCGCGTAAACTTAGATTTACATCCGGATACGGATTGATTATGATTATTTTTATAGCCTAAGTTACTCCTTAAAACATCAGCTATCGATCAGTGAAAGTCCCGTCAAAATTTTCCCAGCCGTTTAAGATATTAGCCGGAACAAATAGATAGACAGACAAAAAATGTAAAAAAAAATGCTTATTTGGTCTCTGTACCATGTATACATCCATATGCACTTAGTAAAAAGCCATTATTTTGATATTACAAACAGACACTCTAATTTTCTGTATAGATAAGTTAAAGACTGAAATAAATTCATAAAATAAACTTTGTTTTTAATATGTAAAGTTTTTTAATCATTGCAAAATGCTTATTTTCCAGGATTACAATCAGACGAAGTAAACATTCGATTATAAGACCCCGTGAATGATTCACAACGATTTATCTGAATTGTGAAACATGTAGCAAATTGGTGACTTACCCCTACCGTTCTAACTGAGATTTTCGTGCAAAAGACGTTTACGAACATATAGAATTGTTGATTTAAAAGCAACTATTTTGAGTGTATAAGAAAAGGTTTAATTAGATTAACTATTATTATTAATTCGAGCTGAATCAACGTAACTTCCATTGTTTTTTTTTATATATATTTTTATGCGACATAAATCAACCAGTAATATACCTACTATATAGTTTTAATAAGTTATGCATAAATTAAAATTAATATCCAACATTTAAGATTTTTTTAAATTTAATATGCGGTCGAAGTTGAGACCATGGACTTAATATACTTAGTTTATTAAGTCCATGGTTGAGACTCACGGTGTGTCAAGACAAGACGAAAAAACGAATTACGGACAAAAATTAAACTTAACATTTTTACGTTTTAATATTTTTTAGATAATAATTAATATTAAAATATTGTGGAAAGTTATATATAACTTATACATAACTACTACAAATATGTCACACAATAATCTTTAAAAGAAACGAAAAAAATGTAATATTTAAGTCGAACTCTAAGTAGAAAGCGAGTTGAACTGGTAGGGACTACGGATAGGCTTTGCCTGACTTTTTATTAGTATCTTGTAATTTATACGGATTACGGACACTTTACTCCCGTAATCTCGCTGTTATTTTGGATTTGTCTATTCGATTCGAGATTACATTGCTAAATAATAAAATTCGAGAATTATTACAAATAAAATGCATTTTTAAAGTTACTCAATGTTGCTATTTATTGCTAATAATTTAAATATGATTTTGTCAATAACAAGAAAAATAATGTTCCGTACGCAAAAGTAAAACAGATTATTATAATTTCACTCGGTCTATTACTTTTCGTCTGTTTAAGACATTCCTTCTTAATAATTTGATATAAAAATTAAAGTAACATCAAATTGCAATTTAAAATATATAGGTTATGAACCTCGTTTTTACTGGACTTTTAGTCCGTTGTCGATATCCGTCCTTTCGCATCCTTTTTTTTCTTTTACGCCAGGAAATGCTCTGAGGCAACCCGCGGGGGAGTGGGTCTCCCCACGCAGCTATGTGGGACTCGCTGCGCTCGACAGCTGGTAAATGGACGCAGCTCTACCCACTAAAACCCGGCGAGTGCCACCAATGCTGCCTTTGTGTCCCTGATCTGATGTCATGTCAGTCTGTCATGGGACCGACGCCACATGGGGTGCGGGATACCCCCTCTGAGTAGTCCCGCATCACAGGACAACCCTATTCCAACGTCGGGACAGTGCAATGGGGTGAGGTTCCCATCCTCGCCCCTTGTCCCCTGCTCTTTTATCCTCTCTTCTGATAAAAGGGGTACAAAGAGCCCCCTTGGCTCAATTAGCTTCGCCCAAGTTGCTGGGCTCACCCTAGGCAACTGAGCCCCACCGCCACGACAAGGCTTGAACCATGGTGGGAATCTGTCTACGTATCCTACACTTTTAGTATTTTTTCTAGTACTAAAACTATTCAAAACGGGATATTTACCATGTTTCGCTTTTATATCGCGGAGCTCGATATTTCGACTCTGTCTACGAATGTCTTGTTCACTTTTTAACTCCCCAGAAAGTGCCCAAGTACTAAGAATAATGTATAAAAGCGAAATGTACGCGAACATATATTTTATTAAATAGTGCAATACGTTAGTCTAGAGCCGAGTACGTAAATTAGGTGGGACGGGACATTCTGGGTCATTAAACATGTCTACAAACTGAAAACGGATCGACCGAGCTTCGGAAACGTCGATTTATTCCGTATTCATATGGTATGCTTTAAGTTCGAATCAGCTAATGATATAATGGATGTTATAAATGTAAAATATATGTATATATACTAGTATGATAAATGCGAATGTAAGTCTGCTAAGCTTACACGCCTAAACCACTAAACCGATTGAAAAAATTCTTTTACCAATGCATAAGCTACCCGTATTCCCACTAGAACGGGAACCACGCAGGTAAAACCGCGGGGCGTTATTCTATTATAATACAAATAAAAAAATGTATGTACCATTACTATTTTTATTTTACCTAAACCTTTGTATGCTGCATAGAGAATATGCATGTCATTTGATCTCTAGGTCACCTGCCAGGCAGAACATATGCGAGGTGTAACTCGATATTGTTTCAATACTATGTAGGTCTACCTATTTTTCTAATATTTACGAGAATTTAACTAATTTTAAATTTTTTTAAAGAAGTGGAGGCACATGGACAGGCGGTTCATCTGATAGTAAGTGAAAGCGACAGACACCTGCTACACCAGAGGATTAGCAGGTGCATTGCTGGCCTTTCAAATATGAGTATGCTCGTTTCTTGAAGATCCCCGACTCGTCGAAACACCGTAGGTGGCAGCTGATTCCATATATTTGACGTGCGAGGCAGAAAATCCCGTAAAAATCGAGAAATCCGGTCATCGAGATGGTGTGAGTGAAATTTAGAATTTTTACGTGATGTCCGGTGGTGGAAATCTGCTGCAGGTGTAAGTCCGAACAATTCCTCAGAACACTCCCCGTAGATGCGGTAGAAGACGCAGAGCGATCCGACAACTCTACGCGACATGAAACAACTTTTTCCTGCGGCACTCCGTACCGTGACCATGTTGTTATAGAGTATCCAAAACGTCTAAAATGCACTAATTATAACAAACCGCACTAAAATCCATAAAAGTTTGCTTATAATAAAAATTAATATTACGTTCACACCAGCTTCGCTTACAAGTTGATACATCGAAACCCTAATAAAACTTATTTCACATAAACTCGCCCGATCAAACCTCCTTTTATGAAGTCTTAAAACCAGCATTACAAAATGGCGGGTGAAATTGTATCGTATTTTTCACGACTGGAGCTCATCATTTTAATTTTATTAGAAACCCTTATTGTCTCCAATAAAAATCCTTGGGGATGATCTATAAAATTTAATCCGGCATCCGCTATAAAACGGTAAATCAGATGGGGTTTTATAGTGGGTTATGTACTAAGTAGGTTCATCATGTTATTTTGTCAACTTGGGCTACATGTACCATCATCATCATCAGCAACATTTATGCACCCACTGGGGATATTATGTTAGTCATAAATGTAGCAAAACTATTATATAACTATACTGGGTGTATTTGGAACGCTTGTAGAAACGAAGATGAATTACATATATATAGTATATAAATAGTATATTATTAGGGTTAAATCTTTGCAAGCGCTCAAAATACACACGGTATAAATAGTCCCGTGCAATGATCGACCTAGTTGTTAACGAGTGGCAAGGGATCTCCACCGTTGTGGTGTACATTTAAAAATACTTATGTCCAGCGTAAAAGGAAAATTTAAAATTATTCTAACGAGACCGAAAACAAAAAACGCAAGAACATACCGATAGGAAGGCTGCTAATAATCTTTACTGGTAGAACCAAGTTACTTTTTTCTGACAGATTTCTAAAATAGAACCAAACAAACAAAGTAAAATATAACGCATTTGTACCCTGACCAGAAAGATAAAAACCCTCGCCATATTGCGGAAAATTTCGGAACTAATTCCTTTATGGGACTATACCATAGTATAATAATATGTCAACACATAGTTGACGTGAAAAAAGATACAGTGGCGACACCAATGCAGGGTTTATACATTTGTGGTCAGGCTATACATACTATCCCCACCATGCTTTAGGCCTTGGCGTGGCGGTGGGGCTCAGTAGCCTAGGGTGAGCCCAGCACCTTAGGCGAAGCTAATTGAGCCGAGGGGGGCTCTTTGTACCCCTCTTATAGATAAGAGCAGGGGGCAAGGGGCGAGGATGGAAACCTCACCCCATTGTACTGTCCCGACGTTGGGAGGGGTTGTTCTGTGGTGCGGGACAACCCCTCTGTGGAGGTGGCGTCGGTCCCTTGCAGGACTGACTAGCCGTCGAGGTGCCCTGTTAGTTTAACAGATCCGGGGCACCTCACCATAGGCGGCACTGGTGGCACTCGCCGGGTTTTAGTGGGTAGAGCTGCGTCCACTTACCATCTTTCGGGCGCAGCGAGTCCCACATACCCCCCTGGGGAGACCCACTCCCCAGGCGGGATGCCTCAGAGAATTTCCCGGGGTAAAAAAAAAAAAAAAAGGTTAAACATACTATATGATGTTGCTCATCGATATACCTATTTTTATAGATACTGACACTCAGATAGGTGTTTAAGAAAGTTAAAATCAGAAATGCCAAGCCAAAACGTTGACGTGACATAATAACAAATTAGTGTCCCTTAAATTAAAAATACTAGTATTAAAGTTACCACATCACAGACATCGTTTTTAGTTTAGATAGCACTAGCTATAACAAGGATGACATTTCGTGTGACCCCTGTCGAGGGCGCAGGTGCCTTGCCTTGTTTGCCCTTTTCTTACCGTACTGTAATGTCACATTTCACGGCTGTGCTTTAGGCACAATTGGCTTGTATGCCAACAACGTCAGATTATTTATTACATGTTTTATATAATCTATAATCTTTTCGACTATTAGCTAGATATTTTAATGAATAAGCATATTTTTAATATTCGAAAAACAACAACAACAATTTTCAAGACTGGCTATTTTATATTTTGCATTAGTGCGTGCATGGTTGATTTCTGCGTTTGCAATCGAAGCATTTGATCTTAATCCGCTCTTTTACACAACGCCTAAAGTTTTTTACGAGATCATTTTTTTTTATTAGTTGGATAGGCAAACTAGCAAACGTGCCACCTGATGGTAAGTGATCGACGTTGCCCATGAACATAAACCAGTTTACCTGGAACGAGCCCAGGCAACTCATCTATGTGTTGCCGATCCTGAGACGTAAGTTGCTAAGTCTCGGTGCCAGTAATTACACTGCCTGTCTTGCCCTTCTCTCTGAAATACAGCAAAGCTGTTTCATGGGAGAAACAAGCAAGATGGTGGTGGTGCCCATGCAGCCGGGAGAGTGGCACTGCGCTTCCCTCCCACCGGTTTACATTGATGAATAAGAAAATAACACATAAACTCACAAACATCTTTTTCTTTTCACAAAAAAGCCAGCAAATGCATCCGTATAGCAATCGTGCAGAAATAAGCATTAAGAATTAAACCCGCTAGGTAAGTAACCTCTAAAAGAGCAGTTCGCTACTACGTAGATGCACTTTGAATACATTACTAAAACACTTAGCTCGTAGATTGGATCCCACATTCACTTGTTTTAAATGTTTTACAGCTGCAGGTTTTATTGTTTACTAGCTGTTGCCCGCCGATTCGCTCATGTTAAATGACATTTACAGCCGTATGTATAATGACTATATTTTATAGCCATAAGATTTTGATTTTTTATTAGATTAATAATAATAATAATTATAATAAACCTTTAATTCGGGCTGCATAGGCCCATAGATAAATACCTTAACCTAAACATACATAATTATAAAACAAGATTGTTAGTAAATAACACTTAAAACTATGTTGGTAACACTTCACTTTTGCACTTAAGTCATTGCGCGTTCTGGTGGAACTGGTCCGCGGAAGAGGCGGAACACCACGCCCTGTGGCCAGAAGTCCTCCTGCATGACGAGGTGCAGAAAACATGTCGGCACTCGCACCACGAACGCCTTGAAGTTGACGTTGCGGCGTGACTCCAGAAGCTGCACTCTCGCTGTGTATTTGGTCTTTTGGCGCACGTACTCCACGATGTCCTTCGCCTCAGTGGTGTAGTGTAGGCGAGAGATATACACCGGGGTGTTCGGTCCTGCAGCACGTATATATATAGTATTCTGACGGCGCTTCCTCCTTTGCACCGTCACAAAACCATCATCATCATCATCCCGCTTCGATGCCTTCTCTGGCAAGGGCTTCGTAGATTGAGTTCCGCTCACGGCGGTCCTGCTGGCGACATTTTCATTACTCGCATACACAGGCAGCGGGTCAGATGGCCGGGAATTTCGTGCAACGATACGAGGAGGAGCTGCAGGGGTAGAAGTGGGGTCGCGGGGCGTGCACAGTGCGCGCTCAGCAGACTCAATGTTCGGTGACGGCGATGACAAAAGCGCTGACGCCGATAAGTCGAGGCATGCTCCACGACGCGTGTTTACTTTCGATGCATAAGATGGTGACCCAGTTACTGCTACCGATTTACGCAACTCTGTGAGTTCATTGCGCAAATCAGCAACAATATTCTGGGATGCATCGAGTTTCTTCTGCATGTCCACAAGGCTAGCCTTCAGAAAGACAATATCCTTCAGGAGGCTCGTGACGTCGACGTGGTCGAAGGTGACAGGGGGTAGTTTTCCCAAGTCCTTTGCCACAAACGTCGGCACGTCGTCGGGGTCGGTCTCCTTAAGCAGCGTGATGATGTCCTGAACGCTCTTCTTTGTCCCGTCACGGCGGCGGGACACCATCTGGTCACTCTTGTTTAGTGACCTGTACAGCAACAGCTTGGCAGCGGCGATGTCATCTTCGCTGAAGTTTGTTGAGCAGATCTGAACAGCGGACAGCTCGTCCATCACGTCCAGCTTCTGCTGCAGGAACGCCAGCAATTCGTTCGCCACGAGTTGTTGGCTCATGGCGAAATATAATCACGAGCGACGGCTTGCGCCGCGCTACACGTTTACTTTATTTAAGTAATAGTCAGCAATACGTCCGCATCGAAACGCGGCCGAACGAGAACGATTAATAGTTTCTAAGTGTTAATTGTAAGTTGAGAAACTTACAAATGTATACATCTTTATTTATATAATTCTACTAAACGTGTGTATGTCACTGAACTGCTCCTAAGCGGATGGACCGATCTTGACGATTTTTTTTGTGTGTGTTCAAGTGGATTTGAGAATGGTTTACATTCACATTATTTTTAAATATCTTGTACAGGACAACGTCTGTCGTTGCTACTAGTATAATATAATCTTTTTAATATTTAAATCGAATCGAATCGATTTATCGCAATATAATAATAAATAATAATAATCTTTATTTCATAATCAGTATACAATGTAATATAACAGTGGCAGGAGCCTCCTTTTAGCAATATAGTTTTTACTAGTGTCGGGATTTAAAACAATCGCCCGATTGTCACAAAAACCTCTTTCTATTTCAGGCAATTGCTTATTTTGTTCTTCCTTATTTGGTTATTTGATTAAAAAGTTATTTTAGAAAAATAAATGAAAATACGCCAAATATACGCAATGAAAATACTTTTTAATAATACAATTGTTGCACCGTTTTAAACATAAAAAATGCTAAACTGTATTATATATTTATTAATTCCAGCGAGAAGTAAAATTAACATTCACGGAGGTGCCTGAATTTTTGACGTAATAAAATATTAACACTGTTCTAAAAATTTCACGTAACTTTTAAAAAGTTATTGTACTTAAAAATTAAGGAGGTTGAATTTATTGGCCTATTTTTAAAAGTTTATATAAACCTAAATGCAAGAAATGTTTTTAACCGACTTCAGAAAGGAGGAGGTTCGACTGTATATTTTGTTTTTTATTAAACTCTACTACATTAATTAAGACAGGAAAACGTAGAGGCGGCCGCTGGACCTACATTGAAAGCCAGCAGTGGACGGAAAAAGATTGATATAAATAATGATGATGAGCACATGATGTATTAGAACTTATTTTCAAAACATTTTTTTTATCGGTTCTTAAAGAAAACACAATCGTATTAACGGCGTAGAAATAAATAGACGTATAAATCCAATTACTCTTGCGAGCCTCTTAAAATACTTCATAGTTGACGTGAATGGAGAAAAATAACGTTGGAGACTGGAGTTATAAAATAATTGAAAATGAACTCCGTCTTTTGTTCGTACGAGAATGCTACCTCGACCTTGTGGCCCATCAAGTGAATGATAAAAATGAACTTCTGATAGAGTATTATTATTTTTTTTGAGTGGCCTGTTGGTCTAGTGGTTAGTGACCCTGACTGCTAAACCAGAAGGTCGTGGGTTCGATCCCCACCCAGAACAATTAATGTTTGTGTGATTTGCATGATCATTTGTTCTGTGTCTGGGTGTAATTTATCTATAATATGAATGTATTAAGAAATATAATATAAGTATGTGTCAGTTGTCTGGTTACCATAAGAACAGGCTCTGCCTAGTTTGGGATAGTTATCAAAATTGTTTTACCATGGAAAAAACCCCAAATTCGAAATTGAAGCGGCCACAATCCGAAACAATCTCATACGTCTTAGTGAAATGTTAGTCGTATTTTATTATAGTCGTAGCCGGAGTAGTAGAGCTACATAAAGTGTACTATGGCATTTGTTTCAAATCCAAGCTTAAGGTTTTGTAGTGTAGAATACGTGGCAATAAAATTTATTGTCACCCGGGCGACATCTGGTGCCACCCTACTTAAATCGGACTAGTTTTAAGACGGTGAGCGATTTTTTTACCGCTTTCGCAAATATGGTGTTTTATGTTTGACCGCTATGTCTGTGGCTCTTAAGAATTGAGCCGAGGGGGCTCTTTGTACCCCTCTTATAAGAAGAGGGGACAAAAAAGAGGGGTCAAGGAGTGAGGACGGGAACCTCAACCCATTGTACTGTCCCGAAGTTTGGAGGTTGTTCTGTGGTGCGGGACAACCCCTCTATGGAGGTGGCATTGGTGCCTTGAGGGACTTACTAGCCGTAGAGGTGCCCTGTTTGCTCCAAAGATCCGGGGCACCTCACCAAAGGCGGCATTGGTGGCACTCGCCGGGTTTTAGTTGGTAGAGCTGCGTCCACTTACTACCTTTCGGGCGCAGCGAGACCCCCATACCCGCCTGGGGAGACCTACTCCCCCGCAGGATGCCTCAGAGCATTTCCCGGCGATATAAAAAAGAAGAAAAAAAAAGTGTAGCTCTTAAACAGGTGAACCAATTTCCCCACCATGGTTCAGGCCTTGAGGTGGCTGTGGGGCTCTGTAGCCTAGGGTGAGCCCAGCACCTTGGGCGGAGCTAATTGAGCCGAGGGGGCTCTTTGTACCCCTGTTATAAGAAGAGGGGACAAAAGAGCAGGGGGTAAGGGGCGAGCATAGGAACCTCACCCCATTGTACTGTCCCGACGTTGGGAGAGGTTGTTATGTGGTGCGGGACAACCCCTCTGTGGAGGTCTCGCAAAGGACCGCCTTGCGGGACTGACTAGCCGTCGAGGTGCCCTGTTTATTTATTAGATCCGGGACACCTCACCAAAGGCGGTATTAGTGGCACTCGCCGAGTTTTAGTGGGTAGAGCTGCGTTCACTTACCAGCTTTCGGGCACAGCAAGTCTTACATACCTGCGTGGGGAGACCCACTCCCTAGCGGGATACCTCAGAGCATTTCCCGGCGTTTAAGAAAACAAAAAAGGTGAACCAATTTGGATACAATTTTTTTATGAAAAACAAAAAAAACAAAAGTTATATTACTTTCTAAATCGCTATATTTCAAATAAAAATAAACTGCTAATCATTTTGTTCAATATGCTAGGTCTATAGTTCCTACAGCAACTGAGCATATATTTTCATAATTCGGGCCCCATGTTCCTAGCTAAGAAAGTACTGATTGATTAAAGTATATCATTAAATGTCAAGACGGTCAACAAGCAACACCGTGACCTCCCAAAAAAAAAGTTATGAAATACACCCCGTATTTCATAACTTTTTTAACCTAGGTAGTTTAGGTTAGCATTCATCGGGGAATAATAAATACCTGGGGTATGCTTAAATAGAGTGTCATGGTTGATTTTTGTTTTTAATTTAGTTTTTATTGTTAGCGAATTTCTTATTTGCCTATTTGATATATTTTTAACCGACTTCGAAAAAAGGGGTTCTCAATTCGTCTATATTATTATAATATATAATATTTTTATTAAAAATACATACATTTTTAATAATAATATTATAACGTATTATTTTAAGTTTTTTTTTTTTAGTATGGATAATAATTGTATAAGTTTAAATATATTTACGGCACTATCGAATTGGATAAGCTTTAATCGTTATGTAATGTATGACATAAAATAAATTATGCATTTTGTGCTAGTTGAGATAGTAATTATGATCTTTATAAGATATTTAAAATCTAGATAAATTTCCGCTAAGCCCATAAATTGCACCACACCAGAAGATGCTATTCAGAAGAATACAGCCCCCACTGTAACTGCGTTCGTAACTTCACTTATCCTAAAATATGTTGGCGAATACTTCTCTTCACTAAAACAGCACGAAAGTTAGTGTTAGTTGGGAAACAGAGCTACTTCATTTTCATTTCATAAAAGACTTGCGCGAGACTTTTTACACTCACTATATTAATTTAAATCTTATACCCACTATATTAATATTAAATAAAATAAAATACTATTAATATTAATTAATATAAAATGTGTTTTTTATTAAAGTGAAACTTTTATTACATCGTCTCAAACTTTTCGTCTGTGTGTTGCATGTCGCGTGACGGTCGGCCGCCAAGTTTTCTAAGTATAAAATTAAGATTGATAAAGCGATTTTTATACCCATAATGGAATAATATTCCAAAAATGTTTAGTTAAATGTCTATAATGTGACAAAAAGTTTCACTTTTACCGTGGTTTCATAAAACCACACAATCCTTTTTATTTAATTATTTTACCTTTAATCACGCAAAAACTATTGATTTTAAAACTAACACCGATATATTATTTTTGCAAGAAGATTGATGGTGGAAGAAGGGACTTATGCTATCAAAATAATTTGTTATCTTACATAGTCTAATCAATAATGTATATACTCATTATAGTATATTCTATATTATATTCACAGTGACTTAATAATAGCAAATAGAATGTAAACAAAACCTGCACGCTGCTGTTTATATTTTTTTTCACAATTTGCATGTTAAAAGTGAGCTCGTAAATTGTACACGCAATGTCAATTCTCTGAGATTGGCCGGGATTTATGTCTTACGAAGAGCATGCCGGTACATAATTGAGATTTGTGCAGGGGAAAATTGTGTTTCAGGCTGACCAGAATACAGACGTGAAACTTATAATGTATTTATACTAAATACTAATTAAAAAATTTGAAAGATTATTATGTTTAAAAACTCCAATAAAATAAAACCGTCCAAGTGCTAGTCAGACTCTCGCACGAAGGGTTCCGTACCATTACATAATATACAACATTAGATACTTTAACAAAAATATAACCATATATTTTATGAAATTATATGTCTTTTTTATGTTTGAGTTGATTGAATGAAAGGTAAATTGCGGTTTACGATTTATGGCGCATTAAAAAAACTACTTACTAGATCTCTTATTATAGAAGTTACAGGGGGGGGTGACACACATTTTTCCACTTTGGAAGTATCTCTCGCGCCAACTATTCAGTATAGAAAAAATGCTACTATAAAACTCAATATAATTTTTGAAGACCTATCCATAGATACCGCACACGTATGGATTTGATGAAAAAAATATATTTTGAGTTTCAGTTCCAAGTATGGGGAGACCCCCAAAATTTATTGTTTTTTATACTTTTTGTCAAAATCTTAATGCGGTTCACAGAATACATCTACTTACTAAGTTTCAACAGTATGGTTATTATAGTTTCGGAAAAAAGTGGCTGTGACATACGGATGGACAGACAGACAGACATGACGAATCTATAAGGGTATGTGGGACCCATTGCGTCCGAAGATGGTAAGGTGGACACAGCTCTACACACTAAAACCCGGTGAGTGCCACCAATGCTGCCTTTGGTGAGGTGCCCCGGATCTGTTGAGCAACAGAGCACTTCGACGGCTAGTCAGTCCCCTAAGGGACCGACGCCACCTTCACAGAGGAGTTGTCCCGCACTACAGAACAGCTCCTCTCAACATCGGGACAGTGCAATGCTTTTGCTTCGCTCAAGGTGCTGGGTTCACCTTAGGCTACTGAGCCGCACCGCCACGACAAAGCTTGAACCATGGTGGGGTTCATAAACGATAGTTTAGTAATTTTACTGTAATATCATACTCTATAAATAACCTTTTTTATTGCAGACGGTAAACGGACATTCTGTTTACCTGGTGGTAAGACTAGAGACATGGGACACCCATGGACACCCGCTACACTGGAGGGCTTGCAGATGCGTTGCAGAAAATTTTACTATGCTCTTTTTCAAAAGGTTTGTCATACACAACCTACGTATCATATTTACTTATATAATAAATCTATATGGACAGATTTTAGAAATTCCTTTGTGCAGGAAAGAAAGTACCTACATGATTTAACCAAAAAGAAACCATTAGCTATCAATATAGGTACGACGACCTCTGTGGCTCAGTGGTTAGCGCGGTGGCGCTCAAGCCGGAGGTTGCGGGCTCGAATCCCGCCAGGGAACAAAAAAATATGTGTTAAATATGTGTATTATATAATAAAAATCTTAAACATATGTATAGTACCACGGGACCAGATTGACGTGGTGTGAAAAGCGTACATACGAGGCGGCACTGAAAATTTCGGGAATGAAGGAAGTGACACAAGATTACCATTTAAAAATGTATTTATTGTTTTTCGAAGTATTCTCCGCGAAATTTGACACATTTTTCCATACGATGGAACCAATCATTGAAGCAACCATTCCATTCGGAAGTTGAGGTCTCCAAAATGGCCGTTTTGTAGGCGTCCACAGCTTCTTCAGGCGATGAAAATGTCTGACCACGCAATTTATTCTTTATTTTAGGGAAAGTATAGAAATCATTAGGGCTTAGGTCGGGGCTGTACGGCGGATGGTCTAATAATTCTATGTTTTCTTGCTCTAAAAACTCTTTTGTTCTGTGCGCGGTGCGAGAACTCGCATTGTCGTAATGGAGGATGATGCGGCGGTTGCAGTTCTCTTTACGGAGTTCAGAAACGACCTGTGGCAAACAAATGCTAGCATACCATTCTGCATTAATCGTTCTTTGTCCCTCAAGAGGAATAGTCGCAACATGGCCGGTTTTGGAGACAAACGTGGCCACCATTTTTTTTGCCACACTCCGTGAACGAACAATTTTTGTTGGCTTTAACTCATTTTCGAACACCCAAACTCGTGACTGCTTTTTGTTTCGGGCTCGTACATATATATCCAGGATTCGTCACCTGATACGATGTTGTATACAGCATTTGAGGATCCTGTGTGGAATCTTTCGAGAGTTCTGACGCACCAAGTAACGCGAGCAGCTTTTTGCTCTTCACAGAGCAAATGCGGTATCCATCGGGAAAACAACTTTTTTACACCTAATTGTTCATGCAAGATTATTTGTATTTGACTCATGCCAATGTCTAAAGTTGCCTGAATTTCGCGGTATGTCACATGTCGATCTTCCTCAATCAGCTTACGCACAGCATCAACGTTTTCTTGGGTGACTGCAGTTTTTGGACGACCTTGACGGGGATCATCACTGAGCTTGACACGTCCACGTTGAAATTCAGCAAACCAGCGATAAATTGTGGTTTTGGGTGGTGCTTCATCACCAAATACAGAAATCATCCGGTCAACACACTGGTTTTGTGTCAAACCACTTAGAAAATCATAATAAATCATCGCTCTAGAATTTTCTCGTGTCAATTTCATTTTCTTAACGACTAAACAAGTTTGACAAAACCTTGTGGCAAGACTGAGAATCTTTTTTTAAATAAATAAATGGTATTCGATTTTTTAAACCAAGGAGTTTTCAATTAAGAAGATTTTAATATGACAGAAACAGTGGAAATATTCCATTCCCGATACTTTTAGTGCAGCCTATGTAGATATTATTATTATATATTAGACTTTATCTTATCAGTACTTTATAGTATGTTCCTTTTCCACTGTTTTTCATTGTGCACGGAAAAATTTATTAATTTAGCAATATTAGGGTCTTTGATCCAGTTTGGAAATCAGTTATAATAATATATATAATACAGATATAATTATTAAGCGCTAAATACAGGAACGTCCTAAATTATGTTTCCCGATTTTATTCAAACAAAAGCAAACGAGTAAAAACTTTTGCTGAAAGCTCAAAACTGCGTTTGGATTCCAAAGTACCCGAACAGCACTTCTATTCATATAAAATTTTATATCAGATTTGAATCCGCGCTGTAATGTTCGCGAGAAAAAAAACTTTAACGAAGATATTAGTATTCAAATGAGAGAATCTGAGATTTTATGTAAAAGTCTTTACTGCTTCTGTTTGATAAGAAGCATTTCAATACGATTTCCTTATGATTTGCATATTAATTACAAAGGTACTGTTATTGTTTTTATGCAGATTTTCTCACGAAAACATTTATTAAATAACGATCTTACAGCTAAATATAGACAGCTTTTCTACGATTATGAGTGAAAAGTGATTATTTTAAGCCAAAGCGGAATCAAAACATTTAAAATTAATATGATAATGTTTTTTATTCAAACAAATGTGTATGCCAAGTTTCAAACCAATCAATCATCGGGAGAGAGATAAAATTTTTAGTAAATATCCATCACGTATCTAAAATTATTATTGCAGCTGACAAAAGAGCTGATCACCTTAAAACGACTGATTCAATTTTGATGAACTAGTCATTGAACTATATTTCTATTACAACTCACTGGAACTAGTACAGTATATTGCCATAGATATACATGGCGGTCAAACTTCATTTTGCGCCGGGGCTAAAAATCATCACAAAAACAAAAAAAGAATTATAAAGCTTACAAAACACATGCAGCTTACTTTCACTTTCACACCGACACTTTCCCTTTTTATGTAAACAAATTAAGGAGTCAAACATTTCAAAATAAAACGAATCACAATCCCTGAATTCTTAATTTATATTCATTATATTTGATCATAAAAATAAAATGCGCTGCGAGTCCTAAGGGCAGCGTAAAGTTAAGTTTTGTTTTGTTTTAATTACACTCTGGCGGCCATCGGGGGGAAAGTTAAAGAGTGAATTAGCTTAATTTTAACGGTGGGGGGTTTGAATCTTGATGTGAACTGCAATAAACGTTGGCCCATTTTTTATGTGGGGCTTTGTGTCAGTTTTTTTTTACTATGAGATCTTATATGAAAAAAAATATCTCCAAATTGTTATGTCATGTGTCATATTCATCTGAGGAGAAGACTACTTCTTTATAAAACTGCCTAAACCTTTTTTGGGTTCAGCTGGCATTAGACCTGTAACTCATTTCTGATTTTCCTATCCTAAGACATAAGCTGATAAGTCTCAGTGCCACAGTTCCACTGCCAGTATTCCTTCCTTTCGAAACACCTCAGCGGTGTGATGGTAGAAATATGCAGGATATTGGTACCCATGTAGACGAACGCTCGGCATAACACGCCAGTTTTACAAGGGCTGAAAGGAGCAGTTGACATTTCAGAAGTGACCATGAGTATAATCAAATATACGTAGTTTCTAAGTTGAAATTCATTTTGTTACCTTTAGTTAGTTCCGTTACTGCAACTCCAGCTTTCAAGAATATAAGTAATTTATTCCTTTCCTAATCTCGCAGAGCTTGTGGACAAAAGTGTTTTATACAAAAAAACGTTGATCCAATTATGAATAGACAAATATTTTTTAATAAGAGATTTATATGACACAAATGTCTCCTTCATCTATCTGCGATAAGTAAGAATGAATGAATGAATGAAATATACTTTATTGCATACATAATCAAGAACACAAACAATCAATTAACACTAACATTTAACATATTTTATGTACACAAAAGGCAGCCTTATTGCTTAATTAGCGATTTCTTCCAGGCAACCTTTGTGTATGTGAAAGAAAACTTACTACATAACAGGGTAGGAGACAGCAAAACAAACAATGAAATACAATATAGATAAATAACAATAGTAGTATTTATATATAAATTTATATATAAAAAAGTAAATATATACCTACAGTACCAATAAAATATATATAATTAAATATTTATATATATCGCATATACATATACCTACATACTATATAATACATAAACATACTTATTATTTTACATGCATATTATAATATATTTATAAATAAATACGTAATATTGCATATTAGATATAATAACTAATTCGCACAGATGGAGTTAACTATATTACCTACACAATGTTCAGGAAGAGCACATTTTTAAATAATGTTTTTTTAATAATTTTTTAAAAGATTCCAGATTTTTCGCAAGTTTTATATTTAATGGCAAAGTATTCCACAGTGTGATGGCCCTGATGGTGTATGTCTTTTTATAATAATTGCTGTGAAAGGCTGGCACCTGGAGGTGTAGATTTCCCGTGGAGCGTAAATCTTTGCTAGTTGGAGCACGAAACATAAAATTATCTTTCAGATAAACAGGGGCTTTGGGATCATATAAAATACAGTACAGTGTCGAAAGAATTCGAGCATTCCGGCGAAAACGAATAGGAAGCCACTTGAGAGTTGAGCGAAATTTAGAAATGTGATCATATTTGCGTAAGCCAAATATGAACCTGATAGAAAGATTCTGGAGGCACTCAAGTTTATTTAGCTGTTCTTCAGTAAGATTCGTGATGCAAATGTCGGCGTAGTCTATAATTGAAAGAAGCAATGAATTAGCTATAGCAATTTTGGTCGGGATAGGCAACATGTGTTGAAGTCGTCTAACGGAGTGCCACGTCGCAAATATTTTCCTGCCGATCTCCTTGAGTTGGTGTGACCAGGTCAGGTTTTCATCCAGGTATACCCCAAGGTTTTTTACAATTTTGCAATATGGTACAGTAGTACCATTGACGCACACCAGAGGCAATTGACACCAATCTATTCGTGAGGTGAGGCCACGACTCCCTATTATAATCACCTGCGTTTTTAGTGGATTGATGAGTAGGCCATGACTACTACTCCACGAAGAGACCGCAGCAAGATCATTATTCAATACGCCTATTGTATTTGGAAGTTCCTCAAGGGATGTCTGTCTTTAATTTGGAGGTCATCTGCATATAAGTGATAGAGAGAGGAAATGGACTTTGTAATATTATTTATGAAGATGGCAAATAGAAGAGGAGATAAGATACCACCTTGAGGAACTCCAAAATCAAAAAGTATTGTCAATCTGAACCCTCTGTTTACGGCCAAATAGATAACCGCGAAACCAATCAACAGCAGTCTGAGATATATTAAGGGATAACAGAGTACTTAAGAGAATTTCGTGATCTACAGTGTTGAAAGCGTTACTAAAATCGAGTAAAGTTAGAACAGTGAGCTGTTTGTGGTCCATACCTAATCGAATATCATCAGTGACCTTGGTAAGAGCGGTAGTCGTACTATGACCAGGTCGGAAACCAGATTGAAATGAGTTTAGTATACTATTTTTAGTAATAAAAGAAGTGAGTTGTTGATGTACCAATCGTTCCAGAACTTTAGATACGAAAGGTAGGATAGAAATAGGACGATAGTCGGTTAAGGAAGTAGGTTTAGTTTTCTTGGGTAAAGGGATGACATTCGCCTCCTTCCAGATAGTAGGGAAATCACGAGATTGAAAAGAATAATTAAATATATGAATCAATATTGGTGCTATTTTATCAAGAATATAAGTTATCATTTTACGACTAACGCTATCAGTACCAATGGCGCTCGACGATATGGACGAAACACTTTTCTTCACATCACCTACAGATACTTCAATAAAATGGAACGGTGGGAATTCTGGTGTTGGACCACGAGAAAGAGATTGAAGAGTATTAAGTTTGGTGTCACTTTGAAACTGAAATGATGATGATGTAAAGTGCTGATTTAGTGAATTCCCGTCAACCCTTAAAGGCTAAGAAGAATAACGTGGGTTACCTCGCTGACTTGTATGGGCTGGTGAGTATCCATTATCCTGTCAGCTATGAGTGCTAACTCTTCTAAATTACTGGTGGATGTCACGGTGAGCACAGCCTGGACAGACTGTGGTAGGTGTCCTTGCCACAATATTTTTAAGGTTTCGTCTTCTATTTTCCCTCTGGCCAGTTCTTTCATTCTTCTTAGCAATTGGCTAGGCTTCTGATCGCCTAATTCAATTTCTGTGATTAATTTTCTTACTTGTTTCGCCTCTGATTCTTCATATATTTGGAGAAGGCGTTTTTTTAGGGTTTCGTATTTGTTAACTTCCGGCGGACTACATATGATATCTGCTACCTGCTGTATTACCTCTTTGTTGAGCTTGGCTACGATCATAAAATACTTGTTCAGGTCTGACGTTTTCTGCGGCGTCAAAATAGCTTCAACTTGGTAAAACCAAAGTCGCGGATTGTCTTGCCAAAATTCTGGAATTTTACTCGCCACCGACAATGCTACATCTGAATCACGATCTTCTTTCTTCATAGAAGCCGCCGTGGGTGATGAAAAATCTTGCTGCGCTTGTGAGTACATGATTTTACTATCGCGTTGGTACGTCTTCAGTCGGGTACGTTTTTTGGTCGGGTGCGTTTTTTTTGGTCGGGTACGTTTTTTTGGTCGGGGTCACCACTGTGGAGTACTAAGTAGTACTGTTTATGACTGGCCTCTTCGCAGGTAGCAGGAGTTGGGACACAAGTGAAACGCTTGGATGCTAGATGCCAACTGTTTATTGTATTAAACTTAAAACTATATCACACATACGTCACACACACAAATACATCTTGCACGCGTCATCATTCGCACACCTATGCAAGATCCCCACACTTTTTTCCCGATTCCCAGTGTCTTAAAAAACCTCCAAACTTTTGTCGGGTTACCGTTCCCAACTGAAGCGTGTATAAGGCGGCGCTGAGCATCTCTGCACATTTTATTACAGCGATTTCTAATATGAACATAACGCTCACGATGCTCGTCAGAGTTTGATCTTTTATACATTGCCTTCGCCTTATGATTCTTATGTATACACGATTTAATCTCATCTGAGAGCCATGGAGCTGGTAAATGCTTTATTTTGACCGGTCGAACAGGTGCATGTTTATCGTAAACTTGAATGTCTATCTTATATAGAAAAAAATCTTGTCACAGCTTTAGTGTTTATACTCCTCCGAAACGGCTTGACCGATTTTGATGGAATTTTATATGTATATTCAGTAGCTGTGAAAATAGGTTTATAACTATTATTTTTTTGGCTCACTCCAATTTTTTTTTTCATTTTTTGGACAAAAGTTAACGCGGGCAAAACTGCGGGCAACACCTAGTATAACAGTAAAATGGATACAAAAAAGTTACAATCCGTAATACATTTATAAGGGAAGTCCCATCTGTTGCCGAATAAATCTATTTGGATGCACTTATATCGTACCCGGCCTCCTTTAAAATTACTTACGTACGTGACCCGAAGGCAAACCGCTTGCTATTGTTTTAATGGTCTTTTAAAGCTCCTGGAGTGGAAAACTGAACGGGAATTTATACGTTTTTACGGATAGCTGTTTTGGGACTATACTTCTGATGACATTTTATGGCTGGCCTACGTGACAGTGTTAGAAGCTACCTTTAAAACGACATTGAATATACCATCAAATAGGGTTGAATATGTATGTGAATTATCTGATCTGCCTATGTTTTAATCTATACAGATAAATAACATTGGAGTGTCTATAATATTAAAATATTACTTTTTAATAAATGCATATGGATGTATACACGGTACATATACCAGGATAATATTTTTTACAATTTTTGTGTCTGACTGTTTGTTTCGGCTAATAGAGATAAGGAAGAAAGAAAAGGCCCCAGCCGTTTTAGAAGAAACGACTGGGGCGATTTTGATGGGACTTTCACTGGCACATAGCTGATGTTATAAGGAGTAAGTATATCATCCATCTAGGTACTTACGGACGTAAATCTAAGTGAACGCGGGCAACAGCTATTTACACTATAAATATTTTATAAATTGTAGTATTGAAATAGTTGAAATCTATAAAAATATAAATAAGGCATTTTTAAGATAAAAGTCACTTCGGCCATCTCGGCGTTTCTTAAAGGAGATCCTTGTCCAGTATTAAGAATGGTCATGGAGATTTTGATGATAAAACTAAACAAAACTTACGCAGGTGGGCAAGCCTTAGATATAAACATAATAACATTACAACACTTACACTAAACTAGAATAAACCAATCAAATAGTTGTAGACGAAGTTCTACAATACGGACGAACTCGGGAATAACAGACTTGGTCAAATGATTTGTCGGATCGATCCCTATTTTAGGAAATTGGATTTGTAGATCGAAAGCGGATAAGGGCGAGGGGATGAACGATAAAAGTTCAGAGCCCCTGTTATCACTGATTTGCGTATATCGATTGGGCTTAAACGTTCACTTTATTTTAACTTTGTTCTTAATGTTATAAGAAAAGACTTATAATAAATAGGCAAAGACAAAACAGTTTGACATCCAGTGATTTATTTAAATATTTTAGTAGCTTTAGACGAGCTTTGTTTCTTAGTGAAATGTTGTTAAAGCTTTTAATTTTAAGACCTTATCGATCAATAGGCTATAATGTATATACCTGTTATAAAACTTTAGAAGAATTCTTTGTGCGTTACAAACGCTTTTTTTTGGCTACTGCAATACACGGAGATAATTTGGCATCGTTAGAGTTTGTATGAAGTAAGACACAAATACCTTTATACAACAATCTTTTCTTTACCAGTGGGTTGCGTTGTACCACGTTCCAGCCTGGGTACACCATCTTCCTTGTTTCTCATGTGTAACAACTTTGCTGTGTTTCTGAGAGAAGGGCAGCAGGCAGTGTAATTACTGGCACCAACTTAGCATCTTATGTCGCAGGATAAACAACATATTTTTCTTGCCTGCGCTAGTTCCACATAAACTAGTTTGTGTTCATGGGTGACGTCGACCACTTACCATCAGGAGACACCTATGCCAGTGTCTATCCAACTTACATAAAAAAAATCCATCAGTCCGTTACAAACTATACAATAGTAGCTGTTGTCCGCAGCTGCGCCCTTAGATTTGGAGCCGTATCAGGATTGATAATAATTATTTTTATAGTAAGTTACTTCTCATAACCCAACCCATAAGCCGTTTCAGAGATTAGCCGGAACAAACAAACACAGATAGACAGACAAAAAATTTAATATATTTTTTTTAATGTATTTTGATGTAAGTACCGTATATACTATTACATGATTTTAGTTAAAATATTTTAATTTTAAATTACAAAAGATTCGTGTTTTCCTTCGTGTGACAAACCATGGACTGGGTGGTGACCCATGCCCTACTCGTATTAATAATATAATATATCAAAGTAATATGTTATCGTTCACGTATTTTATTCCATACTTATGCTAAAATGATGACGTATACAAGGGTTGGCACTTGAGCCTACACGTTAGAAGTTAACTTAAGTAGGCCAATTACGATTTGGGGTAAACGAGGCGGTGCTGGAGGCATTAAGCCCTCTCGAGTATTGTAAGTTGATCTTCACTCTGAATTTGTTTCGCCGGTTCTTCTTAGTTGGCTATCTTTGAAATAGTTAAGTAGACTCAATATGACTTAAAATAGATCATTAAAAATTAATTTTTTTGACGGGTTGTCTAAAGTTCAAGGAATCGAAATCTTTATTCGTGAACGAAATTTGTAGAACTTTAGCAACAGGCCGGCAAAGGCCAGACTACTTTTCGTGAGGGGGGACTGTCCAACCGTTACTAAGGAGGCCCGCGACGTCGTACCATACTAGGCCCAGGTTCCCATCCTGAAGCCCGACACTGCACAGGGGCGTTACTGGAAGCGCACTAAGTAGCGCCTCCTACGCACCCCCGTTCGTCGCCCGCGAGGGGAGGCTCCGTCTGCGGCCTCCTTCTGGGACATCACAGCCTCGAAGAAGGAGACCATCGCCATCCAGGAATCGTTGTTACGGAACATCGCGGTGATGACGCTCAGCAGAGGCAAGTCCCTTCCAGGCAATCCCCTCAATATGACTGATGTCAGGTCGCGAAGCAGCGCATTCCATCACGGGCACACCTCGAGGGTGTGCTGGGCCGAGTCCACCGCCGCACTACAATCGTGACACACTGTCACCGGCTCCCTGTGGGTCGTGCACAGGTAACCAAGCCCACCCAGACGGAAGGTGAGGGGTTTGCGCTTACAGCGCTTCCACCGCTCAATGACCGAACGTAAACTTAGCTGTCCTAAAATTAAACGTATTTGAATTTATATGTTCGTGTGTTTCATTTGTATGCATATTTTTAACCGACTTCAAAAAGGAGGAGGTTATTATTTCAACGGTGATATCTGTAGTTATAGGGTAAGGTTAAGGTATATGTCGTTTCCCCGTCATGGTTCAGGCCTTGACGTGGCTGTGGGGCTCAGTAGCCTAGGGTGAGCCCAGCACCTTGGGCGAAGCGAATTAAGCCGAGGGGGCTCTTTGTACTCCTCTTATAAGAAGAGGACAAAAGAGCAGGGGGCAAGGGGTGAGGACGGGAACCTCACCCCATTGTCCTGTCCCGACGTTGGGAGGGGTTGTTCTATGGTGCAGCACAACCCCTCTGTGGAGGTGGCGTCGGTCCCTTGCAAGATGACTAGCCGTCGAGGTGCCCTGAAGCTTAACAGATCCGGGGCACCTCACCAACGCGGCACTGGTGGCACTCGCCGGGTTTTAGTGGGTAGAGCTGCGTCCATTCACCATCTTTCGGGCGCAGCGAGTCCCAGATACCCACCTGGGGAGACTCACTCCCCAGGCGGGATTCCTTAGAGCATTTCCCGGCGTAAAAGAAAAAAAAAATGTCGTTTAATTAGTAGTAATTGGTAGTAAGTACCATTTGCACACGTAGCCACTTGGACTGGCTGTGTAATTATTGAAACCAAAACCGGAGTTTCTAGGTAGACAAACCGAGTCACTTGATCCTTGCATACGGATTGGACCCCGGTTATGTATAGACGAAGCTACCTAGGTGGCTCGTATGCCTGTTCGAATATATCAGTTCACATATTACCCGACTTTATCAGCAGGGCTATGCTTAAAGTGTATCGTGTCACCGGTGGGAGCGTTGTGCTGCGCTCCCGTCTCCATGCGTACCACCATCCTGGGTATTTCTTTCGTCAGGTTTGTGTTGCGGAAAGAAAGAGCAGGACATATACGATACGACTCCGATACGACTTAGGGACCTTCAAGGAAAGAGCATACTCATATCTGAAAGGCCGGCAACGCGTCTGCTAATCCTCTGGTAAAGGGGATATCTGTGTATGTCGCTTTTCACTTACCATCAGGTGAACCAACTGTCCGTTTGTCTCCTCTTCTATAAAAAAGTACACCTAGTATAGTGGCACCAAGACTACATGGTATAGACAACATTTTTTTTTTGCCCTTTTACACCGGGAAATGCTCTGAGGCATCCCGCCTGAGGAGTGGATCTCCCCAGGCGGGTATGTGGGACTCACTGCGCCCGAAAGATGGTAAGTGGACGCAGCTCTACCCACTAAAACCCGGTGAGTGCCACCAATGCCGCCGTGAGGTGCCCCGGATTTAGTTAACAAACAGGGCACCTCAACGGCTAGTCAGTCCCGCAAGGGACCGACGCCACCTCCACAGAGGGGTTGTCCCGCACCACAGAACAACCCCTCCGAACGTCGGGACAGTACAATGGGGTGAGGTTCCCATCCTCCCCCCTTGCTCCCTGCTCTTTTGCCCCCTCTTCTTATAAGAGGGGTACAAAGAGCCCCTTCGGCTCAATTAGCGTCGCCCAAGGTGCTGGGCTCACCCTAGACTACTAAGCCCCACCGCCACGTCAAGGTCTGAACCATGGTAGGCATGGTATAGACAACATGTGTTACATACATACAACATAATGAACATGTTGTCTGTCCTAGTTTTAGGTGAACTTTTTATGGTTATCGGTGACGGTAACCATTAACCATCATGCAGCCCGTCTGCTGTTTGCTTACGTAGAAAAAAAATTTTTTTGACCTAAATACAAGGGTAAAAATATGGTAAAAATCATGTTTGGTTTTATTCATCACACTAGAAATAGAAGAATGGAAAATACGGACATCATTCTTGAAAGAAGGTAAATGTGGGGTTGATAAGAACAGGTTTTATGACGAGGGGTCCGTCAAAGGAATTTTATCGTCGGTTGAAATTACTTATCCTTGTCCATTATTACAGAGCAATTCGAAATTCACTTGAAATACCTTAAGTATTTTTTGTAATATCTAATAATACTAATATATATGGACGCTTTTACACCACGTCAATCTGGTCCCGTGGTAAGTTCTCGAAGAACCTGTGTTACATGTACCAGACAACGGAAATATTATATTTAATACTTTTATACTATACATATTAAGATTTTTATTATACATATTAAATATGTGTATATTTAATACACACCCATGACCCAGGAACACAGAAAACTTTTTGTTCCCTGGCGGGATTCGAAACCGCTACCTCCGGCTTATGCGTCAATGCGCTAACCATTGAGTCACAGAGGTCATCATAGAGATTGTAATATTATATCAAAAAATACTTTTTTAATATCTAACTCTAATATCTAAAATAAAAAACCCTTCTTCATCTAAGTACCTACTTGGTAGTCCGCCAGTACGACTATTAAAATCGTGTTCCTCAGAAATATCCGAGTTTATTTTATTTCTAAGCTGATATTAATATAGTTTACGATCCCGTAGGATAAATCCCTTTTTTTTCGTGCAATAAATTCGTTGTGTTCATATATACTTGTATTAAATGTTATAAAAATAAATATATATACCTAATACCTACTTTATGTTTGCACTTTTATCTAACAACAATAGGGGATCAAATAAACAAAAAATATCTGAAAAACGAGTTTTAAACACGTACCATCAGATAGTCGGGTGACTGGATCCAATACTTAGTTCATGGAATTGCTAAGTTGGATGGTATCGCGAGCGCCAACGAACTGTTTCGCCACGCGAGAGAGAAGGAAACATATGCAGAGCTGACTGCCAACCTTCACTATTTGGACAGGCACCCCAAAAAGAAGACTTAGTTTAGGCGAAGATGTCTTGTTTAGATACAGGTTTTTTTATGGCTAGTTCATATAAACTTTATTAATATAAATATTATAATTTATCTTAAACCTCTCCCGCACTAAACTGAAAAAAAGTAGTAGTAGTAGTAACAGTAAATAGTATAAAAATAAAAAATAAAAAAAGAAAGGTGTCAAGGGACACCCGGATGGAACGAAGTTCCTTTAGATTAATTAGTGAAGGAATTGTAATAAAAAACAAAAAAAGGTGTAAGGAAAATAATTATTCGGGTAGGTATAATTTTTTTATGAATTTTGTATCGATAAAAATCAGAACATCTCCCGGCGTGAAATAATAAAAAAATAAAGTCACCTAGATCGGTGGGATTTGAACTGGGGTTTTTTTACTAAGCAGCCCCAATAGTGTAACAAAAACAGCTACCGACGCAGTAATGTGTCAATCAAAAAGCCACAGGGCTTACAACTATAGCAAAAAAATGTCGTTCCAACTTTTCATCTTAATTTTTTCCGTCTAGCCCCCTTTCGTAACGCGCGATAAGGAACTACGTTCCAAAAGCAAAAAAAATCAAACAATCTCTTCAGCTATTTTATATTAGAATAGACCGAATCAAGGTATAATTATATTCACGACCACACTTAAAAGCATCATTAATTCTCATTAATCATTAAACAGGTTTCCGTAAGTTTGTCCAACTTTCGACATTAAAAGTCTCTAAGTCTAAACTCACATTACCGCATACTCTAAGTGCACTATGCGGTCATAGAAATCTCATGTTGTCTCCACGTCTAGTGATGAGCAAAATACCATGACCATATTTTCTAGCATTAGTGAATACCGAGATCGAATGAACGAAGATCAAGACCCAAACCAAATGCGAGACTAAACGAAAAAAATATTTCGTTGAAGTTATGAGTTAAAATATTTGTCATTAATTGAACATAATAATATTTTGTCATATTATATTATTATTATAATAATATGTTGGGACAACTCACACACGGCCATCTGATCCCAAACTAGGCAGAGCCTGTTATTATGGTAACCAGACAACTGATATATACTTATATGTATATTTCTAAATACATACATATCGTAAATAAACTACACCCAGACACAGAACAAATGATCATGCTCATCACATTGCCCTGTGTGGGAATTGAACCCACGACCTTCTGGTTTAGCAGTCAGGGTCACTAACCACTAGCTCAACATACCAGCCATGGTTCTAAATTATTAAAAAACCAAGCACCGCGTTAAATTGCTAATATCGAGACTAAATAGGCGAGAAAAGTCCAATACCAAGTTTGTCCCTCTTGGTCTTGTCTTTTCTTTGCTCATCACTAGTCCGCACGTTTGGCACAACTGAGTGCCGCATGAGGACTATTCGGTAGAGAATGGCCGCGTGTCGAATTGAACCCCCAAAGCATTGAGGGTACATTTAGATTTTTGGTATATTTATGAGATTGTAATGGTATTACCACGTATTACTACCATTTTATTTTAGTGTTAGGTTAGTCGGTGTAGTGCAGAGACGTCTGGGTCACGGATTAACGTATTCTAGAGCACGTATTTTTATATACAATTACATATTATTGTTATGTATTTGTGTATGTTTTTTTATGTCAAAGGAGGCAACTGAGCAATCGGATTTTGATTTTGACTGAGCAATTTACCGGTGGGAGGGAAGCGCTGTGCCGCGCTCCCGGCAGCATGAGTATCACCATCTTGCTTGTTTCTCCCGTGAAATAGCTTTGCTGTGTTTCGGAGAGAAGGGCAAGACAGGCAGTGTAATTACTGGCACCGAGACTTAACATCTTATGTCTCAGGATAGGCAATACATAAATGAGTTGCCTGGGGTCGTTCCAGGTATACTTGGTAAATGTTCATGAGCGACGTCGACCACTTACCATCAGGTGGTACGTTTGCCAGTTTGCCTATCCAACTAACATAAAAAAAAAAAAAAAAAAATCGGAGCCTTATGGTGACTACCGATGCCCATAGACATCTGCACAACCAAAAGTTATGCAGATGCGTTGCCCTCCTTTTCCCTTTTTCCCCCTGAATGAATGAAATGAAATGAATGAGTGAAAGGAAACAAAATGAATTGGAAAAAAACTATAGATAAATGAGTGTAATATACTGATTTATTTGGAAAGCAAACGAGTTTTTTGTATAGCATAAGAGGGCAAACAAGCAGTCGAAGCCTTTTGGCAACTAACGACGCCCATAGACATCCGCACAGCCAGACATTATGCAGATGTGTTGCCCTCCTTTTCCCTATCTCCCAATGCGCCACCAGAAACTCACAAACCGCATGAAATGCGACAGCGTAGCTGTCACTAATTGCCGCCGGTGTTATGTGAGCGAGAGGTACCATCCCTGTAGTGCCGGCCCAATTCGGCTGCAGAGCAGGATGGCACTGCCGCTTACTTATTCGAGGATTGAACTACTTTTACATTGTTTATTTGAATATTTCCATATACTCGAAATGTGATATCCAACAATTTTTATATTCCTGTGGGATTATACACAACCACACATACATACGATTTATACTCTACTAGCTGCAGTCTGCTATCTACGTGGACTCAATAAATACGCACTTAATATACTTAACCGTCCAATCAGAACATTCAATCGATCTTTATACACGTATTTATGAGACTTTATATCTGCTAACATCAGCTGGTTTATAATAAAATACATTTAATTCGTACTGAAATATAAAGAAATGTCGCATCTGCGGCCCTCAGTACATTGGGCCCTATATTTACATAAAACAGAGGGAAGAAAGCGAATCCGCAAACACATAAAACTCACCCCGTGTCTTGAATTTCTTTTTAAATATATTGAAACAGTCTCCTTTTCGTATTCGAACGATATTCTGTTAATTTAAGATGGATGACATCCAGGAAAAAAGATTTGTTTTTTTAAATAAATTTTCTTATATTTACGCAATTATTTAAGAGATGCGATAAACCTAGAAGAGAAAAGTTATAATTTCAACAGAGAAGATTGTTGTTTACTTGGAATTAAGTTGTAAATAGATAATTAAAAACCAAACATAGCATTTCAAAACTTTATCTTATTTATAGAAAAGGGGGCAAACGGACAGTCGATTCACCTGGTGGTAAGTGGTAAACGACATCCATAGACAACCGCTATATCATTAGCAGGTGCTGGCCTTTCAAATATGAGTATGTTCTTTTCTTGAAGGAAGTCGTATCGGATCAGAAATATAGGTGGCAGCTGATTCAAAAGTTGTCATGCGAGGCAGGAAATGCCGTAAAAATCGAGTTGTTGTGGATTTCCGGAGATCGAGATGGTGAGGGTGAAATTTGGTATTTTTACGCGATGTCCGGTGTTGGAGTTCTGGTATGAGCAGTTATTGCGTAGATAAGACTAAATAAATTATTGTTTGACCTTAATTAATTCTAAACATTTTGTCATTAGGACGCTTCATACTTCAGACCTCCTGTGACTATAGTTGCTATAGTGCACTGAATATGGTAAAGTATTCAAAACATGCGACATATAAATATATTAATACATCGCGATTATATACGCATACATAAAGCGTTATGCGCTAAAAATTACCTCAAATAAAATTTATCTTTAAATTCTATTTTACGCCTGGAATACAAGAAATGAGTGCAATTCATGTAAGCACCGTTACATGGTCAACCATGTATGCAATATCAATATTGCACTAGTATGAGTAGTACGTACTAAAAGATTCGATTCCACATTTATCATACGTACTGGCAAACTATGGAATTCGTTACCAGCATCTGTGTTACCGGATACTTACAACTTGGGGATATTTAAAACAAGAGTGAACAGGTACCTTCTATGCAAGCGTGCTCCATCGTCGGCCACGTCTTCACTTTCCATCAGGTGAAACAGTGGCCAAATAGCAAGTGGCCGCAAGCCTATAATAAAAAAGCATTGAAAATAGTACTGCAACATTACTAAAACAGTATATTCAGTAACAATATCGATGTAGTATAGAATATAGTAGGTACCTACTATATTATGTTAATACCGCTGTAAAAGGTAGGTACAATTTTATCAGAACCTCTGAACCAAATCCCTTTAAAAGGTTTTGTGGAGGGAACGCATTTAAGGGTATTTGATTCAGATAAGGACTCGCTTAGATTAGGTGCCTTCGACAACTACCTATTGTATTTGACTAGAAGCTTAATACCTTAATGTTATTGAAGTAGCATAAATGTCTGGATTTATTTTTTAAGATATAAAGTATCTACAATGATTGAGTAAAGGTGAAATCAATTTAGTCCAGTCGGGGCAGACATAAAACTAGCCTAAAATAGAAAAAATTCCGGGGTCGATTTTTTTTTAACATGAGGGGGAGTGGTTCTATATATAATCTCGATTTTCTAACTCATCCCGGTAAAGGGTTCGCCGCCATCTTGTATTAAAGTTCAATTTTTTCGTTTTTCTGAAATAACTCGTTAACTCGTTAAACTCGTTAAAATTAAGTTGAAAATTAACGAGTTATTTCAGAAAAACGAAAAAATTGAACTTTAAAACAAGATGGCGGCGAACCCTTAACATTAGGAATATGCAATTCTAAATTTCCAATCATTTTTAATTCTTTTAAATGTCATTAACCTAAAACCGAAAAGTCTCCATAATGCATCTCTGGTAATGCGAGATGCCATAAAATGTGCTAGCATAAAAATATTTATACAAGCAGATACTAAATATAGCCGGCAAAATAAAAAGCACGCTTATACTCGTAACTGTAACTGGGGAGTATAGACGTAAGGGCCAACCGTACGTCGACGGTTCGTCAGCACTAATGTCTTTTATTGAAAAGGGTTGAAACTTGAAAGTAAAGTATATATTTTATTATTTATCTCCCCAACTTATCCCCTAAGTCACGGACTACTTAAACTTTCATATGGTCAGTTTGATGAATATCTTTGTAAGATAAAATCATATTATATCATTTGTAAAATTGAAAAAGCTAACATTTCACATGGAAAATAATTATAATCATGTAGGGTATTATATGAAATTTTAGTAAATATGAGCTAAACGTAAACGTAAAAATAACAATAATGACAAAAAAGAAAAAGTAATGATATTGAGTGGCATTTCGATAAAATTTACAGTTATAGGTAGTTTCTTGGATTTAAGTCTTATTTTCATAAGAGTTTTGTTTGTTTTATATCGGCTATAAGATTAATAGATCTTTACTAGTATTTAGTATGCCTTATTGTTTCTAGTAATTTCCAGCAAAATACAAAGCTATACAAGTAGAAACTCTGCTTTAAGTTGGTTACATGAAACAAAAATCTCCAAGTTTCTGTCGTGAAGTATCTACTACCCAATAAATGGCAAAGGACTATCGATCATAATATTTTGATTAATAATTCTTGAAAGAAGTATTTTTTTAATAAAGCTAATAAAGTAAGAAAAAAAAATGCCGAGTTTCTACTTGCACACCTTTATAACGAGCATTATTTTGAATCCCGTTTTAGCTGTTAATGATAAATTTATACTACACGTGAGTATCCTTTATTAATATATTATTGGACTCACACATAGACACATGAAATACATCTAAAGAAAGTTCCGAGAGTTTAAGTGTGGGACTGTTGAATTTTTAAAGACTACCCTGAAAGGTTGACAGCGCCAATGCCGAGTGACATTTTAACGGAGTCAATGTAATATTATTATTTATTTGTATACATAGTATAGTTCTGATAAATATTCGATGGTTACGACCACGGAGCAATTTCTTTGTAATTGCTCTGTAGTATGACTTTGGTATTTTATATAAACGTGTAAAGAAAAATAAAACATTTTCTGAACATACATAGTTCGGTAGATACAAACCACCGTTTCATCCACCTAAAAGAAAAAAAAACAAATGGTCTTTTTTAATTTAGGAAATTGCCCTATCAAACGTTAAAACGATTAATTTATTCAAGTCGAAATGGTAGTTCCAAAGATGAACCGTTTAAATCAACCGTTTAGAGCTGTCAACTTTTCTTGATTTTATGCTCAGTAACTAACCCTAAACCTTTTATAAAAATATTATCGAAAATTTAGTGCAAGGTTAAATTTTCTGAAGGTTTCCATTAATTCCACTGAAAGTTGTCATAATGAGTGAAATTTACAAATGTAAAAGAACGTATGCATATATTTATATGCTATCCTGGATATATTTTAAATACCGCAAAGCGACTCTAGCCCCTTGTTGTTCGACAAAAACCATGAGTTTCCACATGAAAACCGCTGATAAAGATAAACCTTACTTTGAGTTGGGTACAAGAGGGCCTGTTCAAAATGTATGAGGACCCCAGCGCCAGCAAACGTCAAAAACACTAAACGGATTCTCCTTTTAGTGCAATCGTTATTGTAACGGTATTCCTATTGTAATTTAGTGATACATTATCTATAATATAAAAATGAATCGCTGAATGTGTTGCAAATCTCGAGAGCAGCTGAACCGATTTCTCTGATTCTTTTTTTTTTAATAATCCTTGAAGTACGAAGATGGTTCTTACGGAGAGAAAAATTTAAAAAATTGCCTGAAAAAGTCTAAAAACAACACCATACCATAAAGTTGAAGTGTTAGTAGAGGCAGGTCCCGAGGCAAAAGCTAAGAACGGATTTTATTTTATTTTTTAATTTTGACAGAACGAAATCTGTGCGGGCAGCTAGTTTATAATAAAATAATAATATGAACCCGTATATTATGTCCCACTCCTCGGCACGGGTGTCCTCCTCGAAATCAGGTGAGCAGTGTTTTGGGCCATAGTTTACCGATGCGCTAACCCAATGCGGGTTGGTGAACTTCACACACCTTTTAATTTCATCAGGCATGCAGGTTTCCTCACGATGTTTTCTTCACCGGTGCAAGCGATTGTCTCATGTTTAGGTGCACGTAGAAATTTAGAGAAAAGAAAGAAAATTTCTGAAAATATTATTTCAATACAACGCCTTATTGGTTTGCCGCCAGGAAGCCCTTCCTCATCCAAATTTCTACATAGATTTGGCTGAGAAATGATAAGATACTTGTTCTTTTATATGCTATAAACTCAGATAACTTTGATGCTGGAAAATATAAAAATAGTAAATATGTAACTACTATCAATGAAGATGTAGACCGATATGGAGCTTATTAAAGTATCTCAATTTTAAAAGGGAACTTTTCATCTGATGGCGCCGATAGCCGATGAAGTTTCGCCATAAAACCACCTGAGAGACATCATCGAACTTGTTTCCTTCATTTAAACTATTTAATGAAACCAGCCACGAAGTTTATGGAAGATAAAATGAGGTTCCCACGCTAAAGGACCTTACTCACTCAACGTGTTATAAAAAGAAAAGTTCAAATATAAATATTGACTGTCACCTGACGCCCAGCAGATATGAATTATCTACCTTAAGGTTACACAAGTCGCTCATCTTTCCATACAAACGCAGAACAGTAATTACTACAATGTTTGACGTTGACCATGAAAAACTAAGGATAATATAAATTGATCTCGTCATTATCTATGTGTGTATGTACCTAAAATCGTAAAAAAATAATACATTAAAAAAATAAAGCTTTTAAAATTTCGTATTTGAACACCGATTTTAGTCCAACTTTGAGCGTAAATAAATAGTATACCGAGCACGAAAGCTCAAAAATAAAGCCCGTACAGATATATTTTAGTTATTTAAAAGATAAAATAAATTTATTTTGAAAAGATACACTAATTAGTTTTTCTATAATAACTGTTTTGCTAAAAGGACATTTTCGGAATGAATCATTGTGCATTTCATTCTATCACGCATGTTCGCGCCTTATGTCAGGTGAGATAGCCATCATTTTGCTAGAGTTCGCGGCATCGACTAGTTCAACCTTAATATTTTTTATATTATTAGAATTCATAATTAATAAAAATCAATCATTTCCTTAAGAAAAAAATTAATTATAAAAAATTAAAACTAAAATGGAGTAAAATAATGTCGCGGCTTTCGAGTCGATTTTACTGCAAAGGCGCGCGAGTTTGTGTTTCACATAAAAAGTATTTGCTATTGAATTTATTTTAAATTTAAGGGGTCTTTTTTATTTTTCTAGTTTACATTAATGATTTACCGTATTTAGTTAAAGATAATCAAGATGTAGTGTTGTTTGTTGATGATACTTCACTTATTTTTAAAATCAAACGACAAGAAACTAATTATGACGATGTAAACAACACTCTATCGAGGATGGTATATTGGTTTAGCGTTAATAACTTGCTTTTAAATAGTAAAAAAACTAAATGTATACAATTTTATTTGCCAAATGTTAATCAAATACAAACTAATGTACCATAAGACGATGAGAACTTGGAACTGGTGGAACTTGGAACTGGTGGAACTCAACAGTTTTCCTAGGAATAACTCTAGATCTTAAGCTGCAGTGCGGTCCCCACATAGCTAAATTGGCGAATAGACTCAGTTCAGCAGCATATGCAGTGAGAAAAATAAGACAGTTTACTGATGAAGATACAAAGCGTATAGTACCTATATACTTTAGTTACTATCATAGCATTATGTCTTATGGCATACTTTTATGGGGAAATGCTGCCGATATAAACAACCTTTTTGTGCTGCAGAAGCCAGCTATCCGTGCAATTTACAAGTTGCCCCCCTATTCATCTTTGAGAGACAAATTTAAGCAAATAGTAATTCTAACTGTCACCTCTCAATACCAAATGAAAACCTAAATGAGTTTTATAAGAAAAGAAAAGTGATATTCATAGTTGGCATATATACCTATAATAAACACAGGTTAGATGCACCAGTGATTAGACTTACAAAAGTTCGATTCTTTTATGAAAATGTTCAGAAGCTATTCATTAAAAAATTCAAAAAAAAATATTAAAGAGCGTTTATATGTGTTAAAAGGATATTATAAAGTAAAAGATTTGATGGAAGATACCACTCTTTGGGAATATGGTGTTCCTCCCGAGCATTTCAGGATAAGATGTAAAAATTGTTTTATAATATATATTATTTGAAAAGATTAGTTCCACTTAGTTTGTTTCGCCGGTTCTTCTCAGTGGACTTGCCTTGGAACCGGTGGTTGATTCAATTGGCGTTCAAAAAGATAGTTTATTGGTACTATTTTGAAAAAAATAATTCGATTTCGATTTGATTTTTGATTTCAAGAATACTTTAAATAAAAGTATCTCCTATACAACTTAAATAAAATTAGTGCATGAATGTAATGGCGGTACGTGTGCACGCCACTTAACAGTTAGAGTTTTTATTATGAAACTTGGAGGAGATATATTGACATAAAGAATTAACCGGTGAAATATTAACGCGCGAACTTTGGGAAATAAAGACCAGGTTAATAGGCCAATATCGGCGGCCATTTCGAAAATTAAAATTTACAATTAAAATGGCTCTCTCTGGACAAGGCAAGCAAAATTATGGGTTCCTAGTGTACTGAAACTCCTATTTCCGAATGTCAAATGAGGGTTTTGTTTTTCGAATTTATGCTTTATTATTAAGATAAATTATTAGATATTGCTTAAGAAATATATTTCTCTACCAACATCTTTTAGTCCGAAGACCTTGATGGATTTTACGTTGAGAAGTGTGAGAGTCGTCTTAATTGAGAAAGTAATACAGTGTATATGAAAAAAAACCATACAGACGAATTGAAAACCTCTTTTTTTGAAGTCGGCTTAAAATACATACAAGTAAAATGACAGATTCATGCTCATTACAATTTCCCACGAAGTGTCGGTTTTTTTGATAATTTTTGGATTGATGTGATACTGGTTGTATTGCCGAATTCCACATATTTCGGAAATTCAAGTTAATCTTTTCGCGTTCATGGTTGCTATATCCAATTTTTAGATAAAATATGTAAAACTCCTTGCACTGCAACAAAATGCTTAAAAATTTTATACGACGAATTAGTAAAATTCGCGCCAATATTAGAAACCTTATCTAATCCAATCTTCGTGTGGATAATGAGAATATTTATATTCCTGGTATGATCACTGGGGTGGAACTTTCCTTTCATTGAACCCAAGTCCAGCAGGGAACGATGATAATAATGATTATTATTATTATAATAAGCTCTCCTATTACTCGACGTTTTGATTACTAGAACTTCTTGTGAAGACAAAAATGTTGCAGTATTGTTAAATTTAAATAAAAAAAGAACAATTATTAACAACGCAAGGAACGTTGCTATTTCTATTTTATTATTATAAGGCTCAGATGAAGTAAAAAAAGGTAGATGACGCACGGCCTTTGCTAATACTGAAGCCACAAAACTAAGCTCCTTCATGTAAATACACGCGCTCATGCACACAGATACACCAAAACTAAGCTCATTTTTGTTAGTATCTTACGAGTCGTCGTGCAGTAAGTTTGCCAAAAAAATACTGTTCTGTGTAATTAAATGGTGTGAAAGCAATACAAAAGTGACCAAAGAGTCTAAAGAAATATCGTTTCACACATAAATAAACACAAGACTATATTCTTATAAGATATTTTAACACTATTTTGAGGTTATTCAACATAAATAATATTATTGCCCCGAAATGACGTATCGGAAGAGTGTTGCCAGAAGTTAGTATTTCTAATAGCCCAATAGTGGGTAAGTCAATTGCAGGCAAAGCCATAGCAAAATAATTAAGTACAGAGGTGACATAATTATTATTTTATTATTTGATCGCTAAATGACTGAATCGAAATGACCTCGTATAACCTATGTTGTATCTTTTTTGGGACTCACGTACCCACAGCAGGACTATGTATTTAATTATTTATAAATTCAAAGATTTAATAAATTAAAAAAAATGTAACAGTGTGGCTTGCAGAGAAATGTTTTTATAATTTAAATGTTTTTTTTAATGGAAAACTATTATTAATGTATTTAATTTAAATTGTGTATTGATAAAATGTGACTTTCTAATTACTATTATAATCAATTATTTTGAAACTGTTATTCTCTGACAATGATTTTAAGGACATGTTGTATTTATCAAGTTTATTTAATTGTAACTATTTTTTCCTGTTAATTTATATTAATTGTTTATTTATGTAAAGTTTTATTTTCACACACCATGTTATGGTAGAATGTATAGAACTTGTTTATTTTTTTTAAATATCACCTATGTATTTACTACATTCATGGGAATAAATAAATAAATAAAACAATTGTGTCAATAAGATATCTATTGAGACAGTTTATAAAGTGATACTACACGCCTCCTACATATTCGTAATATTATTGTATTTTATAAAAATATTCACTGTCGCATTCACTTATTACCTATTTTTATTAATATACAATTTTAAGGGATATTTTAAAAAATGGCAACCCTTCATTCACTCACACATACTTAAAAAAGTGGCTTCACTTTCTTGTTCCAAGTGCGCTATCTACCTTTTTTTACTTCATCTGAGTTATAAGGTTATATTATATAATTGACAAAGTTTGTATTCGTTTTCAGTCTGTTGATTTTAATGATTAATATTTTTGTATTCATTTTGAATTCTTACGTATTTATTGGTACAAAATATGCAATATCCTATTGTGACATGTATTCATGCATAGTTTTTATTAATAAAAATTGTAAGCAATTTTTCAATAATAATTAAAATGGTGAAAATGGAAAATGTCAATTAAAAAGACAATAGTATAATTATCCAAAGATGGTACGGCTAAAGGTACTACGCCGTGGCACTGTTACTGACCTCGTAGCTACCGCGTTTAGCTATTTTTAGTTGAATACACGCTTTTCTTTTAAAGTAATAAGTATTTTTTACTAATAATATTAAGTAATCATTCAATAATCTTTTAAAGTATTAGTATTTTTACTAATAAGCAATATTAGTTATCGCAGCGAAATTAAATCTGTCTCTTTACCACCAATAGAGGCTTTATTTCTTTTTAGCTATTGTAATATATTTTTATATTTTTCGATTACCATTCAATTTCGCGCATAACTAAATCGCACAATCTCTAAAGCGAATGTAACTTTTTCAATACCCAGGTCGGACTGGCCGCTAACAAATCTAATTTGCCACGGCTCACGTTTGATCGGGAATTTGAAGCACCATTTTACCACGTTCATGCCGAATTACACTTCACGTTTATCTACGTTTTTCGTCACGTCTGTCTCATTTGGTGTGAAAACGTCATAGGTGAGAGATGAAATGAAAAAGAAATTAGAGGAAATCTGTATTTTTATGCAAGTTAAATAGCCAAATCTGCAGGCATCTGAGGGTGGTGTCAACAATGCACCTAAACGAGCTCATACCATTCTTGCGTCGTCTATCTTGAGACGTAAGATGGTAAGTTTTACTGGTGGGAGGGAAGCGCTGTGCCGCGCTCCCGGCTGCATGGGTTCCACCATCTTGCTTGTTTCTCCCGTGAAACAGCTTTGCCGTGTTTCGGAGAGAAGGGCAAGACAGGCAGTGTAATTACTGACACCGAGACTTAACATCTTATGTCTCAGGATAGGCAACACATAAATGAGTTGCCTGGGCTCGTTCCAGGCATACTAGTTTATTTTCATGGGCGACGTCGACCACTTACCATCAGGTGGTACGTTTGCCAGTTTGCCTATCCAAGTAACATTAAAAAAAAAAAAAAAAAAAAAAAACTTGGTGCCAGTAATTATTTAAAGTAATTGGCCAGTAATTGCTGGTTCTTTTTTTGAATACAGTAAAACTGTTTTACGTAATAAATAAGCAGGATGGTATGACTCGCGCACTCGACTCAGTCGAGCGCGCGGCACTAAGCACGTTCTCCTGCATACATACTCACCTTTGGCTTGTTCATCATTGTCTTTTTGCTCTCGTCCTTTGTACCTGATGGCTTCTGTGATGCATGTTTCTTTCCTATGTGAAATGTGCCTTTGCTGTAAAATAGATTTAAATGTCGTGACGGCTTGACACTGTCATGGCGTGCACTGCTGGTTTCGACTTTTTCGTTATATATTCATGAATTCTAATATTAGCATGGATGCTTTACATTAGCCGGTCCTCCCGTGATCGTAAACTAATTCTCTATGCTCTGTTGTGCTTTTGTTTTTCTATAGTAAGTCCTAACAATATGTATGTCCCACACACGTGGGTTCTCGCTGTCTGATAATCCAGGACGAATCGATTTAGTTAATAATTCAGTTAGCTCCGGCAGTCAATTAGTATCCGTGACGTCACGAAGTTTATCCCTCTCTCCACATTATAGGAAAGTTCCCGATGTGAAATGTTAGCAAGAGTAGAAAAGAAATGTTGGAATGTTTGTTATCCATTTCTCTAACAAATATGTGTACACTTTTTACGGATTCCAAATATTGTGCTAATGTAATAATTGTTTACATTATTGATTTATCATTGAAATAAATAGAAATAAATGAAGAAATGGATCTTAACGCTATTAACGCTATCTTTCAGAGATAAAATCCGTAAAAAGTAATATGATTGTCTTAGCGGGATCCGAACCTGTAGCCCTACATCACCAGACTACACAGTAAATCGACACGACCACCTAAGTACACCTAAGTACATTGACACACGGACGCGGTGACGTGCCTGAACTGCCTCATAAGATAATATATAGATAATACCTACTGGTATTAAGTTTACACTGGCCAAAGGCCATTAGAATTAAGTAAGTTTGTAAGAGGTAGTGCCATGCTGCATTGCATCCGAACTAGGCCGGCACGACCGGGGTGGTACCTCTCGCTCACATAACACCGGCGTCAAGTGACAGCTATGCTGTCGCGTTTCGTGCGGCCCATTGAGGGGTATAGGGAAAAGGAGGGCGGCGCCTCTGTGCGGATGTGTATGGGCGTCGGCACCGTGATGCTCCAACTGCTCGTTTGCCCCCTGATGGCATAAGAAAAAAGTAATATTATACTAAATACTTGTGTGCGGTGTGCTAATAGAGTTCTGCTGGAAACCACGTTCGGGAAGAGAATCTTATCCGTGTGGTGACCAGTCCTGGTTGGATGCGAGTGAGGATCTGCCGTCTTGGCATTCATTGAGAGAGGCCTATGCTTAGCAATGGATGAGAAACAATGGATATGATAAAAAGTTGAAAAGCATAATGATTATCATTTATCGGTGGAAATATCGATTATTCTTATACTAACTATTCCGCGCCTAAAAGAGAAATCTACTTTAATATATGTGATTTTCACTTCATCATCATCAGCCTGTATCCGTCCTCTATCCGGCGCTCATTGAAGGAGGCCTATGTTGATAGGCCTTCTTCAATTAGCGCCAAGACGACCGACTCCTCGCCAATCGCATCTAACACAGACCGGTGACTGCACGGAGACCGTCTTCCCTGGTTAATAGCCGACCAACAAGTCTACCTAAGCGCGGCCTCCACTCTTAAACCTTATTGGCCCAACGGATATCGGTAGCTTTAGTTCTCTGGTGATGTCTTCGTTTCGAATTCTATCTACCAAAGGAACACCCTGCGTAGCACGCTCCATAGGACATTGAGTAAACTTTCGGACCACTTAATTGACCTGACATGACTTAAATTATTAACTTATGAAGGTTAAGGACGACCTCTGTGGCTCAGTGGTAAGCGCGTTGGCGCTCAAGCCGGAGGTTGCAGGTTCGTATCCCACCAGGGAACAAAAAGTTTTCCGTGTTCCTGTGTCATGGATGTGTATTAAATATGTGTATTATATAATAAAAAACTTAAATGTATGTATAGTATATACGTATTAAATATATTTCCGTTGTCCGGTGCCCGTAAAACAAGTTCTTCGAGAACTTACCACGGGACCATATTAACGTGGTGTAAAAACGTCCATAGATCAAAAAAAAATATTTACAACTTTAATTTACTCCCACCTAAACAGTTAGGTCATACAATAATCTACAAAACCTAACTCTAGTCTGCGCTGTATCATACACCGCAGACAACCGCAGAGATATTCCAGAAATAACCGACGACGAAATCAATAATAACGTCGTCGCATCTATATTTAGTCGAAACTGTAACTTTTAAATATGCACCGGAGATGGATTTGGCTGGAATTCTGAACGGGATTTTCACTAGGTATTTAGTCTTTTTAGACTAAATACCTAGTGAAATCTAATCCTAATCAAAAAATAGTGAAAAAAAGGAATCATGTATTGTTAATGTGAATCTCTCTCATTGTAGTATTTTTATAGATGTTATCGTCATTCACATTCCCGACGGTTGGGATAGTTTACAAGTATGGGGTTTCCATATGTCACTAAGTTATTCGAAGTAGCCTTAGACTGATTATGTAAATTAGTCAACTCTTGACTCTACGCAGAAAGTGCTACAAATTCCTTAAGTGGTGTTAATGTTTGTATTTATAATAAAAGAAAAGCCAAGGATGGTAACTACGAACTATCTATTCAAATTAGGGTGTATTTGAGATTAAGAAAATATGTGAAATCCGAATGGTTACTATAGAACTTCGGATATTTTACACTTACTTAGATTACCTTGAAAATGTAAGATTCTGAGTTGCGTATAAGATATTCTAACTGAATTCTAATCATAACATGTTTAAGCATAGCAACAACAGAGGCTTGCAAAGGATCACTCTCCAAATTGGTTTCACCTTGCTGAGTAGTAAATTGTAGCGAACACTGAGCAAGGAGCAGAAGATCTTGGAATCAAACCCAAATAAACTTGAAGCGAGGGCTACAAAGGAAAGGGAACGTAGAGACAATTGTATGCAAATAGTTGCGCTTGCCCTAATGTAAAAAGGGTTTCATATTAATTGTATTTAAGACATAATTATTAATTTGATACACCAGTTTATAAAAGCAAAGTAGTACATAAAGTTATATAGGGTTAAAGTTTCTAAACAGACTTAAAGAACTTTCAGTGATATTTCGACTCGACTCGACATAAATTAGTCTAAATCGATTAATTATATACATATATACATCTTTATGGTATATAATCTAATAGTAATACAATTACTTTGAATAAAAACAAAACATAGATAAGAAACCAGCATACCAGAGAACTCGCCCCACCATGGTTCAAGCTTGTCGTGGCAGTGAGGCTCAGTAGCCTTGGGTGAACGCAGCAGCTTGGGCAAAGCTAATTGAGCCGAGGGGGCTCTTTGTACAACGTGTAAGAACGCGAGGAGAGAGGGGAGGACAAAGGGTGAGGATGGGAACCTTACCCCGTTGCACTGTCCAGACGTTAGGAGGGGTTGTTCTGTGGTGCGGGACATCCCTTCTGTGGAGGTGGCGTCGGTTGCTTGGGGAACTGACTAGCCGTCGAAGTGCCCTCAACAGATCCGGGGCACCTCACCAAAGGCGGCATTGATGGCACACGCCGGGTTTTAGTGGGTAGAGCTGCATCCACTTTACCATCTTTCGGGCGCAGCGAGTCCCACATACCCGCTTGTGGAGCCGCTTTTACCCCGCGGGATACCTAAGAGCATTTTCCGGCGCAAAAGAAAAAAATACCAGAGACCTCTAAACAAAACTAGCTTTATTTGACTTGCATTTAACCGTTTACAATTTATCAAATAACAAATAGATCAACAAGCTTATGAAACTTTACAATTTATTATATTAGCAGCCATATACTAACAACCGAACAAATATGAACCTTTACATTAATCATGTAACAACAAACATACAAGCGATCTTACTAAAACCATTCAGACTTAGGTTTGCAACTTTTTTTTTTTTTAATCTTATATAAATTGAGAATTTTAATTCTAAAAGAATATGCCAATCCCATTGTACCCTATTCTAGTAACCATTAACAATTATTAACTATGGCTAACTCACAAAAGCTGATTGTCTTTGCAGACACTGGTTCAGAAAGTAACGTCTGAGCCAGCCCTACATCCAATAGATTAAAATTATGTGCTCCAAACAACTGCTCTCTCTCATTTTGGTTCTTAACACATTCCATCAACAGGTGTTGTACATCTTCTATTTTACCACAGATTTCGCAATTAGGTGAATTTATTTATTTCATCAAGAATGCAAACTTGTTTGATGGAAAGTGTCAAGAACGAAGCCTTACTGCCAATTTTACATAAAGGTTTGCAGCTTAACGCGCCCAATTTGTACTTGGACCACACTGACCGGTAGGCAGATTCTGGCAGTGACCGGAGACCGGCTCGCGCTTGACCGCAGACAGACGAAGTCTGTCCCTCATAAATGTAACCCGATAACATCATTCGTTTTGACAGTTATTTGTTAAGTTCATTTTATTTGTATCAAGTAACATTGATATAAATAAAATATGAAAAAATATCATTATTAAGAAAGTGATACAGAAGGTCACTACCCTCAGCACTGACGAACACGAAGCGAGGAGAAGAAGTAGGATAAAACACAAAATAAAATTCAATAGAAAATAATATCGTGTGTTAAATTGCTATGCAAACACATGATTATTACCTTATTTTGGGTTAAACTCTTGGCAAAGGTCGTGGTTATCGTATGGACGTCTGTGGCACACTTTACAACACTCCTGTCTATTCTTATCTTATGGATGACTTTTTTGATCACTCGTGTAGGAGGCATCCACCGCTGCTTTAATTTGGTATGTCTATAACTTATTGATGACTTGCGGCCTGCCTCAAAACCGTTTTTACTTTTGCTAAATAAATACTCTTTCCCCAAAGCAATCCAGATCTATTCCATTATCTATACTATACTGTATTCTGGATTGCTGCTTAACGAAGTCGGTGGAAATACTGAGATATCAAATAATATTGAAATATTGACCAAATATACAACATAATATATAACGTCTTTTAAATACCTACTTATATTTCAGTTTTAGCTGACAAATATAATATAGTATTTCCGAACCCTATCCACTCTGACATTACCCAAACTAACATTTAAGAAGAAGTATAGAATACTTAAATAAACCTAAGAACTATAAACCTTTAACTTAAAAAAGAATAACACAGTTAAATAGTTGATATAGGTACATAGTCAGATAATATTTCTCATCATCACAATTTTATTCAAATTTCAAAACGTTATGCAACTCCATTTCATTCTTTAATTAAAAAAAAGAAAAAACGAAATAAATTTTTATGGTCTTCATTAAATTATGCAGGAGAATAAAAATTATTTTTTAATATAACAGGGAGGTATTATTTCTAGCGGACATTAGAGTAATATTGTGGGGCAATTTACGAGCGCTCCTTATCTTCAATATGAAAGATTTCATTAAATCACGCGTCGACCGCAATAAAACAGTTTGATACCGCAGTTACTAGGCTCGGGTGACCAAGTTAATGACGTAGCATTGGCTGTATGTTATGTATATACCCATAACTCCTGTTATGGAGGATGTAGATGGGATGGTGTAATATCAGCCAGATCGCGATTTGGTTTGCCATTCGGTTTTTAAGTATAAACTTCTTTTAGCGTACGCCAATCTTCTTGAGCCGTCACGCTCAGAGGACAAAGGCTCGATCGGGTGAACTAGGGACCGCCGAGTGTGCCCGAGTCAGAAAGATACTGTTGCTACGTAGCTTCACAATAATTGAAATATCACTGCTGTAAGCTGTTGAAACCGATTTAAAATTATATATAAACCTATTGCGCGATTTGATTAAGTTTCAGTGACATATTATATTGACACACATAGAAACCATTTTTAAGAAACGCAATAATATAATTAATTTTGTTTTCACTTCTATCTGCAGTCCCTATGACTGGTTAGGTTTTTTTATATTAGTTAAGTAAACAATGGATACCGGCAGATATTTTGGGAGGGATGAGCTGTACCGCACCTATACGCGTGGATACCACTTATAATAACATAATATCAAAACCCTTATTTGTCCCACTGCTGGGCACGGGTGTGAAGTCGGGTGTAGGATCGAATTGAAACACTCGGAGATCAGATAGAGACTGCCTTAATTATGGTTAAACATCGTATATATGGGGACTTAACTACTACACCACACGGGTCTCCTTCTCGAAATCTGGCGAGGAGGGTTTTTGGGCCATAATTCACCGATGCGCTGGCCCAATGTGGGTTGGATACCACTATCGTGCATATATCTCCAATGAAATAGGTTTGCTGTTATTTAGAAAGAAGCAAAAGACAATCAGTGTTATTATTTTCACTGAGACTTACCACATTAGTTCTCAAGCCAGGAAACGTGGCTAGTCCCAGGTAAAACTGATTAGGTTTAAAGGTCTGATCACTTACCATCGTGTGGCTCGTCTGTCCGTTTTTCCATCCAACTAATATTAAAGCAATCAAATAGACAAACCACCCAATGATCAGTGCTCTTTAACATACTGGTTCCCTCATACGTGACCTTTCTCTAACACAGCCCGTCCTTTCTCTCTCCACCTACCTCTTGTTTCTCTTATCACTTTCATCGAGAACTAGCCATAAAACGTAGATCTAATCTATGCATTTAATTAATAATCAAGCCTCTATCTTCCCTGAGACGATCTCCTCTTTAAAACATTTTCGACCAACAGTAATGGTTCTTCCTCATCTTTACTAGCATATCCTCTTTAATTCATATTTTGATGTCGACTACTTCGATAAACAAATAGTTGTAGTAAGAATTGCGCTTACGTCTATGCATTGAAACATACAACCAATTTCTGATTTAATAAGTAAGTTATAAGATTGGGTCATATCTTACGACGTATTGCATTTTGATAAGGTTCAAAGTGCTTCTAACAGCGACCATTACAGATAGAAGGGCCCTGGTCAATGACGAATGTCAAAGGGCTTAAGTCCGCCATTTTGACCCTTTGCCCACAAACTTTCGAGTTTAATGCATTTTGAACATAATATGGTCATCATCGCCTTAATGTGCCAGCTATATTTTTACCAGAGGTATGCTATATTTGTGATAACCGACTGTGATGCCACCATCTAACTTATTTCACCAAATATTTTTGTCTGAGGTTTCCATTCGAGATACAAAAACAATTTCTACCCTTCTGGGCAGGACAGACAGTGTAACAAGTCATGGGGAGGGTGGGGGGTTACCAGGATCAAAGTTTCCTGCAGATCCGGGAAAAGTGAGACTCTTTGAAGTTGACTGACTGGTAATTTGTCTAATAGTTTTCATTCTTGTTTTTTTAAAAAAAAATACATAGGGCGTCAAACGTCGTTTTCTATCCTTGCCAATTTCATAAATTTCAAAATTCAATAATTTTGCTTAGTGCTAACTTACGAACTATTCAATATATTATACGAGTTAGTAGCTGATGATGTTTTTCACAACCGACGCCAGGAGGCCGTGTGGTCGCTGACCGCACGGTAGGCGGGAGGCAACCCCCCACTTTTTAAATCAAAAGTGAGCCGAATGGGCTCACACTAATCCGATGAAGCATTAGGGCCTTCGGGCCATTAGCATAGATCCCTCCGAAAAAAAAAAAAAAAAAAAAAAAACAAGCTGATGATGATGATGATAATATAATAAAAGAAATGTTTTAAATTTATTTCATTCTTTACAGACTTACTAAGAACTCAAGTTTGTACCCTAGATCAAGAAAAAGTTTTCATAATGGCCTGACTTTTTTAAACCTTTTTGTTCGTGTTAAATATCTTAAATTCTTCCATAGCAGGAAGTTCTTAGTTTAATGAAAAACGGTCAAGATACGTCGCGACTTGGACGAGGTTTCGTACTAAATATTTGCCTTTTGGTCGGAATTTGTTTGAATTTTATCCCCAAATTTCTAACGTCATTCAACTCTCTCAAGTTTTGTGACAGATTTGCGATATGTTAAAATATATATTATAAAAATGTTTAATCACAGGATGTGACAAATTAAATACCCTACAATATAGTATAAATAAATACTACATAATAAATACTCTTTTTTTTCTATGTGTATTTTTAATTTTATTTCGAGCTTTTAGTAAATTCAAGTTTTTTTGTGACACATATATTTTTTTTATTTTATGTAAAGTTACATACTATGAATATTATTATGAATTTAACGAATGTCACTAAACCTAGTAATGCTTTATCAAAAATCAAAAAATCATAATCAAATTTTTTTTATTAAAAATAGTACTAATATAGTATCTTTTTGAACGTCAATTGAATCTACCACCGTCAAAATTGCATAATAACTGGATCAAGATTATTGTCATTAATGTTCGCATCCAACCACGATATATCCCTCATTCTAAAAACAACCGTCAACGAGAGCATGTAGCTAATTAATCGGAGGTCTGGAGATCCAGAAAATTCAATAGAAACGCATTTAAGCCCCTAAGGTCTATTTATAATTATTACCAGGGATCGTGCCCGTCTCCAAGTAAAGACCCCTGAGGGATGGGATAGGCCTTAGCCGTGTATTAATTAATGTTGGGAACACCTCTGACGATGTTTCATCCCGTGCTCATGACCCCTTGGGGTACGAAAGATGCGTCTTATACGATACAGTGCCTAAAAGCTTTACGGATATGACGATTTTAATAAGTATAAATAAATAAATTATAAAAAAAATATTAAATAATCAAATCATAAATTTAAAAAAAAACCAACTATCATCTAGCACTGTGGTAAGTTCGTACGAAATAATTGCATAACCAGGAACGGTAAAATGTATGTAAAAAAAATATATGTATTTCTTCTTTCTTAAATGATTTATTTTGAATAGACTACGATAGATATAGATTACGATAGAATAAATATAGATACCTATCGTAGTCTATTATATAAATGTTATGTTGGTTTGTGCAAGCTTCAAAAACTCAAAAACTTCTGCACCGATCGAGCTGAAATTTTAGAATGATATATAATCCGCATCAAGGATTGTTTTTATCTATTTTTTGCATCAGATAAGTTAATGCGGGCGAAGCTGCGAGCAACAGCTATATCTACATATATCTTTATAATAATCAAATTCTTTAATAATTCAGATTGTTTTTTTTTAATGAAGACTCAATAACCAATTGTTCCATTTTAGGCAAGTCATTAATATTTCAGAAGTAAACATAAAACTCATTACTAGATCGTGTTTATTTAATATAAGCCTTCCGTTATTTTATCGTAGCCGATATTATTAATGTTGAAGTGTGTTAGTTATCTTGTTTGTTTGTCCTCCTTTAGCTCACTAGCAAGCGGTTTTTGAAAAGTTTGAAACTCGAAATTTGCTTGTTTTTCATCCTTGCCTGTATAAATAAGAATAAATCGCCGAAATTTATGTACGAGCTTCAGCTTCAGAACCACTGCACTAAATTACTAGATAATTCTGTTTTAGTGGTTTGATTATCATCATGACGAGGTATGTATAAAAAAGGCATCCATTTTGGGTACAAAATTTACCGGACGTAAGGTAGAACAACGTTTGCCGAGTTCAGCTTGGAGGTAATAAAAAGTAACGATATATGAAGTGTAATAGAGAAAAATGCAAAAAAATGCCAGCTTAACAATAACTTTCTAAGGCAATAACTGTTTTGAAGCTTGACAATTCTAAAACATGGTTCTCGCCTAGCCGTATAGCATGTAATGTATCAGAGGCCAAGGACAAAGTAACATTAAAAAAACGATAACGAAGTTCGAAAAGAATAAAATGTATGGGATTGACATAAGCCGTCGTCAATTATGTCACTCGTTATCGTTATCGCAAGTTGGTAGACAATGTTAAAATTCGTAACAAAATCATAAACTGTCAATTGGTTATCGAACACTTATGTCAAACTTATGTTATTTTATTATTGATATTGATTCGTTATCCGTGGGCGTGGGCCATGGAGGGCAACATTTTCACAATTTTTATGAGTTATAGTGTGTATGAGGTCTATTTACATAGATAATAATTTTAATTTTTTGGTCCGATTTGACACTTCTTGTCGAACTTTGTTGACACTTGACAGTTGTTGTCGTTGCACTGTCACGATCTTTGATTGATCATTGGCTAGAAAATTATTATCGTTATCTCAAAGACGATAACGAATTTCGGCTACAACGATGTCACTTTGTCTACAGGCCCTGATACTGTATCAAGTGCGTACGTAGGCACGAGCCCGCTGCGAGCCGCTCGCGCGCTGAGCTAGTAATCTCGCAGTGACATGCCGTCTGCCGAGTGGTGGTATGATGCGGACACAAAGTCGGCTCCGGCTGCGGATCCGGTAGCTCGTAGCTAGATACGCGGTGACAGTAGATGAGCCGTACCCATTAAGTAGGTTGATACTGTATCAGACAGGTACGTTACTTGTTACACGGCTAGGTGAATACCTTGGTTAATGGAAACCAACTTGTAAACGGTTTTTCTCAATATAATATATAATATATACTCAATATAATAATATGTCCACACCCAAACATGTTTATCATAAGAATAATTAGTGGATTAGTAATATGAAATAGTTGGTATACCTTTTCAATTTGCATATGAAAGGAGACGGAGCCTCGGGCGAATGAAAATTAACCCGTGAGATCGCAAAACCTTAAACTATTTCTGTTCTCTTCGCACCCCCCAAAAATTTAGGCTACGAGACAGGGACAGTTGTAATAAAATTCTCAACGAGGGGAAAATGGAAGGATTCGAGAGTAATTGGAAAATACCTTCGCATTGAGTGGTGCGGCTGAGGTTTCCTCACAGACTACACCATGCAGATGCAACTGTTCAAGTTATACTCAGAAAGAGTAAAAACCTCGCAGATAAGAAAGATCTCATAAAAATCTAATCCAAAAAAATTCCTGTACCTATGTCTGATTTTAAGTTAACATGGTCATTTTTATTACTAAAATTATTTAAAACGGGATATCCCGTTTTAAATAATTTTAGTAATCCTGTATGTCGTTTGCTTTAAAAGTAATTGATATGAACTTTATGGCACCCAACACTTTTTCTATTTTAAACAATGTGCTCAAAATGTATTATTTTTCAATTGAAAAATCGTTTCCAAAATAAAAATAACGATATACATATTAGGTTCCATTGGGTACGAAATCTTATTCAATGACTATAAACCTAAAAAAATCGTTTAATTTGCTGATTTTAATTCAAATTAGGTATCGAATTAACACCAATGTTCAATATCAACCATCTATTTGTTATGTAATCTTTGTCGTCCTTCAAATAGAGATCGTCGCGTGTATTTTACTAGTCGACTGCGGCCTTTGTATGAATTTAATCAGATTCTGTTTTCATCGTTTTCGCGAAATAATTGGAATTTATATTGAGAATTCATTCACTGACTATTAACTTATTAATGTAGTTTATGTGTGAATTTCATTGGTGTAATAAAAATTATTTTTACGGATTATATTCTTCGTATCAGATTTATTTTATAAACAATGATTATGACTTAAATTTAAATTATGGAAAAAATTATTAGAATGACAGATGTCAAACTAATACAATACTTTAGGTACTATCTTAGAATATTATCACTATGTACTATGCTATATGTATATTCCTACCTCTTTGGTACTATGTAACAGCTTGTTGATATGACGTCTTTCAATCTAAAATTGACAAAAATAAATTTCAAGGCCTGTAATATTTTTTTTGTAGAATTTAAGACGTGTAATATAATTTTATGCGATTGATAAAAAACCAATTAAAATTAAGCTATTCCTATTAAAAATAAGACAGCCTAGTAGATAATTATTAAAAAAGCATTTGTATTTCATACCGAAATCTAAAAGGTTGTTTTAGTCGAAGTATACTTTTCTAGTAACCTAGTGATTTATTTTTATAAAATATTAGCTGTTTCCCGCAGCTTCGCCCGTGTTAACTTAGATTTACAACCGTATCCCGGGTGATGATGATTATTTTTGCAACCTTAGTTGCTCCTTATAACATCAGCTATCTGCCAGTGAAAATCACGTCAAATTCGGCCAAGCCGTTTTGGAGATTAATCGGAAGAAACAGACAGAGAGACAAAAAATTTAAAAAATATTAATTTGGTATATATACCGTGCTTACATCCATTTACACCCATATGCTTTTAGTAAAAAGCGGTTATTTAATATTACTAACAGATAGTCCAATTTTATTTATCTGTATAGACTAGCGGCCCCGACAAAACATTTTGTAGTGATCCGAATTGTATATCTAAACAGGGTAATATTGTTCTGTGATCTAAACCAATCTTGAATTTACTTGAAAACATACAAAAAACACAAAATCGGTCCAGCCGTTAAGAAAAAGCTTAATCACATACACGTTACACACACACGTGCACAGAAGAATATAATATATCAACTTACTATAGCTTACTTAACATTTGACGTTGAAAAGCTCTAGAAGGTTCTTGAGTGTAATTGTTTTGATATACAGCGGCATCAACAATGTTACTTTTGCAATGTTTTGTGGTTGACGCGAAGAGTTCTTCAAATCGTTTGTATTTACTGTTTGGAGTTAACAGGGCGCTTACACAAGTAATTCGAGTATACTTACTGAATTTCGTGACACAACGATCTCAAGATATTCAAAAGTTTCAAAAGCCTTCATGGCTTTTGAAACCTTTCGTTGAAGTGTTTCAAAAGCCATGAACACTGCTTGTTTCTTCTTTCTGTCTTTAATAATAATCACTCATATGTCCTAATATTGCATACATAAGTTATGTGGCGTGAATCAACCTCCCTTACTCCTACAGTACCCAGTCATCTGACTAGAAATAGTCTCTCTAGCAATAATTCCAACAAAAACTCCACACATTAATAACACTAAAAGTACAATAACACTGGTCGTAATTTGTGAGTAAATAAATAAATACACGGTGAGACGTCTACAAATTATCTGCTCTGTGGACGTGGGCTCTCGTGCTAGGCTTAATGTTGACTTATCAATCAACAAACAGACATTTATTCAGTGTTACCATAATTTGTACTAGTTTTCCTCTAATTTTGCAGGAATTTATTATATAACATTGTTTTTCTCAATCTTTTCGCAGAACCTATAATCCTCCTTGGATATCAAGTGCAAAAAATAATTAAATACGACTAGTTCGGCGATTAGCGTGTTTAAACAAAAAACTTTTACCTCTATTATATTGATATAGATTAATGTTTTACCATTGATTAACGTTTAAACCAATTTTGAAATAGTAATGAGTCACTTAAACTATATTTTATTGTAAGTAGTAAGACAGTCGCTCAATAATTAAACTGAGTTTTGATTTATATAATTTATTGAATAGTTTTTTCTTTCTATAAACGATACTTTCAGATACCAAAATAGAGCAATTTTACATATTATTTCGGAATAAACGTAAATAATTATAATGTACCAAAACATAAAATAAATACGAAAATATTGTAATCACCTAAAATATTTGAAGTTTTCTAAGACGTTAGATTGCTATTATGCTAATTTTGCTACAGCTACCCTATGCTTTATTTATGCTAACTATCGCTACCAATAATGATATAAACTAAACCCAGATTATGGAAAAATATTGGTGTAAGAAGTAAATAAGAAAAATCCCAACAACACATCTAGAACCCTTTCAACTAATGTAGAACCTAATCAAAACTCCATGCCGGCCATTACGTAAGTCATAAAACACAAATCGCATCAAAAAGGGTTGGGTGAGAAATGCGAGCAATGGCAGTGCATGCCGAGCCCCTGGTACAAGGAATAGAAGGTAGCGATTCTGTGGTAGAGTTTGCGTCGTAGCGTTTTTCTTGTGGCGTTTCTTTTGTAGCGTTTCTATTGCAACGTTTTTATTATAGCTCTTCTGTTGTATCATTTTTGTTGTAGCGTTTCTGTTTTACACACATTAAGATAAATTTTGTGGTAGAGTTTCTATTTTAACGTTATTGTTATGGCGTTTTTTTTCTCTCGTTTATGTTATAGCGTTTCTGTTGCAACGTTTCTGTTGTGGCGTTTCCGTTTTACACGTCTCAAGAAAAAGTATAGTCATTTTTATCATTTCTGTTTTTTTATGTTATTTGAGCAGTAAACAGGCAGAATTTATATCACACCAGGTGGCTCTGTTGTTAAGTTTATCCACTGTCTCACTTAGACCCATCGTTTATTTATGTTTATTGTGTAACTTTTACAGTAAGTACAGTTGGTACCGGAAGATAGGTATAAGGGATATTGATTAGTTTTTAGCGCCATTAAATTGGTATTTACTGTAATTTTTAACGCGGCACTGATACTACCAACATTACACAGGCCCCGTATCGCTTCACTCACACTTTTTATATTTGTATACATATATTTATCTGCTCTTACGGGGTTAAATTTGAGCGGGAACGTATGGCGCCATCTAGCGGAAAAGGATGGCAAAGAAGAAGAGAAAAATATGGCGGATCGACAGTGTGTGTCGGACGACCAGCGCGAATCAAAATTGAAGAACCATGGAGAATATTATATATAAGCCCTAATAATAATAATAATAAATCTTTATTTCAGAAAGTATTTCCATATAAAATTTTGGTAGTAGGTTAACATTTATTATTTAATTTATTTTGTTAGTAATTACATAATAACAGTTTGACATACACTCACACTGGTACACATATTATATAACACATCACACAATTACATTATTATTATAATTTATCTTTATCAATTGGTTAATCATCATTACCCTAGCAATAATAGTAATTAACCAATTATAAACCGTATGCCATAGCACTAGACACTGGCCTTGGCGGAGCCGTATGCAGCCGCAGCCAGTGCCGCAGCATGGAGGAGTCCCACCGGTTAGCGAAAACGCCCAGGATGCCGTTCGGGCTGGCGCGTAGGCGACTCAGCAACGAGGCGGAGCGAGTCCTTATTATGGCGTAGAAATCATTGGTTCTCGCCTCCGCGACCATACCTGACGCGCTACATGAACGCGGAAAACCAAACAGCACCCGGAACGCGTTGTTGTATTGCACGCGCAAGGCGCTGTATGCACGCTGCGTGTAGTTAACCCAGAGGCTGCACGTGTAGAAGGTTTGGCAATAAGCCTTAAAAAGTGTAACAATAAGCCAACATATTGCAACGCACAGACAGCGCCCTGCGCTCCCTTTCAATGTCTACAACATCAGACATATTCTCTGTGACCCAGTGCCCCAGATATTTAAATTGCTTAACCTGAGTCAATGGTGTACCACAAAGGTTAACAGTGGGTATACACGTGTAGCACTTAGTGCCTGCCTTGAAAACCATTATCTCATTCTTTTTCGCATTATATCTGAGCCCATGGGATGTTACGTACCTTTCACATATTTGTAACAACTTGCGCAACGCACCAATCGACGGGCTCAGCAAAACCATATCATCCGCATAGCTAATGTTGTTGATGCAGACCCCGTCTATATGACACCCTATTTTGGTTTCGTTGAGCTCCCCGATTAGTCCATTCATATATAGGATGAAGAGCCGTGGAGAACTCAGCCCCCCCTGCCTCACACCACACTCCAACCTATACACGTCTGAGTGCGCACCTGCCAATCTAACACTATTCTTTTGATTGCAGTACCAATATTTGAATAATGATGTTATTTCATTTGGTAGGCTAGATTCTGATTGTAGCTTTTGCCACAACATACTATAGGATACTGAATCAAAAGCCTTTGACAGGTCTAGGTAGCATGCGTATACAGGCGTCTTTCTAGATGTGTAATATTGAACAGTTTGCTTGAGAGCTAAAATAGCAGTCTCTGTGGATAGACCAGTTCTTATTGTTCAGTTAGATATAGGCCTATAATTGGATATATCGGACACATCACCAGTCTTGTTTTTTACAATCGGTACTACAATTGTGTACATTAAATTGTCAGGTAAATATCCGTGACTGATACACAAGTTAAATAATAATGATAGGACCCTCGGTAAATGCCCACCAGCATACTTCAGATGCTCGATGCTGAGGTTGTCATGTCCGGGTGACTTTCCCCTCACCATTTTTTTAATAATAAAGGCCACCTCTGCGGCAGAAAATCGGATATAGCCCTCCTGACCTGACACAGCATCGACCACCTGCGCCGCCGGTGCCGTTGGTGACTCCACCCTAAAGTGCCGTCGAAACGCATTTGCGATTCCACCCGGCTCACCCAAACCAGCCACACTCACAGGCAGGCTCGGTTTTATATTCAATTTATTTGTCGTTTTACAAAACTTGCTAAAATTTTTTATTCAAATGATGTTGGGCAATCATATCCATCTTTATTTGCAGATCATTTTTTTGACAATATTTTAGTTTAGATTTAAACAGGCGCCTGGATTCACGCAAACTGTCGTAGGCTTAACCAAACGAAGGTTTACCCACAGACAACCAGGTTTTATAGGAAAGGCGCGCCTGCCTGTGAGCGCCGCTGACATGCTTATTCCACCCAGGTATGGATTTGTATTTTCTGTTTACTCGCGCCGTAGCACTACCTTCCGCCGCTCCCGCGAGTATACAAATAATATTATTATACAAATCATCTATTAAAAAATTATGATTTTCATGATGACATCGTTTGTCAACACAACTGGCAAGCTCGATGAGTAATCTCCTTCAATTTAGTATTACATAAATTATAATAGATATCAATTTGATGATTGTCCCGCTCGCCCCATATCACTGTACTACATAATCTATTCGGTGTGACCACGGTACGCTTTATTAAGATTATGTCACAGTCTATTTGTAGCGGATAGTGGTCGGACCAGTACACGTCGAACAACACTGCCGCTTTAGTAACAGTGTGTCTCGCCGCCTCCGTCACTACACAGTGATCGAGCCAGCGTCTACAGCCGTGCGCGTCACTGACGAAGGTGTACGTCTCACTGGGTAGGATGTCCAGGTCTACACACGACCACAACTGTTCTGTACAAAAGTTTAACAATTCAGTAGCAAAAAACTCACCAGGATGCGCGTTATAATCACCTAGCATGAAAACTGTCTCCACGTCGTAACTTTCAATTATTGAATTTATCTCACTTAAGCACTCTGTAAATTCAATTAAATTTTCTTTAGATGCCGTAGGCATGTACACTGATATAAATAAGATAGAACGGTCACTTATCACAGTTTTTATAGCCGCGAGACGAACACTTTTACATGGCACTATTGATACACACGGGAACGAAGATTTCCGCCACAGTATGTGGCCCACACCACCGTGAGGCCTGCCGATACACACACCAGCTGACATGTCGACCGCAGAGTTTCCACTGTACGTGAACTCGTTATCCACACTGCCCAGGTAGTGTATATCATGTGGCAGAAAATCCTAAACTCACCCAAATAAGCCGCAGAACACCAAATTTACACTTTCTCCATGGTTCTTCAATTTTGATTCGCGCTGTTCGTCCGACACACACTATCGTTCCGCCATATTTTTCTCTTCTTCTTTGCCATCCTTTTCCGCTAGATGGCGCCATACGTTCCCGCTCAAATTTAGCCCCGTAAGAGAAGATAAATATATGTATACAAATATATAATGTAGGTTTGGTAGGGATACACGAGCTGATCAACCGATCAGCTGACAACCGTCCTGAGGTGTTAAAACGGCGGCAGCACTTTGAACCAGTGCACGTGGTTTCTTAATGAACTCCATCCCCCATCGGTGGGCAAGGCAAGGTTTATTCACCAGATATGATGAGGGGTACCAGATTCAATGTTTGCATTTTTATTCATCCAATGTCATCCTAATAACCCTACGTGTTTTAGTAGATAGGACGACCTTTAGAACGAGTTTAATTAATATCCTACAGAATTTTATATTTTTGGACCTCAAAAATAGTTACAATTACTATAAATTTTCGTTCTAATTATTATTTTATAAGTTTTTCCATCCATTGCTAATATCCTCCTCATCTCCTCTTTCAATAGTCATCATCAGCCCCTATCCCGTATCCTTCCATTGCTGAACAAAGGCCTCCCTCAAAGAATGCCTAGACGACCGATCCCTTGTTACTCGCATCCAACACGGACCGGCCAGTGTACGGAGATCGTTTTCCCACCTGGTTAATGGCCGACTAACACTTTTCTTTCAATATACGCCAAGATAATCTAGGTAGCTGTTTGTCTGGGATGAATTAACATAAGCTACAGAACCGATTTTAGTAAAATTTTGCACATCTTATGATGTTTGGTCTAACTGAGATAATACTAAACCAGTGAGTTTCGGAAGTGATAGGTTCTTATAAGCAAAACGTCTGCCTGGGCCTATTTACACATATTAAAGTTACAATAAAATTTAAATTACCCTTAACGCTTACTCCTATGCCCTGTTCCAAGCCCTGGCTCGTAAACAGTTTATGGGGAGCTGCGAGCTACAGATTACAATCATGCATGTATTATAAAGTGCCATTATTACACCTTCCACCTTCGACCATACGACTGCATTACTTTACACTCATTTATTAGTAATACACGTATTAATAATGTAATATGAATATTTTAACTAGAATATCCATGAAAAGTGTAATAAAATATATTTATCATAATATATGATACATACGAATTTAATTCCGGGTTTTTTTTTTACAATCTCGACGTTTACAAAAGTAAAGTTAAAAGTATTTTTTTAGAATTTAAGCGACTGTATAAAGGAATTTTATCAATTCATGATTTTATATTTAGAAGAGCCTCAAGTCGGGGCAAAGGCTCCCCACCATGGTTCAGCCCTTGTCGTGGCGGTGGGGCTCAGTAGCCTAGGGTGATCCCAGCACCTTGGGAGAAGAATGGGGCAAGGGGCGAGGACTGACTAGCCGTCGAGGTGCCCTGTTTGCTTATTAGATCCGGGGCACCTCACCAAAGGCGACATTGGTGGCACTCGCCGGGTTTTAGTGGGTAGAGCTGCGTCTACTTACCAGCTTTCGAGTGCAGCGAGTCCCACATACCCGCCTGGGGAGACCCACTCCCTCGCGGGATGCCTCAGAGCATTTCCCGGCGTTAAATAAAAAAAGTGGCAAAGGGTCTTGGCATTAATTGTGGGAACAACATAGGTCATGTTAAGCAGAGGACGGATAGAGGCTGATGAACGCGGGCTCCAATCTTAACCTTATTGGACCATCGGCCATCCCTTCAGATAGGATTCGAAACGAAGACATCCGCCAGAGAACCACCGTTACCGATATCACGCAAAAAATAAGCTCGTTGAAGTGGCAGTAGGCTGGTCCCACAATCAAGAGAAGTTTCCGGTTGCCAATTGGAAATTATATAAAATATAATATATAATGTGGGACTGAGAGTGCCTACCCTAACTAAAACCACTGCAAGCGCCTTCAGCCGCTTTTTGAGGGTACCAGATCTTGCAGGCAACAACTAAGACGCTAACAACTTACTTAGGCGGTTCATCAACCAGTTTACCTGTTCTTACTACTATTTCGACTGTTCAATATCTTTATTTTGTAATAACTCTAATAAAAGATGAAAATCTATGAAACCTGAGAAGATATCAAGTTTCTCTCTTAGTCGAAATTTTGACTACAATCCTAAATCCTTTATTGTTATTCGAAACTACCGTAAGATACATCAATATTTTGGTTAGTCAAAGCTAATAACTTTGTAACATTAGGACGTATGACACCTCGGTCCTTCCGTGACCAAGGTCGCTGTAAAGTATCCGGAACGTCGGGTTTGTAAAAATCTTAATGAACCGCGATAAAATCCGTAAAAATTGTTTCATTATAATCCGAAACCCTACTTGGATACTATAATGTTTAGATTTAATTTAAAGTTCACTTGTTCGTAAGATCTATAAATATTTCCGAACAGCCATTTTCAGCCTCAGCTCCTCCTTTATGTAGTAACAACGACGCCACTTTATTATTCCCGCATCAGAATATTTATCAACTAGCTGTTCACTGCGGCTTGGCCTGCGTTTTCAGATTTATAATCGTTTTTGGAAACCAAAACAAAAGTGCTATCTATAAATTATTAGGTGTTCCCTGAGGATTCAGTCGCTCTAAAATTAGGATGATATTTGCGACCAAATTAGCCTATATATTCCCCCCCACAAAGGTTCAACCCTTGTTGTGGCGGGGCTCAGTAGCTTAAGGTGAACCCAGCACCTTGGGCGAAGCAAATTGAACCGATGTAGCTGCTCTTTGTACCCCTCTTATAAGAAGAGGGGACAAAAGAGCAGGGGGACAAGGAGAGAGGATGGGAACCTCAACCCATTGAACTGTGTCGGGTTTTAGTGGGTAAAGCTGCGTCCGCCTTACCATCTTTCGGGCGCAGTGAGTCCCACATACCCGCCTGGGGAGTTCTCCCTCCCCCGCGGGATGCCTAATAGCATTTCCCGCCGGAAAAGAAAAAAAATCGGTTGTCTGTAAAGTCGGTTTACTGGCGATAGTTGAACGTGACAACGTCATAAGAAAATGGAACGCCTCACAGCGAGGTAACGCCGCATTCGTCATGTTTTTTCGTTCTTGCAGCCGGCTCCATCGAATTATAAGATGTTGTCACGTCAAAAAAAAGTATATCCCTGATTGGGAGAAAAAGTCGTGAGTGTCAGACGATGAGAGAATAGAATGGTGTATAAAATAAAAAAATACACACACAAACACAAATTACACCTTACTATAAGATAACATTTTCGTCGTCAACAACAAGAACAACAACAACGTCAACAGCAACACATTCGAATGCGCTAGTCTCTGGAAAACAAAAGCTCGAAAAATAATAATAATTAATGACTACGTTAATAGAAATCTATAGGTACCTAATGTATTTATCTACAAGGTGTATATAGCTTTCTGTAAGCTTTGGAAAAATGAAAGTTTTGATATAGTTAAATTTCATATGAAAAGCTTATTGTTTTCTAATGTTTGCGCGAATTTCACTCATTATAATGAAACAATTTTTTTACGGATTTTATCGCGGTTTATTAAGATTTTTACATCCAACTAACAAGGTCTTGAAAATCACCAGTGACCTTATAAAGAAGCACTCCAGTTCATTGAATCTAGACGTCAAATCATTGATTCCTTCTTGTCCAAAGCCACCTAAACTGTATGGGCTGCCAAAAATACACAAGGCTAATGCTCCACTACGTCCAATTGTAAGCCAGATCGACTCACCAACCTACAGACTGGCTAAACATGTTGCCCATGTACTTTCGCTGCTGCGTGGACAAACCAGAGCACATACACGGGATTCATACCACTTTGTTAATGAGATCAAACACCTACATCTCAGCAACAATGAAACTATGGTTAGTTTTGATGTGCAATCACTCTTTACATGCTTACCGGTGGAAGATTGCATTAATATTGTATCAAGAAAGCTAAGAGAGAATGACATGCCAATAGAATATGCTGAACTTCTAAAACATTGCCTGACATCTGGCTACATGTTGTGGAATAACCAGTTCTACCAGCAAGTAGATGGCGTAGCTATGGGCTCACCAGTATCCCCCGTTGTTGCCGACATATTCATGGAGGACTTCGAGGAGACTGCTCTGCATACCTCACCAATAACACCCAGGTTCTACAAGCGGTATGTAGATGATACTTTCACAATATTGCCATCTGATAAAGTAACCATATTCTTAAACCATCTCAATTCCATCAATACTAAAATTCAATTCACAATGGAATTGGAGGCAAATAATTCTTTAGCTTTCTTAGATGTATTAGTTATCCGTAATCCCAATAACACCTTAAGCCACACAGTGTATAGGAAACATACCCATACGGATAGGTATTTAAACGGCGAATCACACCACCATCCAACACAGTTAGCTACCGTGGGTAAATCTTTGTTACAGAGAGCACAAGGGATCTGTGATGAGCAGCACCTGGAGACCGAACTTCAACATGTCAAGCAAGTACTGCGTGACAACAAGCTTCGGGTACCGCGTCTCCGTCACAGTGAACGTGTGAAACCAGCCACCGTCGAGCGAGTACCTGCTGTGCTACCGTTTATGAAAGGCGTCACTGACAAGATTGGCTTCATCCTAAAGCGAGCTTCTATAAAAACTTATTTCAAGCCGCCTAAAAAGATAGGTCAATTCTTACCATCTGTCAAGTGTCATATACCCTTACAAGATGCAGGAGTATACAAGCTTTATTGTGATTGTGGCCTCTCTTATATAGGCCAAACCAAAAGATCAATTAAAACTCGCGTTAAAGAACATATAGCTGACTTAAAACACCGTCGCTACACTAAGTCTGCAATCTGTGAACATAGTCTAGACAAAGCTCGCCATTATATTAGATTTGATAAACCACAGATACTCGCAAAAGAACACCGATTCCAACCAAGGATGATCCGCGAGGCTATTGAAATTAAAAAACATCCAAATTTCAATAGAGAAGATGGCTGGCTCTTACCACCTGCTTGGGATCCCATTATTAAAATAATTAAATCAAAAACCAAGCATAATATGCCACAGATTAAAGATGCAGTTAGCACTTTCTGCGTAGAGAGGACTTATTAAAATAATGATGTATCATAGGGTAGTTTCGAATAACTTTGTAACATTAGGACATCTGTCACCTCAGTCCTCCCGTGACCATGGTTGCTGTAAAGTATCCGAAACGTCGGGCTTGTAAAAATCTTAATAAACCGCGATAAAATCCGTAAAAAAATTGTTTCATTATAATGAGTGAAATTCGCGCAAACATTATAATGAAAAGCTTAACTTAGATTTAACTTCGACTTATTATAGCCTGGCTATACCTACGCCCTTATTAGTTATTACAATATGTTCTTTCTGTTTCCCAATATTTCTATATAAAAATTTGCATTTAGTTCGGCCATGCCAGTACTAAACAAGACAATCACACACAAACTTTCAGACAGACAAAAATGTATTATTTAAAAATGATAACTTACGCCTCGTTACTTCGGGATCGCTCTAATATTAGTTTCTACTTCAATTTATATATTTCACACACAGACAATTCTATAAAAATATAAGTACCTTATTTCCAAATATTCGTATATATTTAGTCTTATTTCCATATAACAACAGCGGGCGTGATATGCTTGAGTGATATTTGATTCAGCACTTAAACGGCTCTCGACTTAATGACAGCTCGTAAACGTTTTACTGCCTACCTCGCTATACGTCCCTGGTACATCCCTGGTAATGACATCTGCGATTGTACGAGTGGCCTGCGGTTCCATAGCCTTTTTATGTAACCAGGCCATGCCAGGCTAATGACATTCCATTGTTTATTTTAAAGAGGCAAACGGACAGTCGGTTCACCTGGTGGTAAGTGGTAAGTAACATCCTGACACATGAGGATTAGCAGGTGCGTTCAAATTCAAATTCAAAATTCTTTATTGTTAGATGTAGTACGTACAATAGATAGGTCTTACAAGTATAAACAGTCCTTACATACCATAACTATGTTGTACAATAATTTTTAACATTATGATGAAAATATTTTTTGTCAAATTCAAAGCTAATAAAATATACAATGTTAAGCAATTGGTTAATAACTTATACATTTTTAAAATACTTTTTTCCATTAATGTCGTATTGATTCTATTGATGCATAATTTGTGAGGATCCCGTTGTGGATAAGTAGGTCAATAAAAAAAATCAAACATCCTAATCTAAGTAATTGGTTTAATGAGAATACTTTCCCCTTTATTAATAATGCATTCTTTTTTTCTGTCCTAGCTTGGATATTATCTACAAGACTGGCAATTTCAATTTCTACCCATCACTTAATAGCTCAACTCACATCGCACCCTGGGTCGAATTATAAGTCGACGAAAATGACGTCACGTAACCAGAATTGACCAATTAGAAAGAAAGCAAAAATTAGATTTTCTAACGTTTTGGATGACTAACTGGTGCCCGCGACTTCGTCAGCGCAGGATTATATTTTGGACAATTCACACATCTTTATAGCCTCTGTACAATTCTTATGTAAATACCTACTATAATATTGCAAAGTTTCAATAAAATCCATTCAGTAGTTTTTGTGTGAAAGCATAATAAACATCCATTATAGCTAGTTTTTTACAATATTTGCTACAAACATTAAAAAATTAAAACATTCTTTAAACACTTTTCCACTACATTATACTTATTATTCTTAATTACCTACCTCGGCAATAAGTAACCACTCTCACTCCAAAATAGAAACACACAAATTCAGTATGACATCTCAGATTTAGGTATCAATAGGTAATATCGAACACAAGTCACGTGTACGAAAACCAGTCTGGCCTGACCACCAGGGAATGGCAATCATGATCCTGAGGTGCAACGCACTCTGGGGAAATTGGCATGGATTAATCGAACAGAGAATGCATTTCAATTGCCATTTTAACTAAAACCCTGGCTGCAGTTCACCTATACAGCCCGTGAGCCTGATACAGATACAAAATATCTTTATAAGTCGCAGAAAATGGTTGTTAGACGAATTCATACCTTGGATTACATAATTCATAAACACACGAAAAAATTAAAAAGCAAAAAATGGTTTTGGCGAGCTCTGTAGGAATATATTTTTTTCGCTTTTAATGAAATAACTTTTTTAGTTTCATTTTATAAACTTATTAAAACAAAATTTATTTTTACGTATTTTAAAAACAAAACTCAAATTTAAAACGTAAAGTATTTGGATACTGGCAAATTATATATTATATTCATGAAAAAATTAAAAACTATTCCACGTTTCATGACTACTGCATACAGCAAGCTCCATCGAATTTAATGGTCTGTTAAAGAAGAAGAATGACAGATAAGGGGTCCGTATTTTAATAGCATAAGTCGGGAAAAACAGGAAACTGCGAATCATTCAGTACCGACCGGAAGTGGCGCGGAGACGCCGCGTGGGCCCCAAAACTACAGATTCAATTATTCTCATTGCAAAATACAGACCTCATAATATTTAGAGGTCATAAGATATATGAGATATCAGGTTTTTTGCCAATATTATGTGCTATTTGTGATGCAGTTTTATGTCCTAGATAATCTAATCATAAGAGTATCCGAAATATAATGCTCCTTGGATTAGAGTCTAAAATGAATATTCCAACCTAGAAGTGACAATCTCACTCCTAGTGATTGCCACTAATGCTTTGGAGCCATGCTGCTTTGCAGCCAAATTGGGCCGGCACGACCTCTCGCTCACATAATATTGGCGTCAAGTGACAGCTGTGCTCACAAATCGCGCGTGTTTCGTGCGATTTGTGAGTTTCCGGTGGCCTATTATTGGGGGGGATAGGGAAAAGGAGGGCAGCGTCGGTAGTCACAATAAGGCTCCGACTGCTCGGTTGCCTCCTTATGACATAAAAAAGGACGTGGCACACTCTAAACTTGATTAGAAAAATACTACGTATGTCTTTTATCTTCGAACCACAGATAATATTGTCATATTAGATAAGGAAAGCTTCTTCTAAAGCGGATTCGTAACATTTATTACCTACATATTATAACAAAAACATCAATATTAGGTTTTGAAGTTTTTTCGCCCCGGTCTTACAGGTACGTGCTATACCCGTGTATGTGCATACCATCCTGCTTATCCAACCCGACGCCAGGAGGCCGTGAGGTCGCAGACTTCACGGTTGGCGGTGGGCAACCCCCCACTTTTACAAACCAAAAGTGAGCCAAATGGGCTCGCACTCTTCCGATGTAGCATTAGGGCCTTTGGGCCGTTAGCTTAGATCATTCTGAAAAAAAAAACCTTCTTATCTAAAAAAGAAGAAGAAAAGCACATAATATGAATTACTATTGAGAGCGATTTAATCGGTTGGTGCGGCGTACTAACTTCTCTTAGTGACTCCTATGATGTAATCTGTGGTTATACAATAGTAGTATTTGGATGTAATTAAGGAAATAACTGTCAATTGCCAATCAGAGCAAGTAAGTAGTCGCAACGAAAAATAATTCTAAATTCAAAACCATTTCAAGCTGTCTAATGAAAAAACAAACATGCAAAGGGATATTTGACATATTACTGTCTATTTAAACTTGAGTCTACTTCAAAAACAAATGACCGTAAAAAGTTGGACGATAAATTGCTTTTGAAGGGAGGTCGCGGCTGAGTAATGAGTAGGGAGTTTTTGTTTTAAGAAAAATTCGGATGTCAGATTCTTCGATGTTTGCCGCTGCAGCCGAAGCGCTTTTTACCTATCTTCAGAAATAATTACAAAGGATAATTGGAAAACCTTCATGAACTATAACTATATTAGGTATTCATAAGAATCTATAATACTTACACATTGAAATTATTTTTGAAGTAAAACTTCTGCGCGACTAGAGGGTAACTCAGATTGTATGAAGTTTTACTTCAATCGCGCGTAAACATTACACGCACCCACTTTTTTATCACAATACTTTAATGGTAATCAGAGTAGTATTACCTACTAAAATTTTTCGGTAACGACGGACGGAGGAATATATGGAATAAAAAGGAAACTACCTTTAATATTATAATAACGGAAAAGAGCAGTCTTAATACACAAATAAAATCCAAAATTGTTAAAAAATATACTATGTACTATTATCTATGTATGTAGTAAGACTCAGCTTTTTAAAATATTATGAATAGTATAAAAACTTTCTATGTACCTACCAAAATATTTTTACGACGATGTATTTAAGATTTACGAAATTTATTTAACTCTTAGGTTAGATTATACTTATAAGTTTATAGCCTATACCTAATATAAGAAACCTACATTAAACTATATGAGTCCGGGTTTTGGCAAGAAAAATTGAATGGGTGTACCAGAGTGTACCCTTCAATTTTTCTTGCCAATTTTCACATCTGAATCGCTCGCGTAGTCCACGTAGTTCCTGTACGGTGAATGCAGGAGTTTTCTTCAACAGAGATCAACCAGAGGCTAAAATTTGATTCTCCAGCTGTATGATAACCCCTACATGGACTTTTTTTGAAAGACAGAAATAAGAAACGTCATTATGTAATGATACATACTCCAAACAATTATTACTTATTACTTTTCGTCGGCAATCATTATAGAAATCAAAATAAAAAAGTGTGTGTGTACTTATGTCACGCGTTTGAAGTTAAACAAATACATAGTACGTAGGTACAATTTCATTACACTGTTAGGACATACATACAAATAATGAGTACCTAATTTATTTTATTAATTTAAAGTACTCAACTTTATACACAATAAAAACATTCTTGTGATTGCCATAAAACATTATTATCAAATACACCTAAAATCTGAGAGTAGATCACGTACTTTTCATTAGTTTTTTATTTCACTTCAATACATGCAGTATTTCCGAAGTTCCCCACCATGGTTCAGGCCTTGACGTGGCGGTGGGGCTCAGTAGCCTACGGTGAGCCGTTGCTTCTTAGGCGAAGCTAATTGAGCCGAGGGGGCTCTTTGTACCCCTCTTATAAGAAGAGGGGACAAAAGAGCAGGCGGTAAGGGGCGAGGACGGGAAAACCTCACCCCATTGTACTGTCCCGACGTTGGGAGGGGTTGTTTTGTGGTGTTTGACACCCGTGCCCAGCAGTGGGACATATATGGATATTATTTATGATAGCTCCAGTTAAATTTGTTGTCTATTACTAGATAGTGATTTTACTATAATGGTGATAGTTATAAAATATTAATTTATCCCAGGCTACCGCAGCGCCAAACTTATTTACGCATTTTTACGGACACTGAATTCATGCTTTTTGAATCTTATCTCTATATTCCATCATTTCCATCCATATTCAGGACCCGAGTGTAGAGTATAATAATACTATATCTCTATAAGTATAATCTAAGTCTGTGTTTAAGCTCCTTGAGTCTGTTTCACAGAGTACTTTTGAATATACAGAATATACTGTACCTATAAATTCTTCTGATCGTATCCTTTTTCCAAAATATCCGTTTTATATTAAAAGAAAATTTCCCTCCCTTTAATAAAACTTGACACGAGCATTTAGTAAATCCATATTGCCATGAAAAAAAATAGGTATATAATATACAGAAGTATGTGTCAAGCTAAGTGTCAAGAGTGACAGGAGTGGCGGGAAGCATCGGAGCGCGCGGTTTTTTTTTTTTTTTTTTTGGTTTCCCGTTAATTAATTGTTATTTTGTGTTTTGTCCATTCAGAGTGGTTTTCTATAGTGTTTGTTTTAAAAACTTGATCTTTATAATATATTGTGATTAGTTGAATCTTGTTTCCGTTCTGCAGTGGTTTTCTTAGTAGGACTGTTCTGGCGGTTTTCTATAGTGTTTGTTTTAAAAACTTAATCTGTGTAATATAATATAATGTGATTGTTTGGCGAATATTGTTGTGGACTGCCTTGGGTGGATGGAATGGGGAATGATAGTTGATTGATGGGGGCTAGAGGGGTGAAGCGCTCCTTGGGGTTTCCCGCCATCTCTCCGTATTACAGACCGAATATTGTATTTTGTATAGCTAATAGCCTAGTAGCTGATGCCGTTAAATGAAAATAATAATAAAATAAAAAACAACTGACAGTGACAGAAGACAGCCAAAAACTGTCTTGACTAGTATATTTTTGTAAATCACAAGTAGAAAGTGAAAAAAAATTCTAAAGAATTTTATTTAAAAAAGTATTGATTTGTGTTTCAAAATGAGTTGTTTCGAGAATATAACGATGCCCAGCTGCGTTTGGTTTGAAAGTGGCGAACGACGAAATATTTTAGCTTCTATTTTTGCTGGACTTTTGGTTTGTATTTGATGAATCACGATTAGGAAAAATAAAGAATATAAGATTATATTCTATAATGAACCACAACGGAAATATCAAGCATTAAATCTTACTGCTATTCTTTTGTTGTAAACTAGCGGAATTTTGAGTTCGGGTGTTACTTTCTTTGTGTTATTGAATGCTGATTTGTATTTGACGAAAGACGTGAGTTTGTTGTTCGTTGATCTAATGTAGCTAATAAAATACTGATAGGTGGAAGGCATGTTATGTGCCACCCACCTTCCTGCATATGTACCACCATCCTGCTTATTCTTCCTGTTAAACAGCTACTACATTTCATAAAAAGAGAGGTACTAAGACTTACCAGTATCTTTAGACTTCGTAGGATGGACAACACATGATTGTGTTGCTTGGACTAAACTTGGTGAACCTGGTAAGGTGAACTTTTGAATTCATTGCCCAAGCTGACCATTTCCCATTAGGTGGCTTGATTGCCAGTCTGTCTATTCAACTAACAATTTTTATAAAATCTCACCATCTATTATCAGTACTAATAGCTCTTTTTTTCTTGTGAAATATGAAAAACTCAAACTCAAACATTTTATTTTCTCCAATTACAGTTTTTCTCTGGTTGGTGGTTCATAATTGACGCAGCATCAATATATCCCGCAGACTTGCCTAATGCAGCTCACGTGTGCGGTGTGATGGCCACACTCTCTCTGCTGATGGTCAACTCTGTCTCCAATGCACAGGTATATTTCTAGATCTATTGGTACTTGCCTATAGATATTCTAGCCCCACAATAGTTCAGCCCTTGTCGTGGCGGTGGGGCTCAGTAGCCTAGGGTGGGCCGCTGCACCTTAGGTGAAGCTAATTGAGCTGAGGGGGCTCTTTGTACCCCTTTTATAAGAAGAGGGGACAAAAGAGCAGGGGGCAAGGGGCGAGGATGGGAACCTCACCCCATTGTACTGTCCCGACGTTGGGAGGGGTTGTTCTGTGGTACGGGATAACCCCTCTGTGGATGTGGCGTCGGTCCCTTGGGGGACTGACTAGCCGTCGAGGTGTCCTGTTTGTTTATTAGATCCGGGGCACCTCACCAAGGCAGCATTTGTGGCACTCGCCGGGTTTTAGTGGGTAGAGCTGCGTCCACTGACCAGCTTTCGGGTGCAGCGAGTCCCACATACCGTCTCCCCTGCGGGTTATACAGTCAATATTTAAATTTAAAATGTATTTAGTAGTAATAGTAGTTATTTACAAGTTCTAATTTTTTTCTTTTTCAAATTCAGAGCCATGCTTTGTATTAATTAATCTCCCTAGCAGTATTTTATTGCACTGTGTTCAAAATATTATTAAAACAATAGCATGCTAATTTCTTCTAGTATCACAATAATACCATAATAATTTCAATTGATAAAAACATTTATTGAATTTCAGGTCCGTGGAGAAACTTACACCGGTGGTTGCATGGGACCACGAGGTGCTCGGCTGTGGCTGTTCCTAGGTTTTGTCCTGGGTTTCGCCTCACTCATTGCTGCCTGTTGGATTTTGTTTGCTAACTATGTTAATGCTGGTAAGATTATTTACTTATATTCTTTAATAACATAGATAGTACAAATGTACAGACTTTGGTTTGTGTTATTATTGCCCGGGGAATTGGGTGAAATGGTCCCGTTAATGAGGACTGATCACCCGTCTGGCCTTGCTGGTGTCCCCACCCCTTAAATAATAATTGCTCGGTAAAAGATTTGCATAAAATTTTATGTAGATTATGAATCACTCATCATCATTAACTATTTGATGTAACAATCATACAATGAAATGATATAACTAAGAAACAATAATTGTTCCAATTCGTGTGACATTAATTTTATACATATTTTTAAAGACTATAATAATTATGGGTAGATATAGTAAAATAAGTACAAGGAATCTTATAACTAACAACTTTGTGACATCAGGATGTCTGCCATCATAGTTCTTCTGTTGCTTTAGTTGCGATAAGGTATCTGATTTTTTTTATGTTATAAGGAGGCTACCGAACTAACCGATGCCCATAGACATCGGCACAAACAAAAGTTATGCAAATGCGTTGCCTTCCTTTTCCCTATCCCTCCCCAATGGGCCACCGGAAACTCACAAACCACACGAAAGGCGACAGAATAGCTGTCACTTGACGCCGGTGCTATGTGAGCGAGAGGTACCACCCCGGTCATGCCTGCCCAATTCGGGTGCAAAACAGCATGGTACTACATCTTACGAAATCTTAATAGACCGCTATAACATCTATATAAAATATATTTTCCTTTCAATATACACCAAGATGGTTGATGACTCTCCGACCACCTCACACACATCTTATCATGTAGGTGAAGGGTCTACCAAAATACATTATACTACAATAACCACCTAAATATAAAACTTCATTTTTTTCCAGCTAGCACTAAGCCATCATGGCCTGGAGTGAGCCTTTTCATGCAAAATGCATTCATATTCGCCGGCTCCTTAGTGTTCAAGTTTGGGCGCACTGAAGATGTGTGGGGCTAATCATTCCATATTGTATACTTTTGTTGCTAGTATTATTTCCTATTGAAAAATTATTTGATATTTGCTTATGTTAACCAATCAAAATAAAAGTAAGATTTTTCAAAAAAAAATTAAATAATAATTAGCAGCTCTAGTGAAATCTCTAATTTTTGTATCTGTAAATATGATGCATGGAGCTTATTTTAACTAATTAGGTATTCATAAAGAACTTTTTATTTATTTATATATTACAATAAAAAGGCCCAATTATAAACAATAACAAATGAAAATAATGTCTGAAATACATTTCAGCCATCGGTAGTTGGTTGCTTTAGAATATCCACTTGAACCTTCATATTACTGTATATTTGATTTTAAATATAACATCTGCTTTGTGCTGCTTCACCAATAAAAAAAAATAAAAAAGTCTGTTTAAAGAGTTCATTAAATAACACATTACATTACTTAAATATTTTTATTAGGTTATTTACATTATTACATAATATACCTTAGTTTAATTAAATATATTTCTAGGTCAACAATGCTCTGTTTTATCTAAATATCTCTAACGAATAATAACTTTATAACACCATATAAAGCCATGCAGCAGATTATATTGTATAAAACGAAGGAACTTGCATATCGCATAATGTACACGACTTTACAATGTTAGTTTTCCATCTTACATCTAATATAGAAACTAAAACTGATAACATTGTTGACTCAGATTATTAGAATTGAAAAAAATAATATATAAGTAAACTAAAGATAAAAAATAGCTTTGGTAAAAATGTTACTTGTATTTATTAATAAAGATCTTATAAAAATGAGTATTGAGTTTTTATAATCTACATATTATGGCACCAATTAATATAGGACATAGCCTACCTATTAATATATGACAGAGGAGTAAATTGTAGTGTTTCGTTTAAGTACTTGTATCTACATGTGTCTATTGTAAAGAAAAAACAGTTAATAAGAAATCTATAAATTTACCTTTTAGTTAGAACTGCTAAAGTCTGAATATGTAAGTATTTGTAGTATGAATATTTATTTATGGGGGTTCCCCTAATGATATATTCATACTACAAATTCCATTGATTTAAATTGACTGACTCAGTGTTATAGTATTTCACCAAACCGAATGGCAACACAGTGAATTTAAAACACTGAAAAAGATTCAGTAATAAATTTTTCCTTCAACGCATGTTCTACTTCCTTGCCCGTCGGGGAGGCAAATTTGGTCCATCTCGCAGTTTCCGTTTCTATTTTGACAGACGTTGGTGATGGCTGGGCATTGTTCTGGTGCCACGGCCACTCCGTACAATCTCCTTGAAGCAGTCGCGATGGGTACTTGGCCTTTCAATTGCGTCAAATTGTCTATGTATTCAATTTGGAGCCTAAAAATAATATTCCTATTATTTTTTTATACAGAAACTTAGAGCTCGTCGAAAAGTAGCCAAATGAATTTACTTGAATTTTTGATATTCCATTTTTATATGAGAATGTTTAGTTTAATTTTAAGCCGACTTCCAAAAAGGTTTTTATTCTAAAGTCCAAACGGAAGTCACAACCAAGCATAAAAAAATCTATAATGATGTTATTTTAATAAATAAAATATTTATCGGGGCTGAATGGTAAAAACCACCTGACAATTTTATTTTTACAAATAAATATGTCGTGAGGTATTTAGGTACCTGTTTATTTCAGGTTTATTTGAATACAAAATAATATCAAATTAGAATTTATAAAAAAAAAATATTGTAATGACAATAATTTAAACATATACTCACTTTTTCCAATCAGTCCAGTAGAACTGTTCTCCGTTGATCGCCAAACCAAACGGATATAAGCAGTTGATGGCAATGGTTTCCCTTTCCAAATTATCAATTCCAACGCACTTGATGATCAATAGACCAGCGTCAGCGTAGCACAGCCTGTCCCTTACCCAGTCTATGGCCAACGAGTTTGGTAGCTTCACATCGGTTTGATCCAGAAACACGCCTCTTTGAGAACCGTCCATGTTAGCCCACTCGATTTTGGGACCAGAGCGGTTCCAATCCGACCAGAAGATTTTTCTGCAAAGATAAAAAAAATGTAATATAGTACTTACTGAAGCTGAAGTATTTTTAAATTATATAATATCTAATCTCCGGAACAAAAAAAATAATTTTACATGATAGTCCAAATCAAGAACATTTTTTAAATACTTTAGAGTAAGTAAATCCAACGCAAATAACGAGGTCTCTCTTGGCTGAAAATATTTTATTTAATTGAAAATAGTACCGATAAAGTAGCTGAATTTCAATTGAATCTACCATCAGTTTGTTTCGTCGGTTCTTCTCGAGAACCGGCGAAACAAACTCAAGGGTTCTAATCTTTTGAATGTTCTATATCGTTCTTCGTTCTTCTAGGCCAGTCATCCTCTGCTAGTATTTATTAGTTTATTGTGTATAACCAACAAATAGTAAGAGTAACAAACAGTTGATATAAAAAAAATACGTACCCTTTTCCTGGGTGCACTGCGATACCTCTCGGGTTCACTATACCATTCTTACTGAATAAAACCTTCCTAACTTTTGTGTCTATATTGGCCACTTCAATTGTAAGTTTTCTTGAATCAGTCCAAAATATGTTTCTTGCTGCCCAATCGATCGATATGCCTTCTGGTGATTGAATATCTACAAAATATTAAGGAATGTATATTATTTCTTATATAAAAGATATCATGGTTAGTACCTACTGTTGCAAACCAATACTGGTTAAGCGGAACTGCAGCAATGGAGATTAATCTCTATTGCTCTATTTTAATGATCTTGATCTCTTTATTTCCGTTCACTGATTGATATAGGTAGCCCAGTCGACACTCGCATCTAAGAAGAACTAACAGACTAAGTCTATGATTTATTTCGTGTACTCACCATATGACAAAAATTTCTCAAATCCAGAGCCGTCGTAAGCTGCACGTTTAATTGTTCCCTCGCTCACATCACCCCAGTAAATTTTTCCAGACAGACAGTCGACATCTACTCCCACAGCGATCTGGTAATTGCCGCTATTGAAAGGTGTAGCAAACTCTCTAGGCGTCACTTTGAAAGGCACGCGATATAAGGATGCTCCGTCACTAGCTATTAAGAAGTTGCCAGCTACTCTCGGATTCAATTCACAATAACTGCCGTTTCCATTGTATCCGGTGTTACATTCGCATTCATAACTGTCCGCGGTCTTCAAACAAGATGCGTGTTCATCACACAAGTAGTGGTTAGTTTTACAATTCATTTCTGGGTTACAAACGTAACCGTCTCCGGTGAATCCTTCACGGCAGACGCACTGGTATGATGAGTCTATCGGAGTACATACTGCGTTAGGATTGCAGTCGTTTGTTACGTCACAAGTCCTGCCTAGCGGGACGCAGCCCAAGACTCCCTTGCCCTCGTATCCCTGGTCGCACTGGCAGTAGCTAATATTGATTGTGTCGTCGAATAGACAGGAGGCGTGCTCGGCGCATACGGCTCCATTGCACAGCTGCCCGTCAGGTATACACGCGTCGCTCTGATCTCTAATGTACCCAGCGATGCATTGGCAAACGAGTTCGTTGTTCGCATCTAGCCGGCACTCCGCGTTATATTCGCAGTCGGAGTTATTTGTACAGCTGAAGTTTGGCCGGCAATCGTAGCCGTCGCCGTGGTACCCGGTGTCACAAACACACATCAAATCTCCAGTGCTTGTATCGATGCAGCGAGCTCCTACACCGCAGGAGCACGTGGGGCCAGTCTTCTCGAGACATTCGAAAGCATCTCCTTCATACCCTTCCGGACATACACAGTGTCCTTGGTCTGCTTCCTCTGAAGTATATGGGTCGGTAGGAAGTGAGCATATGGCATTCGGTGGGCAATCTGAGTCACTCACGCAACTAACTGAAATAATGTAATTGTTAGGTTTGAGCGGCATGGAATTTGAAACAGATAAAATTAAAGAATTTAACACATGGTGCAGTTTTGCAAGCAAATAAAACATACCTAATATGTAATTATTACATATCATGTGTCGTGGTAAGTAAAAGTAAAGCATATGTATGTATGTATCAAATACAGTAACTACTTTAAAATATACCTATAGTGTGCCTATAGTATTCATTTGTTTAAACATTTCACGCAATTTAACTCGGTGGGACTGAAGTTATCCAGAGGCGTTTGTGATATGTCCTAGTGATTTTTCTATACAAAACGCATTTTCAAAACTCTGAATTTCAATTCTGTGTTCTAACTGTGCCTACTTTTTACAATTTAAATACTTACTTGACGTGTCGTCGTGCGTGTTTCGTTCAGCTACACATAAATCATTGTATCTTTCATGTTTAATCAATCTGTAGCCGCTTGGACAAACGCACCCGTAAGTGTCGCAATGGGGTAGCACGTAGTTTTCATTGTACTCTGCTTCAGTGGGCCTGTAGTTATAATCGGTTGTTGATTTTGGAGGTGCGTTAGTCATTTCAGTAGCTTGAACGAAGTCAGCGACTGTGGTGGCCTCCTCCATACAATGATACCCATTGCCACTATAACCTGCGTTACACTGGCAGCTGTACGTATTCGCCACTTCATTATATTGGCAATGACCGTTCGGTGAACAGTTATCACATCGGTAAGTGGGGAAGCATCTGTCGTTCTCCCATACAAAGCCATCATTACATAAACATATGGGCTCTCTTTGTGGATCCTCGTCAACGCAATAAGCGTTAGGATCACAAACTATGTCTCTGCACCGTGAAACACGCGCGCAACTTACACCGTCCCCTTCATAGTTGTCTCGACATCTGCACTGGAATCCTCCCTCGTGATTATAACAATCGGCGTTTGTGTCGCAGTTGTGAGTTCCGGCCGCGCACTCGTCGATGTCGATACAGGCGTTGGATTTCTCATATAATATACTCGTAAAGCCGTAATGACAAGCGCATGTGAAGGAATCACCTTCAGGGACACAAGTGCTGTGAGGTGCGCAAGTGTTACGTCCCTCAAGACACGGATCTTCATTATCGTTAAATACTATTTTATTTGTACTACCGTATCTGACAATATTCTCCCTCATCTCGTAGCCCAAGTAATTCTTTATCACCTTTAGTGTCGCCGGGATGGAGTCATCCTCAGATGGTGGTGCATATTTACACGGGACAAACGTGAATGTCTGTGACACTCTTTGCTCATACTTCTGTCCCGTTACTTTATTTATAAACGTACGACTTGACACACTGCTTACGACACCCAGTGCAACGTTGGTGTACTGTTCTTCAAATTCAGTAATTTCTAACTTGGTGCCGGGAGCAATCATTGGTATACTTCCTCGTACATCGGCTTCGAAGGTGATTTGATCGAAAACGTCGTGCCCTAAGAATTCTTGACTAATAGTTACTCGATCACCAGATTCAGGGTAGGAAATGTCAGCTGTGTAATTGAATACACCTCCTGTTAATTGGTAGCCATTTTTTGCTGAGTTTGATGGCTTGGCGAACAGCCAGCCAATGACACCCCCTAAGACGCTCAACGTTTGTAAGCTGGTTCCAAGAGATGGCGGTGCCTGAGTGAGCGCTGTATATGATCTCCCATCGGTGATGACCACGTAAGCCTGAACGTTAACATCGTCTAAGTTTTCACCGTTAATCATACCATTCAATTTTCCGTTAAGTCTCAGTGGTATATCGTCTTTGATGCAGGATTTTCCATTTCCATAAAAACCTTCGTTGCACTGGCAACAGATGCCGGCCATGTAGTCCACGCATCTCGCCTGTGTATGACAAACACTTGCGCCACTTTGGGCACAGGTCTTCGACTCTTCCTCGACTTCTACTTCCCTTTGGTCGTACTGGTCCGGAACGCCAATTGTTTCGTTCATCGGTATGAATCCTACTCGAAAAACGTATCGTCCAGGATCGTGAATGTTTGACCATCTGAAAATATAAAATGTATAATATTATAATTTATCACAGTTTCTAGAAATTACAGTTATGGAATATTTTATTAAATTACATAAGTATGTAATATAACTACATACATAAATACCTATGTAATATAAATATTTTTAGCAAAATAGAAACATGTACAGCTGTAGCTGTAGGTACAGCTTGGCAAAAAAGAGTAGGTATGACGTGGTGACAAGTGGAACAAAATATTTTACTAAATGTAAACCTATGGTGTTAACAATACTTGGCCGACGAATACTAGATTTCGAGTAACGTTTAGTGTTTCACATTTAATTTTAACGATTTGATTAAATTTTCTTACTGATTTTCCATATTATGATGAGACCTAAGTGAAAGTGGTGCCCTCGTTTTTTCCATACTCTTTTTTGCCAAGCTGTACTGTGTCAAGTGTCTAATTTCTGTTTTAAAACATTAACTATCATCATCATTTTTTGTTGTTGAAGAATGGAGGTCAGTAAAAAAGTAAAAATACTCACGAAACAATATTCCGTATTTGATGGCTGCCCGAACCTCGGAGTGTAAAGAGTCGTCCGTCTTCAGCGATGAATCCCGCCTGAGCTTTAGCATCAGGTAGGGAGCCCGGGTACGTCTCCTTTTGTATCCATTGTATTTCCCTCTCCGGGTACAGCATCTCAACGAAACTGTCTGTGCCATTACTGATCACGACAACTTGGAAACTGTTCTTTCGATTTTGAGTCTGGTTGCCAGAATATGTTACTTCTATCCATGTAGCGATAAACGCGCTCGTTGGATTAAAGTCAATAAAGTCCTGGAAATTGCTTTGTATGCTTTCCGCTGCTTTTAAGAGTACGAAGGAATCGTTTGTTTCTCTAAAGAACACTGTTCCGGATTCTGATGTATCTATATTTGTGTACAGAGCAGCTATAGATGGAATATATAGCGGAAACTCAGCATTAAGGAACATTGGAATATTATCTCTGAATGTGAGAATTCCATAGTTGTTTACCTGAAAAAAAAAAAAAAAAACAAAATTAAAAAACGTTAACAGTCGTCCATGGTCGTAACCATGGAATAGATTTACAAGTAAGTAATACTGTGGTCCATGTAATATTGGAGAAAAATTCAAGAAGCATACCTATAACCGCATAGAGTAGTATTGTGAGCCATAAAATTCCGAAACTAGTCGGTGATTTGTCACTGACGTAATAAAACCAACTACAGATCTGTACATCCCATCGGCCAATCTTCCATCAATGCCTATCAGTCGGCTAACCGAGAGCGCAGAACCGGCGCAGCGTCGCTGCACAAATTTGGAATTGGTTTTCATATACCTAAAATACATAATATTACCGCTCTATTCCGTTTATATTATGTGCGCGATGGTATATAGTTTAAATATATATGCGCGCACACATTTGAAAAGTTACCCTCCGGCTACTGTAACGTCCACCATTTTCTGAGGCACCCCGCGGGGGAGCGAGTCTTCCCACGCGGGTATGTGGGACTCGCTGCGCCCGAAAGCTGGTAAGTGGACGCAGCTCTACCCACTTAAACCCGGCGAGTGCCACCAATGCCGCCTTTGGTGAGGTGCCCCGGATCTAATAAACAAACAGGGCACCTCGACGGCTAGTCAGTCCCCCAATGGACCGACTCCACCTCCACCGAGGGGTTGTCCCGCACCACAGAACAACTCCTCCCAACGTCGGGCCAGTACAATGGAGTGAGTTTCTCATCCTCGCCCCTTGCCCCTGCTCTTTTGTCCCCTCTTCTTATGAGAGGGGTACAAAGAGCCCCCTCGGCTCAATTAGCTTCGCCCAAGGTGCAGCGGCTCACCCTAGGCTAATGAGCCCCACCGCCACGTCAAGGCCTGAACCATGGTGGGGACCCCACTAAACCACCTGCGAGCGCCTTCAGCCACTTATTGAGGATCCCGGATCTGCAGCCAACAAGATTACCTCAGTGGCAGGCTGGGCCCGGCGAAGGCCTCTTAATGGGGGACTGCCCGGCCGCCACTAAGCAGTACCTGCGACGTCGTGCTATACTGGGCCCAGGTTCCCCATCCCGAACCCGCGGAGGGAGGCCTCGTCGGCCTCCTTCTGGGACAGTACTGCCTCACAGAAGAAGACCATCGCCGTCCAGGACTCATCGTCCTCGAACATCGGTGATGATGCTCGAGGTCCTCTTAATGGGGGACTGCCCGGCCGCCACTAAGCAGTCCCTGCGACGTCGTGCTATACTGGGCCCAGGTTCCCCATCCTGAACCCGCGGAGGGAGGCCTCGTCGGCCTCCTTCTGGGACACTACTGCCTCGCAGAAGAAGACCATCGCCGTCCAGGACTCATCGTCCTCGAACATCGGTGATGATGCTCGAGGTCCCCTCCAATGACCGATGTCAGACTGCGACGCAGCGCTGCCCATCTCGGGCAAACCTATAGAGTGTACTGGGCCGAGTCCACCGCCGCGGCACAGAGTTACCCCTTACTTCTTCATAGTCATCACGGCAGAATAGTTCGAAACGAGAACTACAGGTTGTTTAAGATTTTAGTGTTTTTTCCTTATGGACTATTACGAGTTTTAAATTGTTTCTTATATTCTCCACCTTGACCATCTAATACTGCTTGTAATATCACGGAGAGCGATCTCTTTTCGTAAATTTTATCAAAGTCCAGAACTCTGGATAAAATTCCTGAAGGACCTTCTATGTATAGGATATTTGTGGGAGTCGGCGATCACTTACCGCCCGTTGGCCTTCTGGAACTAAATAGAAGCTTCTCGAAGTGACATAGATACATGACAGTCTAATCATATTAACCTGCAGATTCCGTTTTTTTTTTGGAATAACAGTTACTAGTACTTCAGAGAAACCCTGGTTCAGATACATTCCCTTCTATCATAGAATTTAGAGTTCTTCCTAGGTATCTACATAGTTTTTAATTACGTAATAAGTAGTAATTTATCATTTTGATTAGTACAAGCGATGTTTGTGACCCGCTTAGCGATAACCGTATCAACGGTAGGTACCCAGGGGTCTTGACTCTTGCTTAAACGCTGATAACAATACATTGTTCCGAAAAAGATTGTTTAAATTTCATTACCTAATGGTATTTTAATATAATGTAGTGGTTTGAAAATATTCTCGGCAAATAGTTTACTTTTCTCATCGCACTGCTTTAATAACTGCCTAATGGTGGACATTATTTATACATTTGCAATACCTAATGGCACTTTATTAGTGGTACACCACTGATGTAATGTACACACATGTACATTAAATATTTAAAGACCATTTAAACTAATTAAAATTTAAACAAAAAAACAAACAAAACTTATTAATTAACGTCATCGTCAATCGTCATCAGCCTTTATCCGTTCACCGCTGAACATAGGCCTCCTTCAATGAACTTGCACTTAATAAGTTTTGCACTTTTCCTTATAATTTTTTTTTTTTTTTGAGTATTTTCTGAGTATTTTTTTCAATTTTAATCGTCCTGTTGCTTTCTTATGTTTTAACACAAATACTATTATTTGTCCAGAATCTAAAAATCGCCTAAATCAAATAATGAATTACGTGTATCTTTGTTTTAATTAGTGTATACTAGTTTTATCTGTTCTTAGTACATATTCTGCTGCCTGATGCGTTTTGGGACTGTTCTTTTTTTGATTCGTTGGTGATGATCAGTGTTCGCTGGTAACATCAGCGATGACGTGAATCGAACGAATATTTCCAAGATGTGTACCGTTGCTCCATGGTAGCTTTTCTAAGTGCTTATAGCCTGATATAATGGTAAAATGTCCTAAAGTCCAGGTGAAATAGAATAACGACTAGTTTTAATGTTAATTACGCATAGGTATTGTTTAGCGAGCCACCGGGACAGGTGAGCGTCGCTGCGTCTTGAGAAAACGCTAGATAGCATTCAAGTTTTGAGATAAATTCGAATAAAAAATATAGGACTTAAGATTTAAAAAAAATAGCACGTTCTCTGTAGTATTGAAAATTACATATTTCCATATAAAAATTATGTGCAAACATACATATTTTATTAGTAAACGCACACATTAACTTAGATTTACAATCTAAGTTAACGCGCCGTATATGTACTATATTTTATACCCAAAGTTACTCCTTATAACATCAGCTATCTGCCAGTGAAATCCCGTCAAAATTGGCCCAGCCCTTTCAGAGATTTTTAATATTACAAACAGCTAAGTACTCCAATTTTATTTATCTGTATAGATTATTCATTTTGGTTTTTATTTCAGCATGTTTTAAGGATTTTTTTTAATCAATTAAATTACATCTTATCGTGTAGCCAATAAGCACATCCTTTAGGCAATATATTTAAGTTTCTCTGATATTTTTTGTGAGACCGTTATTTATAAATATCTCAAAAATTTGATTTGCTTTTCCCGTTTCGCCTTCACTCTGCAGTGACTCGTGACAGAAAAAAATCGTAAAAGTTGCATATGTAAAAGTAGTATATGAGTTTACTACATACGCAATTAGATATTAATTTTATTGTATAAATAATTTGTTTACCTAAAATGAACTAGATTCGCAATGTGCAAGCGATAAGTGCACTGGCGGAAACTCACGTGGGCGGAGGCGGAGGAGGGTCACTGACATCCGAATCGTCAGTTTCATCATCATCAACCCTTGTTCTTTAACTTGGACATCAATTCATGTGATGGTCAGTTTACGGACAGTTAATTTGTTACAGTAAATCATCATCATCATCATCACTGTCATCGTCATTCCCAACTAATCACTAATGCTGGATTTAGTAACAAAGATGGCTAATAACATTAATAACATTCGTCAAAAATCACGCAAAATCCGTGAAAAAAAACGAGAAGATATCTTTGTCCAACCGTGAGTGGGTTAACAAATAGATATTCGATTCCCTCGTTGAATAGCTTTGAAAGAGAAAACATGAGTTACCATTACCTACTAGTAGTTGTTACGTTACAAATAAGTTACCGAGTCAGAGAGGCCAAATTCGAAGATGGCCAAATGGTAAATTTCATCATCATCATCATCAGCTTCTATCTGTCCACTGCTGAACATAGACCTCCTTCCATGAACGCCAAGACGACAGATCCCTTGCCACTCGCATCCAACACGAACCGGCTACCGCACGAAGATCGTCTTCCGGTAAATTTACTTTCTCAATATCGGACGAAAATAACTCGCCACTGTCAATAGGCTGATAATAATTATTATTACTCACACAAAATACCACGCCCTGGTGTTCTTGGGTAAAGTCAAAAACCTGGTCAAAGAGGACGCATTTCGTATGCCCTTTTTAATCTTATCTAACGTGCAGATTTCCGTCCGGTGCTTCAACACAATGCAAGCGTCAATTTGTGGGGAATTCCCATATTGACGATAATTGGGGATATGGGAATCGGCGCTTTATTTTACAAATTTTTTTTTTGTATATTTCTAGTTGTATGTGTAAGGCATAATCCTTATACTTATATAGATTTATTTCAGAAGTTGACAAGTTTTTTTTTTAATTTTCGACATAAAAAGTCAAAGTTTCTAAAACTTATTGCAGTCCTATCGCAGCTATTGTAATGGTCAAGTGTATATACCTATGTCTTCTACACACAGGTTACAGATATCGTCGGAATCAAATAAAATTATATATGATACTACTAGTTTCACGTACTTAAACATGTACCTATTATTGTTTATCATATTTATTTTAGTTTTAGACGTTTTTCTTTCTGTTTGTCCGTTGATTTCCGAATAGATCGGGTAACAATCTCCATGCGATGCCGGTCCTTGTTGGATGTGAACGGCAAATCTGCCGTCTTGGCGTTTATTGAGGCATGTCCAGCAGTCGACAGATAAAGGTTGATAATGATAATATTTATATCACAAGTAGGTAGTAGAATTTCCTACAGTAAAACATTTATAACTGCAGCGATGATGCGTGGGCGCCGAAGAATTTTATACAATTCGCTTGATATAAAAATCATTGCATTAAAATTATCCGCGATCACCCAAATACCTAGTTGGATTATTCGTCCGGTAAAAATGCGTGCCAGTAAAAAACTATTCCTGAGTAGATGGGATCATAATTCATAAATATAATCTAAGCCTGAGTTTTTGACTTGATGCCTATTTAGTATGATGGTCCCAGTCTTATTTCTCGGAAGAATTCACCCCACTATGAAAGATCGAGGTAAGAAAGTCAACAAGAATTAAATAAATAATATAGGAAAAACGATCAAAACGAAAAGCTGAATGCTCCAATACAAGGACGACACGGTAGCGTGACTTTAAAAAAGTTATTTGAACGAAGACTTTTGGGACAAAAGTAGTCAGACCATTATATTTTGGATCTTGTAAACATATATGGAAAGAATATGGTCATCTCCATGTTACTGATACCCACGAAGATGATTCTCAGACCCTAAAACTAAAACGCTACCTAACAGTACAGTCCTAACAAGATCAGGCGAAATATACTATATGAAACCAATTGCTTTTTAAATTAAACTGTAAACCCTTCTTATGTTCTTTTATTTTAGAGAGAAAAAGCATCATACTCGTTTTTCATTGTTTTGCTGTTACGCTGGGCTTTGAAGCTTTTAGTTGTCTTAATTTTTAAAATAAATTATATCGATAAAATATTTTTGAGTAAGTATGTATAAAGTGAAAAAATGCGTATTTTTTCACATTCTTTTTTTTATAAATATTGCAATAGCTTGAAAATATTCAATTTTCTTAAACTAAGGTAAAAGAAAACTTACATAAATAACATCATAGATCTCGCTGAAGAAAGCGATGGGGACATTGAGGTTTATTTGTGGGGACGATACGTTGGCGCCCCTCGGCAGCCGCTGGTCCAGCCCAGCACCGTAGGGATAGAACTGGTCTCTGGTGACGGCTCCCACCGCCACCACCAACACGAACACCACCGCAGCCGACCACATGCTGACACGAACTACACTGCACTACCGAATTCGAACCGCCATTTCGACGGTACAGAGTATGTATTCTCAGACAGGATTATTTGGTGAGAATTGTTGAATTTTTTCAATGACAGGAAATAGGAATAACTTTTTTGTTCTAATTTTTTATTTTAATAAGGTACAACTTTACTGATTAATCAGCAATAATGTACTTATCTGTACCGTAACTGGCGCGCAGTAGCCGGTCCGTGTTGGATGCGAATGACAAGGCCGTCTTGGCGTTCATTAAGGGAGGCCTGTGTTCAACAGTAAATGGATAGAGGCTGATTATGATATTGATGATTAACTATGTACTTACAGTTAATATACTTTCATTAACTAATTATACAATCGAACCAAACCAATACAAATAATAATTAATATAGCCTGTGTAATGTGCTTTTCTCGACAATACAAGTTATAATAGTAGAGTAACATATAAAGGTATCTATTATAATATCCCGAACAAATTGAGTTCTCTGGCGAATTATTGGTCTGTGTGAACTATATTTTAGTATGAGAATAAACTTAAACGTTATAAGATTGCCTTCACACATGTTTAAGAGAAATAGGTTTATGGGCGGTTAAGTTGGTTCTGGAAAGGGTATCACTTGTAAGAGCATGTTTATTGGAAATCTAAATATACACTGCAAAACAATATGGCCGCTGTAATCTCTAGTGATTAAATTTTACTTTTTTACAGACAAACAATGGTTCAGCCAGAATCTGTCATTGGGCAAATATATAACTTTGAAGGTACCAAAAAGATATTGTTTTCTGATGTTTACGCGAATTTCACTCATTATAATAAAACAATTTTTACGGATTTTATCGCGGTTTATTAAGATTTTTACAAGCCCGACGTTTCGGATACTTTACAGCAACCATGGTCACGGGAGGACTGAGGTGTCATACGTCCTATCATTACAAAGTTATTCGAAACTACCCTATGATACATCAATATTTTGGTCAGTCCTATCTACGCAGAAAGTGCTATCCGTAAATGTGTAAATAAGTGTAAATCCGTAAAAATTGTTTTATTATAATACCAAAAAGATCTTATATAAAAAATCCATCGACACCTACTCAGTTTTTCTTTAAAAATATTTAGCTATTTGAAATATTTTCTTATACTTTTTAAAAGATTACTTAGGTACTAATACGGGATTTACCATGTTTTTCATTTTTGTTTGTTTCCACATGGTCATGAAACCGGTGACTGCGCCGGTCATGGGAGAGACACGCTGTGCGGCGCTTCCGGCTCACGGCTGCATGGGTACCACCATCTTGCTTGTTTCTCCCCTGAAGCAGCTTTGCTGTGTTTCGGAGAGAAGGGCAAGACAGGCAGTGTAATTATTGGCACCGAGACTTAACATTACATTAAAATGATTTAAAACGGGATATTTACCATGTTTATCAATTTTATTTCGCGGAGTTCGATATTTCGACATTATCTACGAGTGCCTTATTTACGAAAGTCTCTCGAAGAGGACTCTCTTGAACAAGATTCATCGGTGACGTCGACCACTTACCATCAGGTGGCACGTATGCCTGCAGTTTTCATATCCAACTAACATAAACAAAAAAATCTTTATTATATTATTCAACATTCACACCACGTTAACCTAGCGTGGTAAGTTCGTAAGAACTTGTGTTACGGGTACTAGGAACGGAAATAAATATAATATATACGTATATAAATACATATACACGTCAATGACCCAGTGCAGACATTCATCAGACCCAGTGCAGAGTGCAGATATTCAGCATACAAATTATCTGCACCTGGCGGAATTCGAACCCGCGACGTGCGTAAAGTGTTCAGTAGCCTGACCATTCAACCAGACGGCCGTCAAATCGGCTACATCGAATCGGATATTTACATAGCAGAGAGATAAGTCTTTTTTTTTTTGCATTAAAAAAATAGGGCCTCACGATGATCGAGTTCATCCCCATTCGGTATCATGCCTTTCCATAATGTTTACGCAAATTTCACTTCACTTATTATTATGAAACTATTTTTACGGATTTTAGGTAGAGGTTGTTTCATTTTAATTAATAATTATTACCATTGAAATCTAAATAATAAGGCAATTTAATTATTACTTATTATTATTATAGATTTTTATGAAGAATTTGAGTTTTTTATTTATGAATTTGATAGTCCACATTAATTAATAGGTACGTAAACTTATTTAATTGGAACCAATTTATTTTTCATTTGATAGTATAAAATCGCGGAGAATAGCTAGGTTACTTAGGTTATTTTTACTTAGCTTTTATATTTAAATATAAAAAACATATTTTAACTCCTTTAATAATCACATCACCAGTCGAACTCACGCTTGGCCGTTTAGCACGTGCTAAGGCCAATGTAACATTTGAGTTCCGTTTTGTTTTTAAATGCTATTTACAGGCTATTGACCAAACTTTATCTTATTTGAACTTCTCAGCCTCTACAATTTTAAATAATCACTCACTTAGCAAATGATAATATGTTATACCTATTTTAATATTATATCAGCAGCCGTCGGTAGCTCTGCGAGGTCTCTAGGCTTGCTAAAAAAACTTATTTATTTTTAATTTTTTAATTTTATAAAAAAAAAAATATAATTTAAATTAATATATACATATATACTAGTCGCACCGACAGACGTTGTCCTGTACAATATATATATATATATATATATATATGCAACGTATTGTTTGACGTATGTGACGTACGTATGTATGTGCAACGTATTGATAAATTTTCCTCAAACAATACGTTAGGTATATGATATAGTTTGGGACTTTCCTCATAGAATACATATTTCCCCAAACTATACAAAATCTTAACGAAAAAGTCATATATATATATATATATATATATATATATATATATATTTGTGAATCTAAACCATCCTCGAATCCCCTTGAACTCACACAAAAAAATCAAACAGTGGAATAATCATTTAAATCTTCAATTAATGTTAAAATAATGAGAAAAATCTTGTATCAAACGCACAGATATTTGAAATAAGTTCATATACATATTACATATTTCTATGATCGAACACCTTATAAGCACATAATATGTATCTACAATGCATTTATTAATAACAGATCATTATTGTGTTTCTATCATAATAGTCGCAAAGACATAATTGTACTTAGATAAATTGTATGAATTCGTTTTTATTAGTTGGATTGGCAAACAAGTGGATAAGCCACCTGATAGTGGATGGTATAGCTATAACTATGGTGGCCCATTTGGGGGAGAGGGAAAAGGAGGGCAATCTGCATAATCGGTAGTCGCTTCGACTGCTCGTTTGCCTCCTATGCTATAAAAAAAAATACGTATTTTAATCTAGTTTACTAAGACTTACATCCTGAGTCATGACGTTTCGAATACTCCCATGACCAAACCCGACAATGCACCTAGCGCTCCGTTGTACCGTGATGCGAGTGTCTGTAAGTGTCGCCGAAGACTTACCATTACGTAAACCGACTAAAAGTTTACCCCCCGCCCTCCCCTCTATTGCAATGGCTCCCGTAAGACGTAAAATTAAGACATCTGTGAAAAGAAGCTTTTAATGTGTAAGAGTGCCATGCTGCATTGCAGCCGAACTGGGCCTCTCGCCTACATAACACCGGCGTCAAGTGACAGCTATGCTGTCATGTTACGTGTGGTTTGTGACTTACCGGTGGCCCATTGGGGGGGATAGCAAAAGGAGAGCGGCGCATCTTGCGTAACCTAGTTGTGCGGATGTGTATGGACTATAGGCGACGGCCCCGTGAGTGATGACATTTAAAAAAACGTAAATGTTTTGATTTTGATGATAGTAATTATAGAATGCGAATGAACAAATTCGCTTATCGCAATATTATTAGCAACGGGTAATGACCTTACGATAACAGAACCATTGTAATAACATGTAAAAATGTATATTTTTTACAAATTTTTCCGTAATGCACATTCTGGCAAAATGCTCGGTCAGATTTCGTATTCAAAATAATTTGCACACGAATTATTTGATACAATTACATTTTAAACATGTATATAGGTAGATATTAATACACAGTTATATTATAGGTAGGTACATTGATTTACCAGTGGGAGGGTTATATCCCCACCATGGTTTAAGCCTTGTCGTGGGGCTCAGTAGCCTAAGTAAGTAATTGTACTGTCCCGACGTTGGGAGGGGTTGATCTGTGGTGCGGGGCAACCCTTCTACAACAGCCATCACTACTAACCATCTTACGCCTGGGCCAATCCGTTTGAATTTGCTTAAGAATAACGTATGGCTCGACCGCTCGTCTGCTACTCTTCCAAGCCAAACTCAATGGTACAAAACATGCCAGGGTCAAAATTATGAATTTAGGGCCCTGTCGTTCAAAGAAAATGGGATAACTGGCGTACAAAACATTATTATTAAAAAATAATATGAGGAAATCATATTTATCACTACTGTAATAATAACACAAGAAAGGTGAAGTAACGCAGATAATGATAAAATATTGACAAACGAAACTGTATATAACACGGTGGGTTAATATTTTGACTACACAAGATCAAAGATGGATATCAAAATTACAATTTTATTCGCTGCTTTATTTCTTTTCAAGGTAAGTGATTCTTTTTAGATTTATTGGCTTTGTTTTAACTAAGTTTTCGAGTTGGTCAAATAATAGCTGATAAGATATCGCCCAAATGTAATACCAATTTTTTTATGTAGTAAGAGGTAGTGACATGCTGCATTGCCGAAGTTGGCTGACACGACCGGGGCGGTGGGCCTCTCATAACACCCGCGTCAAGTGACAGCTATGCTGTCGCGCTTCGTGCGGCTTGAGAGTTTCCAGTGGCCCAATGAGTGGATAGGGTAAAGAAAGGCAACGCATTTGCATAACTTTTGGTTGTGCGAATGTCTATGGGCGTCGGTAGTCACCATAAAGCTCCGACTGCTCGGTTGCCTCCTTGTGACATAAAAAAACTATATTTAGTCATAGTAACCTTACCTTGTTACTGAGTCAGTCGTTAAATTACTAAATACTAGCTGTCGAGTTACTTTCTTTTTGCATCTCTTTTTTAGGGTTCCGTAGCCAAATGGCAAAAACGGAACCCTTATTGATTCTTCATGTCATGTTTTTCTAAACTGAATAGTTTGCGTGAGAGACACTTCCAAAGTGGTAAAATGTGTGCCCCCCCTGTAATTTCTAAAATAAAACAAAAAAAAACGAATATGGCGGAAAAGATAGCATTAATAACATTATAAAATAGTTAAAATAAGTAATAGCACTGCACTCAAATTGTTAGATAATACTGCGTGCCTTATCAACGGTACATTGTTCTACAACTAGTCTGCCGTCCTAATTAAAAAGGGCATAACTAACATTTTGTAAATATCGAGAAAATAGAGATTAAAATATTTTTTTGTTTTTGTTGAAAAAAACATCCCTAACCAATGTTTTCCGAAATTCTGCGAATGGCAATACTTGCATTTATATAGTACATATACGACCATAGCAATTTTTTTATTATTTTTTATCCATATTATTGAAAATTAGCTTAATTCTTTTCATCCTAACATAAAAAATAAGTAAAAAACAATAATGTTACGTATAAAAGGCAGATGCAAAGAAATGTGCCTTTTGAATGTAAAAATTTGAGGAAAAATTTATGATGTTACAATGAAAGAGCATTGAAAAGGCACAATTATTCAATTGTGCCTTTTCACTGTATTATTATTAGTATATATTTACACAGTAAAATATTAGAAGTTACTTCTCTGTGAATAAAATAACGTAATTACGAGAAAATCAAACGTTTATTTCAAAAAGTTTACAGAAATAAAATCATATCTTTAAAGAAATGAACCATCAATTATGAATAGCAACAATAATGTACCAAATAATTAACATTTTAATGAAAATCACAAATTCAAATTGAATTTTTATTACTAAAAATGCATTTAGCACAAAATCTCTTCAAATAAAAATCAGGTAACAAAACTAGTAAGAAATATAAACAATATTTATCAAAATAAAGAAAATATAGTTTCCACTGAGAATAATTACCCAATAGAAGGTCAGTCTTCATACAAGCGCTCTGTCAAAAATGAAGCACTAAATCGATTATATGGTGAAGTTTTCCCGAATTTTATAACAACTTTACATAACCATGTATACTCAAGCTATATTATTATTTATTATGTATAATTGTTATATTACAAGAATGTTTATTTATATGAAACGAAGAAAATATAACGGTAATTAGTAAAATATACATTTTATATTAATTTTTTATTGGCTTGAAACAGTAGTTTTAACTTTAACTCATTTTCGAACACCCAAACTCGCGACTAGTTTTTTGTTTCGGGTTCGTACGCGTATATCCAGGATCCGTCACCTGATACGATGTTGTATACAGCATTTGAGGATCCTGCGTGGAATCTTTCGAGAGTTCTGACGCACCAAGTAACGCGAGCCGCTTTTTGCTCTTCACAGAGCAAATCCATCGGGAAAACAACTTTTTTACACCTAATTGTTCATGCAAGATTATTTGTATTTGACTCATGCCAATGTCTAAAGTTGCTTAAATTTCGCGGTATGTCACATGTTGATCTTCCTCAATCAGCTTACGCACAGCATCAACGTTTTCTTGGGTGACTGCAGTTTTTGGACGACCTTGACGGGGATCATCACTGAGCTTGACACGTCCACGTTGAAATTTAGCAAATCAGCGATAAATTGTGGTTTTGGATGGGGCTTCATCAACAAATGCAGAAATCATTCGGTCAACACACTGTTTTTGTGTTAAACCACTTCGAAAGTCATAATAAATCATCGCTCTAGAATTTTCTCGACTCAATTCCATTTTCTCAACGACTAAACAAGTTTGAGAAGACCTTGTGACAAGACCGAGAATCTGTTTTTAAATAAATAAATGGTATTCGATTTTTAAAACCAAGGAGTTTTCAATTAAAAAGATTTTAATATGACAGGAACAGTGGAAATATTCCATTCCCGATACTTTTAGTGTAGCCTATGTATACATATTACTATTTAAACTTGTAACTTATTGTAATATAAACGCGAAAGTTTGTATGTATGGACGTATGTATGTTTGTTACTGTTTCACTGTTTGTATTTGATATCGTTAAATCACACAAACACATTAATTCAAGAACGTGTCACGTACCTACGTAAATATCAGTAGCAACTGTTTTAAATTTAATCAGTGGGGGAAAAAAATCAGTAAAAATATTTTCACAATCGAGCAACACTGAGCATTGAAAAAAAACTGTTTTTATTTAAACCAAATTAATTACAAGATACTACGAAATATTGAAAGATTTCCTGTGAAAAGTGATGTTATTACATTTATTTTGTATGATGTTGTGATGTATCAGATGTATTGTGATATAAACAATCAAAAATGTCGGGCACAACTGAAGTAATCGCACGCATACCTAGCCCCCCGAACTTCATCTCTCTTCATAGATGTTAAGTAATAAAGGCATAACCGCCAGTGTGCCTATTTTTATATAAAAATTTAAGGCGTAGGGTAAATAGTAAAGACACAATCGCCAGTTGTGTCTTTTCTTCTACGTTTCTTGCTAAGGTGTTGGTATAAAAACTTAGCACAATTGCCACATATTTGATTTACGCCAATTATGTCTTTTCAATTAAATATTTTTAAACAAAAATCGTGAAATAGAAGACATACATCACAATGTGACCTTTTTCTTTACAAAAACTTAAAAAATGGTGCAGTTGTGCCCTTTAAGCATATGGTAACTCTGTTTATTTTGTTGCTAAAAATACACAAAAAATTAGGCAGATAGGCCTTTTTTCCTGATTCCGAATATGTATATAACTCAATTTCGTGAAAAATGTTAGTTGTGTCCTTTTTAATTAACACGGCAGTAGTAACATAGTAATACATTTTTGTAATGTATTATGAAATATCTACTCATCATTTATTGTATTTATCTATTATTACATCTTATTGTGTAGTGACTTAATAAATAAAATACATAGTTTTTTTTTATGCCACAAGGAGGCAACCGAGCAATCGGAGCCTTATGGTGACTACCGACGCCCATAGACATCCACATAACCAAAAGTTGTGCAGATGCGTTGCCCTCCTTTTTCCTACTCCACCCCCAAAAGGGCCACCGAAAACTCACAATCCACACGAAACGCGACAGCATAGCTCACACGCCGGTATTATGTGAGTTGTTAATGCAACTTTACAGTAAGGTTTTTCCTGGTTTCAAGGTATCAATCAACCACGGTGTCTATAGTAAATCAATAGACATCGTGTCTCTAAATTTAATTTTATCAATAAGAGGACAGCAAAATTATAGCATATTTTTCTTCTCTTTTCTGTAAAATCAGATTATTAACCTCGAATGGCAGTAAAAAAAGTTATCGTCAGTTTAGAAAAGGGGAGTGGGTCTCCCCACGCGGGTATGTGGGACTCGCTGCGCCTGAAAGCTGGTAAGTGGACGTAACTCTACCCACTAAAACCCGACGAGTGCCACCAATGCCGCCTTTGGTGAGGTACCCCGGATCTAATGAGCAAACAGGTCACCTCGATGGCTAGTCAGTCCTCCAAGGGACTGACGCCACCTCCACAGAGAGATTGTCCCGCACCACAGAACCCCTCCCAACGTCGGGACAGTACAATGGGATGAGGTTCTCATCCTCGCCCCTTGCCCCCTGCTCTTTTGTCCCCTCTTCTTATAAAAGGGGTAAAAAGAGCTACCTCGGCTCAATTAGCTTCGCCCAAGGTGCTGGGCTCACCCTAGGCTACTGAGCCCCACCGCCACGACAAGGCCCGAACCATGGTGGGGAGTGGGGATACACACCTAGATAAACCTTTCAAATAATAAAACCTTTTTCATTTCAGAATACTCTTGGGCAATGCTACAGAACACCAGGATTCGAGAACTATGCACTATATGAACCAGCCGTCTCACCTCTTAACTTCGACTTACAGAGAAGAATACTTGAGCTACCAGCACCCAGCTTTAGCGTAGAATCGGATGCGCTTATCATAAGTGGGGGGGTTCTCGTCAATGGAAGATTACCGTTCTCTGGTGCAGTGGAAATGGGAGGGGTATTGCCCACTATTGGACAAGGGACTGTACTGTACAGATGTGGAGTAGACGACGTGGGTATCCTTCAAGAGGCGCCACTCAGAATAACACAACTAGGCTATGAAAATTACCTATATTGATATATCTATAGCTTAACTTTATGTAATTTTAAATGTTAAATAAATGTGTAGTTTTCTAATATCTTTATTTTTTCAATCCTTTAGCATCATCTCTAGAGGTCTAGAAAGCTGAAATATTACCTATTAAAGAATTAATATAATGATCTGGTTAATATATTCAACACTTTCAATCTTCACACGAAATTCATTATTTACCACTATGTTTAACATAGCGTTACAATAAATACATTAGATAAAGGAAAATTTATGAATGTAAACATATGTTTACGTTATAGTAGCAGTGGTTATAAACTGAAGAACCGATAGCCGATGGGCCAATTCAGCATTTTTCCTATTTCCTAAATATACAGTTTATTTTTGTAAATAGCGTTATTTTATGTTATTAGACTGAAGTTAGCCAAGAGTGACGTCACTATGTTATGTTTTTATACAAAATACGCGAAAGTTTCAATATTCCGTAAATATTTAATCCGATCAAGCTATCTTGCTCATATTTTACTGTAACGTTCAAAATCTAGCATTGATTTGTGTAGAAAATAAAAGGTGTTGTTATATCAAAATATTTATTTTTAAAATGTTGAGAATTTCTTGAGAATTGAAAAAAGACACTTGAGTATTTAGGACGGAAGGTAGGGCTTTGCCCCAAACCGTGTCGCTGCTTAAGCGTAGCAGTAACCCTCGTTCTGGTAGCACCATTCCGGTTCCAGAGACTCTGTCTGGATACCCATGCGGACTAGACGCTCCCTGAAAGTAATTTTACATTAATTAATAGGTTACCATAAATTTTGACTTTGATAAAAGACTAGAACAAAAAATTATATGGCCTAAAATTTAGCTTTCCAATCCAGGACCACGGTCAATAAATATTCTAGAATATATGTACGTACTTTAAATGTTTACTCGACTTTAAATAATATAATGAACATTTTTACTAAATTTAATAAAATAAAAAAAAACATTAAACAAATTTTAGAACAGATGTTTTTGTAGAGTTGTGAATTAACAATCTGTCGAGCATGAGACCCTTTTAAATGCGTATAGGTTCTGGTCGTTAATATCAGGCAAAAAGGATTTTAGGTAATAGATATATGTATCAACACGATTCAATAAAGACTGAATCATATCATCAATAACATTTCCTCACGATGTAACATCGCCGTAATTGATGAGGAAAAGTTTAGATACAGGTCTATTTTTAAGCGTTTCACATATAAGGCTTGAATCCATACCTCTCGCGTCAAGATCAAGCTTCTACCAACTAGACCATATTCGATCTATTCATACAGCATACTGGAGGAATATAACTTTCTCCTTTTTTCTTTATGTCTTACTAAACTCTGTTATGATATCTCACTTTATGTCAACAGATTTAATAGCATCTTAAAACTGTTCTGGGTGTCTCGTGTTGTTCTCAATGCGATGCGTTCTGCTGTACCGAATGCCTTTATCAAAGAGTTTGGCTCTCACTTCTGTAGGTTGGATGTACCCCACTCACCTAATATGCAGCATCTTCTTTTCAGGACTGTTCTATTCTCTACGCTTGTCTCGTTTTTTATTTTATTTATAATTCTTTCTACTGTACTGTATCAGCTGGAGTTCACTCCGGTAGGGTACTCACCTGATATGTAGTATCCTCTTCTCGGCCTCCCTCCAACTGGACAGTGGCTCAGCCCACAGGCGCTCGGCCAACGCGGCAGCCCGCGGCCACAGTCGTCCGTCGAGTGTAGCAGAGTCCGCCTGCTCCGACCACAGCGTCGCCTCGCCACCTGACACGGAAAGCATCGTCGTCATTGACATCATTGTTATCAACAACAACATCATAATTATCATCAACGGCAACAATATATTTATGATCATCAACAATAACAGGCGAAAGGTATTTTAGAAGTTCAGAAAGATGAACAATAACATAAACGTCATTATTATCATCATTAGCCATTCTATTCCACCGCTGGAATTACTCTAAATAAACCCCTAGATATCGAGAATATAACCGGATAAGAGCGGTACCTACTTTTTTTTCGGATGGATCTATGCTAACGGCCCGAAGGCCCTAATGCTGCACCGGATTAGTGTGAGCCCATTCGGCTCACTTTTGATTTATAAAGTGGGGGGTTGCCCCCCGCCAACCGTGCAGTCTGCGACCACACGGCCTCCTGGCGTCGGTTGTGAGTACCTACTTAATGTTACGTGTTTGTATGAAAACAAATTCCGCCAAATTTGTGCTGCGACACTGCGCCAGTTCTTCGCTCTGATTGGCCGACTGGTGGAAATTTATTTATTGGATTGGCCGATGGGACGTACACGCAGATTAATGGTTGGTTGAATTGCTATAACGTCAGTGACAAATCACTGTTTCAAGTTTCGGATATTTATGGCTCACATTATTACACTCTCCGTTTATGTGCTCGATGCCCCCAGAGGACCGACACAACGTTCTATCCACGAACACCAACATCGTTATTGTCTGTGTTACAGAAGTAGCTCTCGTACTTTAGAAGTTCATAAATAGAAGAGAAAAGCTTGACCTACACACGATTGGCTTATCATTAATAAGTTGCTATGGTCATACCAAAATGACTCGTATTACACGGTGTACTCTATAATGCCTAGATATCTAATATTACCTAGGATTTGGTCGGAGTATTGCAGAGCCATGAGTTTGGGACTGTTCTCGTACACCTTCTGCCAGCCGATGTACGGCGAACACCAATTGTTTCCTGCAAAAAGAATTACATACTCATATATAGCATCTCGTTTAAATATTAAATTTTACTAGCGGTAGTCAATAAAATCGACCTAAATGCGACATGTAGGTCGATAGTTTAAAACTTTAAAGTAAAATCATATAAGGTTTAAATAAAGTTTTCTCAATAAAGAAAACTTATTCACTAACTTGAGAACAATAATAGCTGATATTTACAGGCTCGTCGATTCACTCAATGTTTGTATTAATGTGGGTAAATACAAATCGAATGTCTTTTGCTCGATGATAAACTTACTAGACTGATGCACGTACATATTGGGCTAATCGAGTTTTGAATACATTAAATGAGGCAATAATTTATCCCCCGCCATGGTTCAGGCCTTGACGTGGCGGTCAGGCTCAGTAGCCTAAGGTGTGCCCAGCACTTTGGGCGAAGCTAATTGAGTCTAGGGGGCTCTTTGTACCCTTCTTATAAGAAGAGGGGACAAAAGAGCAGGATGAGGACGGGAATCTCATCCCATTGTACTATCCCGACGTTGACGGGGGTTGTTCTGTGGTGCGGACAATCCCTCTGTGGAGTTGGCGTCGGTCCCCTGAGAGACTAACTAGCTTGTGGAGCTCAACAGATCCGGGGCACCTCACCAAAGGCGGCATTGGTGGCACTCGCTGCGTTTTAGTGGGTAGAGTGCGTCCACTTACCAGCTTTTCGGGCGCAGCGAGTCCCACATACCCGCCTAGGCAGACCCACTCCCCAGCGGGATGCCTTAGAGCATTTCCCGCCGTTAAATAAAAAAAGGCTATAATTTATCCCTGTACTCTCACAAAATTGGGAAGTGCGCAGACAAAACCGCGGGGCGCTGCCAGTAGACTTTACACCAGCCAAAAAAAAAAAACAGCCAAAAACTCTGGTATAGCAGGTGTCTGGATATTTTACTCACAACCATCTAAACCGACTGTCTGTTCGTCGCGTGCTATAAAAATATAATTATCAGTTCGAATACTCACCGTTTCCGACCCAAGCGCCGTAGCCGCAGTCGAGGTACAGCGCGTCGTAATTGGACATGATCAGGCGGTAGCCCTTCTCCAGGAGACCCCTGATCTGGGGATCTGCACCGGTGGTCCACACCTAGGAACAATAGTCATGTCATCTTAGCTTCCCCTTGTCGACTGTGGATAGTTTTGAATGAAAGGAAAATGAAAGGTTAACTATTTTATAAGTGAAAAAAAATTACTTGCTTAGGATTGTCCACCAGTTTTTCTTAGTGAGCTAACTTGGAAAAAGAGAATAGTTCAATTTGATATTGAAGAAGTTAAATACAAATTAAATACAATATTGAACAAAAATTTGCGATTTTGGGCACTGAGCCTCTGAACTCTAAGAAGATTTTTTAAATTAGCATTTAAATTTTTTTATTTACAAGACTGAGCTCCGCGGTAAAAAAAATTAAATAGTATTAATAACTAATAGTAATGGCACTTACTTGTATAATGTATTCGTCCTTGTTGAGGTACGTCTCTACGTGATTCAACTCAGTTAATGTGCTGGTCCACATCACGATGGGCAACTTCTTGCCGAACGCCTGCAAATAATCATGAATGAATTAATAGTAAATGAATAAATAATTGAATGAATATTTTTTATTGTTGAATATTCACAAGAGAAACTGTAAGCGCTAGAGCACAGAACAATATTACCCTAGCGCGCTAGAGCAAAGTAAATAAGTGTCGTGTGAGTCCCGATTAATTAAAATAATAAAAAGTGCTTGTTTCTTAAAGCAAATTCTTTAAGCTTTTCTGTTTTGTGCTAATAAGACTCTAAGCAATTTCTAGAATAGAGAATTCTCGCTTCAAATTGCATACCTAATACCTATAATGACTCCGATAAGACATTTTTATCAAAGATATAGCCATTTATGTAATAAATAATAATAATAGGTTGGGACAACTCACGCACGGCCATCTGACCCGAAACTAGGTAGAGCCTGTATTATTATAACCAGACAACTGATACATACTTATATATTTCTAAATACATACATATTATAGATAAATTACACCCAGACACAGAACAAATGATCATGCTCATCACACAAACATTTGTCCTGGGTGGGGATCGAACCCACGACCTTCTGGTTTTGTCACTAACCACTAAACCAACAGGCCAAATTCTTAAAAATTTTGAACTTTTTTGTTTCTTCAGTTTTTTTCCATTGATTCAGTAAGTGAAGACATACCTCATAAACTTTTTCCTGGGCCTTGGTCTGGAAGTAGTTCCAGAGCTTCAGGAAGCTCGCCTTGTCCAGGTCCCAGCGGTTCTGGATCATGAACTGTTGGATCTCCTCCGACGAGTTCCAGCAGCGCTCGCTCACCTCGTCACCGCCCATGTGGAACATGTCAGGCTTGAACGCATCTGAAAGAACATTTTCATGTTTGAAATAACTTTGAATAATATAGAGGATGGCCTTTGAACGAATTGGCCCCTAATATTCGTAGGCTCAATTGTACATTCAGGTCTTAAATGCCCTTTCCATAAGGTCAAATACAGAACCCATATTTTTATTACAAAACTCCATCGAGCCTATAACCGAAATAGAGCGGTAATGTCTGTGTTTTGTATGAAAACAGATTCCGCTAAATTTGTGCTGCGACGCTGCGTCGGTTCTGCGCTCTGATTTTCCGTCTGATGGCCATTGCTGGATGATTGGCCGATGGGACGTAAACTGGTTGGTTGAATTGCTATTACGTCAGTGACAAATCACTGACCAGTTTCGGAATGTTATGGCTCACATTAATACTCTATCCGGTTATATGCTCGATGACATACACATACAGCTAGAGATAAGATAGTGGCTTAACCCATAGTGCAGGGTTCTTAGGCTTAGGAGGCCTAAGTTAGGACTCACGTAAGGGCACGGAAGACTTCATGCAATCTTAATATTGATTATATACAAGTACAAAAAAAGATCAGGATAGTGCCACGTTTGTGTGGCTTGAGACAGACCAAGGGCCCCCCGACACGTGGTGTCCCACATCACAACAGTTTTTACTTTACATGTGCTCATTCTATTGTCATCGAATGAGCCACTGTAATGACATTATTATTACAGACATGATTGCTAGAATAGAATAATTATTTATTTGCCAAAATATGGTGTACATAGGTTTTCATATTTCACAGGTTCTCATGTTCTACATGTCAGTGTGCGAACAATATTTGATAAGTCATTTTTTTTTAAATAATAATAATAGAATAAAATATATCGCTTTAATTACGGCTATATTTTCTGTTAAAATAACTGGCAGTCATAAGGGTAGAAGTGCCGATAGAAGTGAAAAATTATAACTTAAAAATATGAAATATTGAAATTTCATGACTTCAAATGTCATATTAACATGTCACATTGGAACCGTTTGGTGACGATGTCGCAAGTTTCATAATTTTTTGTTCACCCAAAAAGTGATCAACGCGCCTAAAGATTTTTTCGCTTTAATTAGTTTTACCCTACATTATAGTCATGATGATACGTTAAAAATAGCATAAATATCTCACCTTCCATATCTAGGTAAATGTCCTTCAGGTAGTCGTAGAGCTCCTCCCTGGTGGGGTTGAGCTGACCGCACGGGGGCTCCACACAGTACTTTGCCCACGGTTCCGCCTGAAAAAAGTTATGAAGTAAATAAACGACCATAGATGTTTAACACTCCACTAGTTATGATCCCAAGCTCCGTGTGACTGGTCCGAGTAAGCAGAGAAGTTCCAGTCAGAGATTGTGTGGTACCAGAGTGGTACCTCTCGCTTACATAACACCTGCGTAAAGTGACAGCTATGCGTTTCGTACGGTTTATGAGCGTGACCCATTGGGGGATAGGGAAAAGGAGGGCAACGCATCTGCAAAATCTCTGATTGTGCGGATTTGTATGGGCGTCGATAGTCGCCAAAGGGCTTCGACTGCTCGGTTGCCCTCCTATGCTATATATATAAAAGAGAGATGAGAAAGCACCAAGACCTCAATCTACGTCTATCTATGTCTCAAAATAGGCAACGTATGACTTGCTTGAGCCTGGTACATGATGTCAGGTTTACTCGTCAACGACCATGGGTGACGTTGACCACTCACCATGAGACTCACCTGGAAGTTTGCTTATCCGATTTTCCTAGGTCAAAAATCATGTATAACTTCTTATCCAAGGTCAAAAAGTATCAAGTACCCTATAGCCCTTGTATGAAGGTCAAAAAGCTGTAACTTTTTTCTAAGGCTCTTTTCACAATGTACGGTAGCTAGACAAAGTAAATTAAAAAAGTATATAAGTATCTTCTTGAATGCCAAATTAACTCTACTAGTTCCAAAACTAGTCAATTAAGAAGAGCCGGCGAAACAAACTCGGCGAACTTAATATTTTTAATGTCTTACAATACAACATATTGCTAGCGAACGCCTCATTGTCAAGGTGTGATATTTTATAATATCCTTTACCACACGAGCGTTCTTCAAATTTTTTTTTTTAATTTTTGCTTTGAAAGGTTTTCTGGGAACGTTTTCTAGGATCCTATTGTCACCCCACCATGGTTCAGGACTTGTCGTGGCGGTGGGGCTCAGTAACCTAGGGTGAGCCGCTGTACCTTGGGCGAAGCTAATTGAGCTGAGGGGGCTATTTGTACCCCTCTTATAAGAAGAGGGGACAAAAAAGTAGGGGCAAGGGGCGAGGACGGGAACCTCACCCCATTGTACTGTCCCGACGTTGGGAGGGGTTGTTCTGTGGTGCGGGACAAACCCTCTGTGGAGGTGGCGTCGGTCCCTTGCGGGACTGACTAGCCGTCGAGGTACCCTGTTTGTTTACTAGATCCGGGGCACTTCACCAAAGGCGGCATTGGTGCCACTCGCCGGGTTTTAGTGGGTAGAGCTGCGTCCACTTACCAGCTGTCGGGCGCAGCGAGTCAAAACGTTTACCTTGAGCCGTATACTCGAACGTACTATTAAAATTGATTAATTCTAATCTTATGGGACAATACCTTGAAGCAGACGGTGAGGCCGGTGTCCTGCCAGCCCTCGCCGACGTGCGCGGGCGCGTCGAACTCGGGCAGCACGCGGACGCCGCGCTCCAGACCGTATTTCACCACCTCCTGGATCACCTTCTTCGTGTACACCTGCCATACCATAAGGAGTTAAAAGGTTATACTTTAAAATAACCACCGCAATAACTTAAGAGCTGATTATCTTGAAACGACTGAACTGATTCTGATAAAATATATTTAAAACACACCGCTTTCAAATTTTCAAAATATAAGGAGCTGATAATCTGGAAACGGCTGAACAGATTTTGATAAAATGTCTAAATATAATCAAAAAACTTCCTTCAAATAAAAAGGATGCACACAACTGATTTGTGTGCATCCTTTTATAAACTAATCTAGGGCGACCAGTTATCCAACTGATCGTTCCACTAGTCAATCAACTGATATGTCAATTGCTCGACAGTCGATGAGTCAACCAACATCGGGCTAGTCAACCTACGAGTTGGGCAACTAGTCGACCTACGGATTGGGCAACTAGTCGACCTACGGGTTGGGCAACTAATCGACCTACCGGTTGGGCAACTAGTCGACCTACCGGTTGGGCAACTAGTCGACCTACGGGTTGGGCAACTAGTCGACCTACCCGTTGGGCAACTAGTCGACCTACGGGTTGGGCAACTAGTCGACCTACGGGTTGGGCAACTAGTCGACCTACGGGTTGGGCAACTAGTCGACCTACCGGTTGGGCCACTAGTCGACCTACGGGTTGGGCAACTAGTCGATCTACGGGTTGAGCAACTATTCGACTAAGTCGAGCTTTACGTATAACCCACCTTGCTCGGGCTGTACGCGCCAAGTTTTGTAAGATTTGGTCTTCTCGCAGACACGAACGGGAAACTCTGGCTGTCTGTTATGTGCCAGTGGAAAGTGTTCAGTTTCACCATTGCCATCGCATCTGCAAAAAATACTCGTTTTGAAGAAATCCTAAACCATATAATATTCAATAACGATGCTATAAACAAGTGTTTAAGAAATATACAAACCGATGGTAGATTTGATGGAATCGACGGAGAAGTAATTTCTAGAAGTGTCCAGAAGAATGCCTCTGTACGGATACACCGGCCTATCGTTGATGACAACATCTCTGGGAATCTGAAATTTTAATGGAATGTCAAAAAAATATTCAGTTTCAATTTCACAGATACTAAATCAATGCACCTAAAGCATCACATAAACAGATTGTTCAATTTTTTAGCAAAGTAGCAGATGTGAGATGATCCTCCTGATAGTGAGTGGTCAACGTCACCCATTGAAATAAAACAGTTCATCAGAAAGTAGCCATTATTTTGTCAGATCAGAGTAATTTATTTTAGCTCTTTAAATATCAAATATCAAGAAGAAGGGTGGTGGTACCCAGACAGTCTGGTCACACAACTCAAAACGTAACATTCCCACCAATAGGTGGGGAAACTGTAGTCAACTAAGTTGACTTTTTGATCTAGCATCTATCAAAAGTAATAATAAAAGTAAGGTATAATAATAAAATATTGATAAATTATATTCTTAAAAAATATATTTTCTTTAAAACTCTACAATACTAAATTAAAAGCGCCACCGATCTGATAAAAGAGCAAATCATAATAATTTATGTCGACAATAATAAAATTAACATAATCATTAATTGCCATAATAAAAATTACCATTTTCTTTCTTATTGTATGTGCATAAATATTAGCTAATAAATATTGTGATTATGTTTTTTATGGTTTGAAAAAAGTTTTCGCATGTAAATGTAGACGAGTCAACGACCTGAAACCGGTATCGTATAGCATAGGATCATTCACTCTTTTTAAATGTCGCGACATTGAGTAGTAGGTAAATATGGTAATCGGTAAACAAAACCCCGAATAATAATTATTACACTGGTTAGTCCTGTATTTCGAATTAGGAAAAAAGTAAAGTTGAAATTCTTTCAATTTTTATTCTATTTTTGGTGTTTATGTTGTCCAGTATGCATAGGTATTATTCTTATCTCTACATGTTCTATACACGCTTCAAAATTGATTATAATTTGAACAAAAATCGCTTATTAAGAACAACATTTATGTTCACTGTAGCCTGTAGGTATTTCATGTATTTTATATGGAGGCCATAGAATACATTACTTGATGATATGTTTTCACATTGTAGATGTTGCAAATTAGATAGGTATAACATAGATATTGCAGTTACATAAGAGTACACGCAGCATTAGCACCCGAAGCAACTCATTTGGTACAAAAAAAATTGATAGGTATATATATATATAGGGACCGACGCCAACTCCACATATGGGTTGTACCGCCCTCCCATCGTCGGAACATTGCAATTTGGTGAGGTTCTCACCCTCGTCCCTTATCCCCCAATGTTCTTTTATCCCCTCTTTTTATAAGAGGGGTATAAAGAGCAGCTCCCTCGGTTCAATTGGCTCCGTCCAAGGTGCTGGGTTCACCTTAGGCTACTGAGCCCTACCTGCATGACAATGCTTGAGCCATGGCAGGGCGGTTTCTTAGACTAGTATAATAGGGGTTAGTCCCCCGTGCGTCCGATAACCGATTAGATTAAAAATACACTTACCAATAAGTTGTCTCTGATGTCATCGTATATGATTAGTTGGGATAGAGTCTCCAGTCCATTCCTTATGCCGAAGAAGTTTTTGGCCACGATGGTAGCGTTGACTTTGTCGTTAGGGGATGGTGATATCGTGAGGGTGTACCCCTCGTCGTAGTACA